>OZ008367.1:152811510-154275524 GCA_963931995.1 Phaonia tiefii | reverse complement strand
TAGTAGACTACTGTCAAAATTCGAGTAAGTTTCGCCATTTACTCTGCGTTTAACAGCTGTTCAAAGCACACAATGGAAAAAAGTGAATTTCGAGTGATCATTAAACATTATTTTTTGCAAAAAAAAACCGTCAATCAAACCAAGGAAAGCTTGGTAAATACTATGTGGACTGTGCACCATCGATTTCAATGGTAAAAAAGTGGTTTACTGACTATCGTTGTGGTCGCACAAGTACAATTGAGGTCAATACACCTGAAAATTTCGAAAAAATCCACGATATGGTGTTGGCCGATCGAAGAGTAAAAGTGCGTGAGATTAGTGATGCCTAGGCATTTCATATGGCAGTGTGGTTTCGATTTTAAATAATCAGTTGGGTTTAAGAAAGTTGTCTGCAATATGGGTGCCGCGTTTGCTCTCAATTGATTAATCGTAAGCGTGTGACAACTTCACAGGATTGCTTGGAGTTACTTAATTGGACTACGAGTTGGTAGCTCATCCGCTATATTCTCCGGATTTTGCCCCCAGTGACTATTTCCTATTTCCAAACCAAAAGAAGTGGCTCGGTGGAAAGAGATTTAGCTCCAACGATGAAATTATTGATCAAACAAATGCCAATTTTATGGAACTCAAAAGTCCTATTTTTTTGGGAAGGGATACAAAAATTGGCGACACGTTCGACTAAGTGTATTGAGTGAGTTAAAAGGAGATTATATTGAAAAAAATTTTTTTGCAAAAAACTGTTTCCTTAAAAAAATCACGGAGTAATTTACCCGCCCTTGTAAATTTACATAAATATCCTACCAAAAGGTGCAAGTTTTACCTATCAAGCTGGTTTTATCGTTTGACGTGACCTAGCCAACGCATTTACTCTACTTTAATCCGCCTAACTACGTCATATATTTTCTCGGAGCATTTTTCGTGCGACCACTCCCCTTGCTGCTTGCGAGATAACCCAGGTTTACAGCAGGATAATAGTGAGTACAAGAGTTTGTTTCTCGAGAGAGGACTTTGATTCGCAAGCACAATTCTCCGGTTGATCTCAAAGCTTGAGTCATTGTTTTGTTGTATATGTTTCAATCTGAATTTATTTCTATGTTTGGATTTGCTTTCAGATATACAGATTAGGAGTTTATCTTCTGCTATTAGAAAAAATGTAAAGCCAATGAACTCACGTTGGCGGAGGATCTTTTCGAAACTTGTGACTCTTCTCATCCGCGCCCTATCGTTCTAGGCCAGTAATCGTCTTGTTCACATTGCCAGTAATTGCACTTGTCGTCGTCGGGGTTTCCCTCCTCTTTTGTTTCAGCAGATCCGAGTTAAATAAATTCGTTCTTACTTACTTAATTATCCGGGCTCGAACAACCACGGGGGGGTCAGGGACCCTACAAAGCGAAGATAACATATTTGGCCAACCAGTTCGATCTTTTGCTTTATCTCTCCAGTTGGTAATACCAAGTGTACCCACGGATTCGTCAACTCGATCCCTCCAGCGGAGTCTTGGACTCCCTATTTTTCGCCTTTCTCCAAGTTCGGTTTCAAAAAACTTTCGTGCTGGTTCGTCTTCATCCATTCTACTGACATGGCCTAGACAGCGCAATCGCGTTATTTTGATTCGCTTATATATGTCAATGTCGGAATAAAGCTCATGGTTAATGCGTCGCCGATACTCGCCGTTGTGCACTATAGGGCCACAAATCTTTCGGAGTATTTTTCTCTCGAAGACTCCTACAGATGTTTCGTCTGCTTGCGATAAGACCCAGGATTCAGCGCCATAAAGCAAGACAGGTTATATGAGAGTCGGGTATACTTTGAATTTTTTTACTCGAGAGAGGGCTTTAGCTCTAAAGTGCTTGGTTAGCCCAAAATAACATATATTCGCAAGCACAATTCTCCGCTTGATCTCAAGGCAGACGTTGTTGTTTTTGTTTACGGCAGATCCGAGGTATATAAATTCGTCCACTACCTCAAAATTATATCGGTTATCCACGTTCATGCTTTGGTCTAATCGCGTGGAGTCCCTGCTCGTTAAAACCATTAATTTTGTCTTGTACTCATTTACTTTCAGACCCACTTTTGCTGATTCCTTCTCAATTCTCGAAAGCAGAGCAGTAACTTGTCTAGATGTTAAAGAGATCGCACGATAGGGTAAGAAACTTACCAACTTTCACTGCGGATTTGGTGTTCGTCAAGGTCATCCTGCAAAGGCTTATGAGTTTGCAGGAATACCAAGCTCGGCTTGCTTCGTAGGGTTTCTCCCATATCGGGCTGTCGAAGGCCGCCTTATAATCGACAAATAGATGATAGGTGTCGATTTCTTTTTGTGGGTTTTCTCCAGGATATGGCATAGCGTAAAAATCTGGTCAGTTGTCGATTTTCCAGGCCAAAAGCCACACTGGTATGGTCCAATCAGGTCAGCTATAATTGGTTTTAGTCTTTCGCACATTATTCTTGATAGAACCTCATATGCTATGGTTAAAAATCTTATGCCACGGTAGTTGGCACAGAGGCTCGGATCACCTTTTTTAAATATGGGACGTAGTACACTGTGACATTCTAACCAAATTTTGCTAATGAGCTGATGCATGCACCTTGTCAGCTCATCGCCGCCAGCCTTAAACAGATCCGCCAGTAATCCATCGGCTAATGCGGCTTTATTGTTCTCAAGCCGGGCAACAGCTGCTCTGACCTCGTCTTGGTTAGGAGGGGGCAATCGCCCCAATTGCCCAATCATCATTGGATATATCAGGTAGCCGTAGCGCGGAGAAATAATCTCTTTATGTTCCCAACATGCTCTGTATATCTGCAATGAGATTTCCTTCCGTGCTTTACAGAAACGAGGCCCTGAACCATGTTTATTAGTCCCGTTTTTGACTTTTTGGTAGAGTTTTCGGGCTTCGTTCTTCCTTCTGTATGTCTCAATTTTCTCACTCTCGCACTTTCTCCACTGCCGTTTCTTACGCCTAAAGAGACGGTTTACCTCCTCGCTTTTCTCCCTATACAGCTGAGTTACAGCTAGCGTTGCAATTGACTGAAGCATTGCCATGCGTGCAGTGTTCTTTTCATCATTTGCAATGCGACACTCTTCATCATACCACGGTGTATTGCGAAGCGGTTTTTCGAAACCAAATACGGTTGTTGCGGCAGTTTTTATAGAGTCGGAAATGGGTGTCCACTGCGCATCAGGATCGCCATTGGGAGGGGGTGTGTTCTGTACCAGAAGTTGCGAGAGCTTCCTTGAGTAGGTTGGTAATTGGAGCTTTCCGATGTCCAGCTTCCTCTGCGTCTGCGTCTGGTTTCGTACGATTTTCGCTTTATTTAATCTTGTGCGAACCTTTTATGCTACCAGGTAGTGATCAGAATCGATGTTAGCTCCTCTGATCACTCGTACGTCCATTACACTGGATGAGTGCCTTCCATCAATTACCACGTGATCAATTTGTTTCTTCGTAAATTCGGTAAATTCGTTCACTTCTTCGAAATTATAATGGCCATTACCGTTTTCGTAATGCTTCAAGCGGCTTCCCGATTCTTGAAAATACAAAAGTAGCTTCTTGTAGTAGTCGACCTATGATATATATGGGGAGTTCCAATAGGGACGGGTGTAACTTAAAATTTAAAATTAAATCAAGTTCCTTGTGAGATATCAATGAAGTTGTTGTGTTATTTGTAAGGCCTACACTCACAGAATTACGTTTTTGAAAATAGGTTGCAACAACCGTAAATTCGTGGATATATCGGTTATCCACGTTCATGCTTTGGTCTAATCGCGTGGAGTCCCTGCTCGTTAAAACCATTAATTTTGTCTTGTACTCATTTACTTTCAGACCCACTTTTGCTGATTCCTTCTCAATTCTCGAAAGCAGAGCAGTAACTTGTCTAGATGTTAAAGAGATCGCACGATAGGGTAAGAAACTTACCAACTTTCACTGCGGATTTGGTGTTCGTCAAGGTCATCCTGCAAAGGCTTATGAGTTTGCAGGAATACCAAGCTCGGCTTGCTTCGTAGGGTTTCTCCCATATCGGGCTGTCGAAGGCCGCCTTATAATCGACAAATAGATGATAGGTGTCGATTTCTTTTTGTGGGTTTTCTCCAGGATATGGCATAGCGTAAAAATCTGGTCAGTTGTCGATTTTCCAGGCCAAAAGCCACACTGGTATGGTCCAATCAGGTCAGCTATAATTGGTTTTAGTCTTTCGCACATTATTCTTGATAGAACCTCATATGCTATGGTTAAAAATCTTATGCCACGGTAGTTGGCACAGAGGCTCGGATCACCTTTTTTAAATATGGGACGTAGTACACTGTGACATTCTAACCAAATTTTGCTAATGAGCTGATGCATGCACCTTGTCAGCTCATCGCCGCCAGCCTTAAACAGATCCGCCAGTAATCCATCGGCTAATGCGGCTTTATTGTTCTCAAGCCGGGCAACAGCTGCTCTGACCTCGTCTTGGTTAGGAGGGGGCAATCGCCCCAATTGCCCAATCATCATTGGATATATCAGGTAGCCGTAGCGCGGAGAAATAATCTCTTTATGTTCCCAACATGCTCTGTATATCTGCAATGAGATTTCCTTCCGTGCTTTACAGAAACGAGGCCCTGAACCATGTTTATTAGTCCCGTTTTTGACTTTTTGGTAGAGTTTTCGGGCTTCGTTCTTCCTTCTGTATGTCTCAATTTTCTCACTCTCGCACTTTCTCCACTGCCGTTTCTTACGCCTAAAGAGACGGTTTACCTCCTCGCTTTTCTCCCTATACAGCTGAGTTACAGCTAGCGTTGCAATTGACTGAAGCATTGCCATGCGTGCAGTGTTCTTTTCATCATTTGCAATGCGACACTCTTCATCATACCACGGTGTATTGCGAAGCGGTTTTTCGAAACCAAATACGGTTGTTGCGGCAGTTTTTATAGAGTCGGAAATGGGTGTCCACTGCGCATCAGGATCGCCATTGGGAGGGGGTGTGTTCTGTACCAGAAGTTGCGAGAGCTTCCTTGAGTAGGTTGGTAATTGGAGCTTTCCGATGTCCAGCTTCCTCTGCGTCTGCGTCTGGTTTCGTACGATTTTCGCTTTATTTAATCTTGTGCGAACCTTTTATGCTACCAGGTAGTGATCAGAATCGATGTTAGCTCCTCTGATCACTCGTACGTCCATTACACTGGATGAGTGCCTTCCATCAATTACCACGTGATCAATTTGTTTCTTCGTAAATTCGGTAAATTCGTTCACTTCTTCGAAATTATAATGGCCATTACCGTTTTCGTAATGCTTCAAGCGGCTTCCCGATTCTTGAAAATACAAAAGTAGCTTCTTGTAGTAGTCGACCTATGATATATATGGGGAGTTCCAATAGGGACGGGTGTAACTTAAAATTTAAAATTAAATCAAGTTCCTTGTGAGATATCAATGAAGTTGTTGTGTTATTTGTAAGGCCTACACTCACAGAATTACGTTTTTGAAAATAGGTTGCAACAACCGTAAATTCGGCTGCTGTCATCGAATGGAAGTTTCCGCAACCGCAAATTTCGCTGTCGCCCCCCAATTGTTGTTAGCACTCCCGAATTGAAGTTGTCACGACAGAATTTAGTCCTTACAACTGAAATTTGTTTAAATCAACTTCTTATAGGTTGTGACAACCTCCAGTGCGATTGTGACAACCTGGAATGCTCTTGTGACAACCATTATTTCGGATGTGAGGACATCTGATGGGGTTGTAAGAACCTATAAATTCCGTTACCGCTAATTCGGTAATTTTTATCAATGAAATTATGTCTCGTATACGAAATAGTTCAAATATTGTTCGAGAGGTCCAATTTTCGATGACGCTGAATTTGAGCGAGGCCAGGTGGACTTTGGGGGCACCGGCCGTTTGTGGCTTTTTGACGTAGACCTGCGACTTAAGGAACCCTACAAGAAATAATCTAACGCGATCGAATCACGAAATCTGTCGTCGCCTCTGCAGGGATATCGATGTCAAAATTGCTCGAGCAGTATGTCTATTGTGGCATCAGCTGTATGGCACGTGGCGCCGTCATGCTGGAACCACACACCGTTCACATCCATATCGTCTAATTTGGGTTAATAGAAATTGGTAATCATAATACTCTCTCTCTCTCCGTTGTCGCCGATAACAATGCCATTATCGGTTTCGAAGAATGCCGCCGCGGCCGGCGCGCGGTCCACACTCCGCTCCAAATAAACACTGCTTTTCTGCGGATGCATTGCCACTTGGTGGACCTCATGTGAACTGTTATTACTAAGCAATTGATGAACCCGTTGATTCAAACATGCAGATCGTCGGTGAAGATTAAGTTTTTGCTAACCATGACGATTTTAATTTGTACAGATAATAATGTTAATTTATAACTTACCTACATGATTTGTCTGCGTTGCCTGAAAATTCAAAAAACAGTAAAATTAACAAGGCATAAATAAAGCAACATGAAAGACATTAACTAGCAAAATCTAACCGTTCCTATTGCAAACCCCTTAAGGTGATGACAGACTATCCTAGAAAATGCAACGATTGGCTTGTATCTGTCTGAATCAGTATATGTGGACGTAATATTCTTGGCACATCCAACGATAGTATCGTATTTAATACTCTGTCACCAGATTTAATATCATCTGTATGTCGCTCTTGCTACTGATATTTGTATACCCTCACCCATAGGGATGAAGGTATACATCATTCAATCCGAAAAAAAATGTAATGCATAGAAGGATCCATATTAGTTCATTAGTATCCTTGGATGCATTTCGTTTTATAACCTTTTAAGACGATTGAGCTATGACCGTCTGTCTGTCTGGCTGGTCAACATGATAACTGCACGCAAAGAAAAAACTCGTTCCCCCAAACGAAATCTCAGATAACTGAAGTTCATTTGGGGATTGTAGTTGGGAGAAACGAATTTCTGTTAATCCATACATGTCATTTCGTTTGGCAGAACCGAAAAATGTTTGCAGCAAACGAGTTATTAAAATATAAGCTTAAAAAACGTTTGCGGGAATCGAAAAACGACATCTAGTTACTCCTAAATAAAAAAAGATTGCGAGAACTGAAAAACGTTTGGAGTAAACGAGTTATAAAAAATTGGAGCTGAAAAAACGTTTGCGAGCAACGAAAAACGGTTCCGCCAACTGTTCTTTCGGTTACAACAACCGAGTTGTAATTAAAACTTTTATTTATGACTTCCATAAGCTCTTTTTGTTTAAATTTCCAACTTTTATGATTTTGGTTTTACCCATAAAGTTCGTTTTAAAAAACGTTGGCATTTTTGTCTATTTGGCGGAGCAGGGAGCTGTCGGAGCTACTTACACGTCTGTCTCGAGTTACATTCAAATAACGACAAAAAGCGCAGCAAACTACAACGAGTCAATTGTCCATCCAAGATATATTGGCAAGGTAGAAGAAACATTAGAGTGTGTGATCACTTTTATGTGTATGCGTGAGTGTGTATGCCTAACGAGTGGATAAGACTGTGTATACAGTCGACAGAACGAGAACTCGTTTTCAGCAACATGATACACATTTGCGATATATGAGTTTGTTTGGGAGAACTACATGAGCGGTTGCGATTAATAAGTTAATACAAATCAATCAAAGTATTGTTGCGGCAACCGAGCAATATACGTTTTTTGTCTTTGCGTGTGGCGTAAATCTTTAATCGTTCACAATGAAATTTTTTCAGTGACTATTATTTGTCCAAAATTAGTTTGGGATTGAAAATGTGCGTTCTGACCACGCCCCTTCTTATTCCTCCCACACAAAAACTTGGTGGTCATCCGGCTTATGAATACGATACACCGCGTAAAACACTTCCAATGTTAATGAAATTAGGTATTAGGTTACATGCCGTCGAACCGCAGTCACCGGTTAAAAAAAGGGTGATTTTGAAACACACACATTTTGGTACCGTCCGTCTAGTTATCCAGCAAGAGAACTGCCACATAACCCAACCAATATTTATGAAATTTGGTACTTGACTTGATTTGCACTACCCATTCTGGTATCTCCCTTACAAAATTTGGCGAATAACCGCTTGATCTGCACATAACTCACGTAAACCACAACCGATCTCAATGACACTCGATACCAGACAATGTTTTGCTAAAAGCTACCGTGTAATTTCAAATTTACTATTGTGCCATGCCCGTTTTCGTACCTCCCATACAAAATTTAGGCGTCTTTCCGGTTAGATGACTCAATATTTCCCATAAACCACAACCGATCGTAATAAAATTTGGTACTGATCAATATTTTGACAAAAGTTAATGAACAACTTCGCCAAGACTATATTTGTACCTCCCATATAAATAATGGTTCGTAGTCACGTAGTCATTTAAGATCCTAAATAAGTTGGGAACATTTAACATGCCCATATTCACCCTATACTCGTTGTTCAATAGAACTCGGTCGCAATGGATGACTTAGGGTGTCGGTTTAAGTCGGTTCACCCCACTGAAATTTCTGCAGGTTTTCTCATTAGTATTATAACTGCAGGTTTTCTCATTAGTATCTCTCTGCTCCGACCACCTTACATTTCATTCGACGACGGTCACCTCGCTTAGTGATGGCGACACTATCGAGTACTTAGCCATGAAAAAGCTTCTCAAAATACCTCTTCTCAAAATACATGCATGCCAAAAAAAACTTTGGATTGATTTTAACCCTTTTCCCGTGATCCAATCGAGCTGAAACTTCGCAGGCAAACTAATGGCGACGACAAAAATGGCCGGGATTGGACAAAGGGGGTGGTCAAATGTTTATAAAGAATTTATGGTCAAAAACTATGTTTTTTGCGGGTTGGTTTTTTATGTTTGCTTTAGGTCAAAATTCCTCTTTTGTTGTTGTTTCGCTGCAAATATAACGTGTTTGTAGCTTTCCGCAAATATAGTATATTTGTGTGCAAATACATATATTGTGCTTGCTATTCAATATAACTTGTTTGGGACACAATGATTAATAAATTATAATATATGCATTTGTGACCCAAATGGGACTTTGTTTGTTGAAAACTGCTGAAAACAAAAAAGTGGCAGGCAATAAAGGAACAAATAGCAGCAGATCTTCTATTTAAGAAAACAGTGCTTGAAAACATGTACATGGTTCCTGCAATATGTTGCTGGTCCCGTTATTTTTCAGCGTGTGTGAGAGGAAATACAATAATTTTCAAATAACTGACATTTTATTAATTTTAACACTTTTCGATTAACACTTTCGATTTTTTATCGCTATTATTTTCAGAGAGGAACTTTCTATAGTTTCCTTCTTACACGCTGAAGAATCTGTCGGTTTTTGTTGTTTGGATGCAAATATAACATGTTGGAGTTTGTTGCAAATTTAACACACTTGTGCTTTCTTGTGTTTTCTATTCAATATTAAATGTTTGAGACACAATGATTAATTTGTTATAACATATGTGTTTGCGACCCAAATATCTATGTTTGTGATACAAATACAGCCGTGTTTGTTGCACTGTTTATGCTCTCTCGAGAGCAAGAGAATAAAAGAGGGGCAACGAGTGGGTATATCTTATAAGTGTGTATCTGTATTTTTGCATTATTCTCTCAGCGACTGATCCATAAATATTTCTGAATGTGCGTGATGTATTGCGTTTTAATTTCATGTATTCAGTCGTCAATGGTTCATCGGACAGAGGATATCCAAAGCGCTTGATCAGTGAAAGAAGAATAAACAAACGCGCGGAAGGTTAAATGGTTCGTGATGTTGCTTAGGTTTTTGGGTATCTGTTTCGCATATATTTACGTGTGATACAAAAGTAAGAAACGATTTTGAGGCACGAAACTGGAGAGGACAACAACGTGAATCCCTTTTTCTGCCCGAGCCTCTACTGAAAACATCGGAATGGCGCACCATTTACGAAATATAATAGAAAAGAATACAAGGAATTAATACACGCTTGTCTTGCATGAACTAGATTTATATATAAGTATATTGTTCGTGTACCAATGCATAGTGATAACCAACGCATAGTTGGAACCTTCTGAAGACAAAACCATGAGAGACAACAAAGAAAGGATAAGCAAAAGAGCAGCAAAAGAGCAGCAGATTCTCATTTCATAAAAAAGTAATGCATTTTAATTTTTTGTGTTAATTATTTATTTTAATTATAATAAATAAAGAAAGAAAGAAATAATTCTAATTATTATTACGCATATGTGTCCACGTAAGTATATGGAGGTTTGGGGGAAACGCGAATGCTTCCACGTAAGTATATGGATGTTTGGGTTGAAGCACGCATATATTTCCACGTAAAAGCGTACATATTTGTTAGTAAATAGGCTAATGTTTGCATTTAAATACACCTGAATGTGGGACTAGCAAACATATAAATGTTTGAAGTGTGTTCCAAGCATATACATGGTTCCTGCCGAATATGTTTGGGAGAGTATGTTACAGAGGCCGTTTTTTCAGCGTGTAATAATTGAAGGCCACTAGTAAAGTACGGCTATTATAATCGGGTATCTGTAGTAAATTTGACTTTTCTCCACATTTAATCATTTAAAATCTTGTCATTCTTTTCGAACTAGCTTACGAGCGCACCCTTTTTCTGTTACATTGTAAATAACAAACATCGAGTCGTAAATTAACCTGATGAGAATAGTGCGACCGGACGTACGAGTTGTGGCCAAAAGTGCTATTTGTGGCAATAAATAAATTACATTTGGATCTGTTTCTTTCACTCTGCCACAGTTTTGATTAAAAATATATTTATTTATTTCAGAAAACCTGTTTTTGTTTTTGTTGTTGCTGTTATTACTGGTGGTGTTATAATTTATATGACCGCTTGTCTCCAATTTTCCTCTGTGATCAAGAGGAAAATGTTTAACAGTTTTTCATCTTCTGTTTCGTGGCCAAACAGCAAATATGTTTCACACATTTTTGTGGGCAACAGCATAAAAAACAGCCGCACATCAACTGAGAAAAAAAATATTGTTACAATTTTTCCACCAAATCACAACAATTAGACGAATTAGGCCACACGCTGTGTATTTATGGCAAACACTGTTTTTCATTTTCGACCAGATCCACTGCATAGACTGGCCTGGCTTGGCCAACCACCGACTCCGGTATGGTAATTTCAACACCACTAGAGTGATATTTACCTCATTTGCCTACTTCTCTCCCTGTCGGCTGCTCCAGTATTGTGTTTTTTATTTTCCTTTTTTTTTCTTTTTGTGATGGAGTAATAATTTTTCTTAGCAATTTTCTCTGTAAGGCGCAATAAAAAATGAAAATATTAGAAAGTTATAGGGGAAAACTTGCAGTAGCAACAGCGGCAGCCGAGGCGAGACTGATGTGCAAAATGTAATAAACATAAAATCAATCAAATTGAAATTAATCAAGTCAAAGACGAAAAGACATCCATCACAACAAGTGCAGGAAATGGTTAACTTTAGATCACGTCGGTAACTATTAAAAAACAATTACTCGTTATCTTTAGTTTTGCGAAATAAAGATGTGAAGAGTGTTTAATGGTTAGGATTCGGTAGCCTTTTCCATTGGAATCAGTAGCATCCGGAGGTTACAAAAATTGTTAATGGCTTGGAAAGAAGGAGCATAAATAGTTCGAATTCCACATCTTAATTTAAGAAGAAGCTATAGGTTGGCATCTATTCAATATTTAAAGTATTATAGAAATATTTGGACCCACCTCGCTTAGTGACGGCGACACCACCGAGCAATTAGTCGTGAGAACGCTTCTCAAAATCAAAGTTATTGAGAAGCAATTAGTCATTTCGTTTAGGCACTAACAAATCAAACTGTTTCATTAAATAGGCACTATCTTCTTTGTGTCCAATCGGGCGGCAACAGAAGTTACCCTGAGTGATTGGTGGACAGATCTGACTTTCCGTCTATGTAGCATATTTGTTGAAGGCTTTTGAAGCAAAGCAATTAGGTTTGTCTAAAGTCAAATTTTTTTTTGTCAAAAACTAAGCTTTTTGAAATATTTAGTACAACCAAACTGTGTTTGGTATAAAATCTAGTCTGCCATATTAAAGCCACTGAATCACTCTTTTCAGTAAAGAAAAATTGAGTGCAATGTCTCTAAAACTGAATGAGATACAGTTCAAGAAAAAATCGCAACGGCGGACCATTTGTGAAAAAGTAAAGAGGAAATACGCGTATGTTTCCATTTAAGTATATGGATGTTTGGCATGAGCTTTATCCCGACATTGACATAGTTAAGCGAATCAAAATAACGCGATTGCGCTGCCTAGGCCATGCTAGTAGATTGGATGAAGACGAACCAGCACGAAGGGTTTTCGAAACCAAACTCGAAGGAAGGAGAAACATATGAAGACCAAGACTCCGCTGGAGAGAGCATGTTGACGAATTCCTGTGTACCCTTGGAATTGCCAACTGGAGAGATAAAGCAGTAGACCGAACTGGTTGGCGAAATATGTTATTTTGGTTTTGTAAGGTCCATGACCGCCCGTGGTTGTTTCAGTCCGGATAAGTAAGTAAGTATCGCAAATATCCTTGATTCCTTGCCTACAATTGGGTTTCTGCAGAATTTAAAAATGTTTACTATCTCAAAATATATTGAGTTTTGGCCGATGGAAATCAATTCGGAACCACTGTACGGCGGTCAGCTTGCCTAGTGAAAAAGCTTCTCAAAATACCGTTCACAACCGGTGTAAATCTGCACAGCACACTGGTGGTGAGAGGCTCTCCCCAATCATTTCATAAGATGGAATGGGAAACCCTTTCGTTTGTAGGGTGTACTTGTTTTTTAGGGCAGTGTCTCAACCAAAGCCAAACGCAAAGAAAAATAACGTTTATTACTCGGTTGCCACAACAATACTTTGACTGATTTTTATTAATTTATTAATCGCAACCGTTCATGTAGTTCTCCCAAATAAACCCATATATCGCAAATGTGTATCATGTTGTTGCAAACGAGTTCTCGTTTGCACAAACGCATACAAAATTACATTTGCCGCAAATTTAGAAAACGTTTGCGATAACTGAAATTAGCCATTATTCTAATGAGAGCACAGATTACGAAGAACGTGAATTTCTCTCATTCTGTCGACTGTATACACAGTCTTATCCGCTCGCTTGGCATACACACTCCCGCATACACATAAAAGAGAGCACACACTTCCCCCTTGTCAATATACCTTGGATGGACAATTGACGCGTGTTAGTTTGCTACGCTTTTAGTTGTTATTTGAATGGTAGGCGAGACAGACGTGTAAGTAGACAGTGAGAAAATAAACGAAATTTACAACTTTTTGTAAAACAAACTTTATGGGTAAAACCAAAATCATAAAAGTTGGAAATTTCAAAAAGAGAGTTCATGGAAGACATAAAGAAAAGTTTTAAAACAGTTGGTGGAACCATTTATCGTTTCCCGCAAACGTTTTTTCAACTCTAATTTTTCATAACTCGTTTACTGCAAACGTCTTACAGTTCACTCAAACGTTTTTTAGTTTGGAGCAACTACAACTCGGTTACTGTAAACGAAGGAACAGTTGGCGGAACCGTTTTTGTTTCTCGCAAACGTTTTTTCCAGCTTTTGATTTTCATAACTCGTTTGCTGCAAACATTTTTCGGTTCTCCCAAACGAAATGACATGAACTTCAGTTATCTGAGATTTCGTTTGGGAGGAACGAGTTTTTTCTTTGGGCGCATGTTTGGGTCACAAAAACATACATTATAATATATTAATCATTGTGTCTCTAATATGTAATATTGAATATCAAAACACAATGTGTTTGGACACAAGTAACATATATTTGCGGCAAGCTACAAAGTCATTATATTTGCATTTAAGCAACAAAAAAGATACATTTTTCCGCTTGTAGATATCGTAGCCTTTTGCCAATTCACCACTAAATTCGTGTGTTTTTTCATGGCGGTTGTAGTAGATGTTACCGTCGGTGGTGCAATAGGTAGTGTGCGCGCCTCTTGTACATGAGATCCTGGGTTCGATCCCTACTCTGACCACCTTTTACTATCACGACACTATCGAGTATTTAGCCATGAAAAAGCTTCTCAAAATACCGTTCGGAATCGGTGTAAAACTGTAGGTCCCAATCAGTGAGTGAAAACTGGAAAGCGCACAGCTCAGTGATTGTGAGAAGCTCTCCCCTGTCCCTTCATGGGATGTAATGGGAAACCATTTATTTTTTTTTTTAGTTTTTTTTTTGTAGTCACACTGTATCCTCCTCGTACTGCCATGTCACGCCCTTCATATTTTGTGGTGGGTGGTAATGTCAGATTTATAAATTTCGAGGATATCTGCCAGAGATAACGGCAATGGATTTGTATAGGCTTCTTACATTGCAGGTGCAATTCCGTATGCCGTGGTTCCTATAATAAAGGGTTTTTCAACAGAGACGCTACAAAAGTAAATCGATAGGGACAGCAAACGACGCCATATTTTTTCCCGCTCTTTTGACATTTCTCTTCAGTAAGGTTTGCCATTTCATCATGGAAAGATATACGATACAACAACATGTCGAAATTATTAAAATTTACTACCGAAATTTGGATTCAGTGGCCTCAACTTCAGTGGCCTCAATCATCTTCATCGATGAGGCTCATTTCTGGCTGAATGGCTTCGTCAATAAACAAATTATGCGTTATTGGTCAGACAGCAATCCACACGTAATCCATGAGTAATCATTGCATCCCAAAAATTACGGTTTGGTGCGGTTTATGGGCCGGCGGCGTCATTGGGCCGTACTTCTTCCGTGATGATCAAGACCGGCACATTACTGTGAATGCGAATCGCTACCGTTCAATGATAACCGAATATTTTTGGTCCCAATTGGATAATATGGACTTGGAGGACATCTGGTTCCAACAGGACGGCGCCACAAGCCACACAGCGAATGCCACAATCAATTTATTGGAAACCAAGTTTGGTGAACGTGTTATCTCACGAAATGGCCCAGTCGATTGCCCGCCTCGCTCGTGCGATTTGACGCCGTTAGATTATTTCCTGTGGGGCTACGTCAAGTCTATGGTCTATGCCAACAAGCCAGCGACGATTGAGGAACTTCGTACGAATATGGAACGTGAAATTGCAGCAGTATCGGCCGATTTATGCTTGAAAACCGTCGAAAATTGGGTTCAGCGTCTGGACTTCTGAAATCGTGCCCGTGGTGGCCATGCAAATGAAATCCAGTTCCATACATAATTGCATCCAACGTACTTTCACAGGAATAAATAATTTCATTGGTATCTAAAACCGGTTTTGTTTTAGCTAAAAAACCTTTTGTAGCGCTCTTATTGAAAAACCCGATATTTTCCGTTGTCTTAAAGCATTCAGTGGGTTATTTATTTTCTATTTCGTTGGCCATAGAAGTGACAAAAAAATTGGTGATCTTTTGTGACTTTCCAAAACTGTTGCAGAGTTTTGGCCTGTGTTCAGGAACATTTTGTTTCATTACTAGTCATGTTATTTTAATAAATCGTACATAATGAAACATTCATCTTATTACATATTTTGAAGCATTTAGATCAAGGTAATTTAGTCAAATCAATCAGACTTAAGTTACTACGTTTTATTTTAGATATGAATAATTCCTACTACTAAGTCTCCATTTAATTTGCATAAATCTATTAATGATGTAAGCATTTGCGTTAAACGGTGTTGTCCAACCTTTTCTACACTCATGAGAATGTCAACGTCTTTTATAAATCCGTATTAGTTGAAATCTATAGTCTACAGAAAAGTTCAACAAATGAATTAATTAATTGGTTCTCTATTTGCACTCTCTACTCTACAGCATCATCAGTTATCGTAACAACATTCAAGGAGATTTTGTGATGAAAAACACTTTAATCAATTTTACATTGAAAATCTGAAAACTGAATTAATCGCATCTCAGAGTCTCAGCAGCAATCACAATTGACAAATATCGAAACACTACACAACAATCTTCAATTGCCCGAAACTCAAATCGGCTTAAATTGAAGCGGGTTGGGGATCTGACAAAGAAAAAAATAACTACAAAATGATTAATAATAAATTCTACACACACATAAGCCCGAATGTGTCTATAGAGATTACAAAATTGATATTTGTAAAAATTAAACGTTTTTCACCAAATACGGATGCAGAGACGATGTAATTGTAGGCAATTTCCCAAATGGCCGACACGAATTCCCACAATATGAAATAACAGCCCGTAACGATAATTCCCACAATCAGAACACTATTGCTAGCTATTGGCAGACGGACGCAGACCGCCAAAGGCTCTGCCAAAGTAAATGATGAGGAAAAGCGCTAATTCAAGGCGCTACACAAAAGGTTCTCATTCAAAATTTCAGCTACTTAACAGTTGGTAGGCAGTTGATTTCAAAGTTGTTTCAGCTGAAACATTTGGTTCTAATCTAGAAGAGAACAATAACAGTGTCTATCGATTTCATTGAGGTTTAGTCGTAACAGAAGTCAGGCGTCACGTTACGCCAACTTACAAATCGTTGTGGGCTATGAATGATCTGTGGAATGCCTGAGTAGCTGTGACCTATTTCAATGCAATTACAATAGTTGCAGCAACATCAACAGCAACAGCAGCAACGGGCAATCACTGTAGTAAAAAGGTGTTAAACTTAAAGAATTTTTCAAGATCATAAGAATTAGGTAAGCGTAACAACAACAAAAGACTTAAGAAGTCATCTAAACGATATTGCCAACCAAGAGAACATAGAAATGCGAGAGTTGCAGAAGAAGTTTAAGAAATGTTGCAAGAACAAATGGGTCTTTGTAGAATCATACCGCAGAGTTCTATCAAAGTAACACATGAAGTTATTATTTGATATAAAGCGAAGTCTTAGAAGCGGCAACAACTTACTTTGAGACCGATTCAAGATTTTAATTTCGAAAACAAAACTGCACTAAACTGTATGCCGTAAAAGTCGCATGCTGATGATGATTTTTATAACATTGGGCGGCCATTGGGAGAAGTTACAGATGTTTTCCCTTAACATACTAAGAAAAGAATACTTCCTTAATTTGAGTACAAAACTTTCTTAAAGATAGTTGAACAAATTTATTCAATTGTAGTTAATGTGTACTTAATTTATAATATTATTAATGGCTATATTTCTAAGTCTGTACCCAAGAGGCCAATAAGGGGTAATACTGGTCCCCCATGGTCCTCAAGGGCTCTAAATAGTCTCAAGAATGTAAGGAATAGATGTTCGAACAAGTATAAAAAATCTGGACTGCTAGCAAACTATGCTAGGTATATTGTTGCTAGGAGTAGATACAACTCTAAATCTCGTGAGAGTTACAGATTATATTTGGATAGGTTGAAGGCTAATTTTAAACGGAACCCCAAATCATTCTTTAGATTTGTTAACTTGAAGCGTAATTCGTCTTCCACACCTTGTAGGATCAAAATGAACGGTATTGAATATTCAGATGAAGAGTCTATTGCTAATTGTTTCGCCGATTTTTTCGCATCTATTTATTCCACCCGAGCCTATGATGTTTCCAAATCATACCCGTACACTGTCCGCTCTACCATTCCGTTTGATGCACCTGTCGTAAATTCTTCGTGGTTGCTAGATAAATTAATCAGCTTGAAAGCCTCGAATAAAGCTGGTCCTGATGGTATCCCGGACTCTATGTTGAAATACTGCTCGAATTCTCTCAGCTTACCGTTGACTCTCTTATTTAACGCTTCGTTGAAGTTCGGCCATTTTCCTGCAAAGTGGAAGAGCTCTTATATAATCCCTCTCCACAAATCTGGTAGTTTAGTAAATGTTGCAAATTATAGGGGAATTGCAAAATTGAGTGCCATTCCTAAACTTTTTGAGAAGTTAGTCACAGAGGTAATTTCTCATCAGGTTTCCTCTATTTTAGATCCATGTCAACATGGCTTTCGGAAGGGTCGTTCCACCGTGACTAATTTGCTTCAGTTTTCCTCTTCTATTGTTGACGGCTTTATTAATGGAGATCAAACTGATGTGATTTTTACCGATTTTAGTAAGGCTTTTGATAAAGTTAACCACAATTTGTTATTATATAAATTAGGGGCAATGGGTTTTAATTGTAACATGCTGAATTGGATTAGTTCTTATTTAATGAACAGAGAACAGATGGTATCATTTGGTCGATCATTCTCAAGATCTATTTTTGTGTCATCTGGGGTGCCTCAGGGCAGTCATCTTGGGCCGGTTCTATTTTTGTTATTCATTAACGACTTACCCGCCTCCATAATGCACTCTAAATTGTTAATGTACGCTGATGACGTGAAGATCTATTTTTCTTACAAGGATCCTTGTCAATATGCTTTACTTCAGAGGGATTTGTCTACTTTCCAGACGTGGTGCGAGACCAATTTGATGGAGCTTAATTTTACGAAATGTAAGCATATGCTGTTCTCTAGGTCATCATTATTTTCGGCAAAATACATTTTAGGTGGCAATGTTCTTGAATCGGTGGATTCATTTGTTGATCTTGGTGTTCTCTTGGACAGAAAATTGAATTTCAACTCCCACATAATTACGATGGTGAACAAGGCTTATGGCGTTCTGAACTTTATTAAACGTTGGGCAAAGGAATTTTCAGATCCCTACGTTACGAAAAATCTTTTTACTTCACTAGTCCGCCCTATTCTCGAATATGGATCAGTTGTTTGGGACCCCCAGTACAATTTGTATGTTAATATGATTGAATCGGTCCAGAAACAGTTTCTCATTTTTTGTCTGAGAAATCTTCAATGGAACCCGAACCATAATCTTCCTTCGTATAGCAGTAGACTAGCATTGATCAGATTGCCGACTCTTAGTAGTAGACGTACCATGATAAACTCTATTACAGTTTTGAAGATAATTGATGGATGTATATGTTCTGAATTTCTGTTATCTAAGATTTTCATAAATGTCCCATTGAGACCCACGAGGTACTATAAACTCGTAAACATCGAGTTTCAGCGTTCGAATTATGCGTCCTTTGATCCAGTTAGGAGAATGTGTCGTGACTTTAATGAGCTATATCAGTTTATTGATTTCACAGGTAGTTGGGAAACGACAAAGTTTAGCATAATTTGTCATTTGAACCGATTGCATTAGTGCTGTATATTCGTTAACGTACATATGTAAATTTAATTTACTTTATCCTTACTATCTGGTCTGATTTATGATTTGGTTTTCGTTTTGCTCGTAATTATTATATATTGAAGTATCTTATGTTAATATCTCGTGATGTGCTTTTATACTTATTTATGTTAGTGTAATACCAACTGGTGAAGAATTTCTGTAGTTGGTTGTAACGTGTGAACTTATAATCCTTGCTCTCCCGTTATAGACCGGTCTATAATGTGTACGCTGTCCTCACGTTATGGGGACGTGGCCCTCTCGGTCGGTAGGGGCGGGTAAGAGTGGCGGCGATGGGTTCGCTCGATTAAAAAAAAAAAAAAAAAAAAAAAAAAAAAAAAAAAAAAAAAAAATGTAAACAATTTAGACTAAATTCGAAGACATTTTACGTACACTGAAAGAAAATTTTCCATCAAATCGACGGTAAATGTTTGTCAATTTTTCTTCACTGAATTGCTGACAAATTTCATCAACTCAATGGAAAAGTTCTTCAGTTTGAAGATTATGCGCTTCTTCACCTTTTTCAGGTTCATTGAATTGATGATCTTTTTTTACATCAATCTTAATCATTGAACTTTAGAAATAATTATTGGGATCGATTCAAAATAAGGACGTAGTATTGAAAAAATTCAACCCGTAAAAAACATAGTATTTAACTATAAATTCTTTATATATGACACATAGTTTTCTATTTTACACATTACTTTAGACACACACTTTAAATGGCAACCAATCCCGCCCATATTTGCAGCAGATCTTAGAATATGTACACGTAACCAACATACCCAATTTTGTTCAAATACCGTTAATAGGGGCAGAAATAATGGATTTTTAAATTGTGATTTGTATGGGAGGTACCACGCCCCTTTGTACAATCCCGCCCATATTTTGTTTCATTTATTTAATTTTTATTTTCATTTTTGTCGTCGCCATTAGTTTGCCTGCGAAATTTCAGCTCGATTGGATCACGGGAAAAGGGTTAAAAATCAATCCAAAGTTTTTGGGCGTGCATGCATGCATAATGCATGCAGACAGGTGAAGTTAATATAAAGAATTTAAAAAATTAAGAGAAAAAGAGGAAAAGAGGAAAACTAGTAGAAAATAAATACCTAACAGAAAATAGTGCAAAGGACAGAATGCAACATCCACGCTTTGAGCATTTTCGATGTGGTCATATGCCGTGTTCTTTTGTTTTTTTACAATGAAAAATAGTCCAAAGAGTTTGACTACACATTAACGAATAATTTACATCAAAATGATGACAAATTTTCATAAAATTGATGATGAACGTACATCAAATTGATGACACTCTTACATCTAATTGACGAAAATGTACAGCAAATTGATCAAAAATTTACATCAAAATGGTGGAAAATTAATTCAACTTGATGACAGACTTACAGCAAATTGGTGAAAAATGTACGTCAACTTGATGTTACGATGTCGTTGAATCAACATAAAGTATTGATGAAATATAAATGAATGATTGAAGAAATGTTCTTCATCAATTCAATGAAATGTGTCGTAGGGTGGGAAATGAGAAAATGTTTCATCAAATTGATGAAGGAATTCATAAATTTGATGATGTTTTCAGTGTAGCTAATTGAGTACACATAAAATGAGTACGAGCTTAAAATAAGGAAAACAGACAGAATGGCTGATTAAAGTTACAACTTTAAGAAACTAAAATAAATTGCTTATGTTATGAATTACACTGTGAGACAAAATTAGATTTTTTCAAAATGATTTTCAAAACTCGCAAAAACTGCTCTAAAATGACGCCACCGTGGCCAAAATGTTCTACAAAAATTATCACCATAAAATTTCACTATATGTGTCCGAACACTCCACAATACAAATCTGAGCCCAAGTACCAGACAAAATTCATTAAATTATGTGGACTATTTTTAATGGAAACAGCAAAATAACAAAATTCATTATTAACCCTTAGAAGGCAGTTAGTTTTTACTTATTATCTAGCACTTGGGCTATGATTTGTATTTTTGGAGTGTTCGGACACATATAGTGACATTTTATGGCGATAATTTTTGTAGAACATTTTGACCACGCCCCCCGTCATTTTAGACCAGTTTTTAGCGAGTTTTGAAAATCATTGTGAAAAAATCTAATTTTGTCTCACAGTGTAATTCATAACATAAACAATTTATTTTAGTTTCTTAAAGTTGTAACTTTAACAGCCATTCTTTCCGTTTTCCTTATTTTAAGCTCGTACTCATTTTATGTGTACTCAATTAGCTACACTGAAAGCATCATCAAATTTATGAATTCCTTCATCAATTTGATGAAACGTTTTCTCATTTTCCACCCTACGACATATTTCATTGAATTGATGAAGATCATTTCATCAATCTTTCTAGCACCACCGACGGCCACATACATAGGACGGTGATATAGGACGACAAAAGGTAGAGTTCTCCGGATCATCTTTGCGCGCAAATAACGAAAGGCGTAAGAGCTCCTGAATGCCACTAAAACAGGTCATTTGTTAATTGCAGCTGAAGTGGTACCGAGTATATACATATAAAAAATATAAACTCTGTACTCTGTAGCTATATTATATTTCAGCAATTGCCCACCAATTTAGCTACAAATGGCACCACAATAAAAAAATGTCAAAAGTGGATTAAATCGCCAAGTATTTTGTTGCCGGACCAGGCACTGGCCCTGATTATAGAGACAAATTTTGTAATCCATCAACATAACTAGCTCAGCCAGCATACGTACATCAAGTGTAAGGAACAACGTGTATCCCTCACACAACCTAGAGGAGCAACCTCAAAGTTTTTCTGTTACCCTGATGAAATAAAATGATCAGCAACATGTGTCGGAATTGAACTACAATCACTTGTTGATCACCATATGAAGACGTTGCGTGCAGCACAGAAAGCATCACCTATTTCCGGACTTAAAGAAATAAATGCAGTCATTAAAAAATCACATGAGGTGTCAGGGGACAACTGCTTGGACCGATGTTCATTTCGCTTTGCTGTACATTATATACTAGTCACTTCCAACACGCCTAAGGTTCCCGTGGAAAAATACGATACTTTAAATAGATCTTTCAGAAAATATACTTTTTGTAAAATGATAAACTTTTTTTAAGAAAAAATATTTTTTTTGTAGAATGTATTTATTTTTTAAAGTATATGTTTGGTCCTTTTTGTAAGAATATGCATTACATTTTCCCGAAGAGGTAATTTTTTAAAGAGAGGTACTTTTTTATTAAAAGCTAAGGTTTTTTTAAGAAAAGGTACTATTTTTAAAACGAAGTACTTTCTGGAAGAAAAAGCCGTAAAAGTCTGAATTTTTTTTTTTGACGTAATTTTTTAAGAACAGGTGCTTTTTAAAGAAGTGGTAATCTTTTTACGAAAAAAAATAAAGCAAATTTACATATTTTCAGAAAGGCTACGTATCTCAAGAAAAGATAATAAAAGGTAATATTTATTTTTTAAGAAAATGTAATTTTAAGAAATGGAATTTTTGGAAGAAAATTTATTTTTTTAAGAGAAGGCTTTTTTTTGAAGAAAAGATTTTTTAAAAGAAATGCGATTTTTTTGAATTCGGCCTTTCTTAAAGAATAGGTACATTTTAAGAGCAGGTAGTTATCACAAGAAAATGTATTTTGATTCACAAAAAAGGTACACTTTTTAAAGAAAATTTAGTTTTTTAAGAATTTGTAATTTGTTGTACGACAATGTAATTTTTTCAGAAAAGATACTTATTTTAAAAAAATTAACTTTTTTTTAAGAAAAGGTACTTTTTGTAAGAAAACTTACTTTTTTTAAGCAAAGGTACTTTATTAAGATAAAGTATTTTTTTATGAAAAGTTACTTTGTTTAAGAATTTGAGTAGGTATCTTTTTTTTTTGAGAAAATTTACTTTTCTTAAGAAAAGACACTTATTTAAGAAAATTTTACTTTTTTTAAACTTCTTTCACTTTGGCTTTTCTAAATTTACTTTTCAGTGGGTTCAAAACTACAATATATACTAAATATTGGTTACAGGCTCCACCTAGAAAACTTCCTATTAAACAAGAAATTTCACAACATATGTTAGTCTAGACACAAACCAAACCAAATGTACTGGGATGTCAGAAAGTTGTTAAAAAAAAGTTTTTTTAATTTGTTTTTCATTTAGCACCCATCTCGCAAAGTGCGATAAGGAACTTCGTTCCAAAAATTTCTTCAATTGTAGTTAATTTGTACTTTATGCTAAGAATTTTGACCGAATCCGCAGACATTTTACGTGAACTACACACATAAAATGAGTACGAGCTGAGAATGAAAGAAATGATGAAATTTTCTACATTAAGAAACTCAAATAAGTTGTTTCTGTTATGAATTAAATAGCGGGAATTTTCTTTATTTATCTGAAGCCATTCAAAAGTTACAATAGAAAACACAAACCTATTCGAGAATTAATATTAATCATACGTATGGTATATCCAATTATAAAACGGGCGCTATTTTGTGTGCAAAACTAAACCAACCGCCGTGGTAGATTAAACTAAGACTTAGCATCCTTATCAACTGTTTATACAGCTTGTCCCAAAATATATTACCCTATCGGAAGATGCTATAACTTTTAAAAACGGCGGCAACTAGAAGATTTGTTTTGACATGTGAAATTTGTGAAATTAACGTGGATACAGAATACAAGTCGACAATCCATGTGACGCCAATTGTCTAAAATTACTTGCCCTGGGATAGGTGATGAGGGGTTATGTCACCAACCTGATTCCAAGGTGTTGAAGAAGAGTCAATTGAAATAAACTGTAGGTGGTAGGGCGGGACAAAAAAAATACATTCGTGAATGACCAAATGGAAAAGAAACGGATCCTTCTATAAACAAGGAAGTGTAAGCTCTCAAATTAAAGGCATTTGAACAAAAGACGATAGAAATTTGTTTTTCGTATTTAATCATTCGATAACTTAGCAAGTTATCGAATAATTTTAGATAATTTCTTCGGCTTATTTTGAAGTAAGTATTGTAATAATAATCATGGAAGAATGTTACGAAAAAGGAAGCAAATAATTTGTCCTCCACAATCGTAGCTCTTTACTTATTTGCACAAACATCACTACAGTCGAAAAAAAAATTGCGGTGCTTAATTCCCACTTAGACCACCATATATTACTTTTTAGCAATAGTCACCCAGAGTAGTAGTGGTGACACTACCGAGTAGTTCCTTACTTATGCAGTCTAGAACAACCCCGGGGGATCAGGGACCTTACAAATCGAAGACAACATATTTCGCCAACTTGTTCGATCTTTTGCCTTATTCTCCTGATCCCTCCAGCGGAGTCTTGGTCTTCCTTCGAGTTCGGTTTCGAAAACACTTCGCGGTGGTTCGTCTTCCTCCATTCTACAGACATGGTCTAGCCATCGCAGTCGCATTATTTTGATACGGTTAACTATATCAATGTCGGGCTAGAGCTCATACCACTCATGGTTCACGCATCGCCAATACTCGCCATTGTGCACTATAGGGTCATACATTTTTCGGAGTATTTTTCTTTCGAAGACTCATACAGACGTTTCGTCTGCTTGCGATAAGACCCAGGTTTCTGCGCCATAATGCAAGACAAGTTGAATGAGAGGATGGTATAGACCGACTTTTTTTACTCGAGAGAGGGCTTTATCTCGAAAGTGCTTGGTTGGCCTAAAATAACATCTTTGATATCAAGGCTAACGTTGCTGTTTTTGTTTAGGGCAGATCCGAGGTATATAAATTCGGCCGTCACCTCGAAATTATAACGGTTTGGTCAACGTTCACGCTTTGGTCTAATCGCGTGGAAGCCCCACTCGTTGAAACCATTAATTTTGTCTTGTCCTCATTTATCGTCAGACCCACTTTTCCTGACTCCTTCTCATGTGAAGGAGGAAAAACTGCAGTAACTTCTCTAATTATGCGCCCAATGATATCTACATCATGAGCATACGCAAGTAGCATGTGATTTTTGCTGCTAATGGTTTTATTCATGTTGACTGCATCTTTTCTCAGAATAATCTTTATTAAGATGTTAAAGAGATCGCTCGATAGGGTTTCGCCTTGCCTGAGGTCTCACTTAGTTTCGAAAAGTTCGGTAAGATCCGTACCAACTTTCACTGCGAATTTGGTATACCAAGCTCAGACATTGCTTCGTAGAGTTTCTCCCGTATCGGGCTATCGAAGGCCGCCTTATAATCGACACATAGGTGACAGGTGTCGATTTGTTTTTCGTGGACCTTCTTCAGGTTTTGGCGTAGCGTGAAAATCTGGTCAGTTATCGATTTTCCAGACCTAAAGGTCCACTCAGATCAGCGATAATTGGTTTTAGCCTTTTGCACACTGTGTTTGATAGAACCTTATTTGCTATGGATAAAAGTCGTATTCCACGGTAGTTGGCACAGAGACTCGGGCCACCTTTCATGTGTTAACATCTATAGGCACGGATAGGGCAATCTGTCAAAGTGAACACATGGAAACAACACACAGCGTTAGCATCACATACGTGGTTGTTGTACAACAATAGTCTCTGCCTGAAAATAAGTATGATGGTATTGATGTGGCGGCAGCGAGCAAACAAGCAGGTTGTCGTCGCTAAAGAGTATTGAATAGTATAGAGAACTCATGGAACAAATTGTATGACGCAAAAGCGCTATCGGCATCTGGCAAATGATTCAAAACATATCACTCTTTGTTTCATATAACTTGGTCCTTTCGTAATTTTGATGTGAAACATTGATGGCTTTTGAAACATTTATGCGGTTTGTATTGTTTTATATAATAATATTGTCGATATGGTGTATTTATGTTGAAATATTCTATAAAGAGAATAAGACTCGCTTGTGCTCTTTTACTCAGACTCTCTACATGAGAGCGGAAAAATAGTGCAATAAGTTATCTATACTATTCAATACTTTTTGTCGTGGCTCTGTTTATGACAAAACAAAAACAATTATTTCAGTTTAACCAATTATTGATTTATTTATTTTAACAATATTACATCTAATATTAAAGGAGATGTAAGAAAAAAGAAAGTGCAATAGCAAAAGTGCGTTCAGCACAAACACTATTCTTTTTTTTATGTTGCAATGTAACATTTACTAATGTGTTCATAGAAATCGAACAGGTACCGGAGAGCAATAGCAGGTTAACACATCGCCCGTGAGTTCGAACAGTTATTGATTTTTTAAATACTGGGCATAGTATACTGCGACTCCAAACGCCGGGCATGCATTCATCTAACCAAATTTTGCTAGTGAGCTGATACGTGAACCTTATCACATCATCGCCGCCAGCCGTAAACAGCTCCGCCGTTAATCCATCAGCTCCTAATCCTCGTATTGGGTAGGAGGGGGAAATCGACGTCATCCTCCAAATTGTGATCGATTGTCTCATCGTCATTGGATATCTCAGGTACCAGTAGCGCGAGTAAATGATCTCTCGATATTCCCAACATGCTCTGCATATCTGCGATGAGATTTCCGTCCTTGTCTTTATAGAACAGGGGCCCAGAGTTCCATTAGTTCCGATTTTGACTTTTTTGGTAGAATTTTCGGGCTTCGTTCTTCCTTCTGTATGTCTCAGTTTTGTCACCCTCGCGCTTTCTCCACTGTTGTTTCTTACGCGTAACGATACGGTTTACTTTCTTTCTTTTTCCCCTATACCGCGCAGTCGCAGCTCGAATTGCAAACAAGGTGTTACAAAAAATAGTTTTTTTTCTGTCCTATGAACCAAATGCACATATTCGGAAAGAGGGGAAAAAATAAAAATACACGTGTATCGTCGATTTGCATGTACACGTCAGAATTTTTTTTTTAAGTTTGAAGTATAAAGCTCGTAGTGGCCTGTGATAAAAATTGTTTTTAAAAAATTTGACGTGATACAGACATTTCCACGAGTGTGCCTGCAAAAAATCAGATCGATTGGATCACTGAAAAAGGGTTAAAAATCGGTCCAAAGGCTTTCACACAGGCCACTACGAGCTTTATACTTCAAACTTAAAAAAAAAAAATTCTGACGTGTACATGAAAATCGCCGATACACGTGTATTATTATTTTTTATCCCCTTTCCGAAAAAGTAAATTTGGTTCATAGGACAGAATGTGTGTAACACGGTGAAATGATTGAAGCATTGCCATACGTGCAGTGCTCTTTTCATCATTTGCTTTGCGACCCTCTTCGTCGTACCATCATTTATGGCGAAGCGGTTTTTCAAAACCAAATATGGTTGCAGCGGCAGTTTTTATAGAGTCGGAAATGGTTTTCCACTGCGCTTGAGGATCGTCATCGGGAAGGGGTAGGTTCTGTGTCAAAAGTTGCGAGAGCTTCCTTGAGTAGGCTGTGGCTACCTTTGGTAATTGCAGCTTTCCGATATCTAGCATTATCTTTGTCGGGTTTCGTACAATTTTCGCTCTACTTAATCTTAAGCGAATCTTTGGTGCCACCAGGTAGTGATCAGAATCGATGTCAGCTCCTCTCATCACTCGTACGTCCATTACACAGGATGAGGTCCTTCCATCAATGTCTTTATGCTAAAATCTTGTACCACTATGACCATGTTTTTTGGCGTGGAAGAGTCAACCAGTCTCATACCGTTATCGGAACTGTCAGCAGGTACACTGAAATTGCCAATAGTTGGATGAAACACATTCTCACTGTCTATTTTAGCATTAAAATCTCCTAGTACAATCTTAATGTCTTGGCCAGGGCAGCGGTCATACGTTTCCCCTAGGCGCTCATGGAATATGTCTTTACCATCATCATCTTTCTCGTCAGTTGGGGCATATGTACACAAATTAGGGAAATATAAAAATATTTCGAATTTATGCGGATTGTGGTTCATACGTTCATCGAGCAATTAGCCATAGAAATTGTTTTCAAAAATTTTTCCAAATCGGTGGAAAAGTGTAAATTTCAATAATTGTGTCTAAAAGTAAAACTATTGGGGGGTTTTGGTTCCGTAAATTGTTATCTGTTTCCGCTTGCGAATTTTCTACTGCCGTTTTTTCACTTAGTAAAAATGTTCTTATCTATTTTCCTTTCTTATAGCGCTAGGCCACAGCCCGTTCTGCAGCGTTGCCATATATTCAAGGAATTTTTGCGGTAGCAAAATCGTAATATCGTATGGTAATAATTATATGGTAATTTGTTAATGCGATAACAATTTATTTTAAAATTTTTATAGTGATCTTTATTGAATATGAATCAAATAAAGTATATATATGCATTTGCATATCCTTCGTAGTCTCTTCCTCGTATTCCACGACCAACTATAAACTTACGAGAACAGCAAATAAATCCTCTTGCACACCTATAACAATAAACAAAATTTATTTCCATACAGTGGGATGGATTTAACTGCTTTCCGCCAAGGATCCTAGAACAACGCAAATCGTCACCGTCCGTCTGTGTCTACATCACCAGCATTTGGGTAACAGCGACATTGACATCAAATCCAACACCATGTGAAATCATAAATCTTGTCAAACGAATCTTTATTATACCATAAGTTTACATAAACTTCTGGCACCAAGTAATACAAGAAGAACGACGACAATTCTGCATCGTAGCGTTTCAATGGAAACCTGCTTCCTTTTGTTAAACAAATTTCCGCTCAAGGAAACAAAGAAACATTTCGTTCTAGCGAAAATCGTCGAACATCAACATAAATTATCCTCCAACAGAAGAAAATAAAACAACAACAGAAACCGCATTAAAAGACGAATAAATAGAGAACGAATAAAGAAGCCAGAGGAAGGAATCGCTATAGTGTTTGGGAAAACTCTTTCACCTCCGCAATATTTAGCATACAAAAAAGAAACACCATCAGACGGCGACATATACTGATGAATAGGACGAGACCATCATCATATTCAATGTAAAGATAACATGAAGAATATGACTGAAGACACTTACAGTATTTGGAAACTGAAATATTTATTATATCTTGATTTTTAAAGCACCCTCCGATATTTTTAAAGCACCCTCCGATATTTCCTGAATGTGCTCCAGAGTCAACAGTTTTCATCGCCAGTTTGCTAAAGGTACCTAATCAATCACAGGCATATCAGGCATACAAAAAATGGTTTCCCGTTACATCCCATGAAGGGATTAGGGAGAGCTTCTCACAAACCAGTAAGCTGTGTGCATTCTAGTTTTAAACTCACTGATTGGAACACATCGGTTCCGAACGGTATTTTGAGAAGATTTTTCATGGCTAAATACTCGATAGTGTCGCCGTCACTAAGCGATGTGACCGCCGTCGAAAGAAATTTAAGGTGGTTAGAGTAAATGTACAAGAGCCGCGCACCTCATGTACAAGAGCCGTGCACACTACCATTGCACCACCGGCGGCAGGAAATACAAAACATTAAAACTATGAGACAGCGATAAACGATCTTGTATGTAAAACCTCTTTAGTAATCCTAGGGAACAATGGCAACCCTATGGATAATTCATATCTACACGCTGAATATCTGTACTCTTTTGTTGTTTGGACGCAAACATAACTTGTTTGTAGCTTGTGTTCAAACACATTGTGTTTGCTATTAAATATTACATGTTGGAGCGACAATGATTAATACGTTATAATATATATTTTTGTTACCCAAATGTGTCTTTGCTTGTTGAAAACTGCTAAAACCAAAACATGATAGACAACAGGGGAACAAAAAAAGAGGCAGATCTTCAATCTTGGAAATACTCATATCTCGGAATATGTTGCTCGAGACGATTTTCAGCGTGAAAGGCTATGAGATAGATTGAGAAATATAACCAAGCAATTGAAAAGAAAAAGATTGTGAGAAGCTATCCCCAGACTCTACATGGAATGTAATGGAAAACCATGTGTTCTTAATTGAAAAGAAAGAGAACGGTAAAAAAAATAGCAACGCTGCAGTCAGTTGCAACGGAAACTGCCGGAAAGTATTTAACCACACCAGGTGAAAATCTGAAAGACAATGAGAATCAAACACGAACGTAAAAGACAAAGCGAGACTAAGAAATATGAAGGCTGTATACTTTATTCAACAGAAATGATGTCTAGCCATCCTGGGTACGAATCTATTCTCTAGATGTATCAGAGTGAAGTTACCCACACGCTGAAAAATTAGTCGGTTTTGTTGTTTGGATGCAAATATAACATGTGTTTGGAGCTCCTCGCAAATATAATATATTTCATGTTTGAGACACAATGATTAATATGTTAGAATTTATGTATTTGCGACCTACATATATTTATGTTTGTGATACAAATACAGTTGTGTTTGTTGCACTGTCTACGCTCTCTCAAGAGCACGATAATAAAAGTGGGACAACGAGAGAGTCCATATTGTAAGTGTGTTTCGCTATTTTTGCATTATTCTCTCAGTCAGTGAGTCATAAATATTCCTGAATGTGCGAGCAAATTGCAGATGAAGTCAGTGTTTCTTATTTTGGCTGCTGTATTGCCGTTTAGTTTTATGTATTCAGTCGTCAATGCTTCATCGGACAGAGGATATTAAAAGCCCTTGATCAGTGAAAAAACAATAAACGAAGGCTCCGACGGTTAAATCCTTGCAGTTTCGAAAGTAGCAAGTGGCTCTATGTAGTCAGTTATTTCATTAGCAAAAAGCCTGACTAGTTTGTTGAGTGTTAGAGTTCGCCTTTAGATTAGTATAAGTTTGAAAACAAGGAAAAAAGCAATACACTGAACCATTATCCCGTTATGATTTGTTTGGTTGCTTGGTTATTTTTTTGTGTTGGAGTTAGTTGCTTTTAAAAGTTCGTAGAAGTATCATCGTGACAGCGTACGAAGTATAAAAAAGTGAATTTTAATATTTAGAAGGGTAAAATGACCAGCAACAGACAAATGAAACACTTGATACAGAAAGAAAAGGAACAAATTGTGCAAAAGTTTGAAAATGTAGAAAAAGAATGTAGTGAAGATAATGAAAAAGATTTATTCATAACATTAATTCTGGTCTGGAGAATTCATCGAGCGGAGCGTAGTAGTTGTTAGTACAATGCTGTTAGATATTTCGTCAATTCCATGTAACCAGCGATCTGCATGGTACATGGTAGTGCAGAGGGTAGCCACTGACTACCGTCAATGACATCTCCATGTTAAATTCGTCAGTGCATAGCATTGCTGGTAGTCTGGCGGGTAGTTAATGGTAGTTATTGGTAGTTATTGGAAATTAACTAAAAATTCGTTAGCTACGTCGACTGCAGGGATGGTGTGTGATGTTACTTTGGTTTTTGTGTATGTGTTTCGTATATATATGTGTGCTACCAAAGTGATAAACGATTTTGAGGAAGTAAACGGGAAAGGGCAACAACGTGAAGCCCTTTGTCTGTCCGAGCCTTTACTGAGAAACGCTTGGCTTGCATGAAATAGATTTGTATATGAATATATTATTTGTATACCAAAGCCTAGTGGTAACCAACGCATAGCTGAAACCTTCCGAAAACAAAAACGTGAGAGACAGCAAAGGAGAAGCAAAAGAGCAGCAGATTTTCATTTCATGATAAAAAATAATGCGGTTAATGCACCTAAATATAAAAAAGGCTGTTGTAAATCTTTTAATTTGTTGTATTAATTATTAATAAATGTGGACTTATATCGATAAAATTAATTATAATAAATAATACATACCCACGAGTATATATTGAAATCAAAGAAAATTTCGTTCTTAAATATTATTATGTTTTGGGGGGAAATACGTATATGTTTCCACGTAAAAGCATACATGTTTGCCAGTAAACATGATGCTGTTTACATTTGAACACAAAAGAGTTTGGGACTGGCAAACATATTATTGTTTGAAGTGTGTTCCAAACATAGACATGGTTCCTGCAGAATATGTTTGGGAGAATATGTTAGAGATGCCGTTGTTTTTCAACGTGTACAAACTCAAACTTTGTGTTTATTACACTGTGTGTAATTTTTTAAGTCATGGCAAAATAACCATATACGGACACCACTACGTGATAAAAGACTAAAAAAAAAAGACCCGTGTTTCCCAATTTTTCCCAAAGTCATGCACTTTTTTTTTTATGGCCCGCCAAAGATTTGGGGCCTCGGTATCATTTTCGTAAAAATGTGATCATTTTCTCAGGCTCATATCTTGCAAACTGTTCAGAATTTCGATTTAAATTTTTTAATTTCATTTTTTTTACCTTTTTCTACTGTTCAGGTCCATAGGTAGCAATACTCAAGACATATTGCTGCCACCGCTCCACATAAAATTGGGAATTGTTAAAAAATTCATCGAAGTGGCCGTTGTAAATTGTCCAAACGCATTCGACTATTTGAAAAGCGTTTTCCCAAAGCGTAGCGATGACAAAATTAAAAAAGGTATTGTAGTAAATGTCGGTGCATGATCGCGTGATACCTAAGCGCTACCTAAATGGTGTTAACCCTTGGACAAACACATGGTTCTGGCCAGGCATATTTCATTTTTTGCTACCTATGGACCTGAACAGGAGAAAAAGGTAAAAAAAATGAAATTAAAAAATTTTCGGAAAATTTTTCACTTTTGCGTGCTACCTAAACAGTGTTAAGAATCATCTCTAGGAAGTTTATATGTTCTAGAAATTTGTTTATTGAGATCTTAGGTAAATTTTTGTAGTTGATTGTTTCCTTGAATTTTGAACGGTTTGCTGCCTATGGACCTGAACACGGGAAAAAAGGTAAAAAAAAATCGAATTTTTTTAAGTTTTTTGCGATTTTGATCTGGAAGGTGAAGTTGTTTTGATTTTATATGTTCGCAATTTTTGTTCTTTATGACAAGAGCTACAACTATGCCTCAGAGTGTAAATCGAAATTCTGAACGGTTTGCAAGATATGAGCCTGCGAAAATGATCACATTTTTACGAAAATGATACCGAGGCCCCAAATCTTTGGCGGCCCATAAAAAAAAAGTACATGACTTTGGGAAAAATTGGGAGACACGGGTCTTTTTTTTTAGTCTTTTATCACGTAGTGGTGTCCGTATATGGTTATTTTTTTTCGTATTGCACTGTGTTAAGAAAGTTAAGTAAAATTTTTGTAGGCATGGCTTTTTCGTTTACACTTCTTAAATCGCAGATGTCTTCAGTTCCCAAGATTTTTAATTTCTGTCGTGTGAAGTGTGAAAGGTGAGGTAGTATACCATCATCTCTATATAAAGGGTGTTTTGTTAGCTGCATGAGAACTATCGATATCGATAACTATGTTTTCATAGCTGAGAATGTCAAACTGTGTTGACATTTCTGTTCAGTATGGTTTCGCAAGTCATCATGAATCGTTTAACGCTGCAACAACGCTTCCAAATTGTGGCAGTTTACTCAAAAAAAATTAATCTGTTCGCGAAGTTCATAGAGCACTTCGTCTATTTTACGGTCAACATGGCCAAGTGAGCAAGTATTTCGTGAAGTTATTGATCGTTTGTAGCGAAGACAATCCTCAAGTCGTTAACGAATCACACTGACGTCCATTAAAATGTACTTTTTGTTACGGGTTACACGCTGACGACATCCGTATTTCTTTCGAAATGAGCTAGGAGCTGTCGTTACGGTGAATGGCAAGCTGAATTTTGAGCTGATTTTTTTTATTCTAAAAATTAATCAGCTAAACATCAACGACATATAGTTCCAACAAGATGGCGCAACTTGCCCCACAAAGCGCTTAGCAATCGATTTATTACAAAATCAACTTGGTGACAACTTTATTTCCAGAAGTGGTCCTGTTCACTGGCCCCCTCGTTCGTGCGATTTAACGCCTCTGGATTACTTTTTATGGGGCTATATTAAGGCATTAGTTTATGCCCAGCAACCAGCAACTCTTGAAGCATTGGAAGCATACGGCCAGATTTATTAGAAAAAGTAGTCAAAAATTGGACTGACCGAATGGACCATGTAACTCGTAATCGCGGCGGATATAGGACGGAAATCATATTTAAACAATATATGTCATGAAATTATGTACCAGATTATAATAAAAAAAATTTCAATCCACCAATATTTCAGGCTTGTATTATCATTTTAAATTCTCATGAAGCTAAAAGACACACTCGTTAGAGCAGTCGAATGATTGGGTTGAATTAATAAAATAAACGACACAACACATCAAAATTGGGGCTGTGACAGATGAACGATGGGTCTTCAACAACGGGCGGAAGTGGCATGTAAACTTATTTTTCCCTCTAAGATTACACCATATAAAGTTTTCCATTTTGGCTAAATGGGTGTTTTATGAATGTCAATCACATTAGGTTTTGATACCGTCTAAATTCGATTCAGACACCCACCCAATTCGGTTGTGATAACCTCTACTTCAGTGGCGACAACCTCGAATTTGTTTGTAATGACCTCTGGTGAGGTTGTGACAACCTCTACATCCATTGGTGGCAATCTTTAAATTTGGTTACGTCTGATTCGATTGGCTGAACCTAATTTACTGTGGTTGTATTGTAATATTTAAATGAATAAAAATTTATAATTTTAAGAGTTTCAAAATTCTGAATTCTATTACACAATAGCAGAATTATACAAGAAAACAATCTGAATTCGATTTTACTCAAAATTTAGAAGACAGAAACAATGTAATACGAGTAGCGACAGCCCAATTTGAAATACTTGCTGATTATGCCAATCAACAAAAGTAGTTGTGGCGAACGTAGATAAAGTGCAGTTCGAAAATAGTCATGCCAGTGAGTATGCTTTCCTGAATGGTCTGTTGTTCCAACAAAACCAAACATTCCTTATTACAAAAACTTTCTGACCTTGTAAAGCTTGTAGTCTGAAATTCTTACACACTAACACGAAAGTGAAAGAAATCGGTTGTGGCAATACATATTTCCGGTTGCCACAACCACATTATATTTTTGATTCGGTTGAAGTCACGAAATTAACGGTTGTGTCCACCGAATTATGTCTGTACTGGCAACGCCTAAATTCGATTACGGCCAACTCCGATGTCTCAACCGAATTTTCCTGCGGTTTACTCAAAGAAAGGATGAAATAAGAATCTGAGATGAAGTATCGTAACTGATGTTTCTGGGATGAGTTTGCGTCCCGCCACCGTTATATAGGCAATGAAAATACACAGAGAAAAAAAATTATGAACAACGAAACGTTATAAGGACCACGATTTAAGAATATGTAACTGGAATGTGCAAACACTATACAGGACGGGTGCCACTTTCCAACTGGCGGATGTCCTCGAAAAATATAAAGCTGACATCACAGCGATCCAGAAAATGCGATGGACAGGATATGGTTGCACCAGAATGAAAAACTCCTCCTGCAAGGACAAGAATGGGAATCTGGTGACTGAGAAGCAGTGTGTGCTCAAAATGTGGAGAGACCAGTTTTCAGCACTACTCCACTCAGATTCTTCCACTGAAGATCAGGAGGTAATGATAGTGGAAGATAGAATAGATTGTATCCCCGTAACCAAGACGAGATTAGAACGGCGATCTCCCGCCTTAAGAATAATAAAGCCGGTGGTGCAGATGGCCTACCCGCTCAACTTTTTAAGGCAGGTTGCGAAGGATTACTAGCCCACATGCATCGACTTAAATGCGGTATATGGCTGGGGGAATCTATGCCTGACGGTTGGAGTCTCAGTGTATTATGTCTTGTATTCCAAAAGGGTGATCCGTGTATTTGTTCCAACTATCGCGGTATCTGTCTTTTATCCATCGCGTATAAGGTATTGTCGAGCGTATTATGTGAAAGATTAAAGCCAATTGTTGAATATCTGGTTGAACCTTACCAGTGTGGTTTTAGACCAGGCAAGTCCACGACTGATCAAACATTCAAGCTACGCTAAATCATGGAAAAGAACCACGAAAAGAAAATCGATACATACCACCTTTTTGTCGATCACAAAGCTGCTTTCGATAGCACCATACGGGGAAAAATGTGCGGAGCTATGTCTGAACTTGGGATTCCGGCAAAACTGATCCGCATCTGTATAATGACGCTGACCACCCCCAAATCAGCAGTGAAAGTGGGGAAAGACCTCACTGAACCATTCTCTACCAAGCGAGTACTGAAACAAGGCGACACACTTTCGTGCAATCTCTTCAACATCTTAATAGAGATAATAATGAGAAAAAGCTGCAGTAAATATGAACAAGACCATTAACACGAAAAGCCATATTGTTGCTGGCGGATGCTGACGACATAGACATTGTTGTGCGAAATCTGCAAGAGGTTACTGCAGTATTTTCAAGAATCGAAAAGGAATCAGCGAAGGTGGGTCTTGCTGTTAATGAGAGCAAGACAAAATTGATGGTGTCAACGACTAAAGAAACCTCTCGACTTGGTCCGCACTTGCACGTTGACAACCGATTTAATTTTAAAGTGGTAGATGAATTTGTCTACCTGGGATCCGCCGTGAAGGAATTGTGCTTGCAAATAGATGCTATTCTGGGCTCAGCAAACAGTTTACGACCAAAGCCCTCTTTCGACGGACAAAAGTCCAGCTATATCAGATTCTCATTTTACCTGTCTTGACATATGGCATACCCGATGAAGGAGTCGGAGGAATATGTTGAAATTTGTTTAATTTGTTTGTTTAATTAAGATGTGTAAGATGTCTGACCTAATGAGGTTGTAAAATAGTCAATAAAAGTAAAGTAAAGATGTTTTTAGTAGATGTATTAAAGCAACAATATTGTCTTTACATTTGATTTATCCTGTTGCATTCCTTCGATCCACAGCACTGTGGCACTAAACTAACGACAAAATAGTACCAATAATTCAACCATAACAAAAATTTACTATAAATGACTAAACCTTCCACCTACATACCCTGCTTCTCTCTCTCTCACCCCAAGGAAACCACACCGATATCCTACAGCCAGAAGCCAACGAGCCAAAGTGTTAAGCATTCAATGCTTAGGCTTTAAAACTTTGTCTGAAGAAGACCGTGAGAATTGCCTTTGACTTGTAAAGTCTGGTCTGGTCTCGTCTAGTATAATCTGTACTGGTGTTGGATGTAGCCCTGGATGGTAATGCCATACGTGGACGTGAGCATCTAACTGGAGCTTACATAAAATATTCATTGGAGTCATAAAACACTTTAGTTTTTTTTCTTCTTCTTCTTTCTGTGCCAATAGTTTCCTATGGTTCCTATTTCGCAAAGCTGATTTCTCTAAGCATGAGGGCAGGGGGAAATCACTTTGCCACGTCCCTCATGAAATGTAGTTTATGTTATTTTGGTGTATTTTACAGTTTCATCTTCCTCCTCCGCGTCGTCTTCTTCTGTGGTGCAAGTTGTGACCCTAAGGGTTTGACATTCAACATTTTGAGTTATGGACGTGTTTTCTTTCTCTAAGTTTCTGTCGGTGATCCTCCATATGTGAATATATCTAGCGGTTTGTTTTTAGGTTAGGTTTGTGGTAATTTTGTACAGTTTTTTTCTTTCTATTTTGGCGATTTAGTGATGCAGGTTAATTTAGCCTTAAGTGTTTGTTAAAAACAAATAAAACTTTGAGTGGAAGTGATGACAGAGTGTTTATGTCCAGTGCAATTAATGGTTAAGACATGGATTAATTTTGGTGGGCATTAAAAACAGGCTCAAATTTTCTAAGTTTGTTATTTCTTTTGTGAGACCTCTACAATTTATCAGGCACACAATTTGTCAAGCATGATTAGTTCGGGCACCTGATATTTTTATTCAGGCATGAACTCCCCTGATTTACTGTCGGATCTAGAGAGAACGGGATACCAGGAGTAAGGTTCTTTATCGAGGAAATAAATATAAAACGGAATTTTCGCCATCCTTACCACAATTATGTCGTTAGTGTTAGATGACCGACAGTGGACACACAAGTGTAAAGAATTTGGCTGATAACATAGAATCAGGATGTGATAACGCATATGCTACTTGAGCGCCATAGGCAACTTAAGCAGTTCTGAGCATTGTGGAATTATGGAAACGAAAGGCCAGACTAATATGGTTTCTAATATGGGTTCAATTTAGCGGACGTTAAATTCCAATATTGCAAATCCATTCATATGTTGTTCCTATATTTGGGTAAAATCAATAAAAATTTTTATTCAAGTACACAGTCGAACACAGAAGGAATTTTCCAACTTATCTCCCTCGAAATTTGCATGTCGAATGGGTCTCAAATTATTCTTACAGAGTGTGGTAAAGACATCGGCGATATTTTGGACAGCCAGATTAGTTTCAGACCCACGATAGTAACATGGCCAAAAGGCGACGACTACCTTAGGTACCTGTGCAAATGAAAACTTTATCCGAGGAATGTTTACTGGATCCACAAGCTGAAAAATCTGTCGTTTTTTGTTGTTTGGATACAAATATAACGTGTGTTTGGATCTCGTCGCAAATATAATATACTTGTGTCCAACCACATTGTGTTTGCTACTCATTATTTCATGTTATAAAATATGTGTTTGCGTCCCAACTATATATTTGTTTGCGATACAACTACAGCTGTATTTATTACACTGTCTATGCTCTCTCGAGAGCAAGAGAATAACAGAAGGTAAACGAGCGATTCCATCTTGTGTATTTCGGTATTTTTGCATTATTCTGTCAGTCGATGATTCATAAATATTTTTAAATGTTCGTGTAAATTGCAGATGGAGATGGAACTTGATTTGTATATAAGTATATTTTTTATGTACCAACGTATAGTTGAAGGCTTCGGAAACAAAAACGCGAGAGAAAACAAAAAAGGAGACGCAAACCACCAGCAGATTCAAATAGTGCATTCAATACAAGTAACTGTAAAAGAGGGCCGTTTAAAATGTTTTATTTTTTTGTATTAATTATTTATAAATGTGGATTTATATTTATAAAATTAATTATAATAAATAATACAAATAATAATTCAAAATATTATTATGTTTGAGAGGAAATACGCACATGTTTCCACGCAAGTATATGGAGGTTTGGGGGAAACACGTAAATGCTTCCATGTAAGTGTATGGATGGTTGGGAAGAATGCATATGTGCCCACGTAAAAGCATACATGTTTGCCAGTAAACATAATACTGTCTGTACTTAAATACAAGTGAGTTTGGGATTCGCAAACATTCGAATGTTTGAAGTGTGTTCAGCGTGTGGGCATTATACGGATTCAGATTGCTTGTGGCCGTCGTTGGTGCAATGGTATATGTACTCAACTCTTGTATAGGGTGATTCAATTTTAATGCAGACCATTGACACCAATTATTTGTGACATGTTTATGTTTTTTTTTTCAGGAAATTGGTATCACAAGCTTTCGCAGGCTTAAACATAGGGCGATACTAAGTTGAGCAACGCTTTAAAGTGATCCAAACATTTTATGAAATAGGTCGTTCTGCAAGAAGTGCATTTCACCCATTACGTGATTTTATCGGTCAACATAACTGGCGATATGAGCCAACAACAATAACTCCTTCGAATTGTGGTTAAACAACTCCAAACAATCCTTTGAAGTTGTAACACGATTACGTTTATGGTCAATTGAGAGCAAACGCCGCAACCATCTTGCAGACAGCTTTCTTAAACCCAACTGATCATTTAAAATCGAAACCACCCTGCCATATGAAATGCCTATGGCATCAACAATCTCACGCACATTTGCTCTTCGATCGGCCAACACCATATCGTGGATTTTTTCGAAATTTTCGGGTGTATTAACCTCAATTGGCCGTCCAGAACGTTCAGCGTCATTTGTATTTGTGCGACCACAACGAAAATCAGTAAACCACATTTTTACCATTGAAATCGATGGTGCAGAGAGTCCCCATAGTATTTATCAAGCTCTTCCTTTGATTGACGTTTTCCTTTAGCAAACAAATAATGTTTAATGAGCACTCGAAATTCACATTTTTCCATTTTTAAAAAATGCACGAGGTTGTATGTTTTAAACAGCTGTTTAACGCAAAGTAAATGACGGAACTTGCTCAAAATTTGACAATAGTCTATTAACAGGTGGTACTTGATGGGAGCAGTGTTGAATTTCATATAACTACGAGGAAAGTTCGAAAAGTAACGGACTTATTGATCCGCCTCGTATTTATCAATTGTGTGCATGAACAACACGCAGGTGAAGCCAAGTTTCCAAAAAAAAATCATCATGAGGGATAAGGCGCATTTTCACGTAAACGGATACGCTAACAGGCAAATCTGCCGCATTTGGGGTACTGGAAATCCACATCAAGTGTTTGCTATTCAATATTACATGTATGAGACATAATGATTAATATGTTATACTATATGTGTTTGCGACCCAAATATATGTGTGTTTGTGATACAAATACAGCTGAGTTTGTTGCACTGTGTACGCTCTCTCGAGAGCAACAGAATAAAGAGGGACAACGAGAAAGTCTATCCTGTAGGTGTATATCTGTATTTTTGCATTATTCTCTCAGTCAGGGAGTCATAAATATTCCTAACTGTGCGTGTAAATTGCAGATGAAGTGTTTCTTATTTTGCCTGATGAATTGCGGTGTAGTTTCATGTATTGAGTTCATCGGACAGAGGATATCAAAAGCTCTTGATCAATGAAAAAAGAATAAGCAAAGGCTCGGACTGTTAAATGGTTTGTGATGTTACTTTGGTTTCTGTGTAAGTGTGTCGTGTATATGTATGTGTGCTACCAAAGTGAGAAACGATTTTGAGGAAAGAAACTGGAAACGGCAACGTGAAGCCCTTTGTCTGTCCGAGCCTTTACTGAGAACATCGGAACGGCGGACCATTTGTGAAATAAGTGTAATAAAAAAAACACAAGTAATTAATCCACGCTTGGCTTGCATTAACTTGATTTGTAAAAAAAAATAAATGGTTTCCCATTACATCCCATGAAGGGACTGGGGAGAACTTCTCACAATCACTGAGCTGTGCTTTTCCAGAAAAAATCATGCACCCACAACAAGTTACTGTTTGGTATGATTTTTGGGCAGGCGTAATCATTGCACAGTACTTCTTCGAAAATGATGCCAATAACGCCTTTACGATGAATGGTGAGCGTTATTGTAATACGATAACAAACGTTTTATGCCCTGAATTAGGTGGCTAACTTGGCTAATATGAGGTTTTACCAGGGCGATGCTTATAGTTCTCGAGGACATCTGCCAGTTGTGGATTGTCGCAACGTATCTGTAAAGTGTTCTAACAATCCAAGTGCATATCCGTAAATCGTGGACCTTATATCGTTTGCAGGAGTCGTCAACAAATAGGGGGTATTTTATCGTTATTTCTAGTAACGTCATAATATTCCAAAAGAAATTATATTTAGTTCATCTTATCCTATTTCTAAGAAGATACTTGTATTTGGGCGACCCTTTAGTCGCGTACCGACCGTTGAAGTTTCGATTCCGGGTTATTTTCGGCAAATAAAATTACTTTTTACATTCTTTATATTAACTTCACCTGTCTGTATGCATGTATGTACGTATGCCGAAAAAACTTTGGATTGATAACCCTTTTCCCGTAATTCAATCGAGCTGAAACTTCGCAGGCAAACTAATAGCGAACTATATTTTGAACTATCAAAATATGGGCTGGATTGGACAAAGGCACGTGGTCCTCCCATAAAAATCACATATTAAAAATCAATTATTTCTGCTCCTCTTAACGGTATTTGAACAAAATTGGGTATGTTGGTTAGGTGTACCTATTCTAAGGTCTGCTGCAAATAGGGGCGGGATTGGACAAAGGGGCGTGGTCATATATAAAGAATTTATAATCAAAAACTATGTTTTTAGGTATCCTGAACCTACCTAGTAACCTATCAAATATGTTGGTTAAATAGCTACAATTTTCTGCTGAAATACCAGAATAAAATGTTTGCTATATCAGCAAACACATATTTGAATTCACTTTTTCAGCACGAAGTCAACTGATTCAGCAGGGAAAGTCTGTGGTTTAGCATAATTTAGTATTGCTGCTACTAACATATGTTTTCGAGTGAAGTCGCGAATCTTTACCATTGCATCACCGGAAGATGAAATCAAGCAAGATTATAAAAAATATTGATCATATTTACCCCAGATAAAGGATGAACCTTTCCATCATAAACACATTTTCCGGTTCTACGTCTATCAAATATGTTCTACCACACTTTATCACAATCCTAGTATATTTGTATTCGCAATCTCATCGGCCTCCATTACGAAATACCAAATGTCCTATACATCAAAATTCTTACAATAACCGAGTAAAGTTTATTGAACTTATTTTGTTGTTCATCATCTCAATCATTGTTGGCAGTTGCAACGCTTCCGCCCGGTTGTAGTTTATGGTCAAAAGAGTTTTTTCTTTGTTGTTGTTTTGTTATCAGGTTCTGTTGTTTTCATTCATCTTTCTTGCGGTTCTTGTTTTTGCTGTTATTGTTTACATCTGACAGCTTAGTAAGACAACAATGCTACATAGTAGTACAGAAGAAACACCTGTCATCTTTTATTATATATTTTTCATATAAATATAGGAAACATCACGGTTTTCATAATGTCTGGCAGGTGACTATTTAGTAGGTACAATATATGTATATACATACGAGTATATGTTTATTGTATTTATGATGTATAATGTTTACACGACAATCATGTGTCAAAAAATTATGACGGACTGATGTTTTAGATGAAAACACAAACAAAAATCAAACAACATTTTCTCTCCAAAATGCATCATTGCGTGTATTGCTTTCAAAGATCTTAAGAGATAACTAGAATGAGATGGACAGGAATGAGACAAGACTTTGGCTGTAATTACCTCCAAAAGGTTATTGACTCGATATAATGAACAGAGCAGAACAGATATGATATGATTCATCCGTTTTCTTGATAAGACATATTATGAAATTGTGTGGTATTGGAAAAATCTACTGTAGCACAGGAAGCGAAATACATATTAACAAGTGCTACCAACCAATTTCACAATGATTCACAATAGAAATTGAAAGTTTATTTGAACACTATAAATATTTATATTTGCTAATGCGAAGGAATTTTTTCCGTTGAACTTAAGCGGCGACTCACTGTTGGTAATAAGTGAAATGTTAGTGAAAATCAAATATTGTTGTCAATCGGAAATGGTTGTGACATGTGAGTTGTCGGTCGCAAACTGATCTGATTTCTAGCGCCTATTGGTGCATATAGCACCAGAGTTTAAAATCTGATTTTAAAATAATAATCAGTTCCATATGAAAATTCAAAATGTCAACGACACATTGTGTTCTGCCTTTCATTTAGAATTGCCTAAATTAGAGCATACGATCTACGCATTCGTAATATGTAGATGCAATATACTTTATACTATTGTGCCCAATTCAATTTTACAAAAAAATTCCAATACTTAGTCCAAGTTCGGCAGGTAAAATGGTTCAGGATTATTATAACTTTCTTTAAAATGTATTACGGATGTAGAAAACAGAGTTTATCAAAAAGAGCTGGATTATAAAAAACATTGATCTCACATTGTCACCGATCACACGCAATGTAAAATTTCGTTTCACCCAAAACGAAACGAAAATGAAATCGTTGCCGTGAACCGAAAAACATTGACAGCAACCGTAAAATCAAAACAAAACTGTTCAAGGGAAATTAAAAATGTGTTTATTAACTGTTTGGATCTCTTCACTAAAATTGTATTAGGATATTTTTGTAGAACATACTTGTCGTTTTGCTGCCCGTGTTAGAAATTTAAACAAATAAGTTTAAAAAATATGCTAAAAAAGTTTTAATTTTTTAGAGTTTTGATGCAAATATAACGTGTTTGTAGCTGTCGCAAATACAGTATATTTGTGTCCAAACACATTGTGTTTGCTATTCAATATAACATGATTGGGACACAATGATCAATAGGTTATATTATATGTAATTGTGACCCAAATATGGCTTTGTTTCAATGTCTTGATTTCAAAAAAATCTGATTTCCCTTGGCCACCTCGTTCGCCAGATTCAACACCATCCGACTTTTTTTATGGGGATATGTCAATAAGCCAGAGATAAAAGCAGAATATTCGAAACGAAATACTGAGCCTGCAACCAGAAACGATACGTGGTGTTATGGAAAACGCGCTTAAAAGAGCCAATCTTTGTATCGAGCAAAATGGTGGACATTTGTCTCATGTCATATTTCATACATAGTCTCCCTAAATTTCCATGAAATGTGTTTAATATATGAAAAAAAAAATTATTAAAAAAAAAATTTATTCCAAGAGTTATACGTATTTTACATTGTTAGGTCTTATTTGGCCCAGCCTGTACTTTCAAGAATAAGTACTTCCTGTAGTTTGGGTTCAAAACTACAATATATACTAAATATCGGTTACAGGCTCCACCTAGAAAACTCCCATTAAACAAGAAATTTCCCAACATATGTGAGACATCTAGTTAATTGATTTCTCTATGATCCAAGCCGTTAGTCTAGACACAAACCAAGGCAAAAGTAAACAATATAGATGATAATAGTAGGTTGTAGCATAATAGTGTTAAAACAAAAGTTGTTTAATTTTTTTCATTTCGCCAGCAACGTGCGATAAGGAACTCCGTTCCAAAAGTTATTTAAATTTCTTATTGTAGCACAATTGGTGCGCCACCTTGTATTTATTCCAATTCTATTTTTTTGAATTTTCGGAGTCTGTTTAACTTTGTCTCGCTGTCATCATTGGGGGTAAGAAAGTGCAATGTTGGTAGTGCACAGGGACAGAAAAAGCTCCTGCCAAGACCGTAATGTGTGGTGAAGAGCCACATCCTCCTCGAGGTGGCCCTGTTGTTTACTAAACACTACTGATATAGACTTACCGATAAAAAAAAATAAAGCCTAATATTGTTGTTGGTAGCCCCAGCACTCGTCTTAAATTGCAATCATTACAGAAACGTCAACGTAGTAAATTACAGGTGCCAAAAATACTTGGGGAACCATACATGCCTGTGGTCGTCAAAGGTTTAATGCACTTGATTGAGTTTTCTTGAAAGAAAAGTAAGAAAAATTACACATAAGACGTCTATAGAGACGATTGAAATGTTTTACAAAAATACATCCATACTAAAGATGTTCTTAGATTAAATCTCTAAACTATTCTACTTTATGTTTTCTTTCAGCAAATTTACGCCTTCGCTTGAATTAAGAACAATATTCCTGAAATTAAGTACAATTGTACGTACACGCTGAAAAATCTGTCTTTTTTTGTTTTTTGGATGCAGATATAAAGTGTGTTTGAAGCTTGATGCACATATAATATACTTGTGCCCAAACGCATTGTGTTTGCTATTCAATATTACATGTATGAGACATAATGATTAATATGTTATACTATATGTGTTTGCGACCCAAATATATGTGTGTTTGTGATACAAATACAGCTGAGTTTGTTGCACTGTGTACGCTCTCTCGAGAGCAACAGAATAAAGAGGGACAACGAGAAAGTCTATCCTGTAGGTGTATATCTGTATTTTTGCATTATTCTCTCAGTCAGGGAGTCATAAATATTCCTAACTGTGCGTGTAAATTGCAGATGAAGTGTTTCTTATTTTGCCTGATGAATTGCGGTGTAGTTTCATGTATTGAGTTCATCGGACAGAGGATATCAAAAGCTCTTGATCAATGAAAAAAGAATAAGCAAAGGCTCGGACTGTTAAATGGTTTGTGATGTTACTTTGGTTTCTGTGTAAGTGTGTCGTGTATATGTATGTGTGCTACCAAAGTGAGAAACGATTTTGAGGAAAGAAACTGGAAACGGCAACGTGAAGCCCTTTGTCTGTCCGAGCCTTTACTGAGAACATCGGAACGGCGGACCATTTGTGAAATAAGTGTAATAAAAAAAACACAAGTAATTAATCCACGCTTGGCTTGCATTAACTTGATTTGTAAAAAAAAATAAATGGTTTCCCATTACATCCCATGAAGGGACTGGGGAGAACTTCTCACAATCACTGAGCTGTGCGCTTTCCAGCTTTCACTCACTGATTGGGACCTACAGTTTTACACCGATTCCGAACGGTAATTTGAGAAGCTTTTCCATGGCTAGATACTCGATAGTGTCGCCGTCACTATGCGAGGTGACCGCCGCCGAAAGAAAATTTGAAGGTGGTCAGAGCCGGGTTCGAACCCAGGATCTCATGTACAAGAGCCGCGCACACTAACCATTGCACCACCGACGGCCACAACTTGATTTGTATATATGTAAATATCTTGTTTGTGTACCAAAGCATAGTGATAATCAACACATAGCTGAAACCTTCTGAAAACAAAAACGTGAGAGGCAACAAAGAAAGGAGAAGCAAAATAGCGGCAGATTCGCACTTCGTGAAAAAAACAAATAATGAATTCAATGCAAATAAATGTAAATGGCTATTTTAAGTCTATTAATTTTTTGTATTAAGTATTTATAAATGTAGATTCGTTTTCTTCTAAATATTATTCGTTTCTAAATATTATTATATTTGGGAGGAAATTCACATAAGTTTCTACGTAAGTGTATGTACAAGGTGTATATGTACAAGGTGTTTTTAGTGGGGTTTCTTGAAGTCCCGTGTTTACGTGAACAAACCCGAGACCATGGAAGCCCTCAAGGTCAACATTCGACAGGAGTGCGAGAATCTGTCGCCCGAAGTTCTCGCCGAAGTGATGAAAATGCCATAGAACTAGCCAGTATAGTAATCAATTGTGACGGCGCCCATTTTACCGATATCTTCTTCTCAACTTAACCACTAAAATTCTAAAGGTTCAAATAAACATAATCAAAAAACAGAATCGAAGTTTTCAATTAAGAAAAAAAGAGAGCCAAACAACATCGGATGACTTCTTTTGAATCACCTAGTATGTTTGGGGGAAACACACGAATGCTTCCACGTAAACATATGGTTGTTTGGGATGAAGAACGAATAGGTTTCCACGTAAAAGCATACATGTTTGTCAGTAAACATGATACTGTTTGGATTTAAATACAAGTAAGTTTGGGGCTTGCAAACATATAAATGCTTGAAGTGTGTTCCAAACATATACATGGTTCCTGCAGACTACGTTTGGGAGAATATGTTAGAGAGGCCGTTATTTTTCAGCGTGTAGACACTTTTCCTAAACAGACTAAAATGTTTTTTTTTATATAATTTTTAGTCTAAAGTATACTACATTTATGTGTACTCTGCTAAAGTAAAATATCCTCAAATTGAGCTGAATTTTCTAATTTTAAATACAAATAGGCCAAGTACAAATTGAGTTTTAACTAAAAACGAAAAATTTTTTTTCCGATTGTTCTAAAAGGAAAAATTCATCAGGCCTTTGTGAAGGAGTGGGCAATACAGGAATCTGTGCTTTAGCGTTTTTAAAATACATATATTAGATTGTGATTTGTCTAACGAAACCTGTTGCACATTCTTACTGACTTTATATATAACAAGCATTTTCAAGAACACAAATTAGTTATAACAAAGAACTCTTTCTTTGTATATAATAAATTTTTCAGCGAAGCAATAACACTCCCCTTTATTTCTCTGTATGTACGAGCATGACAATGTACTGTGTGAAAAAAGTTTGGAAAATATGTCAAAAAGTGGCTTTATGAACTACAGATTTTTGGCAACAAATCAAAAACACATTATATATCAAACATGAATACAACGAACTAATGATGAATCACTTTTGAAATATAAATTGTTTCTGTTTGTTTATTTTGTTATAATTTTTTTTTCTTCAACTTATGTTCAATGTGTGAAACATTACGATTTATTAAACGAAGAAATATGTACATAAATGCATCTCAATTGCTAACGAAATATTGGCCTACTACCAGCATACAGTCAGCCAGTCAGCGAGCCAGCCATTCATTCACAATACGACTACAACGGAATGAATGAATCACACAGCGTCACATCTTCTCCTAAAAATTACAAACTCAGTGGTGGTTTATGGTGTTCAAGTGCTGTTGATTGTATCAATTGTAACAATATTGACTCACGCGAATCATTCGCGTGATCTTTTCAATTTACAAATATGATCACGAATCCAAAAATAGGCCTGCACCGCTGTCACTCTATCCATCTCTCCCACAAATCCAAAGCAACAAACTGCAACAATGTAACGCCTGAGTATGAATGTTTGTTCAAAACATCAGTTTTTTTTGTGTCGATTTTCCATAATTTCTCTTTGCTGTTAAAGAAAATGCATAAATGCTGTATTTGTGAATTGATGTATTATTGTGTTCACCTGATACTGTGTTTATCTTAGATGCAGTTTAGTGATGTTTTTCTTTTATTTGGCTGCTGTTTTTATTGTTAACTTGTATGTTTTTTTGTTTAGCTTTTTAGCTGGTAGCGGAAAAGTGTTGGAGAAAATTGAGAAAGAAGGAGCTTTTAGTAACATGCAACTACATGTTATATATAGACGAAGTCAAAATTTACACATATCATAAAATTGCATCACACCTTGATTATGTATTGATTGGTATATTTAACCAAAAGATTTGTGCATCTCAAAATGCAGGTGTGGAGTTGCAAAGTAGTTAAACTGTATAGATCTGTAATGCGACAAAATTGTGCGACATTTCAAGCTATGAAAAAAGGCACCCCAATTATGGTGCAGAAGATGTGATAATTTGCATAATCACCCGTAAATTTAACATAGTTTTGCTATAGAAGAGAGACACTATTCTGCTAGACAACCAGTGAGATTTTTTGAAAAACACCGAAAAGTAACTCTAAATAAAACCTAATAATAAATAAAACCGACGGCGTATCACCAGTCATGGTACAACGACTTCAATGTAAAATTATAACAGCTAATTTCATTATTTCCATGCCATTTTACGCCTCATTTATCCAACTCAAATGTATGCAGTTGTTGTACTTTTTATGTTGGTATGGGTAATTTCAAAAAAAAATCGACACAAAAATCAGTATTTTCGAACCCAACCACTTCTGATTGGTATACAATTCTCCTCGTCCATACGAATTCTATGACACAAGAATTGATTCGAAATTCAAAATAGTTTTTGTATTATGGTTCAGTAGGTATTGTATGGCACTTTCTGAAAAAAGTACCTGACTTAAAAATGGTATAACTTTGGAATGCGTAAATGGATTTAAAAATTTTGGATATCATTTTAAAGCTCGCAATAACCGCTTTTAATAATAGTCTATACAACAGTCGTGTCGTTGTGGTTTAATGATATTCAAACCTCCAAAGTTTCTTTTATCCTTGAATATCCTGTCATAACGTATTTTTAATTTTTGATTTCCCCCACCAAAAAGAAAGTCCATATTTTTCTCTACATCATAGCCAAATTTAATAATAGGATCTACATGGGATCAAAAGATCAAAAGCCCAAGAGTATGAATTCTTTTTACAAAGAAGTAATTTTTTTTGAAGAGCAGGTACTATTTAAAGAAGTCGTACTCTTTTTAGAAAAAGGTTATTTTTTTAAGAAAATTTACTTATTTTTAGAAAGGCTACTTATCTCAAGAAAAGAAAAGGTATTATTTTACTTTTAAGAAAAGGTACTTTTAAGAAAATGAATTTTTGTAAGAAAAGGTATTTTTTTAAGAGGTTTTTTTTGAAGAACATTTTTTTTTACGAAAGAGCTTGCACAAGTACTTTTACGTACTTATCTTATCTTATTCTCAAGAAAAGTTATTTTGTTTTCCAAAAAAAGTTCCCTCTTTAAAGAAAAGGTAGTATTTTAAGAAAAGACGATTTGTTGTAAGATAATGTACTTTTTTAAGAAACGGTACTTATTAAAAAAATTACGTTTTTTAAGAAAAGGTACTTTTTGTAAAAAAAAATTACTTTTTTAAGCAAAGATACTTCTTTACGATAAGGTATTTTTTAAGAAAAGTTTCATTGTTTACGAATATCAATAGGCATTTTTGTTTTTGTGAAAATTTACTTTTTTTTAAGAGAACGCACTTAGTTAAGGAAATGTTATTTTTCTAAATTTCTTTCACTTTGGCTTTTCTAAATTTACTTTTTATTTGGTTCAAACTACAATATGTAATAAAGAGGCTCCACCTAGAAAATTTTCCTTTAAACATGAAATATTCCCCAATATGTTAGTCTAGACACAAACCAAACCAAAAGTACAAGTGTAAGTGTGCTGCCAAATGTAATTTCATGCTCAGGGTTCTACTGCATGGATTTGCCAGTCTTGCACTTTATCTTTTCTAAATTTACTTTTTATTGGGTTCAAAACTACAATACATATACATATATTAAACAGGCTCCACCTAGAAAACTTCCCTTTAAACCAAACCAAAAGTACGCAATATAGTTGATAATAATGGGTTGTAATAAAGTAGTTTAAAAAAAAGTTGTTTAATATTTTTCAGTAGCCCCCATCCCACAACTTCGTTCCAAAAATACTAAAGTAGAAATACCTGATAGTATTTTTCTTGTAGGTATTGTCGAGTGAAATAAGAATCTGCTTGTGAAATTTCCTAAGCACCCCAAAAATCTTGAAACCCGGTTAAAAACCCGTTGTTGTGTACCTTTTCGCACTTATAAGCCTGTAACTTAGTTGATTATCAACCGATTTTCACTTTATTACCGAATCTGAAAAGAATAAACTTAGGCCTTTCAAGCGATATATATGTTTTTTTAAGAAAATATGAGAAGTCTGTGTGTATTTGTCCAGAAAACAGATATTTTTTAATTTTATTTTCGTAATTTTTCAACTTTGGCGATGATTTCATACATTATTTTATAAAGAAACCATAATACTCTTGAATTTATTCAAAAGGGACGTTTCCTAGTGAGTGAAACTCAACTTTGTTTTTAAAAATCCGGTATTAATTGACTGACTTATTGAAGTTTTTATTGTGGCTGATTGATTTTACCGCGGCAAAACGAAAAAAAATCAGCATAAAAACACTCATAAGGCTACTTGGATATCCTCTGATCAAAGAACGAAGAAACAAATAATCTATCACGTGGTAATTGATGACAGGCACTCATCCAGCATAATGGACGTATGTGTGATCAGAGGAGCTAAAATCGATTCTGATCACTACCTGGTAACAGGAAAGGTTCGCACAAGATTAAGTAGAGCGAAAATCGTACGAATCCAGACGCAGAGAAACCTAGACATCGGAAAGCTGCAATTACCCGAGGTAGCTACAGCCTTCTCCAGGAAGCTCTCGCAACTGTGGGCACAGGACCCACCCCTCCCGATGACGACTCTGAAGCGCAGTAGAAACCCACTTCCGACTGTATAAAAACTGCCGTAACAACCATATTTGGTTTTGAAAAACTGATTCGAAACAAACCATGGTACGACGAAGACTTTCGCATAGCAAATTATGAAAAGAACGCCGCACGCATGGCAATGCTTCAGTCAATTGCAACGCGAGCTGCGACTGAGCGGTATAGAGAGAAAAGAAAGGAGGTAAACCGTCTCTGTAGGCTTAAGAAACGGCAGTGGAGAAAGCGCGAGAGTGAGAAAATTGAGACATACAGAAGGAAGAACGCATCCCAAAAATGTTAACAAAAAGTCAAAATCTGAACTAATGGACATAGTTCAGTGCCACCTAATGTAAAGACAAGGCCGGACATCTCATCGCAGATGTGCAGAGCATGTTGGGAATATGGAGAAATCATTTCTCCGCGCTACTGGTACCTGAGATATCCAATGACGATGGGACAATCGATGACAATTTGAACGACGACATCGATTGCCCCCCTCCTAACCTAGACGAGGTCGGAACAGCTATTGCCCGGCTTAAGAACAATAAAGCCGCAGGAACCGATGGATTACCGGCGGAGCTGTTTGAGGCTGCCGGCAATGAGCTGATAAGGTGCGTGCATCAGCTCATTAGCAAAATTTGGTTTGATGAATGCATTCCCGGCAATTGGAAACGCAGTGTACTATGCTCCAAATTTAAAAAAAGATGACCCGAGTCTCAATGCCAACTACCGTAGAATAAGCCTTTTATCAAAAGCTTAGAAGCTTCTATCAAGCATAAAGTGCGAAAGACTAAAACCAATTATCGCTGACCTGATTGGACCATACCAGTGTGGCTTTAGGCCTGGAAAATTGACAATCGACCACATTTCCACGCTACGTCAAATCCTGGCGAAGACCCACGAAAAACAAGTTCATATATTTGTCGAGTATATCCTTCGATAGCCCGATACGGAAGGAACTCTTAGTATTCATGCAAAACTCATACGCCTTTGCAGGACCTTGACGAACACCAAATCCGGAGGGAAAGTTGGTAAGGATCTTACCGAATCTTTCGAAACTAAGTGAGGGCCTCAGGCACGGGGACACCCTATTGTGCGATCTCTTTAACATCTTAATGGAGATCATTATAAGGAAAGCTGAAGGCAAAATGAATAAAACCATCAGCAGCAACAGTCACATGCTGCTCGCGTATGCTGATGATATAGATATCATACATTGGGCGCACAATGAGAGAAGATACTGCGGTGTTTTTGAAAGTTGAGAAGGAGTCAGCAAAAGTTGGACTGACACTAAATAAGGACAAGACAAAATTAATGGTTTCAACGAGCAGGGCCTACACGCTATTAGACCAAAGCGTGAACGTTGATAACCGTTATAATTTCAAGGTGGTAGACGAATTTATATACCTCGGATCTGCCGTAAACAAAAACAACAACGTCAGCTTTGAAATAAAGCGGAGAATTGAGCTTGAGAATAGATGTTATTTTGGGCTAAGTAAGCACTTTAGAGATAAAGCCCTCTCTCGAGTAACAAAAGTCGTGCTATACCAGACTCTCATACAACCTGTCTTGATTTATGGCTAAGAATCCTGGGTCTTATCGCAGTTTCACGAAACATCTCTAGGAGTCTTCAAGAGAAAAATACTCCGAAAAATTGATGGCGGTATAGTGGACAACAACGAGCAGAGGGAGACATGAACCATGAGTTGTACGAGCTATATTCCGACCTTGACATAGCTAAGCAAATCAAAATAATTGCGCTGGCTATGCCATGTCAGTAAAATGTATGAAGACGAACCAGCCCGAAGGGTTTACGAACCCGAACTCGAAGGAAGACGAAAAATGGGAAGACCAAGACTCCGCTGGAGGGATCAAGCTGACGAATCCCTGCTTTCACTTGGTATTGCCAACTGGAGAAATAAAGCAAACGATCGAACTGGTTGGCGAAATATGTTATCTTCGTTTTGTAAGGTCCCTGACCCCGCAGGTTTGTTCGAGACCGAATAAGTAAGTAAGTATGTAAACCAATCCAAGTTTTGTTATCAAATTAAACATATGACCAACGTTGTTGAAAGATTAGACTAAAAAAATAAATATCAAAGTTTAAATGTTATATAAATATCCCACACTGGCAAACGCCTGTGACTCGGTTGGATCTACACAAAATTCAACTGATTTTTCTTTATTTATGAATGAGTTTAGGTATTCCTCTAAATTGTACAGTAACAATGATAATAAACCTAAAGAAGAAACAGACATTTTGTTACAACAGAGTTTCCCCCCATTCCCATACATCAAAGTGTTTAAATCTTCTTTGGGTAACTTAACATAATTTCTGACAATTATTGTGGTTAATGACCCAATCAAAACGAAATGATGTGAAATTTAATACTAGTACTCGAACATAACCCCGCATTGTCTGCCAGACCTCTTATAAATTATATAATTTTCTGTAATTAACTATAAATTCACCAAAATACAAAACAAACACAAAAAGTCGATGAAGTGAAAAGAAAACTTGTTATAAGAAGATTAAATTACAAAGTTTTTAAACTTTAACAGTTCGATTCGAAATTCTCAAAATGACCAACGCAATCCCACAACCGAAGCGTTAACAGTTTTATCGACTTTAATCTGCAGCGTCTTAAAGTAAAACGCTTAAAATTTTCAAGTGAAAACTACGTGGTTACATACGTACAAACTCTCTTGCCAAATCACCCATCACTCAACGAATTTAGTTAATCATCAAATCAAGGAAATCGCTTTTCAGTTCAACGTCTGAAAAATGTTGAAAAGTTTTCCTTTCATCTGGTGGCTGTCGTGGCAGTTATCTTGGTTGGTTGCGATTTCCTCCACCGTATTAAATCGAGCGAGCTATCGATCGATCGTTCGTCTGATCGAAATGCTCACATAATCTGTTAAAAATAACATGTAAAATGCAGACAATCATTGACAGTTAAATAGCTGATCTTTTGCATAAGATTAATTAAATTGGCCAATTAGATGATTGTCTACAAATGAACGAATCAAGGAATATGTAGGAGACGAAAAAATCCAAAAAAAAAAATAAATGGTAAGTGAAATGTTAATGTCACCGGAAATTTAGATTTGAACTGAAATACAACTGAGATTGTTGATAATCTAGTTGAACATAACGAAATAAACTGAGAGCGATAGCATTTGAAGGAAGGGTGCGACGATTGATGTGCCAAAACTGATTAAAGTTTTCACCACGGGATATTCCCCATAAGCCTAGACTGAATGCTCCAAAAAAAACAAAATCACATGACGTGTCAGGGGTACCCGGTTGGAACGAAGCTCCTTTCACTACACGCTGAAAAAACTGTCGGTTTTTGTTGTCTGGATGCAAATATAGCATGTGTTTGGAGATTGTTGCAAATATAATATACTTCTGCCCAAACGCATTGTGTTTGCTATTCAATATTACATGTTTGAGACACAATGATTAATATGTTATAGCATATGTGTTTGCGACCCAAATATATCTGGGTTTGTGAAACAAATACAGCCTTGTTTGTTGCACTGTTTCTGCTCTCTGGAGGGCAAGAGAATAAAAGAGGGGAAACAAGTGTGTATATCTTGTAAGTGTGGATATGTATTTTTGCATTATTCTCTCAGTGAGTGATTCACACATATTCCTGAAAGTGCATGACGTATTACGATTTAATTTCAGGTATTCAGTCGTCAATGGTTCACCGGACAGAGGATATCAAAAGCGCTTGATCAGGGAAAGAAGAATAAACAAACGCTCGGACGGTTAAATGCTTTGCGATGTTGCGTTGGTTTTTGTGTATGTGTTTCGCATATATTTGTGTGTGCTACCAAAGTGAGAAACGATTTTGAGGAAAGAAACTGGAGAGGGCAACAACGTGAATCCCGTTGTCTGCGCGAACCTTTACTGGAAAAATCTGAATGGCGCACCATTTGTGAAATATGTATAATAAAAAAACACAAGTAATTAATACACGTTTGTCTTGCATGAACTAGATTCGTATAGAAGTACATTGTTCGTGTACCAACTCATAGTGATAACCAACGCATAGTTGAAACCTTCTGAAAACAAAAACGTGAGAGATAACAAAGAAAGGAGAAACAACAGAGCAGCAGATTCAAAACAAAACAAATAATGCATTCAATGCAAGTAAATGTAAAAAGCATTTAAATATTTTAATTTTTGGTATTAATTTTATACTGATAAAATTAATTATAATATAATTAATTATAATTAATTATAAGAATAATTCGTTTCTAAATATTATTATATTTGGGAGGAAATTCGCATATGTTTCCACGTAAGCATATGGAGGTTTGGGGGAAACACGCGAATGATTCCACGTAAGTATATGGATGTTTGGCATGAAGTGCGCATATGTTTCTACGTAAACGCATACATATTTGTCAGTAAACATCCTAATGTTTGCATATAAATACACCTAAGTTTGGGTCTTGAAAACATATAAATGTTTGAAGTGTGTTCCAAATATATGGTTCCTGGAGAATATGGTACAGAGGCCGTGTTTTTCAGCGTGTATATATTATGTACTAGTTAATTCCAACACGCCTAAGGCGCCCGTTGAAAAATACGATATAAGGATCTTCAAGAAAATATACCTTTTGTAAATGATAAACTTTTTTAAGAAAAATTTATTATTAAGAAAATTAAGAAAAAAATATATAAATTATTTTAAAAAGTATATTTTTAAGTCCTATTTCTAAGATTATGTACTATATTTTCCCGAAAAGGTAATTTTTTAAAGAGAGGTACTTCTTTTATTAAAAGCCAATGTTTTTTTTTTAAGAAAAGGTACTATTTTTAACAATAAGTACTTTCTGTAAGAAAAAGCCGTAAGAGTACTAATTTGTAAAAATTATTTCAATTTACAAATTTATTCAAGCTCAGACCTTTTTAAATAATATAATTTTCCCGTAAGGGAAATGATGAAAGTACTAATTTTTGTTACAAAAAAGTACATTTTTTAAGAACAGGTACGTTTGAAAGAAGTGGTACTCTTTTTAGGAAACGGTTATTTTTTTAAGAAAATTTACTTATTTTCAGAACGGCTACTTATCTCAAGAAAATAAGAGAAAGGGTATTACATTATTTTTAGGAAAAAACAGTTTTAAGAAAAGGAATTTTTGCAATAAAAGACATTTTTTTTAAGAGAAGGTATTTTTTTTTTGAAGAAAAGGTTTTTTTTAAGAAATGAGAATTTTTTTAGAATTGGTCCTTTTTCAAGAATAGGTAAATTTTTAAGAGTAGGTACGTATCCCAAGAAAAGTTCTTTTGTTTCACAAAAAATTTACTCTTTAAAGAAAAAGGTACTTTTTTAAGAAAATTTACTTTTTTAAGAAAGGGTATTTATTTTACTTACTTTTTACTATACCTTTTAAGAAAAGTTACTTTTTGTAAGAAAATTTACTTTGTTAAGCAACGGTACTTCTTGAAGATATGGTATTTTTTTTAAGAAAAGATACTTTGTTTAAGAATGTGAGAAAATTTACTTTTTTTAAGAAAAGGCCCTCTTTTAAGATTTTTTTTTTTTAATAAAAGTAGTTTTTTAAGAAATGGAATTTTTTTCAAGTAAAAGGTAATAAAAGGAAGTGTATAAGTAATAAAATGTAATATTTTTTTGTGAAAATAAATTTTTTATTACTTTATATTGTACAAAAAATAAAACTTTTGTTGGCAGTCTTGCACTTCGGCTTTTCTAAATTTACTTTTTATTGAGTTCGAAACTACAATATATATTAAATATTGCTTACAGGTTCCACCTATTAAACAAAAAATTTCCCAACATATGTGAGACATCTAGTTAATTTCTTTCTCTATGATCCAAGCCGTTAGTCTAGACAGAAACCAAAGCAGAAGTAAACAATACAGTTGATAATAGTGGGTTGTAGCATAATAGTGTTAAAACAAAAGTTGTTTAATTTTTTTCATTAAGCCCCCATCCCGCAACGTGCGATAAGGAACTTCGTTCCAAAAATCATTGTAAAATTTTATTCAAAGTAGATTGATAAATTATTCAAGCAGGTGTCGCATAGAAGCTGATGAAAATAGTTCAGATTACATGGTTTGCACTGAATTGCAACTCTTTGTTGGGGGAAAGGACAATCCAGAAAAATCCAGAGTACGTCGCCCTCATACTCTATTGAGAATTACAGAAAAGCCCCCAAGTTAGGCCTAATTTTTGCAGTTTGATAAGTTTTGTAGTTTGATGACTTGCAGGTTGATGAATTGTAGTTTAATGAACTTTAATTTCAAATAATGTCCTTGAAATATGGCAAAATAATGTTGGTTAAATTATCGAACATTAATAAAATTTGGGTCAGCAAAGCACAGTGATATATTTTCATAGAAGAGGGCCAAAAACCAATATTTTTGAACAGTATGCTATGACTGTTCAACCTAACACTATCCACTGCTAAATTCTAGGGAAGTGGAGATTCGACTCCAACTTGGGGTGCTCCTTTATTCTTATTTCGAGTTAAAGTGTCGCGACCCGTGGGTGAGGTGATGCGCATTAGCGTGTGTAATTCATAGATCACATTATTGAATTCCCTGGTCAACACAAAGTGCCAATACAATCGATTTTATCACTCCCCGTGACAAGAGTGTATTCCTTTAGATGCAGAAGTTTCTCTAAGAAGCTAAGTAGAGCATGCACCGCAGATTTAGCAATTTGAATTTTATGTTTCGGGATTGAATTTTATGTTTCGGGATTTGGCAACCCGTATCGTAAAGTTGGACATTTTTGAGGTTATGCGTACTCAGAACATTTTGACATACGAGCGCTATTTGTGTGGTTTACAGTAACTCAAAAGATTCATCTCGGCCCAAAAATGGAACTAAATCGTGAACATTTTCATTCTAAGACGAATTTCGTGAAGGTCGCCAAAATCAGCTGTTGTTACGAAAACCATTGATGCTGTGCGCGAACTGATTTTGCAAGATCGTCATGTGACCTATCGTGAGATTGAGACAACCTTAGGCATTAGTGGGACCAGCATACATTCAATATTGCATAAACATTTGACTGTCAAAAATGGTCGAAAGAAATGCTCCAAAAATACGATCGCGGTGCTTCGAAACACGTCTATGACATCGTGACATGTGATGAAACCTGGATTTACGCGTATGAGCCCGAAAGTAAACAGCAGTCAACTGTATGGGTGTTTCAAGATGACCCAAATCCAACAAAAGTTGTTCGTGCCCGAAGCACTTCCAAGCAAATGGTCGCCTGTTTTTTTCGGAAAAACCGGACATGTCGCAACCGTACCACTAGAACAACGCAGAACACTGAATTCTGAGTGGTACACAACCATTTGTTTGCCAGTTGTCTTCCAAGAAATCAGGAAAACCAACCGCCGAAGACGGATCACTCTTCACCACGACCATGCGAGCTCTCACACATCAGCTGAAACAACTGCATTTTTGAGCACCCAAAACATCGATTTGATGGGTCATCCGCCGTATAGTCCTGACTTGGCACCAAATGACTTCTTTTTATTCCCGTATGTAAAAACACACTGACAGGTCAACGTTTTTCGACACCTGAAGAAGCGGTTGCTGCATTCAGAATGCATGTTTTGGAGATACCTCAATCAGAGTGGCAAAAGTGTTTCGACAATTGGTTCAAACGCATGCAAAATTGTATAAATCTTCATGGGGAATATTTTGAAAAACAATAAAGTGATTTTCGATGATTAATATTTGTTTCTGTTCTCTAATCCCGAAACATAAAATTCAACACTCGTATTAGCCTTAAGGAAGTGGATCATTTCTGTATTATTCGCATGGCATAGCTGTTTAACGGTGACCTACAAGAAAAAGGCTAAAGGGGTTAAATCGCACAGGTCAATTGAAACGTGCTGGAAGCCGATCCCCAGATTGGGCAATTTTGTTTTTTGACATAGCCACAGAGATGAAAATGCGCCTCGACAGAAAATATGATTTTTCGGCCAAAGTCGATGTCCGATTTGAGCGTCTGTAAGACCCAAACTGAGATTCAGAAACGAAGTTGTTGGTCGTTTGACTGCAATTGATGAGTCAATGGGAATTTATAATCCAAGATTTTTGTACAAAACTCACATTGTGCTGGTTCGTAAAATTCCCAACAGGGCAGGCTCATGAACTTTTTGCACGAACTTGCGTACAGCTCGCGTGGTGGGTGCTTAATTGCGGCCAAAAATTCTTTTTAACAACCGCACAGTTTGGGCAACACAGCAGTGGTAGAGTGTGCGACCCTTGTACATGAGAACGTGGGTTCGACCTCTGCTCTGACCACCTTACATGAGAAGGATTCCCAAAATACCGTTCGGAACCGGTGTAAAACTGTAGGTCTCGATCAGTGAGTGTAGAACCAGAATGCACACAGAGCATTGATTGTGAAAACCTCTCCCCATGCGCTTCATAAGATGCAATGGACAACTATTTATTTATATAAGAAAAATATCCAATGACAGTTCGAACTCATGGGCGATGTGTTAATACGTTTTGAATCATTCGCCAGATCGTCGTTCCGAAGTTAACTTCACGTATATCACAAAATCATAAAAAATCAGATAAGACTATTTTCTGGGATAAATTTTTTTGATCTATTCATCTGTTTAATCCCCACATCCCTATCTCTTATTGTTTCAGAGATATTATGTAGTCATGTTCTTGTATAACCACTTTTGATAAAAATTTAACGCGTTATGATACCGTATTAACCACTATTGTGGATATACAATAAAAAATATATGAAAATTTTGAATTAAAGAAAAATTAAGTTATCTTCACGTATGTGAAACAAATATTTGACACACGTAAATAGATATTATCATCCTATTAATATATGCATTTTGTTTTCGTTCTATATCTTAAAAGTAACTCCGAATAAAGACTATAACATTAAAAAAAAAGCAAAAAAAAAAATAATTGCATACATTGTCGCTGCACACAAATATATAGTGCATATACGTGAAGATAATTTTGGACTAAAAGTTAATGATTTTTTTCAGCTTATGTTCATGTATGCGCCATAAACAAAAAAAATATTTCCCAAAAGGTGGCGTATACTACAAAATGTGAAAGTTTGTTTGGAGATAAAAATAGCCATAACTCGGAAAATTTCATCAATGACTTTGGATATTTTTACTCCAGTCGATGCAGAATTTGAGGCAATACTACTGGCAAAAATTTTAAACCACTTTTTTCACATCAATTTTTTTCTACAAATTGTTGAAACTTTAGAGTCAATTTCCCTAAAAAATATTTTTTGGAGGTACGTGAAGATAACTTCGGGACAACGAGATGTCGCCAGTGAATTGTAGTTATACAATTCGTTCCTTGAGTTCTCTATATTATTCTGTACTCTTTGGCGACGACGACCTGCTTGTTTGTTCACTGCTGCTACATCAATACCATCATACTTATTTGCAGGCAGAGACTATTGTTGTACAACAACCACGTATGTGATGCTAACGCTGTGTGGTGTTTGCATGTGTTGACTTTGATAGATTGCCCTACCCGTGCCTGTAAATTAGGGCATAACAACATATGTTTTTGAATTCACATGCATTTGCTTTTTTAAGCTACTCTTCTTCTTTTTAATATACCCTTCGACGAACAAATCAAGTAAATACAAATGTAAAACGAAAACAAATAAATTAAATCAAAATCAAATAAAACAAATAAAGTAAAGACAACAAATGTAAGCTACAAAAAAAGTAAAGTAAGCCGAATAGGCAAAAAATACTTGGAGTGTTTGTCAAAACATTTGAAATATTTGTGAAAACATTTGAAACAAAATATCAAAAATTTGCAGCATTTGTTTTTTATTTGAATTTGTTTTTGTATGGGTACGAGGCACTGTGTGGTGCTTTAACAAAATATGTAGACGATTTATTTTGTGTCATTTCAGAGGATGGAAATGAATACAATTTTGGATGTTTTTAACAATTTCCACTCCAGTATCAAATTTACAATGGAAAAAGAGTCAAATTCAAAACTTCTCTATTGGGACACATTGGTGGTCAGGGGAGGAGAAAATTTATCAATTAATTGGTATCAGAAACCAACGTCTTCAGGAAGAATAATCAACTTCCACTCGAAACATCAAAAACGTGTGATTATAAATACGGCGAAAAATTTAATAGAACACGTTTTGACTATAAGTGATGTAGAATTCCACAAGGTCAATAAGGCAAGGATAAGAAGAATTCTCAAGGACAACAACTTCCCGAATCATTTTACCTACAGACTGATAAGGCAATTTGAGGATAAATGACAACCTAACCAACCTAATTTAAAAATCAATAACCTAAATACCTGGAATAACTGATAGGTTGGCGAAGTCACAAATAATTGACATCAAGAATTATAGGATAGCACACAAAACATATAACATAATAGGTAGAATATTTACTAAAACAAAGGATAGTTTGGACAAATTTGATATGCGTAATATAGAATATAAAATACCTTGTAAGGGAAATGACAACGAGGTATATGTAGGGACTACAAAAAATAAACTAAAGACACGAATTTCAAGACACAAATCAGATCAGAAATACAGGCACATTTCTACACAGTAAACAGCATTAACATCCCATTGTGCTAGTTTAAATCATTGCCCAAACTTTCAGGATACATCGGTTTTAAATAAAGATAGCAATTATAAACGTCGCTATATGTTAGAAATGCTACTAATAATTACTACACCAACATTGAAAAGAATTAACTATAAAACAGATACAGATAATGTATCGCAAATTTACCGACATTTAATTAGTAAAATGTAGAACTTTTTAGGCAAAAATTGTTTATCGATCTAATATTTTTCTTTGGGTTAATTTCTATGAACTTTTTGTGTAACTTCAGAAAATTTTGAAAAAGGCGGGAAATTTTTTTCGAACATTTTAAAATTGACACTATTTTTACACAATTGTTATTTTGTTTTAGTTGTTAAATATTGTTTATATCTCCTGATGATGCTACACAATGGAGTAGCGAAATATCGAGGAAAATAAAAATAAATAGAAGAAAAGCAAATCTGAACTCAAGCTCGGAGAATATTGATTACTTATTGATAAAAAAACAAGTAAAAGTGTTAAATTCGGCTGTGCCGAATCTTTGATACCCTCCACCTTAGTGTTAACCAGCAAAATATTAAATTTTAAAAAGGACCTTTTTTAAGAAAATGTACTTTTTTAAAAAAAATAAAAATAAGTTACTTGTTCACAAATGCAATTACTTGTTCACAAATGCAGGATGCTCACAAATGCTCACAATGCTCACAAATGCATTGCTCACAATGCTCAAATGCTCACATTGAAAATGTACTTAAGAAAATGTACTTTGAAATGTACATAATGTACTTTGAAATGTACTTTTAAATGTACTTAAGAAATGTACATTTCTTAAGTACTTAAGAGAAATGTACTTAAGAAGAAATGTACTTAAGAAATGTACTTAAGAAGAAATGTACTTAAGAAATGTAGTTAAGAAAGAAATGTACTTAAGAAATGTACTTAAGAAATGTACTTAAGAAATGTACTTAATGAAATGTACTTAAGAAATGTACTTTGAAATGTACTTAATGTACTTTGAAATGTACTTAAGAAATGTACTTTTTTTTTTTTAAAAAAAAATAAGTTACTTGTTCACAAGTAAAATAAAAAAGCATTTTTTAAAAATAAAAAAGCATTTTTTGAAGAACTGTTAAAAAAAAACAAGCTGGAACGAGAGTTGAACCAACAACCCTCAGACTCCAACGCTCAACCCTTTACCCATCAGGCCACAGCGACCTTAGATGAAGTGTGACAAAATTCATATAAATGTATGAACACATGAAAGTACATCTAAACATTCTAAAGTACTTACCTATTATAAAGAATATAACAACAAAGATTTTCAACATGGAAATTCACCAAACGGCAAAAGGAGTAATTTAGTATAAAACTACAAAAATTAATGTGAAAATTTTATGAGTTTTTTTACGTTTCCAATCATAAAATTTTTTCCAATGGACCAATTTCGCTGATTTTCAATACCAAACTGCTCAGGAATACGTGGAACATTCTGGCCAAAAACCAAACCGCGTTATCGCCGATTGAAGTCGTGAGAATGTTTTCAACAGACGGACAGACGGACATGGCTATATCGACTCCGGTTGTTATAAGGATCAGGAATATATTTACTTTATGGGGTCGCAAAGCCTTATTTCTACATGTTACAATCAGAAGGACAAACTGATATATACCCTCTATCACTTACAGTGGAGGGTATAAAAACGAATAGTAGAAAATGCAATTTTGTTCCTTATTTATCTTTACGTACTAATAAAAGAAGCTGTTTCTTGCATTATCGTGTGCTACAATGCAAACAAATTCAATAAACGAAATGCAAAATACTCGAGTATTTTAACAAATAACTCAAATATCAACTACAGTAAATTGAGAGAATTTGTATTTACATTGTTTTACTCCCTCATCTACACAAGTTTGCTTACTGCATGTCGATCTCATACAATATTTATTGTATTTGTTTCTCAACCCTTGAATGCTTTATAGTATTTGTTTGAGGGCAATAGCATAAAGCAAATGATCAAATTATTTGCGAATATCTTGACGTATTTATAATATGTACTCCTGCTAAGGTCTACTGTAGATGTTAACACATCAAAAATATTTAGTTTGATGATAATAATGGCCTTTATTTATGTATGTCGTCAAAAGAACGGATGACTGAGTTTTAAGAATTTTGTATTTGAGTATTTTATTGCACATGTGTTACTTACATAAATGTAACAAAAATTAATAATAAACAAAAAAGTTAAATTCGGTTATACTACAAAAATTAGGAGACAAATGAAGTCAGTTAGTACAACAATAGTAAAAAAAATCGTTGTCGCAACATAATTTGTCGGTTACCGCAACCTGTCTGAAAAGCAAGAAAAGTTGCCACAAACTTAATCTAATTCTTTTGATTTGGTTAAAGCAACAGCACTTTCGGTTATTTCAGCGAATCCTTTGTCTGATAACACAACCACTCTTTAAACCAAATATATGTAGTTGCCACAACCTTAATGAATTTGTGATTTTATTAACTCAACCGAATTTTCGGTTGTTTCGTTTATGGAAAGTTCTAAATTCGGTTACGGACAACTGTTTTTCCAATCGAATTAATCGGTCACCACAACCTTTTGTTAAATTAAAATTAATTGCCACAACCTCATATCATTTTAGAATCGGTTAAAGTAACACAATGCGTGGTTGTTTCAGCGAACTATTTTTGTTACGACACCATCCACACCCTCCAAATTCATTAGATACAATTCCATTGCCTCAAACGACTTTTGGCTGTGAGTGTAGGGAGTTCTTAAATTTCAGTTGATTTCTGTTGAATTTCAATTTACTTGTTTGTTTTTCATTTTAAAACAATTTTCAAACTTCAATTTCTATATTTTGATATTATTAATCATAACCCGTTGGGTTAGATTAATTTATACATAGATTTGTCAACTCGCTCATAGGTATATATATTGACTGAAGCGAAGCGAACTTGTGCAAGTTGAAAGTTATAACGTCAAGACAAGAATTCTATCGCTGAGGTTTGATAAACACAGCTGAAATTGTTACTGTGAATGTTCAAAATATATAAAATATGTGAACATTAGAGAGGGTCAATTTGTATGGAGTAAAAATGGTTCCCCAAGCGGTTAACAAAATCATAATCTACGATGAATTCTAAGAAAATTTGCCCAAGAAAGCATGGGTCTAAAATCAAAATCGAGCCCCCGGTTTTTAACGAGAAGAAACAGACGCTTATTTCTTGAGTAAAAACTTCTAACAGCCCTAAGGATGATAGGAAAAAGTGGGGGGGGGGGGGTGCGTTTGCTTTATTAGTTTAGCATCAGCGTTGCTTTACTTTTCTAAAAAGTTGATAAAATCATAGCAAGTAAAAAAATAAAATAAAAAAATCAAGTTCAAATCAAACACTCGATTGCATGTGTAACAGAATCTAATTGCATTTTAGGAAATACAAAAATTTTCTCGTTAAAAACCGGAGGCTCGATTTTGATTTTAGACCCATGGTTTCATGGGCAAACTTTATTAGAATTCATCACAGATTACAATTTTGATAACCGCTCGCTTGGTCGAGAAAAAAAATTGGCCCAGTCTAATGAACATCGTGAATGCACAAAATTCAAAATGGAGGATTTTGTTCGATGTTCTCACAATTTGTTGTAATAAAACAGCCAAACAGATGACAGAAGTTCGTTTTTCATGAAAGACGGGCAATGAGAGTCGTCAGATGAGACGGATAACAATTCTATGTATAAATTAATCAATTGCCTAACCTACAATTGCGGAAAAAATCGGTTTTTCGTTATATGAAGGACGTATAAATTTCTGTCAAACTGGATAAGATTCGCCACTTTCGATAGAACTTATGAGTCCCCTCTACACAATAAATGTTTATTTTGTTAAATTCGTTTAAATTAAAATGATTCTGCTGAGAATTTCACAATAGCTGGGAATTCTTTCAAATGATCGGTCACAAAAGAATATGAATGTTTCCATGGTGCACAATGGGAGACTTTGAAAAATTATTTGTTCAGTAAGCATGAACTTTCACAAGTACATAGCTAAGATGCTGTGCTACAGCCATACAAGACTTAGAACTCCACGAATCCGATAGAGTCGCACAGTGGGAGGCCAAATTTGACAACCTTGGACATCAGAAAAATATTTTCTATTGTCAAACTTTAAATCCTGTTGGTACTAGAAATATTTTTCTACATGTTTGTGAAACAAAACTTCATTTTAACCTTATGGTTCTCGAGGTATTGAGGTAAATAAATTTGGTTTGGAAAAGTGTTGCTTGTTTTTTGCCTGTTATTTGAGAATATCTTGATTTACCGAAAAGTAATTTGAATTTCGAACAGGGTTCTTATTTCGTGGTAATCTATTAACCTGGCTAATCTATTAGCCATTTTCGTGGATAATGGGTAGTTACCTACAACGATGGGGAATTAGGTATCACAATTACCCATTACCACCAGGATATGAGGCAAACAATGGCTACTTATCCACTACAGTGCGTATTTATCCACCACGATTACCCACAGGGTACGGCGAAAACGATGATAAATTATCCATTACATACAAGGTATGGGTAAGCGGCATTTACACATAATCACGGCGATGCCCTGGGTAACCCATCCCCATTGATGGAAAAAAATAAAAAATTTACAAAAAACGTCTACTCATATATTCAAAATGGAAAATATGGTGACCGGTCATAACGCCCAACGGTCATAAAGCCCAAATTTTTTTTTGTGTCTTATGTCCGCCCTTAGGGTGGCCATAACGCCTAATTTAGTTTTGGGCCATACGGCCATCCGAAATGCGGTCATAAGGCCCCAAAAAAAATTTGGGTGTTATGACCGTTTGTACAAGGCCCATATAACAAGTGCTGTAGGAGAAGTCCAAGAACTTTGGGCTTTGTGTCTTTTCATCTGTTGGGCGTTATGACCACCCTCGGAGGGGTCATAAGGCCCAAAACCAATTTGGGTGTTATGCCCACCCTCGGAACAGTCATACCACCCAAAAAAAAATTTGGGCCTTATGACCGTTGGGCGTTATGACCGGTCACCGGAAAATATATATACGAAGATATTTTTCCAGTCGGAAAAATAAACAATTTTCACGGGCTTTTAAGAGGTTTTGATACTTTTGTCAACTTCGTATGGAAGAATGTTTTTTCAAAAAATCGCCAAAATAAGAAAATCGCTAAAATAAATGTATGGTCGTAACTCCGCACAGGTGCGTCCAATCGCAAAAATATAACTTTGTAATTTCATAGGACGGTTTAACCAGTGGATGTCTGTAATATGGCTAAAATGGCTAATATGGCTAAAATTAGAATCATCTCAAATAAAAAATTCTAAATCGCCAACATGTCTACATCTCGCAAACGGAGCGTCCAAATAAAAATGTTACTAATGTTTGCGGGAACCTAAGGGGTTTTCATAAGGTGGTATTGTACGTGGTCCCCATAGTTATGAGACTCTACCCACTATATCCCCCATTGCCGTGGGTAACAACACATTATTTTTCCCATTCCTTGTGGGTAATGGGCAGGGTTCGTATTTCGTAGATAATGGCTTACTCTGGATAACCCATTATTATTGCCGTGAGAAATGGGTAGCGATAGTTTACCTATTACCAACAGGGTATGGGGACAATAATGGGTAGCTACTCACGACAATGGGGAATTACCCATCACGATTACCCATTTCCCACAGGGTAATGGGGAAAATAATGGGTAGCTACCTACGTCGATGGGGAATTACCCATCACGATTATGGAAAATAATGGGTAGTTACCCACGGCGATGCGTTTCCCCATTTTTGATGAAAAAATTAGAAAAAATTTCTATATATGGCAAAAGGAGCGACAAATGAAAAAAAAACAATTTTTCTGTGTTTCTACTGGTCCAAATAATATTGGATATTTTTACTTTTTAATTTTATTATTTAAGCTCGAGGCCATTCTGTATCTCTATTAATAGAAATATAGTTTTCGAAAGGAGTTTTGAGTTTTTTGTTCAAACAATCGCCACAATAAGAAAATTGCTGAAATAAAAACGTGGCTATAACTCGGAAACGGAGCATCCAATAGAAAAACTAATTAAATGTTTACCTCCATAGGAGGCTTTAACCAATGAATGTCTTCAATATGGCATCACTTTCTTAGAAACCCTCCAAAATTGGTTATTTTTTCTATTGGACGCTCCGTTTCCGAGGTATAAATTTTTTTTCTAATTTCTTCATATTTTCAATCAAATATGGGAATAAGTTACCCTGGGTAACCCATTACCCATTGTCGTGGGTAACTACCCATTATTTTCCCCCATTACCCTGAGGGTAATATGTAATCGTGATGGGTAATCCCCCATTTTCGTGGGTACATACTAATAATTTTCCCCATACCCTGGGTAATGGGTAAACGTTCATTACACATTCCCTGCGACGATATGTATGGGTTACACATGGGGGATAAATACGAACTCTGGTAATGGGTACCCGTGATGGGTGACTCCCCATGGCTGTGGGTAGGTTAGGTTCTGTTAGGTAGAAGTAACTGTCACAATTGACACATTTAGTGTAATGAGGAGAGTTGTGATAACAAGCGACGTCATATTCCCTCTCCAATGTTGTAAAATGCCGCGGTACAGTTAAGGGGAGTTCAAATCATATGATGCCTCATCCCAATATTCCAGGATGTGGCTGAAACAAAGACGTACATTGGTCTCTGGCGAACCAAATAATACTTCGCTGAAAGGTTCTAAGATCATTCAGCTTAACTTGCTGAATGTCAGTTCAGCTCAACTTGAAGTAAAATCGTAGATATTTCAACCTACTCATACAAAAGGCTGGGAGGTAGCATGTGAGATATTCCACGCTCTCGTCCTCCACTTCATCCCCACAGCTTCTGCAGAAATCATGAGCTGAGATTCAAAGTCTAGACGCGTATTGGTGATAATTTCACTCGATTTATATCGAGTTTTCTCAGAGATCGCACTATAAGAGTTGTTATAGATGGCATCTCTTCCGATGAACATAAATTAACGGCAGGGGTACCACTGGGCTCTGTTCTCTCTCCTTCTCTTTTTCTTATTTTCATTGACGATCTCCTGGGTCGGACTGTGAATCAAATCTACACTTTTGCGGATGACAGTAATCTCTGTCATTCATATTCATTCGACCACAGGCCAAATCTTCAAGAAATTAGTGATAAACGTCAATTAATGAATGAAACACTCAACCGCGATCTCGAGGCCATTGTTGAGTGGGGTCGATTGAATAGAGTAAGTTTTAATGCGGGGAAGACCCAGTGCTGTCTGCTTTCGCACAAGCGGACAGCTGACCCAGTCGTATCGTCATTATCTATGGATGGTGTGGATATTGAGGAATCAGACGCTCTTGATGTTCTGGGCATGAAAATACAATGTGATGCTCGCTGGGCAAAACATGTATTTGAAGTGTCGAAAGATGCATCGAAGTGCCTAGGCTTTTTAAAGCGGTGCAAGAAGTACTTCACTCCATCTGATCTCCTTAATATCTACACCACCTACATCAGGCCGCGAATGGAATATAACTCCCATATATGGGCAGGTGCTCCAAAGTCATCTTTGGAGTTGCTGGACCGTGTAAAGGAGAGCAAAGGTGTTGATAGGGGACAGTAAGGTGTCCAGCTCTATGGCCTCCCTTGAGCATCGGCGTAATGTGGGTTGCGTGACACTGTTCTATCGGTATTTTCACGGTGCGTGTTCCTCGGACATCCGTCAACTTATACCAGATGTGAGGACATTTGGCAGAAGTACGCGGCTTTCAAGGAACTCCCATCCGCTTACTATCTATTGGCCAGTCGATCGCACAACACACTACAGAGAAAATTCGTTCTTCAGTCGTACGGTCCGTATGTGGAATAAACTTCCCGCAAGTGTATTTCCCGCCAATTGTGACATACAGCGATTCAAGGCAAATGTAAATAAGCACTACTCCCTCTTTCCACCCTCCTCTACCTAAATTTCCGTCGTTAGCACAATGCATTGCATTTATAGGGGGCATCCACTGAGTGCTGGTCTTAAAAAAAAAAAAAAAAAAAATTTGCCTATTAAACTATGTCCAGTGATCGCAGTTACTAGCATAGAGATATCTTGTCTAGGAACGGATATCAGGTTCAGCGTACGATTTATGTCATAACTTGGCCACACTAACCAGGAGATCATCAATCATTCGTATGTCTGAGAGCTTAATTTTGAGCATGAGCTTGCTTGTAAAAAGGGACTGCTACATATCCAGTGGAACAGGTAAGGTAGTTCCTAATCTTACCAGTTCATCTGCTCTATGGTTCGCCGAAAAGTTCCCCTGCTCCCCTGCACCCATATAAGCTTAATATCGACCAACATAAAAAAATTGTTTCCCATTACATCCCATGACGGGATTGGGGAGAACTTCTCACAACCAGCGAGTTGTGCGCTTTCTAATTTTTCACTCCCTGACTGGGACCTACAGTTTTACACCGGTTGCGAACGGTATATTGGGAAGCTTTTCATGGCTGAGTACTCGATAGTGTCGCCATCACTAAGCGAGGTGACCGTCGTCGAAGGAAATGTAACAGGGTCAGAGCAGGGATCGTTCCCACGTCCCCATACACAACAACCGCGCACACTAGCCATTGCACCACCGATGGCCACACCGAACTACATAGTCATCACATTTAGAGATACGCGGCGGATGCAGGCTGGGTTCTTGAAGTCAGGAATTCCTTTGCAGGGATTTATTGCAGCCTGACTGTCAGGGTAAGTGTTGATGACTTTTCATTCCAGCCAAACGGCAACTGCCCCCAATGCCATGACGGATATAAACTACAATGATCTGGTCTGCCTGAAATGCACAATAATGGTCTGGTATCCTTTGTGCTAAGTCTAGCCCCAGCTCTTTAGAATAGACTCCAAACCATCTAGTTTCGAACATCAGCCTAGAAGTCTAAATATCGTCTATAACCTGGCATGGTCCCATCCAGTCCTATCTGTCTGAGATATGAGTAGAGAAGCCCTCAAGGGTTGAAGTAGGTATCATGTACAAATAAAATAAATGGTTTCCGTTATATCCCATGAAGGGATTAGAGAGAGCTTTTCACAAACCAATGAGCTGTGCGCGTTCTAGTTTTACACTCACTGATTGGGACCTACAGTTTTATACCGGTTCCGAACAGTATTTTGAGAAGATCGATAGTGTCGCCGTCACTAAGCAAGGTGACCCTCGCCGAAAGAAATTTTAAGCTGGTCAAAGAAGGTTCACACCCACGTTCTTATGCACAAGAGCCGCGCACACTACTATTGCACCACCGACGGCCGGTATCATGTATCAGACATTTACTGTGTATAGCCGCAGATCTCTCAAGATTGCCCCATGACCATATGGGATAACCCCCCAAACACTCGGTAGGGGTTATGCGAACGTCACCCGTGATACACACCATTGCTATTCTCTGAACTTCAGACTCTGCATCGCTGTGGGTAACTACCCATTTACCCCCCCCCCCATACCTTGTGGTGAATGGGTAACGATCGAGGTATATGGGTTTCACATGGGTGGGTAAATAAGATCTCTGATTTGTAGAATAGTAATGCATTAGCATCTCCACATTTTGTAAAAATAAAAATTAAATATTTCAGTTGCGCAACGCCTCTCCTATGTCTGTGTGAAATCTCATCTTGGTCGTACAAGCAGTTTAGAAACGGCTCAATTATTTCAATTTTTTTTCAGCAATTCCCCACTGTGTGATGGAATGACATAGGAGATTTGGAATTTGTACTTTTTAAAAAATATCACTTTCAAATTCTTGGTATAAATTATTTAAAAAAAAAAATACTACGATAATTATGATCATGTGTTTTTCAGAATAATAGAGTGAAATGTATTTAAAGTTTTGATTCTGATTGAAGTGTAATGCCACGCTAAATTGTCCCTCCCATAAGAACGATCTACATACATATGTCTCACATTGTTTTGAAATGGGATTTGAAACTCGACGAGCTGTGGTTTGGAGTCTCGTTAACTCGTCACTACGTGGGCACTTTTCTGCAGTTTAATTATATGATTAGATAGAAATCTTTAAAAACAAGCCACTGTACTAAACTAAACAGTACAATAATTGCACTTTTAATCAATGTCATTGATGTGATTTGAAGCAATTACATGTGGAAATTTACTGAAACAAATCACTAATTGAAATCATTTAATTGCCACGGGTTTTATCTTGTTTTCGAAAACATATTCATCAAGTTGAAGCTGAAAACAAATCTAATTAACTTGAAAGTTATAAATCATATAGGAAATGCCTTTTTCCATTATCAGATATTGACAATTTTTTACGACGTACCAGTTGACACATACGAGATTTATAGGTTTCTGTTTCTGTTAAAATTAATATTCCCTGAAAGTGAATTTTATTGTTTCAGGGACACTCTCCGTGCCGAGTTGTTGTTTGTCTTCCTTTTCCTTATATTCCATTTCAAACCTTTCATTCGGGTGCTGGGCCATAAAAAATCGTATTAAAACAACAGTCTGCCTGACATGCTACTTAAGGCTGCGGGTAAGAGCGTGGGTTGGACAATCATCATAGGACAACAGAACACGCTTAAGAACTTTAAATAATTTACAAGACATTACAGCGAAACACGAAATGACAAAAGCGGCAGAGAGAATTGAAAACTAATCTGCTTAAAAAAGTTATCGTTATCGTGTTGCCCAGGAATATCTCTCCGTTGATATTTTCTTCAATTCCATTCATTTCAAAGGTCAAGGTAATGCATACATTATGGACAACATGCCAAGAGGCAACAAAAAACAATTTGTTTTGTAAGAAAATCACTCCCTGGCGACAATTATTCTTTCTACAACAGATTATCGGTGTATCAGTAAGAAACAGTCGTGGCCAGATTTAAGAAACGGAAGCGGTATTTAGAAGAAAAATACAAAAGAAATGTTATCTACGTGTTCGAAATGTATAAAGATGTCAAATGTTTACGGTGGCGGTGGTGGTGGTGATTTAATTTCCATAGAAAATTGTCTTCATGTCAGGCGAAAACAAAAGACCTAAGCAACGAACCCTATTTACATTGAAAACATGTTAAAGAGTCGCATAGTCACACACAGACACATCCACATACACCGCCTTGCTCACTTCCTCTCACACTCAGAGGACAGACCATTTTCAATTCTAAAATGACAAATTTAATTGTAACAAATCTAAAGCAACAACAAAAACGCCAGCAATCCTTGTATTAAATATTGTAGTGATACACTCAAAAAAAATATGTTTGTAATATCCGGAAATACGGCTGCAAAAATAGCACGACGAGCTGCAGAACAAGTCAAAGCATACAAATTTGCTAACAGAGTAAACATACGATAGCTATTTCAGCAACAATTTATATTTGCTTTTATTCAGCAGCTAATGCTAGGTATCGCAATTCAGCAACATGTTCGGTATCTCTCACGATACCAGGCTCGATTTCCACCACACACACTTGAAAATGTCGGCCAGTAACATTATGCAGGAACCATGTGTATGTTTGGAACAATTATTTACTTATGTGCACGCGCTGAAAAAATTGTCTTTTTTTGTTGCTTGTGTGCAAATATAACGTGTTTGTAGCTTGTCGGAAATATATTATACTTGTGCCCAAACACATAGTGTTTGCTATTTAATATAACATGTTTGTTGGAACACACTGATTAATAGATTGTAATATATGCATTTGTGACCCAAATGTGTTTTTTTTTGTTGAAAACTGGTGAAAACAAAAACGAGTTTGTAGCTTGTCGCAAATATTGTATACTTGTGTCCAAACAAATTGTGTTTGCTATTCAATGTAACATGATTGGGACACACTGATTAATAGGTTATAAACTATGTATTTGTGACCCAAACCCGGCTTTGATTGTTGAAAAATACTGAAAACAAAAACGTGAAAGATAATAACGAAACAAAATGCAGGAGATCTTCTATTCACGAAAACAATGCTTGCAAACATGAAACATGGTTCCTGCAATATGTTGCTGGGACCGCTATTTTTCAGCGAGCAAGCATTGTTTATATAAATTGAAGATTTATATATTTGTCTCTTTGTTATCTGTCACGTATTTGTTTCCAAAAAACAACCCCATATTTGATCCACAAAACATATATTATAACATATTCATTGTATCCCAACATGTAATATTGAGTAGCCAGCACAGTCTGTTTGGACACAAGTATACCATATTTGTGACAAGCTACAAACACATTATATTTTTCTATTCAACTTTTACTTGAATAATGTAGCTCCAGTAAATGCATTTTGAACACATCAATAGCCTCTTCCGGCGTCAAAAAACCTTCACCCAGCAAATTTTTTTAATGTTCAGGAGTAAAATGGAAATATTAGGTCCACATCGGAACTGTAATACCGATGGCACATTAAATCAATATGGTCGCTGGTCAACTACGCATTTGATTGAGCAATGTCGTGATGGAGAATGACACTTTTTGGGTTCGTTTTCTAGTTCACCAAAAACGTTAGCTAGACAGGGTACTACGGCACAGGTTCTTCCGGAAAAGAAGGTGTTAGTATGCCAATCTCTACCTGCCGTTTGCAGATCAGGCAGTGGGCTGATAATATGGTCAAGGACAAGTGGAGACTTACTTCAGCTTGCAAACAAGCCAGGGTCCTCCGACCAGAGATGGGCAGGAAGAGAACTAGGCAACTACTTAACTTACCGAGATACAGGTTATCCACAATGATAGAAACACTTACGGGACATTGTCTTGTAGGAAAACTCGTCCAAAGATTGGGACATAGAAACTCCACTCTCTGTAGATGCTGCATGGAAGAGGACGAGGAAACGACGAAACACTTTGTCTTGGATTGCCCTGCTCTGGCAGGACTGAGAAGTAGAATATTCGGAACACATTTAGGTAGCACCGTAGCCCTACAGGATATTATTGTAGGTCTTACCGACAAATTCATTCAAAGGGCAATTTGGCTAGATGACTAGTCAATAGTTGCTATAGAGGAAACTGCAGGTAGCACAATGGAGTTCTTTAGTCTAAGTGTGCTAGACAGGGTTCTGTCTTGCAGCCTTTTCTACCAACCAATAATGGTGTATCTGCTTCATCAATACACTCTTCTCTTTATTATGCACGTCGAAACTTGTGAAAAATAAACGCACGAAAATGTTTACGAGTTAATTCCATATTTTTCAAGAGATGAATTTTTCGAGTCACTGAAATAATCCAGAAATAATGCACTTTTCAATGGTGTTGCCAGATTGCTCCTGGCAACACTAAAAAAGACGCATAAATGGCAAACTCGTATCTGAGGGAGTACACTGTTGTTGTGTTCGTTGATATAGAGGATTATTTCAACAACGTTTTACCGGGATCTACAAAATCTGTTTTGCCGGTATCTGTTAACCAGGGGGCCATTTATTCTACCTGCGCCATAAAAAACTTCACTAGAAGTACAAGGGAAGTCTTATCGACAACTCTCTGGAGTTTGGCACTGCATTGGGTGACATATCTAAAAGTCCCGGAACATAATGTGCATGGACATTATGACTCTACAAAAAGTTTCTGAGGTCCATGGACATTACGACGTTTTCAAAACTCCATGGACATTGTGATCCTTTCACAGTAGAAACATCCTACAGCGGTATTAAAATAGTGGTATTTTACTCCAATGTTTTCTATTGAAAAATTGTAGACGTTATGGCACTTTAAAAAGTGTCACCATGGACGCAGTGACACCGATGGTTATCAGACACCACCACTGCATAGAATTGAGATAGGAGACTAAGGTATTGAACACTGTTCTACTGGACTTGGAGTGATCAGAGTGCACAGTCGTAGTATAAACAGACCACCTTGCAATTGCAATACAGAGGAAATACTTTTCCGTGTGCTCCTGCGACTCCCTGTATGAAAATGTGTTGCAAGTAAATCTAGATAAAACCGAGCTTGTTCTCTGCACCAGGAACCATAAAATTTGGTATATTGTGTTATTATTTGTAGATGATATGGACATTTGTCTGGAAGATAATGCAAACTACTTAGGCTGGATTCTTGGCAGGAAACACAGTTTAAAACTTAACATGGGATCAGCAAACCCTTTTATTCATGTAAAAACGCCATCGGAGATCGATGTGGCGTATGCCCGAAAATAGATCAGCTGTTGTCCGTTCGATAAGTGTCGGGAGTGTCGTCTGGTGGAAGGTGCTGCAGAAATCTACTTTCCAAAGTCTGTTCACAACATTCCACATGGCAATGGTGCGTATAACAGGTTGCCGTCTCACTACACATACTGAGAGTTTGGGGATTATCCTTCAGCTGCTACCATTAGATTTTCACAACAGGCAACATCAGCAATTCGCCTACGACTTTCTTCACCATGGACCAACATTGCCTACGGTCATAGTACGATTTTAAGGAATCCCATGCAATCCACGTTCGAAGTGGATTACAACCTCTGATACAAACTCACTACTCATACCCTAGACAGAGACGACTGGAAGAGACGTATACCAGGCAATTGAAAATATTTGCGTTTCTACACGGATGACCCCAAACTAGACGGTAAATTAGGGTTTGGAGTTCATTTTAGAGAGCTGGATCTAAACCTTCTACAAAAGCTACCAAACCAATGTAGTATCTTTCAAATAAAAGTCATGGCAATCGCAGAAGTTGCCTTGTGGCTGAGACGAAAAGTCATCACCGCAACAGGTATCAATATCTACTCTGACAGTCAGGCTGCTATAAAATCTCTGCAATTTGTAATCCTGAATTGCGCATAACTGCCGCGCGCGCATCTCTGAATTATGTAACCAAGCAGATTGATGTCCCTCTTATATATCGGCCGGGGCAAAAAACATTCCAGGGAACGATACAGCAGATGAGCTGGCGAGATTAGGGACTACATTACTTGTTCCACTGGATATGAAGCATCTGGATGTGACACTTTCTTCATGCAATCTTATGCTTTAAAGCGAGGCTCTTACACATAGACGGCCTTAGACTGTAGGCCGAAATTGCAAGATCTACTGGCAAGTCTGGCCAAGTTGCGTCTAGACTTGGAATCTCGGCTCACGATTACTGTAGAACCTACAGGGATGAAGATGCGGGTGAGACTGTCGAACATATGGCACGCTCTTGATACACAATTTTAGTAGCTTACTTCTTTTTAGACCTAATGTATATTCAGGTAGTTAAGCTGAATGACCTTGAATATTATTGCGAAGCACAAATTGGTTTGTCAGGGAGTAATATACTCGTACATTTCATCTTGCAATACCGGGGTGGGATATCATATGGCGTGAAAGCCCTTTAACCACATCAGCTTCAACGATGGGGAGGGCACATGACGTCCCGTGGTATCACAACTCATCGAACTAGACAAAGTGTATCAATAGATACAGCCACTTCTTCCTAACCTAAGTAAAATATAAAAATATACAATAATTAGCCATGAAAAAAATTCCCAAAAACCGTTTCAGAACCGTTGTAATCAATGAGTGAGAAAGTAGGAACGCCATATCTCTTTGATTATTAGAATCTCTCTCCTGTCCCTTAATGGGATATAATATTTGGGATATTGAAAGTATGTGCCAAAATCGAGAAACTCTTTCCTATGGTGCGCGTTCTAGTCTTACACCTTGGGTCCTACAATTTTACAGCGGTTCCGAACGGTATTTTGAGAAACTTTTTCATGGCTAAATACTCGATAGTGTCGCCATCACTAAGCGAGGTGACCGCCGTTGAAAGAAATTTAAGGTGGTCAGAGCAGGGATCGAACCCACGTTCTAATGCACAAGAGCCATTGCACCACTGATAGCTCACGTTAAGTCCATCTATTTTTCAAATTTATGTTTCTTTCCAAATAATAGGTTTTCTCCAGGTCCTCGCAAAGGGCGTCCGTTTCAGTTATGACCTCTTAATTCTAATAATAATAATTTATAATAATTTTTTTTTCACTGGGAATAAATCTGGATAAGATGATGGATGAGGTAGCAATACATTACTCAATTTATGGATTTTTTTTGGCGACTACACATTTGTCCGTTGTCTTGCGTTCTACACCCAGAGAACTAATCGATAGAAAAGAGGTTGTAGCAAATTCGGCTGTTACGGTTGGTACAACTGAAATGAGTTTGCGACGACCGAATTTAGTCGTCACAACTGAAATTCGGTTGAAGGAAACTTGTTTCATAATTTATTCGGTTGTGACAACTTAAACTTGAATGATATTCGTTTTGTCAACCAAATTTTCTAAAATTTCGGTTGGAACAATCGAATTTGGATGTAGCAACCGAAACTGGTACCAAATTCGGTTGAAGTAACCGAATGTGGCATAAATTCAAGTGCAACAACCGAATTTGACACACCAATTCGGTTGTCACTACCGAATTTGGTATCAATTCGGTCGCAATAACCGAATTAACCCTTAAGTCGGTTGCATCGACCGAATTTGGCGTCAACTCGTTTGGTGTAACTGAATTTCTCATGAATTCTGTAGGTGCAACCGAATTTCGTTTTCAATTCGGTGACCACAAAACTTGACGTTTAAAATTCCAAAAACAAATATTATATTAAAAGAAGTTAAAGAATGTATAAATGTTCCGGTCACGGCGATATCAAGATTTTTAATGTGGTTATTAAGAAAGGTAAGTAAAAATATTGTAATTATGGTTCTTGTATTAAATCGTCTTATGTTTCAGAGAATGTCCAAGCAGATATCAAGAGATTTGAAGCTTTTCAAGTCGGTCGTTTGAGACCTGATGCATTCATCTGTGTACGCAACGGTTTAGGACCTAAGTCAACAGATACAACACGCCAGAATTGGTGCGGTGACCCATGACGGCCGGAACTTCAAAAAATGTCGGTCGTGACATGTAAAATAAATGTGATACTGTAAAGATATCCATATATAAATGACTTTATTTTCTGGATTTCTAATGTGTTTTATGCGAATAGTGGAAAAAGAGTTTCAAAATTCATTGACACAATCTAAATTCGGTCGTGGCAACCTCTAATAAGGTTGTGACAACCTCTAATGAAGTTGTGACAACCTCTAAATTCGGTTACGGCTAATTCATCTTTGTAAACCGAATTTTTCTGTAAGTGTAGAAGATAGATTTTTAAAATCGGTTCATGTTTCGATACAGTTGATCATGCCCTTCGGGCCACGCCATACAAATTTTACCAACCAAGCTATGTACTATGTACTAATATGTTTCGAGGTTATTAACCGGTTTCAACAAATTTTGGTACATAAACTGTTCTAAGAACAAGGCTGATTGTTGTGAATATAGGCGATATTGCTCCAAGCTTTGTAAGAGTCATACTACAAATTGTACCGACCATGATTGGTACTACCGGGTTCGTTTCAGATTTCAACGAAATTTGGTACATAAGATAATGCCAAAATTGATCGCTTATGAAAATGTAATATATCGTTTCACGATTTAATATGGCTGACATAAAAACGATTGATACTATCGACTTTTACTATTCCTTTAGTTTTGGTGGATTTGAGGTTACCCGCCTGTCCATCTTTATCATTTGAAGTCCTTGATTTGACTTACATAGCCCACAAACAGACTTAACGGAACGCCAGCTTTTAGTTTTAACCATTTTTTCCTGCGTATGCCCACAGCCACAGCCACCTGACACACTTCATAGATTTATTAACGATTTCCGTTATGACCACATCTTTTGAGCTACGTGAATGTTCCTCGTCACTTGTGCTGGTAGGTCCCCAAAGAAATACTGTACAACACTTTGTAACCACTGAAATTAATGGTGCAGAGCCCCCATAGTAGTTCTGAAGCCTATTCTTGGTTACGATAGAAGTTTTTTATGCAAAAAATAATTCTGGATGAATATACAAATTTCAGCTTTTTCCGTTTTCATCGAAAATCACGAAGTTGTCTGTTTTAAGAGGCTGGTAAACTAATGGCCAGTTTCACAGTTGTAAATTCTCCATTTAAATGGACTTTAATTGCCAGATGCTTGACATTTAAATGTCATTTAATATGAACAATTTCTGTGAGCTTTTAAAGGACGAGTGTGAAACTCACCCTAAATGACGCAAACAAAAAGCTCAATTTAAAAGCTCATAGAAATTATTTATATTAAATAACATTCAAATGACAAACATCGGACATTTAAATTCCATTTACATAGACAATTCCTAAATGTGAAACAGAGCATTAAAATAGTACAGTAGTCTAGAAACAGATGGTAGTTGACAGGAGCGGTATTGATTTGTAATTACCTACGAGTGAAGATAAAAATATTACGGAGTTTACAAACCGCGCTCGTATTCATTTTAAATTAAACAAATAGTTCACGCTAACGTTTTATTAATGCCCGACTTTAAGAGGTTTCGTAGAAGTAAACTCAATCAAATTGGGGCGGCCCCACCAGCGTTTTTTCGTGGCCCATTATCGGAGATTTCAACTGCAACGTGCGTCTTGGAAACCCCCGACGTTGAGTTTTTAAGCGCTCTTTCCCTGTCATCATGAGTACGTTTGGATTGTTATTGACGTTGAATCACATGAATCACGGTCCCAAAAACAACCAAGCTATTCAAGTCGCATGTAAACTGATCGCTGGTGTGACACATGCGCGTCAACAAATCGCTAGTGTTGCACAGCATGTTGCCTGTTGCCCCAAAAAGGCCACATAGACTCTCAAAAGGTACATAAAAGTGGAAACATTGTATGTACATTTGAGTACATGTTATGCTGTGTGGTAAATTTTTTTGTAATTTTTGATACACATTATGGTTAATATTCATGATTTATTCAATATTTGGACCCGTGCACTAGAGTCGTACGATTTGATTTTGATTTTACATATTACAGCCATCGAGTAGGTGCGTTTTTGACACTTCTCTTTATAGCTTGCAGCGAGGCGAGCGTGCATTTACGATGCCTAATTTATATAGAGATTTGTTTTTTGATGTGTTAACATCTATAGGCACGGGTAGGGCAATATATCAAAGTGAACACAAGCAAACAACACACAGCGTTAGCATCACATACCAGTTTGTTGTACAACAATAGTCTTTGCCTGAAATTAAGTATGATGGTGTTGATGTAGCGGCTGCGAACAATCAGGTCGTCGTCGCCTAAAATTATTGAATAGTATAGAGAACTCATGGAGCGAATTGTATGACTCAAAAGCACTGGCGACATCTGGTGAAAGATTCAAAGCATATTACTCTCTTTTTCTCATAACTTGGTCCATACATAATTTTGATGTTAAACATTGATGCCTTTTGCAACATTTATGTTTTTTGTATTGTTTTATGTAATAACATTGTCGAAATGGTGTATTTATATTGAACTATTATATAAAGAGAATAAGACCCGCTTATGCTCTTGTACTCAGACTGTCTACATGAGAGTGCAATAAGTTCTCTATACTATTCAATACTTTTTGTCGTTGCTCTGTTTATGACAAAACAAAAACAATTATTTCAATGATCTAAATGTTAAAGCAGATGTAAGACAAAAGAAAGTGCAGTAGCAAAAGAGGCTTCAGCACAAAAAATATTTTTCTTTTTAACGTAGAATACGTTATACGGTAAGGTAGGGGTGTTGATCTGGAGCACAAAATTTTGAGAAAATGTTTGTCACTTTCATTATAAGTTTTTAATACTTTATGCATGCATTGAAGAAAATTCAAGTATGGTCGTAACATATTTAATATGTGGTAATGGACTTTGAATTACATTTCGGGTTTTCATATATTGTGTTTGGAAACGGTGAGACAATTTCGGTTAAAACTTTGTAACGGTTGGCACTGGATAATATTTCGTTAGAACAACACCCTGTTTGGCTTAAATCCATATGATTAATGTTATTTCTCTCATGCGAGTCTAACATTGGGAAAATAGCCGTGAGCTACTGACATCTGAACATGCTTGCAAATTTGACGTATATATCTTTCTTTCGGGCGAAAAAGTCAAGAGTGCTTCCTTTTCAATTTATACGTCCAAGTATTCGCATCGATTGATTAAAGAAAGAGAAAAAGTAAATTGGGGAAAATTTGGCGAATCCGTGAAGAATTGTGCACCGTTAAAAATTAATTCGATCCTCCAAATCATAGGATAATATCCAAAAGGTAAATTTCGATTAACTTACATATTGAATTCTTTTGTTGAGTACTCTTTTTACTTAGGGGTATATAATAGCGTTGACACCACCGCTAGAATAATTTGCAAGGAACGACCCGCGTGGCAAATTAGCTCGAAAGGAGACTCAACATTTCAATTCCATTCTTACAATTCAGGGCACTAAACTTGTGTATTCGTCTTTACCTCACGCTGCCCATGTGGCAGGTGTGAATAATAGATATAAGTCGACATAAATTCTGGCAGCAAAAGCATTCCGACAAGGTTTGGAGGACAGCTTTGAGTTTAAAGCTTTACGGGAATAATTTTATTCCACTACTTGCAAGTCTTATTGCGTATGGTAGTGATTGGCAAATCTTCAGTCTGATTGCTTACGGAGGTACATGCAGCTTTAATGACGGCAAATTCACGAAGATAATTGAATACTTGGAGATGTGCGAAATGACAACTAGAGATAGAAACTCTGAGAAACTGAAATCATACTAGTCTTTACCTACCAAAGAGCATCTATATAATACAGAAGAGGGAAAAAACGGTACCATTTGCTGTCGAAACGGACAAAGAAAAGAAGCAGACAAAAGAATACTTCCATTGAAGCATACGACTACGCCAGATCAAAATTAACATTTAGTAATTTTCAGTATTTTAATTTCTCCGCATACATTCTAAAACCTTGAGTTAGTTACAAAAATTATAATTAAGTGAAGTGTTAAGTAAGTGGATATTTGATGATTCGAGTGATGGAAAATCGGTCTTTGATTCGCAGCAAATGTACAAAAAAGTGTGACGTAAATACATTAAAAAGATGGAATGGACTACTAAATAAATATCGTGTGATCGTCGAAAACCAATTTTCCATGAAACAAGATCTCGAAGTTGTATTAGTTATAATAAATGTTTAATATAATATTTTTTTTTAACTAGAGTTCCCTTAAAGCTAATACCACATCAATATCACAAACAAGTAAAGAAAAAAACAACACAGACCAACATATTATCATCTTTCTGAAATTGATTTATATAGTGAAATTCAGCGAAATACCACCGCATACCAAGAAATTGAAAAGGCCTTCTCAATCTACGCTGGGATGTTTTGGGGTAAGTCGTTGACGTTGATTGTTATCTAGATTTATACATATATATTCATACATATATTTTGGCTTCTTCCAATGATTAACCTTGGACCGTACAAGGGCAAAATAACAATTTTGTAAGAGAGAACTGGTAACTACTTAAGGGAAAACTGTTAATATATAACTAAAGTCTGTTAAACAAATGAGAATGGTCTGGTAACAAGATACTGATGATCTGTTAATAGAATAACTGAGAGCTGTTATAAAATAAGGGAGAAATGTTACTAATATACTCAAAGAAAAATGTGTAACCAAATAATTTGGAAATAGTCTCCAAATAGCACCGAGCAACAACTGATCAAATCGTGAGTTGTGCTGATAATTCTATATTATAAAGTCTTTGTTGTACTTACATATGTAGCTCAGAATTGGAACATTCATTGTCCAACGTCGATTTATCTCGTTTACCATTTCTCTCTTACATTATTATTCTTTCGTTCTCATTAAACACCTAAACACAAAAATAATAAACAATGATGTTGTTGGTGGTCTGATATATGGTGGTCTTAGCTAAAAATGCCCTACATTGTTAAAGATAGTACGTACGATTGGTTAGAAGGAATGTATCTACATTATTAAATTTAAACCTATTATGGTATGACATAGGAAATGAACTAAATTATATTGAATATTTACACAAATATCATTGAATATTAGCATAACTATAGGATTCTAAGATTAACTTTCGATTTAGTGTACAAAGCCTGAATTTGTTTAAAATAAATATTATACGCTCTTAATTATGGATTAAAAGGGAATTAAATAAGAGTCTTTCTTACGATGATGATGGCGGTAACGAACTAGGGTGACAAATGTCAGTTACATTAGGGGTTCTAGAAACAACTTTACACATCGCTAGAACGATGGTTCGGGAGGGTAATGACACGAAGCACTCTTGACACCATCTGAAAGAGGCTCATCTAACCAGGTCCACCACTACCATTTGTGTAAATATCACTAAACGTTGCTAATCACAGGGGTATTAAATTTTAACGAGTTTAGCGACATTGGCCCATAGTTAACGATGTCATCGAATTAAAGTAAAAGGGAGTCTAAATATTATTATTGTCTTGCGAATCTGAGTGAAGAAAGAAAAGGACGCGAACCCCCCAACCGACTGCTAGTGCTAGCGTATTAATGGCTCCCGCAGTCCTGCTTCAGACTTCTCAATAAGGTATGATGGAATATTATTATATTTCAATCTAAGATTTAGATATTTTTTTTTCAAGTTATTCTTGGATTAAGAAGTGTTCATTACAATGTCTTCTTTTGATTTGTATTTAAATAATCATATTGCTACATATAATTTTTTTGATTCTATAAGTAAATCAAAATTTAACTCCTTCAAATTTTGTATTAATTTTCATATGCTTTGTATTTTATGTATTATAACATCATGTGTAAGAGCAATACGATTATCTGTGTGTTCATCACAGAACCAGTGTGAGAAAGAGAAGAAGTATAATGACAATGCATGTTTTATGTGAACATTACAGAACCAGTGTTGCCACATGCAGTATTTACACTTGTTTTCAAAAGTGCATCGAATTGATATAAAGTGTACCCAAATTTTGTTAAAAACTATCCTAAATTTTTAACATAAAAATTAAAGATAAATTTGATAGATTTAAATCATTTATCAACAATTATATTTAATTCATATATTTTAATTGCAAAATGACTAACGTATTCTACGTCTGACCTATGCGCCCGTGTTATCTAACACAGGCTTCATATTTTTTTTTCCAATGTAACATTTACTAATGTGTTGAACAGGTACCGTGTAACAAAAAGGTGTGTGTTAACACATCATCGATTTCTTTAAAAGTATAAGTGTTGCAATTATTTAGACTATTTCAATGCCATTTATAGTGCAATCAAGTTAGAGTCAAATAAAATCCAGAAACAAAGGCTTTTCATATATATTTTTATTTGAATTCAATTTGTTTCTTTTTAATACATATCAAACATTTGCAGCAGAATACGTGGTATGTCAGAATAGCAAGCCGTTTGTTGTTACGCTAGTACATTTGCTGTAATAGCAGACACATCGCGTGTTGTTTGGTGATTTTTTTGTTCGAGTGTAGTGTAAAATTTTAATTTCAATCACGATTTTCTCACAAGTAACAATTTCGAGTTTAACAATTTCTAAAAACCCCCCCCCCCCCCAAAAAAACATACAGAAAACTTTAAATTTAGACTTCAAAAGATTCCATTGGAAACCCTTTGAAGTCCCTTAGAAAACAGTCTTAGAGCATTTAATTTGATATTAAATTGCTTTAAAGAGAAACTTTTGCTGGTGGAATAAACCCCAACATGCAGACGTAGTCGTCCATTCAGTCATTCGCTCGTTCGTTCGTTCGTTTAAGACTAATAGTTTTACCTTCAAAGAAGAACAATGCCAATGTTGACAGCATTGTTAATTAAAATCGTGATCTTGGAAATACGAGTACTACGTTTTGATTTAGGAGTTTGTTCTTGTAAAGGGGCAACAAACAAATGTGTTTTGTTTTCCAACACAGAATACAAAATCAGAGACATGTTCAACATTACAATGTTGTTGCAGCAACATGCGGCAGTAAGACTATAAAAATCAAAATGAATATTGTCGCTAATGTTGGGAGGGAAGTCTTATTAAAAATTGGTGATACGAGTATCCACAGCGTTTTTCTTCGAATCATTTTCTGTATCGGGTATTTCAGGTATTTAGAAAATATTTATTGATTTTAAGAAAAATGTTCAATACATAGTTGTCTTAAAGAAAGCTAGATCAAACTTATGGTAATTCTTGCTCGATATTCATTAACTTTCAGGTCGATATTACGATTATAATCATTTCCAAAGCCACCAGAATTATTACGAATTTTATCAACTACTTTTTCCCCCTTTCTTTTACGGAAATCCTTCTTCAAATTCAAAAATCAGGTAAGTGTTCAATGACACTTAAAAATAAATAAATGATTTTCCGTTACATCCCATGTAGGGATTAGGGAGAGTTTCTCACAACCAGTGAGCTGTGCGCGTTCTAGTTTTACACTCACTGGTTGGGACTAGTGTATTCAAAACCGAAACCGGTTAACCGAATTCCGGCCGGTTAATCGTACGTCGATTTGTTAAAAAGTGATATTTTCGAAGAACCGGTTTCACAGGTTATTTCAAGTCAATTAACCGGTTTTTTCGGTTTTACACATGTGGTATAACAACGCATAGTTACAAATCTAAATCTATTACCATAGCTCACTATGGTTACTGACCCCATCAGGCAAACACAAAAAACTTTGCCAACGATTTACTTCGCCGATAGTTTTCTGTAGTGTGTTCTTCAAGGCAATATAAGTCATATCTGCCAACTCCGACTTAGATGTAAGTTCCTGAACTAATGAAAACACAGGTATGTTAGCAGAAATTCATAACACAATAAACAGGATTCACAATCCAGAAAGAAGTACAAAACGTCGAAAGGAATATTTACTCAACGAATATAAATAAAGAAATAATGGGTGGGCCATGTAAAATTGGGAATTTGAACCTCCCATTATATCGAAGCAGATGGTCAGTTTGACATTTATAAAGTGACAGACTATAAGGTAAAAGTTAGAAATTTACGAAATCGAAATATCTTGAAGAAAATGGGAAATATTAAGAACTTCATCCAAATTTCTGAGACTTCAACTCAAACTGTGAGAAATCTACCTAATAGAAATAGAGTTCCATCAACTCCATTTGTGGATCAATTTTTAAAGCAATTTTGTCGATCCACGTCCTTATTGAACAATAGAACTCGTCTACGTGTTCGTCCAGTGAAAAATATTGCCGCAGTAGCTGAAAGTGTGCTGGAACAGCCACCAACATAAACTCACCACCGTTCGCAGCGATTAAACATTTCTCGCACTTCTTTTTGCATAAAGACCTCGGTACGAAGCCTTAAGACCAAATAGACCAAAAACAGAAGCGTTGTGGTCATCCGATGCGTTTCCACTTCGCTGAATGGGCTGAAGATCGCTTGGCTGAAGATGAGAATTTTTTAGCGAAAAATCATATTTTCCGATGAAGCTCAATTCCACCTCGGGTTGACGCTAACAACCAAAATTGACGCATTTGGGGTTGGGGCTCGAAAAATCCACACGTCGTCGAGGAGAAGGCGATGCATCCACAACGAGTGACTGTTTCGTTCGGTTTTTGGCATTATTCTTCGAAAATTAGCAAGGAGTCGCCGCTACCGTCAGTGGCGAGCATTACCCTGCCATGCCCAAAGGGTTTTTGTTCCAAAAAGTTGAGGAGAATAACTTGGGTGAAGTGTGGTTTCAACATAATGGCGCCACGTGCCACAGAGCCATCGTTACAATCGATCTTTTCCGCACTGTGCTCGAAAATCACATAATCAGCCGAAACTCGGAAGTTCATTGGCCGCCTCGCAGCTGAGATTTTAACCCATTAGACTATTATCTCTAGGGCGACATGGATGATAAGTGTTACACATATAATCCCGAGTCTACTGAGGCCTTAAAACACGAAAAATTGTACATGGCCCCTTCACATACCATGAAGGTATATGCTTACACACTCTGATTGGGACCAGCAATTTTACACCGGTTCCGAGCGGTATTTTAACAAGCTTTTTCATGGCTATGTACTCGGCAGTCGATCTCAAAATTCAAAAAGACTGGATTACAAATAAACGATGTTTATAAAAGTCATAGTTTACCATTTTGTCATAAAACCCGAAACCGTTTATTAACCGGTTTCCACACCTCGGTTTAACCGAAAACCGGTTTCGCCAAAATCGGAATATTTGAAGAAACCGAAAACCGCCATTGTTGGAAAACCGATTTTTTAATACACGAATTGGGACCAAAAGTTTTACACCGGTTCCGAACGGTATTTCGAGAAGCTTTTTCAAACCTAATAACTCTATAGTATCGCCGTCACTAAGCGAGGTAATCGCCGTCGAACGAAATTTAAGGTGGTCAGAGCAGGGATCGAACCCACGTTCTCATGCACAAGAGCCGCGCACACTTCCATTGTTTTCGTGGACTCCTCGAATTATCAAACAAAAAATCACAAGTTGGTCAAAATACGAGTATTACACAAATCTTTGCGAGGGATGTTTATTAGGGGTTGTCGAAGACGAGAAAAACTTCGATTTATATATCGCACCCGAACTACAAGTGTCGCAACTCAAAATGTAAAAATTTTCAGTTGAGATGAAGGATAGTTAAAAAATGTATCAAACCTTTCAATGATAGACATATTCATGTGGGATCTTCTGGACGAAATAAAAGAAAATAAATCGTCTTTGGAATAGATTTTAACCCTTTGATGATCGTATATTTTTGGCCAAAGGGATTTAATTGTTTTTTATTTTCGTGATATACATATTTCCCTCTTTAACCTCGCATTGCATTTGTCGATATAGAGGGCGCCTTCAATAACGTCTTACCGTGATAAATAAAATCGACTCTATCGGCACTTTGTGTTGACTACATACGCGAGGGTGCATATCCTAGTCCCTGGGTCACACGCTTATATCCAGAACTTTGAATAGAAGAACACCCCAAGGTGTTTTCCAATTCTCTAGAATTTAGCACTGAATAGTGTTTTGCCTTCCCCGTTTTATAGAGACAAGGACGGGAATCTTGTCGCAGATGTCCAGATTAAACAGTTTTATAAGCAGACACGCATCTGGAAGTGGAATCTCAGCACATGATTACTGGAGACAGTATGAGGATGAAGAAAGGGACGAGAGCGACGAACACCTCACATGATACTGTTCGGCACTTTACATGATCTTATTTCTAGGATGCTACAAGGTGGCGCAAAAATAATCGTCCTATCAGAAAATGCTATAAATTTTGCGATTGGCCCCTAATGTCAGTTCTGTTTTGACATTTGTGTAGTAAACACATGCGAAATACACGTTGCTGACTATTTATTTGACCAATAATCGGTCGGTGACTTTGGCACAACGTGAATTTCGTCGCAGATTTCCTGGCCATCCAACGCCTACTGGTGAAACACTGCGACGTTTAGCCGCTCGCCTCGAAGAGACTGGCACAACACGAGATGCTGCCAGGCGTGGCAGACCCCGGAGTAGCCGTTCTGCAGAGAATATTGCTGCTGTAGCCGAGGATGTCATCGAAGCGCCGTCGATGTCATGGAAGCGCTGTGAGCGCTACAGAGCAATGATCAACGAGTTCTTTTTGCCGCAACTTGATGAATTGGGATTGGAAAACATGTGGTTCCAACAGGACGGTGCAACGGCACACACTGCACGTGCCACAACCGATATGCTGAAGGATGCATTTCCCGGGCGCCTAATCTCCCGTTTTGGCGATTTGCACTGGCCAGCAAGATCGTCTCATTTGACCGCTCCAGACTTCTTTTTGTGGGGCTTTTTTAAGTCGCGGGTTTATGTCAACAAGCCTCAGACTCTTGCAGCTCTTAAAGACAATATCCGTCAAGAATGTGAGGACGTATCGCCGGAAGTTTTGGCCAAAGTGATGGGAAATGCCAATGGCGGCGGCCATTTACATGACATCATATTCTCGACTTGATGTAAAAAAAATTAAAAGACCAAATAAAAATAATCCACAAGAAGAATCAAAGTTTTTAATTTTTTTTTTAAATTACAGCCAAAAAACATCGGAAGTTTACTTTTGCGCCACCTTGTACTTCATGTCCGATCTAGCAGACACTCAGAAAGTTACACTGAATGATCTTAGGATATTTTTGAAGAGTAGTAATTGGTTCGCCAAGGATAATATCTTGTTCAGGTACTTCCTTGAATTCCCATTAACTAAACCAGCTCAATTTACGATAGGACCGGAATATTACTTCACGTGGTATGACAACGGTCCACATTGGACTAAGTCTGTAGACTGTGACAACCATTTCTACCTAATCCAAAACAACATGACCCGTCATAATACGAGGGCGGATCAATAAGTCCGTGACTTTTTGAATGGCACAGTTTTTAGCGCAAAAAAAATTTATTTTTCAACATAATCTCCTTTTAGCTAAATAAATACACTTAGTCCAACGTTCCTTCAAATTTGGTATCCCTTCTAAAAAATAGGATTTTTCGAGGCCCATAAAATAGGTATTTGTTTGATCAACAATTTCATCGTTGGAGCTAAATCTCTTTCCACCGAGCCGTTTCTTTAGGTTTGGAAATATAAATAGTCAATGGGGGCTAAATCCGGAGAATATGGCCGATGAGGTACCAATTTGTAGCCCAATTCATGGAATTTTCCCATTGAGACTACACACGTGTGCAACCGTGCATTATCTTGATGAAGAAGAACTTTTTTCTTGGCCATATAGGTTCGTTTTTTTTTTAATCATCGTTAAATTGGTCCTATAAGTTGGCATACAATTCGCCGTTTATTGTTTTTCCCTTTTGAAGATAATCGATGTGGATTATCCCGTGTGCATCCCAAAAACTTGTTGCCATCACCTTATTGGTCGACAAACTTAACTTGGCCATCTTCGAAGGCGGTTTACCAAGAGAAATTCATTGTTTAGACTGCTGCTTGGTCTCCGGAGTGTTGTAAAGGATCCACGTTTCGTCCTCAGTTACAAAACACCGCAAAAACTCCTTCGAATTGCGGTTAAATAACTCCAAATAATCCTTTGAAGTTGTCACACGATTACGTTCATGGTCAATTGCGAGCAAACGCGGCACCCATCTTCCAGACAGATTTCTTAAACCCAAATGATCATTTAAAATCGAAACCACACTGCCATAGGAAATGCCTATGGCATCAACAATCTCAATCACTTTTACTCTTCCATCGGCCAACACCATATCGTGGATTTTTTCGACATTTTCGGGTGTATTGACCTCAATTGGCCGTCCAGAACGTCGAGCGTCATTTGTACTTGTGCGACAACAACGAAAGTCAGTAAACCACTTTTTTACCATTAATTTTTTGGTTTTGATTTTTTTGATTGACGTTTTTTTTTCACAAAAATAATGTTTAATGAGCAGTCGGAATTCAATTTTTTAAATTTTTAAAAAAATTCACGAGGTTGTATTTTTTGAACAGCTGTTAAACGCAAAGTAAACGACAGAACTTGCTCAAAATTTTACAGTAGACTATTAATAGGTGGTACTTGATGGAAGCAGTGTTGCATTCCACATAACTTCGAGGAAAGTTCGAAAAGTTACGGACTTATTGATCCGCCCTTACGTAATTAAATTCGGTATTGTATCCACCGCCGAGGTGTAGATACACCCCAAAATCGATTTTGGACTTATGACCTTTGGTGATGATGACGGTTTGGGCCCACAGGAAAACCTATTAAGATGACGTCCAATTAAACTTCCGGCAAAAAAAACCCATCAACCATAATACAATCCCTCATTTCAAAATGACAGTAATCTACTGCTATTATCATACCTTATTAACATTTTCGTTGGGTAAGGTTTGGACACATGAACGGAATTTGTTCATTTATTTTTCCAATTTTCACATCTGTCACATTTCATGACGTTACACGTTCGTTGAGGTTCATAAAATGTCACACATTTCTTGCGAAACAATTGTGGGCAACGAGTTAGCGGTTACAAAATTCTATTTAATTTAAAGTTTTACACCAATTTCTCTTCGAACTGATAAAGAAAAGACGTGTGAAGTTTAATAACAAATATTAGACGATTTTCCCTGCATCTATTGTGGTATTATGACATTGGCTGCACTTAGAGAAATGTTTGTGTTTTTCGTTAATTTTCTGTTGATTTTATTACCCCCAAATGGTTTACTATCTGAAAATCATGTTGATGTTAAACAAAATTGTGCTCCATATGTGGGTTATTGTTACTGTGTTCTAGTGCCTACAGTGGATGGGGGTGGTGTTCACATTTAAACGCTGCAACGACGCAAAATGCAATCAGCGCAGATGGCTACAACAGTTCTTTCTGGGTCTGGCACCGCCGCTAAACGATTCCGTTTTGTGGTGATCATAATGATCATGATGACAAAATATGTCAAAACAACCCACACGCAATCGCCTCAAGATCTCAGCAGTTTTTTGGGTTATGGATTCTCTACGGTGTTTCTTTCATATTTAACCGGAGGACGCACACCAAGTACCAACAGCCACCATCGAACGAATCGATTCGCATGAGGGAAAGAAGAGCTTACCACCAGGAAGGATAGAAGGAACTGTTAAGCAATTTATGTGTATGGAGTCGTGGAGGAGACACAGCAATGGAAAACAACTTAACATTCATTATGACAAATAATACACAAAAGTGTTTGGTTTTTGCGCGGATCACTTGAACTCGTTCAGAAATATGAACTGCCATAATATATTTACAGTTAGAAGAGTTGTACTCCAGAAAATATAAAAAGCCACCCATACTGTGGTAATAAATTTCAAGGAAAGAGACTAAAAAAAAAGAAATAAGTTAATAACAGGAAATGAGATCTAAATAAGTCACTATGTACAATTCGTTCGCTGTTATTTTGCAGTGGAAGACTTGGCGGCGAAGACATTATGTCCGATTGTGTGGTAATTGAATCAGCCGGTTACTATTCTACTTACTTGAAATGATATGTTGACCTATATGCAGTGGTGGATAATATTAAGACCAGAATGGGTAAGTTTTTTACCGCCAAGATGCTAATATTATGATTGGGTTGCTTTTAAGTACTTAGGTAATATGGAGATATTCTTCCAAAACTTTGGGTATTGTTCATTCGGGTATATTTTACAATAACCAAAAATTCAAAGTACAAAAACATATCTGCAGTGAAAATGTTTGTTTTGATATAAATTCTAAGTTCTAAAGATACACATCAATATTTATCAATTGTACACTCTGATAAATTGTTTTTTTTTGTTGTTGTTTGGCTGCAAATATAGCGTGTGTGTAGCTTGTCGCAAATATAGTAAGCTTGTCTCCAAATACATTGTGTTTGCTATTCAATATAACATGTTTGGGAGGCAATGGTTAATAGGTTATTATATGCCAAATGTGGATTTGTTTATTGAAAACTGCTGAAAACAAAAACGTGCCATACAATAAAGAAACAAAAAACAGCAGATCTTCTATTCACGAAAACAATGCTTGCAATCATGTACATGGTTCGTGCAATATGTTGCTAGGGCCTTTATTTTCAGCTTGTAGTTGTCTTTGATCCGAGTTATTTTTAGAAAGTTGTAATTCTTTTTGGGGCAACAGATTTATTGGAACGAAGTTCCTTATCGCACGTTGCGGGATGGGGGATAAATGAAAAAATTGTAGACAACTTTTTTTAACTACTTTATTACAACCCATTATTATCAACGATATTCGGTACTTTTGGTTTGGTTTGGTTTAAAGGGAAGTTTTCTAGGTGGAGCCTGTGTATTACACATTGTAGTTTTAAACCCAATAAAAAGTAAATTTAGAAAAGCCAAAGTGCAAGACTGGCAAATCCCTGAAATACAATCCTGAGCATGGAATTACATTTGGCAGCACACTTACTCTTACACTCGTACTTTCGGTTTGGTTTGTGTCTACATTAACATATGGGGGGATATTTATTGTTTAATGGGAAATTTTCTAGGTGGAGCCTGTTTATTACATTTTGTAATTTTTAAGCGAATAAAAAGTAAATTGAGAAAACCCAAAGTGAAAGAAGTTTAAAAAAATAACATTTTCTTAAAAAAAGTAGATTTTCGCGAAAAAAAAACTATTGATATTCTTAAACAATGTATCTTTTCTTAAAACATACCTTATCTTAAAGAAGTACCTTTGCTTAAAAAAGTAAACTTTCTAACAAAAAGAACCTTATCTTAAAAAAATTAATTTTTTTAAATAAGTACCTTTTTGTCAAAAAAGTACATTATCTTACAACACATCACCTTTTCTTAAAAACTAAATTTTCTTTAAAGAGTACGTTTTTTGTAAAAAAAAAATGTTCTTCAAAAAAAATAACTTCTCTTAAAAAAAATACATTTTCTTTTCCTTTTCTTAAAAGAACCTTTAAAAAAATACGTTTCTTTTCCATTTCTTAAAAGTACCTTTTCTTAAAAATAAAATAATACCTTTTCTTTTCTTGAGATAAGTAGCCTTTCTGAAAATAACTAAATTTTCTTAAAAAATAAAATTTTCCTAAAACGAGTACCACTTCTTTAAAAAGTACATGTTCTAAAAAAAGTACTACATAACATAATATATAGCGAAAGGAACTTCGTTCCAACCGGGTGTCCCCTGACACCTCATGTAATTTTTTATATTAATTTATATTTTTACAAACATTCTGCAAAACCGAAAATTTAAGCACATGTTTGATTTCGATATATAAGTATATCTTATTTACTTCTCAGCATATATCTATCTTTCACAGCAAAAGTTGAAATCATTTCCCCCAAATAATAAACGTTCATCGCAAAAATCGTTTTTATTGTAGTAAATACAATTTCGTTCACCCCAATATTTTTAAAATTTACTGTTGTTCTACGATTAATTATTATGACAACTACACTGGAAGAGATTAATTTTGAACGAAAGTGTATACCCTTATATCACTAGATAGCCCAAAACACCCCATTTCATAATTTTTTGTAAAAATTTTTTCGTGGACTTTTAGGGAGGGTTTCCATTACCTTCTGAAGATGATATCGGTCCTTCTGAAGATGATATCGGTCAAGTGAGCTCCGCCTTGGTTGAAGAGCATTTAGTTCTTTTTTAGAGAATTATCAATCAATCTGGCGAGATATGTTGGTCGATAAGTTCCCACACTATTGTCAGATATTCTCTTTGAGAGGTTCCATAATATGTGGTTTGTTCACACAGACCACCCAACCCGCAATGAAAGAAGCCTGCAGTGGTCAAATCGTGCAATCTTGTCTGCTACAGCAAATCGCCAAAACGAGACATAAGGCGACCCGGAATTTTATGTCTCGGGATTTTGCAACCCTAGTGTTGCAATCTGGCAACTGACAGCTCTATCGTAAAGTTGGACATTTTTGAGGTTATGCGTACTCAGAACATTTTGACATACGAGCGCTATTTGTGTGGTTTACAGTAACTCAAAAGATTCATTCTTCATTCCAAAAATGGAATTAAATCGTGAACATTTTCGTGGGATTACTTTTTACAACTTTCGACGTGGATTAACTCAGCAACAGTGCATGGATGAACTTAATTCAATTTTTGGCGACGAAGCTCCATCAAGGACCAGTGTTTATCGATGGTATGGTGAATTCAATCGTGGTCGTAGTTCACTCCAAGACGAATTTCGTGTAGGTCGTCCAAAATCAGCTGTTGTTCCGAAAACCATTGATGCTGTACGCGAACTGATTTTGCAAGATCGTCATGTGACCTATCGTCAGATTGAGACAACCTTAGGCATTAGTGGGACCAGCATACATTCAATATTGCATAAACATTTGACTGTCAAAAAAATTTGTTCGCATTGGATCCCACACAATTTGTCAATCGCTCAAAAAGAGGCTTGTGTCGATTGGTCGAAAGAAATGCTCCAAAAATACGATCGCGGTGCTTCGAAACACGTCTATGACATCGTGACATGTGATGAAACCTGGATTTACGCGTATGAGCCCGAGAGTAAACAGCAGTCAACTGTATGGGTGTTTCAAGATGAGCCAAATCCAACAAAAGTTGTTCGCGCCCGAAGCACTTCCAAGCAAATGGTCGCCTGTTTTTTTCGGAAAAACCGGACATGTCGCAACCGTACCACTAGAACAACGCAGAACACTGAATTCTGAGTGGTACACAACCATTTGTTTGCCAGTTGTTTTCCAAGAAATCAGGAAAACCAACCGAAATCAGGAACGTCGATGGACGACGCTGAACGCCCATCCGCAACATTTCGTTTCGTTTCGTTCCAACGAATACTTCGAGGTCGTCCGGTGACTCTTTGGTCACGTGTTGTTTCAGTCTTGTCGAGCCGAGCGGTTAATGTGTGACCAGTTGGCGTAGGACGGCCGGGAAATGCGGTCCGAAATGCATATTGCGCTAAAGTCACTTATTCCGTAAAAATAATAGCCGCGTGTATTCTGCGTTATTGAGGAGTAAAACGTTCCATGGCTTGTCGACGTATGTTAGGTATCCATTTCCTGCTCAAATATCACCTCAAAACTGGCAGTTGCCGCCATTTGCAGAAGTTGAAGCTTTTTTCGACAGTGGTACATCATGGGCCAATTTTCAAAAGCCGAATATTTAAACAAACGCTTGATTTGGAAATAAAAAAAAAATTGTTTCCCTTTACATACCATGAAGGGATAAAGGAGAGCTTCTCACAACCAATGAACTGTGCGCGTTTTAGTTTTGCAATCAGTGATTGGGGCCGACAGTTTTACACCGGTTGGAAACGGTATTTTGAAACGCTTTTTCATGGCTAAATACTCGATAGTGTCGCCGTCACTAGGCGAGCAGGGATCAAACCCACGTTCTCATGCACAAGAGCCGCACACACTACCATCGCACTACCGACGGTCACGATTTGGAAATATATGTCATTTATTTCTAGTTTCAATTAGATCTATACCCAGCGGTGACCGCAGCAGTTAAAACGTTTCCCCCAAATACAACACGTTTATAGTAAAAGCAATTTGTTTTATTGTAAACGGACATTCATTTGCCCTAATATTTTACAATTTCTTTCCCATAATTATGTTAGGTTAGGTTGGACTGGCAGCCTGCTTTTCAGGCTCATTTAGACTTCGCACACCCCAAGGAGTCATTGTTAGTTGTGGTTTTTGGGTTGGCAGAGCCATTGGATCATACTTCTTCGAAAATTATGTGAACGGCGAACTTTATCGTAACATGACAACAATCATTTTGTGGCCTGAATTAGACATTAATGACTTGCCCAATATTTGGCTCCACAAGGAGGTTGTCACTTGGCATTCAGCGCATGAAACAATAACCCTATTGTGATGGAAGTTCGCAAGACGCATTATCTCACAACAAAATTAGGTCAAATGGCCGCTCTGTGACTACGTTAAAATTATGCTATATGCCAATAAGCCCGAGATGATTCCAGAGCTGAAGAAAGAGATCATACGCGTTGTAAATGATATAAAGCCCGAAGTATGACAAAGAAGTCACGGTCAATTTTGCTACGCACATCCTGTGTTCCCAGAGGAGTCACGGTGGGTATTTATTGGTTATTGTGTTTCAAACATAAATGTCTAAACTAGAAAACATGATAAAATAAAAAAATAATCATTTCGACAAAAGGAAATCTGCGGTCATTTGGAATCACCTTATATATCTGGACGTCTCTAATTAACAAACCCGAGAATTATGGAACATCTTGAACCCCAACTCTAAAGTCGGTAGTATTAATTGCAGGTATTTAATAGCAGACGAATTTCTTTATCTTGAAACCTGACTATTTTCTTAGCTACATTTTATCTCAACTTGTTTAACTTTATTTCCGTAACCACGAACCGAACCTAAACCAAGAAAATATATCAATTATGATCAAGTCTGACTGTGTGTATATGTTTTTTTTCGAAATCGCTTAGAAGCTTATGATCACAACAATGTAATTAATTATAAAGAATTGCAATAAAGTCGTTATAATTCTTTCGTTTTTATTTAAACTCTTAAGCTTCCGGCCAATTCACATCTATCATTGTCAAATATATATATCATAATTTTTGCCATATTCTCGGCTTTATCTCTTCTCCATCATCTGCATGGATGCAGTGGATGGTTTTAACGATTTCAATAAGCAACATGTCATAAGCATGCGATATAATTTATGCTTTTAGAAAATTGAAAAACGTAACAATTCCTCTACTACATCATCATCAACGGCATCGGCATCAGTATCGGTATTACCCTCAGTATCCGCATCAGCATCAGCGTCAGACACAACCATCGCCTTCAACTGAGATGCTAGAAAGGAGATACGTGTACTAGTTACTTTGTCTAGCTGTCTGTCTGTCGTTCTTCCTGGCTGCATACAACAACAAGTACTATTGCAAAATACATCATTGCAAGTACAAAATGCCACACACACACACACACATATATGAAAAAACACTACACGCAATGATGTTGAAAGACCAACTTTTAATGTACTACACAGAACAGCAACACAGTCGTATATGCAGAGGCGCGTCCAATTTTTCGGACAAATTTTGAACTTATTGGAAAAACCTACTTATTGCTGTTCTTAAAGAATGTGCACCTGAAAAACAGGGAATTATAAGCTTTTTTGTGACCCTAAATGTAAAATTTCATTGCGCCCAAACGAAAACTCTTATAAATTAGCAATGTAATTGTGGCAAACGAACATTTGTTGTAACAAACATATAATTTATTTTGTTACAAATGTATAAAATCGCCGCAGGGAATAAAAACAAGGTTTACAATAACCAATATGTGGTAACTTTAAGCTCAAAAAAACCTTTCAGCGGAACGACAAACTTTTGACCAGAAAGGCTAACATGGTTTTTGTACAAATCAGATCATTTACTTTGTGACAAAGGTATAATATTGTATCAAGAAATCGAAAAATGTTTACAACAAATGATAAATGGTTTTTCTACATTCAAAAATCTCCACGCACAAAAGAATTCTCTTACAAATTATATTTGTTTAGGCAATGTAATTGCGGCAAACGAACATTTGTTGTATCAAATAGCCTATTTACTTTGTGACAAATGCATAAAATCGCCACAGGAAACGAAACAACCTTTTTGCCAGAAAGTTGAAAATGGTTTTTATTTCAAACAGAGCATTTAATTTGTGACAAGTGCATAAAGTTATATCAAAAAATCGAAAAAGGTTTGCAACAATTGATATCTAGCTTCACCATATTCAAAAAACGTTTACGAGAAACAAACAACTTTTTACCAGAAACGGAAAATGTTTACCACGAAATTAGATAAGGTTTCTGACCTTGTAATCTTGAAGTGTGAACTTCTCATACATTATCACGAAAATTAATCGGCAAGAATAAAGTTAATTAAAAATACGACCTAACGCTCGAAAAATTTAATTTTTGAATATAATACGAAAGGACGGATAAATCAATCATCACTTACTTAGTATATGTACATATATTGTAGTTTTGAACCCAATAAAAGTAAATTGCGAAAAGCCAAAGTGGAAGAAGTTTAAAATAGAATACTTTTTTAAATAAGTGCCTTTTTCTAAAAAAAAAGTAAATTTTCTCAAAAAAAAAATACCCATTCATATTCTTAAACAAAGTACATTTTCTTAAAAGAAATACCTTGCCTTAAAGAAGTATCTTTGCTTGAAAAAAAAGAAAATTTTCCTACAAAAAGTACCTTTTTTCAAAAAATTTAATTTTTTTAAAATAATTTACCTATTCTTGAAAAAAGAACCAATAAAGAACCAAAAAAATTACCATTTCTTAAAAAAATATCCTTTTCCTCAATAAAATAACTTCGCTTAAAAAATAAATTTGCTTAAAAAAGTTCCCTTTCTTAAAAGTAAATTTTCTTAAAAATAAAATAATACCCTTTCTTTTATTTTCTTGAGATGAGTAGCCTTTCTAATAATAAGTTAATTTTCTTAAAAAAATAACCTTTTTCTAAAAAGAGTACCACTTATTTAAAAAGTAGCTGTTCTTAAAAAAGTACTTATTTGTAAAAAAAAATTCATACTCTTATGTCTTTTTCTTACAGAAAGTACTTCTTCTTAAAAATAGTACCTTTTCTGAAAAAAACATTTGCTTTTAATAAAAGTAGTACCTCTCTTAAAAAAATTACCTTTTCAGGAAAATACAATAATACACATTCTGACAAAAAGCGCCTAAAAATATACTTTTTTTATAAAAAAATACATTCTATTAAAAAAATGTTCATAAATAAAGTTGATCATTTTACAAAAAGCATATTTTCTTAAAGATCCATTTAAATTATCGTATTTTTCAACGGGCGCCTTAGACTTGTTGGAGCTAAGTATTACACAATATACAGCGAAAGGAACTTTGTTCCATCCGGCTTCAATCGACTGTATTCTGCTTCCAAACCAGAATATATCGATGTAAAGTCTTACACCCAACGGATAACTATTTAATTTGCCCCAAAATTCACAAGATCTTGGATACGCCTATCTCAGATAATCCTTGCAGAGTAAACCACAGTCTATATTGCTGAGTGGAACAGCAACGGAAAACCCCTTCGTTGAGCGGCGAACTCAGCAGCGCTGCCACGGATAGGCTCTATTGATGTGTTTGTAGTTACCACCCACGGCTGGAAGGCACACTCCATATTTTCCACAAGTACTTACATAGGCCCCCAACCAGAAGGCCTGAAATCATGAACAAACAGACCTTCTTTAAAATACGGAAGGCCTTCTCTGCACATTACCTGCTCCTTTCTTTTTAAGATTGCGTGAGATTGGGAGGCAAGGCCTTCCTTTCCCATTGCCTATAGAAGGCATGCAAAGAGGAAGGCCGTAGATGGCATTTACTTTAATTTATTTTTGTTAAACAAAAGTAATATTAAACCAATTTATTTTATCACAAAATCATTATCCACTTCCACATATTTATTTATAAGTGTGTATGTTGTATCTATCTTAGAAAGTTGTACCACGACCAAATTTCAAATTGAAAATTTTTAAAATACTCTTAAAATATTAAATTTGTATGAAATTTTCCAATTAAATTAAGGTTAAAAAGAATCGGAAAAGAAATTTCTCAAAATTGTAAAAATCTTCTTCTTGGTTGTATCTGATGAAAATGTGCATGCATTCCTCAGGCCTTATTTTAGGAAGGCATTACAAAAGAACCATTCCGCACGCCTTATTTGTGGAAGGCCTTGCGACTTCCGCCGTTGGGTACGTATGTATGTAGTGTTCTATGCATGTATGGAATACTGTGTTTTTCGACTATGAATTGATCAGCAGTGGACTCATCGATGATATAGGTATAAATAAGGCCACTCGACCTTAAAATATCATTATGGTTCCTTCTCTAGTCTCGAGCACATTCCTGCTCGAACAACAATAAAAGAATCAAATTGAATAACTGAGTTTCCTTTCTTTACATCCTCCCAGGTCCATAAATAGATATGATTTCATAGTAAACAACTGCCTACTGGTTAGTTCTCGACATTTGCAGAGGAGACGTTCATAGGATTCTTCCACATCGTTGCAGCTTTTAGTCTTGCAGCATATCAACCAATGAGACAGTGTGCCGTAAGATCGGAAACAATCATAGATACTTTGGGCCTGGCTAGAGACAGAAGGTAAACAATTCTACTGCTATCCCCATCTATCACGTATCGGCCACAAATCCTACACACCCTGTACCCTCATTCTCCTCTTCAGCTCCATCGCATAGGAGCGTTGACGTCGACCTAGAGTGATATCTCATCCCTGTTTACAGCCTTGCTAGGAATATGGATAATGACAGTTAACCAAAAGTAGCCCCATAGAAGAACTCGACCACAAGCTAACCTCTTGGTTGAGGAAGTGCCATCGCGCACTAATGAAGATGTAGATGATTTTCGGAAATCTGATTCATTCTCAGAGCTAGGAAAGATGATAATAGAATTAATGGACTATGTGAAGTATGGAAACACCATGTCATTAAGGAAAAAGTAAGGTCGATACGGGCTAAGTACAAGTTGGTGATAATAGAAGTGAAAAAGTCGCGGTGATAGAGTCGAAATGAAGTGAGTCAGTCGACAAGAGTCGGGACTGCAAACAGACAGCCAAAACGGACTATAGAACATATAAATGGCGGTCCAAAATCGCAGGCCTTAAAGAAGAATAAAAAAACCACACCAAAAAGGATACAAACGGAAGCTCCATCCGTAGTAAATCAGACTGGATGCTATGGAAGTAATATAATGGCCAATGAGTGGACAGTGGTTAGTAAGAATAAGAACCGAACAGTGCGCAAATCAAGACCACATACAGTGGTAATGTCACGCACATAATGCATTTCCTACGGGCAAAATGTAAAGAAGATTAGATCAGATCCTGATCTTAAAGAACTAGGTGACGAAGTTATGTAATAAAGTCCATAGATCTCAGAAGGGTGATCTTATACTTGACCTTAAGGGGCAACGATATAGGCGAAAGGTTTAATGCAAAAACCGAAAGCGCCGAAAAGACCCGAAAAGATGCTGATAGACTATAAAGACTTGAACGATATCACTACGAAATTAGATGTATGCCAAGCCTTCGCCAAGGCATTTAACATGTCTAAACTAGTCCTTTAAATTGTTAAATTCCGTCGCAAGTCGTTCGGAGTTACACAAGCAGATAAAATAATTCTACCAATAGAAGAAACGAAAAGGCTCTAAGACTGAACAAAATAAAAGCAGGTTGGTCCAAATGGCGCAAAAGGGAGGCAAAAACAGTTACACGGTATTATATTTGTCTAGAATTTGGTCACATTTCCAAATTCTGCAAATCTGAAAGGGATAGAAAATGTGGAATGGAGGCTCATATCGTGAAGCATGTTGCATGCTCTGCAAATGCAATGGCAATTTGTAATAAGAGCACATTGCCTGCCGGAAGCTACAAGTGCCCTAATTTCAAGACGGCGTTAAGTGAGAGGTGCAACTAAACTCATTGCATTGCTGCACAAGAGCTTTTAAACCAGATGACTATTGAACAAGATATAGTATGCAAACAATATAAGGAGCTTGATAAGAATATATAGGAAACTCATTCGACGGGCAAAGTAGTTATATGGACTTATATGGACAGAAATGTTTCGCCAGAGCTAAGATAGGAGGAATTTACATGTATAGTTGTTATATTTCGCCTAATGTACCGCTGAGTGATATTACTAAAGTCATAGACAACCTGGTAAACGACGCAGCCCACTACAAGGCACGTCATAGGCGGTGACTTCAATGCTTGGCCAGTAGACTGGGGTAGCCAACGTACAAATTAAAGAGACTGAATTCTCCGGGATGCGATCTCCAAGCTCAACGTGGTACTCGCAAACCATACCTTTAGAAGAGCTGGCTATAGTTCAATGCTAGGCATAACTTTTGTAAGTACCAACTTGGCCAAAAACATGGTGTGGGAAGTAAGCGATCAGGGTAATTCGCCATGTATGTCCTCAGCCAAACCCAAATTCCAAGGCTGGGCAAACGAAAATCTCGACTAGGAAACTTTTGTGAAAATATTTTCCAGCCTGTACCAGAAATGGGTGAGCAAATCACAGGAGCATTGAAATCGGCATGTGATGCGCCCATGCCAAGGAAATGATCGTCACCGAGAAGAAAGGAAAACTACTGGTGGAACGATCAAATAGCCCAACGTAGGAAAGAATGCCTAAAGGCCAGGAGAAAATACTAAAGGAGTGGAGGCATGTTTTCGTCATAAATCGAGATACCTACCACCAGACTACAGACGCCTACACCACTACCAAGGTCGAAGAATGCTTGAGACAGCTATGTGACGAAGAGCCCTCGTATCCATGGGGAAGTGCATACCGGGTGGTAATGACGAAACTAAGGGGGGGAAAGTCGGCACAAATAACATGCCCCAATCTCTTAAGGGAAATTGTTAACTATATATTTTCAGAAGGCGAACCTTGGTTTGGTTTCCGTGGTTGCTAAAGATACTATTTAGCATCAATGAGTGTCTTGAGACACCGTTTTGCATACTACATCACTCCGGAAAGTCCAAAGTACCGTGTCTATATCCAGCCAGTTAATCGGAGATACCTCATTAGTCCCCCTTCATATATCTCGTGTATCTCAGTGAGGTTATGCAGGAAGGGACGGCCCATAGTCTTCAGGCGTCTATTCATCAGAGCCGGAGAACTGCAGAGGAGATGCTCCACCGGTACAGCAGTGGTCATTATATGACAGCTTCAACCGTCTTGAGTGATTACCGATTGGCCAGTGCCCGGTCAGCACGCCAGTTAGCCTAGATAAGTCTTCCCAATTATGGCTGACCAGGGAGTTAGTCCGGTGGATCTTATATTCTGGCCATGAGTTTCTGGATATGCGGCACGTTTCCGTCCTATCCCATCTGGTTTTCGCTCGTTCAAGGTAATGCAGGAAACTACCTCTTTTGCCCGACCCTATAGGCGTTGCGACTGACACCATGTGGAGTTCGGTGGAAGAGGATCCTGCCCTAGCTAGTTCGTGTGCCTTTTCGTTCCCTAGGAGACCCTTGTGGCCTGGTATCCAAGTAAGACCCACATTGGTCAGCCAGCCCAGCTCGACAAGTTTTTCCCTACAGTAAAGAATTTAGATGCAGTGTTGTAAGATTAGAGTGATAGTAGAGCCGCTTGGCTATCTACAAATATTCCAATGCGCTCTGTTCTTCGCTGTAGTATAAGTGCGGCGCAGGCGAACCTTACACGGACCCGCAAATGCCCATGTATCAGGGTGAAATAGAAGCGACCAATGACGAAGTAGTAAATCAATGTTCAAGGCTTGGTAATAAAAAGCACCAGGGTTCCACTTTATACCAAACAGGGTACTCAAAATTATCCTTAAGTTAAGACAAGAAATTTTCGCAAAACTATTCGAAACCAGCCTGAAGAATGGGAAATTCCCAGCTATCTGGAGAAGGCAGCAAACGCAGATACTGATTCCCTGACCAGGAAGGGTCCTTGGAGATCCGCAGTCATGTAGACGTATATGACTTCTTGACACACTGCGGAAATGTCTGGAGAGAATAATATACTCCAGGCTTCTGAGCACCGTTTAAGAGGTCGCAGGTCACTCAGAAAAACAGAATGGCTTCAGAAAGGCCAAGTCCACGAAGCCGTTAACTTTGTTATTGACTCGGCCAGGAGCGCAATCAAAGGGAAAGGCAAGGAGAGAAAATATTGTGCGGTCATTACACTCGATGTAAAACTCGGCTTCCCCTTTGCTGGATGGAAACAGATAATATTATCCTTGAGAAATTTAAACGTACCAGACTACCAAAGTAGAATAATTAAGGACTATTTCTCAAACACGACACTGTGGTTTGAGACAAACAACGGCATAAGGTCATATAATATAACATCAGGAGTTCCACAAGGCTCGGTTCTAGGACCACTACTTTGGAATATTATCAATAACGACATATTCAACCTGAAAGCTCCAGAAGAGCCAACAGTTGTATAATTCGCAGATGACGTAGCAGCACTCGCCATAGCTCGATACCTGGGCGAAGTACTGTTATATGCGAAAGAATCAGTCAGAACTATCGGAAACTGGTTGACGACTACGAACGTACACTTGGCAGATCACAAAACAGTGCCTATAAAAGAGAAACCCTGACTATAAAAGTAGGAGCGAGCAACATCACATCATCAGAGGCCATAAAGTATTTGGGTAAAGACAACCAACTCAACTTCAAGAAACATGTGGAATATTCCTGCAGAAAGTCATCTGCGGTGACAAATGCGATGTCAAAAATTATGCCAAATATTTACTCCTTTACGGAGCACCAGTTTGGGAAGGAGCTCTAGATGCCAAGTCGAGAAGAGAAATACTTATATATATAGACTTCAACGTCAGGGAACAAAGGGATATTCAAAATAAAGTTAAGGGTAATACAGAAGCTGCAAGAAATGACATTCGTCGCCCAGAGAGGGAGAACACTATGGCACAGTGGCAGAGAAAATGGGGGACTTCACTTAAAGGACTTTGGACCTTTAGGATATCCCCTATATTGATACATCGCTGAACAGCTGCCATGGGGAAGTCAACTATAGTATGACCGAATTCCTAACTGGTCACGGATACTATAGAAGTTATCTATTCAAGTTCGGGTACGACCGTTCACCCAGATGCCCACGGTTCTCTGAAGAAACTGAGGGGCATGTCACATAATCACATGCCCGAAATTTAGCAGTCATCGCAGTACGTACTGAGGACGACGTTTGAGGCTGGACAACATAATAGAGATCATGTTAAAATCAGAAGAAATCTGGGACGCAGGCAACTGATATGTGGTAAATTTAAATGTGGCATTAAGCGAGGAAGAGGAATTACTTAAGTCAACGAGAAGTAATTTAACAGAACTAGGAGAACAACGAAAGCTGCCCAACTCCGCGAAGTAATACCTATGGCAATCCTGCGGGGTGTGAGGATATGGGGGTGTGGTTTAGTAAGTAAAACTCCTGCATGTTTTTCAGTTCGCACTGAAGGCATCTTTTGAAGATTCCACATCTCCAGCGCATCAAAAAGAAAAAAAGAACGTTCTGTGCAGGATATGCTTACAACTCCCTAGAGGCATGCCAACACGTACCAGTTCCTGTGGAACCTATTCTACCAAGCACATTCACTCTGTGTTCCTGTAGCCTGGCACGCACGTGATATGAACATAATACTGCTATGTCATCTCGTTGAGCGATCTGAGGTTGTGGATTCGAGGGGTTTGATTACAGACTGGCTGTGTGAGAAGACCCAGTGACTGTTGGACAAATATCTCCCAGTCAGTCTGTCGCTGCTCTAATCGCCAAAACTACACGCTACAATGATCAAATAGTCTACGAGAAACAGACAAGCCTAATTCCATAGAGTAGATCCAATAGCCTCTCTGAGCAATCATTTTCGACACATCCATGTAGATATTCGCATGTACCTCTACATACCATTCCTCCATCCATTTCTCATGAGAGAATGTGGTTTTTTGATCCAATAGAGGATCAGCTTTCGATAAATCGACAAAAGTAAGAATATAAGAAAGAATCGTCAGCACATTTCATAACCGCCTCCAACCAGCCCCATTTGGAGAGGTTGCTTAACTTGAAGGCAGGCATAGAATCAATCTGCCTCCATACAATGTCCACCGGCGATCTGTTATAACAATGGATTTAGTGCATTAGTCATGCACATCGTCGCCATTCAATAAACCCTAGTCAGCAATTCACAATAGTTGGGATTTTCAAGCACCTGCCACCACAAGGTAACCCTATAGTGTATTATCAGCGTCACCACCGCTGTATAGATCCAATGAAGAATCCTCAAAGAAAGTCCTCATTTACAACCTATAGCCCTCTTGTAGGTATATATAGCAATCATCACTTGCTGTCCAAAATAACACCCAGGTATTAGGCCCACTCTGCAAGCTTAATTTCACAACCGTTCTACGCGAGTACCAGGCACCAGCCCTCTCTTGGTTGAGTTTATATTAAGTCCATTTCCAGGAGCTCATTTTCCCAAAGCCCGTAGGCCACCCTGGAGAATATCCTTTAGGGTACTGGGATACTTTTCCTTATAGATATTACCACGTTATCCCCATAAGTATTCCATTCAACGCAAGGTCCCATAGAAGTAGATACAAAACATCACCTTTGGCTGAGCCTCTATTAACATACTTAGTAGACCCCGAGGTATTGATATTATTGAACATACCCTCAATATCAGATAAGGCTAGTAACGTATACTCCTTAACAGCTAACGATTTCTTTATATATCCTACTAGTTCATGCAGTGCTCTCTATGTAGATCTGACTTCGCAGTGCGCATGCGGCGCAATCTTACGTCAATATTCGCCCGCCGGTGTATGTCTGTCAGCCGTTCCAAAGACTTAAATACGAACGATGACAGGTTTATAGGCATCAAGTCTTTAGGAGCTGTATGAGGCGTTTTAACCGATTTTGGAATAAACATCACTCTTGTCAAATACGTATGCTTTAGTGTCCAAACCAGCTTGTTTAACGCATCAGTGAAATATATTCTTCGAAACAACGAAACTTATTCATCGCACCAAAGAACTATTTTGGTTACAGCGACGAAAACTTTTCAGTTAATGAAACGACTTTGGATACGGCGATGACTATTTACTTTAGCTAACTTTTGATTAAATCATTCGTTAAGGCGACGAAACAAATCTCTCGTCTGACCAAGCTTTTTCTTGCATCTGTATTATAAAGTCAATCATAAAGTTATGTGGAAACTTGACTCGATATTTGAAATACCCATTTTTTCCTTGTCCATTAACAGTTTTCAATTCTGTAACATTTCACATTGATCACACTGTGCTCATAGTTCGACATTACAATATTCATATTTACAATTTCGAATAGTTTTGTGGATTTGCATGTTAAGGAACAATAATTCATTTCGCCAAGAACATCAACAATACTAAAACTACAACAACAACTACAAATGAATATAGTATTTCACAATCAATGTTTTAGAGATGTTGAACAACAGCTTGCTGCTGCAGTCGCTTCCAACAAAGCCGTAACCAGTGCATGTTCCAAAGATTACAATTGTTCAATTGCGGCAACACGAGAGATAAGTTGGAATGCGCTGCGGACCAAAGAGGCTCAGACGGAACCGCCAACTAAGCTGATGATAATTTGTTTTTTTGTTAAGCAATTAAAAATTTATACGAATTGAAAGGAATTTGTATTAATTTGATTAAAAATATTGCAAATAATTTATGTGAATAGCTAAACAAAATTGTTGCAGATTAAGGACCACATCGACTCAAAGGTACCCTAATTATTTCTGCAAGACTTAACAAATTTCAGACCAAAAACTTGGTGCTTCTGATCTCTACCACAAGTTTAGATTATCTGCATTCCTGGGTGTAAAATGCTTTATTGGTTTTATTACGCATCCAGTTTGAGAAATCTCATCCTGTGATCTTGAAAAAGTTTAAAATTTCACTCTTAATTTTTCAGTTGTCGATTGGGTTGTAGTTTTTTTTTTGTTTCTCATCTGTTGCTTTTTTTTTCTTTTGATCGAATTGCGTGTGTGTTCTTTTGACGTAGATAGTAAGCTCGTAACAATCAGTACAATAAAGGAAAGTTTTATTTTTCATTCCTTTACAGTTGATGTTCGATGCAAAAACGAAGAGGAAACAAGACAAAGTGACTTTACTCTGGTAGAATTAAGGAAAATCAAATGCACAGTGTTCGGTGAATTGACATTTGTTATTCACAAAAATATTTGAAAGAAATTGGAACGTTGGTATATATTACTTCTACTATAATTGACTGTCGCGTTTGACCAGAAATTGTATTAAATATTAGACCCGCGAGAATTAACTTCTGTGAAACTAAAATGTTAACTTTAAAATCAGTCGTTCTTGAGCATTTGGAGAGGCTAACTATTAATAATTTATGGAAGTAGTATTACCGATTAGACATCAGCTAATGACTGCATACTTTGAAGAATTTTTATAAACAATATGAAGAAATAAGTCTGTAAGGATCAGTTGCTCTTACACGCTGAAAAATATCGGTTCCAGCAACATATTGCAGGAAACATGTAAGTGTTTGCAAGCACTGTTTTCATGAAATGAAGATCTGCTGCTTTTTACTTCTTTGGTGTCTGTCTCGTATTTGTGTTTAGCGGGTTTCAACAATTAAATCACATTTGGGTCTCAAAAACATATATTAAAGCCTATTAATGAGTGGTAATGCGATCACTGATACGTCTCAGGATTATTAGGTGACCCTGTCATTGAAGCTGTTAGAAGTATTCTTCTGTCGTTTGAAGGCGGATGAGCCAACACCCCTGGCCAACGGCGGATCAAAATTGAAGAAACCAAAATCCAGTTTCGACACCTGCATTCTGGTCAGCGTCTGATCCATAATGGGTGGCTGAAACATAATCATCCTGGCAGTAGGTAAAATGCAAACCACGGTGGGCTGGGTTCGCCTCCCGCCACCATTATATTGGCAATGAAAATACACTATAAAATTAATGAACAAAGAAACCCCCCAACTGTTGACGACACTGCGAACGTTATACAGGACTGGTGCCACTTTCCAACTAGCGGATGTCCTCGGAAAATATAAAACTGACATCACAGCGATCCAGGAAATGCGATGGACAGGATAGGGTTGCACCAGAAAGAAAAACTTCGATATTTACTACAGCTGCCATGAGCGCAAGCACGAATTTGGGTGCGGATATATAGTAGGCAAGAGACTGCGACACCCAGTTTCAAGGTTCAACCCAGTGAATGACCGCATAGCCACAATTCGCATCAAAGCGAAATATTTCAACATCTCGTTAATTTGTGTGCACGCACCGACAGAGGATAAAGATGATGAGGTCAAAGAAACATTTTATGAGCGTCTGGAGGAATAATACTCGTATGAACACTGCCCTGACCACGACATTAAGATTATTCTAGGCGATTTTAATGCCAAATTAGGTAAGGAAAGTGTCTTTCGACCAACCATCGATAATCACAGTCCACATGATACCACCTCCGATAATGGAATAAGACTGATAGACTTCGCCGCTGCAGAGAACATGGTAGTTAGTAGCATACGATTCCAGCATCAGGACATTCATAGGGCGTCCTGATTAGCGGACGAAGAACCAGATTGATCACTTGGTAATAGATGGCAGGCACTCTTCTAGTGTAATGGATGAACGTGTCATTCGAAGTGCCAATATCGACTCGGATCGTTACCTGGTGGCTGCGAAAGTTCGCACGAGATTGAGCAGGCCGAAAAACGTACGAAGCCGAACACAGGAAAAACTGGATATTGACAAGCTACAAATACCGGAGATATTAATGTCCTATCGACAGAAACTCCCTCTCCTGCTAGAGCAGAATGCCCCCCTCCCGAAGACCCAGATGTGCAGTGGAATCAAATCTCCCATTCTTTGGAAATCGCTGCAATGACTGAACTTTGCTATCAAAAACCGCAGAAGGATAACCCATGGTACGACGAAGAATGTCGCATTGCAACTTATGAAAAAGACGCTGCACGTATGGCAACGAAACAATCAGTTACAACTCGTGCTGCGAGTGAGCGGTATACGAAGCTGAGAAGGGAGGAAAACCAACTAGTTAGGCGGAAAAAATGGCAGTGGGAGCAGAGAGAGAGTGAAAGAACCGAAATGTGCAGTATGAATGATGAATCCCGAAAGTTCTTCCAGAGGGTAAGAAGACCGAATAACGGGGCTACTAATGGGATGCCCTCCTGCAAGGACGAGAATGGGAATCTGGTGACTGTGAAGATAGTGTAGATTGCACCCAACAACCCCCCCCCCCCCCACCCAACCGAGACGAGATTAGAACAGCGATCTCCCGCCTGAAGAATAATAAAGCCGCTGGTGCGGATGCCCTACCCGCTGAACTTTTGAAGGCAGATGGCGAAGGACTGATAGCCCACATGCATCAACTGATATGCGGTATATGGCTGCGGAATCTATGCCCGACGATTGGAGTCTCAGTGTGTTATGTCCTGTATTCAAAAAGGGTGTTCCGTGTGTCTGTTCCAACTATCGCGGTGTCAGTCTTTCATCCATCGCGTATAAGATATTGTCGAGCGTATTATGTGAATGACTAAAGCCAATTATTAAAAACCTGATTGGACCTTATCAGTGTGGTTTTAGACCAGGCAAGTCCACAACTGACCAAATATTCACGCTACGCCAAATCCTGGAAAAGACCCACGAAAAGAAAATCGATACACACCACCTTTTTGTACGAAGCTATGTCTGAACTTGGTATACCGGCAAAACTTATTCGCCTCTGTAGAATGACGCTGACCACACCCCAAATCAGTAGTGAAAGTGGGGAAAGACCTCACTGAACATTCTGTACCAAGCGAGGACTTAGACAAGGCGACACACTTTCGTGCGATCTCTTCAACATATTAATGAAGATAATAAAGGTGGGTCTTGCTGTTAATGAGGGCAAGACAAAATTGATGGTGTCAACGACTAGAGAAACCTCTCGACTTGGTCCGCACTTGAACGTTGACAACCGATTTAATTTTGAAGTTGTAGATGAATTTGTCTACCATGGATCCGTCCTGAACAAGGACAACAACTTCAGCCTGGAGATAGATAGGAGAATTGTGCTTGCAAATAGATGCTATTTTGGGCTCAGCAAGCAGTTTAGGAACAAAGCCCTCTCCTTGGTGTTACCAACTGGCGAGAAAAGGCGAAGAATAGAGCCAGTTGGAAGAATATGTTGAAATTTGTTTAATTTGCCTGTTTAATTAATATGAGTAGGACGTCTGACCTCATGAGGTTGTAAAATAGTCAATAAAAGTAAAGTAAGTAATCATTGTTTCTCAAACACGTTCTATTGAATAGCAAACACAATGTGTTTGGGCACAAGTATAGTATATTTGCGACACGCCACACACACGTTATATTTACATCCAAACATCAAAAAAAGGCAGATTTTTCAACGTGTATAAGTCTGATGACCCAAACACGTATCTTCCCGTGCTAAAATTCCCTACCTCATGGAATAGATTCAAATTCTTATAAAGTATCGAGTTTTCTCAAAATCGCGTGTGTTATTCAAATACGACCCCTTTCCAATACACTGTGCAAAATCATACATCACGGAGACGGGCTGTCACACAAACCAATTTAAACTGCCAGCAGAAGTAAATACAAAAAAATTTCGAATTGTTTCACATATCGAAGAAAGTAGTAAATTCAATTGATAACAGAAAGATTTTAATTGTTGATTGCGATCTACTACGAAGTTACATATGTCTGTCTGTGAGTATGTGGCAGCAGCTTGTGCCTTTGTTAAAGTCAAAGAAGCCACTTCACAAAAACCGTCTTCTTCCAGCATCGACTTGGCACCGGCGCAATCACCTAATTCATCTTTCTCAGTGTCAATTTGAAATAAACGCATTTTTGCCTCCAATTTCGATTGTGTTGCAGAGCACAACAAGAAAACATTGCTGGGTTCGTTTACCTCTTTGAGTTTTGTGCACTGGTAGGTAATGTCATTGTGACATTTTTAACAAGATTTGCAACGTTATTTTTATTTATTTTTATTTTTATCTTTATGTTTATCTCTATCTGTATCTATATGAACATTTACAGTTGAGTCAATGTTTTGTAGCGCGACTTAAAAAATGTTTGTGTGTGTGTGTGCTGTTGTTGTAGTGCCATTTTCGGTCTCGATGTTGTTATGTTTTCTCACACAAATTGTTACAAGAGTTTTAATTACAACACACATGTGTGAATATTCGCACCAAATTAAGCGATTTCGTTTCCATTTCGTTTTTTTTTTCATTTTCGATTTTGTCAATTGTTATTAGAGTGAAATATTGACGTTTCCCAGCATGGAAACCCGCCAACCGATACGATACGGAACGATACTTTAATGACTTTGTGTTAAAGGAGAAAAAAATCGATTTTGAAATATGTGATTTCTGTCGAAACCCCTAATGGGAACATAAAAACTTAAACGATCGTTAAAAATGCTTTTAAATTGTTGTGTATTTTCATGTTGCGCAATTTTTCTGGAATATGTCATCGAAGTGTTTTACAGGGCACCGAAATTTACCGTTAAACAAATATGGGCCAATGTGTGATATCGCCTGAGAGAATATTGTACAATTGGCCACTATGATAAATGAGACAGAGAATGATACATATTACGAGCTTAAATTACTGGTTGCTCAGCTCAGTTCTTATTCCCTTAAAGGGATGTAATTTGTGACTATCAATGATGCAAATGCACAAAAGAACAGGGTTTCAAGCCACGTTCTGGTCAGCTTTCACTTCTTGCAGCGACGATCACCTTTGTTATGGTCACACTTCCAAGTAACAAACCATGCAAAATCCGTGTAAAAGTTATGGATCCTGTTCATTGAGGCTACAAATTAGATTAGATTTTACGATTTAGAATTCATGTATATATTTTAGACCGACTCTCGAATAAAGTTCCTTTTGCCCACCCCTCAAAATGTACCTTGGCTTGTTTTATGGTGATCCCCACAATATTTCGTGTCTAGCTTTAAGATCACGTGAACTGGACCATTTTTAAAAAAGGTATTTTTTAGTTTTTGAGAGAATTTTGTACTTTAACTATGTACGTATTGGTATCATATGAAAGTTGGAGACATCCTTTTATCAGGGATGATTACAAAAAGACGAATTTCAGGGATGTTCTGCAAGAAAATAAAATTTTAAAGTTTTTTAGGATGGAAGTATTTATGATATAAATGTTAGATTGCCATATTTTAATCTTCAGTAAATGTGTGTTTCAGCTTTTTCTGAAATTCACAATAGTTCGCGTTTTACCAAAAATTCAATACGGTGGAAACATTACGTTCTAAGCAGGGCAAGATGGGTATCAATATTTTTCTTTTGACAAATACATTTTTGTTGGACAGATATGCTGTTTTTCATTTTGCAATACATTTTCCGAGGTGATCTGGATCATTTTTGATAGATTTTGATTATTTAGAATTACTCCAATTTGACATTTAAATCAGAAAAATCTCCGTACTAAAACCTTACAAATTCATTTTTTTTTGTAGAATATCCCTGAAAAAAGAATGTGTCAGGACATGTTTTCACAAGATGCGACACTGTTTGACGTTGGACCGTTGTGTACCGTTGGAGGCACCAAAAAATCCCCTTTCATATGATACTAATATTGTATACATTATCTTTAGCTAAAATACAGATTTCTTTGAAAAACTAAAAAAAATACCTTATTTAAAAACGGTCCAGCTCACGGGATCTTAATGGCAGACACGAAATATTTTGGGATTCCTCAGAAAAAAAAATCAAATTACATTTTGAGGGGTGAACAAAAAAATTTTTTTTCCGACCATACAATGTGATTTGGTCAAATATATATGGGCATTTCCACAGAAAGTGCCACCCTATGTCGCATAACGTCACCATAGTAAATTGTTTATATTTTAGGACCATGAAGTTCTATTGTTTTCTATTCTCTTACTAGATACAGAATGTAAGAAGCTCTATATTTAATAACAGATGAGAAAACAATCTAACTAACTGGTCTTAAAATATAAGCAATTAACGAGAGTGACGTGATGTGACAAAAGGTGGACTATTCTGTGGAAATGTCCATATACAAGGTGTTTCAAAAGTAGTCATCCGATGTTGTTTGGCTCTCATTTTTTTTTTCTAAATGAAAAAGTTCGATTCTGTTTTTTGATTATGTTTATTTGAACCTTTAGAATTATATTAGTTAAGTTGAGAAGATCATATCGTTTAAATGGGCGCCGTCACAATTGATTACCATACGGGCTCGTTTTATGGCGTTTTTCATCACTTCCGCGAGAACTTCGGGCGACGGATTCTCGCACTCGTGTCGTATGTTGGCCTTGAGGGCTTCCAGGATCTCGGGCTTGTTCATGTAAACACGGGACTTCAAAAAAACCCCACAAAAGCAAGTCTGGAACAAGTCTGGGCCAGTGCAAATCGCCAAAACGAGAGATGAGGCGATCCGGGAACGCCTCCTTCAGAATATCGGTTGTGGCTCGCGCATTGTGTGCCGTTGCTCCGTCCTGTTGGAACCACATGTCCTCCAGTCCTAATTCGTCGAATTGCGGCAGAAAAAACTGGGTTAACATGTCCCTATAGCGCGCTCCGTCCACTGATGACGTTTGACCAGCGGCGTTCTGGAAAAAAAATGGTCCGATGACTCCTCCAGCGTGCACAGCGCATCATGCAGTCACTTTGGGCAGGCGTAATGGCTCCTCGTGCATCACTCGTGGATTTTCGGTACCCCAGAAGTGATAGTTTTGCTTGTTCACGTACCCGCTGAGGTGGAATTGAGCCTTATCGCTCATTATGATTTTCAAATCATTATGAACAAAAATGCCATAAAACGAGCCCGTATGGTAATCAATTGTGACGGCGCCCATTTAACCGATATCATCTTCTCAACTTAACCAGTAAAATTCTAAAGGTTCAAATAAACATAATCAAAAACCAGAATCAAACTTTTTCATTTAGGAAAAAAATGAGAGCCAAACAACATCGGATGACTTCTTTTAAAACACCTGTTACATTAGGGTGTACTGAAAACCGTACTTTTTTGCATTTGAAACGTAGTGGAACATATCTTTTGTAGAAGCTTTAATGATGAGAAAGACGCTGAATCCTCTGAACATATTTTTCTTGAGGCTGATTATGAGAAGCTTTTAATGTTAACAAAGTTTAATCTCGTTTGAATTCATGTATGTATATTAAGGTGGGACATTTTGTATGGATCAAAAATGTTGAAGTCTGACTCAGGTAAAAGGCTAAAGCTTGGATCATGCCTAAAATTTTTGACGAAGAGACCAATAACTTTAGATGAAATCTACCCCTCCCAAAAATGCAATATACCCAATGTGCACAAAAACGGAAGCGGATCCATTTCGAACCCGTTACGAGTCCGTAAAAACATTGAAAAGTGAATCAGTGAAATTGCGATTTATCGGATCCATGTCGAACTCGTTACGAGCCCGTAAAACCATGGAAAAGTGAATCAGTGAGATTGCGATTTTGACGGATTCGTCTCGAACCCGTTACGAGCCCGAAAAACCATAGACAAGTGAATCACTGGAATTGATATTTGGCGGATCCGTTTTGAATTCGTTAGGAGTCCATAAAAACATTGAAAAGTGAATCAGTGAAATTGGGATTTATCGGATCCATGCCGAACCCGTTACGAGCCCGTAAAAACACAGAAAAGTGAATCAGTGAGAATGCGATTTATTGGATCCATGCCGAACCCGTTACGAGCCCGTAAAAACATAGAAAAGTGAATCACTGGAATTGCGATTTGGCGGATCCGTTTCGAACCCGTTACGAGTCCGTAAAAACATTAAGAAGTGAATCAGTGAAATTGCGATTTATCGGATCCATGTCGAACCCGTTACGAGCCTGTAAAAACATAGAAAAGTGAATCACTGGAATTGGTATTTGGCGGATCCGTTTTGAATTCGTTACGAGCCCGTAAGAACATAGAATAGAGAGTCAGTGAAATTGCAATTTGGCGATTCCGTCTCGTACCCGTTACGAGTCCATAAAGACATAAAAAAGCGAATCAGTGAAATTACGATTCGTCGGATCCATCTCGAATCCGTTACGAGTCCGTAAAAACATTGAAAAGTGAAGCAGTGTAATCGCGATTTGGCGGACCCGTTTCGAACCCGCTACGAGCCCGTAAAAACGTAGAAAAGGGAATCAGTGAAATTGCGACTTGGCGGATCCATCTCGAACACGTTACGAGCCCGTAAAAACATAGAAAAGGGAATCACTGAAATTGATATTTGGCGGATCCGTTTTGAAACCTTTACGAGTCCGTAAAAACATAGAAAATATCTGAGTTGATAAAACGCATAATCTGAAATAAAATAATAAACGATTTAAATTTTGCTGACAACGAAGCTTCTTATTTGTAAAAATTAATATGTAATAAAAGTCAAAAACTTCAGTTCATTCGAATCCGCAAAAATTGCTAAAATTTAATCCGACCCGAATCTATTTTATTTACAAAAAATCGAACTGGGTACGGTTTCGAATATGAAGTCCGTTGCGAGTTCGAGACGGATCCGAAACGATCCGCTTTTTCGAGAGGAATTTCATACGCAAATAGATTCGTTATTTGTCCGTAACTTACTCCGTTTCGGGAAAAATGTCCGAAGTAGCGAGTGCGTCTCGAATTCTAAAAGGATTCATAAGGCACACGGGGTATTGAATTTTTGTGCTTTAAAGCTTCAAACACATACACGAAGTTTTTTTTTCCTCAGAACATAGAAGTATTTGGTTGCCGCAACTTCGCTGCAGTACATGTCTTGAAATATCGGAGCGCATCCGTTTCGAATCTGCAAAAATTAATAAAAGTGAATACGTCTCGAATCCGTTTTATTTACAAAAAACGAACCCGAATCTGATTCGAATATTTAGTCCGTTGCAAGTTCAAGGCGGATCTGAAATTATTCGCTTTATCGAGAGGAATTTCATACGCAAACGGATTCGTTATGTGTCCGTAACTGACGTCCGTTTCGGGCAAAATTGCCGAAGAAGCAAGTCTGTCTCGAATTCGAAAAGGATTCCTATGGCACACTGGGTATTGTCTATTTGGGCTCTACCAGCTTCACACTTATATACGAATTCTTTTTTTTTCTGAGAACACGTAAGTATTTGGTTGCTGCAACTACGCTACAGTGCATGTCTTGAAACATCAGAGCGAATCCGTTTCGAATCCGCAAAAATTAATAAAAGTGAATACGACTCGAATCTATTTTATTTACAAAAAACGAATCGGAATCTGATTCGACTAAGACGTCCATTTCGAGTACGAGACGGTTCCGAAACTATCCACTTAGGCAAACGGAATCCATTTTAGGTACAAATCAACGAACCCAGAACGAATTTGAATATACAGTCCGTTGCGACCTCCGAAAAAGTACAAAAAAACTTTCCGCTTTCTCGAGATGAATTTCAGACGCAAACGGATTCGTTATGTGTCCATAACGAATGTCCAATTCTGAGAAAATGTACTGTGATAGATTACAGCTTCACATCCACAAAAAAAAAATTAACCTGCTTGCATTAAAACATTTTCTTGAGCTCAGTTGAAAGTCAGATTAGCGCCATCGTTGTCCATTGGCAAAATTTCAAAATGACAGATATAAATAATAATATAAATTACTCGAATTAATTTACAACTCGAAATCAGTCCTTTTAAAATACTCGAGCAAATGTTTGACACAAATTGTCCGATTAATGGAACAAAGTTTAATCGTATGGATAGCCTATATGTGACCCATTAACCTCTTTAAGGGGTCATAAACTAATTGCTCCACATTGTAGCAAATAGAAGAAACACAATTGTTAACATCAATACAAATGAGCTAGAAAACAATATCATGTCAATTTATGGTTTCAATTATGGAAATTCAATATTGGACATTGATCAAATCAATAAACGACTAAGAGTCAAAAGCATCACATCGTACATCATTAGGCTGAATGAACTGTCAGGGAAAATCATTGCTCTCAAACTAAGAGTATCAATAATAAAGATGCTTCTGTTCCCTCTTAAATTGCAATCTTGATGGTCAAAATAGGATAATCAGACGAACCTTTACTTCATCGTAAGATCACCAAGGGGAAAGTACTGTAATAACTGTTATTAGAATAGTGAAGGTCTCTAAAGTGTGTGAAATTTAGCGAAGAGAAAGATGAAACCTTTTCTAATATTGCTACTCTCAGAATTGAATAAATAACTTGACTGGTCTAATTGATTTACTAGATCAATGTGATGTAGTATAAAGTGAATAAATTCCACAACATTTTCTACATCAATCTAAGGCAGCATTTGGCAAATTACTCCATAAATGTGGGAGTTCCATTTGCCATGTTGACCACTTCGACAACTAGGAATTAGAAGTAGGTTTCCAGTTCAAATTCTTTTGGCCAAAATCAAATTCGCAACACATTTTCCCGGTAATCTAGCCAAAAATGAAATTGACTTGCTAATACATGATGGCTACTTTGTTACAATTTGCTAAGCAGAACGCAAACATGCCCAGCACCAAAATGGTTAGATATCGTAGTAGAACTAGTGGTAACTAACAAGAAACTACAAGAAAAGGAAAGAGGAAAAATTGAATACAAAACACTTACCTGATACGTTTATCTTGGACTTGGTATCTGGTGTGCATAATCAATGAGTTTGAATGCATTACAAATGTTCTTTGCTGCATCGAGTTCTTAGTTGTAGTTGGGGATTAGCCATGCTTTTGCGTTTGGTACTGAGGGGGTTTGAAACACCTTCCAAAATGTTGGGTAGCATTTGAAGCGATTTCCGTGCTGCTTATTTTAAGATTGTAGGCTACGCCAAAGTGCACACTAGTATTCTTAAGTTGTAGCGTTTGGAACACTACGGATGCAGGCGAGCATGATGCAATAAAATACTTTGTGGATTAGTTCTCTTCCATTTTGTTTCAAGTTTCTTTCAGTACTCATGTAATAAAGTTGTCCAATCATACTTGGCAACAATTTTTAGGTCACTTTCATTTTCAGAAATTTCTTAGTATTGAATTCGTTGCCCACAAGCCAAGTTTTTGATGAATTTCCAATTAAAGATGCTGAAAATAAAAATTTCGAAAATGAAATGGTACTTGTCAAATAAAAATACTGAAAATTAAAAATGCTAAAAACTATATAAATGCTAAAATTTGAAGTTCTAAATTAATATATTTTCTTATTAGTTATACTAATGGCAGTGAATATACATACACCGAAAAGAAAACATAGACCACCCTTATATGTTGACGAACCCCGTAAACATTATAAGGACCACGATTTACGGATATGCACATGGAACGTAAGAGCTCTATATAGACCCGGTGCAAGTATCAATGGTCTTGGGAATATACAAGAATGAAATTATAAACAAATTTGTATTTTTGTTTTTGTTTGTATGCAAATATAACGTGTTTGTAGCTTGTCGAAAATACAGTGTAATTGTATCCCAACATATTGTGTTTCCTATTCGATATAACATGTTTGGAACACAATGATTAATATTTAGGTTAAAATATATGTATTTGTGAACCAAATGTGGCTTCATTTGTTGAAATCTGCTGTAACCCAAAACGTGACATACGACAATACAGAAACAAAAACCAGCAGATCTTCAATTTACGAAAACAATGCTTGCAACCATGTACATAGATCCTGCAATATGTTGCTGGGGCCGTTATTTTTCAGCATGTAGTGACTAGTTCGGACAAGGGCAATGGAACTATGAAAGTGTATGGAGACAAATACATGGGGGGAAATGTACAAATTATTGGATGAACGGCAATTGGCACGTATAGAACGGCAATTGGCAAACATCAGAGAACATACAACATTATCATGAACGATCTACACGGCAACGACCACATTGAGCTTAGTGAGGAACTTCAATTATAGTGCCCTACTGCCATAGCATGACGGTTTTACCACTACGACCTATATCATAATCTGCTAATGTACTACACGCTGGAAAAAACGGCCTCTGTAACATATTCTCCCAAACATATTCTGCAGGAACCATGTATAAGTTTGGAACACACTTCTAACATTTATATGTCTACAAGTCCCAAACTCAGGTGTATCTAAATGCAAACATTAGCATGTTTACTGACAAATATATGTATGCTATTACGTGGAAACATATGCGTGCTTTATCCCAAACATCCATTTACTTACGTGGAAGCATTCGCGCGTTTCCCCCAAACCTCCATATACTTACGTGGAATCATATGCATATTTTCTCCCAAACATAATAATATTTAGAAACGAATTATTCTTTCTTTCTTTATTTATTATAACTAATTTTATCATATCCACATTTACTTATATAAAAAATTAATAATTACCCTTTTTACATTTACTTGCGGAATGCATTACTTTTGACGTAGAACACGTCTTACCTTACGGTATGAGGAGTCATGTCAGGTTTTTATTGTTGTAATCTTTATTTCATTGAATTTGAGGAAACGGCTAGATGAATTTTTTTTGTAGGTAAATGAAGATGTTATCTTTCGTTTGATATACATTTCATATTGGTTGATATATTTCTAGTATTTTAATTTCTCAAATGAGAATTGTTTAAACACATACACTCAAACATATGTGTGGTGTTTGGATGAGTGTTTTTGGTTGCTCAACATTGCTTAGGAACATGTATCTAGTAAAAAGTGAAACGAACAGCAAGCTAATGTTGCTTGGCAACATGTATCTAGTAAAAAGTGAAACAAACAGTAAGCTAACGTAATAAAGCTTTTTTGCGAAAGCTTCAATAAAGCTGTTGTAACATTAATTTTGAATTGTAAAGCGTAAAGCTTTCACACAACGCTCGAATGCTAATGCGAAGACTCGATAAGGTAAACCTTTTTTAATATTAGGGCGGCCCTCTCAACATGCGCAGAACTTATTTCTATAAAAATATTAATTAAAATACATAAATTAAATTAAGTTTAAAAAAATTGAACATAATATTTTTTTTTAAACGGACTTGAATCAAATGCCGTTCGGCCACGGACTGTCCCTGCAGGCTGTGTCAGAGACACGGCCATTAAGTTTAACGTAGAATACGCCATCCGATAAGACAGAAAACATATATAACAATAAATGATAAATAATATAAGCAAATGAATTTATTGTTATATATGTTTTCTGTCTTATCGGATGGCGTATTCTACGTTAAACTTAATGGCCGTGTCTCTGACACAACCTGCAGGGACAGTCCGTGGCCGAAGGCCTCGAACAACTGTCTGCTGTAATTTTTTTTTTTATGAAATGAGAATCTGCTGCTCTTTTGCCTTTCCTTTCTTTGTTGTCTCTCACGTTTTTGTTTGTTGTCGCAAGGTGTCAACTATGCCATGGTTATCACTATCAATATACAAATCAATCAATATACAAACATTTCGATTTTTTCAGTAGATGCTCGGGCAGAAAAAGGGATTCACGTTGCTGCCCTTTCCAGTTTATTTTCTCAAAATCGTTTCTCACTTTGGTAGCACACATACATATGTATATGCGAAACTCATACACAAAAATCAAAGCAACATCACAAACCATTTAACCGTCCGAGCGTTTGTTTATTCACTGATCAAGTGCTTTTGATATCCTCTGTCCGATGCAGTGTTGCCAGTTTAGCACTTTAAGTGCAATTCTAGCTTCTTTTTTTTGGCTTCTGCCCTTTTTTCCTGGAAAAACATGCTAAATGCTTTTTAGCACTTTTTTGGGGAACTTTTGCTAACTTTTGACTTTTTTTGCTTAATTTTTAGCAATTTTTGTCGATAAATTGCATTTTTTCTATAATGTATGGCTGTTTTTGAGAATTTAACTCTGAAATAATGCTTGTTTTCAACCAGGAATTATAACGTATATAGAATTATCACGGGTGGGGATGTTAAATATGGATGTACGTTGGCATTTAAAAAATCCTTTACTGCAAAAGTATATTGCTCTAGACTTTTATTAGCAATTTCTTTAAATTTGATGTACGGAGAACATGACTCTAAAAAACAAAAATAAATTTGAATTTTCCTCTAAGTAAATTACTGGTCAAAATCGAATAGACGGTTCAACCGTCTAATTATTTTAATACGTTTAAGAAACGGAAACAGCTTTCATTAAAGCGGTTAACTTGGTTAATCGCTCAGCTTTTGCATGGGAGGGCGTAGTGACCTCGCCAATTTTTTCTAGTTAAATACAAATTTATTGATTAATCAATTTCAGTCTACATGCTGACAGTTCCGACAACGGTATCAAACTGATTGACTTTGCGGCGGCAAAAAACATGGTCGCTAGTGGCACCAGATTCCAGCATAAAGACATTCACAAGGCTTCTTGGGTATCCCATAATTAAAGAACAAAGAACCAAATTGATCCCTTGGTACCACTCATCCAGTTTAATGGATGTACGAGTGATAAGAGGAGCTAACATCGATTCTGATCACTACCTGGTAGAAGCAAAGGTTCGCACAAGATTAAGTAGCCCGAAAATCGTTCGAAACCGGACGCAGAGAAGGCTAGACATCGAAAAGCTGCAATTACCAGATGTAGCCAGAGCTTACTCAAGGAAACTCTTGCAACTTTTGGCACAGAGCACAGCCCTCCCGATAACGACCCTGAAGCGCAGTGGAAACCAATTTCCGACTCTATAAAAAAACTGCCGCTACAACCGTATTTGGTTTTGAAACAAACCTTGGTACGATTAAGACTGTCGCATTGGAAATGATGAAAAGAACTCTGCACGTATGGCAAAGCTTCAGACAATTGAAACGCGAACTGCGACTGAGCGCTATAAGGAAAAAAGAAAGGTGGTATATCGTCCCTTTAGGTGCAAGAAACGGCAGTGGAGAAAGCGCGAGAGTGAGAAAATTGAGACATACAGACGGAAGAACGAAGCCCGAAAATTTTACCAAAAAGTCAAAATCCCTTTCTGTAAAGACAAGGACGGAAATCTCATTGGAGATGTGCATAGCATGTTGGGAATATGGAGATATCATTTATCCGCGCTACTGGTACCTGAGATATCCAATGACGATGAGAAAATCGATCTCAGTTTGGACAACAACGTCGATTGCCTCCTGCTAACCAAGCGCAGACAAAATTTTATTTCGTGTATGCGGTTTTATGTCAGTTTGTTCAATTTCGCACTTACAGTCAGTATATCAGTTTAGCAATGAAAATTTAAGCGCTGATGAGAATAATCCCAAACTAAGTTTGGTTAAATAATAGGCAACGACAAAATTTCATTGTTGTCCTTAAAGGTTTACGGCAGTTACCATGTTGACCAGCCAGCTATACAGACAGACCAGCATGGCTCAACTTCTGACTTCTTTTATGCGATACAATTATTTCTGTATCTAATGATATCCCCTATGGGTAAGGGTGTTCGAATATGTATGGTTTACGAAATTGTCTTTTTTTATCGAATATATGCCGTAGTACTACAATTTTTGATTGTTTCAGTTTTAGCACTTTTTTTTGAAAATTGCTCCTTTTTTGGCATGTTTTTTTTGACAGCTTCTGGCAACACTGGCAATACATGAATTTATAACGCAACACATCAGCTAAGATAAGAAACACTGACTTCATCTGCAATTTGCACACACATTCAAGGATATTTATCAATCACTCATTGAGGGAATAATGCAAAAATACAGAACACACTTACAAGATATACATACTCGTTGCTCTCTTATATTCTCCTGCTCTCGAGAGAGCATAAATGGTGCAACAAACACGGCTGTATTTATGTCATAAACGTATACTAATATCGCTCTTCACCAATATCCCCATGAATCTTGCCATGAGGACAATTATGAGCAACGTACATCAGTAGCCGGATAGGAATTTTTCAAGATTTTGGAATTCTGCCACGGGGACATTAATTATGTCAAACTTGATGGGAATATATGCCATCAGGTATATACGATAGTATGCCTATTAGTCTACATTGCTGATATAATTTTGGGGAAATTACTTGACCAGGCATTGAAGGGATTGGCTGACGATATTTGAAAGAAAGAGTGTATGCTGTGATGCCAGGAACCGTACCCACAAATCCAAAACTCACATAAGGTGTCAGGGGACACACGGCTGAAACGAAGTTTCTTTCGCTATATATTATATACTAGTTAGGTCCAACACGCCTACGGTGCCCGTTAAAAAATACGATAACTTAAATGGATCTCTAAGAAAATATACTTTTTGTAAAATGATAAACTTTTTATAAGAAAACAATTCCTTTTATAGAACGTATGTTTTTTTTTAAGAAAAAAGGATATATTGTTGAGGTCCTTTTTGTAAGAATATGTATTATACTTTCCCGAAAAGTTCATTTTGATGTGTTAACATCTATAGCGGCGTATAGGGACTAAATCTATCAAAGTCAACACATGCAAACAACACACAGACAACACACTGCTGCTAAAACCAGATTTTCTGCGACTGCGAAAGAGAATAATGACGTGTTAAACAAAAATGAGCGAGCAAGAGAGCAATGAAAGAGTGGTGAGGCAAACGAAATTGTGTCTATAGCGTATGTATTAACATAATAATTTATGTATGAACATGTGTCTGTTGCTGTTGTTGAACGGAGATATAAAGCATACCCACGCAAAATTTCATTTGCAAGGCTTGCGCAGTCGACATTATGGTGACACACTAATACGTCAGCTACTTCGTTTTTAGGTACCCCCCCCCCCTACACCCATCACCCACACAAACACTCCACGACACAGCAAGCACAAATAAATCACCAACATATCAGTAGTAGTATTTTAAAGAGAGGGACTTCTTTTATTAAAATCTAATTTTTTTTTTAAGAAAAGGTATTATTTTTAAGAAGAAGTACTTTCTGTGAAAAAGAGCCATAAGAGTATGAATTTTTTTAGCAAAGAAGTATGTACTTTGTTAAGAACAGGTACTTTTTAAAGAAGTGGTACTGTTTTTAGGAAAAGGTTATTCTGTTAAGAAAATGTACATATTTTCAGAAAGGCTACTTATCCCAATAAAAGAAAAGAAAATGTATTATTTTATTTTTAAGAAAATGCATTTTTGTAAGAAAATTTATTTTTTTACGAGAAGGTATTTTTTGAAGAAAAGTTTTTTGTTTTAAGGAATGGGAATTTTTTAGAATTGGTCCTTTTTCAAGAATAGGTACATTTTGAAATGTACTTATCACAAGAAATGTTATTTTGTTTCACAAAAGAGGTACTCTTTAATGAAAAGGTAGTTTTTTGGAAGATAATTTGATTTAAGATAATGTACTTTTTTTTAAGAAAAGGCACTTATTTAAAAAAAATAACTCTTTTTAAAAATAGGTACTTTTTGTAAGAAAATTTACTTTTTTTAAGCAAAGGTACTTCTTTAAGATAAGGTATATTTTATAACAAAAGGTATTTTGTTTAAGAATATGAATAGGTATTTTGTTTTGAGAAAATTTACTTTTTTTTACGAAAAGGTACTTGTATAAGAAAATTTTCTTTTATTAAACGTCTTTCACTTTGACTTTTCTAAATTTACTTTTTAAAACGTTAAATTTACTTTCAAAACTACAATATATACTAAATATTTGTTACATGTTCCACCTAGAAAAATTCCCATTAAACAAGAAATTTCCCAACATATGGGAGACAACTAGTTAGCCTAGACACACACCAACGAAAGAGTAGACAATATAGTTGATAATAGTGGGATATAGCATAATAGTGTTAAAACAAAAGTTGTTGAATTTTTTTTTCATTTAGCTCCTACCCCACAGTTCGCCACTTATGGGATATATTTTTTTGAATAGTTATAAAAAACTTCCCAATTTCACAAAAAAACACAAAATAAATAATAAATTTGATTTTGTACAATTGACCTACAGGTTGCAAATAATGTACTCAGAAATTGTACCATTTTCTCTGCAGCAAGTTATACCCAGTACCATAGATATTTTGATTTCTAAAATTTCAATATTGAAATAAAAAAATTCCCAATTCCAAAAAAAAAAACGCTAAATAAATAAAAATAATTATATTGAATTCAAACCATATAACTAATTTTGCACCAACCTGTATAAAATCAAAAGGAATGGAACTTGTTAGGGATGCCTGAGATTGATTCTTGTGGATTTTGTTACTGCCTATGTGGAATGGATGAACATGTGTTGCATACAAATTGTGCAGTCCCACAATGCACGTATTAGAGGGATGGTGTCCACTTGTGACTCTGGTCTTCATGACCAGATTGCAACTCAAAAATGCTCAGGCAACGCAAATGTTTTATTTGAATTTGTGTGATTTGCCAATGAATTTGATTTTAAAAGGTCATAAGAAATGCAATTTTGTATTGTAAAAAGCAAAAGCCAGTCAATTACTACGTCCCATGCATGGTAGCGATTTTTATATTATAATCTCATTTATTTCGCGAGTATGTTCGATTATGGAAATTCAAACGAATACAAGCTTAGGTTACTATTATACCAGATGCTCCAACTCACACTTAATTTTTTGACTGAAGGGAATCGAACGTCTGAGCTTTGACAAACAAACCCTAAATATTTCAACATCACGAATGCACAAACTTAAACTTGACGATTTTGTTCCAAACAAAACAGCAGAAAGACGTTCGATTCCTCACGGAAGCAGCTAAATGTGAAACGTCAGATGAGAGAGTTGGAGCATCTCGTACATGTTAATCTATGAATACAAGAATTCAAAATAAATATATTAGTGTAAAATTACAACAACTTTCAGTCGGTGCCATCGTATCTCTGGACAATTTGGCCACTTACATTTGTGGTTAAAATTATAAACACCATGTTGCAACAACTATTGCATTTGCTGTTGTTTGTTTATGGTGCTGTGTGCTGTAGTATTATAACATCCGTTAGAATAACGATTTGTGATATTCACACTATCAACTTTAACAACATACGATAGAGTACATCCTCCTCTTCTATGTTCGACGAGTATTTCAGTTGCAATTCTTATGCTGCAGAAGCAGCAACATCTCTAGCAACATCAGCAACATCAACAGCAACGAAAAAACGTGAGCAATAAAAAATTATCACATTCTCAATGCTTAGCCAAAGTCAAAATTACAGGCGAACTGAGTGAGCACGGCGATTTTTTCGTTTCGTTTCGTTGCTTCGTAGCTATAATGTTATGGTTTGTTCTTTTTCGGTGGCACAGTTGTTGAACATCACAATGATTCTGTATGGAATTTGCAATAAAGGAAGGCAGTGAATAACAGCAAAATGTTTGAATTATATTAACCTATATTAGAGACAAACGAAAAAAAAACTAAAAAAATCAAGAGAATCGTAATAAAACAATTGAAATAAAACCATCAAGCTGTGTACAATATAATTCTAAAAAGGAAGGGGTTTGCTGTAGGATATTGAGAACTAATATAATTAAATTTGTGATGTTGAAGAATATTTTCAGAAATCCCTGAACACATATTAAATAATAAACCATATTAAGTATATGAAACATCAGCAGACGCTGAAAGGACGATTTCGACGAAAACAACTAGAATTGTTTCACCTACGCTTTTTACTCCACGTCTCGAAAAGGAAATCACTGAACTACAAACAAAAACAAAAGTGCATAAAATCGGTGGGCTTGGAATTGTTTAAATACTGACTATGCTGACTTTAAACTTCCGCGGTTGATCCTATAATTGCAATTTACACATACATATGAAGTATATCTGTATACAAAAACTAAACTTAAATTATAATTTTCAGACCAAATAAAAGATCATGATTTATTTCGAAACATAATAAACACATTCGCCCTACATATTCGCTGATTAAAAACATGGGGTAATAAATAAAAACATCATTAAAATTCAAAGTACAATTCCATAAATCTTTTGGCCAAAATTCAACTTTATGCATGAACACAATCTCCAAATAATAGCATAATAACTATTGACAAATCTGTTAAACAAAATCCTTTGGGCCAGAGAAAAGACTACAAGAAAAACACAACAGATCTGACAAAAGAGTAATAATTTTCTTAACGGCGACCAATCGACCTCTTGTTTCGCCAGTAATAATCTCAAGTTTTATTTATTAACTGTAAATGTCATTTATTGACTACTTTTACCCGAACTGTTCATAAAAGTCACGTCTGTTTAACACAAACAAACATTTTATGATCGAAAATCCCATAAAATCGTATTAAAAGAAATATTGCATAAAACTCCCCCCAACACCAACAAACGATTACGAATATTAAAATGAAGATTTCTCTGGTATAACCTAAAGAAAACTAAAGAAACATTTGAACCACTACATGTGTGCGGAATATCGTGAGGAAAAGGATCTAAATACAACAGTGTTGGCAAATTTGATTTTGTACAATAGTGCTAAAGGTTGCACATAATGAGCTCAGAAATTGTACCATTTTCTGTGGAGCAAGGCATACCCAGTACTATAGATATTTTGATTTCTTAAATTTCACTCTTGAACTTTTGTCAAAAAAATAATTGCGTCCGGTGTCTATTGATATGATGTATCTGGTAATCATTTGGCGAAGAAAAATTCTGTTAATTTTCTGTAGAAAAATTATATTTATTAAACATCTCGTACAGAAATCTTTAATCAACAGAATCTTTGCCGAAATCGCGTACCAGGGAAAGATATTCCATAAAAAACTTCAGTTAAAAGAATATTTATGGAAAATGTTCACCAGAGACTCTGTTTTCCAATATTTTGTATTCTGTTAAAAGCTTTTATGTTCGACAGAAAACAATCTTCGCCACAGAATCATTTCTATGGACAAGCTTTCCATGGAAATTTCCTATAGAAAACACATATTGTCAAAGCATTTTGCATTAAAAAATGTTTTTATAGAAAAATGATTCTAACTAATGATTCTAGGCAAGGCAAGTTGAGGTAAGGTATGGTTAGGCAAGGTAATGTTATGTAACGTACGGTAAGATAATTTAATGTAATGTAAGGTAATGTAATGTAAGGTAATGTAAGGTAGAGTAAGATGTGATAAGATAAGGTAAGGTAAGGTAATGTAAGGTAAGGTAATCTAACGTTAGGTAAGGTAAGGTCAAGTAATGTATGGTAAGGTAAGGTAAGGAAAACTTAGGTAAGGTAAGGTAAGTTAAGGTAAGGTAAAGTAATGTCAGATAAGGTAATGTAAGGTATGGTAAGGTAAGGCAATGTACGGTAATGTAATGTCAGGTAATGTAATGCCAGGTAAGGTAAGGCAAAGTAAGGTGAGGTAAGTCAAGTTAAGTTAAGTTAAGTTAAGTTAAGTTAAGTTAAGTTAAGTTAAGTTAAGTTAAGTTAAGTTAAGTTAAGTTAAGTTAAGTTAAGTTAAGTTAAGTTAAGTTAAGTTAAGTTAAGTTAAGTTAAGTTAAGTTAAGTTAAGTTAAGTTAAGTTAAGTTAAGTTAAGTTAAGTTAAGTTAAGTTAAGTTAAGTTAAGTTAAGTTAAGTTAAGTTAAGTTAAGTTAAGTTAAGTTAAGTGAAGTTAAGTGAAGTTAAGTGAAGTTAAGTGAAGTTAAGTGAAGTTAAGTGAAGTTAAGTGAAGTTAAGTGAAGTTAAGTGAAGTTAAGTGAAGTTAAGTGAAGTTAAGTGAAGTTAAGTGAAGTTAAGTGAAGTTAAGTGAAGTTAAGTGAAGTTAAGTGAAGTTAAGTGAAGTTAAGTGAAGTTAAGTGAAGTTAAGTGAAGTTAAGTGAAGTTAAGTGAAGTTAAGTGAAGTTAAGTGAAGTTAAGTGAAGTTAAGTGAAGTGAAGTGAAGTGAAGTGAAGTGAAGTGAAGTGAAGTGAAGTGAAGTGAAGTGAAGTGAAGTTAAGTGAAGTTAAGTGAAGTGAAGTGAAGTGAAGTGAAGTGAAGTGAAGTGAAGTGAAGTGAAGTGAAGTGAAGTGAAGTGAAGTGAAGTGAAGTGAAGTGAAGTGAAGTGAAGTGAAGTGAAGTGAAGTGAAGTTAAGTGAAGTGAAGTGAAGTGAAGTGAAGTGAAGTGAAGTGAAGTGAAGTGAAGTGAAGTGAAGTGAAGTGAAGTGAAGTGAAGTGAAGTGAAGTGAAGTGAAGTGAAGTGAAGTGAAGTGAAGTGAAGTGAAGTGAAGTGAAGTGAAGTGAAGTGAAGTGAAGTGAAGTGAAGTGAAGTGAAGTGAAGTGAAGTGAAGTGAAGTGAAGTGAAGTGAAGTGAAGTGAAGTGAAGTGAAGTGAAGTGAAGTGAAGTGAAGTGAAGTGAAGTGAAGTGAAGTGAAGTGAAGTGAAGTGAAGTGAAGTGAAGTGAAGTGAAGTGAAGTGAAGTGAAGTGAAGTGAAGTGAAGTGAAGTGAAGTGAAGTGAAGTGAAGTGAAGTGAAGTGAAGTGAAGTGAAGTGAAGTGAAGTGAAGTGAAGTGAAGTGAAGTGAAGTGAAGTGAAGTGAAGTGAAGTGAAGTGAAGTGAAGTTAAGTTAAGTTAAGTTAAGTTAAGTTAAGTTAAGTTAAGTTAAGTTAAGTTAAGTTAAGTTAAGTTAAGTTAAGTTAAGTTAAGTTAAGTTAAGTTAAGTTAAGTTAAGTTAAGTTAAGTTAAGTTAAGTTAAGTTAAGTTAAGTTAAGTTAAGTTAAGTTAAGTTAAGTTAAGTTAAGTTAAGTTAAGTTAAGTTAAGTTAAGTTAAGTTAAGTTAAGTTAAGTTAAGTTAAGTTAAGTTAAGTTAAGTTAAGTTAAGTTAAGTTAAGTTAAGTTAAGTTAAGTTAAGTTAAGTTAAGTTAAGTTAAGTTAAGTTAAGTTAAGTTAAGTTAAGTTAAGTTAAGTTAAGTTAAGTTAAGTTAAGTTAAGTTAAGTTAAGTTAAGTTAAGTTAAGTTAAGTTAAGTTAAGTTAAGTTAAGTTAAGTTAAGTTAAGTTAAGTTAAGTTAAGTTAAGTTAAGTTAAGTTAAGTTAAGTTAAGTTAAGTTAAGTTAAGTTAAGTTAAGTTAAGTTAAGTTAAGTTAAGTTAAGTTAAGTTAAGTTAAGTTAAGTTAAGTTAAGTTATGTTAAGTTATGTTAAGTTAAGTTAAGTTAAGTTAAGTTAAGTTAAGTTAAGTTAAGTTAAGTTAAATTAAATTAAGTTATGTTAAGTTATGTTAAGTTAAGTTAAGTTAAGTTAAGTTAAGTTAAGTTAAGTTAAGTTAAGTTAAGTTAAGTTAAGTTAAGTTAAGTTAAGTTAAGTTAAGTTAAGTTAAGTTAAGTTAAGTTAAGTTATGTTATGTTATGTTATGTTATGTTATGTTATGTTATGTTATGTTATGTTATGTTATGTTATGTTATGTTATGTTATGTTATGTTATGTTATGTTATGTTATGTTATGTTATGTTATGTTATGTTATGTTATGTTATGTTATGTTATGTTATGTTATGTTATGTTATGTTATGTTATGTTATGTTATGTTATGTTATGTTATGTTATGTTATGTTATGTTATGTTATGTTATGTTATGTTATGTTATGTTATGTTATGTTATGTTATGTTATGTTATGTTATGTTATGTTATGTTATGTTATGTTATGTTATGTTATGTTATGTTATGTTATGTTATGTTATGTTATGTTATGTTATGTTATGTTATGTTATGTTATGTTATGTTATGTTATGTTATGTTATGTTATGTTATGTTATGTTATGTTATGTTATGTTATGTTATGTTATGTTATGTTATGTTATGTTATGTTATGTTATGTTATGTTATGTTATGTTATGTTATGTTATGTTATGTTATGTTATGTTATGTTATGTTATGTTATGTTATGTTATGTTATGTTATGTTATGTTATGTTATGTTATGTTATGTTATGTTATGTTATGTTATGTTATGTTATGTTATGTTATGTTATGTTATGTTATGTTATGTTATGTTTTGTTATGTTATGTTATGTTATGTTATGTTATGTTATGTTATGTTATGTTATGTTATGTTATGTTATGTTATGTTATGTTATGTTATGTTATGTTATGTTATGTTATGTTATGTTATGTTATGTTATGTTATGTTATGTTATGTTATGTTATGTTATGTTATGTTATGTTATGTTATGTTATGTTATGTTATGTTATGTTATGTTATGTTATGTTATGTTATGTTATGTTATGTTATGTTATGTTATGTTATGTTATGTTATGTTATGTTATGTTATGTTATGTTATGTTATGTTATGTTATGTTATGTTATGTTATGTTATGTTATGTTATGTTATGTTATGTTATGTTATGTTATGTTATGTTATGTTATGTTATGTTATGTTATGTTATGTTATGTTATGTTATGTTATGTTATGTTATGTTATGTTATGTTATGTTATGTTATGTTATGTTATGTTATGTTATGTTATGTTATGTTATGTTATGTTATGTTATGTTATGTTATGTTATGTTATGTTATGTTATGTTATGTTATGTTATGTTATGTTATGTTATGTTATGTTATGTTATGTTATGTTATGTTATGTTATGTTATGTTATGTTATGTTATGTTATGTTATGTTATGTTATGTTATGTTATGTTATGTTATGTTATGTTATGTTATGTTATGTTATGTTATGTTATGTTATGTTATGTTATGTTATGTTATGTTATGTTATGTTATGTTATGTTATGTTATGTTATGTTATGTTATGTTATGTTATGTTATGTTATGTTATGTTATGTTATGTTATGTTATGTTATGTTATGTTATGTTATGTTATGTTATGTTATGTTATGTTATGTTATGTTATGTTATGTTATGTTATGTTATGTTATGTTATGTTATGTTATGTTATGTTATGTTATGTTATGTTATGTTATGTTATGTTATGTTATGTTATGTTATGTTATGTTATGTTATGTTATGTTATGTTAAGTTATGTTATGTTATGTTAAGTTAAGTTAAGTTAAGTTAAGTTAAGTTAAGTTAAGTTAAGTTAAGTTAAGTTAAGTTAAGTTAAGTTAAGTTAAGTTAAGTTATGTAAAGTTAAGTTATGTAAAGTTAAGTTATGTAAAGTTAAGTTAAGTTAAGTTAAGTTAAGTTAAGTTAAGTTAAGTTAAGTTAAGTTAAGTTAAGTTAAGTTAAGTTAAGTTAAGTTAAGTTAAAGGTTCAATTAGACGTGACTTAACATAAGAAAACTTAACATAAACGAAACAGCTGATCGAACCAAACGTATGGGCAACAATGTAATTGATTAGTGGTGACTTAACATAATGCCAGCGACACAGGGTAAAACGTAGAAACCAATTGGTTTTTGGTATTTTGACATAGCATAGCGAGACAGCTGATGGGTTTTTTTATTTCTTTGGTGTTTTCTTTTGTTTCTTCTTTCTTTTTTGTTTCTTTTAGCGTACAAACTCATTATACCAAGAAATAAATTCTCAATTTCTTCACCGCTGCTCATATTTCTTTATTTTGTATTTGTTTGTTAAGCACTTTGAAGTAAATAAACAACGACAACATACATACCAGCTGTTTATTGTTATGGCACCACTAATCGATGACAAAAAGCTAAGTTACGGTTTTTGCTATGTTAGGCGTAAAAGTTTATGTTAAGTCACGTCTAATTGAACCTTAAGTTAAGTTAAGTTAAGTTAAGTTAAGTTAAGTTAAGTTAAGTTAAGTTAAGTTAAGTTAAGTTAAGTTAAGTTAAGTTAAGTTAAGTTAAGTTAAGTTAAGTTAAGTTAAGTTAAGTTAAGTTAAGTTAAGTTAAGTTCAGTTCAGTTCAGTTCAGTTCAGTTCAGTTCAGTTCAGTTCAGTTCAGTTCAGTTCAGTTCAGTTCAGTTCAGTTCAGTTCAGTTCAGTTCAGTTCAGTTCAGTTCAGTTCAGTTCAGTTCAGTTCAGTTCAGTTCAGTTCAGTTCAGTTCAGTTCAGTTCAGTTCAGTTCAGTTCAGTTCAGTTCAGTTCAGTTCAGTTCAGTTCAGTTCAGTTCAGTTCAGTTCAGTTCAGTTCAGTTCAGTTCAGTTCAGTTCAGTTCAGTTCAGTTCAGTTCAGTTCAGTTCAGTTCAGTTCAGTTCAGTTCAGTTCAGTTCAGTTCAGTTCAGTTCAGTTCAGTTCAGTTCAGTTCAGTTCAGTTCAGTTCAGTTCAGTTCAGTTCAGTTCAGTTCAGTTCAGTTCAGTTCAGTTCAGTTCAGTTCAGTTCAGTTCAGTTCAGTTCAGTTCAGTTCAGTTCAGTTCAGTTCAGTTCAGTTCAGTTCAGTTCAGTTCAGTTCAGTTCAGTTCAGTTCAGTTCAGTTCAGTTCAGTTCAGTTCAGTTCAGTTCAGTTCAGTTCAGTTCAGTTCAGTTCAGTTCAGTTCAGTTCAGTTCAGTTCAGTTCAGTTCAGTTCAGTTCAGTTCAGTTCAGTTCAGTTCAGTTCAGTTCAGTTCAGTTCAGTTCAGTTCAGTTCAGTTCAGTTCAGTTCAGTTCAGTTCAGTTCAGTTCAGTTCAGTTCAGTTCAGTTCAGTTCAGTTCAGTTCAGTTCAGTTCAGTTCAGTTCAGTTCAGTTCAGTTCAGTTCAGTTCAGTTCAGTTCAGTTCAGTTCAGTTCAGTTCAGTTCAGTTCAGTTCAGTTCAGTTCAGTTCAGTTCAGTTCAGTTCAGTTCAGTTCAGTTCAGTTCAGTTCAGTTCAGTTCAGTTCAGTTCAGTTCAGTTCAGTTCAGTTCAGTTCAGTTCAGTTCAGTTCAGTTCAGTTCAGTTCAGTTCAGTTCAGTTCAGTTCAGTTCAGTTCAGTTCAGTTCAGTTCAGTTCAGTTCAGTTCAGTTCAGTTCAGTTCAGTTCAGTTCAGTTCAGTTCAGTTCAGTTCAGTTCAGTTCAGTTCAGTTCAGTTCAGTTCAGTTCAGTTCAGTTCAGTTCAGTTCAGTTCAGTTCAGTTCAGTTCAGTTCAGTTCAGTTCAGTTCAGTTCAGTTCAGTTCAGTTCAGTTCAGTTCAGTTCAGTTCAGTTCAGTTCAGTTCAGTTCAGTTCAGTTCAGTTCAGTTCAGTTCAGTTCAGTTCAGTTCAGTTCAGTTCAGTTCAGTTCAGTTCAGTTCAGTTCAGTTCAGTTCAGTTCAGTTCAGTTCAGTTCAGTTCAGTTCAGTTCAGTTCAGTTCAGTTCAGTTCAGTTCAGTTCAGTTCAGTTCAGTTCAGTTCAGTTCAGTTCAGTTCAGTTCAGTTCAGTTCAGTTCAGTTCAGTTCAGTTCAGTTCAGTTCAGTTCAGTTCAGTTCAGTTCAGTTCAGTTCAGTTCAGTTCAGTTCAGTTCAGTTCAGTTCAGTTCAGTTCAGTTCAGTTCAGTTCAGTTCAGTTCAGTTCAGTTCAGTTCAGTTCAGTTCAGTTCAGTTCAGTTCAGTTCAGTTCAGTTCAGTTCAGTTCAGTTCAGTTCAGTTCAGTTCAGTTCAGTTCAGTTCAGTTCAGTTCAGTTCAGTTCAGTTCAGTTCAGTTCAGTTCAGTTCAGTTCAGTTCAGTTCAGTTCAGTTCAGTTCAGTTCAGTTCAGTTCAGTTCAGTTCAGTTCAGTTCAGTTCAGTTCAGTTCAGTTCAGTTCAGTTCAGTTCAGTTCAGTTCAGTTCAGTTCAGTTCAGTTCAGTTCAGTTCAGTTCAGTTCAGTTCAGTTCAGTTCAGTTCAGTTCAGTTCAGTTCAGTTCAGTTCAGTTCAGTTCAGTTCAGTTCAGTTCAGTTCAGTTCAGTTCAGTTCAGTTCAGTTCAGTTCAGTTCAGTTCAGTTCAGTTCAGTTCAGTTCAGTTCAGTTCAGTTCAGTTCAGTTCAGTTCAGTTCAGTTCAGTTCAGTTCAGTTAAGTTCAGTTAAGTTAAGTTAAGTTAAGTTAAGTTAAGTTAAGTTAAGTTAAGTTAAGTTAAGTTAAGTTAAGTTAAGTTAAGTTAAGTTAAGTTAAGTTCAGTTCAGTTCAGTTCAGTTCAGTTCAGTTCAGTTCAGTTCAGTTCAGTTCAGTTCAGTTCAGTTCAGTTCAGTTCAGTTCAGTTCAATTCAGTTCAATTCAATTCAATTCAATTCAATTCAATTCAATTCAATTCAATTCAGTTCAGTTCAGTTCAGTTCAGTTCAGTTCAGTTCAGTTCAGTTCAGTTCAGTTCAGTTCAGTTCAGTTCAGTTCAGTTCAGTTCAGTTCAGTTCAGTTCAGTTCAGTTCAGTTCAGTTCAGTTCAGTTCAGTTCAGTTCAGTTCAGTTCAGTTCAGTTCAGTTCAGTTCAGTTCAGTTCAGTTCAGTTCAGTTCAGTTCAGTTCAGTTCAGTTCAGTTCAGTTCAGTTCAGTTCAGTTCAGTTCAGTTCAGTTCAGTTCAGTTCAGTTCAGTTCAGTTCAGTTCAGTTCAGTTCAGTTCAGTTCAGTTCAGTTCAGTTCAGTTCAGTTCAGTTCAGTTCAGTTCAGTTCAGTTCAGTTCAGTTCAGTTCAGTTCAGTTCAGTTCAGTTCAGTTCAGTTCAGTTCAGTTCAGTTCAGTTCAGTTCAGTTCAGTTCAGTTCAGTTCAGTTCAGTTCAGTTCAGTTCAGTTCAGTTCAGTTCAGTTCAGTTCAGTTCAGTTCAGTTCAGTTCAGTTCAGTTCAGTTCAGTTCAGTTCAGTTCAGTTCAGTTCAGTTCAGTTCAGTTCAGTTCAGTTCAGTTCAGTTCAGTTCAGTTCAGTTCAGTTCAGTTCAGTTCAGTTCAGTTCAGTTCAGTTCAGTTCAGTTCAGTTCAGTTCAGTTCAGTTCAGTTCAGTTCAGTTCAGTTCAGTTCAGTTCAGTTCAGTTCAGTTCAGTTCAGTTCAGTTCAGTTCAGTTCAGTTCAGTTCAGTTCAGTTCAGTTCAGTTCAGTTCAGTTCAGTTCAGTTCAGTTCAGTTCAGTTCAGTTCAGTTCAGTTCAGTTCAGTTCAGTTCAGTTCAGTTCAGTTCAGTTCAGTTCAGTTCAGTTCAGTTCAGTTCAGTTCAGTTCAGTTCAGTTCAGTTCAGTTCAGTTCAGTTCAGTTCAGTTCAGTTCAGTTCAGTTCAGTTCAGTTCAGTTCAGTTCAGTTCAGTTCAGTTCAGTTCAGTTCAGTTCAGTTCAGTTCAGTTCAGTTCAGTTCAGTTCAGTTCAGTTCAGTTCAGTTCAGTTCAGTTCAGTTCAGTTCAGTTCAGTTCAGTTCAGTTCAGTTCAGTTCAGTTCAGTTCAGTTCAGTTCAGTTCAGTTCAGTTCAGTTCAGTTCAGTTCAGTTCAGTTCAGTTCAGTTCAGTTCAGTTCAGTTCAGTTCAGTTCAGTTCAGTTCAGTTCAGTTCAGTTCAGTTCAGTTCAGTTCAGTTCAGTTCAGTTCAGTTCAGTTCAGTTCAGTTCAGTTCAGTTCAGTTCAGTTCAGTTCAGTTCAGTTCAGTTCAGTTCAGTTCAGTTCAGTTCAGTTCAGTTCAGTTCAGTTCAGTTCAGTTCAGTTCAGTTCAGTTCAGTTCAGTTCAGTTCAGTTCAGTTCAGTTCAGTTCAGTTCAGTTCAGTTCAGTTCAGTTCAGTTCAGTTCAGTTCAGTTCAGTTCAGTTCAGTTCAGTTCAGTTCAGTTCAGTTCAGTTCAGTTCAGTTCAGTTCAGTTCAGTTCAGTTCAGTTCAGTTCAGTTCAGTTCAGTTCAGTTCAGTTCAGTTCAGTTCAGTTCAGTTCAGTTCAGTTCAGTTCAGTTCAGTTCAGTTCAGTTCAGTTCAGTTCAGTTCAGTTCAGTTCAGTTCAGTTCAGTTCAGTTCAGTTCAGTTCAGTTCAGTTCAGTTCAGTTCAGTTCAGTTCAGTTCAGTTCAGTTCAGTTCAGTTCAGTTCAGTTCAGTTCAGTTCAGTTCAGTTCAGTTCAGTTCAGTTCAGTTCAGTTCAGTTCAGTTCAGTTCAGTTCAGTTCAGTTCAGTTCAGTTCAGTTCAGTTCAGTTCAGTTCAGTTCAGTTCAGTTCAGTTCAGTTCAGTTCAGTTCAGGCAAGGCAAGGCAAGGCAAGGCAAGGCAAGGCAAGGCAAGGCAAGGCAAGGCAAGGCAAGGCAAGGCAAGGCAAGGCAAGGCAAGGCAAGGCAAGGCAAGGCAAGGCAAGGCAAGGCAAGGCAAGGCAAGGCAAGGCAAGGCAAGGCAAGGCAAGGCAAGGCAAGGCAAGGCAAGGCAAGGCAAGGCAAGGCAAGGCAAGGCAAGGCAAGGCAAGGCAAGGCAAGGCAAGGCAAGGCAAGGCAAGGCAAGGCAAGGCAAGGCAAGGCAAGGCAAGGCAAGGCAAGGCAAGGCAAGGCAAGGCAAGGCAAGGCAAGGCAAGGCAAGGCAAGGCAAGGCAAGGCAAGGCAAGGCAAGGCAAGGCAAGGCAAGGCAAGGCAAGGCAAGGCAAGGCAAGGCAAGGCAAGGCAAGGCAAGGCAAGGCAAGGCAAGGCAAGGCAAGGCAAGGCAAGGCAAGGCAAGGCAAGGCAAGGCAAGGCAAGGCAAGGCAAGGCAAGGCAAGGCAAGGCAAGGCAAGGCAAGGCAAGGCAAGGCAAGGCAAGGCAAGGCAAGGCAAGGCAAGGCAAGGCAAGGCAAGGCAAGGCAAGGCAAGGCAAGGCAAGGCAAGGCAAGGCAAGGCAAGGCAAGGCAAGGCAAGGCAAGGCAAGGCAAGGCAAGGCAAGGCAAGGCAAGGCAAGGCAAGGCAAGGCAAGGCAAGGCAAGGCAAGGCAAGGCAAGGCAAGGCAAGGCAAGGCAAGGCAAGGCAAGGCAAGGCAAGGCAAGGCAAGGCAAGGCAAGGCAAGGCAAGGCAAGGCAAGGCAAGGCAAGGCAAGGCAAGGCAAGGCAAGGCAAGGCAAGGCAAGGCAAGGCAAGGCAAGGCAAGGCAAGGCAAGGCAAGGCAAGGCAAGGCAAGGCAAGGCAAGGCAAGGCAAGGCAAGGCAAGGCAAGGCAAGGCAAGGCAAGGCAAGGCAAGGCAAGGCAAGGCAAGGCAAGGCAAGGCAAGGCAAGGCAAGGCAAGGCAAGGCAAGGCAAGGCAAGGCAAGGCAAGGCAAGGCAAGGCAAGGCAAGGCAAGGCAAGGCAAGGCAAGGCAAGGCAAGGCAAGGCAAGGCAAGGCAAGGCAAGGCAAGGCAAGGCAAGGCAAGGCAAGGCAAGGCAAGGCAAGGCAAGGCAAGGCAAGGCAAGGCAAGGCAAGGCAAGGCAAGGCAAGGCAAGGCAAGGCAAGGCAAGGCAAGGCAAGGCAAGGCAAGGCAAGGCAAGGCAAGGCAAGGCAAGGCAAGGCAAGGCAAGGCAAGGCAAGGCAAGGCAAGGCAAGGCAAGGCAAGGCAAGGCAAGGCAAGGCAAGGCAAGGCAAGGCAAGGCAAGGCAAGGCAAGGCAAGGCAAGGCAAGGCAAGGCAAGGCAAGGCAAGGCAAGGCAAGGCAAGGCAAGGCAAGGCAAGGCAAGGCAAGGCAAGGCAAGGCAAGGCAAGGCAAGGCAAGGCAAGGCAAGGCAAGGCAAGGCAAGGCAAGGCAAGGCAAGGCAAGGCAAGGCAAGGCAAGGCAAGGCAAGGCAAGGCAAGGCAAGGCAAGGCAAGGCAAGGCAAGGCAAGGCAAGGCAAGGCAAGGCAAGGCAAGGCAAGGCAAGGCAAGGCAAGGCAAGGCAAGGCAAGGCAAGGCAAGGCAAGGCAAGGCAAGGCAAGGCAAGGCAAGGCAAGGCAAGGCAAGGCAAGGCAAGGCAAGGCAAGGCAAGGCAAGGCAAGGCAAGGCAAGGCAAGGCAAGGCAAGGCAAGGCAAGGCAAGGCAAGGCAAGGCAAGGCAAGGCAAGGCAAGGCAAGGCAAGGCAAGGCAAGGCAAGGCAAGGCAAGGCAAGGCAAGGCAAGGCAAGGCAAGGCAAGGCAAGGCAAGGCAAGGCAAGGCAAGGCAAGGCAAGGCAAGGCAAGGCAAGGCAAGGCAAGGCAAGGCAAGGCAAGGCAAGGCAAGGCAAGGCAAGGCAAGGCAAGGCAAGGCAAGGCAAGGCAAGGCAAGGCAAGGCAAGGCAAGGCAAGGCAAGGCAAGGCAAGGCAAGGCAAGGCAAGGCAAGGCAAGGCAAGGCAAGGCAAGGCAAGGCAAGGCAAGGCAAGGCAAGGCAAGGCAAGGCAAGGCAAGGCAAGGCAAGGCAAGGCAAGGCAAGGCAAGGCAATTTTTTTTAGTTGCTAGGTATAAAAGAAAGTGCTGCAACTATTTGATTGATAAGCGTGAAAAATATCGAGAAATCTATACGCGAAAATGCACTTCATCAACAAATGATGCACCCCTAATGCAATGAGAGAAAATTCCGACGGCAAGAACCCCATCTAAGTTTAAAATAATAATTAATTTATAAATAATTAATAAAAAAAATTTTAATATTTACATTTACTTCCCTTGACTGCATTACTTTTTTTTTGAAATGAGAAACTGCTGCTATTAAAAACGCAAAACATCAGCCGAAATAAGAAACACTGACTTCATCTGCAATTTACTCGCACACTCAGGAATATTTATGAATCGCTCACTGAGAGAATAATGCAAAATACAGATATACACTCGTTGCCCCTCTTTTATTCCTTTGCTCTCGAGAGAGCATAAACAGTGCAACAAGCACGGCTGCATTTGTATCACAAACACAGGTATATTTGATCGCAAACACACATGTTATAACATATTAATCATTGTGTCTCAAACATGTAAAATTGAGTAGCAAGCACAATATGTTTGCACACAAGTATATTATATTTGCGACGAACTTCATCACCCGTTATAGTTGAATCCAAACAACAAAAAACTACAGATTTTTCAGCGCGTGCTTTTATAAAATCAATGAAAATTTTTCGTAGATATTATGAATAAAAAAATGGTTTCCCATTACATCGCATAAAGGGATTGGGGAGAGCTTCTCACAAGTGAGCTGTGCGCTTCCCAGTTTTTGCACTCATTCATTGGAACCTACAGTTTTATACCGATTCCGAACTGTATTTTGATATGCGTTTTCATGGCTAAAATCTCGATAGAGTCGCCATCATAGAACGAGGAGGCCGTCGTCGATTTTATGAATAAGTTTCTTAAATTCTAGGATTTATTTTAACAGAAACAAATTCATACATTTCGTTTCATGGACTCTGTGCAAATTATTCGTAGATCCTATGACATGTTTCTTTGCCAGAAAACTAAAGAAATAATTCGTAGAATGTATGACAGATTTCGTAATAATTATGAAGCGGGGTTTTTCAGGGAACGCGAATGGTCCTATATTCTCGCTAGCCGGTCATACATTCATGTGAGTCGCTCATCCGTATACTCTAGGACTTTTTGTGCATTAAATGGACGAATTTGTACTTTTCTTCCTCTTCCCTGATTTAACACTATATTACTAAAATCATGGAACATTTCAGTTTAACAATGGCCATAATTTATTCCCTCACAGCAACTCAAACTCACAAAAGAAACGAAATGAAATGAAAACGAACGCCAACAAACATCTTAACGATCCTATATCGATGTTTTAACTGCCTTTCAAGAAGATGTTCCCCCTTAAGAGCAACACAACAGACGACACGTCCCAGCAAGAAGAGGACCATTAAAATTTCTTTGCCAGAATTTCACTTTTCTTTTCAATCTCAGACACAAACATTGGAGGGCAACAAAGAATTATGGACGACACCCAATAACACAATGACCCAATGATGCACTTGCACCGAGGTTAAGGTGGCATCCCGTGTTTGCTGCCACACCGTACACAGTTGGGCTTTAAACGCAGTGGGTAAACTTAATGTTCGGTGGGATCAAAAATGCGTGTTTTAAATCGCTCTCATATCTTTGCCAACTGCAAGACAAGAGAAAGACAAAGCGATTTAAATCGTTTGATTGCTATGCTGATATAATTCAATAAATGTAAATATTTACCAGCATAACTTAAGGGTCTGCATCATGGATGGAGGAGGTTGGTTGGTGCGCAACCCATCCTTTCATGTATAGATTTTCGGTTCCATTTCTTCTTTCATGTTCCAGTTGTGTGTGAAACTTAACCAAATAAATTAAACAGAGAAATCGAAATTGAAAACGAAAACGCAAACGCAAATGAAATGAAAAGGCTAAAGGCGTAGGATTTTATTGCACGAATGCATTCAAGGGGGAGGGATTTTTAATTAAATTCCACAGTTAATTAAAAAAGGGAAGAGTCTTTGTAATAGAAAAAATCTATAGCAATAGCAGGAAACGCAAATGTATTAGAAAGGAGAGTAGGATTGCATTACTAATGTACAGTTGCTCTTAAAAGTCTGCATACAAACATCAGAATTGCTACATAGAAAAAAACAATGATCATCATCGGTTGTGTGGCCTTTTTTTATTGAAGCAAAATTGGTGTTTTCTATTACATTACTGAAAGTTAAACCATGGGAAATATGTGATATTGCATTATAATATTCCTAGCCAGAAATGGTAATTCAACAGAAAATCCTAACTTTGAAATGATACACAATTCCTTCGCCATGATAAAGATCTTGAGTTCACAACAATAGAATATTGAAATCAGCACTCTGAACATGAAACCCCTGTCCGTTCCTTGGTGCCACGTTCCTGCTCTTGAGAGATTAAAATTGAAAATGAAAATGCATTGCTACGCACTAAATACGATTTTACAGATTTCCATTGAGATCGGAACAGAAATGCTGGGATTAAAGACACAAAAATGCATAAACCATGTGTGGCCTTAGCGCACTGGTTGTTGTGCTTATCATTTTGGTTCATCTCCACCAATGACTTCTGCATTCCCACTTGCAAACGAGCACACACGTATACCATTCGCTGCAATCCATGTTTGGTATATAAATGAAAATGAACTGGCTGCGAAAAATCATATACGAATAACCAAATTGAATTCGAATACATAATAATTACAGTAATTCTCACAGATTTAATTTTATTTTTATTTCGTCGTGGTGAATTTCATTCACATCGAATCACCATGACGATGGTGGCCCGACTGCCTGGGTGATGGTTGAAATGGTCAAATACGATACTCGTAGAAATCGAATGAACGCTGAATGTGATAAAACTTAATATATTTGGGGGTTTCAGCAAAAATTATTTATATTGTTACGCATGCGCACAGTCGATAGAGAGAGAGAGTGAAACATTCAGTCAGACCAAGGTACCCGCTTAGTAGTCAGCCCAAATCCGACAATGATAATCATGACTGCTGCCGCTCGTTGTGACTTGAGTTAAGAGTCACAGTAGGCAACCTCTACCACAAAATGTGATTTGGTTCTCTTTATCGCAATTTGGCAATCTTATCGTAAATTGATTGTGTAGGATGTCTTCTTATTACTGCATGAGCCTGGGATTTGTTTGCATTCGATTCAATTCGATTTATACTTCAGAATGCACAATGATTTGCAATGTCTTGCACAATAGGGGGAATAAGTCAACGTAGAACAGAATAGAACGATGTGGCAATACTTCGGTAGGGAAGAATCATCTAAAGAATCCTGGCAGAAGGGTCACAGTGGCACTTGGATTATTGTACACTTGAGCACAACCACCCGATATGTGCAGGAAAAATAACGAATTCCGAAAGATTTATGAGAGCATTAAAAACGAAACCCACATCCACAACACATGGTTCCCCTTCTGTAAGGACGACAATGGAAATCTTGTGACAGATACACAGAGTATAGGCAGAAGATAATGCAATTGAGACAACAGAATTAACGGTTGTCACAACCACTCTAAATGGTTGTCACAACTACTCTGGATGTTTGTCACAACCACTCTGGATAGTTGTCACAACCACTGTGGATGGTTGTCACAACAACTCTGGATGGTTGTCATAACCATTCTGGATGGTTGTCACAACCACTCTGGCTGGGTGTCAGAACCACTCTGGATGGTTGTCGCAACCACTCTGGATGGTTGTCAAACCACTCTGGATGGTTGTCACAACCACTCTGGATGCTTGTCACAACCACTCTGGATGGTTGTCGCAACCACTCTATATGGTTGTTACAACCACTCTATATGGTTGTTACAACCACTCTAGACCATTCTATATGGTTGTTACAACCACTCTATATGGTTGTTACAACCACTCTATATGGTTGTTACAACCACTCTAGACCACTCTATATGGTTGTTACAACCACTCTAGACCACTCTAGATGGTTGTCACAACCACTCTGGATGGTTGTCACAACTACTCTGGATGGTTGCCACAACCATGCTGGATGGTTCTCGCAACCACTCTCATTGGTTTGCCACATCCACTCTGGATGGTTGTCACAAGCACTCTGGCTGGTTATCAGAACCACTCTGGTTGGTTGTCACAACTACTCTGGCTGATTGGCACAACCACGCTGGATGATTGTCACAACCACTCTAGATAATTGTCACAACCACTCTAGATGGTTGTTACAACCACTCTGGATGGTTGTCAAAACCACTCTGGATGCTTGTCACAACCACTCTTGATGCTTGTCACAACCACTCTTGATGCTTGTCACAACCACTCTGGATGGTTGTCACAACCACTCCGGCTGGTTGTCACAACCTCTCTGGATGGTTGTCACAACCACTTTGGCTGGTTGTCGCAACCACTCTGGCTGATTGTCACAACCACTCTGGATGGTAGTCAAACCACTCTGGATGGTTGTCACAACTACTCTGGTTGGTTGTCACAGCCACTCTGGATGGTTGTCGCAACCGCTCTGGAGGGCTGTCAAACCACTCTGGATGGTTGTCACAACCACGTTGGATGGTTGTAAAACCACTCTGGATTTTTGTCACGATCACTCTGGATGGTAGTCTCAACCACTCTGGTTGGTTGTCTCTACCACTCTGGATGGTGTCACAATAACTCTCGATCGTTGTCACAACCACGCTGGATGGTTGGCACAACCACCACTGTAGATGGCATCACAACCTCGTTTGAGGTTCTCATAACCGAATTAGACATTTTTACAGAACGCACAACAGCATTACAAGTGTACACACCCCCATTAGAGGTTGTCACAACCTCATTAGAGGTTATAACAAAATACTTAAGTTCGTTATGTGCAGTTGTTCAAACTACAATAATGCAATGTTCGTTTGTAGCAACTGACTTCAAGTTAAATTCGGTTGTTGCGACTGAATTGACACGATATTCGATGGTTGCAACCGAATTGATGACAAATTCCGAAAATTATTGGAAAATATAGTTGATTGCACGAATATAACTCGAAATTCAGTTGTCACAAACTGATTAACTTCGAAGCGCAGTTGTTAATACCGAATTTCAGCTAGGACACTGAACTCAGTCATGTCAACCTCAAATTCGGCTGTTAGTCCCGAATTGTAGTTACCATAACCTTTTTTTTTTTGTATAATCGAGCGAACCCATCACCGCCACTCTTACCCGCCCCTACCGTCCGAGAGGGCCACGTCCCCATAACGTGAGGACAGCGTACACATTATAGACCGGTCTATAACGGGAGAGCAAGGATAATAAGTTCACACGTTGCAACCAACTACAGAAATTCTTCACCAGTTGGTATTACACTAACATAAATAAGTAAAAAAGTACATCATGAGATATTAATATAACAGACTTCATAATATATAATAATTACGAGCAAAATGAAAACCAAGTTATAAATCAGACAGACAGATAGTAAGGATAAAGTAAATTTACATATGTAAAGGAATATATAGCACTAATGCAATCTGTTCAAATGACAAATTATCGTAGACTTTGTAGTTTCCCAACTACCAGTGAAATCAATAAACTGATATAACTCATTAAAGTCACGACACATTCTCCTAACTGGATCAAAGGACGCATAATTCGAACGCTGAAACTCGATGTGAATGAGTTTATACTACCTCGTAGGTCTCAATGGGACATTTATGAAAATCTTAGATAACAGAAATTCAGAACATATACATCCATCAATTATCTTCAGAACTGTAATAGAGTTTATCATGGTACGTCTACTAATAAGAGTCGGCAATCTGATCAATGCTAGTGATTCAAACAATTAGTTCTGGGAGTATGTGTTGGTGGAATGCACAGAACAATTCTCAAAATTACTTCTTCCGGAAGATGTGAATTTGAACTGGCCCGAATTGAAGATGTAGATATCACTGCTTTTTTGACGTTGTGATAGCGCACTGTCATCTAGTGGCCACACGAAATCACCTCTAAGCCAACCCGGTACCGCTTCCGGATTTCATGGAGGTGGATTTTGTTTTCCGAGTCTGTAAACTCAATCATTTCCCTCAATCAATCATTTCCCTCTACACGCAAAGAAAAAACTTGTTCCTCCCAAACGAAATCTCAGATAACTGAAGTTCGTTTGGGGACTGTAGTTGGGAGAAACGAACTTCTGTTAAGCCATACATGTCATTTCGTTTGGGAGAACCGAAAAAGGTTTGCAGCAAACGAGTTATGAAAAACATAAGCTGAAAAAACGTTTGCGAGAAACCAAAAACGGTTCCGCCAACTGATCTCTCGGTTACAGCAACCGAGTTGTAGTTGATCCTAACTAAAAAAAACGTTTGCAAGAACTGAAAAACGTTTGCAGTAAACGAATTATGAAAAATTAAAGCTGAAAAACGTTTGTGATAAACGAAAAACTGATCCACCAACTGTTCTTTCGGTTACAGCAACCGAGTTGTAGATACAGCAACCGAGTTGTAGTTGTAGTTACTCTACTCAGTACAACAGTACTTGTACATTAAAATTTATATTTATGGTTTCCATAAGCTCTTTTTTGTGTAAATTTATATGATTTGTTTTAAAAAAAAATTACAGCAGACAGTTGTCCGAGGCCTTCGGCCACGGACTGTCCCTGCAGGCTGTGTCAGAGACACGGCCATTAAGTTTAACGTAGAATACGCCATCCGATAAGACAGAAAACATATATAACAATAAATTCATTTGCTTAAATTATTTATCATTTATTGTTATATATGTTTTCTGTCTTATCGGATGGCGTATTCTACGTTAAACTTAATGGCCGTGTCTCTGACACAGCCTGCAGGGACAGTCCGTGGCCGAAGGCCTCGGACAACTGTCTGCTGTAATTTGTATATTTACCAACGGCATTTGATTCAAGTCCGTTTAAAAAAAAATATTATGTTCAATTTTTTTAAACTTAATTTAATTTATGTATTTTAATTAATATTTTTATTGAAATAAGTTCTGCGAATGTTGAGAGGGCCGCCCTAATATTAAAAAAGGTTTACCTTATCGAGTCTTCGCTTTAGCATTCGAGCGTTGTGTGAAAGCTTTACGCTTTACAATTCAAAATTAATGTTACAACAGCTTTATTGAAGCTTTCGCAAAAAAGCTTTATTACGTTAGCTTACTGTTTGTTTCACTTTTTACTAGATACATGTTGCCAAACAACATTAGCTTGCTGTTCGTTTCACTTTTTACTAGATACATGTTCCTAAGCAATGTTGAGCAACCAAAAACACTCAACCAAACACCACACATATGTTTGAGTGTATGTGTTTAAACAATTTTCATTTGAGAAATTAAAATACTAGAAATATATCAACCAATATGAAATGTATATCAAACAAAAGATAACATCTTCATTTACCTACAAAAAAATTCATCTAACCGTTTCCTCAAATTCAATGAAATAAAGATTACAACAATAAAAACCTGACATGACTCCTCATACCGTAAGGTAAGACGTATTCTACGTCAAAAGTTGGATTTTTTGTCTATCTTTTCAGTGTCTACTAACACGTCTGTCTCGCCTTGCATTCAAATAACAATTAAAAGCGCAGCAAACTACAACGCGTCAGCTATCCATCCGAGATATATTGACAAGGCAAAAGCCTTTTATGTGTATGCGTGAGTGTGTATATCAAACGAGTGGACGTTCTTCGTAATCTGTGCTCTCATTAAAAAATGCCTAATTTCAGTTATCGCAAACGGTTTTTAACTTGCGACAAATGCAATTTTGTACGCGTTTAATGCAAACGAGATCTCTTTTGCAACAACATGATACACATTTGCGATATACTAGTATATTTGGGAGAACTACATAAACGGTTGCGATTAATAAATTAATACAAATCAATCAAAGTATTGTTGTGGCAACCGAGCAATAAACGTTTTTTTTCTTTGCGTGTACCTAATCAAGATGTAAGAACAGTAATCTGCCACCTTAAAAATATGAAATCTGTAGGTGCAGATGGACTACCAGCGGAGCTGTTTAAGGTGAGTTGCAAGAAGCTGAAGGTTAGCTTTTGCTCCGGATGTGGGTAGATGCAAGCATGCTTGACGATTTCAGCCTTAGCGTAGTATGTCGTGTTTTTAAGAACAGCTGTCCAAGTGTCTGTTCCAGCTATTGTGGAAATATATATATGTATGTATAAGACTAAAGCCAGTTGTTGCAAATCTGATCGGATCTTTTTAGTGTGACATTCAACCTAGAAAATCTACCGAGCAGTACCATAAAACCAAATCCCGCCAAACCTCCAAGAGAAGCCAATTGACACCAACCAACATTTTATTGATTAGAAAGCAGTCTTCGATAGCCCGATACGCGAAGAACACTTCGAAGCTATGCTTGATATTGAATGACACTAGCCCAAATCCTTGGGAAAGATCTTACCCAATTGTTCCCCCTGAACATAGTCGGAATGTGAAGTATGTAATATTTTCTCGGTCATTGTTCTTTAGAGATAAGTGTTGTCCTCCTTTGCCTGAAGATACTCAAATGTGTTCTTTATAGAATTGCCGATACTTTCGAAAGCGCACTTTAGAGCAGTACTGCAGCCGGAGTTGGTATTGGAGTCGAAGTTTTGGCCTCGGAGTCTGGGATATTTGCCTGCAATCGGAGACGGAGTTGGAGTTGTAAAAATTCTGATTGCGCTTTATCGGCAATTACCTCTTCTACAAAACCCATTTATTGTAAATTCTCAAAATTGTATTGCTGCAGTTTTAAATAGGAAAATCAGCAAAAAATGAGGTTTTCTACTTTAAAATTTAAGGTAAATTGCATATATTTGACGCCTACAATATTTTTCATCAAAACTTTTGATGCACATACATACTACCAGCATGATATATGATACATTCCACCATCCTTACAATCTTGAAAATGTAAATAAAAATTCAACAAAATGTGAAATTGCATGTCGTTTTTGCTTCATGTGCATTGCGGGACGTGAAGTGGTTAATTGTTTTTTTCTGAAATTTTTGGCTAACCAACTCCTGTAGCTTGAACTTTTTTTCCGACCCGGCCTAATGTTTAACTATAAATAAGTTACGCCATTATTCATAAAATCTTATGAGAGATTTGAGAGACGACTTGTCATTCGAAAACTTTTTATAAATAAGGTCGTTATAATATAACTACTGACACATCTTAAGTAACTCCTATTGTTCTTAATAGGCCAGACTTTCCCCCATTGTGCAGTCTTACTGACTTTATTATAAATTACTTTATAACCAGTAAGAGCCCTACGACCCAAAACTTTGCAAACGAGAAAAATTTATGATGAAAAGACATTTTGAATGTCTGTCATTTATTGTTCATTGCCTGAAACATGAATTTCAAATAATTAATATTTCTCCTCTTTTTATGTCAAGGAAAAACATTTAAATCTTAATTTTTATACAGGTCTCCTTTATACGATTGCAGAATTGCAACAAAACGTTACACATGACAATTCTTGTAAATGATAAAGTCATTCAATAAAATCTCCACAAAAGAAAGAAGCACAGAAAAAGAAAAAGTAGGATTATGTTAAGCTTTAAATTAATAATATCGCGATTAAAGTGCTAACAATGTAAAGGCTTAAGTTCATGTCTTTCTTTCGTGTGAAAATCCTATGCATCCAAAATCGATTTCCACATTTTGTCTGCAGTGTGCAAAACAAAAGACTTAAGCAACGAACTCGTTTCTGCAACAACTTCTGCCCGTACTGACTGCATTGACTGTCGTCTGTCTTTTCTGGATCAGCCAATGCATGAGATATTTATGATCAATTTTTCTTATTTGGTCCGTATTAAACGGTATTTATTAGTCTAATAAGTCTCTAATTTAATGACTAAACATGGGGTGCGAAAGTTAATAGCAGCATAATTTATGTTTATTAACTTTCTTCCTTTTGGCTTTAGATCGTGTTTATTGTGTTTGCTGTTTGCAATTTTGCTATCTTTTTTCGTTTTTTGACTAAATTGGAATTCTGACAAGCCGGCTATAAATAACAAGATAACGGATGCATTCGGGTGTCAGTCAAATGATCGTTATTAGTTTAACTGCAGCATATGTGGTCTGTTGAATCGTCTGTTAAATCCGTCAACGGGTGTGGTTTTCACGGATTAACTAAAAGCCTGAATGTGTAGAAGACATCAGAAGAAATTAAAAATAATTTCTATGTGATTGAAGAGAGACTACGCCATTTAAGCTTCCGGTTTTTGGTAATCAACTTAAACAGCTCTGCCGACAGACCATTGGTACTCGCATCTAGGCGCTGTCAGATTCTCCTTCTGTCATGTAGATTTCAAACAAACTGTTATTTGTCTCATAAGCAATAGAATCTATTACCATTTACGCCTGCACATAAATGAACCCTTCCTAACGACCAAAGGAAATCTCGAATACATGATCTTCGTTTGAGGAATGTCATTATGTTTGCGCGCAATTATATCAATGTGTAACGACGAGATGGTTCCTTAGAAGCTGTGCTGTGGTCACTGGTTGCCAGAGGTTCGTTACATATCGTTTATTTTTGAGAGAATGAGTCAACACGTGAGCGATATTCTGAGTATAGATTTTTTATTTTATAAAAACAACAACAATGGAAACAATAATAAATAAATATTTTCCCATAACATCCCTTGAAGGGGCTGGGGAGAGGTTCTCACAGCCAGTGGGTTGTGCGCTTTCTAGTTTTGCATTCACTGATTGGGGCCTACAGTTTTACACCGGTTCCGAACGGCATTTTGAAAAGCTTTTCATTGATAAGTACTCGAAAGTGTTGCCAGCACTAAGCGAGGTGACCGTCGCCAAAATAAATCTAAGGTGGTCAGAGCAGGGATTTAACCCATGTTCCCATGCACAAGAGCCGCGCACACTAACGATTGCACCACCACGGCAACAATACTTAATGTTTTAGGGATGAGCAAGGAGCTGCAAAATGGCGGCGGGATTCTGTCGGCGTTGGAGTCTGGTAGATAAATTTACACGGGGGATGATGGATCTGACAAAGTAATAAGGGTGACGCCGTTCTTTGACAGAAATTGAGCTGACTTCAGCAGCTTAGCGTGGGTGACGAGAAGTCGATGATTCATAGCAGTAGCTGTGGTTGATGGTTCGTGATAGTTGTCGTAGCTTCTGATACAATGCACCTTGGAACGCCAGTGTTCAATGATAGGTAGGGAACTCTGTTTAATGCAAGGTATCCAACACATATCCAGTTTGCAAATTTTCAGGCAGGGAATCACTGGCTTACACCAGGGAAAAATAAGCAAAAGGGGCAAGACCCCAGAGATAGAAATCTCAGGCTTGAACCCGGAGAAAGACATATAACAAAGTCGAAACCCCTATGACTGGGATGCTCTGGCTTGAATCAGAGAAAAGGCAGAAACGAGGGTTGTTATTTATATTTCGGGTCCAGCAATAAAAAAAACACAAAAAATTTCATTAGAAATCGTTTTATTGTTCTTCAAAATATTCTCATATTTTCAATATATTTTACATGCGCTCAAACCAATTTTCGATGTACTTTTGGCGTAGAATACGTCTTACCTTACGGTATAGGGAGTCATGTCAGATTGTTATTGTTGTAATCTTTATTTCATTGATTATGAGGAAACGGCGAGATAACTTTTTTTAAAAATTTTTTTGTAGGTAAATGAAGATGTTATCTTTCGTTTGATATACATTTCATATTGGTTGATATCTTACTAATATTTAAATTTCTCAAATGAAAATTGTTTAAACACATACACTCAAACATATGTGTGGTCTTTGGTTGAGTGTTTGAGTTTGTAGCGTGAACACAAACTATGCTGCTGTTTCAGTGTGGACACAAACCTTCGGCTGTTGTTTTGATTGATGAAATATTGAAATTTCGTATATTTACTTATGTATTTAAGTGGCCGAAGGCCTCGGACAACTGTCTGCTGTATTTTTTTACCCTGATTGAGACTCCTGCAAACCATGGTTTTTGGACGCTTTAACTGCTAATTCGGGTGTCGAAAAACATTGACAACGCAGTAGAAAGAAGTCATTTTGTGCTAAATCAGGGCTGTATGGCCGATGACCCATCAAATCGACATGTGAAGTGCTCAAGTAGTGCAAAATGATCCGCCTTCTCCTGTTGTTTTTCCTTATTTCTTCGAACACTGTTGGCAAACAGATGGTGGTAAACCTCTCAGAATTGACCATCCTAGGTTCCACTAAAGACACTGTGGCCACATGACCGGTTATACCGAAAAAAAAGCGATCATTTGCTTCGAAGTTTTTCTTCCACGAACAACTTTTGTTGGATTTAGCTCGTCTTGAAAGACCCTTACGGTCGACTGCTGTTTTGTTTCGGGCTCATACGCATAGATCCATGATTCGTCAGCTGCAATGGTTTTATACACTGAATTTGAGTTACCGCGGTTGTATTTTTTCAACATTTCTTTGCTCCAATTGACACGAGCCTTTTTTGAGCTTTCGTCAAAAAATGTAGGATCCAACGAGAACAAATCTATTTCACGGCCAAATGAACATGCAATATCTTATTGATGATATTGGCACTAATGCACAAGGAAGCCTTAATCTCACGGTATCTCACATATCGGTCTTGCTTTATCAGTTCACGCACAGCCTCGATGGTTTCCGGCAAAACGGCCGAAGTTGCACGACCGTCGCGAAATTCATCCTGCAGCGAACGGCGTGTGAGATTGAACTCTTGGTACCAGTGATTTACAGTGGTATTTGATGGTGCTTCATCACCAAAAGTCGAAAAGAGTTGGTTGAGACACTCTTGACTCGATAATCCACACCGAAAATCGTAAAAAATCAACGCACGAAAATGTTCATGGGGTAATTCCATTTTTTAACCGAGATGAATTTTTCAACACAGTGTAAATACAACAAGTAGTACTCATAAGTGAACACGTTTTATGTATATTTATGGTCAAAAATGTCAAACTTTCCAATGGAAGTTCAAGTTTTCATCTGGCAACACTAGTACTACCAGGTCCCGAAGCATAAATAGCAATCTCGTAAGACAGTCGGAACCATACTGGCAGGGAATCTGTGGGTTGAACAGGGGAAAAGTGGCTAACAAAGTCGAAACCCCAATGACAGGGAATGTCGGGCTTGAAGCAGATGAATTGCGGGTAAAAAGGTCAAGATCGCCCAGAGAGAGAATCCCTCGCTTTAGCCAGGGGAAAAGTTTTTAACAAGTGCATGTATTCAAAGGCGGGAAATCTCTGGCTTGAACCAGAGGAATATTAGATCGAAGTAGGCTAGGTGCGGATTAATACACAGTCTACGTGTTGAACTAGATCCCTCATGCAGGGTGTTTACTTCACTACTTAGACTACGTTAGTATATACGTTAGTATACCAAATCGACACGAGTTCAAAGTTGCTCTACCTTTTATACTCTCTGTGTGGTACCACATACTATACACCAGACATATGAGGATAGTCATTACACTACGTTACACACATTCTGTCCTATGAACCAAATATACTTTTTCGAAAAGGGGAGAAAAAATAAAAATACACGTGTATCGTCGATTTTCATGTTCATGTCAGAATTTTTCTTTATGTTTAAAGTTCTCTGGTGCCACACAGTGAAATGGCTGCATATAAAGGGTCCGCCATCTAACGTTTTTTTTTCACCTAGTGCTACTTTCGTGAATGGTAACACTTAGCTCATGTCTGATTTGACAGATAATTAGTTTTATCCTTCCGCTGAACGAATATGGTTGTGTATACGCTTGAAAAATGCTGGGAAATATGGGAAAAATGGGCCTGCCATCGACTTACAGAAGACCCCGATTTTGCCAAAAAAAAAATCATCTTTTCAGATGAAGCTCATTTTGATCTTGGCGGGTATGTAAACACGCAAAATTGTCGCATTTTGGGGCACAGAAAACCCGTACGCATACATTGAAAAGCCGATGCACCCAAAACGAGTCACTGTTTGGTGCGGATTTTGGTCCAGAGGCATAATTGGGCCATTTTTCTTCGAAAAATAGCAAGGAGTGGCCGTTACAGTCAATGGCGATCGTTATCGGGCCATGTTGAACGAATTTTTGTTCACAAAAATTGAAGAGGAGGATATTGGCAACATTTGGTTTCAACAGGACGGCGCTACATGCCACACAGCCGAAGCTACACTAGATATTTTGCGCCCTGTTTTTGAAGATCGCATTATCAGCCGCAGAGCTGATGTCGTTTGGCCACCTCGGAGCTGCAATTTGACACCGTTGGACTATTATTTGTGGGGTGCCCTCAAAGATAAGTGTTACGCCGACAAGCCAGAGACAATTGACGCTTTAAAGGACAATATTCGTGAAGCCATTGGTGAAATACAGCTGCACACAATCGAGAATGTGCTTAAAAATTGGACCGATCGTGTAGGCTACTGCATGGCCAGCCGAGGCAGCCATTTGAATGAAATTATTTTCCATTATTAACCGGAAGAATTGTACTTTCAAATAAAAAAAGAAATTTGAGAAAATATTCATAAGTTTTTTTTTATAGCATTTTCAAAAAAACAAAGTTATTTGGCGGACCCGTTACTTGTGAGGAAAAAACGAAGTGGTTGGAATATGATGAAATTTAGTTTAACAATAGTAACTTTCCAACACTAAACTGTTTATGACCTTTACAAGTATTGCGGACGTGTTTTATAGTCGTCGAAATTTTTGTCTACCTACACGCTGAAAAATAACGGCCCCGAAAACATATTCCAGGAACCATGTACATGTTTGCAAGCATTGTTTTCGTGAATGCAAAATCTGCTGCTTTTTGTTTCTTTACTGAGACAGACCCCAGTGGTTTCAGCAGTTTTCAACAAACAGATCTGCATTTGGTTCAAATACATATACTCGTATTATAAAATATTAATCATTGTGTCCCAAATATGTTATATTGAATAGCAAACACAATGTCTTTGGACACAAGCATACAATATTATAGCTACAAACACGTTATATTTGCGTCCACATAATAAAAAAGGCAAATTTTTCAGCGTGTATATAGCGGCTTCGACTATTTATTTCCACATAGCGGCTTCGGCTGACTATTACCACAATTCCTGATTGCAATAGCAAAAATCCACAAATTGGGATACGAATTGATACCTCATCCACCGTATTCTCCAGATTCAATTCCCAGTGAAAACATATAATTCCAACCCTGAAGAAATGTCTCGGCGATAAGAGATTTGTGTCGAATGGGAAACCTGAAAACCCCAATTTTGAGGACCTTGAGAAAACATTACATTTCGTGGGAATGAAAAAATTGGAAAACTTATAGAAATTATAGAGCTAAAGGGGGACTAAGTTGAGAAATAAAACGTATTTTCCCTAAACAAAAATTCATCTTGTTCACAAATACTACGTTTATACGAAAGCTTCTATTGTGATATCAAGTTGCGATATGTCAAACAAGTACGTGTTACTTACACGTCCTTTATTGACATATCGCGATATGGTATCCCTTTATCAACTATCGTGAAAACGTAGCAAAAGTCACGCATTGTTCATACTGCTCATACCAACATCTGTAGGCCTTCTCTAGTCTGATTTCTGTATGACATTTTCCCTATTATACCGTCATATATTTAATTCAATACAAATGTTTGAAATTTTTCAAAAGTATGAACTGAAGAATAATTCTTATCAAATTGGTGAACATTTTGCATCAACATGATGCAGTTAATTGTGTTTTCTCTTAAGTACCGATCTGTTTGAAAAAAACAGAATACTGTAGGTTGATTCTTAAATTGGATTCCTCCGTTGCCAGAAACTGAATTTGTTATATCTCTCAATTTACTTAAGCTTTCCGTATGCCATGGCTTCAAAGCATAGGTATTGAAAACTTGAGGTCAATAATATAAAGTGGATGATGGGCATTAACTAGTCCGCGTATGGGCGCTCCTAGAATAGTAACTGAGTTAATACTTCTTATACACGATCATCGATTTTCTGAAAAGGCTTCATCCAATACTCATTCATTGCATGTTAGTGAGCAACATGAAGGCTCACATTAATAAAATATTTAACAACATCAAACAAATATTTCACATAAAAAACTCACAAAAAAACAGAGACTACCGGAAATCACGATACTACCGCACATCCGAGTTAATCTTTTGGTCAATTAAAAATAATTGAATCAATTTCACAACATAATTTTCAACTCATTCATTCGTTCGTGTTATTGATCTTTCGTTTTAATTGAATTGAGAAGAGTTTTTCTCGCACAAACTCACACACAAAATGTCTTGTGACTATCGGCCATAATTTGAGAAAAATTGTATTTCATTAAGTCTGAATGAAAGGAAAACTCCAAGTAGGCAAAATAAAAATAAAAATAAAAATAAAATACTTGTTAAAAATTTTTATGACCATAAGTTAATAATAAATGATGATGATGACGATGACTTTTTGTCATCATCTGTGGAAAATCCCTGCTGACAGACAAAAAGCCACAAACACAAACGTATAGAAATCACAAATCTCACAAGATCAGTAGCATAAGAAACAAATGTACAAAAAAAAATATCAAGCGACACTTGAATGTCATATCTGGAGAAAAACGACGAAGCAGCAGCAACAGCATTAGAAAAGTTGCAACTATAGTGTATATGATGAAACAACAATAAGATTTGGTAATGACTGCAGGCAGCGGCTGCTACAACATGTCACTTTCATTCGAGGCTTAGGTTTTTTGCAACTTCAAAATGTCAAAAGAAAGTAGAAGTTAAAGAAATTGAAATAAGCCAAAACAACTGAGCGAAGGGGTAGTGGAGAGGACCGATTTGAGTCAAAGTACTCCGTGAATAGTCACCATGGCCATTAACGCACACAAATAAACAGACGGACGTCCAGCGAGCTAAAAGTACACACAGTGATTTGCAACGAATTCAATGACTGAAATGACTGAATCCATAAAACCATTTGTAGTGCAATGGCTAGAGTGCTCGACTCTTGCACATGAGAACATGGGTTCAAAATACCCTCTGACAAACCATAATTTCTTTTGGTGACGGTCACCCCCCATATTGGAGCCGACACTATCATGCAATTAGCCATGAAGAAGGTTTACTGTTCCCGTTTGTAGTACACAATAATTGTAGTTCCAAATACATAATTGAGTCTAAAATAACAGCACACCTCACTGATTGTGGGGAAGCTATCCTTGATCCTTCCACGAGTTGTAAAGGGATAATACGTTAATAGGAAAGAGACTACAGCATGACTTAAAGACCAAAACATTATCCGTGTTAATGTCCAAGTAGGTGCAATAACATTAAGGCTGAGGACTGTACTGGACGATGCTTCTGATCTTAGTCAATCGCTGACATATGCGTGTATTTAGGAGAATTTTTATTTGAAAAATGATTGTTTATTATTTTTACCACTTCATGAAAAACCCTTAGAAACCACAAAAAATTGGTTATATTTCGATTGAACGCTCCGTTTTCGAAATATACCCGCTGGAAAATAACGTCCTCTCTAACATATTCTGCAGGAATCATGTATATGTTTGGAACACACTTCAAACATTCATATGTTTTCAAGTCCCAAACTCACCTGTATTTAAATGCAAACAGCATCATGTTTACTGGCAAACATATAAATGTTTTAACGTGGAAACATATGCATTCTTCATCACAAACATCCATATGCTTACGTGGAAGCATTCGCGCGTTTTCCCCCAAACATGGAAACATATGCGTATTTCCCCCAAAACATAATAATATTTAGAAACGAATTATTCTCTGATTTCAATATATATGTATTATTTATTATAATGTTTTTGTTTTCAGAAGGTTTTAGCTATGCGTTGGTACACAAACAAGATATTTATATACAAATTAAGTTTGTGCAAGCCAAGCGTGGACTAATTACTAGTGTTTTTTTATTACACTTATTTCAAAAATAGTCCGCCGTTTCTTTCCTCAAAATCGTTTCTCACTTTGGTAGCACACATACATGTATACGAAACACATTCACAAAAAGCACAGTAACATCACAAACCATTTAACCGTCAGAGCATTCGTTTATCCTTTTTTCACTGATCAAGAGCTTTTGCTAACCTCTGTCCGATGAACCATTGACGACTGAATACATGAAACTAAAACGTAATACATCAGCCAAAATAAGAAAAACTTCATCTGCAATTTACACGCACACTCAGGAATATTTATGACTCACTGACTGAGAGAATAATGCAAAAATAAAGATCCACACTTATAAGATAGACTCTCTCGTTGTCCTTCTTTTATTCTTTTGCTCTCGAGATAAACAGTGCAACAAACACAGCTGTATTTGTATCACAAACATAAATGTATGTGGGTCGCAAATACATATACTATAACATATTAATCATTAGGTCTCAAACATGAAGTATTGAATACCAAACACAGTGTGTTTGGAAACAAGTATATTATATTTGCGACAAGCTCCAAACACACTTTATATTTGCATCCAAACAACAACAAAAAAAATTGATTTTTCAGCGTGTAATCATAATGGCATTTTGGCAATTTTGTACTCCAAAAATTTTAGTTTTAGCGATTTGTTATAAAAAAAATTTATGCCGTATTGGTTGCAACCTTCCATCGAGTTAAAAAAATATTATTTTTGCGATTGGAGACACCGTTGCCGAGTTATAGCGATTTTTTTTATTTTAGCGAATTTCTTATTTTGGCAGTTTAAAATTCATACGAATTGGACCACTAAACTGAAAAATTATTTATTTTTTTAGGTACGACGCTCCATCTCCGAAATATAGCTTTTTTCTAATTTTTTCATATTATCGATAAAAATTACCCATTACCCACGATATAGGAACCCTGGGTACAAATAATAACTATTTTGTTTACTTATATATTTAAATATAAAACAGCCATCAAATGCAAGTAATTAGTTCAGCATACCAATATATTATTTGGTACAACCAAATTAGGTTTTACATTTTTCATTGATCCAACAAATGGAATAATCCCCACTACAGGATAATTTGATTACCAGAACTAAAACTCGATTGACAGATCACTTTTATTTCTGGTTGCTGTGGCTTCAACTAAATATTTCAAAACAAAAACAATAATTGGAGTACAAATCAATTGATATGCATAATATTTGGTGATACGGAACACAATTATTGGTAATCACAACTGAATAATGTGATAGTCCAAGGAACGGACAAATTTTAGTTGGCTGCAAATATAGTTGTGACAACGACTCTTCTCTGTGTGTGGGATAAGAGTAACAAGGAGTCTCGAAGGATGTGTATTAAAAAGCTGGCATATTACCGGCGAAAGAAGTTTAAGATTCTAGAAAAATTTTTTTTTGCTCAATATTCCAGTTTTGTCGTGACCTTCTTGTTGACATGCCACTAGTTTTGACTTAGGTGAACATCTATGTCTGTCAGAGCGTTCCATTGGTTTGTAAGCACTATTACATGACTGACTCTGACTAATGCCAATGCTGAGGAAGTCTTTATCTTTTGTCAGAAGCGAGTCATGCGTATAGAATTTCAAGTTGTTCAGAAAACATAAAACTGAAAAATATATATTTTAATTGTATGCCATAAATTTTCAGAATTAGTTGCAAAAATATTTCAAAATTAATTCAAGAATATGCAAATTTTTAGGGAATATATGCACATGTATGTATGCATGTTCATGTATGTGCCCATTTCTTTTTATCAATATAATATTTATTTTAGCTGTTTTTAAATTACAGGTCATCCATCCCAAATGCTCAAACGTAATTATTATTTAGGAAATAACACAAGGTCACCATATTTGGAGACGTCTTGGCTAAATGACCCAAGAGGACGACTTGTGTACATGTCATAAGCTGATAGCCACTGTTGACAAACTTCGGAAAATTACTCCTGACTTTTTACCAGATGTACGAAAATGTCAGGGGGTGTCATGAAGTTTTTTGTTTGGAAGAGGATCGGTAGATCAGCACGGACTCTGGCACGTCACTTCTTAGTCAGTAATGATGTCTTTAGGAAATTTCCAACTGGGTAAATGACATCCATTGAATGAAACCCCACGATTGAAATTCCAAAGACCCCGGTGTATAGTACACCCTAATGTACAAATTCTGACTATATGGTCATATTATATTTCAGATTTTATTTAATATCGTGCAATAGATCAGCTACGTATACATACATAGATTCCAATAAATAAGTACCTATAACATAGAGACACCACATTTATTGAGGCCTTGAGCAACTGACCAACTGACGAATGGTTACTCCAAGACGTCTTGTATACATATCATAATTCCGGGACTTTTGAACTTACAGTGGTGTGCGATGAAATAGAGTCACACACTCGTCAAAACTTTTATTCTCTGCAAATCAGTGGTCCAAGATGTATCATGTCAAGTAATTCTGAACCTGATTGACCGGTCCTCTGCTGAATATAATGCCGTCATTTTTAATAAATTTTGTACACTACTCTAGGTCAGTGTCAGTATTTTAAAGGCTATGTAATGACGTGTGCTATAAAATAGAGTCAATTACAAAAAAATATTTTATTTTTTTAAATGGTTAATGTTAGTTTGAATTTGAATTTGAAAACAAAGTTTGGCTTCTAAATATGATTAATGTTTATTAGTAGCATTAATAAATTGTCATTACTGATGTTCCAAAATGGGCCGATGTAAATATTGCAGTCATGAGCGCCAAGAAGCTTCATACAAATTACTGACATAATTGGATGCTCAAAGAAAATGTTAGAGACCGGAATAAAGTATAACCCCAATCCAGGAACCAGACGGCAAAACACTGAAAATTACAAAACATTTGGAACCAAAAATATTGCGCCACGTAGAGATCGACTTTTGTTACCTCTTCCGCCCTTAAAATGCAATACGATCGGGATGTTGACACCTCTACATTCAGAAAAATGCTAACTAAAAACAATTTAAAGACAAAAAGTGTCCGAAATGTTCCATTTCTATCCAAACAAAACGTTCAAAAAATGTGGCATTTTGCCAAGGAGCATGTGAAACAGTCCGTACACAAATGGCGAAATATTTTGAGGACAGCTGAAACTAAAGTGAGATTGGGTAATTATGATAAGAGTAATCTTCCTGTACCTTCCAACACCGAATTCAGGCCCAGAACACAATCCAAACAGTTAAACGTGGTAGCGGAAACATAATGGTACGGGGTTGTTACTCTTACATTGGGAGAGAACCTTTATTCCAAATTGAACAGACAATGGACACTGCATATTATACCACTGTATTAAAAAAACATCATGATTCCCTGTGCTAAATGCGAAATGCCTGTTTCTACATAATATCGACCCTAAACACACAGCAAGCAAAAGCTTCGTTTGAAAATAATAGTGTCATAGTTTTAAGATGGTCTATGCAGTCGCCCGGCTTAAATCCTATTCAGAATTTGTGGCGGCACATTAAAGTGTCTATCAAACGAATAAACCAATTTAATAAAGATGAGCTTATGACACTGGTACAATCGGCGTGGAAAACATAACTTGTGGAGACTTGATGATTCAATGTCAAGGCGTTGCTTAGCTGTGATAAAAAATAATAGTTATTTCATAAAGTACTGAGATAATATAAAGGATTAATGAAACATACATTTTATTTGACACAGCTAAAGGGTTTTCAACAGAGACGCTACAAAAGTAAATCGATAGGGACAGCAAACGACGCCATATTTTTTCCCGCTCTTTTGACATTTCTCTTCAGTAAGGTTTGCCATTTCATCATGGAAAGATATACGAGCCAACAACGAGTCGAAATTATTAAAATTTACTACCGAAATTTGGAGTCAGTGGGCTCAACTTTAAGAGGCCAACTTTAAGAGGCCTCAACAATCAGCGATGAGGCTCATTTCTGGCTGAATGGCTTCGTCAATAAGCAAAATATGCGTTATTGGTCAGACAGAAATCCACACGTAATCCATAAGTCATCATTGCATCCCGAAAAAATTACGGTTTGGTGCGGTTTATGGGCCGGCGGCGTCATTGGGCCATACTTCTTCCGTGATGATCAAGACCTGCACAATTCTGTGAATGCGAATCGCTACCGTTCAATGATAACCGTATATTTTTGGCCCCAATTGGATAATATGGACTTGGAGGACACGTGGTTCCAACAGGATGGCGCCACAAGCCACACAGTGAATGCCACAATAAATTTATTGGAAACCAAGTTTGGTGAGCGTGTTATCTCACGAAATGGCCCAGTCGATTGGCCGCCTCGGTCGTGCGATTTGACGCCGTTAGATTATTTCTGCAAGCGTGCCCGTGGTGGCCATGCAAAAGAAATCGAGTTCCATACATAATGGCATCGAGCGTACTTTCACAGGAATAAAAAATTTCATTGGTACCTAAAACCGGTTTTGTTGTATTTAAAAAAAACTTTTGTAGCGCTCTTATTGAAAAACCCTTTATTTATTCCAGTTCAGATGATGAATCGCGGTGACTCTATTTTAATTCACAGGCAAAACGGGGCATTTTAAAATATTTTGATTTATACCTAATGATTTAATTTTAAATTACGACATTAATGTTCTAAAATGTTATATCTAGTTCTTAATTGAACAATTAAAAATAAAAGTTATAAACAAAATTTAGTTTTTTTACATTTGTTTTTGTTTTGAAAATGTTGATTAGTGTTGACACTATTTCATCGCACACCACTGTATGTGTGAAAATGTCAGGGGGTGCCACAAGACGTTTTTTGTATGGGAGCGGATCATACAGTCAGCAGGGAATCTAACATTTCACTTCTTACACTCTGAAAAATCTGTAATTTTTTGTTGCTCTGGTACAAATATAACTTGTTTGTAGCTTATTGCAAATATAGTATACTTGTGTGTAAACAAGTTGTGTTTGCTATTCAATGTTACATGTAGGATGATTACTCAGCTTCTAATATGTTTTTGAGACCCAAAATGTGGCTTTGTTGGTTGAAAACTGCAGCACGCGAAAACGTGCCAGAAAACAAAAAAAAACTAAAATGCAGCAGATCTTCAATTCGTGAAAACAATGCTTGCAAACACGTACATGGTTCCTGCACTATGTTTCTTTTAGCATGTAGTCCCTGACGATGTTTATAGGAAAATTCCAACTGGGTTGGGGTTGAAACGAGGTGTGAGCACGAGGTTATAAAAGTGATAATTTTTTTTTTTTTTATTATTTTTTTTTTTTTCATTTTTTTTTTAAATCGAGCGAACCCATCGCCTCCACTCTTACCCGCCCCTACCGACCGAGAGGGCCACGTCCCCATAACGTGAGGACAGCGTACACATTATAGACCGGTCTATAACGGGAGAGCAAGGATCATAAGTTCACACGTTACAACCAAGTACAGAAATTCGTCACCAGTTGGTATTACACTAACATAAATAAGTATAAAAGCACATCACGAGATATTAACATAACAGACTTCATAATATATAATAACCACGAGCAAAACGGAAACCAAATTATAAATCAGACCAGATAGTAAGGATGAAGTAAATTAATGAGATAGTTTAAATGTTTTGAGAGAGATTATTAAAATCTTGATCAAGCACATTTGCCAATACATTTTTGTTCCATTTTATAGGAAAAATAGGAGAAAATTCAAGATTTCCGTTAAATTAAATTACTTAAAGATATTGCCTGAAAGCTAGCGATTTCTCTCTAAACTCAATTAGTATATTAGCCCCGCTCGAATTCTTAAGAACCAGTTCTAATAACATCCCCTCCAAGGATTGATCCTAACTCTGAATCTGAGCCACCGGTTCAATTTATCGTCCATACCTCCGCAAACCGATAGAGATTATGCCTTGCAATCTTAGGTAATATAATAGGTATTAGGAACTGTAGCAGGTCTCCCAAAGACAGAAATATAAAATGGGATAATGGGATGGGATAATCCATGGAAAATTGAAAAAAATTCATCGTAACTGGAATGTAGTTTCCCAAAACGCTTTTAACAACTGATAATTTGATGAGATACAAAAAGGTATTATAGTCTTTTATAAAATATCGCTCACGTGGTCGATAACAATACAATCATTATCGTCTACAAAATGTTGGTTCACAAATATTATTAACAACTTGATCAAATATACAAGTAACAAAACTAAGATATTAGATGCAACAGCTACAGATGTGATCTAAAACAATTTAATGTTGAAAACAGTGAAATATTTAAAATTTCCAGCTTAATTCTACTATAAAATATTTCGATTTTGACCACAATAAATAAATTTCAAACAACAAAATCATGATATCTATTCACCAAACTTTTTCATGGCTAATTACCTTCGTCGAACGAAATGTAAGATGCTCAGAGCACGAATCGAAATAACATTCTCATGTACAAGAGTCGCGCACTCTAATCATTGCACCATCTATCGCATTGGTACAATACAACATTTAACTCTAATCACGCATATAAGTAACATTTACCCTAAAATAAAGTTGCTTTTAAACCACTGTGCATCTCCATGTATATCTCTGATTCCTAACGAAAATCACCGACTTTAAATGAAATTAAACATTTGTTTGAAATGTTGCATGCAACATGACATCAATGGTTTGCAAATCGTAGAAGAAAAACTGAAACAACAGCGGCATCAGCAACAATGATCCTTCAGCACTTGGTAGTAGCCACCAGTCACAGTTACCGCAACAGCAAATTTGCACTTTTTTATTTGATTGTCGAAAAAAATTAACGCATTGTCAACTCTGGGTAATATTATTTTCCTAAGGCCACAAACTTACAGGCTGCTACCGCTGCTTTTGGCTATTTTGGTCATGCGGTGATGATGGTATACGCTGGCGCTGATGATGATGTGACTAGCTACTTCTTGGGTGTAAAAGTGATGGTGCGGTGGCGGCGATGGTGGCATCAATGCTGCTGACGGTGACGAAGAAATTGGCTAATGCCATCAGATACAAATATGGACTCAGCTAAACCGTTAATGTCAATTTAAAGTTTTGTAGGCTCAACGACGACGCGTCGTGTGGTTATTGAAAGTGACACAAACTTTAAGGAATCAACATCATCAACTGCCCGCATTGTTTATTTAATTCACACAAACACACACGCACACTGTGCGCTCATTTAAAATGATAGATACATATATATAATATAAACCAGATACAGGAGCGTAGCTATATATTAACAGCCTTATGCCGCATTTGTATATTCTTGCCTAATCTCTGCCGTTTACAACGCCCAATTTGATAATAACTTGGCATTACAGGTAGCAACTCCGTACTACTCGCTGAAAAAAACAGCCTCTGTAACATATTCTCTCAAACACATTCCGCAGGATCCATGTTCTAAACTCACTTATATTTAAATGCAAAAATTAGCATGTTTACTTGCAAATATGAATACATTTACGCAATCTTAGCCTTATGCGTGTTTCATCCCAAAACATCCATACAGTTACGTCGAAACATTAGTGTGTTTTCATCCAAAAGAAAGATTGACGACAGAATGCATGTAACAGCAAACATGTAATATTGAATAACAAACACAATGTGTTTGGACACAAGTATGCTATATTTGCGACAAGCTCCAAACACACGTTATGCAAGATCCTCTCGAGCGCAATGTGTGAAAGACTAAAGTCGGACCTGCTGGGACCTTGTCAGAGTGGCTTTAGGCCTGGAAAGTCAACTATCGACCAGATATTCACATTACGACAATTCCTGGAGAAAATTCGCGTAAAACAAAAATCAACACCTTACCACCCGTTTGTCGATTACAAAACTGCTTTCGATTGCCCGATACGGGGAAAACTGTATCAAGCTACGTCGGAGTTTGGTATTTCTGTTAAGCTGTTACGCCTTGTAGATTGACACTGATCGAGACGAAATCCGCAGTAAAGTTTGGTAAAGATTTCACTGAACCATTTAGTGGGAGGCGAAGACTCAGGAAGGGCTACACCCTATCATACTATCTCCTCGACATTTTCATTGAGATCTTTGTTAGAAAACCTGCAGTCAACACGAATATAACTATCAGCAGCTAAAATCCCATTTTGTTCGCGAAAGCTGATGATTTAGACATAATAGGGCGAAATCTGCGGGTAGATGTTGCAGTATTTTCGAGAACTGAGAAGGAATCAACAACAGTGGGTTTGGCAGTAAATGAGGATAAGAAATAATTAACGGGTTCGACAAGCAGAACAACCACCTGATTTGATGAAAGAGTAAACGTTGATAACCTTTGTAATTTCGAGGTAGTGGACGAATTCAGTTACCTCGGATCTGCCGGGAACAGAAGCAATAACGTCAGCCTAAAAATCAAACGGAGAATTGTGCTTGCAAATAGGTGTTATTTCGGGCTGAACGGCAATCAACACGAATAAAACTATCAGCAGCTAAAATAACATTTTGCTCGCGAATACTGATGACTTAGACATCGTAGGGCGAAATCTGCCAGAAGATACTGCAGCATTTTCAAGAATTGAGAAGGAATCAGCAAAAATGGGCTTGGCAGAATACGTGAAAAATACAAAATTAATGGTTTCGACGAGCAGAACAACCACCTGATTTGAGAAAGAGTTACCTCGGATCTGCCGGGAACAGAAGCATTAACGTCAGGCTAGAAATCAAGCGGAGAATTGTGCTTGCAAACAGGTGTTGTTTCGGGCTAAGCAAGCACTTCAGAGATAAGAAACAAAGATCCATCTCTATCAGACTCTCATACAACCTGTCTTGCTTTATGGCGCATAACCATAGGTGATATTATATGCTGATGAAACAGCACTGGGAATCTTCCAGAGTAAAATGTTCCGAAAAATATATGGTCCTACATTAGAAAATGACGAGTATCGACGACGGATAAACTATGAGCTGTATAATCTATATCCTGACTTCGACGTAGTTATCGCATTTCCGCTGGCTGGGTCATGGCAGTAGAATGGATCAGAATGTACCACTGCGAAAGATATTCGAAGACGTACTCGAAGGCCATCGAAAAATAGAACGACCAAGACGTCGCAAAGTGCTTTGTCCCAGTACATCTATGGGACAAAAATAGAAGGAGTCGTCCTATGGTAATAAAATTTGGCACGACTCCCTAATGCAATAGAATTAAGAACATTTCAAAGTATCGACAAAATTGACCACGCCCATCGCCCACTGCCCATAAAAACTCAAATTATTATTATTAATATTCTACGCAGAAACCAAAAGTGATTTCAACAACACTTCTCCAATAACAGCAGATATGGATTTGTTCTTATTTTTCCCTGGTAGATAAATGTATAAACTGTAAAAAACAAAAATAATACAAAACACCTCATATTTCGTATTGTTTTTTTTTTTATTTCATTTTGAAGCCGCAAAACAGTATGATTTTATATATATTTTTTTTAAAGTAATATTTTTTATTTATGTTGTATATAAAAAACCAATAAAAACGACAAAACTTTAGTCACTGCATATAAAAATTAATTTTTGGAATTTTTTCGTGAAACTACTCGAAACAAGAGTTTGTTAAATCACGGAAAAGACGGAAAAAAATGTTTTTTTTTATTTGTTGGATCGATGGGGACCCATACTTTTTATCATCTGTATGGCAGATGTATAAACTGCCGTAACACCCTATCGGATAAACAGATTTTAACTAAAATTTGGCATGTATAATGCAGAAAATTGTATGCCTAGTTTGAAGGAAATCGGGTAAGGAATTCTGGTACCTCCCATACAAATTGTAAAAATCTCGAAAATTTTGTGGTTTTTAGTTGTTTTGATGCAAATATAACGTGTGTTTGGAGCTTGCCGCAAATATAATATACTTGTGTCCAAACACATTTTGTTTGCTATTCAATATTACATATTTGAGACACAATTATTAATATGTTATAACATATGTGTTTGTGTACCAAATATACCAAGAGAAATAAAGAGCGACAACGAGAGAGTCTATCTCGTAAGTTTGTATCAGTACTTTTGCATTATTCTCTCCGTCAGTTATTCATAAATATTCCTGAATGTGCGCATGAATTGAAGAAGTCAATGTTTCTTATTTTGTCTGATTTATTGCGTCGTCAATGGTTCATCGAACAGAGGATATCAAAAGCGCTTGATATTTGCAAATATTTATAACTACTTATTAACTAATTTATTAATTAAAGTAAAAATAATCTCCTACAAAATAATTCACATTTGATTAACAAGTAAAAAAGTAATCTTAAGCACTTTTTAAAAAGCTTAAATATAAAATAAGCGGCACAAATCGGAGAAGATTTTGCATTTTTCTAATAGATTAAAGTTTATATTAGTTTATCATGAAAAAATATTTCAGCTAATTTTATGATGTTTTTTTTCTTTTTGCCATCAAAAAATGAGAAGTTTTCAAATATTAATCTTGAAAAAGTAAATTTATAAAAATCAATTAAAATTTTTTTTTTAAATTTTTAACGAAATAAAAAAAAACAGAATTTGTACCGGTTCTTACCTATCCAAAGCATAGAACATAATGTAATTCCTTCCACAAATGTATTTTTGAACAATATTTTTCTTCAACTACTAACGAACGAAACTAAAAAATCAAATTATGTAGCATAAAAATCGCTCACTTTGAATTGCTCTGGAGGACAAAAAATCTATTGCTATGAAAAAGTATTTGCTGAATTTTTTTAGCTACGCTATTACCTTTAAAACGATACCAAAAAAATTCAATTCCAACCAAGTCAAATTTCTGATTTTTGTCCATGAAACGGAGCAGTGTGAGTCGCTGGAAAGCGAGAGCTTGCAATAAGAGGAGAACAGCTGAAAATCGAGCCTGTTGGAGAAACATGTTATCTTAATTTTGTAAGGCTCGCTGGGTTGTTTAAGGGCATGTTAGTAAGTAAGTGTTCAATGTTATAACAGTATTTGTGTCCCTAAAATTGGATCGCCATAATTGTTTCAGAAAATAAAAGATTTCAGTGTTTCACATACGCCCCTGCCAAAAAAAATCAGTAAAAACTGAAAAAGCATCAACATTGTCATCATATGGCATGAATAAATAATGTGTTGCCAACTCAACGCTTAATTGCAATTATGAACTTTGTTCATCCGCCCATCCTTCCGTCCAACCCACAGACAACTTTTCACATGACGAAATTAAAGTCTGCCTTGATGTCTGCCAAATCTTCTAATATGGTTTGGATTGGATTGTCGCCAAAACACTATTACTGTTGTTGTTGTTGGGGTGTATTCGTAAGATTGTACGCCGTAGTACATGGAGTAGGAGTTATTTTGTTTTTTTTTTCGGTGATTAAACTGCACACATAAGATACGACAATGCTCTCAAGCCAGAGTTGCGTTTCTAAATGACAAAAACTTGGATATAACTTGTCTTGCAGTCTTGGTACGTCGTCTCTAGAGAAATTTAGTTCAATGAAAGTGAAGTTTTTCTGTATTCACTTTTTAGTTTTCGCAACATTTAAACACCAGACGGACGCCAGCCATACATTATAACCATTATGAACCATGCGAAACTACCATGTGGTACTCGTATATGGTGGTGGGCCGTTTGTGTCTAAAATCAGTTTGATTTCATTTTCTATTTGATCCTCATCATCGTCATCATCACCATCCGTTTGTTGTTGTATTTTTTCTACTTCTTCTTCTTCTTTAGCTTTTGCTGGTGCCATAAATGTTACGTTGACTTTATTTGTGTTGCCAGGTTTGTTGTCATCGTCGTCATCGCTGTCACAATTTTTTGGGCTGAAAGTTAGAAACTCCTTTTTTGCGTGTTAACTCCTCTATATTGATGTTTGATAGATAGCTGCTTTGAAATGTGGCCAGTTGGCGGCTGTTGCCAGTCTCCACTCCCTCTCTCACCCTCTCGCAACTCAATTATGGTGCTGGCGGAAAGCGAAACTTTTAAAATGCTTTATAGTTTGTATGTATGTATGTTGGTTAAAGTTGTATTTCTTCGCATATATTTATGATTTCATTGAACTTTCTTTTCGAACTTTTTGATATCGCAACCATCAAAACTGTCTGTGAATTTTAGTGGGTGTCACATGTAAATCATATGCGAGTTATACTGTACTGCATCAATGTGCAACATTGTCTTTTGCATATTGATGCATCATAAATTATTGATACCATCATCCACGTACATATAAGGGAGTGAAACTTCAATAACATCAAACAAAACAAAACTTGATATCACATATCAATAAATGACAGCTTTCAATGTTAGATTTCGTTGGATTTCACTTGCAATTATGAAGAATATCAACTATTGTATTCCTCATAATCAATGGCAGTGCTAACTTTAATACTAACATGTAGATATCTCACGAAAAAAATCCTCACACCAAAGGAGCTTCATGATGAGCAGAACCTATGTATATAAATAAATAAAATCAAATAAATGATCTGCCAATACATGCCATGAAGGAATTGGAGAGAGCTTCTAACAACCAGTGAGCTGTGCGCCTTCCAGGACCTACAGTTTTTACACCGATTACGAACGAGATTTTTGAGAAGCTTTTTCATGGCTAAATATTAGACAGTGTCGCCATCACTATGCGAGGTGATCGCCGCCGAAAATATTTAAGTTTGTCAGAGCTGGAATCTGATCCTGTATCTTATAAACAAGAAGCGCGCACACTACCAATGCACCACAGACGGCCACACACCTACATGCTGAAAAATAACGGCCTCTCTAACATATAGTCCCAAACATATTCTGCTATAACCATGTATATGCTTGGAACAAAGTTCAAACAGTAACATGTTTGCAAGGCCAAAAACTCACATGTGTTTAAATGTAAACATCATCATGTTTACTGGCAAACATGTATGCTTTTATGTGGAAACATATGCGTATTTCCCCCCCAAACATAATAATATTTAAAAACGAATAATTCTTTGATTTCAATATATGTATATGTATGCATTATTTATTAAAATTAATTTGATCAATATCCACATAATAATCCAATAATACACATTTATAAATAATTAATACAAAAAATTAAAAGATTTAAAACGCCCTTTTTTACATTTAGGTGCATTGAATGCATTATTTGTTTTTATTCGTGAAATGAGAATCTGCTGCTCGTTTGCTTCTCCTTTCTTTGTTGTCTCTCAAGCTTTTGTTTACAGAAGGTTTCAGCTTTGCGTTGGTTATCATTATGCGTTGGTACACGCAGAATATATTTATATACAAATCTAGTTCATGCAAGTCAAGCGTTTATTTCACAAATGGTCCGCCTTTCCGATTTTCTCAGTAAAGGCTCGGACAGACAAAGGGCTTTACGTTGTTACCATTTCCAGTTTCTTTCCTCAAAATCGTTTCTCACTTTGAAAGTACGCATACATATACAGGGTGTTTTTTTTAAACTGAGACGATCAAATATCTCGAAAAATAGCCACTCTACAGAAAAAATGTCCATATTCAAAATTTAATCATACCGCGGGGGAAATACATTAGTGCAAAAAAAATAGTCCCCCACCCCCCCCCCCTTTGTAGATGGGGCGGGGGTAACTTTTAAACTAAGATAGGAAGCCATATTTTTTATTGCAGATACTGATTCTACGACTAAAAGTAAGTATGATTTGAATGAAATATTTTGTTCGGTTCATGATAGATGGTGTTGTAATCGATGAAATTCAATTTTTTCAATTTCTCCCCCTTAGAACACACGCATTCGATTCTGCAATATGTTTGAAATAAAAAACATCACGTTATCATTGCAAATACTCGAAATTCGTCATCAAAACAATTTATTAATGTAAAAGGTAGGTGAATAAAATAATTTTAGCTTAAAATAAGTGTTCAAAATGATGGCCTGCGACTTCAATGCACTTATTAATCCGTATTTCAAATGATTGCACACAACTGAGAAGTGTGTCTGATTGAAAAAATTGAATTTCATCGATTACAACACCATCTATCATGAACCGAACAAAATATTTCATTCAAATCATACTTACTTTTAGTCGTAGAATCAGTATCTGCAATAAAAAATATGGCTTCCTATCTTAGTTTAAAAGTTACCCCCGCCCCATCTACAAAGGGGGGGGGGGGGGGTGGGGGACTATTTTTTTTGCACTAATGTATTTCCCCCGCGGTATGATTAAATTTTGAATATGGACATTTTTTCTGTAGAGTGGCTATTTTTCGAGATATTTGATCGTCTCAGTTTAAAAAAAACACCCTGTATATGAAACACATACATAAAAACCAAAGTAACATCACAAACCATTTAAGCGTCCGAGCCTTCGTCTATGCTTTTTTACTGATCAAGCGCTTTTGATATTCGCTGTCCGATGAAGCATAGACGACTGAATACATGAAACTAAAACGCAATACATCGGACAAAATAAGAAACATTGACTTCATCTGCCATATGCACGCACATTCAGGAATATTTATGACTCAAGGACAGAGAGAATAATGCAAATATACAGATCCACAATTACAAGATATACACACTCGTTGCCCCTCTTTTAGTCTCTTGCTCTCAAGAGAGCACAGACAGTGCAACAAACACAGCTGTATTTGTATCACAAACAGAAATATATGTGGGTGGCAAACACATATATTCTAACATATCAATCATTGTGTCTCAAACATGTAATATTGAATAGCAAACACAATATGTCTGGACACAAGTATATTAAATTGGCGACAAGCTCTAGACACACTTTATATTTGCATCCAAACAACAAAAAAAGACAGATTTATCAGCGTGTATACAAATACTTTATTATAATTGGGTTTGTTTTAATCAGGGCTGTAGAGTCTGGCCAAAATAGGCCGACTCCGACTACAATTTTGAAACGCACGATTCCACACCGTCTCCGATTACAGCATTTGGTAAAACTATGACTCCGTTATTAAATAGCAAATTACCTTTAAGAGGACGGGAATCGATGGTCGTAACTTGAAACCCATAATAAACATAACACTTTTGTAAAAGACGAGGAAAACAATTATAAATTGTTAACGTTCGCCATGCGACTCGATTTTCCTCCTAATGACAAGACTACATGACCCAGGATTCTTCGCCATAAAGCAAGACAGGTTGCATGAGAGCCTACTACAATCGGATGTTCGTTTCTCCAGACAGTATCTTATCTTTGAAGTGTTTGCTTAGCCCGAAATAACACCTGTTTGCACGCACAATTCTCCGTTTGACTTCCACACGCTGAAAAATTTGTCTTTGTTTGTTAACTGGATGAAAATACAACGTGTTTGTAGCTTATCGCAAATATAGTATACTTGTGTACAAACACATTGTGTTTGCTATTCAATATAACATGTTTAGGACACAATGAGTAATAGATTATAATATATGTATTTGTGACCCAAATGTGTATTTGTTTGTTGAAAACTGGTGAAAACAGAAATGTGACGGGCAATAAAGAAACAAAAATCAGCAGATCTACAATTCACGAAAACAATGCTCGCAAACATGTACATGGTTACTGCAATATGTTGCTGGGGTCGATATTTTTCACCGTGCAGGCTGTCGTAATGACTTCTGTTCCCGGCAGATCCGTGGTAAATAAATTCAGCCAACTACTTCGAAATTATAAAGGTTATCAACGTTTACTCTAACATCAAATCGGGTGGATATTCTGTTTGTCGAAACCATTAATTTCGTCTTGTCCTCATTTACTGCCAAACCCACATTTGAAGATTCCTTCTCAATTCTCGAAAGTAATGCAGTAACCTCTCAAAGATTTCGTCCAATAATATGAAATTCATGAGCATAGGCGAGCAGCATGTAACTTTTGCTGCTGACATTTTTATTTGTGGTGAATACAGGTTTTCTTACGACGATCTCAGTTAAAATGTTGAAGAGATCGCATGATAGGGTGTTGCCCTGCATGAGGCATCGCCTCGTACTATGTGGTTCAGTGGGATCTTTACCAATCTTTACTGAGGATTTCGTATTGATGATGCAGTTCGATTCCTCATACCCGAATTACTAGCAAGCTAGTGATAATCGCTAGCTTGTAGCGAAAACACGCCTATTATTCGTCGGTAAAGCGGCCCGACCTCGAGCATTCGGACATATCTCTATCACAGATTTACCACTGGAGTGGAAATCCAACAGAAAGGCGTGGATGATGAGAGAAATTATGACCGAGTGGGAAAGAAAATCAGATCTCGCAACAGAAATATAAACTAACAAATGTTACTACATAGGAATTTTTTTTTACCAGAAATCACAACAGCAATCCTTCAGGTCAACTTTTAGGTTAATTAGAATAAAGCCATAAGATTTTGGAACTCACCAACGAAGTGGATGATTTTCCAAGAAAATTGAGAATGAACGAAGAGGCTGATTCTTATCTCAGTAGCTACGTCATTAATAAAAATTCTCGGTTCTGGAGGACGGAAAACTCACGCATAATTCATGTATAGCCTCACTGCAACCTATCAAAATCACCGTGTGGTGTCGGAAACGGTGATTGGACCGTATTTTATCGAAGGAGCGGACGGTAACGCTATTGCGGTGAACGGCGACCGCTATCGAGTCATGATGACTGATTTTTTTTGCCGGAAGTTGGCGAGCTGGATATGGAGGGCATGTGGTGCCAACAGGATGGGGTCACTTGTCTACACAATGCGTATTTTGAGGAATGCCTTCCAAGCGAGTGTAATCTCGCGTTTCTATGATTTGGATCGGCCAGCCAGATATACTATGAAATACTTCAATTTATGTCCCTTATTTCCTTGTGTATGAAATGTAATGTCTTTCCTTGATATTTAAATTTTTGGAAATAAAGTTCATTCACTTTAGTTACAAGGCATTAGTGGTTTTTCATAAATTTCAATAATAATTTCAATGAACACTAACATTCCTTATTGTAGTTAATGGATTTAAACGAACTTAATTAGAATATATTGTCATTATTTCAATTGCATGACAATTATACTTTGCTGCGCACTCAAGTAATAAACAATCAGATTTTACATTCAATAACCACAAATATCGAAAAATTCCTCCAAAAAAAAACCACGAAAATTCTTGTGCACCATCAAATTTCTTAATAGCAATAACATCAATTTTCATTACAAATTGAGTCATTCGATTTTATTTATGAGCGATGAAAGAAACTGTTTCGAAGATGTACTTCCGCATGCGCAGACAGAGAGACAGCGAGCAAGCGAGCGAGCAATAACAGCTCAACTCAGCCGCATCGTAAGAAGATGCAATGCAAAATCTACATGTCCATTACCATGTCCCTCCATCCGTCTGCCCCAACAGATGGGGAAACAAAGGATACTCCCATACGAAATTTTTGAGAAATTATTGCATAAATGTTAAATTGGGTCAACAAATGTTGTTTGAGGAAGACGCAGTCTACGCTGGAGTACGACCAGATGAACAAACGATTTCTGCTCATTTGTTTAAGAGAAAATAAGTTTATATAAAGGAATTTAGCATATAAAATGGCTATAAATTATGGCTGTAATTGCCTTTTTTTTTAAAGATGTTCAACGAACATAAATTATGATTTTTTTTGGAAGATCATTTCCCTTGTAAAGGATATGCGCATATTTCGCCGAAAGAGATGCAATTTCTTTGTGGAGACAAAAGTGATTTTGTGAAAAATAACACTTTCATTAATAATAATGAAGTTATATTAAAGGGTACTTTATAATCAACCACAAAAAAAATCATGAAATAATGGCTGAACCGTTAAGGATCGGATTTCAGAAACTACATACACTCGGAAAAAAATTTGATGACGTCAACCACATTTAGAAGATGTCACCCACGTTGATGGTTGTTAATGCCTTTTCAGAATTTTCAAAATGTAAAAAGGTTGATGGCTACTGGATTTCAAACTTTAAAATGGCTTACAACTATCGAAATATAACAGAAAACAAAACAATTGCACAATCGACTTGACAGATTGGAAAAATATGTTTCAGGCAAAATTTAAGAAGTTACACTTAAAGAAAAACGTAATTTTAAACATTCAGAAATAGTCATTATAAAGAGAGAAAATCTATTTTTGAAGAATAGTAGTAAGATTATTTGGGGCATTGAATGAACATCAACCGTAATATTGTTTGCTGCAACTGAGTCAGAAATTGAATGCAGTTGTAGCAACCAAAATATAAATAGTCACTACCAATTTTGCTATGATTCTGGTGCGGCAGCTACATTTGTTGGCTGTCACGAAAGAATTGAATGTAAATAAGTATATGGTAACCGAAAAATTTGGAAGTTATAACCGAAATATTTTTAAATGAGGTTGTCGCCATTGAAATTGTCTGTCTTTAAAATCGAAACTAAATATCACTGTTTTACAGTAAAAACTCATTTATTGAATTGTTCCCTCCGTTCAATTGATCAATTTATATTTATTTCCAATTGAAAATTTTGTCTTAAAGTCATTTCTCAATTGGAAATTTTGTCTTGAAGACATTTTCAGTAGTATCTCCTTAGGACATTCTCAATAGGTAATGACAATTTATGTAAGACAACTTCATGACATGTCACTAGTTTTGACTTAGGTGGCAATTGTGAAGGGACTGACAATGTATTAAAGACCGTCCTGTTGATTTTTCAGCACTATGTCATGGCTGACTGTCACTAAATCCAATGCTGAATGTATATAGAAAAAGTCTTTATCATTGTAAGTATTTAACTGCAGGTCATTTGTGCATATATATTTCAAGCTTTTCAACAAATATCAAACTGAAAAAATTATTTATGACAAAAAAATTTACAATTTCTTTCAAAAATAGTTAATAATGAGAAAAAGAAAATGCATAACTTCAGGGATTCATATGTACATATGTAGACCCAGGGTTTATGATGTTAACAACTCTTCTTCCACACACCTCTCTTATTTAATTATCGGTCACTCGGACCCAATACATACATAGACTAAAATAAGGCTACACGCAAAGAAAAAACTCGTTCCTCCCAAACGAAATCTCAGATAACTGAAGTTCGTTTGGGGACTTTAGTTAGGAGAAACAAACTTCTATTAAGCCACACATGTCATTTCGTTTGGGAGAACCAAAAAATGTTTTCAGCAAACGAGTTATGACAAATCTAAGCTGAAAAAACGTTTGCGAGAAATGAAAAACGGTTCTGAAAACTGTTCTTTCTGTTCTACAGCAACCGAGCTGTAGTTGCTCCAGACTAAAAAACGTTTGCGAGAACTGAAAAATGTTTGCAGTAAACGAGTTATGAAAAATTAGAGCTGAAAAATATTTCCGAGAAACGAAAAATGGTTCCACCAAATTTTGTTTCGGTTACAGCAACCGAGTTATTATTAAAACTTTTATTTATGGCTTCCATAAACTCTTTTTTTTAAATTTCCAACTTTTATGATTTTGGTTTTACCCATAAAGTTTGTTTTACAAACAGTTGTAATTTTCGTCTATTGTCTCACTGTCTACTTACACGTCTGTCTCGCCTTCCATTCAAATAACAACTAAAAGCGCAGCAAACTACAACGCGTCAATTGTCCATTCAAAATATATTGAAAGGTAGCAGCATTAGAGTGTGTGATCACTTTTATATGTATGCGTGAGTGTGTATGCCAAACGAGTCGATAATTTGTGTATACAATCGACAGAATGAGAGAAATTTACGTTCTTCATAATCTGTGCTCTCATTAGAAAAATTGCTAACTTCAGTCATCGCAAACATCTTTTAAATTTGGGGCAAATGTAATTTTGTACGTGTTTGATACAAACGAGAACTCGTTTGCAACAACATAATACACATTTGCGATATATGAGTATATTTTGGAGAACTACATGAACGGTTGGGATTACTAAATTAATACAAACCAATCAAAGTATTGTTGCGGCAACCGAGCAATATACGATTTTTTTTTCTTTGCGTGTAACATTTAGAAAATTACACATGAGCACAACATGTTTTGACGTATTGATCAACTGAATAGTGACTTTGGACGTCTTGTGTACATGTCATATGGTGACCACAACTATTGGCAAACTGCTGTCGATTCCTGCTGACATTTTACCAAATGTATGAAAATTTTTTGTATGGGAGTGGATCGGCATGTCAGCAGGGACTCTGATGATGTATTGAGGACATTTCCAACTGGGTGTATGTTCGCAAATTAACAGATATTAAGCTAAATTTAAAAATATAGCTGTTGGGATTTTTTAAATTGCATTGGATTTTAATTTGCATTACTTTATCTAAAGCAAATCCAAAAGAATTACCATTGCTCACAATGGCAATTAAAAAATTTAGAATTTCCATTTGCTCAGCCAGTGCTTGTATCAAAATATGTGAATGGTATTAACTAGTTTGAATTTGTTTGACTGCTGGCAATTCTGTTTATAAAGTTTTGGTTTGTGGCTTCGATGGCTTCGTAGTACTTATGGAATACGAATCTTATGTGGTTGTATCCGGTTACGGCTAATTCCATTATTTTTTCTGTGGATGTACACTGAGTGTTTTTCATCCGTTTGTTTCTATCTTCCATTGCAATTATTTGGTATTGTGAACCGTACACTTGACCGATTAATTGGAATTGACATTCATCACCAAGAAATAAAATCCCTCACTTTCCAGCGAATTTATATTTCAAGGTATATGTATATAGCTAACGTCCTTTTGTTACTCGTAAAGCGAATATTTATTACATTTGTGTTGACAATTTGACAACTTAGTTCAGCTGTTATTTAAAACGTTTCCAGTAACTGCAATGTTGGCCTGTTCGCCTATTCTAGTCAACTCTAAATATTATTTGCCTTAATCAAGATTTCGTTTTTATAAATTTCTTCTTTGGAAATGTTATATTCTGTTCTCCTCCAAATACTCGCGAAACATTTAACGAAAATGAAAAATGTTATCTTTTGATTACAATCGATTTCTCCCAATTAATTGCTCGTTGCAGTGGCAGCCGACACATGATGTAGTAACATCCCATACGCAGTTGGTACAGCAAGTACAACATTGTAGTGTTTCGGACAGACCAATGAATGTTACGAGTATTTGCCTTGTTTTCCCCATTCCTATTCCTACAATCTTTCGAGGTCTTCTATGCGATAGCTATTTGCGAGATTTACACACTTTTTCCTCTTATTGTGACAGCTAAATGCTAATGAGAGAAGAGTCTTCGCCTTCGTCTTCTTTTGTTTCAGATGTTGGTGAGCGGACGCATTTTATACTAGTAGTTTGTGGTAACTCCTATCGTAGACTGATGATCTTTTTGTTTCCTACTCCATTACTTTGCCATATACTGGGTAAGTATTCCGTAAGTATGACAAAGAAATTGTATTTAAATGATTGCCTGCAAGGAAAAAATTAACTAAATGCCACAATTCAATTGATATGCATCTTTTCCATTATTTTCAACGGCATCGTCGTTGTCATCGTCTTCCTTTGTCATCAAAGTTGTTGTATTTGTTGAACAAAATAAAAGAAGTTTAATATATATCTTCCTTTAGTCTTCTTGCATATAGTCTAAGATAATGGTTAGTTTGGAGTTTAGGGTTGCCAAGATAAAGTAATTAGGCAGGATTTGGAGAAATACACAATGCTATTAAGAAGCGAAACGAGTAGTAAATAGAATTGAATTGATAGAAATTTGAGACATGGAAAACTGATATTGAGACATTAGAGAAATATAAGTAGAATTGAAAAAAATTATATTGGGGAAACCCGAATTGATGATAGATAAGCAATCGCAACTGATGTTGTTACAAAAATTGCATTGCAAATGATTTTTAATATCCCGATTTCACTGACCAGAGGTTAAGTACACTCACCGTCATGACTAGTTTCGAAGTCCGTGGCAAGTTCATCACCAAATGCTTATTTACTAAGCCTGAATTGACACCCCCAATAGCTCATCAATCATATATACACAAACTCAAATATGCCATTTACATATGCGAATTAGTATCAATCGAATATCCCTGATTACCACCACACACTGAAAACTCAATAATTCCAACACAACCACCGAAAACTTTGTTCCTCCATGTTATTTTTCCACTGGCATTCTCGCATCGTTGCACTGCTTTGAGTGTCAGTTACGTGTCATTTACGTTTTTGAATTTGCATTTTATGGCCGATTTTGTTAGTTTATAGTACACGATCAAAAATATATTATACTTGTGTCCAAACATATTGTACAAGCTATTCAATATTACATGTTTGAGACATGTTATGTTATAATACATGTGTTTCTGATAATAATAATAATATGTTATAATATATGTGTTTGCGACCCAAATACGTCTGTGTTTGCGACACAAATACAGCTGTGTTTGTTGCACTGTTTATGGTCTCGAGAGCAAGAGAATAAAAGAGGGACAACGAGAGAGTCTATCTTGTAAGTGTGTATTTGGCCAAGAATATTTTTATTTTGCACCTCTTGATACCTGAGTTTAGTTGGCAATCATTTCTTTTGTCTACACATTTACATGAATCTATGAATGCAGAAAGATTAATAATATAAAAAACTCTTCCCAATTTTTTTGTTTTGTCCAAAGTTTTTTTTTCTATAATATTTGTAGCCATTTAAAGTGTAAAAATTGAGAAAAAACGGCTTGAAATTACCCAAGTTTTTTCAATTTTTTTTATTTTGCGTCCATGTCTTTTATGTTTTAGAAGTCAACAAGCGCACGGTAGAGTCACTATATGTTAGTGTAACAAAAAAATACTTTTGCCCATTTGTATTTTTCCACGCTGTGAATTTTTTTCTTGTTTGGATGCAAATATATCATGTGATTGGAACTTGTCGCAAATATAGTGTACTTGTGTCCAAACACATTGTGTTTGCTATTCAATATTACATGTTTGACACACAATGATTCATATATTATAACATATGTGTTTGTGATCCAAATACAGCATTGTTTGTGATACAAATACAGCTGTGTTTGGTGCACTGTTTACTAAATTTTTTTTGAGCCATACTCTAGAGAGAGCAAAATAATAAAAGAGGGACACACAGATCAGCCTAAGTTAATGTTATAGAAAGTTTTGAACTGTATTTATCGATTATTTGTTCAGTTAGTGATTCATAAATATTCCTGAATACATGTGTAAACGAAGTGTTGGTTGATCTGTTACGTTTTAGTTTCATGCATTCTGTTGTCAATCTTTCATTTGGGAGGAAACACACTAATGTTTCGACGTAACTGCATGGATGTTTTGGGATGAAACACGCATATGGCTCCACGTGAATGTATTCATATTTGCAAGTAAACATGCTAATTTTTGCATTTAAATATAAGTGAGTTTAGAACTTGCAAATATATGAATGTTTAGAGTGTCTTCCAAACATGCACATGGTTCCTGCGGAGGCTGTTTTTTTCAGCCTGCAGTATTCCTGGATGTGGATGTAAATTGCAGATGAAGTCAGTGTTTCTTATTTTGTATTCAGTCGTCAATGGTTCATCGGACAGAGGATAACAAAAGCGCTTGATCAGTGAAAAAAGAATAAACGAAGGCTAGGACGGTTAAATGGTTTGTTATGTTGCTTTGGTTTTTGTGTTTTGTGAAAGGGCAACAACGTGAAGCTCTTTGTCTGTCCGAGTCTTTTCTCAGAAAATCGGAACGGCGGACCATTTGTGAAATAAACACAATAAAAGACACAAGTAATTAATCCACGCTTGGGTTGCATGAACTTGATTTGTATATAAATATATAGTTCGTGCACCAACGTATGGTGATAACAAACTCATAGCTGAAACCTTCTGAAAACAAAAACGTGAGATACAACAAATACAGGAGAATCAAAACAATAACAGATTCCAATTTCATAAAAAAAAATAATGTATTCAATGCAAGTAAACGAAAAAAACATAAATAAATATGTAAATCTTTTAATATTTTGTATTAATTATTTATAAATGTGGATTTATATTGATAAAATTAATTATAATAAATAATACATATATATATTGAAATCAAAGAATAATTCCTTTCTAAATGCTATTATGTTTGGGAGGAAATACACATATGTTTCCAAGTAAGTATATGCAGGTTTGGGGGAAACAGGCGAATGCTTTCACGGAGGTATATGGATGTGTGGGATGAAGAACGCATATGTTTCCACATAAAAGCATACGTGTTTATGAGTAAATATGATACTGTTTACATTTAAATACAAGTGAGGTTGGAACATATGAATTTTTGGAATGTGTTCCAAATATATACATGGTTCCTGGAGAATATGTTTGGGAGAATATGTTAGAGAGATCGTTAGTTTTCAGCGTGTATGTATTAGTAATTGATACTACAATCTTACAAGGTCAGTATCAATTTGCTAATATTAAAAGTGGTTGGTTTTTGTTTGTTTCTCAAAAACATTTTGTTTTTAACTTAGAGTGACAATATGTCGTTTATTGCGCCCACTATTGGGTTCCCAAAAACGATTTTATTTATTTATCACAATGGATGTAATCGGTCCTGTTCTGTAAACAGAATCCAGCCAAACATAAAACGTTTCAGGATATTTTGGTTTCTAGATAAAAATTCAGAAGATAAGTATCAGTTTTGAATTTGTGAATTTAAAGACAAACAATTCAGAACAAAAATATTTCATATTTTAAGACCATCAAAATTGTTGACTTTTTATTTTGAAAGAAAATAGGTTTGATTCAACAACTGATCCATTGCCGTAACTACATTTTCCGAACGATATTCATTATCCTGGGATTTCGTTTGGCCTTAACGAATTTTTGTCATTTCCCGCAGTGGCTCGTTCTTTCACACCGCAAACCGTTCGGAAAATAAATATTTTATCACTACTTCCCACAGAGGAGGATTTCTCGAAGATAATATCAATATAAGCCTTCTCTACACGGTTGGACCGATCAAGATGAAATTTCACAAGGACTGAATTATTTTCTTTTTTTTCGACAAATCCCCGGCAGTGCATCCCATGAAGGAATAGGTGAGAGCTTCTCACATTCAGTAAGATGTGGTTTTCTAGCTTTACACTCACTGATTGCAACCTAAAGTTTTATTTGATAGTGTCACTGTAACTAAGCGAGGTGACTGCCGTCGAAGGAAAGGTTAGAGCAGGGATCGCAACCAGGTTCTGATGTAGAAGAGTCACGCATGCTAACCATGACACCACCTATTGCTCCGTGTTAAAATATTGGAAATGTAAGGCACATTGTAATAGTTAGGAGGACCAGGGCAACAGCGAAAAGATTAGTTGGAAATCAATTCAGGCATTGGAAATTCCATGTTAAAGGCAACATATTGATTAGAATTCATAATTATCATACGTGTGAAAGGGTAATGAAAGTATACTCATTACCCACAGGGTATGGGGAAAATAATGGATAGCTAGCTACCCACGCCGATGAGAAATTACTCTGCACGATTATCCATTACACATGGGGAATGGGTAAGCGGCCTTTACCCATTGCCCACGGCGATGGGTAATGGATTACCCAGGGTTCCCATCACCATTTTTGGTCGAAGATGTGAAAAATTTAGAAAAAATGTCTATATCTCGGACAAGGAGCGTCCAATCGAAGAAATAACTAATTTTTGTCGACTTCTAAGGGTTTTTCATATAGTAGTCCAATTCGTATGGAAGAATTTTTTTTCAAAAAATCGCCAAAATAAGAAAGTCGCCATAATAAAAAAAATGGATATAACTCGGAAACGGTGCGTTCAATCGCAAAAATAATTTTTTTGTCTCCAAAGGAGGCTTTAACCAATTGTCTTAAATACGGCATCATTTTGTTTTTAAAAAAATCGCTTGAACTAAAATTTCTCGACTCACAAATCGCTAAAACGCCTTTATGCCAATATTTCGGAAACGGAGCGTCCCATGGAAAAAATAAGTAACTTTTAAGGATTTCTAAGGGTTTTTCAATCGTATAGCAAAATTTTTTTTTTTTCAAAAAATCGCCAAAATGAGAAAGTCGTTAAAATAAAAAAATGGCTATAACTCGGAAACGGTGCATCCAATCGCAAAATTAGTAAGTTTGTTACCTCTGCCAGAGGCTTTACCCAATGGATGTTTTTAATACGGCCTCACTTATCTAAAAAAAATCGCTAATACATACACATGTGCGTTTAGCGATTTTTTATTTGAAAAAGGTTTGATTTAACGAATTTTTTTATGAAAGGTATCCAGTGGTTAAAGCCTTCTATGGAGATAAACAATTTATTATTTTTGCGTTTGGACGCACCATTTCCGAGTTATAGCTATTTTTTACTTTAGCGATTTTCTTATTTTGCGATTTTTTTTAAAAAAAATTCCATACGATCGGACCACTTCATGAAAAACCCTTAGAAGCCTTTAAAAATTAGTTATTTTTTCGGTTGGACGCTCCGTTTCAGAGACATTGGCATATTGATTTTTGATTCGAGAAATATTATATTTGCAATTTGACGCACCGTTTCCGAGTTATAGCCATTTTTTTCATTTTAGCGATTTTTTTATTTCGCTGATTTTTTTTTTAAAGTCGCCCATACGAGTTGGACCACTTTGTGAAAAACCCTTAGAAATCCGGAAAAATTGGTTAACTTTCGATTGAACGCTCCGTTTCCGAAATAAAGACATATGACGTTTTAGCGATTTTTTATTGGAAAAATTGTAGTTTTAGTGATTTGTTTAAAAAAAGTGATGCCGTATTAAATACATCCATTGGTTGCAGCATCTCGTGGAGGTAAAAAATTTTATAATTTTACGATTGGATGTACCGTTTCCGAGCTATAGACAATTTTTATTTCAAGCGATAGATATTATCATTTTGGGGATTTTACATACAAAAAATTCAATACGAATTAGACAGCTTTATTGAAAACTCTTAGGATCTCACAAAAATTATGTATTTTTTACATTTGATGCTCCGCTTCCGAGATATAGACATTTTTTTGATTTTTTCATATTTTCCATCAAAAATGGGGATTGTGTTTTTTTTATCTACAAAATTCATAATGGGATATGGCATCAATAAATGACCGTGACAGCCACTAAGTTCAATATATTAATCGGAATTGCTTTTAAACTAATCACTGATGCAACAAATAGAATATTCACCTAATTGTATAATTGCACTACAGGATAATTTGATTGCTACACGCAGAAAAATAACAGCCTCTCTAGCATATTCTCCCAAACATATTCTGCAGCAACCATGTTAATGTTTGGAACACACTTCAAACATTCGTATGTTTGCACGTCCCAAACTCTCTTGTATTTAAATGTAAACAGTATCATGGTTACTGGCAGACATGTATACTTTTACGTGGAAATATTAATTTTTCATACCAAACATCCATATACTTATGTGGAAGCATTCGCCTGTTTCCCCCAAACCTACATATACTTACGTGGAAACATATGCGTATTTCCTCCCAAACATAAAAATATTTAGAATGGAATTATTCTTTGATTTCAATATACATATATGTATTATTTATTATAATTAATTTTATCAATATAAATACACATTTATAAATAATTAATACAAAAAATTAAAAGATTTACAAATGTAATTTTTTACGTTTACATGCATTGAATGTATTATTTTTGTCATGAAATTGGAATCTGTTGTTTTTTTCTTCTCCTTTCTTTGTTGTCTCTTACTTTTTTGTTTCCGGAAGGTTTCAGTTATGCGGTGGTTATCATTGTGCGTTGGCACACAAACGATATACAAATCTAGTTCATGCAAGCCCAGCGTGTATTAATTACTTGTGTTATTTATTGTACTTATTTCAAAAATGGTCCGCCGTTCCGATTTTCTCAGAAAAGGCTCGGACAGACTTTGGTAGCGCACATACACTTTGGTAGCACACACACGTATATACGTAAGACCTACACAAAAACCAAAGCAACATCACAAACCATTTAACCGTCCAAGACTTCGTTTATTCGTTTTTCAGTGATCAAGCGATGAACCATTGACCGATGAACCATTGACGACTGAATGCATGAAACTAAAACGCAATACATCAGCCAAAATAAGAAACATTGAATTCATCTGCAGTTTGCATTCAGGAATATTTACGATTCACTGACTGAGAGAATAATGCAAAAATACAGATACACAATCACAAGATAGACTCACTCGCTGTTCCTCTTTTATTTTCTTGCTCTCGAGAGATCATAAACAGTGCAACAAATACAACCGTATTTGCATCACAAACACAGATATATTTGAGTCGCAAACCCATATATTATAACAAACACATGTATCAAACATGTAATATTGAACAGCAAACACAATGTGTTTGGACACAAATATATCATCCAAACAACAACAAAAAGACAGATTTTTCAGCTTGTAGAACCAAAACTGGATTGACAGATCACTTTTATTTCTTGCTGCTGTATCTTCAACTATATTTGTCAGTTCTTGCAAGCAACACTGAATTACAAATCCAGTGATATATATGCACAATATTTGGCGATACAGAACACAATTATTGGTAATCCACAACTGAATAATGTTAGACCCCAAGGAACGGTCAAAGTTTAGTTGGCTGTAAATACGATATAGTAGTTGTGACAACGAATCTCTTCTCTGTGTGTAATAGGAATGTTGGTATTTTTAAGTAAATTCTCATGCTTGGGAAGAATTTCTTCCAATTCCCTCAAGCGATGCACTGGAATTGGTGGGTAAAGGATATAGCAACGATTTCTGATTACGGTATATCATACGATGTTTATGGCACATGTTTCACATGCTGGTAACTCTGCAAGAACGATCAACGCACATGTGTAAAAAACTCATTTTACATTTTTGTTTCATTCCCATCCTTCCAACTTTCCAACATTCACATCAACATGATGGGGTATTTTCTTATCTGTGATTATATACAGAGTACACACAATTTTTTATTTCAAATGATCTATGAAACGTATCAGCCGGAGAGGCTTTGAAAGCTATGGCCGCTACCGCATGTGTTTAGCGTTATTGTTGTCTTGAATAAGTCCAAAGATTTCAATTGAATTGGAAGCGTTGTGACTCTTCAAGAGACAGACTTCTTTGGCAAAACAACCAAAACCCCGATGTCCGTATAATTTTTCAGTCTGTATTTTTGTTTTTGGTTTTGCCTTCTGAGGCATTTGATGAAATTGCAACGCAATGCAACACATACCAGTCCCATTCATGTGGTGCGTCGAGGATACCATTGCAGTCAATTGAATTGAATTGCGTTGGATGGACTGCATTGGATTCGAGTGCAATTGTTGTGTAGTGGTTGGGTATAGAGCAGCAGGAGCAGTTCATCAAATGCAATTGTTGCAAGCAGACGGTCAGTGGCATTTTTAATTAGTTTGTTTTTATAAACAACATTTTTTCGTAGCAATTTTTTTTTCTTCTTCTTTCGCATTATTATTATCGGCTGATGGCCATGTCCGCCTGCTTGTCAGCCTGTCTGTCTCAGGGTTCGTCTGGGTGTCTATTCATCCAGTCATCCAGCCATACATCCAGTCATCCGTCTATCCATTTTTCCTTGTCTGTTTGTGTTTCTGCGTGATTGTTGTTATGCCTTCTGGAAAGCCAAGTAGACGTACGAGTATCTTGTTGTTGCTTCAGAGTGGCAAAAAGACACAAAGTCACAAGTCAATCATTTATAGTTTTTAATAATCAGCCAGCGGACTCATATCAATTTGAATTGCACATTTATATATTTGATCAGCGATTCTTGTGATGAGTCTTGTTTTTGTATAATTGTTCTAGTCTATTGAGTTTCATCTTATAATTATTGTTGTTGATATTATTGAAATATAAAAATATATATTTTTTTTTTGGATTTGAAGAGTTTTTTGTTTTCGAGAATACTGGTCAATCAAGCACTGGGTTAAATTGATAAGATCTCAATGGCTGTGTGGTTGACGTTATGTTCTTTAAGTTTTCTTCAAATAAGAAGGAAACTAAAATTTTGTTTAAGGAAGAAGAATCAAAATAAAATCAAAAGTTCACTTGAAATGATTTGTACAGTCTCAATTGGCGATTATACAATTGAGAATTGTCTTCTCAATTCACTACCGCATTAGTTTTCATGCCGACTGACTATGAACTTCTAATCTCTTTAATTACAATGATCAAGCCGACAATTTATGGCTTCAAAATTAAAAACCAAATTAAACCAACAAATTGCTGCTAATTTTTGTTAAAGGCTGGTACTAACTTCGTACGATCGATATACATTGAGCAACATCAATATGTTTCGCTGCGAGATTGGTCAGCAACATATCAGTGTTAACGTCTATATTTTCTTGTTTTTTTTTAAGATTTTTAAACTAAAATCTATTTATTTATAAACATTAAAATATTGCTGGAAAAATGTTGTTTGTATACAATCTTTTTAAAGTTTCCGCGAAATGATGACAACAATTGTTCATGGAAAATATGCTGAAGCTTTTGAATGAAATACATACGAATTTGGGGAATTTCCTAAAACAAAAAGGCAACGTTTTATTACGCTTCCAATCGGTGGTGTAATGGTTAGTGTGCACATCTCTTGTACGTTTGAACATAGGTCCGATCCCCTTTCTGACTTTATTACACTAAGTTCCATGACGGTCGGCTAGTCCTTTCGCATTAAGACCACGCTCTGGAGTATAGAACAAGCCATGAACTAGCTTCTAAAATCACCGTTCGGAATCGGTGTAAAACTGTAGTGTGAAACTAGAAAGCACACAGCTTTCTGATTGTGCAAAGCTCTCCTCTATCCCTCCATAGGATGTAATGGGAAAATATTTATATATTTATTCACGACAATGCAACAATAAGTAACGATAATCAGTATTCCAACAATAACACTAACATTCTTCGAAACGAAATTCCTTTATGGATAGAAGTGGATCTGGAAATAAACGTGCCTGTGTTTTGGGGAACTTACTTACTTACATACTTATCCGGTCCCGAACAACCCAGGGGGGTCAGCGACCTTACAAAACGAAGATGACATATTTCGCTAACCAGTTCGATCATTTGCTTTATCTCTCCAGTTGGTAATACCAAGTGTACCCAGGGATTCGTCAACTTGATCCCTCTGGCGGAGTCCTGGTCTTCCTATTTTTCGCATTTCTTCAAGTTCGGTTTCGAAAACCCTTCGTGCTGCTTCGTCTTCCTCCATTCCACTAACTGTCCTAGCCAGCGCAGTCGCGTTATTTTGATCCGCTTAACAATGGCAATGTCGGCATTAAGGTCATATGGCTCATGGTTCATGCGTCGCCGATACTCGCCGTTGTGCCTTAAATCTTCCGGAGTATTTTTCTCTTAAAGATTCCCACAGCCAGACAGTTGTATAAGAGTTTGGTACAGCTGGACTTTCGTCACTCGAGAGAGAGCTTTATCGCTAAAGTGCTTGCTTAGCCCAAAATAACATCTATTCGCAAACAAAATTCTCTGCTTGATCTCAAGGCTGACGTTGTTGTCCCTGTTCACGACAGCACCGAGGTATATAAATTCCTCCACCACCTCGAAATTATAACGTTCACGCTTCGGTCTAATCGCGTGGAGGCCTTGTTCGTTGAATCCATTAATTTTGTCTTGGCCTCATTTAACGTCAGACCCACTTTTGCAGACTCCTTCTCAATTCTCGAAAACACCGCAGTAACTTCTCTAACTGTGCGTCCAATGATATCTATATCATCACCATACGCGAGCAGCATATGACTTCTGCTGCTGATGGTTTTATTAATGTTGACTGCAGCTTTTCTCATAATGATCTCCATTAAGATGTTAAAGAAATCGCACGATAGGTTGTGAACTTGTCTGAAGCCTCGCTTAGTTTCGAAAGGTTCGGTAAGATCCACACCTACTTTCACTGCGGATTTGGTGTTCGTCAAGGTCATCCTGCAAAGACGTAGTTTGCTGGAATACCAAGCCCAGATATTGCTGCGTAGTTCCCCCCGTATCGGACCCTCTAAGTCTTCAAATAGATGATAGGTGTCGATTCGTTTTTCGTGTGTCTTCTCCAGGAATGGGGTAGCGTGAAAATCTGATCAGTCAGCGATAATTGGTCCTAGTCTTTCGCACATTATGCTTATTATATGCTATGGATAAAAGGCTTATTCCACGGTAGTTGGCATAGAGACTCGGGTCACCTTTTTAAATATGGGACATAGTACACTGAGACTCCAATTGCCGGGCATGAATTCATCTAACCACAATTTGCTAATAAGCTGATGCATGCACCTTATCAGCTCATCGCGCCAGCCTTAAACAGCTCCGCCGGTAATCCATCGGCTCCTGCGGCTTTAGTGTTCTTAAGCCGGGCAATAGCTGTTCTGACCTCGTCTTGGTTAGGAGTGGGCAATCGACGTCGTCGTCCAAATTGTGATCGATTATATCATCGTCATTGGATATCTCAGGTACCAGTAGTGCGGCGAAATGATCGCTCCATATTCCCAACATGCGCTGCACATCTCCGATGAGATTTCCGTCCTTGCCTTTAGAGAAAGGGGGCCCTGAACTATGCCCATTAGTTCCGTTTTTGACCTTTTGGTAGAATTTTCGGGCTTCGTTCTTCCTTCTGTATGTCTCAATTTTCTCACTCTCGCGCTTTCTCCACTGTCGTTTCTTACGCCTAAAGAGACGGTTTACCTCCTTTCTTTTCTTCCTATACCGCTCAGACGCAGCTCGCATTGCAATTGACTGAAGCATTGTCATACGTGCAGCGTTCTTTTCATCATTTGCAATGCGACACTCTTCATCGTACCATGGTTTATTGCGAAGCGGTTTTTCGAAAACAAGTACGGTTGTTGCGGCAGTTTTTGTAGAGTCGGAAATGGGTTTCCACTGCGCATCAGGATCGTCATCGGGAGGGGGTGGGTTCTGTGCCAAAAGTTGCGAGAGCTTCCTTTCTCTGTGTCTGGTTTCGTACGATTTTTGGCCTACTCAATCTTGTGCGAACCTTTGCTGCTACCAGGTAGTGATCAGAATCGATGTTAGCTCCTCTGATCACTCGTACGTCCATTACACTCGATGAGTGCCTTACAACAATTACCACGTGATCAATTTGTCATAATGCTGGAATCTTGTACCACTAATTACCGTGTTTTTTTGCCGCGGCAAAACCAATCAGTCTCATATCGTTGTCGGAACTGTCAGCATCTTAATGTCATGGCCAGGGCAGCGGTCATACGCTGCCTCTAGGAGCTCATAGAAAATGTCTTTGGCATCACCATCTTTCTCTTCTGTCGGGACATGCACACAAATTAGGGAAATATAATAATATTTCGTTTTTTGCGGATTGTGGCTACTCGTTCACTCACAGGATTGAACCTAGAGACTAGATGTCGCAGTCATTTGCCACCTACAAATCCGCAACTAAATTCATGTTTTTCTCATGACAACTGTAGTATATGTCGCAGTTTCTTTTTCGTGTGCAGCCATGTCCTGCCCATCGCATTTCCTGGATTGCGGTAATGTCAGCCTTACAACTTTCGAGGACATCTGCCACTTGAATACTTGCATCGGATCTATATAGAGCTCGTGTATTCCAAGTGCATATCCGTAAATCGTGGTCCTTATAAAGTTTGCGGGGGTCGTCAACAAATAGGTGGTGTTTATGTTTTCGTTTTTGTTGTTCTATATGGCCGTCGGTGGTGCAATGGGTAGTGTGCGCGCCTCTTGTACTTGAGACCCTGGGTTCGATCCCTGCTCTGACCAGCTTAAAATTTCTGTCGACGGCGGTTACCTCGCATAGTGACGGCGACACTATCGAGTATATAGCCATGAAAATACTTCCCTAAAAATACCGTTCGGAGCCGGTGTAAAACTGTAGGTCCCAATCAGTGAGTATAAAACTAGAAAGCGCACAGCACACAGGTTGTGAGAAGCTCTCCCCGATTCATTCATAAGATGTAATGGGAAACCATTTATTTTTATACTCACGGCCATTATGAACGATGGCGGGAGGCAAACCCAGTCCACCGGGTTTTTGCACTTTACGTACTGCCAGGATATTTGATTGCAGCCGCCCATTATGGATCAGACGCTGACTAGGATGTAATATGCTGAATCTGGATTTTCTTCTTTTGGTTTCTTTCCGCCATTGGCCCATATGCTGGGCTCATCCGCCTTCTACGGAAAGAAGAATGTGCCCGATTGTTTGATGAGCTTCAGTGACATCAGTCATCTACTAAAGCTGAGCAATCAGGCTGCTTATTTGTTTCGCCTTCTAACTCTAGCTAGCTAACGGAGGTTTCCGAAAAGCCATTGCCCAAGACATACTGGCTGAAAGTAGTGAGCTATTTTGACTGCCCAATGAAGGAATCATTTCTGGCTACTCCCAAGCGAATGGCTATTAGAATATTTGGAATAATTTATAGTCGGACATGAACTTCAAATCTTTTCCTCTATACAATTATGAACTACATTTTAATACTCTTTTGTTAGAAATAAGAATAATTTTCCTCAAATTCAGTACGAGTACTCCTTTCTAAGAAATACGGAAATTTGTTACATTATTTGGAGTCCGTAAACATTTTACATGCACTCTACGTAAAATTGCCTCGGATTTAGTTGAATAGCCTAAATTTAAATACAAATGGCCAATAATTGAGTACATTTTATGAATTTTTTTTACGATTCCATAACCCATAAATTGAGAAACTTTGTTTCCTTTCAAAAACAATTATATATGAAATTGCATTTTGTCTCCGATGCATTTCGATTAAGTCTAATATGTAATTAGTTTTTTTTTGCGTTTCTTTGTATTTTTCAATCACGAGCGTGCTCAAATCAAATTGAGTGATTGCAATTATTTTAAATAAACTAACCTTCGATGTGGTTTCTATGCAACAATCGTGTTTTGTTTTTTTTTAGTTAATTTGTTAAAAAGAAAAATACAAAAATTAATTTCAAACTTTTCAAATAAACAATCATGGTAAAATTTACATAATATTGGGTGCGAGAAATATGGAAAATTGTTCATGTCTATTTCAAATATAAAATATTAAAACAAATTGTTTGAGTCTAAAGCGACAGTGTGATTTGTGTGAAGTGTGTTTTTAGTTTCTTTAACTCTGACACGAGTGCATGTGACTGTAGCTTATATTTTCAATTTAGGTATAACAAAAAACCGTGCAAAATGGTGCAATGATTAGCGTCTGCACATTTGACATACGAGAACGTAGGATCATTATCCGCTCTGACAATATGTATGTGGTTTCCGTCAACTGCGACCACTGCACTTGTGACGACGACACTACTCGTATTTAGTAAAATTTCCCATAAAAACAACTTCTCAATGTTTAATCGCTCAGATCTGGTGTAAAACTGTAGATCCTGATCAGGGAGTATATAAATTAGAATGCGCACAACTCACTGATGGAAGCAAGTTCCTCTAATGTTGGTTTGGAAACTTGTGAAGGTGTTTGCTATTGCCTAACACTTAGGATATTGTTCAAATTCTACTGATAATCCTATTAAGCTTAAAAATACTTATTACCAAGAACAAGATCACAGCAGTTCTCCCGAATTTCTCAAGTACCATTTCTTACTTATATTTACCATTTTACAGCAAATATTGAAATGTGTACCGACTATACTCAAGCCAAAATATGTCAAGATAAATTCCTGCTCTGTGTACATTTGTATTTACATATCACCATGATCCAACATTATCAACAACATAAACAACATAATCTTATCAGACTGAAGACATAATCAACTCCATACAACATCACGTTGCAAACAACCGACAACATGAAGTGGAGATAGAAAAACGCTCAAATCATTTGATGAAGCTGTAAAAAATGCTTATTACAACATTAGTCTTCATCATTTGCATCTCTAGTAAAACACAATGATGACGATAGAGATGGAGATGGTGGCAGCATCAACAACGGCCGTATCATACAACATCTCTATAACGACATAACCACGTCTGAGACAACAATTGCTGATGGAGATGATGCCTCCTATATGTCTGCCACACTAAACAACACAAATAATCAACAATAAAACAAAAACGTTAATGCTGCAAGATGCATATGATGCACATGATGCATACGTGGTTATCAGTGGTATTGGTTTATTTGAGAGGGGAAAAATCCCAACTAAAACAACATTAAACACCATTGGAATGATATTTGGAAAGTTTTTTTTGTCTTCTTGTCTTCATTCATCTATCGATCTTCAAGATGCATTCATTCACATGCATCATCATGAGGCAGACGAATGAATGGGCGGACGGACAATGGAATCGGTTGCATAAACTATTGGAGTTGACTTAAATGCTGCCGCACCTATTGGCACGTTCAGCTATTTAGCAAAAATACATCATCGATACAAAAACATGTTGATGTAAGAAAGATAAGCGACGATTTAACGAATATTTACAAATTTAACTAAATTTGAGGAATGGTATCCCCCGTTACACTCCCATGGGAGTTTTGCCTGAGTCGTGGATAGGGGATGCCCTTCAGATATTTCGGGTAGCGCAAATACCAAATGTGGGGGACCAACCAAAACATATGTAAACCAACACCTGAATTTTTTTTATATCAAACCAACACTCAGGGGATGCCCCCTATAAATGCAGTGCATTGTGTTGGAGAAGCAAAATTAAGGTAGTGGAGGATGGAAAGAGGGAGTAGTGTCTGGTGACATTTGCCTTGAATCATTGTATGTCACAATTGGTGGGAAATACACTAGCCGGAAGTTTATTCCACATACGGACTGTACGGCTGAAGAACGAATTTCCTCTATAGTGTGTAGTGCGGTCAACCGGCCACTCGTTAAAAAAAAAACGGACGAGAGTTCCTGGAAGGCCGCGTACTTCGGCTAAATATCCTAACGTCTGGTATAAGTTGACGGATGTCCGAGGAACACATACCGTGGAAATATCGACAGAACAGCGACACTCAACCCACATTTCGACGATGCTTAAGGGGGTTAATAGAGTTGGATACCCTACTGTCCTCTATCAACACCGTCGCTCTCCTCTGGACACGTTCGAGAAGCTCCAAAGATGTCCTAGGAGCACCGACCCATATATGGGAGTTATATTCCATCTTTGGCCTGATGTACGTGGTGTAGACATTGAGAAGATCAGATGGTGTGAAGTATTTCTTGAATCGCTTTAAAAACCTAGACCCTTAACGGACATCGCATTGTATTTTCATGCCCAGAACATCAAAAGCGTCTGATTCATCAATATCCACACAATATCCATAAACAATGACGACACGCCTGGATCAGCAATCCGTTTATGCGACAACAAACAACACTGGGTCTTACCCGCATTAAAATCTACTCTATTCATTCGACCCCATTCAACAATGGACACCGAGTATTTCATTCATCGTCCGGCGTTTGACTTCAATCTCTTGAAGACTTGGCCTACGTTCGAATGAATAAGAATGACAGAGATTACTGTCATCCGCAAAAGAGTATATTGGATTAACAGTCTGACCCAGGAGATCGTCAATGAAAATAAGAAAAAGAGAAGGAGAAGGAGAAAAGACAGAGCCCTGTGGTACACCTGCAGTCAAATTATGCTCCTCGGATGAAACTCCATCTACAACAACTCGTATAGTGCGATCTTTGAGAAAACTCGATATAAATCAAGTGAAGATATCACCGACACCAAAAGCAGCGAGCTTTGACAAGAGTGCATCGTGCCATACTCTGTCAAAGGCCTTGGAAATATCAAGAGCCACTATCTTACTCTCACCAAGTCAGTGGATGGATCGACTCCACTGTTCCGAATGGAACGCCATCGGGTCTCTAGTAGATCTCAATCTACGGAAGCCATACTGCCGATCATTAAGAAGGTCATTGGACTCAAGATATTTCACAAGATGGTGGTTAACCATACTCTCCATAACCTTCGAGAGCGCAGAGCAAATTGCAATTGGGCGGTAATTTACAGGGTTATTTGCATCATAGTTTTTAGAGATTGTCTGGACATTAGCAACCTTCCGACGTGCCGCGAAGACTCCCGCACAGTATGCAAGGTTGAAAATGTTGCGCGGTGGAAGAGCACCTACTCAAGACCAGTGCTGATATGCGATCCGGGATTTATTTACTACGAGATTCGCAAGAACCTTTTTACCTCCTCGCGTTCGAAAAAATATCTTGAGCATGGAACAAGATACGTAATTGATCACGGGGAGTGGTTGACTGCTATCCGGCAAGGAAGAGTTCCTTGCAAACATTTCAGCCAGGAGGTTTGCTTTTTCAACCGGTTCAGTGAATGTTATGTCATCTTTAAGAAGAGTTGGGATAGAGGAAGAACTATCCTTCATTCTACTTACAAATAACTAAAAGCTCTTACTTCCTCTAGGGAAAGAAAGGACTTTAGCACGAGTACGCTGTTCGTGAATAAACTTTTCGCGTCGAAATATTTTGGCACACTTGGATCTTGCCTGTTTGCGTAGCAGTTCGGTATTAACGTTTTTATTAGAACGCCAGTCGCTAACGCGTCGTCTTTGGATCTGACAGCATTCTTGCATGTCTGGTTACATCAATTTCATTTCAAGGATCATTTATTTGTCCTTGGAATGTGGATGAACTAACACCACTGGCGGCTAAAAAAATCCAATCTGGAGTGTAAGAACCCTACACGCTGTCAAATCTGTTATGTTTTTTTTTTTGATTGGATGGAAATATAACGTGTGTTAGGAGCTTGTCGCAAATATGGGATAAGTGTGTCCAAACATATTGTATTTGCTATTTAATATCACAGGGTGGACGATTTAACCCTTCCGCCTTTGACAAACCTATAGCTTTTTCTTTTGTTTTCAGATCGGCTTATAACAGCCCGCGTTCGAACCAACCGTCAGTCCAAGTGAATTTGGGACATGGAACATTACAAGTCACTACAACGCGCTATTATCATGCAGCTTTCATTTAAAACATGTTCTCATGAGCGATGAGACCAATTTTTCTTGAAATGGGGTCGAGAATCAACAAAGTTGTCGGTTCTACGCCCATGAAAATCCTCAATTATTCACGAGCAACTTCTCCACGACCATCGCCTGAATGTTTGGGCTGGACTTAGTGCGGAAAGGATCATTGGACCGTTGTACTTTGAAGACGATGCTGGAGCAGCAGTAACCACATATGGAGAACGTCTTTGGGCTATCATAACGAATTTTGATATGCCAATTAAACTTTTGGTTTTACAGGATGGCGCCACAGCTCACACACGATCGCTTTATTGCGTCCTTTTTGTTCCCAGATGACATATGGTGATTATTGCCGGCCTCCGCGATCGGCCGACTTAACCGCTCCAGACTTCTTCCTGTGGGATTAATTGAAGTCCAAAGTTTATGTCAAAAAGCCATGGACCCTCGAAGCCTTGAGAGACAATATCCGACATGCAATGGCCAATGATGGAAAATGTGGGAAAACATGAGCATTGCGCCATTCGCTAAGGCGGTGATCATTCACGCGATATTATATTCCACAAGTGATCAAAACGGATTTTGCAAGGTTCAAAATAAACGAAAAATCATTTAACAGCAACTAATTTGTGTTTTTTGTTCTTCTTAGCAAAAAGAATTGGGAAGGTTTAATTGGTCCACCCTCTACACGCTGAAAAATCTATCTGCTTTTGTTGTTTGCATGGAAATATAACGTGTGTTTGGAGCTTGTAGCAAGTACAGTATACTTGTGTCCAAACACAACACGTTTGGTATTCAATACATGTAATACACAACACAATGTAATACACAAATGATGTAGACACAATGATGTTATAATAAACGTGTTTGTGACCCAAGTATAGCTGTGTTTGGGATACAAATAAAGCAGTGTTTGTTACACTATTTACTCAAGGAGATATTATTCACAGTCAAATATACAAGGAGATATTATTCACAGTCAAAATTGTATGTGTGTAGTTGTATTTTTGCATTATTTTTCAGTCAGTGGTTCATACAAATTCCTAAATGAGTGTGCAAATTACAGATGAATTGAGTATTTCTGACATCTCTTGCGTTTTGGTTTCATATATTCAGTCGTCAATTGGACAGAGGATGGCAATTGCGCCTGGTTGATTAATAAGTAAGGGTTTGTGATCCAAATAGATCTTTGTTTATGATACAAGCGCAGCTGTGTTTCTTGCACTATTTATGCTATCTCGAGGGCAAGAGAATAAGAGATTATTCACAGTCTTACTTGTAAGTGTGTAACTGTATTTTTCTATTATTCTTTTTTTAATTTTATAATTTTTTGTAATTTTTTTATGTGTTTTGGCCCAAACAAAGCTTTGCTTATGATACAAATACAGCTGTGTTAGTTGCACTGTTTATGCTCTGTCGACAGCAAGAGAATAAATGAGTGGCAAAGAGAGATCAGTGTGTAATTGAATTTTTGCATTATTTTTTCAGTCAGTGCTACACAAATATTCTACAATGCGTGTGTAAAGTGTGAGTGTTTTGCATGTTGACCGACCTGTTGCGTTTTAGTTTCATGAATTCAGTCGACAATCATTCATCGGTGAGAAATAGCCAGTCCGCTTGGTTGATTAAGTAAGTATGCTGTAACAAAGATTTATATTAGTAGAAAATATCTGCGATTAGTGAAAAAATAAGAAAGGATCGGGTGGTTAAAATGGGTGTGTTATTGCTTTGCATCGAGAAAGTGTAAATTCCAATTTGGAATACGTGTTTAATATAAAATTTTAAATATTTTTCAAATTCACATAAAACTGATTTCAATTCGAAAATCATATTCAAATTTGAAAGAGATTTTCATGTATGAAAATCTTATTAAGTTTGAAACATTTATTTATAAAATTATTTTATTTTTCAAATTTGGAAAACAGTTTGAAAAGCCAAATTAATTCTTAATTAATTCTTATGCGTTACAGTCATTTGATATTTGGGATAAAAAATGTTTGGAAAAATCATTTCGAACTTATTGAAGCATAAAATCATATTTAAAAATAAAAATCATGTTATTATCGTAATGATTTTTATTTGTATCAGTTATTAATTTTTTTAAATGATAGTAACACAAATTGAGAGAACCCCGCTTACCTAACCTCCAGTAATCGGCTTCCTGTTTGTTCGAAAACAACTTTTTTTTAAAAAACTGGCACACGGTTGAGAACAAAAAACCGATTTTGGGCATTCTAGTAGCTACTAGAGTATTAAAAAACCGCTCTTTGCAACAATCCGGGTTTTCGGTTGTTTCGAAAAGCAATGCTCTCAATGCCCCGGTTTAAACTGGTTTCGGTTTATATAAACTAAATTTTTTATTATAACATGTATTCAAAAAAATGTATTAATGTAATAAAAAAACTCGTGGATCCGACAAGAAAAAACCGGTTCCAAACTTTGTTCGAAATTATAAATTTTCAGAAAACCGGCGGTGGATACCCAAAAAACGGGCGGACCGGTTTTCGGTTTCGGTTTTCAATACTCTACTTATATCTAGAATATCCCCACCTCTCGTATCAGCTCCAAACATTTTCCACACACAAAACTAGTCGTTCAGAGAAAAGATATGCAAATATATTTTTTTAGCGATCGCCCACTATTCTCGGAATACGGGTCCCCGAAACTTTAATATATATACCCTATATCCTTACCATTTTCCGGTGGGATATGACAATATAGGTATCGTTGGAAAGCTTAGGAAGATTTCTCAAAAACTGCATGCAAAAATTTAATAAAAATGCCAAAAAATAAAAATTATTTTAACCCTACAAAGATAACCTTATTTGTTTATACATAAAAGATAACTATACGACTTAAAGACATATGTTGGTTTGAGGTCTAATTAGTGAAGGTTCCACAATGTTTTAAAATATACTTCGTTTCAAATTAATAAGATTAAGTCTTGCTCTATAAAAAAATGCTACCTAAAGAAAAGCCCTCAAATTTTAAATTGCAAAACCGACGAACAGTATTCCCCTTAAAAATCAAAAATAAATAAAAGCCTATTTGTCATACGTCTCAGAGACGTACGTTATCTCACTAGCGTTAAAAAACTCACGCGATTTTGTTGTTGTATGTAGTCGCAATATTGACTAAAAAAGCCCTTTCATAATGTCACAAAGGAATCCGCGATGTTTTAAAAATAATTCTTAGCCAACGAAAATAAAAATGATTGTTGTTGTTGTATGTGGTTGCCATATTGACTAAAAAAGCACTTACAATTTCACAAAGAAAGTTTAAATAATTGTAGCACTAATATCTCGAAAACTAAGCGAGCTATCGGAAAAATTTATTTATTTATTTTTGTTTATATTCCGATTTTATAGCAAACGTTTAAAAATTTTGAAAATTTTCCGAATTAATAAAATCGATAAATTTCATACATTTAAATAACTAAGCAGGTTATTTCAAGAGTTTCTTTAATTTCATTTTGTTTTTAATTTCATTTCATTTGTTTTTAATTTAGAAAGTTTGTATTTTAAAATTTAAGAAAACCAAGTTATCGATTTTTTCATTTAATCTTTTATACTTATTTTGACCCTGCTTACACAAAACGACTGCCAGTTCCTAGAAGTAGTTGTGATCACAAAATCACTCCATATGCCTAAACTTCGAGGGCCCGTAACTCCCAAACTAGGGCTCGTCGCCAATTACAATTACAATAATGTCTTCTACATCCCTTTTTTTGGGAGGGTGGGGCTATAATAGTTAAGCTCATATATTATATTCTAAAATATGTCTATCTTGGTCCACATATTTCGGACGGGAAAAATAAATACATCATTTTGCCTAAAACCGTGTTCTGGACAGAAATGGGCGAAGTAGAAACCTTGGAGCAAATGCAGTTTGACCACATAAAATCGAGTTTTTAAGGTTCTGGGGTTGTCCCTGGGATGTTAAAAATAAGTACAAATTGGCTGAATTGCCGGAGTTCTGGCGCTGCTCGAAACTTGATAAAAACCGAAATTAGAGAAAAATATAAGAACATGAAAAATATATTTTTTGTCGGACGGACCTATGGGATCAAAAAACGCGACCTATTAGAGACAGCTAGAAACAGCCACCTGTGTGTACTTAAATAAAAGGTACATATTTTGATCACAAATTTAGTGGTGTCTTTATTTTTGCTAGTTATTTTGAAAACTTTGAAGAGCAATTTTCCAGACTTTAAACAAAAACTTACTGACTCAAAACAATATTTTTTTTAAATCCCGAGATTTTAATTTGAGTGCCCACAGTAAGTGTTCTGCCTTTTACAATTAAATTGGCTTTAAAAAAAATAAATTATAGACGTGTCTCTGGCGCCACCCTGTAGATTCTTATTACAATTAGCCTCCGATTCAACAATGATATATTTGCATTGTCTCTCCAAATTTTGTTAATTACAATTGCCAACAGTGCCTCTTACAGTTCACGCATTTGCTTTAGCTGAAATACTGCCAGTTAATATCTCATGCAAATTTAAAATATCCATGTTTGTCTGTTGTGTACGACCATTTATGGTCGATCATTGCCGAACACCCATCAAACCTTTCTCCTGTTCACTTGTTTTATTTCATATCGATTCAGTTTCATTTTATAAATTTTGTGTAAAACAATATGAACATCATCAAGTTCAACAATTGTCATTCTTCAAGTGTTTGTTGGAAGACATCTGTGGTCGGTCAATTTTAATTGTTAATTGAGACATTCCAAACCGTAACAGTTTGAGATTTCATACAAAAAAAAATAAATTGAAATGTTTAAGCAAAAATGTATTGAATTCAATGCCGACAATACAAAACTGACAAGTGTTTTGGTGAAAAACAAATAAAAATGAAACATTTGTAGATCCACAACATGTAGAGATACTTTCCCAATAAGCGCACTTTCTAGTAATTATGTTTGGACTCTTAAGAGTTATTTTGGATCTCCTAGAGAGCGTGTTGATTTATAGTTTGATTATGTATAAATTATATTATTCCCTATTATTCTTTGCCACCCATTGGAGTTTGGCGATGATGGTGGTCATCAGATGATAATAATGAGGATTTCTTGCATATCATCATGACCGGTGGGTGGGTAATAGATAAGTTCTGGCAGTGATTGCTTATATGTCCTGTGGTGTTTTGGCCCCATCTAACAACGAACCGAATGACGTTCTCATATCTTGTGGTTGCTGTTACACAAATTATAATTCTATTGTTGTTATTTTAAGATTATATTGTTGATTTGGGTTTGATGAACGGAAAAGAGAAAATGTGCTTGAAAACATTTTAGGAATTTCTATGAGTCTTTGTTAACAGTTAGTTTGTGGCTAAAAGATTGACAAGTAACATTGGCTTATTTGGGTTTTCCACATTACCACAGAAACCATTATTATAATCACAATAATGGTCGTCAATGTAGGCGAGTTTTCTTGCCTGCTTAATAACCAAAACACGATATGTTTAATTACGAGGTTTCTAATGATTTCCGCTTTTTCATGGATTTTAAAGAAAGTTTTCATTTAAAAATATCATGGTATTTAAGGTTTGGATCACACAACTACCCATGATTTGTTGTAAACCAATCCAACGATCTGATGAGAAAATAACGATCATCATTATCACCCGCTATATAATCTATTAGAAAACACTTCTGGCTCAAATCTGTTGATGCTGTGCCCGCATACAGTTTCTCCTAAAACCTCGAAAAAACAATCGTATTTTGTGCCTCAACTTATCTCAGAATTTCGTCAATATGCTGTTGTGATTATGGACATGCAAGAGATAATGTTGAAATTGCCAAAAGTTGTTACGACCAAATCAATCAATCAGGGCGAATTTTAGAACAACATCGTCGATAGGAATGACAGTATTTGTTAGTGTTGTTTGTTGTATGGCGTAATAAACAATGTGGCACAACAATGTTGACGCATAACTTAAAGCGCATTTTCACTGTAATGAACAACGACAAAATGACAAAAAAAAAATAGCACCAACAACACCTAATGTGCGGAATACAGAGAGGGGTCTCTTTGATGTTCGGTACAATTTTCATATATACACTAGGGTGTCCCATCAATAAAAATTTTCTATTGCTCAAGCTTTATTTGAAAGCTTATAGGGTAAATTACTTTTGAGAATTTTTTCAGATTTTCCGGAAGTGGTTTAGAGGTCGCGCAAGTCGAATTTCTCCCCAAAAATCGGGTATTCCGGGCGTTTTTTGAATTTTTCTTAAAACTCGGTCAATAACCACGATTTTCTTAGTTTGTAAGTGGACAGTTTTGAAGCTAAACGTCCCACCTTTAATTGTATACCCACAAACCACCAGTTTTGACAATGATTTTCCTCAATAAGGTACCACGTATTAAATTTTTTCGTAAATATAGGGTAAATTGTGTAAATAACGCTTTATATCTTTAAAAATTTCTATGAAAATTTAAAAAACTAATGATGCACGTATTAATTCCAAGCAATTTTGTAAAAAACAAATTTGAATTTGCGGTTACTGTTCAAGAGTTATACCATTTTAAAGCCTTTTACCCATTGTAAGAAACTAATAATATTACAATCTGTTTGCTATTTTTGCATCGGACTTGATTCAAATTTCTATGAAAATTTAAAATACTAATGATGTACTTCAAAAGATGGATAAATTCCAAGCAATGATATAAAAAAAATTGTTAATTTTCAGTTACTGTTCGAGAGTTATGCCACTTTAAAACTTTTTACCCATTGTATGAACCTAATAATATTATAAACTGTTTGTCTTTTTTCATCTGACTTTCTTTAAACATTGCATTATTGAAAAAATCTACATGCGCTAAGTAACAACAAAGAGTTACACGCAGCAAAAAATGGCCCCGGCAACATATTGCAGGAACAATATATACGATTGCTCGCAAACATATATATGTTTCCTGCAATATGTTGCTGGGGCCGTTTTTTTCTGCGTGTACATCTTTGTCGTTACTTAGCGCATGTAGATTTCTTCATGAATACAATTTTTAAAGCAACTGCGATGACAAATTGACAAACAGTTTATAGCATTATTAGTTTCAAACAATGGGTTAAGAGTTTTACAATGGCATAACTCTGGAACAGTAACTGCCAAATTCAAAATTGCGTGGCATTTATACGTGTTTTAAAGTGCATCATTAGTGTTTTAAAGTTTCATAGAAATTTAAATCAAATCCGATGCAAAAATGGCAAACAGTTTATAATATTTTTAGGTTCATACAATGGGCAAAACGTTTTAAAGTGGTATAACTCTGAAACAGTAACAGAAAATTAAAAAAATTTTCCTACAAAATTGCTTGGAATTTATCCGTCATTAGTTTTTTAAATGTGCATAGATATTTTAAAAAAATAAAAAAATCTAACAAAATGTATCCAATATTAACGAAAAAATGTAATACGTGGTACCTTATTGAGCAAAATTATTCCCAAAACTGGTGGTTTATAAATATACAATAAAAGTTTGAACGTTTAGCTTTAAAAATGTTGACTTACAAACTAAGAAAATCGTGGCTACTGACCGAATTTTAAGTAAAATTCAAAAAACGTTCGATTTTTGGGGAAAATTTGATTTGTGCGACCTCTAAACCTCTTCCGAAAAATCTGAAAAAATCTCAAAAATACTTTACCCTATAAGCTTTGCAATCAAGCTTGAGCAATACCCGATTTTTGGGGGAAATTCGATTTGTGCGACCTCTAAACCTCTTCCGAAAAATCTGAAAAAAAATTTCAAAAATACTTTACACTATAATCTTTTCAATCAAGCTTGAGCAACAATGAAAATCGACAAAGAAAAATTTGTTGGGACACCCTAAAGTACATGCTGAAAAATCTGTCGTTTTTTGTAGATTGGATACAAATATAAGATGTGTTTGGAGCTTGTCGCAAATATAATATACTTGTGCCCAAACGCATTGTGTTTGCTATTCAATATTACATGCTTGAGACACAATGACCCAAATATATCTGTGTTAGTGATTCAAATACTACCGTGTTTGTTGCACTGTTTATGGTCTCTCGAGAGCAAGAGAATAAAAGAGGGGCTACGAGTGTGTATATCTCTTAAATTTGCATTATGCTCTCAGTGCTCGATTCATAAATATTTCTGACCCTGCGTGATGTATTGCGATTTAATTTCATGTATTCAGTCGTCAATGGTTCATGGGGCAGGGGATATCAAAAGCGCTTGGTCAGTGAAAGAAGAATAAACAAAGGCTTGGTTTGTGATGTTGCTTTGGATTTTGTGTATGTGTTTGGGAATATTTATGTGCTACCAAAGTGAGAAACGATTTTGAGAAAAGAAACTGCAAAGGGCAACATCGTGAATCCCTTTTTGTGCCCGAGCCTCTTCTGAAAAAATCGGAATGGCAGACCATTTGTGAAATATAATATAAAAAAAACACAAGTACTTAATACACCCTTGTCTTGCATGAACTAGATTTGTGTATATGTGAGTATATTGTTCGTTGGTACACGATAGTGATAACCAATCCATAGTTGAAACCTTCTGAAGACAAAAACGTGAGAGACTACAAAGAAGGGAGAAACAACAGAGCAGCAGATTCAACACAAAGCAAATAATGCATTCAATGCAAGTAAATGTAAAAACTATTTAAATCTTTTATTTTTTTGTATTAAGTATTTATATAAGTAAATGTGGCTATATATTGATAAAATTAATTATAATAAATAAAGAAAGAAAAAATAATTCGTTTCTAAATATTATTATGTTTGAGAAAAAATACGCATATGTTTCCACGTAAGTATATGGAAGTTTGGGGGAAACACGCGAATGCTACCACGTAAGTATATGGATGTTTGGGATGAAGCACGCATATGTTTCCACGTATAAGCATACATATTCGTCAGGAAACATGCTAATATTTGCATTTAAATACACCTAAGTTTGGGACTTGCAAACATATAAATGTTTGAAGTGTGTTCCAAACATGTACACGGTTCCTGCAGAATATGTTTGGGAGAATATGTTACAGAGGCCGTTTTTTCCAGCGTGTACGTACCTACTTTGGAGTCCTCAAACAACCCAGAGGGGTTAGAGATAACATGTTTCTCCAACCGGTTCGATCTTTAGCTTTTCTCTTCCAGTTGGTAACACCAAACTCTCGCAGGCACACTTCCACCTGGGCTTTCTAACGATGTCTTGGTCGACCTATATTTTGAGGTCCTTCAACTGCGTCTTCGAATACATTTCGCACTGGTACATTCTGTTCCATTCTACTGACAGACAGGATAAGCGCGTTATTCTGATTCGCATAATTACGTTGATGTCGGGATATAGTGTATATAGCTAGTGGTTCATACGTCGTCGATACTCAACGATCTTTATTAAAGAACCAAATGTTTTTCGAAGCTGTCGGTAATACTGGGTAGACTTTTGAGTTTTTGCTGCGCCGCCGCCGCCTGATTATGTAGAAATCGTCGCCGGGGCGGCGGCGTATAGCGTTTTGTTTAATGTTCCATATAATCGATCAATTATTGGCGTTGTCCTGATGTACACCACACTTTGCAACCACAATAATAATAACTACCCAATAAACAATTATTCGACGTGTCGGACGTCTGTAAGTTCTCTTAAATTATATCAGACAATTAGCCGAAATATCTGAAATTCCTTCAGGCAGTTAATTCTCTGAAATTCCATACGAAAATCATGCGGCGTTTCTGCACATTCTCTGAAGGGAATTTTTTATTCTACTTGATTTTGCTTTCATTCCGTAACCGTGCGCCAGTAAGGGAATTCCCCGAAAATGTTTTTACTGTATAGTTTCAGTGAATTAAATTTGTGTTTTTGGTTTCTCTGCATCATTCTGTTTGTTGTCTTCAGTTACAAACGAGCAAGCAAGTGCTGAAGACGTCGCGGTCGTCAAATAAAAATAATAATTAATTTGCGTAATTAATTGGTACGAAAAATTTGACAGATGGTCAGAAAATTATCCGAAAAGTCGGCACATTCTCGCAAGGTTGTTCATTATTTGCCACGATAAATAGTACAATGTGGCAAAAAACGGTCGGAAAAGTCTAACCATTATCGGATATTTCTCAGATTTCTCGCCGAAATTGATACGAGAAATCGGACAAAGGTTCAGAAAATTATCGGATAAGTCTGACCGTTATCGGATGTTTAATTAGACTTCCCAAAGTTTTCCAAATCAAGCTCAAGGCTAAGGGTTTCCCCCAAAAAGTTAATTAATAAGTGCAATTTTAATTTTAATTAGACTTCATGCCGAATTCTCACAAAAATCTGTCCGATAACTCTGCACACTCATCCGAATTTCCTCCGTCAAAACTTTTCGAATTCTTGTCAACCACTCATACGATTTTCTGTACGTTGTCTGACCGACATCGGCAACCTGTGCAGAGTGTCTGACAGATTTCTGACCGAATTCGGATCAAATGGTTTACTGGGTAACTATAAACTATACACAACCACAATCAGGATAATTCCTAATAACAGTCAGCTTAATTTTCCAAGAATTAACTTATGGGGTTAAACGAAAATTTGAATTTTGCATAACCACAGGCAGGTAAAATTCCAAACATTACAACACCAACAGCCAGTCCCATTCCCTAACAGCTTCCAGCACATATTACAACCATAACAACAGCAGACAACATTTCCTTAGAATTGAACTCTGTACAGCAGCAGCCGGGTCAATTTCCTAATAATAAGACGCCGCGGACGGTTTTCCCAGATCCCTACGCCGCCGGCGAAGGTAGAAACAATCGCCTTAATCCGTTAATAATAGTGGGCACTACACTAGTACATGAGAACGTGGGCTTGTTGCCTGCTCTGGCCATCTTACATGTCCTTCGACGGCGGTTACCTCGCTTAGTTAAAGCGACACTATCGAGTATTTAGTTTTGAAAATGCTTCACAAAATTCAGTTCGAAACCGATGTCAAACTATTGGTCCCAATTAGTGAGTGTAAAACCAATTATTGAGTCAGCACCAAGTGACATCTCACTTATTGTGAGAATCTCTCCCAACACCCTTCATGGGATGTAATGGGAAACGATTTGTTTAGTGTTTATATTCTTCGGAAAATTTCTCGTCGAAGACTCCCAGTGATATTTTATGACCGGCTGTATGAGAATCTGATAAAATTGTTTATTTATTGTTTATCGAGGGAGGGTCTTATCTCTGAAAGTTTGGCTTAGTCCAAAATAAAAGCTATAATTACGCAAAATTCTCCGTTTAATTGGTAGGTTGAAGTTATTCCTTCTGTTCACGGATGATTCGTGGTGAATGAATTCGTCTACTACCTCAAGATAATAACGGTTATCAACGCTTTCCTCCAACCGGGTGGATGCCCTGCTTGTTTAATTTTATATTAGCCTCGATAACAGTCACACCTGATTCCATGTTGATTCCTTCCTAAGTCTTGAAAATCCTGCAGCAACTTCTCGCAAATTTCGCCTAATGATGTCTAAATCATCAGCATACGCGAGCACCATGTGCCTTTTGTGATTGACAGTTTTATTCGTGTTGACTACAGCCTTCCTCGTGATGATCGCTATTAAAATGTTTAAGAGACCGCATTATAGGGCGTCTCCACATCTGAGACGTTTCCTCGTACTAAATGGTTCGGTGAAATCTTGATCAACCTTCACTGAGTATTTTGTGTCGATCAGTGTCATTATACAAGGGCGTTCCATCTTAGCAGGAATACCAACCTCCAACATAACTTCGTACAGTTTTCCCTGTATCGGTCTATCGAAGGCAGCCTTATAACCTATCAAGAGGTTACAGGTGTCGATTTATTTTTCGTGGGGTTTCTCCAGGATTTTTCGTCATGTGAATTTGTGGGCGATAATTGCCTTTTCAGGTCTAAAGCCACACTGAGAAGGTCCGTTCAGATCAGCAACAAACGGCTTTAGTCTTTCGCACACTAGGCTCGACAGGATCTGTATGGGTTGGATAAAAGGCTTATTCCGCGATTGTTGGTACATACGCTAGGGTCGCCTTTTTTGAAAATAGGACACAGTATGCATGCTCCTATCCAGCTCATAGCCGCCAGCCTTAAACAGCTCAGTTTTGTTGCCCTTAACCCGAGAACTTGCAGTTCTAACCTAGCTGTGGCTAGGACGCCTACGCTCTGTATTTACTCAACTCCCTAATCACCATTGAAGTCTCCTGGCACAGGTAAAGTAGTAAAGTGATCACTCTATATCCTCAGCAAACACTGCACATCTGCGGATAAATTCCTGTCGTTAGCTCTAAAAAGGTGTCCTGCTCCATGGTCGTTGGTTCAACTTTTCAGCTGCGGTAGAATTTACGGTGCTCATTCTTCGTTCAATTTGCTCACACTCTCTTAAATAAACAGGTATCCTCTCTTCTCCTTACACCACTCCGTCGCGGCTCGCGTTGCAACTGACTGAAGCATTGCCATACGTGCAGCATTCTTTTCATAGCTTGCCATGCGACACTCTTCATTGTACCATGGTTTGTCTTTAAGCGGTTTTTCATAACCATGTACAGTCTCTGAAGCAGTTTTCATAGAGTGGAAAATGTACTTCCACTGTGCTGCAGGATCATGAGACGGGGGTGCGATCTGTGCCAGTACCTGAATGAACTTATATGCACAGACTGTGACCAGCTTTTTAAATGTCGGATTTCGTACGAATTTCGCTCTGTTTGTGCGAACATTTGCTGCAAACAGGTTGTGATTCGATATTAGCTCCTCGAATCACACGTACATCCATTTTACTAATAGAGTGCCTTCCATCAATTAACAGGTGATCAATGTGGTTCTTTGTCTGTTGGTCAGGGGATATCCAAGTAGCCTTTTGGATGTCTCTATGTTGGAATCTAGTACTACTGTCAAGCGCGTTTTTCACCGCGGCGAAATCTAGCCCTCTCATTCCGTTATAGGAAGTAATGGCGTGTAGACTGAATTTACCGATGGTTGGTCCAAACACATTTTCCCTGCCGACTTTAGCATTAAATTAGGTTAATTTTAATAGGGTGATATTTATGTTTTGGTCAGGGCAGCAATTATATAGTTATTCTAGATGCTCATGGAACATGTCCTTGATGTCATCGTCGTTTTCTTCCGTCGGTGCATGTACGAAAACTAGCGACATATTGGAGTATTTTGATTTTATGTGGATGGTGGCTTGGTGGCTTTTATGTGGATACGTTAAGTCACAGGGTTTAACTTAATAACTAGATGCCGCAGTCTTTTGCCAACTACAAATACGCAACCAAATTCATGCTTTTCCTCATGGGAGCTGTATAATATATCAAAATTTTCGTCCTTGTACAGACATGTCCTGTCCATCGCATTTTATAATTCTAGAGGATATCTGCCAGTTGGATAATGCCACAGGATCTACTTATATATAGTCTTCTAACTTTCTGAGTACATGTTCCCGTAAATCCTAGTCCTAATAATGTTTGCGGGAGTCGTCATCATCAAATAGGGCGATTTATGTTTCTCATTCCCAGCCCACCATGGTTTTGCATTTTACCCAAGTTTTTGTATACCCTCGCCAATAGCTCTATGTTTGTCCGACTGACTACCTGAATGGCTGATCAACACGATATTTGCGGAAATCTTTACAGGTCCAAATGACATTTTGAAAGTGATTTGAATTTACAAATACTAAGTTGGGGATTAATAAATGGGCATTATGGTCAATCCCCTTCTGGTACCTCCCACATTGTCTCCCATAATCTACATATTTAATACAAAATCTTGTTCTTCCTAAAACTTTTTTCCTAGATGTGTGATTAACTTCAACTCAGGTATTGCTAAATATTTGGCAACTGTTTAGTTAAAATTGGTGATTGAGCTTTATGTAGTCAAATGACAATCACCAACTGAAAAAGGATGATGACTGGCTGATTGGTCGATTAGATAACTCCAGTAAAATACAACCGATCATTATGAAATTTGGTATTAGGCAAGAATACGTCAAACGCCACTCTGCTATCGGAGATGGGCGATTTGATAACACTCATTGTGATTCGTCCCATACAAAAGGTGATTCTAGTTCGTCTAGTTCATCGACGCAATAGCTAACCTGAAATACAACGCACCGGAATTCTGTAAATGTTTAATGATAAAAATCGGTATTGAATTTTAAAAATTTTGTTTTACAATTTGATGAATTTTGAAATTTAACTACCGATTTTTTATCGAATTCCGCTGAGATTATGTTTCAGCTTAAATATCATTTCAGAAATTTCGAATTTTGTCAATTTAACTACAGATTTTTATCGTTAATAAGCTGCAGAATTCCGGTGCCGATCTCATTGAAATTTAACATTGACCGATATTTTTTCAAACTACACTAGTAATTGAAAACTCACCATTTTGCCATGACCAACTGGTTTTCTCCCATACAGATGAGCGGAAAATTGGCTGAAAAAAAAGAAATTCCGATAAATACAACAGATCATTCTAATGTATTGTGTAATGTGTCGGTTATTAGGGTGAGGATACATTTAAGTCGATGGTGTAATGGTAGTGTGCGCGGCTATTGTACATGAGAAGGTGGGTTCGATCCCTGTTCTGACTATCAAAAAATTACATGAGGTGTCAGGGGACACCCGGTTGGAACGAAGTTCCTTTCACTATATATTATGTACTAGTTCCAACACGCATAAGGCGTCCGTTGAAAATACCTTAATTTAAATGGATCTTTAAGAAAAAATACTTTTTGTAAAATGATAAAGTTTTTCAAGAAAATTTTTTTTGATATAGAATGTATTCATTTTTTTTTAAAGGATATTTTTTGGGTCCTTTTTGTAAGAATATGTATTATATTTTCCCCAAAAAAGTGATGTTTTAAAGAGAGGTACTTCTTTCATTAAAACCTACTGTTTCTCTTAAGAAAAGGTACTATTTTTAAGAAGATGTTCTTTCTGTAAGAGAAAGCCTTAAGAGTATGAATTAGTTTTACAAAGAAGTACTTTTTTTTAAGAACAGGTACTTTTTAAAGAAGTGGTACTCTTTTTAGGAAAAGGTTAGTTTTTTAACAAAATGTTCTTATTTTCAGAACGGCTACTTATCTCTAGAAAAGAAAAGAAAAGATATTATTTTATTTTTAAGAAAAGGAATTTTTGTAAGAAAAGGCATTTTTTAAGAGAATGTATTTTTTTGAAGAAAATGTGTTTTTAAAGGACTGGGAATTTTTTTAGAATTGGTCTTGTTTCAAGAATATGTATATTTTTAAGAGTAGGTAGTTATCTCAAGAAAAGTTATTTTGTTTCAGAAAAAATGTATTCTTTAAAGAAAAGGTAGTTTTTTAAGAAAATGCAATTTGTTGTAAGAAAATATACTTTTGAAGAAATGGTACTTATTTAAACCAAATTAATTTTTTTTAAGAAAAGGTACTTTTTGTAAGAAAATTTACATTTTTTAAGATAAGGTATTTTTTGTTAAGAAAGGTACTTTGTTTAAGAATATGAAGAGGTATTTTTTTGAGAAAATTTACTTTTCTTAAGAAAAGCACTTATTTCAGAAAATTTTATTTTTTTAAACTTCTTTCACTTTGGCTTTTCTAAATTTACTTTTTATTGGGTTTAAAATTACAATATATACTAAATATTGGTTACAGGCTGCACCTAGAAAATTTCCCAACATATGTTACTCTAGACACAAACCAAGGCAAGAGTACCCAATATAATTGATAATGCTAGGTTGTAGCATAATAGTGTTAAATAAAAGTTGTTTAATTTTTTTCATTTAGCCCCCATCCCGCAACGTGCGATAAGGAACTTCCTTCTAAAAGTTATGGTTATAAGGGTTATCATGATATTTCTTTTTTATTATAAAGTTTGAACGTTGACATTATGTGTGAAACACTACATCATTTAAATGACCACCACGCGAAGTGTTGCAAGCATTGATTCTTTTGACACATATTGGGCGGTATCTCAGCTATAACTTGACGAATGTTGGTTCTTAAGTTGGTTCTTATCTGCATAAACATGATCTTTCGCGTAGCCCCACAAAAAATGTCTAATGGTGTCAAATCGCATGATCTTGGTGGCCAGTTGATATCGCCACGACGAGAAATTACGAGGCCAGGAAATGTCTCTTGCAATAAAGCCATATTCGCTCGAGTTGTGTGGCATGTGGCACCGTCTTGTTGAAACCACATATTCTCCAAGCCGTATTCTTCAAGAGCAGGCAAAAAAAGTCGGTTATCATATGACCATAACGCTCTGAATTGACGGTGACAGTCACAGTTTTCGAAGAAGTAAGGTCCAATCACACCTTCGGACCAAAGAACGCACCAAACAGTGACTTTTTCTTCATTTAATGGCCTCTCTTCAATTACTTGAGGATTCTCAGAACCCCAAATACGACAATTTTGTTTATTAACATACCCACAGAGTGAGAAATGTGCTTCATCGCTGAAGAAAATTTTGTTTGTTCCACGTATCTACGACGTTGTGAATGGTCAGCTGGCTTCAGTTGTTGTGTGAGCTGGAATTTATATGGATGTAGGTGTTGATCCAAATACAAAATACGCCATAATGTGCCGTAAGACAGTCCTAATTCCTGAGAACGACGAGGAATAGACACATTCGGGTCTTCGGCAACACTTTTACTTACAGCAGCGATATTTTCAGCGGAAAGAGCGAATCGATGAAGCACAGGCCTTACAATATCTGTAACCGCTCCAGTCACTTCAAATTTCTTCACAATTTTGCCAATTGCTTGCGTAGTTGGGCGATTATGTAAGCCCAATCTCCTCTTAAAGCACGATATGTGGCTGTGCCAGAATCTCCATTTTTGTAGTAGGTTTTAATAATTCTTATGCGTTGTGTGATACTTAAGCGATCCATTTTCGTCAATGTCAGACTTTCAACTGAAAAGAAAAAAAATTGGTTTAACAACTTAGTTTGACAGATGTCGAATTCCAGCCCTATACTTTTGAAACCACGAAATGTATAACCCTTTATATATAATTCGTATGTTCGACCGGACAACTGCTAGGTGACACACAACCTCCCTCACAATCGTGAACAAGTTGCACAAATCGCGTAAAGTAGTTGCGATCAGGAAACCAAAAACGTCAAAAAAATTCTAAAAAGTGTTTTTCCACAAAAGTACAAATTTGTGACTGACGGGGATGCAATGACTATTGTGTGCACTGTTGTACGTAAGAATGCCGGTTCAATTCCAGCACTAGATATTTTTCCCTTATTCCGGCAAACGGTGAATTCGCTTAAAGAACATTTTAATTGTAATTTGTGTCAAAAAGCGGCATGAAATCAAAGACCAACAAAACCCTGAATCTATAATCATGGAATTTATGAAATATATTCGTAATTGCAACTTCTAAAAAACATATTTTGTACATGAGAAAGTAGGTGCAATGCCTGCTCTGCGAGAAGCTCTTCCCTAACCCTTCATGCGATGTAATTGGGATCTATTATATTTATGTATTTTATTGATTTGATTATTTATTTATTGATTTGTTAAACACTAAAACGGATGTGTGGTCCTACATCTTAGTTAGTTGCGGAAGCCGAGACCGTACTGTTTTTGTCAAACGACTTAGTACTTGAGTTCTCCTAATGGAAAACTATAAAAAAAAATCAACAGATTTTTTTCAAAGAAACTCATAAATAACCATTAAATGGAGAAAAAAATATTACGAGTAGCAACAACAAAATAATAATAAATTAAAGTTTGTAGATCTTTTTGTTGCTCGCATTGTTGTTGTTGTTATTGTTTGCATTTTGCAACAAACAAAAGTAATAAAATAAATATGTATAAATATAAAAATATCTAAATGAACAAAAAATAATGACGGCCATGACGAGTTGGTGGCACTACTCGCAGTTGTTGATGGTGCTAATGCTGCTGAAGCAGCAGCAGCATGACTGTGGTGCATTAGCAATGGCGAAGGGGTGTAGGTGGGGAGGTGCAGCTGGAACTGATGCTGAAGCTGCAGCTAAAGCTGAAGCTGGTGGCATTAGGTGTTTTGCAAAAAATCATGATGAAAGGCAAATGGAGCTAAGCATGCATGAAAATGACGCCATTTAGTCTGGTCGCGCGCAATGCCTGACATTTTCCATTCAAGAAACAATAGAATGTAAAACGTTTCATGCAAAAGCTTGAGGTAATTTTAAACTAAAACAGAAGGTTATATTGAAAATTACTGAATTATGGGTGGGTTGTGGGGTTTGAGGGTTTCCTTCAATGTTAACAGAAAAGTAATGCTATAGCCAGGGAACCTTAAAAAAATAAAGGCGAAAAAGAAGACAATTAAAGAAAAGACATTTTAGACAATGAGTTCCACAAAAGTTCTCTGGTTAGGTTTTTGGTCTTACGAGTTTACTTCTCATAAAGCAAACAACTTTTGCACAGATCAAACATTTATTTTTGAAAATAATAGTGGGTAGGCGCAATTTGGGGCAGGTGCTTATTTGGGCAGGCTTTCTATAGTCTACTAAAGCCGACACTATGATACCCTACATAAGCAAGTAAATAATCTGAATTTTCTTTATAACCGGGCCAGATATAGGGACTAATGATACCACATTTTTAAAGAGCTACATATACATATATTAATATAGCCGTCGGTGGTGCAATGCTTAGTGTGAGAGCCTCTTTTACATGAGATCCTGGGGGGCTTCTATAAAGAATCCCGGAATGCATAATGTGACATACAAGCTGAAAAATATTAACTGCATATTAACTTTTTTGAAATGATAAGAAAACCTTCCCCCTAAAATGCATTTACTTTTGCTAGACAAGAATTTTTTTATTTTCCATTTTTTGTGATATGGAAAATTTTACAAAAAATTTTCCAAATGTCGCACACACGGCAAAAGTGGCAATTTAAGAGGACAAAAATATCTAACTAGTGAAGTTGATTTTTTAAGAAGAGATTTAACATAATATGATAGTTAATAACTACTTAAGCAAAAATAACGACTTTAGCATTATGTACTCGTCCTTCGGGAAGGATATAGTGGCTTAATTCACAATATTGAAATCTGTATATATAACTTCAAACTTTACAGTGTTATATCTCATGAAGTATCAGAGGCATGAAGATGAAATTTGGTGGAAGTGGGCCCCTTTTAAAAAATCGCTCTTCTTTGCCCATGTCAGAGTCAATGATGAAGGCTAAAGCCTCCTCAGGGGAGTAAGGTGTGACACCAGAAGTCTTTGGTTCACTATGAATTTTTTGTATGTGTTTGTATTTATCTGCGTGGACTGGTGGTCATTGCCAGTTTAGCCATTTGTGCAGCTGTCCTTTTCCCACATTTTGTTAGGCTAGCTTGAGCAGCAGCACACAATACCTCTGGATTTGTTGTGGCAATAATTGGTTCAACTCGTCTTCTTTTTGTTCGTACAGAGGCGTCTTCGAAAGATTTTGATGGTCTGCCTTTAACAATTAATTTTGAAACGTTGCCCACAGGTTTCACTGCTGGCAACACCAAGCCGTTTTTTAACCATGCTGAATTATACTGGGTGAATCTCTAAATCTTCCAATTCGAGTTCTTCCACTTTTTCAACAGTTTGGAAACGAACACTTTGAGAACACATTTTAGTTGTAAAGCACTATGTTTTGATTGTTTATAAGCAGTATGATTGGTCCAATATGTAGCTAGTTAATCGTTTTACACACTTAGACGATGATAATTAATAAAAGTTTTCATTTTGTAGCACTAAAATCAGATCCATTTTTCTAACATGGTGTTTCGAGTGACTTGCATCACTCCGACTACCTGTAAATAAATGAAGTTAGTATCACAATGAGTTGCTTTGAGTTCTCAAAATTCACAATAATAACGACCAACTAACTACTAAGTGCAAATATCAAAGACAGAAAGCGGTACCTAGCGGAACTTTTCTTGTACGTCTAAGTAAACATCAATTTTAAAGAGAAATTAGTCTAGAACCGCAATATTATTATATTTTAATACTTACGACCACATTATTTTTCATTAAACTGTATTTATAAAATGTATATACCTGTAGATTCCATATTCTTGACCACTGTTTATATTTTAGCGCGAGACGGAAGAAGTTATTGCTGCTAAAATTGTTACTTTCAACGCAACAAAATATTTTAAATAGTTTTTCAATTAACAACAAGAAACTTTGACAGCGTGTAGAAAACGAATGTAAGCAAAAAGGAATGAAAAAATAACGGAATCTAGTCAAGCATTCTCTTCTCTTTACCCTACAATCAGTAATTAATAAAAAAATTGACTTTTGAAAAATCGAATTTTGGCCTTCTAAAGTGCCACTTTTGCCGTGTGTGTGTCGTTTCTTACATAATTTTGGTACGCTGAATACGAGTCTGCAATCCTGTAGTTTTTGAGATATGGCGATTATAAAATTTCGCAAAGATGTTCTTTGTGAATAATTATTGCAATTATTGATTTGCTGTAAGTGCATTAAAAAGGTCTGAACGTAATTATTTAGAGGATTAACTTTTTTTTGCAAAAATTCATTCTATTAATATTACTGAAGTAGGCGGCTTATAATTTAATGTCCAGTCAAAATGATTTTGGTATATTTTGAAAATTCGAATCTGATACAATGTCGTTCAAAATAAGTGGAAATTGTGTGGGAAAAAACCGCGTCAAATGGAAGCAGAATTTCAATGGAAGTAAAACACCAAGAATTGAACAAGTGAATGCTCCGCTCTTTTACAACTATGAAATTCCCAAAGAAAGTGCAATCATCGGAAGATATATTGCATTAAGTGCAATTACAAATTAAAGGATAAAAGAGTTCATATTGTATCGGGCGAATTAAATAAACTGTGGACAAAAATAAATAAAGAAGTCGTAGAACTTAAAAACAAACTTAAAAAAAGTAAAAACTGCAATAGTTACGAAAAACCGTTCGATATATCTTATATGAAAAAAAAATCGTGTGACAAAAAAACACTAAATCGCAAAACATAGTACATGAAACTGATTTAATTTCTGAGATTACTGACCAAGAAGAAATTGAAAGCGAGGAGTATATCCCTACTTATAAAGCAAAATCTACTATATCACCAATTATTGCAGCTTCATTGGTAATTAATACAACTAGAAGTACTTCAAAGGCATCCTCGATTTGTAAGCAGCTGTCAGAGGCTGGAATTAATATACCAACGCCTTCACAGAAAACAATACACCGACATGTTTAAAAGATTGCAGAACAAAAAGAAACTACGTATAAACAGAATTTAGAATTTTTGAAATACAAGTAGTGGTTCTTAAGACTGAAACAGAAGAAATAAAATTAGGAGTACTTGTCACTTCGTTCCGCAGATCGTGAATGCTTACGAACACTTGATAAAAAAAAAACTACAAACAAAATGAGGAGAGGGTTGAAATTACAAACATTAAGTGGCGTGATAACATGCAATATTTATAAGAACTTTCTGTATATTTTAAATATTACAAGATTCATGGAAAATTCCCATACACAAAGTTTAAGGCGATACCTCCTATAAGCAATGCCCGGTGGAATTCAAGGGCAATTCTTGCAATTTTGCACTTTGTACACCTTCCAAAATATAAAAAGAATTTGTATTCAAAATGTGTATTGATTATTGGCACCTGGTTTGATGTATGGTTTTCTGACCATCGTTTCAATATGAAGAACTATGAAAATTTAAAACACGGCACAATTCCTTTTAAACAGGCTCACGAATCAGCAATTCCTCAGCAACAAAGAAGCAACATACTATGTGCAGAAAGTTCCATCAAAGTTGTTCAAGATATTTTCCCACTTTGTAAATCTACACGAGCTTTAAATTTGAAGTTTATATCCCACAAATAACTATCATCTTCACATTTAAAAACAAATTATAAATTAAACTTTATACACTGTGCCTATTTAGTTGGTCTACCAAATGGTGCTCTCTGTATTGCTTGCTAGTACCTTCATAAAAGCATAAGTATTTGAAACACATTGTTTCTTACCAAATAAACATATAAGGTAAGTGAGGTATTTGGTTTATATAAAAGATTTAAATGCTGTGTTTCTACATAAACACTCAGCTAATTATTACACACAAATTTCAACATATGTGACCTGCTCCACGAAAAGGGACCTCTGCGCCGAAAATTTTTTTTTTTTTACTTTTTGAGTGATTCTTATAGGAATGCCGCAAACCGCAAGTTTCTATGTCTTTTAGTTACGTCATGCCCTTTACCAGACTGAATTTGGCTTAGAGTAACTAAATCTTGTTCATCTTTCTGTAATTCCAAAAAGTTATTTCTTGCAAAAACAATTCGTTCTTCCGGAATTACAGTAGTGCATCCATTCGTACAGCAAGGTTTTTCTAAAAACTGCGATAAAGTTTGCTCTTCCTCAATATCTTGAAGAGATAATTGCAGCGCTTCTGAAACTTCTGGCGATGAAAATCATCACTGACTATAGGTAAACATTCTTCCAAACAATCGCTGAAGTATTGTTCTTCAACACTCTTAAATTCGTCTTCCAGACACATTTTCTTACGTTAATTAGGATTTATTTTAACCTGAAATTAATTAAATAATATATAAATTAAATAATAATAAATAATAGATTCAATTCTATCGGCTTAAATCCAAAACATTGATAATTTGATAAGGAATAAAACAGCTCTAGTAATTTTGAAAACAAAATTAGCAAAAACAGGTCTTTAACTGTTAGAAATATTTTTCATAGAGGCAACACTGCATTGTGAACATCGTACAAAGTACCAGAGAGTCGAAATACATCGCCAGATGATCAGGTTGAAGGAAGAGTTGTATAACCATGCGCAAAACACGGAAAAACGAAGCGCTTTTTTTAAACGCGTTTTTCTCAATAACTTCTTTACGGCGCAGAGGTCCCTTTTCGTGGAGCAAGTCACATATGTCTTTAACATACTTTTGTTTTATGGAAAAATTAACATGTTATTCATGCGAAAACATAAAAATAAGAAAATGCATTTCTACAATATGCAGTTTGTTAAAACAGCTACTCTTCTAAATAATTACCTTCAGACGGTTTAATCACCGAGTAATATATAAGAGTGTGCACTAGTTGCTTTTTGTACTAACGAGTTCCGAGACCTACGAGGAAAACATATAGAGAATGAGAGCAATCTTTAATTGTAAGAATTTCCGTGTTAATTGGGATCTACACAAATAAGTTTACTCTAATACTTCATTACATTTTGATTTTTTTCACTGAAATTGGCTACCAGTTGATGTGTTTTGTACTTTTGGCTTGACACTCGTCAGCAGAAGTTTGAAAATCACACCACGCAACCCAGTCCCTATCAACGAGTCTTATTTGATAGCACATTCTATATTTGTTCTCCAAGAACTAACTTGATCATCCCATGAAGGGACCGGGGGAACTTCTCACAATTACTGAGCTGTGCGCTTTCCAGTTTTTGAGAAGCTTTTTCATGGCTATATACTCGATAGTGTCGCCGTCACTATGCGAGGTGACCGCCGCCGAAAGAAATTTTAGGTGGTCAGAGCAGGGTTCGAACCCAGGATCTCATGTACAAGAGCCGCGCACACTAACCATTGCACCACTGCACTTATAGCAAATCAAAAATTGCAAAAATTATTCACAAGTAACATCTTTGCAAATTTTGTAATCGCCATATCTCAAAAACTACATGAGCTATCTACAATCAAATAGCAGATTCGTGTTCAGCGTGCGAAAATTATATAAGGAACGACATTTGAAGGTTCGACTACGAAAAAAAAATTTCTCAAATTTTTAATATCACAAAAAAATTAAAATAAAAAAATCGGTTGCGACCAAAAGTAAATGCATTTTACGGGGAAGGTTTTTTCAGCATTTGCAGAAACTAAACATGCAGTTCTTCATAGTTTTCCATGACCTACCTCATAATGCGAGAGCATTCTCTGCAAAAAAAAAATGACTAACCCTAATGTACATGTATGTACGTGTACAAGTTTTCAAGCACTGTTTTCATGAATTGAAGATCTGCTGCTGTTTTGTTTCTTTGTTGTCTGTCTCGTAAATAGCCACATTTCAATAAAAAGCCACATTTGGGCCTCAAAAATATATATTATAACCTATTAATCATTTTGTCTCAAACATGTTATATTGAATAGCAAACACAATATCTTTGGGCACAAGTATAGTATACTTGCGACAAGCCACAAACACGTTATATTTGCATCCAAACATCAACAAAAGACAGACTTTTCAGCATGTAGACATAACCCGTAGACAACCGGACTCAGGATCCGTCAAGTCCAGTTGCTACAAGGCCTGGAACAAAACATCGTTTACATGAAATCTTAAATCGTATATCTGAATTTGTCGTAATGACCTTATTTTTGTTAGTTTTGAATTTCAATGTGCGAGAAATTCATACTACAACAAGCTTTCAAGGTCTGATACATTTTTCTAAGACAATAATAGATATTTGAAGATTGCACAGACTCCGTGACAAGTTCATCATCAGATGCCTACTCACTGTGCCTGAATTGGTATCATCGATAAGATCATCATTCGTATATCGCGTATACCAGCATTATATGCAATTTGCATATACGAATTGGTATTGATAGAAAATCCCTCAGTACCAACTCATGCACTGAAAGAATAACGCTTCGTCGCATGGGTGTAACATTTTCGTTAATGTTTTTACGCTTCTACAATGACGTTGCTCTCGTTATCCGAAAATTTGGTAGTCGCTGAAACGAAAAATTTCGAATAGCAGCAATGAAACAAATTCATTGCAGCAATGAAGCAACTTCACTGCTGTAATGAAACAAATTCATATCAGCAATGAAATAATTGAATTGTAAGAACGATACTTATTCATTGCAACAATGAAACAAATTCATTGCGGCAATGAAACAAATTTGTTGCAATAGGGAATCAAATTCATTGCAGCACCAACCATACTTTCATCACACTGGCGAACAATTTGCCTTTGATGAACACATTTTCGTAGCGGGAATGAAACTGTACGTTAGCTCACTTTGGATCGCAAAATTTGTTGGGGTGATGAACATTTTCATCCCTGTGACAATGCTTTTCCGTTCAGTGTAGAGCCTGCACAAGAGTAGTTTTAGAAGGACCTAATGTTTTTAAATTATATTTTTTACAAATCTGCAGTCACATAAATCGAATACACTTCATAGTGCTTATAGTCGGAAGCTTTATCTACTGGGTTATGGTTATGGCAGTATGACCCGTTTCACAGTGGGCAAAAAAAATAAGAATCTGAAACTAAAAATGCAACATATTTGATTCTGAAATTCGTCTGAATAGTATGAAATAGTTTTTTCCATAGTAAATACTGGACCCTTTCTAAGGTTATATGTGGGGTTGGGACAGTTTATCTCTTTCGTACACAGTGGGCAAAAATCCGTTAAAAATTAATTTTACACTATATCTCCAAAAATCCTATTCTGAAATTAGACTGGATGGTACGAAATAGTTACAATGAAAGTACAGTACATTGTCCCCTCTTTCAAATGGTATATGTGGCAGTTTGTCTCGTTTGGACACAGTGGGCATAAATGTTGCGAAAAAAATGTTTGTAATTAAGTCATTAATTTTCCGCACTTGTTACCTCATTATGTCTTAGATTGACGTTTTCATAAACTTTCATGGATAATCTTAATATATGTAATGTTTTCTGTAAATATATTAGATATGTTGTGTACAAATCGTGAAATTGTACGTAAACCTACCTTTATATGCTTTAACATTGTTCTGTTAACTCAATAACATAGGTCTGTTACCTAATGTGGTTTGTGTCTTTGCTAGTTAGATTCGGAATCTATCTTCACGCACATATGGATTTTTCCTCTTCCTCATCGTTACAGCTTCTACAGAAGTCATTTGCCATTTATCATTTGACAATAGCACAATACCCCTTCAAAACCGAAACATGCATTAATACCTTGGGCTTTGCCAACGATAATAGATTAATGGATCTCATGCTATCTACAATGGCGTAGATTTATATTGAACGTACACAACCTGTAACCATCGTTCATCTCTCCTGCATCATCATATTGGAGCGCTACCGCAGGATATGCTTGCAATCCGCAAGGAACGTGCAAACATGCTCTAATTTTTGTGGAACCTCATCCACTCTGCTGTTATTCGGAATGTCCCTGTGCCCTGGCACCCAGCACTCACCTAAGGTGAATATCGTACTACTGAATCATATTGTTAAGAGATCTGCGGCAGTCCTAGGCAGATGTTGAATTCAGGAATACTGATACTAGGGCATGATGACCGCCTGACTGTCCGAGAACACATTGACGCCAATGGGCTGCAAGTGAATCGCTTCTCTTTTAATCGAGCGAACCCATCGCCGCCACTCTTAACCGCTGTAATCACCAAAATTTTCGCCTGATACACGATACTTTAATCATGTAGTCTACCAGATAGGGACAACCCTAGAAGAGACCCCGTAGCCTACCTGTTCATTCCTTTTCATCGACCATCAGTGAAGAAATTTACATGAGAACGTGTGTTCGATCACTGCTCCGACCACCTTACATTTCTTTCGACGACGGTCACCTCGCTTAGTAATGGCGACACTATCAAGTTCTTAGCCACGAAAAAAGCTTCTCAAAATACCGTTCGGAATCGGCGTAAAACTGTGGGTCCCATTCGGTGAGTATACAACTAGAAAGAGCACAGCTCACTGATTGTGAGAAGCTGTCCCCAGTCCCTCCATGGGATGTTATGGGAAACCATTTTTTTATACCAGAAACTCCATTGCTCCAGAATTCTCTTTCCAAATGCGAGAATGTTGGGAGTGCCTTCCAGCACTGTTCCATAACCGACTCCGACAATGCTCCACTGTAAGAGTTACCTAAACCTGATGGTAGACGTAGAAGCATCTCCCTGCTTATAATGCTCACAGGCAACAAATATAATAATACATTCAGTGTATCAGTGGGCGTGGGGAACAGAGCGCCCGCGGTGCCCATCATCGCAATTCTCTGAACCCTAGTTGGTAGTGGACAATAGGTGGTTTTCACAAGCACGTCCCAGCACACCATATCCCCACAGACCTTTATCGGTCTCACCACAACTGTGGTATAGATCCAGTGAACAATCGTTGAAGAAAGTCTCCATCTACGTGCACTATGCCATCGTCGCCTTTTTCGCCCTTTCCAGTATGTTGGGTCTGAAGCTAAGCTGAACTATCACCCTGGTATTGAGTACATCCTGCAATCTTAATTCGAGAACCATTCAAAGTCATAGGTTCCACGATATGTATTTTATATCATCGGGTAAAACGAACCAGCTCGGTTTTAGCCGGATTTACACCAAACTCACAAATCTGCAGAAATTACAAGTTGAGATTGCTTGCCCTAGATTTAGTACGTCAATCACCTAGTACATTTAGGGCATCGTTCAGTCGACTCCATCTCATGCAACACATTTTAAAAGTCTCCATACATTAAAATAGAGTATTTTATAATAAATGTCTTCTTGGTAATCATAAATCTACTGCTCCATATATTCCGAATTTTGTAACAAAGTTTCAAATAGAAAACGCAAACTCTCACAATTACTACCCAACACCTTAACATTGTGTCCGCAGAAGAAGTGGTGAAAAGCAAATAACGAAACCAGTACAGAGTGTGGCAACACCTTTCAGCAATTATAGTTCGATAAAATACATAAATTTGCTAAGAGGTCTTATTTTTCTTAACGGTTTCGTTCATTCCATTTTCAGTTTTTCTTTTTAATAAATTTATCATTTGCCATGTGCCAACACCTTTTCCACGTTGTCCAAAGTGAAATTGCATGAGTTGGTGCTAACTGTAACACGAAAACCTCCATAATCTCTTTTCTAGTCTAGGCTAAACATGTCTTGCCAATTTTGAAGTTAGCTTGTTTTCATATTAAAAGGATATTCTGTTAATCGATTCCTTGGAGCAAAATTTGCGATTTATGTTAAATGAGGCAATAAAGTAAATTTTCTTTGTTTTTCAGGGGTAAATTCAAATTAAATTTTCTTGGCTTGAAGGGTAATAAGATTTTTTGTCATGCACAAATCTTGCATTAGTTTTATTAGCGATTGCCCTTGGGCTTTTGTGGGTACTTGTGTGATTTAGTTTAGAAAATCGTGAATTACGGAATGTTTATTACTAATTGGAAATCAGTGACACAACTTTATTAATGATTGCATTTTTATGCAGCGTATGTTTAAATCAACTACTTACCTTTCATCACTTCCTGTACATATTAACTAGGGCGTATGTCGCACCCTAAATACAAAAGTGTCACAACTCAAAATTGACAAATTTTCAGTAGAGGCAAAAAACTAGGTTTGCAAATTTGAAAAATGTATGAAAACTTTCAACAGTAGACACATTGATATTGGTTTGTTTTGACGAAAGGGAAGAGTTTTAGATTTTTTCAAAGCCGCACCAGTACAAAAAAATAAAATTGTCTTTCCTCACAAACAAATTTCTAGAAAACTAAAGGGCAGTGTGGCCGACGGTGGTGCAATGGTGGTGTGCGCGGCTCTTGTGCATGAGGACGTGGGTTCGATCCCTACTCTGACCACCTTAAATTTATTTCGACGGTGGTCACTTTGTTTAGTGACGGCGACACTATCGAGTATTTAGCCATAAAAAGGCAACGCCAAAACCGTTCGGAACAGGTGTAAAACTGTAGGTCCCAATCAGTGGGTTTAAAACTAGAACGCGTACAGCTCACTGGTTGCGAGAAGCTCTCCCTAATCCCTTCATGGGATGTAAAGGGGAAACCATTTATTTATTTATTTATTTATATGTGTGTATATGTGTATATAAATTAAATCCTGTTGATGCCTTCGTAGATGAGAGTTTAATTTTCAGGTTGTCGTCGATTTCATCTTTGATATAGTAATGCAAACATGGCCAGTCATCTTGTACAGTGAGTGATTGCGTATGTGGTCAAGGATTTCCAATCGAGTCGGGTAAATTTTAATTTAGCTAATTTTCATATAATTTAATTTTCAGACCATAAAGACTAATCACTAGACAGTTACAGCATCGAGGAACACGTACAAATGATAAACGGTTATTATGAAAATGGGTTCTCTTGTGGCATTTTTCTCTCCCATTTTTTGATAGACGAGCACGTGAACAAGCAAAATTTGCCGGCTTTAGGACCATACCAATACACATGAGATCCCCCAAGTAGCAACCCCACTAACCAAATGATCCGACTTTAGCTGTTATCCGACAAGCCTGCACAGTGTCTGAACTCTTCAGAAAATTCATACTGACATCTCACAGAACTCTATACTAATCTTCGAAGTGAAGTTTTATTTATTTTGATCCGACATATCTGAATAAATTCCGAGCTATTTCGGAACTCTGGGTCTGAGGCATTTTTAGTTTGTTTTAAGAGATTATTTTTTACGAAATTGGATTTTTGGTTACTCCCGTTATTGGCTTGTTTCGCCGTGTCTGTACATATTTGGACCGATTTATAAATGTCCTTAAATGTCCTTTTTCCCTTGCTGTGCATTTATGTTTTCCGTCTGCTGATCATGCTCCTTTTATTAGTTGTGAAAATACATTTGTGCTGTGAAACATTATTTGAGACAAACGGGTTTTGTTATCAGTTTTATTTATTTATGTTTTACAGTGAAGAGTAAGATATGTACATTAAAAATGTCGTTAAAAAAATAGTTTTATTAAAAATCTAACTTCTTCAAAAATTTATCAGCAATCGTAACGATGCGTCGGCAAAAATTGCCGAAATTATTTAGACATAATTTCAGACTTCGGTCAGAAATCGGTTCGAAGCGTCGGCAAGAGCATTCGAATTTCTTTCTTTCTATTTAGTACGAATTCGGCGCGAATTCCTTACGATGCGTCGAATTTCCCTTCAGACTTACCAACAACTTCCATTCAGAAATCGGTTAGGCATCAGTACGACGCATCGTACGAAAAATCAGATTTCGTCAGATGCGTCGGTCAGACATCGTGTCAACCACACATTTGGTTTGCTGGGAATGCATCCGCAGAAAGTCACAGTTTGGGCTGATTTGTGGATCGGCGACATCGTCGGTCCGTACTACTTCAAAAAAGATGAAGGCATCACTGTTATCACAGTCAATGAAGACAGCTGCTGATAGATGAGGCCAATTTTTCTTTTATCAAAATTAGATGCTATGGATGATAACGGTATGTGGTTCCAACAGCACGAAGTTACATACGTACGTCGCATGCTAAGAAGACGTGAACTGGTCACCGAGATCGTGGGATTCTACCACTTTAGGCTTATTCCTGTAAGGTTTCTTAAAAGTCGCAGTTCTTTGCCAATAAGCCACAAACGAACGGTCTCATTGATAAAATGGGGCGAATCAACTTAATGGTTAAGTCCGAATAGTTTTTACGATTAGCAACAAATAAAAAGTTATTAAAAAATTGCGGACTTAAATTTATAGATAAAAATCGGGAGGAACCATATATACGACCGGTGATTCCACTGGTTTAATTAACTAAACATGGATTCTTATACAAGGTGTTTCAGATCGCCCAATTTGACCGTTCCAGACTTTTTTTGTGGGGTTTTTTGAAGTCCTGTGTTTACGTGACCAAGCCTGAGACCCTGGTAGCCCTCAAGGTCAACATTCGACACGAGTGCGCGAATCTGTCGCCCGAAGTTCTCGCCGAAGTGATGACAAATGGCATAAAACGAGCCCGTATGGTAATCAATTGTGATGGCGCCCATATAACCGATATCATCTTCTGAACTTAACCAATAAAATTCTAAAGGTTCAAATAAACATAATCAAAAAACAGAATCGAAGTTTTTCATTTAGAAAAAAAATGAGAGCCAAACAACAATCGTTTGACTTCTTTTGAAACACCTTGTACATATGACAGTATAACACTTATAAATGCGGTAGAATGAAAATGGGCGACTGTAAACACCGCTGTTTATTCTCACGCTGGTTCTCATTCTGTCGTCTTCACCGCATATTACAGCGTGTAACCGACCTGTCATCCACACCACGACTTTGCCGAGGAAGAACTCTAAACACACCCCGGACCAATTCGATTCCCCTTGAGAGAGGAAAAGTGCAACGGTAGTTAAATCCATATGAACAGCATTTGAAGGGATGTATGTACATTTCATTCGGAGGACGTCCTCGAATCTGCAGCGTTATGTTTATAGGGACGCACTCACCCTATCAGTGGACAAATTTCCAATAATCTGCCTCATTAATTTAAGCTTGTAATGGAAATAATGTAGACATTTGCGGATTATCCTGCCGCATTCTAATTCTAAACTGGCCAAAATTTATATTAAAGAATAGCAGATTGTGTCCTGACACCAATATGAAATTTTTTTTTGCGAAGAACTCTGGCTAATACAAGGGGGCGCAAAAGTAAACTTCCGACGTTTTTTGGCTGTAATTTAAAAAAAAAATGAAAAACTTTGATTCTTCTTGTGGATTATTTTTATTTGGTCTTTTAATTTTTTTTACATCAAGTCGAGAATATGATGTCATGTAAATGGCCACCGCCACAGTTGATTGTCATTTGAGCCCTTTTTATGGCATTTTCCATCACTTTGGCCAAAACTTCCGGCGATACGTCCTCACATTCTTGACGGATATTGACTTTAAGAGCTGCAAGAGTCTGAGGCTTGTTGACACACACAAAAAGAAGTCTGGAGCGGTCAAATCAGGCGATCTTGCTGGCCAGTGCAAATCGCCAAAACGGGAGATTAGGCGCCCGGGAAATGCATCCTTCAGCATATCGGTTGTGGCACGTGCAGTGTGTTCCGTTGTACCGTCCTGTTGGAACCACATGTTTTCCAATCCCAATTCATCAAGTTGCGGCAAAAAGAACTCGTTGATCATTGCTCTGTAGCGTGGCACGTCGTCTGGTCGATGTCGACGGCGCATCCATGACATCCTCGGCTACAGCAGCAATATTCTCTGCAGAACGGCTACTCCGGGGTCTGCCACGCCTGGCAGCATCTCGTGTTGTGCCAGTCTCTTCGAGGCGAGCGGCTAAACGTCGCAGTGTTTCACCAGTAGGCGTTGGACGGCCAGGAAATCTGCGACGAAATTCACGTTGTGCCAAAGTCACCGACCGATTATTGGTCAAATAAATTCGTCAGCAATATTCCGCGTTCTGGAGCAGTGTAGCGTAACATTGTTGATTAACGTGTATTTCGCATGTGTTTACTACACAAATGTCAAAACAGAACTGACATTAGGGGCCAATCGCAAAATTTATAGCATTTTCTGATAGGAGGATTACTTTTGCGCCACCTGTTACAATGCAACAAAGGCAGATTTCTTTGACAAAAGACTTGGAAATTTTCCAATTGGCGTGTGAAGCAGCCATCCGTCTACCCTTTTACAATCAAAACCTATCCATAAATTCATGAATAAATAGGTTAAATCTCTGCTAATTAGAATGAAGTGGTTGAGACTTCTTGAGTTTGCCAATGACGTCAGACTACTCGTTTTTATGGAAAATCTGAGCAATTCAATTCAATACTGAGCAATTCAATTCCCTAAGTATAAGTGAACAGTTTTCTTATATCTTATAGCGAGTTTTGTAAAATTTACGCCAGCATGAGCATCAACTTTGAATATGAAAAAAAATTTTCAGCTGGTTCCATGAGAAAATATCAGCTGGGTTTTTTTTAGACAGCACATGTCACCAATTAACGTGAGCCTAAAACTCTTGGATATAGCTTACTCTGTGAGACATAGAAGTTTTCAACATTGATTGATGTTTCTTAATCCAATAAAGCTACATTTCAGAATCGAACCACCAACTTATACTCTGGTTTCGTATATAAATTTAGCATCCATATGCTCGTATTGAAACATCTGCAAACCCATAGATTTGGTTACTAGCATATGTAGAAGTTAGGACTTGTCTTGGAATTTCAACTTGGTCGATGAAACATAAATAACGCTTGAAATCTTTCCGCATTGTATGGAAATTAATTGGAATAGATTTATCCCATACCTATTTATTAAGCTAAAGTTCCTGTCGTAACGTTTTGGCCTTAGTTACCATGGAGCACACTAATCCTAGGGGTCATAAGTCTGGATACAACCGACAATATGCTCTTTCTTGTTGCCTTTCGAGACCTAAAAGTATAAAAGGCAATCTCTTAGGATGGCAGAAGGTGTCCAATGCTTTAGTGGCATCGTCGCTGAATTGCAACTTTGTCGCAGAAGCTTCCAAACTTCGAACAATTTGAAAACCATTATGTCAGATTGAAGCACGCTGACGACAATATCTCAGAAGTTTGAGATCTCATTTCCTTCAGTTCCTCTAGCGAATCCGCTCCAGTTAAAAGGTCTTCGACAGAAAAATCCTTTCTGATGACTTTAGTACCTCTCGAGAATTTATCGTTGTACAATTCACCCAATTAAAGTTTGAAGTTTGAAGCCAAATATGTCACGCAAAAATCCAGCGGACGAGGCATCGTAACTGTCAGTAATTAATATGTAAATACTCAGATTATCACTGGATTTTTCGCGATACAAAATCAACTTTAAATTTCTATGGGTCTCGTGTAGAAGACAACTCGTCTTGTGTCGTGGGTAGGTAGGCAGCAACGAAATGAAAAATCAAATTCATTTGCACAACAACCACAGCTGTACGTTTGCTCACTTTCGATGACAATAGTTTTTGGGGCGACAATCATCTTCATTCCTGTGACGAAGCTTCTCCGCTCAGTGTACAATTAAATATTCAACTGCCTTCTCGACAAGTATTTGTGCATATCATCACAACTAATAGGGATAAAGAAGACTGAACTTATTGAGAATTGTGACAACGCATACTAGTACCAAAATTTCCAAAACAATAATCTCCTAATAAATTTGATTTAAAGTCTATTAAATCAAGAAATTTGTAATTTCAAGTACACACATAATTGACCCAAGTAAAATAATGACTGGTGCCAATTCTATTTATTTATTTCGTGATTGTTGCGTTAATGTGTTCAAACAAGTACTCAAGTAATTGATTCAATTAAAACTAATAGGATCGCATTTTTGTGTTTCAGCAAAGTCTTATTTGATATTTTTTGCGCAATAATGATTTCTGTGTACAAAATACGTGACCTACTGAAGTATGAACCCGTCGTACCTAAATTCGCTGTTTCTTTGATTTTATACCTGGTAAAGTATTTTATTACTTACATTTTCATTTAGTTAATTTTTACTGAACTATTAAGATAATAATTTTCAAAAATTCTGCTTAACTCGTCAAAATGTATAACTTGTTTAAGCCACATATTCGATTTGTTAACCACTCAATCGTGATTGTGTTGAATACTCTGCGGATCTGTCATAACGCATAACCCTGATAAATTGCGCGATATGTCACAAAGAATCAAATGTGAACACATGTTCGTTTGTCGGTTCAAATTGTGAACTTTTTTTCTGTTCTCCAAATCATTCAATATTGTTGAAATTTTCCGAAATTGCAAAATCAAAGAATCAAATGAATAATGACTGTGAAAATCAATGCATTCACTCGTTCAATAGCAATCTGCTCAACTCTAAATATTGAACAAATCTGACATTTAACATATTAAGTACGTTTTTGACATTTCGACCAAATTTGGTAAGAATTGCATTACTCGAGTCATAAACCATTTTTAAATGCAAATAAAAATAACAATTTTAAAATGCATAAAATACGAAAAATACGATACGATAACTTAAGCACTCATACACTATTGGACATTTAACGACATCATTGAAATTTATCTTTAAAACCATATAAACCATTAAAAAAACGACTGGGGTTTCTACGGTTTCGGTTTTTTCCACACTGGTGGCGGCAGGCAGGCAGTAATAAATGGAAAATACGGCCTGATTCGAATCAGAATATTGTGTGGCATAACGCTAACATCGGGTTTGTATAAAACACATACATACATACATGCATGCGTAAATGAAAATACCATTATGCGCATATATGAGTGTATAATATTACATTAGCTGTCAAAATGTATAAAAACTAATTTAACATATTGATTTATACTTCTTTACTCATGCGTCGCCCGATTACTACTCGTATTAGTAGCATTACTCATTCACAGCTACTACGAGTGCATACATGTGTATGTGAGTATTTCGATTGATTCGCTTTACCTCGAAACGGTATCAAATTGTAAGAGTGAGTACTCGCATAAGTTGTTAGAGATTTCATTCAGCTCAGAGTTCAATGTACTCTATGCGGTTGATTTGTTGTTGAAGTTAATACCAAATCTAAATGCAAATCGTTTGAATAGATAGATAGTTATTAATTAAAATAACTAACAGTGCATGACTATTGTATAATTGTATGTAACTACTAATTGACAATGTAAATAGTGTACAAGTAATTGGAACGAAGTTCCTTATCGCACATTGTGGGATGGGGGCTAAATAAAAAAAATTAAAAAACTTAAATTTTAACACTATTATGCTACAACCCACTATTATCAACTATATTGTTTACTTTTGCTTTGGTTTGTGTCTAGGCTAACGGCTTGGATCATAGAGAAAGAAATTAACTAGATGTTTCACATATGTTGGAAAATGTCTTGTTTAATGGGAAGTGGCCGTCGATGGTGAAATGGTTAGTGTGCGCGGCTCTTGTACATGAGAACGTGGGTTCAATCCCTGCTCAGACCACCTTACATTTCTTTCGACGACGGTCACCTCGTTTAGTGATGGTGACATGAAAAAGCTCTCAAAATACCGTTCGGAACCGGTGTAAAACTGTAGGTCCCAATCAGTGAGTGTAAAATCTAGAAAGCGCACATCTCGATGATTGTGAGAAGCTCTCCTCAATACCTTCAAGGGATGTTATGGGACACCATTTTTTTTTTTAATGGGAAGTTTTCTAGGTGGAGCCTGTAAGCAAGTGAATTTAGAAAAAGTGAAAGAAGTTTAAAAAAGAACATTTTCTTAAATAAGTGCCTGATCTAAAAAAAAGTAAATTTTCTCAAAAAAAAATACATATTCACATTCTTAAACAAAGTTGGTTTTTTTAAAAAATATCTTTTCTTACAAACATTTCTTTTCTTACAAAAATTCCTTTTCTTAAAAGTACCTTTTCTTAAAAATAAAATAATACATTTTCTTATCTTGAGATAAGAAGAAAAAAAAATAAATAAATGGTTTCCAATTACATCCCATGAAGGGACCGGGGAGAACTTCTCACAACCACTGAGCTCTCCAGTTTTCACTCACTGATTGGGACCTACAGTTTTACACCGATTCCGAACGGTATTTTGAGAAGCTTTTTCATGGCTATATACTCGATAGTGTCGCCGTCACTATGCGAGGTAACCGCCGCCGAAAGAAATTTGAAGGTGGTCAGAGCAGGGTTTGAACCCAGGATCTCATGTACAAGAGCCGCGCACACTAACCATTGCAGTACCGAAGCCTTTCTGAAAATAAGTACATTTTCTTAAAAAAATAACCTTTTCCTAAGAAGAGTACCACTTCTTTAAAAATTAGCTGTTCTTAAAAAAAGTACTTCGTTGTAAAAAAAATCATACTCTTATGGCTTTTTCTTACAGAAAGTTGTTCTTCTTAAAATTAGTATATTTTCTTAAAAAAACATTAGCTTTTAATAAAACAAGTACCTCTCTTTAAATAAGTATCTTTTACACATTCTTACAAAAAGGACCTAAAAATATACTTTTTTTGAAAAATACATTTTTTAAAAAAATCATAAAAAAAGTTTATCATTTTACAAAAAGTATATTCTCTTAAAGATCCATTTAGTTAGCTAGTTTGAATATGTGGGGTGCGATGTTGAGTGTTCAAAAGGAGCACTCTAATCCTTCCCATGTCAGTAGACATACACTTAAGCCGCTGATTCGACCTGTTGTGCGCTCTAAGTGTACCCTACTTATCTACTATACCTCTTATAGGAATTCGGTCCTATTCAGGAAATTCCTCAAGTTATTCCAGTCCGTACCAACAAGTTTGGTCATGTCCGGTATCGTACTGTCCGAAAGAAATGCTCCATAAGAAATGCTCCATCGTCTCATCCTCCTCCATGCATGCCCTGCACTCAATATTTTCCACTAGTCCAATACGGTACAGGTGGGCCCTTAATCACTAATGTCCCGTTAAGACTCCCATCATCTTGCTCATTTCAGATTTTCCCAGTTTCAGCAAACCTTTTGTCCTCAATCCATCTGGGTCTCCGCATAGGATCTTTGCCATGCTGCCTACTCATTCCTGGTTCCACTGGACTATGTGTGCCGACTCCGCCCATTTACTCAACTCAGCCTTTGTCACCTCAAAGTGTTTCGCTCTCTCTTGGCTCACCGTTTGGAGTTTCCTGGCTTTCGTTGCTGGGAGTTTCGCTCGTTCTTTGCAGAATATTCCGCTGTGCCCCGGCATCCAGATGATGTTGATTCTGCCGTGCATAGAATAATCGTTTATCACCTTCTTACAGTTAAGGACCGTTCTTGATTTGACAATTGCCGATGATATTGCCTTGATTGCCATTTGGCTATCCGTGAAGATATTTGCCTCGGCTGGGTTTGTATTATCGCCGAGCCATTTGATACACCCCGTAATCGCCCGAACTTGCGCTTGGAAGTTATTTATTATGAGGCATAGATGGGATTCGGTTGGCGGATTTTCAATGAAAAATCCTAGACCCGTTCCTTTCCCCTAACTTTAAGCCACCTGTGTAGCAGCGAGTCCCATTTGGCATTTGTGCCAGGGTCCCATTCTGCCAGGCGTCTCTAGTTGGCGTTAAAGACACACAATTTGCCTTAACCCTTAGCTCAGGTATTCGGTCAGATGCACTCGTATCTTGCATGTAACCGACTAAAGCCCCCATTATCCGTTGGTGTTTTGACTTAAGATCCCTGTTGATCCATTCAGCTGTTGCCTGTAGGCGGCCCCGTATTTGACTCTAATCTCGATTGGCTGGATACATAAAATAGTCTTCGTTGCCTTTGTCGAGGTTGTCCTTATTGCACCGCTAATACCAATGCACCACATTCTTTGAACCCTCTGCAGTATTGCGATGTTACATTTCCTCTCAACTGCCAGTCACCATACTACAGAAGAATATGTTAGTACGGGTTAACCCATTTGGACCCGGCGTACTCATATGAGGACGGTTCTTCATATGCCCATATAATTTAGTTTGTGCACGATGGATTCTGTTTATAAACGAATTTGCATTGGCAAAGAGTGTGATTTCAAAATAAAATATTAGCTTTTATCAATCAATGCTTAAAGTGATTAAAATTGTTGGTTGAATTTATTTCTTTGGTGACCTAGGTTATGGACCAAAGCTACGTAATTATTTTTTATATTTCCGTGGGTGCTGTTATACATTTTCAGCCTGGTTTATTTACATACAGTATTTTTTGTCAAATTATCCTGAAATAGAAAGTATATGACAATGTTTGACCGAGAGGGGACATATTTTAGTACGGTGTCCCCGACTGGGTCCAATGGGCAGGTAGCTAATATTTTTTCTTTACTTTTTGCAAGTGTGTTTCAGGCACACAGCTTCTATATATATTGCAACACCTATAAGTAAATAACAGCAACTATATATATTTCATATGTATTATAGCAAGTTATCTTCAGTTAGGGGAATCCCCTTTGATTTGAATGTATAACAAGGTAGTTTTCGAAGTTGAAAAATAATTCGTTGTCATAAGGTTTTCATACATATTGGTAATATTACTGACTTCTTAATCTTAAATAATTATCGAGGCCTCGAGGAAGCTATTGACAGCATTTTTAACGAAGATGGTGATTATGATGCTAGTTATGACTTAGTGACGATTCCTCCCGACCCGAGTATTCTCACGGATGAAGAAGAAGGTGGTGAAGATAACATCCAGGAAACCGGTTTTCCGCGTAACATCCCAGGGAGAGTTGAAGTGATTGAGTATAGAAACAATAATGAATGGGATAGCAGTGATGATGAACCCTTACAAAGATACTGCAAATTGGACACGAAGGAACCACGTTGGCGTAAATGTAACGGTTCCTACACAAACAAGTCCTCAGGGGAAAACAACGTACAAAAGCGAAAAGAAAATATTGAAATGAGCTCACAGGTCAAACACCAGTCAACATTTTTGAGAAACTTTTTGATGAAGACGTTTTTGACACACAAAGTTTTATGCTTCACAACACAATAATCACAACTTCCAGATCAGTGTGAATGAGCTCAAAATATTTTTTGGTATTCTACTCTTGAGTGGATATCATTCACTTCCACGAGAGCGATTATACTGGAGTCTAGATGAAGACTGCAGTATTGCAATTATTTCAAAAGCAATGTCTAGAATCAGATTTATGGAAATAAAAAAGTTTTTGCATTTCTGCGACAATGAGGCTGCTTCCGGATACCTCGATAAGATGTTTAAAATACGACCTCTTGCTGATTTGCTAATCAAAAAGTTCCAGCGGTGGGGCGTATTTCACGAAAATCTCTCAATAGGCGAATCAATGATAAAATATTTTGGACGTCATTCAGCAAAGCAATTCAGAAGAGGTACGCCTGTACGGTTTGGATACAAAAATTGGATGATTGCAAGTGCAGATGGTTATTGTTGTGCTTTCGACGTATATTGTGGGAAATCAGCAGGAGAAACAAGTAATGAACCGTTAGGATCGAAAGTGTTGAAGTGTTGAACTTGTTGAATAAAGGAACTGTTGCACCACATGAGCATATCATATATTTCGACAACTTTTTCACCAATCATGCATTGCTGCGAGATTTACGAGAAGCTGGTTATCGTGAGGGAAAACAGAACGAAGAAATGCCCACTTGAGTCAATCAAGAATATGAAAAACAAAGATCGTGCAGAATTTGACTGCCGAATTGATACAGCCAATCAAATTTTGATCGTGCGATGGCTTGACAATAGCGTATGTACCATGGGTACAAATTACTTTGTTTATCCCCTGGGCAAGGTGAAAAGTTGGAACACTGCAGAAAAACGAAAGGTAGACGTGAACATCCCTTTTGTCCTGCAGAACTACAACAAAGGCATGGGAGGTGTCGATCAAGCTGACCAATCAGTTGCAGTATACAGATCAGCTGTACGAGGCAAAAAATGGTGGTGGGTTATATTTACATATGTGCTAGATTTGTCTGTGGCTAATGTTCGGCGTCTTCATCTGTTGACTGCCGGAGATAATACGCCAGAAATTACTTGAGATGTTTAGACAGTGAAAAAGCTGATGGTAGGCTGCGCAAGCCTTCATCTGGGGTGCCAGGTATGAATCTAGATAATGTCGGGCACTTCCAAAGCTGACAAGCCAACTACGATGCGCCGTATGCCACAGTAAAGCCCGTTGGCAATGTAAAAAATGCATCAAAACACTCTGCATCGAAAAAGGATGTTTTGAAAACTTGCACACATAAGCACATTGGCCACATTTGAGGACAGCAATTTTTTTCCAGAACGAAGATTAATTTTTTTTTTATTTTTTACTGTAAAATATTTAATTAGCTTCTAATAGTTACTGAAATAAAGTTATTTTCAAAATTTTTCTTCTAGTTTATATTTGGGTCCAAATATTTGGGTCCATTTAAATTATCATATTTTACAACGAGTTCCTTAGCGTGTTGGGACTAATCAGTACATAATATATAGCGAAAGGAACTTCGTTCCAACCGGGTATCCCCTGTCACCTCATGTGTTTTTTTAAACAGACTTCAATAAGTATGTGAGGTATTGGTGTTAACCACTGCTGCAATTCGAATATACGATTGCTTTTCTTATTCAGTCAAACAAAATACACCACTTCAGTAAATTAATTGCAAATTAACTAACTATCCATTTGAAGTTTAATTTCCACCAATTGCTTTTAAAAAGACCGCAATTGAACGTCAATACAAAGACATCAATTGATATAACAGCCCGGCATCCCATTTCTTTACTTGGGTAAACAAAATTACCTTATTCGATTTTTTGCCTCGTTATACCTCGAAAATTAAACTTGAGTCAGATAAACTGAAAACTTTTTGAGATCAATTTACAATTACAACTTAGGCTGGGTCAGGTGTTGGTGGCATTCGATGAACGAGTCATTTCCACTTATTAGTGCATTGCGATACCACAGGCCAACGATATTAAGGACTACTACCATCAACGAACCATACAGATTGTTCCAAGACACTCGAGATGCTATCTACGCCTATCTGAGGCAATTCCCTAAGGTCCATGAATAGGTAGGATTTCATAGTATACTCTGGTCTACCGGTTAGTGCTGAAAACGTGCAGTAGGATGTTCAGTAAATTCTTCTTCTTCATTATCACTAAAGCTTCTACAGAAGTCATTTGCAATCAACTTCTATCTTGCCACATTTACTTATACCAATCAGTCAATGTCCCGTCAAAACCGAAACTAGCATTGATACCTTGGGTCTGACAAGAGACATAAGATACAAGACTATGATGGTTTAACTCTCCTGCATCATCATTGAGGAGTGATCCTTCAGGATATGCTTACAAATCGCCAGCACGTTTCAATACCTGTGGAACCAATAAAGTAGACTCTAGTCTGGCCAGCTCATCCGGTTAGCAATTGGCCGGAATATCCCTATCCTCTGGCACACATAGGAATTAAATATCATACAGCTGGGTTATGTAGTTACGATATCTGCGGAAGACTTACAGATGTGTTCAGAAATACTGATTCCAGGGACGACAAATGTCATAGGACACAAATAATGTAATAAACCCCAAAATCACTCGACAAAAAATTGGATACATAGAACGTCATATTGCCCAAAATCAGGAATATCATATCGCCCAAAACATAAAGCCCAAATCGTAATGCGTCACTCAAAACAATGAACTAAACGTCATATGGCCCAAAATTACACTCTCTCAAGTGTGGGTACTCACATGAAAGGATTTCGAAAAATCCCGAAATCCGATATAAGGAACAGATATACTTTAGTCCCCCGTGGTAACGGCCTGTTGGGCGACTCGAAAAACCAAATAATTGTTCGATAAAAAAAACCCTCGTATATCCCAACTTTGGAGGACCATAACTACTAAAATATGTACTTCCACGCACTTTTGTATTTTAAATTTTTTGCTTAAAATTGGGAGTAGTCGCAAGTGAGCAATATCATTCATGCTCGAGAAACCCTTAACTGCATACTTCAAAACTTCATGTCATGTCATATCAGTCAAAATGTTTTAAAGTAAAATTTGGGCGTTATGAAATTTGTAATTTTTGGTGTTAGTGTATTCCAAAAATGTAGGTTTTCGGTTTCTTCGAATATTCCGATTTTGTCGAAATCGGTTTTCGGTTAAACCGAAGTGTGGTAACCGGTTAATAATCGGTTTCGGGTTTTATAACAAAATGTTCTTTTATAACCATCATTTTATTTTTAATACTCGTACAGTCTTATTGAATTTTGAGGTGGGCTACCGAGTACATAGCCATGAAAAAGCCTGTCAAACTTCATGGCATGTGATGGGAAACTAAAGTGGGGGCCATGTAAAATTTGGAATTTAATTTCACTTTAAAACAAAAGAAAATAAATAAATTCTTTCGGCAGCGGTCACCTCGCATAGTGACGGAGACATTATCGAGTATATAGCTATGAAAAAGCTTCTCAAAATACCGTTCGGAATCGGTGTAAAACTGTAGGTCCCCATCAGTGAGTGTAAAACTAGAACGAGCACAGCTCACTGGTTTGTGAGAAGCTCTCCCCGGTCCCTTCATGGGATGTAATGGGAAACCATTTATTTATTTTTTAAAAAATATTAACACAATACCTCATTCGACCAACACAATTTTTCAGTACATTGTCGATTGTTTGGGCCTCTATTTCGTGTTTTAAGGCCTCAGTGGACTCGGGATTGTTTGAGTAACACTTATCATTCAAGTCGCTCCAGAGATAATAGTCTAACGGGTTCAAATCAATGAACTTCCGAGTTTAGGCTGATTATGCGGTTTTCGAACACAGTGGACAAAACATCGATTGTAACGTTGTCCGTGTGGCACATAGCGGCGTCCTGTTGAAACCATACCTCGCCTATGTCATTCTCTTCAACTTTTTGGAACAAAACCCCGCTGAGAATGGCACGGTAACGGTCGCCATTGACGGTAACAGCGGCTCCTTGCTCACTTTCGAAGAACAATTGGCCTATGACCCCGCCATGCCAAAAACCGCACCAAACAGTCACTCGTTGTAGATGCATAGCCTTCTCCTCGAGGGCGCGTGGATTTTTCGAGCGCCAAATGCAACGATTTTGTTTGTTAACATAGGCGCGAGGTGAAAACAAGATTCATCGGAAAAGATTATTTTTCGGTATAAATTATCATCTTTAGCCAAACGACCTTCAGCCCATTCAGCGAAGTGAAAACGCATCGGATGGCCACGACGTTTCGGTTCTTGTACTATTTGGACTTAAGCCCTCGTACCGTGGTCTTTATGTAAAATTCTGCGCAAAGAAGTGCGGAAGAAATGTTCAATCGCTGCGAACGGTGGCGAGTTGATGTTGATGGCTGTTCCAGCACACTTTCAGCTGCACAGCCAATATTTTTCACTGGACGAGCACGTAGATGAGTTCTTTTGATCAATAAGGACGCGGATTGACAGACTTGCTTCAGAAATTGATCCATAAAAGCCGTTGATGGAACTCTATTTCTATCGAATTTATTTCGTAGATTTCTTACAGTTAGAGTTGAAGGCTCAGAAATTTGGATGAAAGTTTTTAATATTTCCCAATTTTCTTCAAGAGTAAATCGGCCGATTTTGTAAATTTCTAACCTTTAGCTAATACTCTGTCACTTCATAAATGCCATTTGACTATAAATGTCAAAACAACCCTTTATTTATTATATTCAACCTATCTGCTCTAATATTTGACTTCCCAAGTTAGGCAAAATCATCGTTGAGTAACAATCGCTCTACACACAATCGATAAATGTCTTCGGCTAGTGACTTGTGTAAATACACACCGCAGTGGCTTAACGGGCTAGACGCAGCTGAAGATGATTCTTCACAAACATCGAAACGATCGTCCAGCGAATGTGAGTTCGAATCCCACCCGCGGCATTTACATTTTTTTCACTAACCGGATCTCTTACAGCCTTAAAGGAAATTACAATTCCTTTATAAGTTTTGTATTTATTTCTTCTGGATTGTGAATCCTGTTTATTGTTCTATGAATTTCTGTTAACATACTTCCTGTGTTGTCATTAGTTCAGGAACTTACTCCTAAATCGGAGTTGGCATATGACTTATATTGCAATGGACAACTTATTTCAGAAAACTATCGGTGAAATAAATCGTTGGCAAAGTCTTTGGTGTCTGTCTGATGGGGTCAGTGAGCATAGTAGGCTATGTAAAATTATTTAGACTTGTAATTCTGCGGTGTTATATCAGTTGTATAAAAACCGAAAAAACCGGTTAATTGTCTTGCAATAACCGGTGAAACTTGTTCTTCGAAAATATCACTTTTTAAAAAATCGACGCACGGTTAACCGGCCGGAATTCGGTTAAGCGGTTAACTGGTTTCGGTTTTGAATACACTAGTGTTATGTCATTGGACGTAGTGACTTTGTGATTTTTTTTTTTAAACAAAATACTTTCTTTTAAAAGAATGTCGTAGTTCTCAAACCTGCATTGTAGCGGTCAAAGTGCGATTACATGTAACATGTAACGATTTTTGGATTTAATGACATTTGTAATTTGGGCGAAAATGTTTTGAGCGAACTAACGCTACGCCTTGATACCCACCTGACTGTCAGAGAGTACATTGAACATAATGACTCCTGGACTAGTATTCCTCAGCAAGCGGTTAACTTCCCTAATAGCTACAATTTCCGCCTGATACACACTACAATGATCAAGAAGTCTACGTGAAAAAGACAAACATAATTTCCCAGAGTAACTATTTATTAACTACATAAAACTCTATAGCAGGAACACTTTTGTTCCCGGAATCCCTTTCCGGTATGAGGGTAGAGTATTATTTTTTTTTTTTTTTTGATGAAAAAGTTGTTTTACAGGAAATTTGGGAGTACCTTCCAATATTGTTACATGACCGACTCCGACCACACTCCGTTGTCAGTGTTGCCTTAGCCTGTTCCCAGACGTCAACTCAATCTACCTGCCTATAACGTCTGTCGTCAACAAATGTAACATCACATTCCGTGCATCAGTGAGAATGGTGCGCACATTTCCCGTAATGCACATCGTCGGCATTCTCTGAAGAGATCGTCGTCGCCATTCTCTCAATAGTCTAAAATAGGTTTCTTCTTCACTATAAACCAAATTAGCATTAACGATATCATCACTGCCGCTGGAAAAATCCAGTGGGGAAAGTTCCCATTTACAGTCTGTAGTCCTCTTGCGGACTATCATCGCCTCATCTCAATCATAATTCCAATATATTTTTTCACAAAAAAAAACAAACACAATTGTTACCCATTACAACCCACGAAGGGATTGGGGTTAGCTTCTCACAATCAATGAGCTGTGTGCTTTCCAGTTTTTACAGTCACTGATTGGATCCGACAGTTTTACACCGATTTCGAACGGTATTTTTAGAAGCTTTTTCATGGTTAAGTACTCGATCACTAAGCGACCGCCAGGTCGTTGAAAGAAATGTTGGATGGTCAGAGCAGGGATCGGATCCACCTCCTCATCTTCAAGAGCCGCGTACACTGATCATTGCATCACCAACGGTGCATTTATTATTACTTGCCTTTCTTAATAACCATAAAAAAATTTGATATCACCACGTCGGGTTGTGGCACCCGAATTGATGCCACATTCGATTGCTCCAACCGAATTTGATACCAATTTCTATTGTTGCATTCGAATTAATTCCAAATTCGGTTGATGCAACCGAAATTATTGAAAAGATTGTTGACAGAACGAAGATAACAGAAGATTCAGTTGTCACATCCGAATCAATTATGAAACGAGATTTCAGATGAGGGGGATAAATTAAGTTACAGAACCAACCCCTGCAAAAGCCTGGTGTTACCAACTGAAGGGAGAAGCAAAAAGACCGAACCGGTTGAAGAAATACGTTATCTCCATTTTGTAGGTTCAACGACTAGAACTTTTCTGGTAGGATCAGGAGAATGAAACCACTGCAGAAGCTTGGTGTTACCAAGTGGAAGGACAGGCCAGGCCAAAAGACCGAACCGGTCGAAGAAATAAGTTATCCCCATTTTCTAGGTTCGCTAACCCCCTGGGTTATTTAAGCCCAATTAATTAAGTAAGTAATATTATTAAAAGCAATTAAGTATTTATTTGTTTTGATCGATGTTGTGGCGATCACTATTGTGTTGAATTACATGATACAAATCAATTGCAAACTATAGGGTTTAAATACTCTAGATTATTAACCAATGAGTAAATAATATACTTCAATACTTTATCCAAGTATAGATATCATCACCTCTAATCATTCATCACTCACGCCTTCGTTCATTTTTAAATTATGATGTGTTATGACATGTATCGGTTGATTTCAAATCTTCTTGTAGTTTTGTGAAAATTATCTGCCACAAACTGCACAACCTCACGACGACCAACCAACAGTGAGTATTAAGTAGTCTTTGTAATTTACACACCTAAGTATTGTATTCGATACGACGAGTACTAAAAGGGTGTGTATCATTTGCCTCCTTAAGTACCATATGAGTAATGGATTTCATAGTACAAGTATCACTTATTCATTTATTTGCGTTTTGTAGCTTGCTTCTTCTTCTTCTTTCCTTTGTTTTTGTTTTATTTTTGTTTAAATATTCATTAATGCAACTTTAAAATTTGACTTCCAGTGTTGAAACTGTTGATGTACTCGTATTTGTTGAAAGCTGTGCGGTGAATGTTTGTAAACACTTGACTTATTTATCGAGCCGTTGCGAAAACGGGTGGTCAGAATTGGAATTTTTGGAGAAAGAAAATACTTAATATCATTATTCGGAAACACCACACTACTGAGTACTGGGTTGTATAAGGAGTGCCCGAATCCTAACGTTCTAACTGCTGGAGATAGACTTATCTTAAAGTATTTACTTTACTAGACATATTTTAAAGTTTGCTTCTACTAGTACGTCTTGGAATGCCTTTCGGGCTAGCTATGTCTGTCCATTCTACAATCTTTACCAAAAATCGATAAAAATCTTTACATCAAATCGATGATAAATGTTCATCAATTGTTCGTCATTGATTTGATGACATATGTCATCAAATTAATGAAAAGGTTCTTTAATTTCAAGATTGTGCGTTTCTTCATCTTTTCCAGCTTCATTGAATTGATTATATTTTTAACATCAATCTTCAGAATTGGAATTTATATATAATTAGTGGGATTGGTTCAAAATATGAACGTAGAATTGAAAAAATACACAGAAAACGAAAAAAAACTACATGAACATTGAAAATAAATACATAATAGAAAATAGTGCAATGGACACAAAACAATATCCACGCTATGAGCATTTTTTATGTTGTCTTATATCCTGTTCTTGTGAATTTTTCGCAATGAAAAAGTATAGCCATATACGGACACCACTGCGTGATAAAAGACCAAAAAAAATTACCCGTGTCTCCCATTTTTGCCCAAAGTCAAGCACTTTTTTATGGTGTCTTTCTTGCAAATATGATAATTTTGTCAAGCTCATATCTTGCAAACCGTTTGAAATTTTGATTTACTCTCTGATTGAAATCTCTCTTGTCTTAAAGAATAAATATTGTGAATATATAAAACCAAAAAACTTCATCTTCAAGGTCAAAACCTAAAAACTACACAAATGTACATAAGATCTCAATAAACAACTTTCTAGAACATATGAACTTCCTAGGAATGATTCTTATATTGTGTGCTGCGTCCCTTGTTGCGTGTGCTGAGGTTACTGCTTTGCCTGTGCTGCTGCTTTCGGTGAGATAGCGTAGTATCTCAAAGTTTAAGGTAACGGTATTAAGAATCAATCCTAGGAAATTCATACGTTCTAGAAATTTGTTTATTGAGATCTTAGGTACATTTGTGTAGTTGATTGTTTCCTTGAATTTTGAACGGTTTGCTACTCATGGGCCTGAACAGGGGAAAAAGGTGAAAAAATTACCTTGACCTTGAAGACGAAGTTATTTTGATTTTATATGTTGACAATTTTTATTCTCTATGACAAGGGCTACAACTTTCCCTCTTAGGTACATTTGTGTAGTTGATTGTTTCCTTGAATTTTGAACGGTTTGCTACTCATGGACCTGAACAGGGGAAAAAGGTGAAAAAATTACCTTGACCTTGAAGACGAAGTTATTTTGATTTTATATGTTGACAATTTTTATTCTCTATGACAAGGGCTACAACTTTCCCTCAAAGAGTAAATCAAAATTTTCAACTATTTGCAAGATATGAGCCTGGCAAAATGATTACTTTTTTGCATGAATGACACCGAGGCCCAAAATTTTTGGGGGCCCATAAAAAACAGTTTATGAATTTGGGCAAAACTGGGAGACACGCGTCTTTTTGTTGGACTTTTATCACGTAGTGGTGTCCGTATATGGTTATATTTCCTTGACTGAAAAAATTACACACAGTGTTATATTCATTTTGTACATAATCATTTTGTTATTTTAGATTCAAGTCGGTATGAGACATGAAAATTCGGCACTATTCTGCAAACAGCGGAACAATCCTGCCAAAAGCCAGAGGGTTGGTCAGGTTAGTCATACACAACCTGGCCAACCGACCCGCTTTTTACAGGATTGTCTCGAGTATTGGTATTTCAACCCGACTTGAATCTAAAATAACAAAAATGATTTTATTCGAAATAGAATGCATTATTTAATATATGTAGTGTGTTTTTAACTAAATACATGTATTTTTATTTAGTTTTTAATATAAAACTAAAGAATTACGATTTGTGCCAAGTGTACCCCACTTTTTGGTCACAATATGTTGGTCAGGTTAGCCATACATAGAGTGTCCAACACCGAAAAACCAGGGAAACCGGTTTACCGGTTTTTTGTTATTAACCGTGTGCCGGTTTTTTAAACAACGTAATTTTCGAACAAACCGGAAACCGGTTATTTGACGTCGGTTAACCGGTTAATTGGATTTTACTTAATTTCTGTTAATATCCTTAAAAAAGTTAATAATAAATGATATGATTTTCGAATTTTAGTTAAATTTTGGAATTAAGAAACATGATTTCCGTTTTGAAATATGATCTAACTTACTTAGTTTATGCCTGTTTTGAAATCAGTTGGACACAAAACGATTTCACTCATAACGATAACTTCATATGCGTTTATGCCTATGTTTTGAGTCGAAACAATTTTAAAACTGTTTTAACTAACAGCTGATTCTGGCATTTGTTTAACTTTTACCCAATATAAAATGGTTAACAACATAATTTTCATAAAGGTTTCAAAACAGTATGCGTTTATACTCAATTTTGAATATGTTATGTCTGGCTCAAACAGGTTTGAAAAGCAGTATCATGGAAAACGTTTCGAAATTTCAAAACTGTTTTTATAGCTGTTTATGCCATGGGTTTGAGTGAATGAATACGTTTTCAAAACGGGCATAAACATGGTAACTGACATATCCAAAGAATTTTTTTTTTTCAAAATGACTTTATGATTTGTATTAGAATCAATTACAAATTAATTAACCTTTTCAAACATTTTTTAATCAAATTTCAAAATTAAAATTATTTGATAACTAAATGGTTTAAACTTAATAAGATTTTCATACATGAAAATCTTTTCTAATTTGAATATGATTTTCGACTTTAAATCAGTTAAATGCAAATTTGAATAAAACTTTTAAATTTTATATTAACCACGCATTCCAAATTGGAATATGATATATATTTTTTAAAATGTGATGATTTATTCGACTTTCGTATTATATTTAAAATTAAAATGTTCGAGCGTTAGGTCTATTTTACATTATTTTGTTCTTCAATATTTAGCTACCCATTGGGTAGCATCTTCAGGAAAATAAGCACAATACCACGGAAAAATACAACTCTATGATATAGATTAAAACTCACCTCAAAGCACTGCAACAATGCGAGAACGCATAAGGAAAAGAAGAACATGGTGGCAAAAAGCTGAATATTCTTGTTGTTGGAATTATAAGCCTTTCAGTGATGTTGGTACTTAGGGATCTTCGATCGATACTAATTCGCACATGTGAATTGCAGAATTGAGTTTGTATATATACGATTGGTGATCAACCGATGGTATCAATTCAGGCACAGTAGTTAGGCATCTGATAATGAACTGAATTGAATTGAATGAATTTCTCATACATTAACCAAAAACTAAAAAAAAAAATTGGGTCAAAAAAATTCGAATTCAGATAGAGAATTTTGTTCAATGACGACCCATAATGAAATTTAATGGGGAATAAATAGTGTACAATTTTGATATTTTTTGGACACAGGATACTTTAAACTTTGAAATAGAGCATTTGAATATTCTACGAAAATAATCATTGTCAAATTTTACTGCAAACATGTATCACAAGAATTCGCTCAATTCAATATTTATACTCGGTTTTTAAATTTGTTTCTGGTTAAGAAAATTCAAACTTATCACGCCCATAAAGAAAAGTGTATCTACACTGCGGGCTAAATTTTTAGGGTTTGACTATGCTCACCTAGTGTGATCATTTGGCGTAGGAATCGTGTACCCCCAAAGCAAATACCTACATTTTGTTGCAGTGTAATGGGAGAAAATATTTGCCAAAACATTTTCTATCGAAAACCCCTAGTTGTGCTTTTTACTTACGCGATGACGCAAGTTTCTATGCCCTAGACCAAGACAGCTAGTATGATATAACCGATTTTTTGGTTTTGTCGAGGAAATGCGTTGTCTTTGAAATGCGTGCTTATCCCGAAAAACTCCTAGTCGCGAGCACAATCCTCCATGAGATCTCGATACTGTTTGTTTACGATAAAGTAGATGTAAATAAAATCGTCCATTAATTCGAAGTTTTAGCGTTAAAATTATTAACACTGATTTAACATTGTAATGGCTTCTTTTGTTGCAAACTGTTGAAAAAAAACGTGACAGACAACAAAGACCGAAAGAAGCAGAAGATCTTTAATTCATGAAAACAATGCTTGCCAACAAATGCATGGTTCCCGCAATATGTTGCTGGGGCCGTTTTTCTGTGTAGTGTTTGATATGAAATTAAGCTTTCCCTCGAGAATCGCACCTAGATATCTTGCATTAACCTTTAGGCAAATGTCTCTATCACATAGAGACAAGGGATAAGGGAGCTCTTAAAGAATACAAGCTCGATTTTCTCTGAATATACACCCAGTCCATTCTCCGTAGCCCACTTAGAAAGTTTCCTGATTAAGTTTTGGAGCACATCTCCGCATGTGGAGGGGTATTTTTTTTGTACTGCAATTTTCAGGTCGTTAACATATGCTACGACTGTGCAACCTGAAACATCCAGCTCTAGGAAAAAACTATTCAGTGCTAAATTCAACAAACAGAGGAAATAATGTTCTCTATGACAAGAGCTACAAATTTTCCTCAGTGAGTAAATAAAAATTCCGAACGGTTTGCAAGATATGAGCCTGACAAAATTATCACGTTTTTGCAAAAATTACACCGTGGCCCCAAATCTTTGGGTCTCATAAAAAAAGTACATGACTTTGGGCAAAACTGGGAGACACGGGTCTTTTTTTATTGGTCTTTTATCACGTAATGGTGTCCGTATATGGTTATATTTTTTCGTGTTTCACTGTGTAATTCACAGATCAAATTAATGGTCCCCTGGTCACCACAAAATGATAATAGAGCAGACTTTATTGATCCTGGTAAGGCGTTGTTAAAGACACCCTCTATAGCGACAAATACATCACGAGTGTAGTCCTTTAGATAAGTAGATTTTTCTATAAAGATTACTAGAGCGTTCAGATCGGGTGTCCGTAGATATGTTCTACGCGTGCTAGCTGTGAAGTACCTATGTTCGTTTGGAGATACTATAACTCGTTTGCTGTAATGGTGAATGCAGGTTACGGATACCAATTCGCAGATGTTAATTTGAATAAAAGAGTTTGTGTATGATGGATTATCTACCGGTGTTATCAATTAAGGCACAGTAATAAAACATCTGAAGAAGAATTTGTCACGGTTTTCGAAACTAGGCAATCATTTTGCTGTGCTTTACTGTATTGCCTATTATTCCCACAAAACCGAACATTTTTCAGTTAGAAATATATTCCCGACCTTGCAAGTTTGTACGTACTATGAACTTCCATCCAATAACATATAAACGCTGAAAACATTTTCTTTTTTGTTTTCTTTTGGGTGCAAATATAACGTGTTTGTAGCTTGTCTTTATACCTGTACCCAAACACATTGTGTTTGCTCTTCAATATGACATGTTTGGACTCAGTGATTAATAGATTAAAATATATGTATTAGTGATCCAAATGTTTTTATTTTTTTTTTGAAAACTGCTGAAAATAAAAACGTGACAGACAGTAAAGGGAAACAATAGCAGATCTCCAATTCACGAAAACAATGCTTGCAAACATGTACATGGTTCCTGTAATATGTTGCTGGGGCCGTTATAACAAAATCGCTCATAAGAAAATTCAAATTCTGAAAAGATTCTTCGTTTCTCGTAGCAGTGTTTTGAGTTTAGAATTACCCATTATCGTTTGCTGTAAACGTATGTTGATTTTCGTAAACGATTTTTTCTATTTATTAGAAAGAAAATTATATGTTTGAGGCAACAAATTTTCGTTTGCGTAATTACAGTACCTGGGCAAAATTCATTTATTTATGATTTAATTTGTGTGTCATAAAATTTTTTCGTTGCGTATGTTTTATCTGAGCTACAAGGTGTTTTGCTACTACTACACCATTTCCTATTGAAATTTGAATAAAATCAATTGAAATTTAAAAATTCTATTTGAATTTTGAAACACATCAATTGTTTTATCTGAGCTACAAGGTGTTTTGCTACTACTACACCATTTCCTATTGAAATTTGAATAAAATCAATTGAAATTTAAAAATTCTATTTGAAATTTGAAACACATCAATTGAAATTTGAAAATTCTATTTGAAATTTGAAATACATCAATTGAAATTTGAAAAACATCAATTGAAATTTAAAAATCTAATACATAAAATCGGTTAGCAATTTTAAAATTTCAAGTGACGAATTTTTAATTTCAATTGATGTCTTTCAAATTTCAATTTATGTCTTTCAAATTTTAATTGATGTATTTCGAATTTCAATTGATGTTTTATAAATTTCAATTGATGTATTTCAAATTTCAAATATAATTTTCAAATTTCAATTGAAATTTTTCAAAATTAAATTGATATTTGTCAAATTTCAATTGGGAATGGTGTAGTTTTGGCGATGAGTTAACTACACCATTTCCAATTAAAATTTGAAAAATATCAATTTAATTTTGGAAAATATCAATTCAAAACTTAAAATTATAGTTGAAATTTGAAAGACCTATATATCAATTGAAATTTAAAAATCATCAATTGAAATTTGAAAGACATCAATTTAAATTTGAAAGTCATTAATTGAAATTTAAAACACATCAATTGAAATTTAAAACACATCAGTTGAAATTTGAAACACTTCAATTGAAATTTGAAAGACATCAATTGGAATTTGTTAAATTTCAATTGGAAATGGTGTATTGACTTAGTTAAACATGGTTGCCTAAAATGAGTTTTATGAAATTTACTATTCCCTGCTAATTTACGCATCGTTAGGTATGAAAACTGTATATATTGTGTTAAATATGTGTATAAACGTTCTAAAATCATTGTTAGCAAAAAAAAACCTTAATCAATTAGATATAAACTGTTTTTTTGTTCTCCTGTAAAATTACCTTTCTGGTTCATATCGACTTTTCATTCTCACGTCTTCAATTGTACGTGAACAATATTAGTAATAGGAATGAAACCTTTTGCTGCTTCTTAGTTTGCAAAACAACTTAACAGTTTGTTACTGCTTCCAATGGCCTCAAAGTTTGATAATGTTGCCTTCATCTGTTGAAAGAGAGAATAACGTTTGTTTAAAAAATACTCAACTTAGGGCTCCAATTAGTGATCCAAAGAGCTGTCAGTTTGAAATAATATTTCGAATACTAATATTTATACAGGCGATACAAAATTAACCCCCAACTCGTCATTAACAAATCTTTTCGAACGTCCCTAAAAATGTATGATGGGGAAAAAATATATACTCTCCACATGTTACACAAAGCATTGGCAAAAGATTTTAAAAATAACCTCATCCCACACAGAGCCAGCAATAAAATGCCAAACATTGTTGCAATTTTATTGCACAGTTAAAGACACAAACATATTGGGACCTCCCTATTCCAGGAAACTCCATGTGTAATGTAATACGATATTGTGTAAAAATTATTTCACATTAACGACAAGTATCCCTTTTCACTGGAATGTCAACTAAGTTCTTCGCTATTAGATTTTACAATTTTTATGCCCCCCATTATATAAAGTTTTTAAAAATATCTTTCCAAAAGAAATCTCTGACGTACAATGATTCTTCTTTGTTTCTTGTTATTTTCCTTGGTTAATTTGCAACTGGTTTGATATCTTAAGTTCATCATATTATGGCATCAAGTAGACAATATACAATATTCGGTTAGATAGACCCGGCACTGCTATCAATAGGTGTTAAAGTAAATAACACTAAATCAATGGGATATCATTTACCTCCATTTTCCACACAGCGACAGCATATGGTACCAGCTCTTACTCGTACCTGTCTGTACTCTTAGCTCTCCATGTGAAGAGCCCTTATATGTAAAGGAGCTATTCTTCCACCAAAGAAGTCATTTTGAACACCACAACAGCCTACACAGAAATACTTTAAAGGAATATATACGAGTACTTGTATCTACGATACTATATATAAAGACATAATAGACAGTCAGACAAGGGACCGCGACGGACAGGAAGGCAGACAATTCGCGACGAAAAATGCTAGTAACACGTTGTGTTAGGAAGAAATAACAACAAGGAATACATATCATTCTCAAGCAATATGACTTTATATTTACAATCAACTCGTACTCGAACGATCGAAGGAAGAGTTCCAATATTATTTTAATGTTTTCTGATAAAATAGCAAAGAGCGCCAAACCCACCACTTGTCTTTCGGAAGACACAATAAGGAATCGAAAAATCTTTGAATATGAAAAATCAAGTGTAGGTTTATTAAGGCACAAAATAGGAAAGTACACTCCGCCGAAAATCCTCGTTCAATAGTGTAACTGTTTTTCAATTATTATTATGATTCGATTGGAACGAAATTCTCTATCGCAAAATGAAACAAAATTAAATAACTTTTTTTAACACTATTATGCTACAACCCAGTATTGTCAACTATATTGTATACTTTTGCTTTGGTTTGTGGCAAGACTAACGGCTTGGATCATAGAGAAAGAAATTAACTACATGTCTCACATATGTTGGGATATTTCTTGCTTAATGGGAAGTTTTATAGGTGGAGCCTGTAACCAATATTTAGTATATATTGTAGTTTTGAACCCAATAAAAAGTAAATTTAGAAACGCCAAAGTGCAAGACTGGCATAAAAATTATACATTTTATTACAATTCCTTTTATTGCCTTTTATTTGAAAAAAAATTTATTTTCTTAAAAAACTACTTCTATTTAAAAAAGATAATTTTCTTAAATAAGTGCCTTTTCTTAAAAAAAGTAAATTTTTCAAAAAAAAAATACCTGTTCATACCAAAGTACCTTTTCTTTAAAAAACAAAAACATTATCTGAAAGAAGGACCTTTGCTTAAAAATAGTGAATTTTCTTACAAAAAATTGCCTTTTCTTAAAAACCTACATTCTCTTTAAGGAAATTTTGTGAAACAAAATACCCTACTCTTAAAAATGTACCTATTCTTGAAAAAAGGACCAATTCTAAAAAAATCCCATTTCTTAAAAAAAAACATGCAGTCCATGAGAAACAAATACACCCACAACGAGCAACTGTCTGGTGCGAGATGGGGCCTGTGTGATTGGGCCTTACTTTTTTTAATATGAGGCCGAAATTGGAGTGACTGTGAAAGGCATTCGCTACAGGAACATGATTACGGAGTTCTTGTGTTTCAACACGACGGGGTCACCTGCAACTCCGAAAGAAATTCTGATATCAACTGGCCACCAAGATCATGCGATTTAACGTCGTGTGATTTGTTTCTTTGGGGATTTGTGAAATCTCGGGTTTATGCGAATAAAACAGACAAAATTCCTGAGCTCAAATCCGAGATCCAACGCGTCATCTGTGAGATACAGCCACATCTCGGTGAAAAAGTCATGGAAAATTTCGTGAAAAGAATAATGGTCTGGCAACAGATACGTGGGGGCCATTTGACGGATGTTTGATTCCATACTTAATCGGAACATGTCTTCTTTACAATGCAATACAAAAATTACAACTATCTCAAACAATACCTGTTTTTATTTTAAAATGAAAATGTACATTCTTACTGAGACACCCTTCAAAACTTCTGATAAGAAAGGGAAAGGAGGGAAATCCTTATAGGATGTGATGCTAATTCTCAAAGTTAGGAAACAGGTAATATGTCTCTGTTTTTGCTGTGAAAACCTTACAGATGAGTTCCATTAATAACACGTTTCAGATGTGCATTCTTTCTTTGGTTACCGCTGTGCCATGTTTAAAATATAGCGGCCACCACCGGAACCTATCAAACTTATAAATATTACCAAGGCGAACTGTCCCAAGTTTGAGGGTAAACTAAGACCCGAACTTGAAGGTGTCCTATTGATCAGTTTCAAGAACCATGTGAAATGAGAAGATAACAACAAATCAATTCACTGGCATAACATGGAAAAGCTGACTTGGATTCTCACCAACGGAAACTGTATCCCGAGAAAGCAGTCTTTTACTGAAGAATTTAAGACGGATCGAGGACCAATATATTGAATGGTCCTAACAGCAACGCTGTGCTCACGCAGACGTTAAGGCGACAACGAAATACGTCAGATGGATGGACTATGATGGCGGACACCATGCGATGATCAATACGTTATCGTCGCAAAGTGTTTGAATATTTTCCACCACGGGCTGTCTTGTAATCCAGGGCACTGTGGCATTTTGGGAAATAGCCATCGCTGAATATGAAAAACGCGTAATCTTGCCAGACCATAACGACCTATTCGTGCAAAAGTTTTTTCTTTTCTTTTGACCATTTGTTGAAAAAGTAACGAATAATTCTTCTTTCTCAATACCAACTCTAATTAAGAATGACCACGTATTTACCGGCCCTGTTGATAAAGCTAACCTGTTGACTGAAATCTTTGAGAATTACTCTTCTTTGCCGGAAAGCAATCAGCCACTCCCCGTGATCTAAAACGTATCAAATTTAATTCTTGTTATATTTCTTCAAACACGTGGAGTTAAAGGGGTTTTTCCGGAGCTTGACGTAAACAAATCCCGGGCCCGGATGGGATTCCAATCATTGTTTTAGAAACGTGTTTGCTCGTCCTTTACGCAAGTTTTCAGCCTTTCATACCGTCTGGCTATCTTCCCTATGTGTTGGAAATTTGCCAATGTCTACCCAATCCCTAAAATGAAGTGAAGATAAAGCCTCGAAAGTTAACGACCAATTGCAATATGCTCCATGCTATCATAGGTGATGGGGAGCATCTTAACTGCCATCTCGTGAATTATCTCGAATTTAACGGATCTGAAGACGTTCTTGTCGGTACTCTGGAACCGGTCCGTACATACACTGGGTGAGAGTAAAGTACCCAGCAAAAAAAATTTTGTGTTTTGGAAGCAGTTAAAAATGTAAGCGCTTACATAAGCGCTTCTGAGTAATACCAGTCTTTTCTTATTTATACAATCGTGATCCATTTCAGCAAGTTGTATTCAAATAATTTAACTTTTAAAATCATAATAAATTTCTAAGTCTATCGCATCCAACTGTAATACATTTCAGCAAGTTGTATTGGATTAATACCAACAGTTCATTCTGTCCCATACAATCGTGATCCATTTCAGCAAGTTGTATTCAAATAATTTATTTTGTTCTCTGTTTAAACGATTTACGAAGATTCTCGAGTTGAGTTTTTATGTATGCCGAAGCTAATTAGAGTGACCATACATGCTTATACCAACAACATTTCATTTTTCTATTTGGCAAGTATGTTCTTGATTGTTGTACACGGGCACCTTTCTTGAGATCAGTCAAAGTCCAATCGTGAAAAAGGATTTATTGATTAGTCTGTATTCAACTTGCGAAGTGAGAGTGAAAGTCACGGAGAAAATAAGTTTAAAGCGTATTTTGTTGTTGTTGTTGTAGTGCCAAGTAAGTATTGTGTGTGGTATTAAAATACTGTTAATGTACCGTTTTATGTGTGTATGTATGTGTTTGGTGTTGTTATAATTTTCTTGCACGTGCATACATAAATGTATGAAATTTTTTGTTTGGCTTGTTATTTTCTGTGTAATTTTGTTGCTGTTTAGCAAATATGATTTCGAAAAGCCAAGTAAATAAATTGAAAGCTATAGAAAAAAAAAAAAATTGTGCAAGTCTTTCACAAGAAGTAAATCCCGGTGAACTAGAACCCAATGTTGCTTCAATGATAAATGAAGATGACTTAAATTTTGGGGATATAATTGTTGAGGAGGCTGAATTTAGGGAAGAAATTAGGAACTGGTTCCTGAAATTCCGCCCAACAGTTGAATCTACTTCGGCACTGTTGGTTGTTTTGAAAAAGAAACATCCAGAGATTCCACTTAGTGTACCAACACTTGTTGGGCCAAAAACGTTGGCATTAAAGAGAACTGTTGCTCCAGGGTCTTATGTACATATAGGTATAGAACATAATATACTTAAACTTGCCGAAATTATTAAAAAAGATAATATTGAAGAATTAATTTTGGATATAGGCATTGATGGATTACCTCTGTTTAAGAGCTCAGCTATCGGATTGTGGCCGATACTTGGACGCATTGTCAATATGCCCATGGTCAAAGTATTTGTTATTGGGAGTTATGTTGGAAAACAGAAACCATACGATATTGATCAATATCTACACGATTTCGTCAACGAAATGACAATATTAAATCAGACAGGCATAAAAATCGAAGATTTTGTTGTAAAAGTTCAAATTCGTGCTTTTTTGTGCGACGCACCAGCACGCTCTTTTGTATGCGCTGTTAGGGGACACACATCTCTTAACGGTTGCTGTAAGTGCCAACAAAAAGGAAAAAGTATAATGCACGTAACAACTTACTCAACTAGTGTGGGAAGATTGCGATCCAACGAAGATTTTAAACATAGGCGTGATTCAAATTTTCACTCACAAATGTTTCTTACAAGACAAATGTCTTTAGAAGAAATTGGTATCAGAATGGTAACACAATTTCCACTAGATGTTATGCATTTGGTCGATTTAGGAGTAATGAAAAAAATGTTGTTTTTTATAAAATCCACTGAGAACATGTCACCTGATACTAGAAGTGCAATGTCATCCTTATTGACATCTCTTTCTCCTTTCATCCCAAAGGAATTTGCACGAAAGCCTAGATCTTTAGAAGAATTGGCAAGATGGAAGGCCGTTGAATTTAGGCAATTCGTTTTATATACGGGACTTATTGTTCTGAAAGAATTTACAAGCACTACATTGTTCAGTCATTTCTTATTGCTTTCTTGCGCATATAGAATGATGAGTTGTCCCCAGGAAAGTGGTAGTATAAATGTTGCGAACGGTATGTTAAAACATTTTGTATCCCAATTCCCAACAATTTATGGTCCGACTAGTGTGACGTATAATGTCCACAACCTGTTGCATTTAAAAGAAACAGTGGAAGAATTCGGATGTCTTTCGAATATTACCGCTTATCCTTTTGAAAACGCCATGAAATCTATTAAGAAAGCAATAAAAAAACCACAAAAAATAGAAGAGCAACTGTTTAATACATTCTTTAATATGTCGTTATTAAAACTAAATAAATCTACTGATTTTAAACAAAATTCTAAAGGCAAGGTAACATTGGTTAATACTAATGTGGGAATTTTTACTACAAAAATTCCAGATAATTATTGTTTAATTGGAAATAATAGTCTTTGTGAAATAATAGATTTTTGTATAGATGGAACTTTTAAGTGCAAAGTTTTTGAAAAAAGTTATAACTTGTTTGATGCACCTATTAATTCACAGAGTCTTGGCATTTATGTTGTTGATCAGTTAATATTTCATGAAGAAGTTTTCAGAATAGATCAAATATACTGTAAATTTTTACGTTTTCCGTATAAAAGTAAAATAATCTTAATTGCAATGCTTCATACGTGCTTCTAATGATTTAGATACACAAACAAATCTCACCTTCTAGTAAATTATTGAAATTTTTAAATTAACTCACCACACTCAAACTCACCACACTAAAACTCACCAAAATCAAAATTTTTAAATTAACTCACCACACTCAAACTTACCCCACTCAAACTCACCACAAAAAAGACGTTGTCACGTAAAAACTTCGCCCGTATACGGACTTTACAGGCCCGGACTTTTTTATAATTAAACCCCACATATCTGAAACTACTTCATTAATTACGAAACATGAATCGCTCCAAGATCTCGAAAAAGGAATTTTCTGATCAGCAAAATTCAATGGAAGAACTAAATGGAAATATTAAGTTAATTAAAGGTATGCAAAAATTAAGCATAGAATATATTTTATTTTAATTTATTTGTTTTCTCTATTAGAAATACTACAAGAACAGAATAAATATAAAGAAAATGCTGAGAAAGGTATGTCATATTTATCTAAAATATATTCTTGTGCTGGATAACTTACTTTTGTATATTTTAGAAGCTGCGAATGAGCGTAAAACTCTTTTGACGGAGATAAAATGTTTAAAAGGTATTAGTACGCACAACAACAGTATAGGCCTTTGATTTACATATTTATACATCTTGCAGAAATAATAAATAACCAAAATAAAACAATAGTGGAACTTTTATCTGAAGTTAAAGTACTCCTTAAAACCACTATTGTCCCCGGACAGGTTTCGCTGAAATACGTCCATTTATTTCCCATTGAGACTGTTGAAAACTTTGAAGAGGTGGAAAACGAAATCACAAACGAGACAATGAATTCGATGGTAAGTTTCTAAAACAAGATAATAAAATAGTAACTGTATTGAAGATTTTTTCTCTATATTTATAGATATCTACACTTAAAGGCATCATTGGGAACAATATGCAAAAAGAACTACAGAATGTGCTGCATATTTCATTAATATTGAAATTCAACGTCGATGGGAAGCAAAGGAAGCTAAGGCTCCTGCAGTACCCAAAATTTATTGACTCTTTGTACAGTAAGTATAGTAAATTCAACATTATTTTACCATAATTCTAACATAATTTTACCCAACAGAAGCTGCATTTTCTGATGGCTTGACGAAGAAGAAGTTTTTAAAGAATTTGCGGTATGCCTTCAGATTGGCAAAAAATCGCCACCACAAAAAAGAGAGTTTAAAGCGGCAACGGTCAACTTCATCATCAGAAGAATCAAATAATTAAAGTGCTATTCACATATTCTTATTTTTTAAAATGAAATATATAATTTTTTGTTAATTTTTATGAATTAATTTTTTTGTTACCATTTTCCTTGAATTATAGAAATTATTATCATCACTCGTAAGTAATTCAAGGAACAAGTGAAGTAAGAGCTTAGGGGAAGCGGTGAGGTAATAGCATAGGGAAACCAGTGAGGTAAGTGCTTGTGGTAAGCAGTTAGGTAAGAGCTGAATGAATGCGCTGAGGTATAGCTTGAAATTCATTAATGACGGAGACAATACATTCAGCTCTGAAGTCATAACATACAGTAAGCAAGTTGTATTGTCTCCAAGTGGCTCCAGCCATACGATATTCATGCAATCGGTAAGCACAAAGGTATGCGATGAAATGATTTTTCTCCAATACAAACCTGCTGAATGGTATGGAAGTTTTTTGCTGGGGTAGTGGCGCTGAATATTTCCAAGGTGTATAACAAAATCTTGGATTTTTGGCTGCTTGGGTAGTAACTTCTCTCGATCTATTGCCAAATTTTCCAGGGATAGTTTAATACATGTTATTATAGATGTAATCTCAACCGATAAGTATAAGATTAATGCGGAGGTACCAAAAGGCCCTGATCTCTCTTTAAATTTTCATCAACGACCTTCTTGGTCGGACTGCTAACCCTTCCTACTCATTTGCAGATGACAGCAATATCTGCATGCTGCAAATCTGTTTGTTTTTGTTGATTGGATGCAAATATAACGTGTTTGTAGCTTGTCGCAAATATACTATACTTGTGCCCAAACACATTGTGTTTGCTATTCAATATAACATGTTTGAGCCACAGTGATTAATTGAATACAATATATGCTTTTGAGACCCAAATGTGGATTTGTTTGTTGAAAACTGCTGAAAACAAAAACGAGACAGACAAGAAAGAAACAAAATGGGAAAACACATCTTCAATTCATGAAAACTATGCTTGCAAACATATACGTATTTCCTGCAATATGTTGCTGGGCCGTTATTTTTCAGCGTGTGTCATTCATATTCGTTGGAATGTCGGCCATGTCTTTCCAATCTACAAGGTTATAAACGATTCACTTAGTCTCGATATGCATTTGGTTTCCAATTGGAGTCAAAACGAATCCAGTCCAGTTTGAAGCACGTAAGGTCCACTGTTGTGTACTTGCGCAAAATTGGCTCGTCTCTGTCTTCGATTTCTATGGGTGGGTTAGATATTGAAGAATCGGAGCTCTTGATGTCCGTAGCATGAAAATACAGTAGGCTATCCGCTGGAGCACGCATGTGTTTAATGTGTCGAAATAATCATTCTAGGCTTTTGAGATTTTCTAATGCGGAGTAGGAGATACTTCACTCTAGCTGGTCCTCTATTTACATCTACATCACGTACATTCGGCCGCAGTTGGAATTTAACACTTATAATTAGGCTGATGCCCTAAGGTTCAACTTGGAGCTTTTCGACCGTGTACATATTAACTCGATGATGCTAGTAGGTGACAGCAGGGTGGCCAACTTTATTATCTTCTTGGAACTTTGTCGAAATGTGAGCTGTAGATAGTTTTTTAGTGATATGTGCATGGGGAGTGTTCCTGTAACTTACATAACCCCATACCGGAGGTTAGCGTCCAGAACCTCTCATGCGATGCAAACCACTTGTCTGAAAAAACCCGGATAGGATTGGACCGGAAGTTAATAACAAACCCGCTCGAAGAACCAGTCAAGAATCATTTTTATAATTTACATATGTAACGAAATAAAGCAAATATTCGCTGCAGTTGCCATTATAATTTATATTTCAGATATAAAAAAACAGTTTTCCATTACATCCCATGAAGGTATTAGGGATAGCTTCTCACAAACCTGTGAGCTGTGCGCACCGGTTCCGAACGGTATTTTATGACGCGTTTTTATGGCTAAATACTCGATAGTGTCGCCTTCACTAAGCGAGGTGGCCGTCGCCGAAGGAAATGTAAGGTGGTTAAAGGATCGAACCCACATTCTCATACACAAGAGCCGCACACGCTAGTCATTACACCACCGACGGCCACATATTTCGTTTGACAGTAAACGAGTACAAGACAAGCTTAATGCTTTCGACAAGCAGAACATCCACCCGATCGAAGGAAAGGATGAACGCTGATAACCGGTAAAATTACGAGGAAGTGGACGAATTTCAGGCTATTGACCTCTCTGAGTTTTTTGGTTTGAGGTCAACTAAGTAAGCAGTAGATATCTACAAAAATAATTGAGATTAAAATGTTGATGTATATTTTTTTTAATTGATTTATATATACATAATATAAGATGATATATATACATAATATAATATAGCCCAGTAACCAGTTAACCGATTAAAAACCATAATTTTAATTCCACTATGGAAAAAGTGGAACGTTTGTGTTCAGGACCTCAACCAAACTAAAAAGAGTGTGAAAGTACGTGGACGTGATATCGCAAATTCCTGCTCGGTTCTGGCTCTGCTTACCACAATTTTCATTTACAGGCCAAAGAACATTTCGAATCAGGGTTCTATTTTCAACTTTACTTCAAGAAATTCTGACCCGCTCAAAATTTTGCATTGTAATTTTCGACTTTATTGTAGCTGATTTCTCATTTCATAAATATATTTTTAAATGTAATATATTTATATTTTTTAAAAGTCCAAATGATTCTAACTTTCCACTTGCAAAAACTACACTATTATCTCACACCAAATTATAACTTCTACGAAATGCTCAATTACAACCAACATTTTTCCTCGAGTACATATTTCTTCCCCATATCTATTGAAGTATGATGGTGGTTTTCTTTGCACGAGATATTTCTCACATCGATAAAGTCAATCGTTGTTAATATAAAGACATTTGCACGTAGAATTATCATAAAGATAGGAAAAGATATATATTTTTTGTAGATATATGCATCTCTTTTGTGTCGATTCCGACAATAAAAATGGCAATTGACAGAATGACAGCCATAAAAATGGGTGACAGGAACATACGTTCGATATGGAAATAAGACTTGAATGCAATATATGTATGTAGACTCGTAGAGAAAAAACGGAAACTAAAAGGATATCGTAGTTCAGCATCAGAAGTAGTTTATGATCTTATTTCATATGAAAAATAGGAATCTTAAAAGGGTTTTGGAAAAATAAAGAACTTTGGCAAACGTAAACATCAATAATGTTGCTTCTTTTAATAAAAAATATTTCAAAAACAATTAATTGAATGCATTTTAAACCTGAGAAAAGTTTTCAATTTTTTAACTTTGTTTTCACCTCAAGACCATTGCTATTTAAGGTACCGTGAAATAACTCCCAAGTGAAATAATAACTCCCAATGAAATAAGTCCCAATACAAATGAAACAACTCCCAACTTTAAGAAATTAAATAACTCCCAAATAGAAAAATTAAATAAGTCACAAATTTTGGGGTTGAATTCATAAAGATAAATTTTTTTTATTTTTTTTTTTTCAAAATAAAAAGTTTTCCAACGATGCTAGGGCTGTCTATGTAGCTATTTCTGGATCTCGCCACGTCCTTCATCAGCTGTCGTGTTTGGTATGTTTCCTAAATTCCCTACATTCTTTTAGACCCCGGCCTTGAGTGGTATCATATAATATAGACAAGAGATATTTCCTACCGGTTCGCACATTAAATTTGTTATCTAATAGAGACAGGTTAGATAGAGTTCAGAAAGAACTAACCTTGTAGTTCATCCTAACGTGCGCTTTTTTGTAGACCGGCGAGTACCTCATCTTATTTTTTCTTAGAAGTTCTTATGCTTACAAACATTCGTAGTGTTCTTCAACCCGTTGTAATGAGACCTTTTCCAATCTGTATATTGTTCCATCGGAGAGGTGTTTATTTGAGTAAAAGCGAGGCAATAACAGGAGAAGTGTTGCATCGTTTCCATGTCTTCATAACACACCCTGCATTCGACTTTGTCTTCTCGTTCAATTTGAGACAGATGTGCAGGAAGAGTGGACTATTTAATTAAAATGGCTTGAATACACTCAGGAGAGAGAACTAATTTCAAATGTAAATGAACTACAATTGAGATCATTTGTTGAACTACGTTTAAAGCAGTAATTTCCTTTAAGACTAAGAGATCATGTTTCTCCAGTTAGTGACATTCGGCCGACGATCGTTTCGATGTTTGTGAAGCATCATCTTCAGCAGCGTCTAGCCCGCTAAGTCACTCCGGTGTGTATTCACACTTTTCACTAACCAAAGTTTTTGGAACGCAGTTCCTTATCGCTCGCTGAAGGAGGGGTGCTAAATGAAAAAAATTATACAACTTTTTTTAACACTATTATGCTACAACCCAGTATTATGAACTATATTGAATACTTTTGATTTGGTTTGTGTCTAGACTAACAAATGTTGGGAAATTTATTGTTGAATGGGACGTTTTCTAGGTGGAGGCTGTTACCAATATTAAGTATATATTGTAGTTTTCATTTCAACCCAATAAAAAGTAAATTTTGAAAAGCCAAAGTGAAAGAAGTTTAAAAAATAACATTTCTTAAATAAGTGTATTTTCTTAATAGAAGTAAATTTCTTTAAAAACAAAACCTATTCTTATTCTTCAACAAAGTACCCTTTCTTAAAAAATACCTTATCTAGAAGAAGTACCTTAACTTAAAAAAAGTAAATTTTATTACAAAAAAAAAAACCTTTTCTTAAAAAACGTAATTTTTTAAAATAAGTTCCTTTTCTTAAAAAAGTAAATTTTCTTGCAACAAAGTGCCTTTTCTAAAAAAACTTATTTTTCTATAAATAGTATATTTTTTGTGAAACACAATAAATTTTCTTGAGATAAGTACCTACTGTTAAAAATGTCCCTATTGTTAAAAAAATGTCCATTTCTAAAAAAAACTTCTCAGTTCTTGAAAACCCCATTTCTTCAAAAAAATACCTTATCTTTAAAATAAACACCTTTTCTTACAAATATTACTTTTCTTAAAAGTACATTTTCTTAATAATCTAATAATACCTTTCCTTTTCTTTTCTTGAGATAAGTAGCCTTTCTGAAAATAAGTACATTTTCTTAAAAATACAACCTTTTCCTAAAAAAAGTACCACTTCTTTAAAAAGTGCCTGTTCTTAAAAAAAGTACTTCTTTGTAAAAAAAAAAATATACTCACGGCTTTTTCTTACAGAAAGTACTTCGTCTTAAAAATTGTACCTTTCTTAAAAATACATTAACTTTAGTAAACGAAGTACCTCTCTTTAAAAAATTACCTTTCGGGGAAGCATAATACCTATTCTTACAAAAAGGACCTAAAAATGTACTTTTTTGTTAAAAAAATGTACTTTTTTGTTAAAAAAATACATTTTAAAAAAAAGTATTTTTCTTAAACAAAGTTTATGAATTTACAAAAAGTATCTTTTCTAAAGATCCATTTAAATGCTCGCATTTTTCAACGGGCATCTTAGGCGTGTTGGAACTAACTAGTACACAACATATATAGCGAAAGGAACTTCGTTCCAACCGGGTGTCCCCTGACACCTCACGTAATTTTTTATCGTGTCGAGTGCTTGTTTGGCACACGTTGCTTACACTTTACACTTTTTTCGATAATGGTCGCTTCGCTTAGTAAAGACAGCAATATCGAGTAATAAGCTATGAAATAGTTTCCAAAAAGTACATTCGGAACCGGTAAAACACTCTAGGTCCCAATCTGTGGATGTGAAAGTAGAAAGCGTTCACCACACTGATTGTGAGTAACTCTCCCCAATTCCAGCAAGTGATGTAATGGGAAAATATAAATATTTAAATATTAAAGTTCGAGTCTTTCCAGCTCCATTATCTTCCCATGCGTGACACTCCAGGTGATTTTCGCCATTGTTGAAGTTCAGCTTATATCAACTAGCACGTCCGCCCTTTCGTTTCCCAACATACCACAGTGCTACGAGGTTCAGATGGAAATTACGGTGAATTCCTTGAGTTCGAGTACCTCTTTAAAATCGTATATCCAAGGTTGTTATTCAGCCATCTCACACTTTCCGTTATCGTCTTAAAGCAGTATTATCAGGTGAGGAATGTGAAAGTGTTGCTTCTTTTAGGGCCTGTATGAAACCTCTAATCCAGGTACCCTTTCCATCAAAAATCAGTATACGAGCCAATGTTCATTTGGGAATTATCCACCCATATTGAAGGTTCAAGCGTGGTCACCCGAAATTTGTTAGTGACCACAATGAATGTTTTCATCGCAAGAGTTCCTTCACTGTGATGGATATATATTTCGTTGCTGTAATGTATACATTGTTGTGATGAATATGGTACATTGATGCATTAAAAAACTGATATGAAAACTGAAGAGTCCACATCTGAATGATGCTATCCGTTGGCTCAATTTAAAATATCTTGCATTTTTAAAATTTACATATCTTTTGAAGGCCCTTTTTAAGACTTTAGATTCTATAAGAATATCTAGAACCTTCTCTTTTTCCACTCTCTATGTGTATTTTACTCTATTGGAAATTTTTATTGTTCTTCCAATGTAAACAGCTGTCTTCACCCTCATTGAGAAAAAATATATTTCCACGTTTTCATTCGACACAGTTCCTAAATTTTCAGAAAATATGTCTCGGTCTCGGACACACATATGTATGTAGCTCCTCATACGCGCCTACGCTAACAACAATTCCTCAATATGAGCGACATAATCATAACTTCTTCTGTTACTGAAAAAATTCTCACACTTGTTTTGAAATGCAACATAATCTCAGTTTCCTTTTTGATTCAGGAGTTTAATAAACGTCGAATCTGGGAAAAGTTTATAATATGGGGCCCACGAAAAGTCCTTCCTTGCTTATAACGCCACAAAGACGAGGAAATTTAGTTTTCAAAAATTTTAATCCACAATCTGCTTTGTCTATTGCTTTCACAAACTGTTTAACAAATCCGAGTTTAATATGAAAAGGTTGCAAGTAGATATTTTTCCTTCGTGACCAAAGGATTGTGAGCGACTTTTTCCTGACCGGGAGTAAAACTTCTCAAACCACTTCGAAATGAATTGGTAGATTTCTAGTGATTTCGGTAATAGTAATGTTATCTTTATTCAGTTACACTCCACAAAATTCAATATCACTGTGTGTAATTTTTTAAGTCATGGCAAAATAACCATATACGGAAACCACTACGTGATAAAAGACTAAAAAAAAAAAGACCCGTGTTTCCCAATTTTTCCCAAAGTCATGCACTTTTTTTTTATGGGCCGCCAAAGATTTGGGGCCTCGGTATCATTTTCGTAAAAATGTGATCATTTTCTCAGGCTCATATCTTGCAAACCGTTCAGAATTTCGATTTACTCTCTGAGGCAAAGTTGTAGTTGTAAAGAACAAAAATTGCGAACATATAAAATCAAAAAAACTTCACCTTCCAGATCAAAATCGCAAAAAACTTAAAAAAATTCGATTTTTTGTACCTTTTTTCCCGTGTTCAGGTCCATAGGTAGCAAACCGTTCAAAATTCAAGGAAACAATCAACTACAAAAATTCACCTAAGATCTCAATAAACAAATTTCTAGAACATATAAACTTCCTGGGAATTATTCTTAACACCTTTTTTTAATTTCATTTGTTTTTTATTTACTTCAACATTGAGATACTATGCTATCTATTACAAAAATATTAAAAAAAAGTATTCGTATTATGTTTATAATGTTGATGGCCCTGGACTTGCAAATCGCGCTGTCTTAAGTTGTGGATCCAAATCGTCGTCCGAATCTGACTCTGATTCAGCAATTATGGTGTCCACAGGCACGTTGCTTCCAGACTGCCCTCCATCATCAGCTCTTTCTTCTTCAAATACTTCATTAACATCATACAGGGTGATCTTGTGACTCCACCAACATACCTCTGCAAGCAATGCGTCGAGGTTTTTGGCTTTTTTACTGTTTTTCCATTTGCATTGTGGTTTGGTGAAACCGTTCTCCTTGCTCATCGGATTCGGTAGGGAGTTGTTTGATAAAATCGTCAAAATGAAAATGAAGAAAATGCAGCTTTAATGTCATCGATGCGCCGATTATCTCAAAATAATGCAGCATTTGTTTCACCCATTCTCTTACTTCCGGTTCCGCGTCTCGATCCCCTCCCAAGACCCTGGTGCATACACGCTGAAGGTAAATCCATGCCATTGAATGATTTTCATCAAGCGATGAATCAAAGTTGCTCTTGAATAGCTTTCTAATGTCAGGGCCATTAAGTACGCCTGTTAAATGAAAACAAAAAATAAAGACAGAAAAGAAAACATTAACATAGTGTAAATAGTACAATTAGGTGAACAAAAATTCGTTTTAAATTTACTACAATACCTTTTTTAATTTTGTCATCGCTACGCTTTGGGAAAACGCTTTTCAAATAGTCGAATGCGTTTGGACAATTTACAACGGCCACTTCGATGAATTTTTTAACAATTCCCAATTTTATGTGGAGTATTGTCAATTAAAGGTGCATTCTTCAGTCTATGTTGTTGTATTTGTTCATCCACACTTCCTCTTGGCCTCCACGAGTTACATTGGAATTGATTCAGAGGTGAGCGTGAATCCCAATTACAAAGAAAACAAAAGAATTTTGGGAAGCCGCCCTTATCGATGATCCCTTGCAAAATGTTGAAGACCTTCAAATCACAGCAAATCTTCAATTTATTTTCGAATATTTGATTTTTTCCATTATATCTTTCAATGTTTCATAGCTTTCTTTCATGTTGATACCCATTGCTAGCGGAATGGAAGGTTTTCAGTTCGACACATGCAACAACACTGCTTTCAAGCTTGAAACAGAACCATCAATAAATAATCTCCACTCACTAGCGATGTAGTTCATTCCCATTTTTACCACCAAAGCTTTTATATCGTTGCAGTAAGCGAGCGAATTGTCATCATTTAGAGTGTAGAGCATCTGAAATTCAGCTTGTCGTTTGCGGTACGCCGTAGACTTAACATTAGCATGTGTGAGTTTTCTTTGCTTTAAAAAAGCTGTCAAAAATATTGCAAGTCGCTGCGATAATCCCAATATGGCCACAATGAAATCCATTTCCATTTGTGTTATTAGTTGTGGTCCATCTCTTCCCTGTTGGGGCTCCTAATCGGTATCAAATGGATCTTCATAAGTAACACCACTTGCTGTACTCATTGCTGTAAATTCTGTAGTACGATCTGGAGTTGGCGGCCTTGGTGATACAAAATTTTCAGGTGCAAGCACTGGTAGTGTGGCTGTTGCAGTTGCTTTATAAATTTTGTTCTTCTCAGAATGTCGATTTAGACGACATGTGTAATTTACGCATGCATAGCAACTGGTTGCATCATGATCACCTGGGCGATTAATCCAGATTACCGGCTTACAATACTTCATAGTACCTCTGCCTCCACTGAACCATGCCATGAGATTGTTATAACATTGGCGACACACTGTATTAGGTGTGTAATTTTCACCGGTCAAGTCCACTTCGTCGAAAAACAATGTATATGCTCTTTTGAATTCCCTAGTTAAAAGATTCTTTTCCTTCCGAAATCTTGTAGATGGTTTTTTTCTGGTTTGATGACCGCAAACGTAGCAAAATAAATCAATATTTTCACACTGCATATTGAAATTGTCAGTTGCCAATGTTGTGTGCGAATTATACTGTAGCACTTTCACTTTATAACTTTCACCGCTGAGCTCTCGTTGACGTCGCGCTGTGTAATGCCTCGATGTGAGCGTCGTGTCGCTTTTATATTGTGTGCTGCGTCCCTTGTTGCGTGTGCTGAGCTTACTGCATTGCCTGTGCTGCTGCTGTCGGTGCATGATCGCGTGATACCTAAGCGCTACCTAAACGGTGTTAACCCTTGGACAAACACATGGTTCTGGCCAGGCATATTTCATTTGTTGCTACCTATGGACCTGAACAGGAGAAAAAGGTAAAAAAAATGAAATTAAAAAATTTTCGGCAAATTTTTCACTTTTGCGTGCTACCTAAGCAGTGTTAAGAATCATCTCTAGGAAGTTTATATGTTCTAGAAATTTCTTTATTGAGATCTTAGGTAAATTTTTGTAGTTGATTGTTTCCTTGAATTTTGAACGGTTTGCTACCTATGGACCTGAACACGGGAAAAAAGGTAAAAAAAATCTAATTTTTTTAATTTTTTTGCGATTTTGATCTGGAAGGTGAAGTTTTCTTGATTTTATATGTTCGCAATTTTTGTTCTTTACAACTACAACTTTGCCTCAGAGAGTAAATCGAAATTCTGAACGGTTTGCAAGATATGAGCCTGAGAAAATGATCACATTTTTACGAAAATGATACCGAGGCCCCAAATCTTTGGCGGCCCATAAAAAAAAAAGTGCATGACTTTGGGAAAAATTGGGAGACACGGGTCTTTTTTTTTTAGTCTTTTATCACGTAGTGGTGTCCGTATATGGTTATTTTTTTTCGTGTTGCACTGTGTATTCTAACGAAAACAATCGGAGTTAGTTACTATTTATTCGACTGTATTCGGGACGAAGGAGACCTAGGTGACTAGGTGGCGTGACGGTGACTTGGGTGTCTACATCAACAAGAGTGATGTCATTCGGTGCTAGGTATTTAGGAGCGGGTTATAGGTGCCGTAGATGGAAGACTGGGTGTCCTCTACACGAGTACTGATATTCGGTGCTAATCGGCGTAGTTCAAGTTCTGGTTACAGGTGCGGTGATAGTTGAACTGGGTGCCATCCATTATGAGTTCTAGCATTCGATGCTAATGGGTGGCGCTCGGATTTCGATAATAAATGGTGGATCGGTGTGTCGTCCTCTACACAAGTGCTAGCATTCGGCGATAATTCGGGTTCGGTGATGGGAAACTACATCTTGGAGATGTACCGAAGATCAATGGTGCCTGGTACTGTTAAGAAATGCCAGACTGCTTATAACAATACTAGCTGGGTCACGAAGTGCCAGTGGCTTCGCAATATCAAAGGAACAAAGCCTTCGCAGGATCCCTAGTCGAAGGAAAGGAGCACAGCCTTGGTAGATAGAAAGTAGTAAATATTTCGAAGGTACACAGGAACGAACCTTCGAAGGATCAAAGCAACAAATTTTCGTAGAAATAAAGGACCAGGCCTTCAAAACCTTTCGTAGTAGCAAAAGAACAAGCATTCGTAGGAGCAAAGACACAGGCCTTCGGAGGAACAAAGGAACAAGTCTTCGCAGGAAAATAGGGACAAAGCTTTTGTAGGGACAAAGGAACGTGCTGTCGTAGTGACAAAGGAAGAACAATTCGGAGCAACAAAGGAACATGCTTTCATGGCAACAAAGGAACGAGCCTTCGGAAAACCAAAGGAAAATGCCTTTGTAGGAACAAAGGAATTGAAGAATCCCTCGCAGGAACAAAGGGACAAACTTTCGTAAGAAAAAAAGAGCAAACTTCGCAGAAATAAAGGAACGTGCTTTCAGGGGAAATAAGGAACAAGAATTCGCAGGAAACAAATGAACCAGCTTTCGTAACAACAAAGGAAAATGTCTTTGTAGGAACAGAGGAATAAAACTTCGTACGAACGAAGAAACAAGTCTTCGCAGGAACATAGGGACAAAACTTTCGTAAGAAAAAAAGAGCATACTTTCGTAGAAATAATGGAAGGGGTCTTCATAGGAAGAAAGGAGCAAGAATTCGGAAGAACAAAGGAACAAGCTTTCTTGGCAATAAAGTACCCAGCTTTCGTAGGAACAAAGGAATTGAAGAATTCCTCGCAGGAACAAAGGGACAAATCTTCGTAAGAAAAAAGGTCAAACTTCGCAGAAATAAAGGAACGTGGTTTCAGAGGAAATAAAGAACAAGAATTCGCAGGAATAAACGAACAAGTTTTGGTAGCAACAAAGGAACCAGCTTTCGTAACAACAAAGGAAAATGCCATTGTAGGTAGGAACAGAGGAATAAAACTTCGTAGGAACGATGAAACAAGTCTTCGTAGAAGCTTTCGTGGGAACAAAGGAACGTGCTGTCGTAGTGGCAAAGGAAGAACAATTCGGAGCAACAACCGAACATGCTTTCATAGCAACAAAGGAACGAGCCTTCGGCAAACAAAGGGAAATGCCTTTGTAGGTACACAGGAATAAAACAGTCCTTCGCAGGAACAAAGGGACTAACCTGCGTAAGAAAAAAGGAGCAAACTTTCACAGAAAAAAAAGAAACGTGCTACCGTAGGAAGAAATTAACAAGAATTCGGAGGAACAAGGTTTCGTGACCACAAAGTAACCAGCTTTCGTAAAAACAAAGGACAATATCTTTGTAGGAACAAAGGAATAAAACTTCGTAGGAACAAAGAAAGTTTCGCAGAAATAAAGGAACGTGCTGTGCTATCGTAGGAAGAAAGGAACGAGAACTCGGAGGAACAAGGTTTCGTGTCAACAACGGAACCAGCTTTCGTAAAACAAAGCAAAATGCCTTTGTAGGATCATAGGCTTTAACCAACTTTCGTGGTAACAAAGGAACGTGCTGTCGTAGGGACAAAGGAGGGACAATTCGGGGGAACACAGGAACAAGCTTGCATGGCAATAAAGGAACGAGCTTTCGTATTAAAAAAGTAACAAACCTTCGTAGGAACTAAGGGACAATAATTCGGAGGAATAAAGGAACTACCTATCGTGTCAACGAACAAAGTAAAAAACTTTCATAGGAACAATCCTTAGTTGGAACAAGTCTTAGCAGGAGCAAAGAATCACTGACTTCATAGAGTTCTGAGAACAACTATTGGGATTGAGCATGCTTTCATTAATGTGGCAATGAACTTCATTTCGGAGTGGTAGCCGGTGACTACTTCAAGCAAGAGTCGAATACTCATACAATAATTACTACAAACAAAATGAGATACACATATTTCCGCTTTAAAACAAAAAATTTGATGTGATCTGGTGTATCACCATATGACATTGGGCAGATAAGGAAAATTTGATCTGGCTGTACTATTTGCAGAGCAGGGAGGTTAAAATGTATACGGGTGTGTAAATATACTATTGGTAGAATCTTATTTATTTTATCGGCTTCTATGTATTATTTATATTTCCATATTATTATTCATATCATTATTGTCTTATCAGTTATACATGAGGCACTCATATATGAGGCCGATCAGTAGCATCCCAGCAGCGGAAGTCATGACCTGGAAGGCCTGAAATCATGAACAAACAGGCCTTCATTAAAATACGGAAGGCCTTCCCTACACATTACCTCCTCCTTTCTTTTTAACACTGCGTGAGATTGGGAGACAAGGCCTTCCTTGCGCATTGCCTAAAGAAGGCCTTAGAAGGCATGAAAAAGAGGAAGGCCTTAGAAGGCATTTACTTTAATTTATTTTTGTTAAACAAATATAAAATTAAAATAATTTATTTTATCACAAAATCGTTATCTACTTCCATATATTTATTTATAAGTATATTTGTATCTATGTTAAAAAGTTTTTTTTTTGAAAAATATTAAATAAACAATATAATTTTAAAATTTGTATGAAATTTTCCAATTAAATTACGGTTAAAAAGAATAGGAAAAGAAATTTCTCAAAATTGTAAAAATTTTCTTCTTGGTAATATCTGATGAAAAAATGCATGCATTCCACAGAACTTACTTTAGGAAGGCATCACAAAAGAACCTTATTTGTGCAAGGGATAATAGTTTCATACAATTGTTACATATAAGATGTGTCATTCCCATTGCGAGTGTGAATACATGCTGGCCTGAATATTTGTGCCAGCAAATCAGTCGCTATCTTTGAGCCACGACTGTCATTTCTATGGTCGTGGGTTATACTCTTCAATATATGTACGGACGAATACTTTTGTCACGAGCCTCATTGTGTAGTAACCATCAGAATCAGATCAGTCTATTGCATTTTTTAAAAACTTTCTTAATATACCACCCTCATTTTATACGACTATTCTGAAAACTATTTAGACTTGGCAGCGATGACTCAGAGACAGCAGCTAACAGATATTATGGCATTATAACCATAAACTACGCATCATCTTTTGGGTGATGTCTGACAGACAAACAGTCAGTAGTAAAGTTAGACTGATTGTATTGTTTCGATGGAGCAGATAATAAAGCAAGAGATTAACCATAACCAGACTAAGAAAATATGGGTCAAACCTAAATAATGTAAATAAAGTGACAGCAACCCCAACAACAACATCGTCATCAGCAACAGGGGCAACAACATAAAAGCCGCAAGTAACATCAGTTAACGCCCGTTTAAGGCAGTAACTCAAACTTTGCCCGGCGTTCCGCCATTCGACCACCGCCTCCTCGTCCACCCTCTTGGTCGCCTTTTTTATTTGCTTCTGTTACACCTACACGAGGTAGAGTCAGTCGGCTGTATTCCCCTTCAACTGATGCGGTTATTTACTAGAGTTTCTTAGTTGTTGGCGCTCAGTTGCTTATACTTCTGCTTATGCGATCTTAAGCCGAATCCAGCAAATGATTTTGTAATTTTAAACAAAAGAAGCGTTTTATATACTCTATATTTAGTGGTATTGTTGTTGTTGTTGTTTTTTTTTAAATATGGTAATAACGTGTAGAAAAAACGACAGCAACAACAACACAAGAAAAATTGAATGAAAAGATACCACCAACCACAGCTACTGATGGCGATGATGTTGTTGATGCTGATGCTGCTGCTGCTGTGGTTGCTGCATTTGCTGTTGCTGGCAATAAAGCTGTCGGCATTTTATCAAATGTTATGGCAACATTAAAAGCAACAGCAGCAGCAACAACAGCAACTATCACCATGAAATTGTCTGAAAACATTTCACAAAAATATTTGCATTATCAGAGATTTTCGTTCGTTCAAATTGTAATTTAAGATGAGCTTAAATTTTTTTTAATTTTCATAAATGTGAGCCCAGTACAAAAACATAGCACTGTGGGTGGAAACTGTTGCAGTTTGGTAGTAGTAATAGCAGTTACATATTACTAAAGTTAGTATGAGGTAATACTATACTTTTAATCTTACACCTATAGATGGGCGAGACTGTGGCATACTTTCTCTACGATTACATTCGGAATTGGGTGTAGAATTATAGCTCCCAATCAGCAAAATGGAATGAACAGTTTTTACTGTTCATAAAAAGTTCTCCCCCATCTCTTTATGTGATGCAGTGGAAGTTTAAATTTATTTCTTTTGAGATTCTAATGGTGCGAAAACATTGACTACTAGAGCTCTATACACCCCTTGCAATTGAAATTGAGAAACTTCATTTAATATTGTTCATACAGCAGCTACAGATTAGATTTAGATTAGAATAGTCAAAATTTTGAATATCAATTTGAAATTCGAAAATTAAATATTCAAAATTATATATTTGTCATGCGTTGTTGAGGAGAAGCAACTGAAATTGATTGAGAAATGACCGTTGTACGAGTAAAGGGTTTTTCATACAAAATCAAATCAAAAAATATACAATTAGAATTAAAAAACTTTAATAAAGATAAAATTCTACACTTCCATAGATTGCAACTGTGTGCTATAGATGAAACTCACCTCAATACACTGCAACACCGCGAGAATGCCCGACAAATTAAGAACCGAAATAAAAAAAAAGCCTGCTTTTGTGGTGGAATAATTGCCTTTCGACATAGAGTACTCGTAATATACAGGGTGTTTCAAAAGTGACCACCCTATTGGAAGATGCTCTTATTTTTGCAAATGGCCGCCAATGTCAAATCTGTTTTGACAATTGTGGACTAGACAGATGTAGAATACAAGTAAACAAGCCATGGAGCGATACACTCCCCAAGAACGCGGAATAATGGTGTCTATTTTTTGCGTAACAATTCGTTCGTGGTGTTGGCACAGCGCGAATACCGTCGCCGATTCCCCAGCCGTCCGACACCGACTGCGCAAACATCATCAGCTGCTTTTCGCTCTCTTGCAGCTACCGAGGTAATTGGACATTGCATTCAGTCACAGAGCTATAGAAAAGAGTACCTATCCCTCTCTTCAGGTTATCTCGACGACGACGAGGTAGTAGGCCATTTCATCGAGTTCGGGTTGCTGTTTAATTATTCTCTTTTCTCGCATATAACGGACAGAAATAAAAAGGCAACCAACATAAAACATAATCTGGCTGTCATTAGTATCAATCAAACACTATTTAAGCTTAGTTTGCTGCATGGTTTGTTTCTGGTTACTTATCGTTCTCTCGCCCATCCACTCTTCCCTCTATAATTTTCCTACTACATAGTCGATCAGCTGTGTCATGGATATCCCCTGATTCAGTCCGAGTTGCTGTTGTATGTTACTCTATCGTAGAATATAAAATGAACAGAAATAAAAGAGAATGCATATTTTTGTTCGATGAACTCGGCTACAAATATAATTATTCGAAGTGCCAATATTGGACTCGGATCAGTACCTGGTGGCTGCGAAAGAATGTCGCATATCAACTGATGAAAAAGATGCTGCACGTATGGCAACGAAACAGTCAGTTACAATGCGTGCTGCGAGTGAGCGGTATAAGAGGCTGAGAAGGGAGGAAAACCAACTATTTATGCGCAAAAATGGCAGTGGGAGTAGAGGGAGAGTGAAAAGACCGAATTGTGCAGGATGAATGGTGAATCCTGAAAGTTTTTCCAAGGGCTAAGAAGATCGAATAACGGGCTTAATAATGGGCTGCCCTCCTGCATGGACGAAAATGGGGATCTGGTGACTGATAAGTAGTGTGTGCTCAAAATGTGGAGATACCAATTTTCAGCACTACTCCATTCATATTCTCCACTGAAAATCAGGCGGTAATGTTAGTGGAAAACAGTGTAGATAGTAACCCCCCACCCAACCAAGGCGGGATTAGGACGGCGATCTCCCGGCTTAAGAATAATAAGCCACTGGTGCGGATGGGCTACTTTTGAAGGCAGGTGACCAAGGATTGCTAGCCCACATGTATCAACTTATATGCAGTATATGGTTGGGGGAATCTATGCCTGATGATTGGAGTCTTAGTGTATTATATCCTGTATTCAAAAAGGGTGATCCGTGTGTCTGTTCCAACTATCGCGGTATCACTATTTTATCCATCGCGTATAAGGTCTTGTCGAGCGTATTATGTGAAAGACTAAAGCCAATTATTGAAAACCTTATTGGACCTTATCAGGGTGTTTTTAGACCAGGCAAGTCAGCGACTCCTGCAAAAAACCAACGAAAAGCAAACCGATACGTTCGAGTACCAACTTTTTGTCGATTACAAAGCTGCTTTCGATAGCCGCATACGGGGAAAACTGTACGAAGCTATGTCTGAACTTGGGATTTCGGGAAAACTGATCCGCATCTGTATAATGACGCTGACCAACACCAAATCAGCAGTGAAAGTGGGGAAAGACCTCATTAAACCATTCTGTACTAAACGAGGACTGAGACAAGGCGACACACTTTCGTGCAATCTCTTCAACATCTTAATGGAGATAATAATGAGAAAAGCTGCAGTAAATACGAACAAGACTATTAACACGAAAAGCCATATGTTGCTGGCGTATGCTGACGACATAGGCATCATTGGGCGAAATTTGCGAGAGTTACTGCAGTATTTTCAAGAATCAAAAAACAGTCAGCGAAGATGGGAGGGTGTTACATTTAATTACATTTTACCAATAAATAACCATTGAAATACAACATCAATGAACGTTGCTTTCATACGAAATACATAAATATGGAGTAAAATTTACTTCAACTTGATGACAAACTTATAAATTAATGAAAAATGAGCATCAACTTGATGTAACGTTGTTGTTGAATTAGCATAAACTATTGATGAAATCTGGATGAAAAATTTACGAAACGTTCTTCATCAATTCAATGAAATGTGTTTCATTAACTTGATTCAGGAATTTTATAAATTTGATGAAGCTTTTCCTTTCAGTGTAGCCAAAGCGAAGTTAGAACTAAAATCCCCCGGCTTAAGGACTACAAAGCCACTGGTGCTGATGGACTGTCTGGCTGCCTAAGGCTGGCGACTATGAGTTGGAAAGGTGCATGCATCAGCTCATATGCAAAATTTGGCTAGACGAATGCATACCCAACAATTGGATTCTTAGCATTCTGTGTCCTTTTATCCATCGAATGCAAGGTCCTCTCGAGCGTAGTGTGCGAAAGACTAAAACCGTTTGTTGCAGACTTGATCGTACCATGTCAGTGTGGCTTTCAGCCTTGTGGCCATCGGTGTTGCCATGGCTAGTGTGCGTGGCTCTTTTGCATGAGAACGTGGGTTCGATCCCTGCTCTGACGACCTTACATTTCCGTCGACGACAGCAACCTCGCTTAGTGATGGCGACACTATCAAGTAGCCACTACACTTAGTCATGAAAACGCTTCTCAAAACTACCGTTCGGAACCGGTGTAAAACTGAAGGTCCCAATCAGTCAGTGAAAAATTAGAAAGCGTATGGCTCACTGGTTGTGAGAAGCACTCTTATAGATTAGAAGGCTGCCTTTGGGGAAAACTGTACCAAGTTAAATCGGAGCTTGGTATTCCAGCTAATCTGACATGCCTTTGTAGCTTGACACTGGCCGACACGAAACCTTCAGTAAAGATTGGTAAAGATCTCACAAAACCATTTAGTACAAGGCGAGGAATCAGGCAGGGCGGCACCCTATCATACGATCTCTTCAATATATTAATTGAGATCATCGTGAGAAAATCTGCAATCAATACGAACAAAACGATCAGCAGCAACAGTCACATGCTTCACGCGTATGCTGACGATTTAGACATCATTGGGCGAAATCTGCGAGATGTTACTGCAACATTTTCGGGAATTGAGAAGAAATCAGCAAAAGTGGGTTGGCAGTAAACGAGTACATCACAAAATTAATAGTATCGACAAGCAGAACATCTCCCCGATCGGATGAAAGAGTGAACGTAGATAATCTTTAAAATTTCGAGGTAATGGCAAAACGATCGAACCAGTGGGAGAGACATGTTATCCTCATTTTGTAAGGGCCTTGGCCCCTCTGGGTTGTTTGAGGCCACCGATGTAAGTACACGCTGAGAATTCTGTATTTTTGTTGTTGTTTGGATGCACATATAAAGTGTGGTTGGAGCTTGTCGCAAATATAATATACTTGTGTGCAAACATATTGTGTTTGCTATACAATATTACATGTGTGAGACACGATGATTAATGGGTTATAATACATGTTTTGCAACCCAAATATATATGTGTTTGTGATACAAATACAGCTGTGTTTGTTGCACTGTCTATGCTCTCTCGAGAGCAAGAGAATAAAAGAGGGACAACGAGAGAGTCTATCTTGTAAGTGTGTTTCTCTATTTTTGCCATATTCTCTCAGTCACAAATATTCCTGAATGTGCGTGTAAATTGCAAACGTAGTGTTTCCTATTGTGCCTGATGTATTGGGTTTTAGTTTCATGTATTCAGTCGTCAATGGTCTATCGGACAAAGAATATCAAATCGCTTCATCAGACAAACAAGAATAAATGAAGGCTCGGACGGTTAAATGGTTTGTGATGTTTTTGTGTATGTGTTTCGTATATATGCATGGGAGCTACCAAAGTGAGAAACGATTTGGAGGAAAGAAACTGGCAAGGGCTACAACGTGAAGTCCTTTGTCTGCCGAGCCTTTTCTGAGAAAATCGGAACGTCGGCCATTTGTCAAATAAGTTTAATAAAAGAAACACTAGTGATTAATCCACCCTTTGCTTGCATGAACTTGATTTGTATATAAATATCTGGTTTGTGTACCAACGCATAGTGATAACCAACACATAGCTGAAACCTTCTGAAAACAAAACCTTAAGAGACAACAAAGAAAGGAGAAGCAAAAGAGCGGCAGATTCTCATTTCATGAAAAAAAACAAATAATGCATTCAATGGAAATAAATGAAAAAGGGCATTTGAAATCTATTAATTTTTTGTATTATTTATTTATAAATGTGGATTTATATTGTTAAAATTAATTTTAATAAATAATACATATATATTGAAATCGAAGAATAATTAGTCTCTAAATATTATTATATTTGGGAGGAAATTCGCGTATGTTTCCACGTAAGTACATGTAGGTTTGGGGAAACACGCGAATGCTTCCACGTAAGTATATGGATGTTTGGGAGGAATAACGCATATGTTTCAACGTAAAAGCATACATGTTTGTCAGTAAACATGATACTGTTTGCATTTAAATACAGGTAAGTTTGGGACTGGCAAACATACTAATGTTTGAAGTGTGTTCCAAAAATATACATGCTTCCTGCAGAATATGTTTGGGAAAATATGTTAGAGAGTCCGTTATTTTCAGCGTGTAAGAGAGATTTCAATAACCCTCCGAGAACAAGTTTCTCTTTAAACTGTAAATAACTGCAATCCGCATTAAGTACTATGAGAAGGAACATTATCGCACCCATATGGTCTCGCTTCGTTAGTATCCATCTCATTGTATCTCTCATTAGGATTTGTGTAAAATCCAGACACCTTTTCACCCACTGTGTGCAATAAATGAATCAATGAATGAAATGTTGCCATTTAGTTAACGCGTTTGTTTGTTTGTTACGATTTTCATGCAAAAACGAACAAAAGAGAAAATGTTAATATCAATATGAATTGTATATATTTCAAAAATAAAACGTGCAAAAAGTTAAGTTAACTATTGCAGTTGTCGTTTCTTTAGTTTCGTTTAAGGAAGTAGGTATTGTTGCATTTCATAAGTTTCATATTTCTTATGGTTTGTCGGTCGGTCGGTCGGCTTTTTTTTTGTCCGTCGTCCCGACCCGCCTGTCCACACTTCCACACACGCTTGTCTATTTGTATCAATGGCTGCGGCTGTGCTCATCGTTGTTGGTTTTATTTAAACTTGTGGTTTGTTAATGGGTGACAACGTGTGTACCCAAACAATTGATATGTTTCCACTTCACGTCACTCCACTTCACTTCATTTTACCACAGCTCATTTTCCTCTTGTCCTTCAGTCCCGAAGATTTGATAGGTATATTTGATTCGATACCCGGGTACATTGACATTGGCATGAGTCATGACTCATATAATTTGCCAGATGGACTGGATAAAATACAAGTACTAGTTAGTTGTTAATAGGATATTTGAAACGGACATTGGACTTGGTGAAGTGCGCAATAGGGTCAGTTGAAATTGGTTATTTGTTTGGGAATGGTCCATATCCGGTCATGCAGTAAGACAATATATGTAGTAGTTGTAGACATTATTGATTTGCTGCAAAAATTGTGATCTGATTGAGGCACGGAAGTGGCTGGGATGATCTTTAAAATGAATCTGAATTGTTTGCTTTATACGTCGTTGTATCTCAAATTACACTGTAGAATGAAATTATAGCAAATTAGAGGCTCAAAGTACGACCACTTTGGTATTTGAAAACACAAGATGGTTTAAAAAATTTTGGCATATTTCATTTTTCCAGAATGTGTTATAAGTTTTAATGCTCTTCGTGGTTTAGAATTGCGACGAAAAATTCGAAACTATAACATCTGTAAACTGATTTCTCGCGGTAAAGAAACCTGGCTGACATACAATTTCCGATACATTTGCTTGCGTAATTTGTTAATACAAATGTGAACCCAGTAAGGCTCAAGAGATTACAGTGTCCTTAAGCCGATCGTCCAACTTTATTTGCGCATTAGTTAGATATATAGCCATCGCATTGAATGGGGACTTTGTGACAAAGTGTTTTTGTAGGTCCCTTCTAACAGATGCCCCCCAAACTTATATGGTTACTTGGCTCGAAGCTAAAAAAATAAGAAGGATAGTTAGGGTGTTCACGAAGGACTGCTTATCAGCTTATCAGCTCATGTGCTTATCTCGCCAACAACAAAATACATTGAAATAAAATAAGCAACTTTGAGCAACCTGTGACTTTGGCAAAAGCTTATCAGCTTATTTTTAGTGTTGGAAAATACCAAAAATTTAACTTGCTGACAACACTAAAAACGCGAAGTTTTAGCAAATGGCATCTCAAATTTTATATTTAAGTATTGGTAGCACTGGCATTTACATCTGTTTTTTGTTTATTAAAAAAAACAATCAAAATGAGCGCAAGTCGGGGGGTCAACTTATATGCGGTATATGGTTGTTGAAATCTATGCCTGATGATTGGAGTGTAGGTGTATTATACCCCGTATTCGAAAAATGTGATCCGTGTGTGTGTTCCAACTATTCTCGTGCGTATTATCCGAAAGTCAAAAGCCAATTGAAAAAGACTCACGAAAAGCAAATCGATACATACCACCTTTTTGTCGATTACAAAGCTGCTTTCGATTGGCCCATACGGGGAAAATTGTACGAAGTTATGTCTGAAGTTGGGATTCCGGCAAAACTGATACGCCTCTGTAGAATGACGCTGACCAACACCAAATTAGCAGTGAAAGTGGGAAAAGACCTCACTGAACCAGTCTACACCAAGCGAGGACTGAGACAAGGCGACACACTTTCGTGCAATCTCTTCAACGTCTTAATAGAGGTAGTAATGAGGAAAGCTGCTGTAAATGCGAACAAGACCGTCAACACAAAAAGCCATATGTTGCAGGCGCATGCTGACGACATAGACATCATTGGGCGAAATTTGCGGGAGCTTACTGCAGTATTTCCAAGAATCGAAATGGAATCAGTGAAGGTGGGTCTTGCTGTTCATGAGGGCAAGACAAAATTGATGGTGTCAACGACTAGAGAAACCTCTCGACTTGGTCCGCACTTGAACGTTGACAACCGATTTAATTTTGTAGTTATAGATGAATTTGTCTACCTTCGATCCGCCGTGAACAAGGACAACAACGTCAGCCTGGAGATAGATAGGATAATTGTGCTTACAAATAGATGCTATTTTGGGCTCAGCAAGCAGTTTAGGAACAAAGCCCTCTCTCAACGGACAATAGTCCAGCTATATCAGACTCTCATTTTTCTTGTCCTGGCAAATGGCTCTGAAACTTGGGTCATATAGCAACCGGATGAAAAACACCTGGGAGTATTCGAAGGAAAAATTCTACGTAAAATACATGGTCCAGTTAAAGAAACGGCAAGTAACGAAGTCGTTGAAACCAAGAGATATTTCATTCGTATTCTGACGTGGACATAGTTAGGCGAATCAAATTAGGCCAATTGCGTTGGCTAGGCCATGTTATCAGAATGGATGAAGATGAGCCATCGCGAAAAGTTTTCGATAACGTACCCGATGGAAGCAGGAAAAGATGACGGACCAGACTCGGACGGAAGACCAGGCCGAAGAATCCCTCCGTATCCTTCGTGTTACCAACAGGCGAGAAAAGGCGAAGTATAGAACCAGTTGGAGAAATATGTTAAAATTAGTTTAATTTTGTTTGTTTAATTTATATGTGTAAGACATCTGACCTCATGAGGTTGTATAATAGTCAATAAAAGAAGATATGACTCAAATAAATATTAAATAAATAAAAATGGTTTCCCATTACATTTCATGATGGAATTGGGGAGAGCTTCTCACAACCAGTGAGCTGTGCGCTTTCTAGTTTTATACTCACTGATTGGTACCTACAGTTTTACACCGATTCCGAACGGTATTTTGCGAAGCTTTATCATGGCTAAATACTCGATAGTGTCGCCGTCACTATGCGAGGTGATCGCCGCCGAAAGAAATTTAAGGTGGTCAGAGCAGGGATCGAACCCAGGATCTCATGCACAAGAGGCGCGCACACTAACCATTGCATCACCGACGGCCACGACGGAAGTTCATATGTTCTAGAAAAATGTTTATTGATATCTTAGGTACATTTTCGGACCTAAACAGGGGGAAAATGGCACAAAAATCGAATTTTTTTAAGGTTTTTTTCCGATTTTGACCTTGAAGATGAAGTTTTTTGATTTTATATGTTCACAGTTCTTTATCACAAGAGCTACAACTTTCCTTCAGAGAGTAAATCAAAATTCCCAACGGTTTGCCAGATATGAGCCTGACAAAATGATCAATTTTTTGCATAAATGACACCGAGGCCCCAAATCTTTGGGGGCCCATAAAAAAAAGTGCATGACTTTGGGCAAAACTGGGAGACACGGTTTTTTTTATTGGAATTTTATCACGTAGTGGTGTACGTGTTCGTATATGGTTCTATTTTTTCGTGTTGCACTTTGCAATAGTCAATAAAAGAAGATATGACTCAAATAAATCTTACAGTTCTTTAATTTATTTACGCTGATCCGTTTGAATATATTTTTCAGACAATAAAGTACTTCTTTGCTTTTGGCAACAGTTATTATGCAATTTGTTACCGCTCCAAGGGTAATATGAAGTGGTGGTATCAATATTTGTCCTTTCCGAACGAGATGTTTGTTTATTATGTTCCACATTTCAAAAATTTATTTTTTTCATAAATTCAAGGGCATCAAGGGTTTTATGGCATTTTTGTTTTTACTTTTGGTGGAATTTAACTGGAAAAGGATTAAAAGGACATATGCAAATTCAAGATAAAGAATTCTCGCCTGCGAAAACCTGTAGTAAAATCTGTTCCACAACAAATTGGTAAAACATTTGGACATTTTGCCGGTTATTTTGGTGCAGTTTATTTGACCTTGTTTCAAAAAAGGATAAAAAGGACGTATGAAAATAGAAATAGAGAATTTTGTTGTATGACGACCCATAGCGAAATTTAATGAGGAATAAATTCGTAAAACATTCTGAATCCGTAGCTGGTCATTTTAGTGTACATTTTGGGTAGTTTTTGAACAAAGGACGGAAAGGACCCTTTAAATTTTGAAAGACAGCATTTGAATATTCTACGAAAATAATCCTTGTCAAATTTCACTGAAGACATGTTATCGCAAGAATTCGCTCAATTCAATATTTATACTTGATTTTTAAATTTATCTCGGACAGTATATTAAAAGAAAATTCAAACTTGCCACGCCCATTAAAAAATTGTAGCCACACAGCGGTCTACATTTTTCGGGTTTAACTATACTTACCTAGTGTGATCATTTGGCTCAGGAATCGTCCACCCCCCCAAAGCAAAAACCCAAATTTTGTTGCATAGTGTTATCTTAGAGAAGATAAGAATGTTACATATCAAAATAATACTTGAATTTGTTAACAATCATTACTTGTTTTTGTCGTCAAAAATGGTAAACAATTAATATTATAAACATAACCATAATTGGCCCAAGATGACATAAACAAAACTCTATTGAAAATTGATAAAAGTCTTTAATTGCAATTACGCTTTAATAGATCTCCTTCGATCGCAATAAAAACAAAAATATCCAAATTTATAAAATAAATAGATTGTTGATAAAATAAACTTTAATCCAACTTCAACAAAAAAAAAACAAAAAAACAACAACAAAATATTAATTGTATTGTTCGAATAAAGATGATAAGAGCGACAAAAGTGATGACGACAAAATGCGCAGCATCACCATTCAAACACACAAAAATATCAACTTGAAAATTGAAGATTTTTCTAAAGAACACCCATTGTTATTCTGTTCCAATCAAAAAAACATCACATACATTATCCAGTCAGACAATTCGTAGTTGTCTGTCTTAGTCTATGTTCACTCATACGACGATATGTCTTGATTAGAAGAAAAGAAAATATGAGACCAAGCGATGATTAAGTTGCCTTAACCTAAAGAGATAGATAGATCTCGATTGGACAGATCGACCCCACCTTAAGTTGGATGGGATGAAGCAAAGAAAAGCTTTACGTTCAACTGAGTCTCTATACAAGTAGTACTCCTGCTGTTGTGTTAGCAGGGTGGGGGGGGGGGGGGCATATGCACAGACAGATACTTTGCCACAGCCGAAACATCCATACGACAATGACGCTTGTTAAAGGAGAGGCACAAAAGAAAATCAACAATGAAAAATCATGTTGCATCAAAGAAGTGCAACAGCAACAACAACAACAACAACAACAATGATTCTGAAGGCAGTTAAAACAAATATATCAGCGGTAACTTATGCCGAGAAGAGTCGTCACCAACCTGCGGCACATCAATGTCAAAAACAGTTATAGATATAATAAATAATAAATGAAAAATCATCCCTGATGAATAAATGAACAGATTATAAATGGGCATGTGCAATTGCCGTGTAATTGGTTGCCTTAATTAGACACAAAGTTGCCACCATGTGAAATTCAGCAAAATTGTGTTAAATATTGTGTGTTGTGAATTAAAAGATAAGAAGAAAACTATAACATACCGCGCGTTCGAGCAACATGAGTATACTGGGTGGTCCAAATTCAAGTATCTTTTTAATAAAATGTTATATTGACAATGATAACATTTTCCCACTCGAAATATTGATTATCAGCCAGTATCATTCCGTGCGAGTTGCGTTACGTTTAAACATACGCTAAAAAATCTGCCTAATTTTGGTTTGAATACAAATATAGCATGTGTCCAAATATTGTGTTTGCACATTGTGTTTGCTATTCAATATTACATGATTGGGACACATTGATTAATATGTTCTAATATATGTGTTTGTGATAAAAATACACCTGTGTTTGTGATGCAAATACCGCTGTGTTTGGTGCAATGTGTACTTAATTTTTACTTCCGCTAGACTTCGTCGAGAGCAAAATAATAAAAGATGGACAGAAAGAGATTGTTCTCAGACTAAGTTAGAGTTATTACAAGTGTATAACTGTATTTTTGCATTATTCTGTCAGTTGACGATTTATAAATATTCCTGTTTGCATGTGTACATGAATTGAGTGTTTCTTATGTTGACAGATCCGATTCGTGTTGGTTTCAAGCATTCAGTCTTTGGGAAGAAACACACGAATGTTTCGACGTAAGTATATGGATGATTGGAATGAAACACGCATGTGGCGCTACTTCGAAGCCAGCCAAAGTAGTCACATAAATGAAATTTATATGGTTATATACGGGGAATGGTTGTTGTTTTCAATAAAACCGCAATTTTAGTTTTCAAAAGGCGCAAGTAGTTAAACCACCTTTATATTTCTGTGGAATTTCCTAAAATGTTGAAGCCTGAAGCCTCCCTCGTTTTAAAATTCCTAACTCTCACTCCTATTCCGGCTCCAACTGCGACTGTGACTCCAACTTCAGCTCCAACTCCGACTGCAACTCCACAATTTTACATTAATAAATACTTCTCTATAAATCAGTGCGTTAATTTCCTTCTAACAAACATTGTCCTTTTACTCACAAAAAATGCATGTCGGATCTAAACTAACTGATAGCAGTACCCATAAGTTCCAAAGTTCAGGTAACTGAAATAGAGTCGGGTAGTGCATGAACTATATAGTTCATAGGATCCAGGCATTAGCCTCACGAACATTATGCACATGTCCGATTGGAGAGTATGTTCGTGATTGTTGTTCTGATCATCTTAAATGAACGAGTTTGAGCACTAGTGAACGAGTGCGTCACAAGTCTTAACGGAGCTAAAATACGAAGTTGGATTTTTGAAAGTCTCAAAGGTGACACCAAAAGATTGTTGTACTTTATAAAATAGTCATATAGTAAACTTATGCCAGAGAAATACTTGTATGAATTAAAACACTTCCCATTTGTAAAACTTCTGCGAAGGTTATCAGAGATATCTCTAAAACTATAACATCTCAGTGGAAAGTTTAATTTCCAAATTACTTATTTATCTACACCCAGCGAAATAATTACAAAGGCAATATATTTTTTCTCGGTACACTCAATGCACTGCGTTTTTGGTGTAGAATTTTAATGCGTATATGAGTCATGAGTTATATTATGTCAGAGAATGTAGTCATTCGAACTCTTTTATAAGTTATATGAACAGTGGCGTTGTTTTTTCTATTTCTGGTGCGAAATATATATAAAGGCAACATGGAAAAACCCCGAATTCGAACAGTAGTAAGTAGGAATTTAAACGGAAGTGAGTTTTCTTTGGTTGTTGTTTTATTGTTTTATAATTAACGTAGGTCAAATTAGACTATTTATACAGACTATTTACTATTATACAGACTACCTGGTGGTAAGTTCCTAAGTAAAGAAGAAGAGGGAAAAATGTAAGATTATCATGATGAAGGGCTGTCCAATCGGGAAATTTCGAGGCAATTGAAAAGATCTAGCTGTGGCATTGACAATTATAAATTAGGGTGGCCTAGATGGAAAAACAAAACAACCAGGAAGAAAGGATATGGAAATTATTGCTGAATTCAGCTTGGGAGCAGGGTTGCGTCGTTTTCAAGAAATAATGAAACGCAACTTGAAACTGTAATATGGGAAAAAGTATGGAAAACTTGGTCTCATGCCAAGACACGAATTAGCCAGCTTAAAATTCGCTGAAATATACATATTTTTGGATGAGGGGTAATATTTTCCGATGCAAAAAATTAAATTTGAATGAACCTGATTGGTCAGACAAATATTGGCGTTCCGGAGATTTTTTCAAAATTATGCTTCAGCGGCGAAATTTTGGCGGTGTCTCCATTATGGTTTGGGTAGGTATGAGTTATAGAGGAACCACTCCAATATGTTTAATTTCCACAAAAACGGACTCCGAGTATTATATTCGACTATTGGATGTCGTCTCAGTTAATTCTGGGGAGGAAATTTGTGTCCCAGGATTTACAGTACATCGGTCTAGGAAATCTCCAAAGTTTATGGAGTCCAAAATAATACCAACTCTCGACTGGCCTGCACTTCGTTCCGATCTTTATCCGATCGAGAACCTCTGGTCTATTTTACCTACCCAATTTTACAACCAAGGACCCCAGTTGAAGATTGTCAAGAATCGAAGAGCAGCAATACAAGAAATTCGAAGATAACTGATCCTGCGCATATTCATTCGTTGATAAACTCAATGCCAAGATGCTTAGTAGAAGTTAGCAGCGATAATGGAGATCATACATCTTACGAAACTTTTTAGAATATTTAAATAAATCTTGTGCCTTTATAATAATTTCGCACTAGTACTTAGTTTATTTTTGTTGATTCACCTTTAAGAAGTCATAGTCAAAGTATTTTTTGCTGAAAAGTATTTAATTTTGAAGGGACTAATACAATATAAAATAAAAACTTGAAAATTCCTCACAACATTTAGAAACAACACAAAATTGTGTTGCCTTTATATTTATTTCGCGGGGTGTATAATATATAATATAGTTCGCCAATTTCAAAATTAGTGTGTCCCAAAATGATAATTTTGCTGATTTCAAATTTTGACAAAATTAATGACTCTTATAACATCACTATACCACATGATATTAACATAAGATTTTTCGAACCGTGCCAACATTTTCCAGTTTAAAGATCACCAGAACTGATTTATAAACCAGCTCTCACATCGCTGGCAAAAAATTCTAACGGTGATCAGTTTCTATGGCAGTGTTGTTACGACTCCAACTCGTAATCCCACCCGGTCAAATTTCTTCCAGTCAGTCTAGACTCCATCATGAACGTGAAATTGATCCCGATTGTGAAAGTGAAAGACTTCCGCTCGTTTCCACCACACCTATTTATTCTGAGGGGTATTGAGAATTCTCAGATGAACACGCCATCTGTTGCCTTTATGAGCACGCCATCTGTTGGGTTTTAGGGAACGGCATTGCTATAACGCCATCTGGAGGTCAACAGAATCAACTCATATTAAAAAATACAACTACATCTGTGGATGATAACCAACCAGCAAGGCGTTAGTAGTGAATTAGATATACTGCCTGTGGGACATATTTCAAAACATAGACATCATCGTAATCCCTATCTAGCCTACCTCCAACTAATTATAAGTAAATTTTTTCTGCTTCAATCTAAGGATTCCCTGCCTTCGAGATCTCAATCCTGGTTCCAATTAATTTCCTAGTTCAACCCAGAGATTCCCTCCCTGCAACCACTCGACCTTGTTGCCAACCTTTCCCTTGGTTCAAATCAGAAATTCGCTGCCTGTGGGGTCTTAAACGTAGCCTTTTCCCAATGTTTCAAATCAGAGGTTCCCTGCCAGTGGGCTCTCGACCTTCGTGACCACATTTCGCTTAGTTGAAATCAGAGATTCCCGCCTGTGGGGTCTTGAATTTAGCTTTTCCAACCGGTTGCCTTTTGTTTTCCCCGATTCAACCCATAGATTCCCTGATCGTGGAGTCTCGACCTTGTTCTCAATCTTTCCTTTGATTCAAGTCACAGATTCCCTGCCTGTAGGGTCTCGAACTTGTAGCCTATCATTCCCTAGCTCATGCCAAAGTTCCTCTGCCTATAAAGTCTTGAACTTGTCTTTCCTTTCCCCCTGGCTGCCTTTTGTTTCCCTGACTCAAACCAGAGTTTCCCCTGTTTCAAGTCAGAGATGGCCTGCCTTGTGAAGTCAAAACATTGGTCCCTAGATATGTCCCCTGTGACTTGTTCACATAAGCCCGTACCTTCAAAAAGCTCTAAAGAAAGAGTTATACGGTGCTCAAACCTGGCAATCTGGTCGGCCACTTCAACTATAATTTAAATTTTCGCGGGAACTGCGTGTGCAGTTGCCCCCTTCTGTTACACCCACTTGTCCTCCAGTTCTAATTCATCAGTTTGCTGCCATAAAACCTTAATGATCATGGTTATAAATTGCTCACCAGTCAATGTACCCTTGTTGCCCAAGGCATCCTCGAAAAAATAAGGCCGTATGACAGCTGAGATGCGATTGGCAACCCATGCAGTGACTTTAAGTAGGTGTAATGACTCTTCATAAAAGCTTCGTGGATTGTCAGTACCGCAAAAGCTGAAATTTTGTTTGCTTACATGTTTGTTTAGATGAGAATGGGTCTCATCGCTCGTAATAAATTTCGACCCCAAATCGTCTACAGCGTTCTTGAGGTTTTGTAGAGTGTGAGCGTAGTTTGGACGGGATTTACGGTCTGCAGGCAGAAGTTTGTGAACTGCTTGTACTTTGTAAGGGACCTTCATCAAGTCTTTCAACAAAATGCGCTGCAGAGACGAGAGTGTCATGGCAAAATGCGTAAAACGTCGTCTGGTCGGCGTTGCCAATTCATCCCCATCTTCAGCCACATCCGTTATACTCTCGTCGGGTCGAGTACTCCGATTTCTTGTGGAGTATAGGGTACCATGTCTTGTAGACATATATTCTGATCTGTTAACCCCATAAATATCAAAACAAATCTGTCAGTTGCCGCTGGTACATTTTAACCCCATCTGTAGTAGGCCACATTCTCTTACAATTTGTGATGCACATTTCTTAAAACGTTGTCCATCTCTGCGTACAAATAAATCAGAGCAAACAAAATTGAGGCTACAACTATTGAACTGCACCAAAGACTAGAAGAAGTTGTCTTAGGTTAATTGCAGTTGAAGTGGAAAATAACAGTTGCCTTCATTTCCAAAGCGCTGGAGATAGACAATTTAGCTACGACCAAATACACCAAATAAAAAAACTAGTGGGAATAGTTTAAAGAGATGCACAATTTTTGATTACAAACGACATTTTCATGTTGAGTACCGCGAAACTCCCAAGAAAAATACGGATTTATTTCAATTTTTGTTCCCCAGTTGTTGCGCTAAAGTCAACAATTTAATTGTTGATTAAAGTTTTGGGGCTGTTGCTGCTTCTGCAATCATCAGGAGATTCTTAGAAACTGAGCGGAGAAAAACCGTCGCTAAACAAAACAATTCGTTTTACATTTTAATGAATCTCCTCCATCGCCGGAGGTAGAGGCAGATCAGTTGTCGGTGGTGGGTGAATTTGGAAGAGGATGTGGTTGCTAGTAGTAATGGTGGTGGCGGCAATGGCTGTGGTGGCAGTGAAGGTACGCCACCAACGTTTTGACGTTTTGGGTTATGCTTAATTGACTCTAAATGCATTCACAAATAGCACCCACACGCCGTAAGATTTTGCAGCCAGATTGATTTCCCTCCTGTTGATCAACAACAGAGCAGCAACAAATTTTATTGTGGACAGACAGACCAACAACCACTCATGTAAGGTACTTCTACGCCATCTACCCGGAATGAATCAGAATTCATTGCTATTGTTTTGACAATTAACAACGAAATAGTTCGATCTATGATAATGATGGAATGGAATGGTAGGAAATGGTTGGTTGGTTGGTTGGTTGTTTGGCTGGCTGGCTGATTGCGGGGATGTATGATGACAGCAATGACGACGACTACGACAACAACGATGATGAAGCTATGAAATCATAACAATGGTTTGACAAATCAACAACCTCTTCTTGATTTCTTTCAGCTGCTTAATAATATCAATATTATTGTCGTCGTTACGGCTGTGATGACATGGGTCATATTAGAATTCAGTCGAACCTGTGGGCACGGTTACTTATGTTGTTTTTACTTCATGGTGGTTGAACTGTGCGGTCAAAGAAGGATGATAATGCAATTCTAAATCATAAGTGAAACACCCTACACACGTTGTTTCTGGTCATTAAATAAAGGATGATGCTGCAATTCTAGATCAAAAATCCAACACCCTACTATATGGCGCCGGATCTGAGCTAACAACTTTCTTGTTAGCCACAGGTTGCGGATAGTATAAGGTCCATAGTGGGTTCAGCTGCGAATGTATTGAACATAGCCCGGATGTACAGCGGAGAGTGGAGATCAAATCCAAAACACATCACTGGCAGAACGGGTAAATGCCGCGTCAGTTTGCATCAAGCCTAAATACGTCTCCACAACCTGTGACTACAGATGACCGACGGATGGATGAACTCAATGTAATAATCAGCAGCCGCATACACTCTGTGCAACCACTCGAAAGACACTGAGAGAGTAGTATGGGCGGCTATGATTATCCTGGCAGTAATATTTTGTTATGATTCGTCCTTTTTAGCGTTGTCTGATTTTTTGTTAATAAAACGTGTTTCTCTATTAACTATGACAATTACCATTGAAATCTTTTTATTTCCACGATATAAAATTTAGCTCTTTACACTTCAACGTTGCTTCCAAACCTTACTCTAAACTAAGTGGATCTATTTCTCGGAAAAATAATAAGCTGGATAAAGATTCTGCAATTATATGTGCAAATATGAACCAGAAATTCAGTGATGATTCTGGAATTATGGACAAGAAATTTCACGAGAATTCCAGATTCTACACGACAAATTAAGTGAAAATTGCAAAATTACAGACTAGGAAATATGCGATATTTAGGTTGACAAGTGGATTAGAAGCACTCAAACCAGTATGTAGGCCTGTTGTGCGCTCTTCGTGTTCCAGGGAGAAAACTCAAATACTCTATATGAAATTCATGTTGCGTACAAACTTCCTCAGTGTTCTCAATAGTTCCTCCAAATAGGGTAGTGTTACGCGTGAGACGTATTGGAGTCTCCATTCTGCAAAATTGGGGCAATTGGAGAGAAAGTAGTACATCGCTTCGATGACTTCCTCGCTCAGCCTTCATTCATTTGCATCAGCCCGTTTATTTATATGCACATGAGTGGGGTCGGAACAAGTTTTTTTCCAGCATTAACAACCATCTGGTCCTGATCCCACCCGAGTACTTTCGCCGCTGGCAATCTGTCCAAGCCTGTTGATCTGCACTTCAGTTTTCCACATAACGCAGTGCCCTGGAGTCCATATGATCGAGGGGCGGAGGACTTGTATATCTTCCCCTGGCGTTTGAGTAAAGTTGGCGATCAACAAACTGGGGAGATCTTCTCACGAGTGATCTGTGCGCTTTCTGGTTTGAAACTTACAGATTTCGGTCTACAATTTTATACCGGTTCCGAACCGTATTTTGAGAAGCTTTTTCATGGCTAAATACTCGATAGTATCGCCGTCACTAACCGAGATGACTGCCGTCTACAGAAATGCAAGGTGGTCAGTGGAGGGATCCTATCGCATGTATTACAACAGCTGCGCACAATACCATTGCACCACCAGCGGCAATCTAACACGTTCCGAGGATATAGTATTGATAGGCACTTGACCGTTTGTGAATATCTCCATCTTCATCATCCAGCCATCTTACACTTTCCGTGATCGCCTTTACTTCTGACCGAAACACAGTGTTGCGATCCGGAAGGTGAAAACCCCGTTCAATATTTTGGTACTTGGTTAAGAGTACTATTCCCGTCCTTCCAGCCGTCCTAGACCCGTCTCTATAACAGTATATTCCTCGATAACCATCGACAAGAAAGCTATCCGCCGATGACTTTCTCTATATGTATAACAGTTTGCTGTTCCCATTTTCTCTAGAATGTGGACAGTTCTGCATTCAAACTTCCTCATTATGTGCTGGTGATTTGATTTGTGATCGTAGTATACCTATTCTTATATTGCCTCCCTTTCGTCCTTTCGTCGCAAAAGACACTTCGAATTTAATTTGAGCCTCAATAAGGTTAAATGAGAGTATTGTCTCCATTGTCCTGACCTTCCTTTGTGCCCTATTGCGTGTAGTGCGCTCTTCATAAAGGACGCCTCGTTTAATTCGAGCCTCAATGCGGAGCCCGTCTTTGATGCAATGATAGTATGTGCGTTTCTTATACATGAAAACGAGTTCGAGTCCTGCTTTGACCACCTTACATTTCTTTCGTGGCGGTCACCTCGCTTAGTGACGGCGACACTATCGAGTACTTCGAGGCCATGAAGAAGCTTCACAAAAATACCGTTCGGAACCGGTGTAAAACTATGGGTTCCAATCAGTGAGAATAAAACTAGAAAGCGCACTGCCCTCCATTTGTGAGAGGCTCTCCCCAATCCCTTCATGCTGAATGAATGAAAGTATTGTCTATATTGTCCTGATCAATGAGGTTCTTAGTACCCAGACAGCAGAATCTTTAGTAGTTTGCGAACGTCAAAGTCGCTCTTATCACGCTCGTATAGGGTGAGGCCCCATTTTGAGCCTAACGAAAAACCCAAACAAAGAGACCAAAGACATATTCTAAGAGAGGCTAGTAGATTTATAACAGTTTCCCTGCCTATGACCACTGTCCCGACGTGCTGATTTAAATGACAAAGTCAGCATGGACAGTTTTTTCCACCAACTATCGTTAAATTCGGTCTAGATATCGTACTAGCACTACCAACAACAGAAAATGATTTATAGATTTTTACAGTGCAAAAACACTTGCATGATTGTAGTATACGATTTCACTGACACGGAACTGACCTTCTGTAAAGATGGACTCGAGAAACAGAGTTTGCTTAGAAGCAGAGTTCGGTGAAGTTGTAGAAGGATCCAATGAGGACGTCGAAATAGAGCAAAGTAAAGGTGATGTTATAAACTGTCATCCAGTGTGGTTTTACATCTGAAAATCTTTAACTGGCCGCATATTTATTTACATTACGCTAAATCATGAAAACTCTCCACGAGAAGCAAATCGACACTTATTTCCATCTTTTTGTCGACTTCTTACCGCGATCGATAAAATAGTTTCTGTTGGCACATTGTGTTGACCAGGAGATTATTAATTTCATAAATGTACTAATAACGCGAAAGCGCATAACCTCGTCCCTGGGTCACATGGATTTAACTAGGAATAGATGTGCCCCACATCTATAGAATTGAGCACAAGATATTGTTTTGCTTCCACTGGCTGAATCAAGCTTCACAGCCATAGCATGTGCTGCCCACGTGGCAACTGCAGTACAGGGAAAATTCTGCAGAAATGTGATCCTGCGCTCAATTATAAGTCTCTCTACGTGGGTCCCGCAGAATGGGCTGGGTGTAAATCCAGAGAAGCCCAAGCTCGTACGCTTTACCAGTAAGTAGCAGGTTACGTATATGCAGCCCTTGTCTCTAGGTGTTAGATAAATTTGCCATAGAGTCTATGCAAAATATCTAGGTGTGGCTCAGAAATATCAGTTTCCAACCAAACCCTATTGAACAGTAGAGCCAGAGTGACCATGTATACGTGTAAATGATTCTTCGGAGGACGAACTCCTATCACCGAAACTGGTTTACTGAATATATACAGCCGTTCCCCGTCCGATATTGATCTACGTCTTTAACGATTTTCATGGAAAATCCAATTATCTCTTGACAAAAGTTCAGAGAATGATAATGGTGCATTCCAAACGTGAACTAAACCTTGAGTTTGGTTTGGAGGTATATTTGATGGACAGACAAATGACTGCAATGTCAGAAATTCACCTAACCAGAGCCTTTGCGAGATATCACCAGCCCATATGGTCAAGGGACGATTTTAAGGAATATTAGGAATTGAGGAATTATATTGCACCCAATTTTATCTTTGAGAGAAACTTCTAGGCAGAACTGAAAAGGTCGCATATGAGGTAATAGATGCTATTTAGGCTATAAATTGATTGATGTTTACAAACAGGACGACAAATTAGGTTTTGCAGTCTATTCTAGCTGGGTCTAAATCTTGCACAAAGGCTGCCAGGTCGTTGTTGTGTCTTTCAGGCAGAAGTCATAGCACTCGGAGAAATTGTCCTTTGGCTGGGACGAAACATCACCACCGCCTGGGGCATCAACATCTACGCCAGCAGTCGGCCTGCTATAAAACCTCTGCAATCTGTATTCTTGACTACAAGAACTGCCCACAACTACCGCGCATCTCTTATGAGATGGCCAATCATTTTGATACCCACCTGAGTATCTGGGTGGCGAAAGTAGGAACTACCGTACCTAACAAAACACTTTTCCCATTACATCCCGTGAAGGGATTGGGGAGAGTTTCTAACAACCAATGAGCTGTGCGCTTTCTAATTTTTCACTCACTTTCCTACAGTTTAACACCGGTTCCGAACGATATTTTTAAAAAGCTTTTTGATGGCTAAGTAATCGATAGTGTCGCCATCACTAATGGAGGTGGCCGTCGTCGAAAGAAATGTAAGGTGGTCAAAGCAGGGATCGGACCCACGTTCTCATGCACAAGAGCCGCGGACACTATCCATTGCACCACCGACCTGTTCCACTGAATGTGGAGCATGTGGGTATGCCACGTTCTGCTTGCAAGCTCAAGCTTAAAACCGAAACACTCAGACTTCCTAATGATTTCGTGGGACACATTGCAGGATCACCAGTCAAGTATGGCGAAGTTTTGGACTAAATCGTATGCCAAACCTGATATCCCTTCCTATAAGCTGAAAAAACACGACCCCAGCAACATGTTGCAGGAAACATGTCTATGTTTGCAAGCATTATTTCTTTGTTTCAGCAGTTTTCAACAAATGAAGCCTCATTTGGGTCACAAAAATATATATTACAACATTTTAAGCATTGTGTCTCCAAAATCTTATATTGAATAGCAAACACAATGTGTTTGGACATAAGTATACTATAGTTACGACAAGCTACAAACACGTTATATTTGCATCCAAATAACAAAAAAAAGCAGATTTGTTAGAGTGTAGAAAAAATATCTCTATGCCAGTAGCTGTAATCACTTAACACTGTGTAATAGATAGACACGGGTCTAGACTTCGAATATCAGCTAGACTCGGAATATCAGCTCATGAAGAAAAGGACGAGAGCATTGAACAGATCTTACGCTACTTCCTTACGACCTACTTCTTTCAGAAAGTTAACCCGAGTGATCTTAGGACATTTTTGCAAAGTACTAATTGGTTCTTCAGGGACAAATGTACCTGTTTTCTTCAGTCACATCCAGGAATATAGGGATAATGTATCATATAGCTTGAATGCCCGTTATCCATTCTGGGTCATTTTACAGGTTCAACGATTGGGAAGGAATATGACGTCCCGTGGTATCACAATGGCCCTCTTCGGACTAAGTGTGTCAACTGTGACAGCTACTTCTACCTAACCTAACCTGCATGTTCCTCTGGACATGAAGAATGTGTGTATGCCCCTTTCTATATACAAGCTCGTGCTTAAAACGGTAACTCTCAGGTACCCGAAAGATGGATGGTATATGTATAGTCGAAGTTTGCAGGATTACCAGAAAGGTAGCTTTGTTATGACCTGAGTCGTACGCTGAACTTGATATGCAGTTTTCGACAGCATATATCTATGCCAGTAACTAAGATCACTGGACATTCTTTTATATGCAGACACGAGCGAGTCTAAACTTGGAATCTCAGTTCATAATTGCTCCAAAAGCTGTGTTATGTTATTGGCCGGAGACAATATCTGGGAACTTACAGCCATTCTGGGAGTTAATCTAAATGACCTTTAGATCATTTTGCAGAAAACTAATTGGATTGTCAGGAACTAATACACGTATCTTCTTTATTTAGATATTGGAATATCGAGATGGGGAATCATATCGCTTGAACGTCACTGAACCACGCCTGGTCAATATACAGGTTCAACAATGGGGACGGATCATGACATTCCATGGTATCACAACTGTGCTCTGGATTAAGTGGGTCCATAGTGATAGCCAATTCTAACCTTTATGAATGTATATACGGAGCTCGAAATGCGCAGGCGACTATTATCAAATATAAGCATATTATGCAATCTTGATGATGACTTCCTGGTATACAGTGGTATACACAATAGGAATCAAAGGTACCTGGAAGACTCCGAAAATTCGAGAAATCCTCAACGAATTTTTTAGGTTCATCTCATCATTAGAGTCCATTAATTAACCAAACACATTTTCCCCCCTTTAATGACAGTTTGTTTTCCATTCCTCCTGTTTATTTTGTACTTTCTGGTGATGATCGTGATCACGGATGGATGTATGGCCTAACCGGGCTGATGGTGTTAAAAGGTTTAATTTTTCCCAATTTCTCAGCCGTACAAATCAAACACTCTTACGTGCCTACAAACGTACATACGTATATGCTACGTCTCACGTTCCTACTCGTACGTAACAACAACCACGCAGCTTTTCCTTCAGTTGTTGTCTTGATCTGTCGATTTTTCCTTTAATTGTTTAAAGTGAAAATTGTTCAACTAAAGTATTTATCATTTCTCGAGTTGTTTGTTTGCATTTGGCGAGGGGAAAACGGGGCAAAATGTCAGGTCATGGTGTGAAAATGTTAACATTTCGATGAAGGATGGAAAAGGTTAAGTGACGAGGTTAAAATAACAAGGAAGTGAAAATGCAGTCACCAAAAGAGAAACCCTTTACCTAATGTCTGAAACGATTACAATTATTTGAAATATATTTTCCTTAGTAAAGTGAAATGCTGGCATTGACATGAATATATTTAGTATCTTTAAAGTTCTTTGAACTAGAAATTGTTTCTGACGTAGACTAAACTAGAAAGTTTGTAGGTTGGATGCGCTAAGACATATAATTAATTGTTACAACATCAAAAGAAATCAATGCCTGTAGCAGATACACGCTGAAAATTAATGGCCCCAGCAACATATTGCAGAAACCATGTACATGTTTGCCAGTTTTGTTTTTGTGAATTGAAGATATGCAGTCTTACTTTTTACTTCATTGTGACAGACAGCAGTGATTTCAGCAGTTTTCAACAAACAAAGCCACATTTGGGTCACAAATACATATATCATAACCTATTATTCATTGTGTCCCAAACATTTTATATTGAATAGCAAACACAATGTGTTTGGACACAAGTATACTATATAAACAACACAAGTATTCTATATATTATAAACAAAAAAAGAAACCATTTTCAGCGTACACTGACACTACAAGTGCGAGGTGAAGAATACAATGCCGCAAAAAGTTATGAAAAGAAATCAGTTCATATGGTAAAGCTGATGTCAGCTACAACGTGGTAAACGACGCGATCAATTCCGAGCTGTTCATAGTTGATTTCAAAGACATTGATAAATTTCTTGTCCGATTATGATAAATTCACATAGAGGCATAGTTAAAAAGTACACTCTAAAAAAAATACACCCAGTAATACATTGCAGGAACAATGTATATGTTTGCAAACATTTTTTTCATGAATTAAAGATCTGCTGCTTTCTGTTGCTTTTTGTCTCTCTCGTTTTTGTTATCAGCCGTTTTCAACAAAGAAAGTCACATTTGGGTTACAAAACCTATTAATCATTGTGTTTCCAACATGTAATATCAAATAGCAAACACCATGTGTTTCGACACAAGTATACTATATTTGCTACAAACACGTTATGATTGGATACAAATAACACCAAAATTATAGATGTAAATATTTCGATAAAATTCAGAGAGTCTAAAACTAAACAGCGCACATCTTACTAATAGTAACATGAAACTGGATATAATGAGAAACTATGTAAGCAAGGATGCGGTACTAGAACCTGAATTCACAACAGCAAACGCCATCCACTGCACTGCTGGCAATGGCCTACATTCTGGCATTCCCATCGATGTTTTTCATCACTATGTACTATGTCATTCATTACCTTCAACAAAACAGATTCAAAAATTCCAATGCCACAACCCATCAATGGTGTCATCATATTGATTTTGTTATGACGAAATCTTCACGCTGAAAATTTAAATAAATCTGTCATCGCTCAAATTATAAAGAACACTTTTTACCAAGACTACCGTAACAAATTCGCAATGAAACAAAACATTGATATTAACTTAAGGCCATACAAAAACACACAATTTCAACAGACATCTCGTCGATTCGAATTTGAATCTGAATCTGAATCATTAAATAATCACTTCCCTTGCAAGTGTAGCGAGTAAAACCGATTTTCTTGTCGATTTATATTTTATAGCTTTATTGAAGTGAAATCATATGTTTTTGTAGACACGTTTTGTTATGAGGTTTTCCTTTCGATTTTGCCAATGTTTGTAATTACAACGATGATGATGTGATGACTTAACGATGGCACTCAACCGCAAATTGTGCACTTTTCGCACTTCAATGAACTGTTGCAATTTCCGGCCATTAACGTCATTCGATTTTAAAGGTCAATGTAAAAATAAACAAATGACACTGCTGAACAAAAATAAATAAATCTATTGATTATGTTCGAATTTTGGTGTACTACATTTGAAACAATTTTTCAAAATATCATATTTAGATACGATTGTTAGCATATAGACCCAAAATTCTGTAAAAGCTAACGACTTTCCTGACAACTAATGAAGCTGTCACCCGGACACCCTTAAAATGGAGTAAGTCCTAAGAAAGCCATGTTGACAATTATGCAATATATTATATTTTTGATTCAGTATTTTGGAACCCATGTTTGTTTTTCTTTGTGTCATTACAAGTCGTCAAACTAACTAAATATAAAGACCCACATAATGAAAAAGCCTTGGTACACTATTACACGATGAAAAATCAGTAGTTTTTGTTGTTTGGATGCAAATATAAAGTGTGTTTGGAGCTTGTCGCAAATATAATATACTTGTGTCCAAACACATTGTGTTTGCTGATATTACATGTTTGAGACATGTGTTTGCGACCAACATATATTTATGTTTGTGATACAAATACAGCTGTGTTTATTGCACTGTCTATGCTCTCTCGACAGGAAGAGAATAAAAGAGGGACAACAAGAATATCTATATTATGCTATGCAAATAATACACAAACTATCCACATCTTTAAGGCTAATATCGTCAGAGCCATTCCTGAGATAGAACCTGAAACCTTCAACAAAGTGCTGGAAAGTTGGACTGACAGGATGAGCTACTGCGAAGGCAGCCCAGCAGGCACATGAATGAAATCGTGTTCCATAAATAATAATGTTATATGACATTTTGTAAATTGTAAAAAATAACACAAAAAATTAAATTTTAATCAAAAATGAGCCTCATCGCTGAACACAATATTACGATAAAGCTCCAACTGCTCTAGAGCCTAATCGAAGAAAGACCGACGTATATGATGGTCTCGTGGCTTTAACTCCTGCACGAACTGCACGCTGACAAATCTGTATGTTTTCCTTGTTTGGATGCAAACATAAACTGTTTGGAGCTTGTCACATAAATAGTATACCTGTTTCCAAACACATTGTGTTTGCTATTCAATATTACACGTTTGAGACACAATGATTAATATGTTATAATATACGTGTTTGTGATCCAAGTACAATTTTGTTTGTATGATACAAATACAGTTGTGTTTGGGCACAGTTTTCTTTTTTTTGTCGCTATGCTCTGTCTGAAGAAAATAATAAAAGTTGAACGAAAAGGAATTGTTCCCAGCCAAAGTTAATATTATTGCAAGTGTTTAACTGTATTTTAGCGTTTGTTGTTTAGCCTTGGAGTCAGAAATATTCCCGAATACATATGTAAATGAATTGATTATTTATTATGTTGATTGTTCTGTTGTGGTTTAGTTTGGAAGGAAACACACGAATGCTTTGACGCAAGTATATGAATGTTTGTAATGAAACACGCATATGGTTTCACGTAAAAGTATAATAATGTATACTTTTGAATATAAGTAAGTTTAGGAACTGCACAAATAACCAAGTCGTCAATAAGTGGCGCGAATCGACATGTGATTTTCAAAATAAATATGGATAATTTGGATGCATTGTTCAAGCGTGAATCTATTCATGATATTTTTGCAAGAGTTTGTGCAAAAATTACGGTTACGTTTTGTGATCATTTTTCGTTTAACACGCTAAATGGCCTCGTCCTAACACGGTTCCGGGAAAAACAATTTTTTTTTTAAGTCAAAAAATATTTGATATTATGATGCACTTGTTGTGTGTGCATTAAAATACATTTACTAAAAAAACAAAACATTCATATTTTAACTACTATTTTTTAGTTCTTAGTCGAAATTTGAACACCATCTACTGCTAAATGGTATAACATATTTTGCTGGAGTAGAAGCAGACCTCTTTTACCGACAAATATTATGAATTCATATAAAACTCGTAGGTCATAATATGAAATGTTGTGAGAGAGAGCGAGAAGAAATGAGTTACATAATTGTTGATTTGTTCAATGCAGCTTTTTACACATCGTTTGTGTTTTAATATGCAATGATATCAGGGATTCCCCGAATTAAGTCTAGCAACGCGATGTTACAAACAAATTTGGAAGGTTTGCTCAGTATGTAAGTGCCTCTGTGGATATAACTCAACACGTGCTCATACATTTGATTAAGTGAGATAAGTAAATAATTTCAATTCAATAGGTATGTAGAATATGCTTCAGAATTCCTTATTTAATTTTGAAGTCTTAATTTATAAATTGGTTTTCCAGTTTATTACCATGTCGGAAAAGATACCGCTTAAGAGGAAAGTTATTTCTTTGGAAACAAAAATTATAATTTTGGATCGTTTATGCCAAGGAGAAAAAATTGCTGCTGTCGCAAAAAAATTACAGATAAATGAAGCTTCAGTGCGGACCATAAAGAAACATGAGTCGGCAATAAGAAAATCAGTTGCTGATGGCTCCTTAACCTCCATAAAATATTCCAATCGACTACGCCCACCAATAATGGGAAAAATTTAAAATGCGCTTAATATTTGGATTGAAGATAACTGCCAAAAGCGAATTTCTTTAAGCAAACACATCATAAAAGAAAAAGCTCTGAGAATTTATGAAAACCTCAAAAAGAATGGAGAGCCTTCTGTATCCGCAGAATTTACTGCAACTAATGGCTGGTTTGAGCACTTCAAAAAACGATGTGCAATTCATAGCTTAAAAGTTCAAGGAGAGTCAGCTTCGGCTGACGTGGAAGCTGCTAACACATTCCCAAAAGAAATTCAAAAATATATTGACGCGCAAGAATATGTGAGGGATCAAGTTTTTAATGCTGATGAAACTGGACTTTGGTGGAAAAAAATGCCGAGCAGAACTATTTGGATATAAGGTATCCAAAGACCGAATAACTCTGCTTTTGTGCGGAAATGCATCCGGTGATTGTTTAGTCAAACCATTGCTAGTTTATAAGTCACTAAATCCTCGTGCGCTCAAAAATATAGACAAGAGTACATTGCTAGTTTACTGGAGAGCAAATTCGAAGGCTTGGGTTACCAGAGATATTTTCAGTGATTGGTTTTATAATTGCTTTGTTATAAAAGTTGAGAAATATTTAAAGAAGAGGAATTTGGACTTCAAAGCTTTGTTGCTTTTAGATAACGCTCCAGGTCATCCACAAAATTTGACTCATCCTAATGTCAAAATTATGTTCTTGCCACCTAATACCACGTCACTGTTGCAGCCAATGGATCAAGGGATAATTTACACATTCAAAATGTATTATATCCGAAGATCTTTGCAGTGGATTTTAAATTTAACATCTCTCACATTCGTCATCTGTGGATGTAACAAGCGCTTGGAAGACGTTTTCAATCAAAGACTGTATCCAAATAATAGCGAAATCATTAAAGGAGCTGAAAAAGTCAACATTAAGTGGATGTTGGAATAAAATATTGCCGTCTGTGGATGTGGAAGAAGAAAAAGGGGTCGCATCTGAAAAAAACGGACATACCGAAAACTTAGCAGTTGGACACTTAATCGACGGTGAAGGATTTAAAGATATGGTGGCAGAAGATTTACAAGATCTACTGCAGGAAACCGAATTAGAAGATTCCGATTTAATTCAAATCATATCGGAAAGTCCTAATAAGCAAAATTCTGATAGCAGCGACACTGAAGACGATAGCGAAACTCATGAGTTAACGGTTAAGGATCTTCAAAGGGAATGAGTCTAGCCAAAAACTTTGAGTTTTTTTTTAAATGCCGATCCTTCTGCTGAAAGGCGATTAAAGTTTAAAAGAGTACTTGAAAATTGTATGTTACCATACAAAGAAATTTATAAAAAACTGTCAAACAAACAGTCAAAACTAACAGATTTTTTTTAAAAAAACAGCGCCAAATGAATGCACCTAAAAAGCGCGCACGATTGACCATAAGCAGCGATGAAGAACAGATTTGAATTGCATGATTGTATTTTAATAAATTTTGAATTCCTTTAGTTACTTTATTTTTTAAGTTTGTTAATTTTTTTAATTATACAAACAAGTAAACTTTTGAATGATAATCAATTTTTGTTTATTTTTTTAGTTATAACTACAATTAAAATTTATAAAAAGTAATAAAACGGCTTTTGATGTACATATTTTTTGATATCCTGGAACGGAACCCTACTTTTTGTACTGGTTTCTTGTTTCACTTAACACGGTTACGCTTAACACGGTATTATGCCCGTGTTAAGCGAGGTCTACCTGTACTGATCACAAATGTCAAAAAATGACAGCCACCGCTTTCGTAAGATATATCTAAGCAAAAAAAAACACGCTTTATATATAAGAGTTACGTTACTCTCGGACTGATTACCGCCTAAACAGCTAAAGTTAGAATAATGAAATTCAGAGTAGGCTTTCCCTTTATGAAGTAGACGTCACTAAGAAGGTATTTTTAAAAATTGGAATTGGTGGCTGTGAAATACAGGCGTGACACTAAATCAGAGAAATTGTTATTTGGACCATTCGGCCATTTTCTTAGGATCATGAAATTTTGTGTGAATGTTCTTTTTAAGAGAATAAAAGAAAATCGTTTCCGATTTCATCCCATGAAGAGATTTGGGAGAGCTTCTCACAACCAGTGGGCTGTACGATTTCTAGCTTTATACACACTTATTGGGACCACAGTTTTACACCGGTTCCAAACGGTATTTTGAGAAGCTTTTACATGGCTAAGTACTCGATAGTGTCGCCGTCGAAGTGATCCCCGCCCAAAGAAATGTAAGGTGGTTAGAGCAGGGATCAAACCCACGTTCTCAGCAGGGATCGAACCGACGGTCACCTCTTTCTTAGAGAATACAAATAAATACTTCAGCATTTTTCGAAATTACAATTTGGGCCGGTACAAATAGGCGTGACACATTTTCGCTTACATCAAACGCGTCGTCTGAGAATCGTGAAGTTTGAATTCAGATTTTTGGAATCATGATGTCACTATTACAAAATACCAAATAGTAATTCTTCGAAACTCGAATTAGTGGCGGTGAAAATGGGTGTGGATCTAAATCAGAGAAATTTACCTATTGGATAAACGCGTCTTCTCATAATAATGAAATGATGTTTTATTGTATATATAAGTAATAACAAATTCATGATTTTTCAAAATTTAAATTAGTCTTTGACCAACCCACGTCATCTCAGAATTTTGGAATACTTCCTAGGAAGTATAATATACTCAGTTAGGGACATTTTGAAATTCCAATTAGGGAAAGTCGAAACTGGGGCGCGACATTAAATTGAAGAAGTCGGAGCCCTGTGTCATGTGGCGGACGTTAGGAATATGACATTTGGGTGGTCGTAATTGAGTAGATATTAGCAAAGAAAGATTTTTAAAATTTCCAAATTGCGGGTGAATAAAATGGGCTATAGGTTAAATCGGATTAGATACAAACGAGTGATCCTAGAATAATAATAATTTGGTGTGTGTGTTCCCATTACAATCGATTTGGGAGTGGTAGAGGAATGGACGTGGCATTAAACAAAATTATCCGACGTTCTGACCAGATGCGAGAAGCTAGACTTGTGAAATTTTGGTCTATAAAAAAAATTGTTCCCATTGCATCGAATGAAGGAATTGGGGAGAGTTTCTCACAACCAGTGAGCTGTGCGCTTTCTAGTTGTATTCTCACTGATAGGGACCTACAGTTTTACATCGGTTTCGAACTGTATTTTTTGAGAGGCTTTTATGACTCTATACTCTATAGAAAGGTTATCAGAGGCCGCCAGAAATGCCCGTGATACTAAATCAGGCTAATCAGCGCTCTGACGAACCCCGTGAGCCTAGAATTGCGAAAAGTGGGGGAAAACTCTTCGAAATTCAAAAATGGAATAGAAAATAAAGCGAAACATTATGTGGAATTTATCGACATTTTAACCAGACTCGGGAAATTTGTTATGGGGCTAAGTCCTTATATAAAACGGATTGGTCCATATTCGAATTGATTAATTGGTCTTCCAACTAACGGCTAATATGACCAATCGAGTGATCCCAGCGTCATGAAATTTGGTGTGAACATTCTTGTAGTAGCGTAAATTATAGCTATAAGGGATATTTCTACAATCGCATTGGGTTGGTAGAAAAAGGAGCGTGACACTAAATTTGATTAACGGACATCCTGATCAGACGCGGGAAGGTAGATTTATGGAAAATAGGCAGAATGCGTCCCTTATGAATTAGATTACAACTAAGAAGAGATTTTTTGAAATTCGATTGGGGCCGTTAGAGTTAGGCGTCGCTCCGAATCAGAATGTTATGCTTTTGCTTTGACCGAACGTCAGATCTTAGAATTGTAACATTTGGGGGCCATTAACAGAAAATAAAATGTGAAAGCCTGTTTCTCTATCTCGAAGGAAAAGCTAAGCGAACGAAAATCACTCACTCACATTCGACTCAAATTGGGTTTCTCTACGTCCAAATTTTCGTTCGGCTGACTCCGTTTGTTCCCAACTGACGGCACATTCGAAATAAAGAAACCAAAATTTGTACTGAAAATTTTTGAAAAATTTAATGTTTTCATTCGACTTGAAACGACAAGATTGTGGAACCCAAATCAATTTTCTTTCGTCTAGAACACGAACGAAAGCAGACTATTAACAAAAAGGAGGGCTTGGCATTAAACATGATAAATCAGCGTTCCGACCAGACCTGGAAACCGAGACATACAATTTAAAGTGTTTATTCGTTCTTTACAGCAAATCTTAGCATAGCAAAATTTTTTCAAAATTTAATAATTGGTGCGGCAGAATTAGGGATTTGGGATTTAATGTGATTACTGAAATCTGTGATCAGACGCTAAATGCCGGACTTATAGGATTTGAAGCAGACCACGGCTTGGAGAGTATTTTGAAACACCATCTGGGTGCGGTAGGAATGGATGTGTCACTCAACCAAAGCAATATGGACTTTTCAAAAGTAACATAAGTCAAGAACCATAACACTGTGATACACGCAGAAAAATCTTATTTTTTTTCTATATGGATGATTGTAGTTTGTCCCAAATTTTGTACACTTGTATCCAAACACACTATGTTCACAATTCAATATTACACCTTGGAGACACAATGACAAAGAGGTTATAATATATGTTTTTATGGCCCAAATATGATTTTGTTTGTTGAAAATTGCGGAAAACAAAAACGTGAAGGCCAACAAAGAAACAAAAAAGCAACAGATATTTCTACAAATGCAAATTCAAAAAAAGGTAAATACGAGGGCGGATCAACAAGGCCGTGACTTTTCGAACTTCCCTCGTAGTTATATGAAATGCAACACTGCTCCCATCAAGTACCACCTGTTAGTAGATTTAGGCCCCAGTGACTGTTTCCTATTTCGAAACCTAAAGAAATGGCTCGGTGGAAAGAGATTTAGCTCCAACGATTAAATTATTGATCAAACAAATGCCTATTTTATAGACCTCGAAAAATCCTATTTTTTTAAAGGGATACAAAAATTGGAGAAACGTTTTTTTAAACTTCTTTCACTTTGGTTTTCTTAAATTTACTTTTTATTGGGTTCAAAACTAAACATTGGTAACAGGCTCCACCTAGAAAACTTCCCATTAAACAAGAAATTTCCGAATATATGTTAGTCCAGACACAAACCAAAGCAAAAGTACCCAATATAGTTGATAATACTGGGTTGTAGCATAATAGTGTTAAAAAAAGCTGTTTATTTTTCTTTTCAATTAGCGACACGGTACTTCATTTCATAAATCCCAACACTGATTATAACATATTAATCCAACATGTAATATTGACTAGCGAACACAATGTGTTTGGACACAAGTATACTATATTTGTGCCAAGTTCAAAACGCACGTTATATTTACATCCAAACAAGAAAGAAAAACAAATATTTCAGCGTGTAGACCTCAACACAGAAGACATTTTTGACTATTCGAATTGGGGACTTCTGTAGAATCGAGGCGTAGCATTGAATAGGATTTACCATTCCAAATTTACCAAATGAGAGATCTGACCAAACGTGCAAAGCCTTAGGAAAACGATACTTAGGAAAAACATCCCAATAATAAAGTAGACGTTAGCCATAAAATATTTGTGGAAATTTAAGGCGGCTCAACCCTATGCTTTGACCCAATGTGTCATGAAATTTGGAAAATAGAATAAAAAAAATTCCAAAACCAACTAACCTGTGTTGCCAAAGGAGACGTGGTGGGCATTAGAAGGACAATGATTAGACTAAAAATCATGATGTAGTAAAAAAAAGACAATTCAACAAATTTTGGTGTGTTTTAGTTATGAAAGAAAATCTGCGGTCACTTTGAATCACTCTATACTTGGCGATATCGCCAAAATCTTGTATTTTTATTTTTTAATTAAGCATTTTTTAAATTTAAACAAAATTTACAGAAAATTAAATTTTTTCGATTTCAACGAATTCTCCTTGTTATGTATCACTAGTTGGCACGAAACCACCAACATAACTTAATTATCCATTACTCAATCCATCCCCCCACATTTTGAAGATTTAATAAATTTGCAGCTTCAGTGGTTAATTTGGATTTTTTTTCCATTTGACTGTCTAATTTCGAAACTACAAAACCTTAAGACTCCTTTGTAATTTTTCTTGATAAAATTATTTAATCACCCCATGAATCAGTAATGTTGTAAACCCGCATTAAAATGTAACTTTAAATTGCCAGCGATCAATTTCTCAGTACATAACGTACTTTATAAGAGGAATAATAGCCAATGTCAACGACCTCTACCCTCTTCATGGCAAACATGAAATTCTTTTGGAAGCAACAAAAAAGGTAACCAGTCAAGAAAAACCCGCATGCGTTTGAATGCGTTATGGCAAAATGTAAAAATGCGTGTGCGCATGCGCCTGGGTAGAATCACTAGTGTTGTAGTGATCGCACGCTATGGCGCACGTGGAGAAAGTGCGCAGTACATTTATTAAGTCACAATATTCGATTGCAACGTCTATTGCTGCCACTTTTCTTGGGTTTTTGTCAACACTTTGTTGTTTATGTTGCAATCATTAAAAGGTTACCACCCTGTTCAAAACTACTTCAGTAGGACACTGGTATATAATTGAAACCATCATGATATTTGATCATAATGATGTGATACGAAATATACATTGGACAGGCCGGCAACATTAAACCCTTATCATATTGAATTTGACATTTATCTTGTGCGCGATAATCAATAGAGTTCACGCTATCCCTATCATAATCAAGTAATATGACGCATTTAGGACAAACAAATCATTTCTAGACCTGGTATTCTATTTAGTTTCTTTGTCGCTTTCAAATTAAACTTAATATTTTTTTTACAAAAAGTTGATTTTAAACGCGGGGATTATAATAAGCTTTAACTGATATTTGGGTTGATTTTGAAGTTTTGGCGTTTGAAATAATTTCAACAAAATACTGGGTTCCTATGTAGGTAAAATGCAGTGACTGTAATAAAACCTTCTTAATCCATTTACAAAATCTTATATGAACACATCAGTAAAATTAAATCCCTCTTGAGTTAACTACCGACATGAGATCTTCAGTTTTTACCTGGTTGAAATAAAAGCCACACAAATTGATATTTATAAAGGGTTTTTCAACAGAGACGCTACAAAAGTAAATCGATAGGGACAGCAAACGACGCCATATTTTTTCCCGCTCTTTTGACATTTCTCTTCAGTAAGGTTTGCCATTTCATCATGGAAAGATATACGAGCCAACAACGAGTCGAAATTATTAAAATTTACTACCGAAATTTGGAGAGGCCTCAACAATCAGCGATGAGGCTCATTTCTGGCTGAATGGCTTCGTCAATAAGCAAAATATGCGTTATTGGTCAGACAACAATCCACACGTAATCCATGAGTCATCATTGCATCCCGAAAAAATTACGGTTCGGTGCGGTTTATGGGCCGGCGGCGGCATTGGGCCGTATTTCTTCCGTGATGATCAAGACCGGCACATTACTGTGAATGCGAATCGCTACCGTTCAATGATAGCCCCAATTGGATAATATGGACTTGGAGGACATGTGGTTCCAACAGGACGGCGCCACAAGCCACACAGCGAATGCTACAATCAATTTATTGGAAACCAAGTTTGGTGAACGTGTTATCTCACGAAATTGCCCAGTCGATTGGCCGCATCGGTTGTGCGATTTGACGCCGTTACATTATTTCCTGTGGGGCTACGTCAAGTCTATGGTCTATGCCAACAAGCCAGCGACGATTGATGAACTTGGTACGAATATCGAACGTGAAATTGCAGCAGTATCGGCCGATTTATGCTTGTAAACAGTCGAAAATTGGGTTCAGCGTCTGGACTTCTGCAAGCGTGCCCGTGGTGGCCATGCAAAAGAAATCGAGTTCCATACATAATGGCATCGAACGTTCTTTCACAAGAATAAAAATTTCATTGGTATCTAAAACCGATTTTGTTTTATTTAAAAAAACTTTTGCAGCGCTCTTATTGAAAAACCCGTTATATGTGACATGATTACGAGAAAAGCGTATGTTATACTATTATATCCAATGAAAGGATTTGCGGTTTCTATCCCACTTGAAAGAAATCGTACCCTCATCTACTATCGATTTACCTTATCAGATTTGGAGAATGCAAACACATCTGTTTTCAAAGTGGAAAATAAAACAATCCCAGCAAAAAAAGAGTATACCAAGAAGTAGAATTTGCACCACAACTCCTTGGTAAGATGTAGTGCTAATTTAGGTGCAGAAGTACTTCTTTTAATATTGCGTTGTCCAATGCAGCACTACTTCTTGTTTGACTGTTTGGAAGTGCAGTTTATGCTAAAATTTTTATGCTATATTCCGTCCGCAAACGAGCAACCAAAATTATTATTTCAACACCTTAAAACAGCTTTTCGTGTATTAACGCTTTCTGCGATACGGCCTTCGACCAGACTTAGGGGTTTTTTCCTCCGGGGGTGGGTCCAATACCGGCATCGAGTCTACGGCAGTGTTTTTCTGTTTTTCTGGCCGTAGTTATGCCCAGTTTCACAGTTGAATATTCTCCATTTAAATGGATGTTACGATGTTTGTCAGTTAAATGTCATTTAATATGAATCTATTCTGCGAGTTTTTAAATGACGGGTGTGAAACACGCCCTTAGTGATTTTGTCCTCTGGTGAGGGTTCAACACCGCCTTCGCGGCTTCGACGGGTTTCTTTGTTACAAAGCTTCCTTTTACTTCCTGGTTTGACGATACTCAATAACCCTATACTTACTTTCTTATCCGGTCTCGGACAACCCCGGGGGGTCAAGGACCTTACAAAACGAAGATAACAGATTTCGCCAACCAGTTCGATCTTTTCCTTTATTTCTCCAGTTGGCAATATCAAGTGTACGCAGGGATTCGTCAACCTGATCCCTCCAGCGGAGTCTTGGTCTTCCTAGTTTTCGTCTTCCTTCGAGTTCGGTTTCGAAAACCCTTCGTGCTGGGTCGTCTTCATCCATTCTACGGACATCTTGATCCGCTTAACTATGTCAATGTCAGGATAAAGCTCATACAGCTCATGGCTCATGCGAAGCCGATACTCGCCGTTGTGCACTATAGAGCCATAACTTTTTCGGAGTATTTTTCTCTCGAAGACTCCGACAGGTGTTTCGTCTGCTTGCGATAGAACCCAGGATTCTGCGCCATAAAGCAAGACAGGTTGAATGAGAGTCTGGTACAGCTGGACTTTTGTTACTCGAGAGAGGGCTTTATCTCTACAGTGCTTGCTTAGCCCAAAATAACATCTATTCGCAAGCATAATTCTCCCCATGATCTTAAGGCTGACGTTGTTGTTTTTGTATACGGCAGATCCGAGGTATATAAATTCGTCCACTACCTCGAAGTTGTAACGGTTATCAACGTTCACGCTTTGGTCTAATCGCGTGGAGGCCCTGCTCGTCAAAACCATTAATTTTGCCTTGCCCTCATTTACCGTCAGACCCATTTTTCCTGACTCCTTCTCAATTCTTGAAAACACCGCAGTAACTTCTCTAATTGTGCGTTCAATGATATCTACATATATCAACAGCATACGCGAGCAGCATGTGACTTTTGCTGCTGATGATTTTATTCATTTTGACTGCAGCTTTTCTCATAATGATCTCCATTAAGATGTTAAAGAGATCGCACGATAGGGTGTCTCCTTGCCTGAGGACTCGCTTAGTTCCGAAAGGTTCGATAAGATCCTTATCAACTATCACTGCGGATTTGGTGTTCATCCAGATCATCCTGCAAAGGCGTATGACTTTTGCAGGAATACCAAGCTCAGACATTGCTTCGTAGAGTTTCTCCCGTATCGGGCTATCGAAGGCCGCCTTATAATCGATAAATAGATGATAGGTGTCGATTTATTTTTCGTGGGTCTTCTCCAGGATTTGGCGTAGCATGAAAATCTGGTCAGTTGTCGATTTTCCAGGCCTAAAGCCGCACTGGTATGGTCCAATCAGGTCAGCGATAATTGGTTTTAGTCTCTCGCACATTATACATGATGGAATCGTATATGCTATGCATAAAAGGCTTATTCCATGGTAGTTGGCACAAATACTCGGGTCACCTTTTTTAAATATGGGACATAGTACACTGAGACTCCAATCGCCGGGCATGCATTCATCTAACCAAATTTTGCTAGTGAGCTGATGCATGCACCTTATTAGCTCTTCGCCGCCAGTCTTAAACAGCTCCGCTGGTAATCCATCGCCTCCTGCGGCTTTGTTGTTTTTAAGCCGGGCAATAGCTGTTCTGACCTCGTCTTGGTTAGGAGGGGGGTAATCGACGTCGTCGTCCATATTGTGATCGATTGTCTCATCGTCATAGGATATCTCAGGTACTAGTAGCGCGGAGAGATGATCTCTCCATATTCCCAGCATGCTCTGCACATCTGCGATGAGATTTCCGTCCTTGTCTTTACAGAAGGGGGGCCCTGAACCATGTCGATCAGTTCCGATTCTGACTTTTGGGTAGGTCTTCGGGCTTCGGTCTTCCTTCTGTATGGCTCAATTTTGTCACTTTCGCGCTTTCTCCAATGCCGTTTCTTACGCCTACAGAGACGGTTTATCTCCTTTTCTTTCTCCCTGTACCGCTCAGTCACACCTGTCGTAGCAATTAACTGAAGCATTACCAAACGTGCAGCGTTCTTTTCGTCATTTGCTATGCGACACTCTTCATCGTACCACGGTTTATTGCGAAGCGGTTTTTCGAAACCAAGTACGGTTGTTGCGGCAGTTTTTATACAGTCGGAAATGGGTTTCCACTGCGCATCAGGATCGTCATCGGGAGGGGGTGGGTTCTCTGCCAAAAGTTGCGAGAGCTTCCTTGAGTAGGCTGTGGCTACCTCTGGTAATTGCAGCTTTCCGATGTCCAGCTTCCTCTGCGTCTGGTTTCGTACGATTTTCGCTCTACTTAATCCTGTGCGAACCTTTGCTGCTACCAAGTAGTCATCAGAATCGATGTTAGCTCCTCTGACCACTCGTACGTCCATTACACTGGATGAGTGCCATCCATCAATTTGGTTCTTAGTTCTTTGATCAGGGGATACCCAAGTAGCCTTCTGGATGTATAACCTATAGTATGGTAAAAATTTGATTATCTTGACCAAAGAGATGACGTATTGCAAAAGTAAACCTACTACTGAATTCTGCGAGATCTCCTTTGATTTAAGTACCCACAATTAACTGTCCTATTCACAAAAGTTTTTCGAATGGGCCGGCCAATTCTATTTTAGCCGAAAATTATGAACAAAAGTAAAGCGTTGGAAACAAACAACAATGGGTCAACTGGAAGATTCTATATTTTTGTTCAATTCACTGTAATTGTTACCTAGTTATAGTATTTTATTGAAGGAAATCAAAAAATTTTGGAACGAAGTTCCTTATTGCACGTTGCGGGATGGGGGCTAGATGAAATATAATTGAATAACTTTTTTTTAACACTATTATGTTACAACCCTAGTGGCCATCGGTGGTGCAATGTTTTGGCGGCCCTTGTGCATGATAACTTGGCTTCGATCCCTGCTCTGACCACCTTAAATTTCTTTCGACGGCGGTCACCTCGCTTACTGACGGCGACACTATCGAGTACTTAGCCATGAAAAATCCTTTCGGAATCCGTGTAAAATTGTAGGTCCCAATCAGTGAGTGAAAAATTAGAACGCGCACAGCTCACTGGTTTGTGAGAAGCTCTCCTTAATCCTTTCGTCGGTTGTAACGGGAAACCATTTACTTATTTTTGTGTTACAACCCAGTATTATCACCTATATTGGGAACTTTTGCTTTGGTTTGTGTCTAGTGCCTGTAAAAAATATTTAGTACATACTATTGTAGTTTTGAACCCAATAAAAGTAAATTTAGAAAAGCCAAAGTGAAAGAAGTTTAAAAAATAACATTTTCCTAAATAAGTGCCTTTTCTTAAAAAATTAATTTTTCTCAAAAAAATACCTATTCAAATTCTTCAACAAAGTACCATTTCTTTAAAAAAAAATCTTATCTTAAAGAAGTACCATTGCTTAAAAAAAGTAAATTTTCTTCCAAAAAGTACCTTTTCTTAAAAAAGAAATATTTTTTAAAATAAGCACCTTTTCTTAAAAAGTAAATTTTCTTACAAAAAATTGCAGTTGCTTAAAAAACTACCTTTTCTTTAAAGAGTACCTTTTTGTAAAACAAACTAACCTTTCTTTCATTGTTGAGTCTCTTAAAAATTTACCTATTCTTGAAAAAAAGATGTTTCTCTTAAAAATTTACCAATTCTAAAAAAAAGTTTTCATTTCTCAAAAAAAAACCTTCTCTTCCAAAAAATACGTTCTCTTGAAAAATACCTTTTCTTACAAAAATTCCTTTTCTTAAGAGTACCTTTTCTTAAAAATAAAATACGTTTTCTTTTCTTTTCTTGATATAAGTAGCCTTTCTAAAAATAAGTACATTTTCTTAAAAAATAACTTTTTCCTTTGTTAAACAAAGTACTTCTTTGTAAAAATAAAATCAATGAGTGTTCGAACTCACGGGAGATGTGTTAACAACTTTTTGTTACACGGTACATGCTCGATTTCTAGGAAAACACATTAGTAAATGTTACATTGGAAAATAAAAAAAGAATAATTTTTGTGCTGAAGGATCCCCTGCTATTGCGCTTTCTTTTTTGTTACAGCTGCTTTAACATTAGATGTAATATTGTTAAAATAAATAAAGCAATATTTAGCTCACTGAAATAATTGTTTTGGTTTTGTCATAAACAGAGCGACAACAAAAAGTGTTGAATAGTATAGAGAACTTATTGCACCCTTTTTCCGCTCTCATGTAGAGAGTCGCAGTATAAGAGCATAAACGAGGCTTATTCTCTTTGTAGATTATTTTAAATAATGCCCATTTCGACAATGTCATTACATAAAACAATACAGAAAGCATAAATGTTTCAAAAGCCATCAATAAATGTTTCATCACATCAAAATTATGAATGGACCAAGTTATGACAAAAAGAGATTACCTCACTTTTACAAAAAGGACCAAAAAATATCCTCATTTTAAAAAAAAACAATCTATAAAAAAATATCTTAAAAACAGTTTATCATTTTACAAAAAGTGATTTGAGATTTTTTGTTCAATTCAATGTAAATATTACCTAGTTAGAGTACTTTTTTGAAGAAAATCAAAACAATTTTTTAATTTATTTTGCAAATCGGTCTCCATATAGTTAGACTCTACTGCTCTCCGCAATTGATAATTTTGATGTACCCAACGATTTCTCCAATAGTGTAACACGCGCTTAAGTATGTAGCCGGTATCCCAACAAACGTGCACGATTTACGCATATTTTGTGACCCAGGGGTGATATTTTTATTGCATTGGAAGGTGAACATGTTCTGATTAAATATGGAAGAAAAGTATATGGCAAATGCACCGGCGGCTCTAATCACATGCCCTTGCTTCGCGAAGTTTGAGGTTGTTGTGATCGATGCCGAATTGATGTAGCCAGCTTTTGGGCCGGCCGGTATGTTAGCGCACTGGAGACCTACTATCCAGAATCGACCCAGTTTCTTTAAATTTGTTGATCACTCTTCGAATTGTTGACAAATTACTTGCACTTCCACTACCGAAGATTCCGCGAAGTTCCCGTGCGGTCTCAGCGTAACTTCCCCCATTTTTGTAAAAGGTTTTCACAGTGATAACGCGTTCTCCCATGTGTAGCGCTCCCTTTTTAATAATCGGAATAATCACAGACGACAGCTGTCAAATTTCAGAGCCAGTGAAAAAAGTCAGGAAACAATGATTGCAAACGTATCATGGGCCCTGCAATATGATATTATTATTCAGGGTGTATTCATTACTGTGAACGTTTGCTTCTATTTTTGTATTGTTTATTGCGCTTAATACTAATAAATTCTTAGGACGAAAGAACCCAAAAATATTGCGAGGTATGGGAAGCAGAACTCATTTCTTAGAAGTGGCTGAACCCCCAATGATCCAATAATATGTATTTATTGCAAATGTATGATTGCTGCAAAAACTTTGACATAAAATGTTATCTATTTTTCGGTTTCAAAAGTAAAATTAAATAAGGTCCCGAAAAGGTCCTTTAATTAATGAGAGGTATTTTTATTAAAAGCTAAAGTTGTTTTTAACAAAAGAAACCATTTTTAACAAGAAGTACTTTCTGTAAGAAAAAGCCTAAGATTATGATTTTTTTTTTACAAAGTAGTACTTTTTTTAAGAACAGGTACTTTTGAAAGAAGTGGTACTCTTTTTAGGAAAAGGAAATTTTTTTAAGAAAATTTACTTATTTTCAGAAAGGCTACTTATCTCAAGAAAAGAAAAAAAAAGAAAAGGTATTATTTTTTTTAAGAAAAGGTACGTTTAAGAAAATGAATTTTTGAAAGAAAAGGTATTTTTTTAAAGAGAAGGTATTTTTTTTTCAATAAGAGCGCTACAAAAGTTTTTTTAAATAAAACAAAACCGGTTTTAGATACCAATGAAATTCTTTATTCCTGTGAAAGTACGTTCGATGGCATTATGTATGGAACTCGATTTCTTTTGCATGGCCACCACGGGCACGCTTGCAGAAGTCCACACGCCGAACCCAATTTTCGACGGTTTTCAAGCATAAATCGGCCGATATTGCTGGAATTTCACGTTCGATATTCGTACGAAGTTCATCAATCGTCGCTGGCTTGTTGGCATAGACCATAGACTTGACGTAGCCCCACATGAAATAATCTAACGGCGTCAAATCGCACGACCGAGGCGGCCAATCGACTGGGCCATTTCGTGAGATAACACGTTCACCAAACTTGGTTTCCAATAAATTGATTGTGGCATTCGCTGTGTGGCTTGTGGCGCCGTCCTGTTGGAACCACATGTCCTCCAAGTCCATATTATCCAATTGGGGCCAAAAATATTCGGTTATCATTGAACGGTAGCGATTCGCATTCACAGTTATGTGCCGGTCTTGATCATCACGGAAGAAGTACGGCCCAATGACGCCGCCGGCCCATAAACCGCACCAAACCGTAATTTTTTCGGGATGCAATGATGACTCATGGATTACGTGTGGATTCCTGTCTGACCAATAACGCATATTGTGCTTATTGACGAAGCCATTCAGCCAGAAATGAGCCTCATCGCTGAAGATGATTTTCCGATGAAAATCCGAATCATTTTCAAGTTGTAGCTCAGCCCAATTCACGAACATACGATGGTTATGGTGGTCAAGCGGCTTCAGTTTTTGCGTCAATTTGATCTTGTAAGGATGTAGGCCAAGATCTTTTCGCAAAATTCGCCACAACGACGTCACAGAGATGCCCAACGCTTGAGAACGACGTGTGAGAGACACATTTGCGCTTTCTTGAACTGAAGCATCAGCGGTAGCAATATTCTCGACACTACATGCACTTCATTGTCTCACTGGCACGGGAACATTTTGTACTGTGCCTGTGGATTCAAATTTTTCCACTAGACGCTCAATTGTTGATCTGGTAGGACGATTATGAAGACCATAAATTGGACGTAATAATTTCAACTCGTTGTTGGCTCGTAAATCTTTCCATGATGAAATGGCAAACCTTACTGAAGTGAAATGTCAAAAGAGCGGGAAAAAATATGGCGTCGTTTGCTGTCCCTATCGATTTACTGGACCCTTGCCATTATGAATGAACTATAATGTCATTTAAGTGACCGCCTCTGGAGTGGTTGCAGTAGTCGATCCTTTTAGGTAAATTTGTATCACTTTTCGCACATTTCGATCGGTATCTCGGCCATAACTTGAAGAATGTTGTTTTTCAAATGCTCCAATGTTAGGGGAATATTCGTGTAGATACGGTTTTTGGCGTAGCCCCTCACAAACAAAAGAATAACGAAATCGCATGATCTTGGCGGCGAATTGACATCGACAAAACGCGAAATAACGCGTTCTTGACACTTCTCACGCAACAAAGCAAAAATCGGTCGTGTTGTGTTGTTGAAATCACATATCGTCCAGTTCTTAATCTTCAATGGCAGGCCAAAGAAAGTCGGTTAGCATACGGCCATAGTGCTCTGATTTGACGGTAACGGTTTTTCCAGCGTCATTTTCGAAACAATGCGGCCTCTAGAACATAATGGGCACCAAACAGTCACTTTTTCCGGGTGCAAGGGATTTTTCACAATCATATGTGTGTTCTCTGGGGTCCATATGCGACTACTTTGATTGTTGACGTAACCACCGAGTGAGAAATGAGCTTCTTTGTTGGAGAAAATTTTGTTCGAAAATTATCCACGTTTGAATCACCACTTTTGTAGTAAGTTTTAACTATTGTAACGCATTCTTCGGTTATTAAACAATTAATATACGTAACTGATAAACCCTGCACTAAATAAGTAACACTTCAGATGACAGATACGGCGGTTTTAAAACAACGAAATGGATAACTCTTTACATACATACGAAACCATTCTAGATCACAAAAACATATGACAGAAATGGAGGCTTTCGACGGAATTCAGTTGGTACAACCAGAGACAGAACATAAAAACAAAAATGTCAGGTAATGCGGGCATCCATCAATTCTGCACTAAAAACAGGATTTTCTTCTGGAGGCCATCTGAATGGATATTCCAAAAGCAGTTGTTAAAATTGAATGCAACAAGTTGCGTGTAAGATGTCAACGAATTTGTTGTTTCATTTGAAAAGCCTATCAAGAACATTATGTGGAGAATATGACGTTATTCAAATGACCGCCATAGCTACTGTGGGTGGCGCAAAACTGGGAGTTAATATTTTCGATGACTGTCGCATATATCAGCAAAATTTGAGCGATGGAGCGGTTCATGTTGACTTTGAGTGCACTGGTATTCGTGGCTAATTGTCATAGATCTGCGACTTAAGCAAATCCTATAAGAAAAATTACATGAGGTGTCAGGGGACACCCGGTTGGTACGAAGTTCCTTTCGCTATATATTATGTACTAGTTAGTTCCAACACGCCTAAGGCGCCTATAATTTAAATGGATCTTTAAGAAAAGATACTTTTGTAAAATGATAAAATTTTTTTAAGAATTTTTTTTTATTTATTGAATGTATTTTTTAAAAAAATATATTTTTAGGTCCTTTTTGTAAGAATATGTATTATATTTTCCCGAAAAGGTCCTTTAATTAATGAGAGGTATTTTTATTAAAAGCTAATGTTTTTTTTTAAGAAAAGATACCATTTTTAATAAGAAGTACTTTCTGTAAGAAAAAGCCTAAGAGTATGATTTTTTTCTACAAAGTAGTACTTTTTTAAGAACAGGTACTTTTGAAAGAAGTGTTACTCTTTTTAGGAAAAGGATATTTTTTTAAGAAAATTCACTTATTTTCAGAAAGGCTACTTATCTCAAGAAAAGAAAAGAAAAGGTACTATTTTATTTTTAAGAAAAGGTACGTTTAAGAAAACGAATTTTTGAAAGAAAAGGTATTTTTTTAAGAGAAGGTATTTTTTTTTTTTTTTTAAGAAAAGGTTTTTTTTAAGAAGTGGGAATATTTTTTAGAATTGGTCCTTTTTCCAAGAACAGGTACAATTTTAAGGGTAGGTACTTATCTCAAGAAAAGTTATTTTGTTTTACATAAAGGGTACTCTTTAAAGAAAATTTAGTTTTTTAAGAAAAGGCAATTTGTTGTACGATAATGTACTTTTTTAAGAAAATGTATTTATTTAAAAAAAATTAATTAATTAATTTTTGTAAGAAATGTTACTTTTTTAAGCAAAGGTACTTCTTTAAGATAAGGTTTTTTTTTTTAAAAAATGTACTCTGTTTAAGAATATGAATAGGTATTGTTTTTGAGGAAATTTACCTTTTTTAAGAAAACGCACTTATTTTAGAAAATGTTATTTTTTTAAACTTCCCTCACTTTGGCTTTTCTAAATTCACCTTTTATTCGATTTAAAACTACAATATGTATTAAACAGGCTCCACCTAGAAAATTTCCCAGTAAACAAGAAATTTCTCCCCATATGTTAGTCGAGACACAAACCAAACCAAAAGTACCAGTGTAAAAGTAAGTGTGCTGCCAAATATAATTTCATTCTCAGGGTTGTATTTCATGGATTTGCCAGTCTTGCACTTTGGCTTTTCCAAATTTACTGTTTATTGGGTTCAAAACTACAATATGTAATAAATAGGCTACACCTAGAAAACTTCCCATTAAGCCAAACCAAACCAAAAGTACCCAATATAGTTGACAAGAATGGGTTGTAATAAAGTAGTTAAAAAAAAAAGTTGTTTAATTTTTTTTTCTTTTAGCCCCCATCCCGCAACGTGCGATAAGGAACTTCGTTCCAAAAGTCTAACTGAATCAAATCACACGGTGTCTGTGGCCATTTCACGTCTCCTCTGCATGAAATATCCCTCAAATCTGTCATGCAGAACGCCCATTGTGGCATCGGCTGCGTACCATGTAGGGACATCCTGTTGGAACCGCATATCGTGATCGGTAGCGTGATAAAGTACGGACGAAAAAGTGTGATGATGCCGCCGGACCACAATCCAGATCAAACAATGACATTCTGTGCAAGCATTGCCACTTGGTAGTGATAGGTATCGTCGTAAATCCGGCATTGCTTGCTGATGTACGCGTTGGTCCAAAAACGGTTGTCGTCAGAAAAAAACAGCCACGTGCGCATCGTTGCCAGAAGAGAATACCCATTTTGATAATAAAGTTTTATCATACGCATGTGTTGCTCGACACTGTAACTGCCACGGTGATTTGTCTCTATAATCTGATAAATAAATAACAAGATAATGGTACGTGACCGTCGGTGGTGCAATGGCAGTGTACGCGGCTTTTATGCGTGAGAACGTGAGTTTGATCCCTGGTCTGACAATCTTACACTTCCTTCGACGACAATAAAGTGTTTAGCCATGGAAAAGCTTCTCAAAATACCGTTCGGATCCGGTGTAAAACTTTAGGTCCCAATCAGTAAGTGTAGAGCCAGAAAGCGCACAGCTCACTGGTTGTGATCCCTTCATGGGATGTAACGGAAAACGATTTTTTCGTTTTATCACTTTTGAGATCTTTCAGGCCGTTTTCGCTATTTGGCGCGTTTTAGCACTTTTTGGGTACTTCGACGGTGAGTTTAATTTTTGCAGAGTTGGTATCACTGGAAATAATCTTTAAACAGTAAATGGCAGGCACTGATCTGTCGATCCAAACAAATATTTCATTGACTTGTATAAATTTTCTGGTTTTCCTTAAATTTTCAAAAACCAAATAGAAAAACGAGTCACCCATTATCATTTACATGGGAGCTGGAATATTTTTAACGATACCAAGAATTTCACAATACAGCGGCTTTGTTGCGAGTAATGACAGCCAAAAACATAGCACTTGTTGCATGAGAAATCAAAAAACCCACCACAAATCTATTAAGGACAAAGGCAAACTGAAATTGACTAATACGGTCTAAAGAATATTGTTAACCGAAAAAAGTGGTCAACAAATTCTTTTATTCCAAATATTTACTTTTGTTAGATATGTTAAATTTGGAGTCAAAGTCGTCCAAATTTGCACGACTCTGACGTCGACTACAGGCAAATCTCCCAGACTCCAACTTCGACTCCACAGCACTGGTTGAATACAACATTTGCATCACCAATTCTTTGGAAATGAACACTAACTAGTCTTGTTCAACTGACTTCAATAGTTGTTCTGTGATCTTCATAATCAATATCTGTTTTCCCAATACAAACGTCCTCTATAACCATTTATTGATAATCCGCATTTCTAAAACCATTCGATGAAGTTATTGTTTCTAATGATTTGTTTCATATATTTTTAAATGATTCAGTTCAAATAAACCTAACAAATGTTTACCCCGCAGCCATCCACCACCTTTGATGTTGATGAAAGTAAAATTTATTTCACTTGTTTGAAAAAGAAAACGGATACGAAACAGATACGAAACAGATACAATGAGAAAAAAAAACAAATACTGATGATTGGATAGTTAACATCTTCATTAAAGAAGATGAAGATACATACGCGTAATTAGCAATAGTATAAATAAAATTAAAAGTGAATTGAGTTATATCCTATGATAGCGAGTGAACACCATACGTTCATAAATCTTTCATTAGTTAGGAAATGAATATTTAAAAAAAAAAGTGGCGGCGAATGAGAAAAACTATAATCGAAGCCACTAATTGCCACACTTATTACTGATCACATCATCTACGGAGCATGATAATTACCATCATCATCATAATCATCATCATCATTTGCAGCAGCGGCATCATTTGCAGCAGCAGTCTGCTTTGATGGAATGCAGGGGAATTTCAAAGAAATCTCCCGTAGTGGAGTGGGGGGAAGTTTATACATAAAGATCATGTCAAAAGTTATTAGTGTCTTCAACACTTTTAGCCAGATCTATCGGCACATTTACTCATCATTAATATTTGAAATAAAGACAACAGAAGATGAAAAAATAAACATTATTAACAAACATTATCATTAAATAAAATCATTACCAGGTAATACTCGCAGTTAATTGTGTCCGTCTGCTGTTGGTCTGTCTAGCTGGCTGTCAGTTTTTCTGTAAAATGTTCAAATCGTTGAATTGCCTAGGCAGAGTAGGGAAAAAAAGAAGAAAGTAACAAAAGAGAGAGAAAAACAAACAAAAGCGACATCATCCTTATTATATTCAACAAAATATTTTTTATTTTCTTAATAATTTTTCCACGTTAGTGTTTTCCACCAAAAACATCGCACCACCACCACCACAACCACCACCTACACATCCCAATCGTCAACATGATTCAGGAAAAGATGTTGATACATCCAACCAGCCTCTTCCTCGGAATACAACAACCATTTGTCCGTCTGCCTGACCATCTCCTATGTTACCTGACAAGACTCCATATATCCATTGCTTTTGAAACTCGTAGTGGAAAATTAAATGGGGTTAAAAGCTTTAAACTCTCCGTTTGTTTTGTGTTAGGATCTTGGAATGGCATCATTAGTTATTATTGCATATTGCAGCAACTTATTGGCTATGGCCAAGGAATGACAGCATTTTGTGGTTCCTCTCATTTTGGTAACGGCTTCAAATTTATAATTGTAAATTATTTTGCGATAAGAATTAAATGGACGTCGTCGCGCCAGAATGGACACCCACATTCGTACAGTCGCACGTATATATGAATGCAGGTACGGGTGTATGTAGTAATTCAGTAGCCTAACGGTAAACTGATAATAACTTTAATAATATACATATATAATTAACAAAAGATGTTGCTTTAGTAATAGATTTTATCGTTTTGCCAAACAGAAAAAAAAAACAACTTCATAAATTATATGACTACATTAGGATTTAATGCTATTCATATTGTGTAGCAAACCCAGCAAACATTTTGAGGAGAGAGAAAATTAATTATTGGAAAAGTAGTTCGAAGCAATTAAAGATTAAAATAAACTGTTGAAGTAACCCTTATGGAACACACAGTCTTCTTCGATTTATTTCAATAATTCTAGCAACGTAACGCCATCTAACTCGCCAGCTCGTCATGGATACTGCGCCCATAGAAATTCAATGGGCAAAACTGATGCTACATCGTCTCCTCCGGACTACACCAGTGTGTGCAAAAGAATCAAAAATATATGTCGGGTGAAAATTGATTTTTTGTGTGATTTACGGCCGCTAACTCGATCAAGTCCAGTATGGTCTTAATATGAAGACAAGCTTGTCAGTGAGTGTAGAACTAGACAACGCACAGTAACAAGATCTACCCATCCCTACATGGGATGTAATCGAAGCCCATTTTTTGTATGTGGTCTCCATATGTGCTGTTTTATAATCGGCACATTAGTTTAAGTACAGTGGGCACAAAATTAGAAATTTGTGTTACACGGTATCTGTTTGATTTCTATGAACACATTAGTAAATGTTACATTGGAAAATAAAAAAAAGACTAGTTTTTGTGCTGAAGGCTCTTTTGCTATTGCACTCTTTTTTCTTACATCTGCTTTAACATTAAATGTAATATTGTTAAAATAAATACAGCAATATTTATCTCACTGAAAGTTTTGTTTTGTCATAAACAGAGCGACGGTCTGCTTGTTTCAATGCTGGCATACAACTGAATAAAACCCAATATTTAGCTCTCTGAAATAATTGTTTTTGTTTTGTCATAAACAGAGCGACGACAAAAAAGTATTGAATAGTATAGAGAACTTATTGCACTCTTGTAGAGAGTCTGAGTAAAAGAGCATAAACAAAGTCTTATTCTCTCTATAGAATATTTCAATACAAATGCACGATTTCGACAATGTTATTACATAAAGAAATACAAAATGAATAAATGTTTCGAAAGGCATCAACGTTTCGTATCAAAATTATGACCAAGTTATGACAAAAATAGAGTAATACGTTTTGAATCAGTCGCCAGATGTCGCCAGTGCTTTTGAGTCATACAATTCGTTGCATGAGTTCTCTATACTATTCAATACTCTATCAAAGACGATCAAGATCATGAGTTCTCTATACTATTCAATACGCTTTCAAAGACGATCAAGAATTAGATGACCAGAAGATGTGCACAATTTGGCAAACGTGGTAAAATAGAGCCAAAAAGTGCTAGCATCTCCTCAAACACATTTCTCTCTCGCGTAATATCTTGATTATTTCATACTTTTTGCATAGTTTATACTATACTTTTGCATAGTTATATACAATAACACTATCAAAAATCTGCTCGTGTATTGAAATATTGAATGAAGAGAAGTAAGACAGAGAGCAGAGAATGGCTAGGTTTTCACTCGTTTTGTTTGTTGGCATTCGATTGAAGACAAATTTTGAATGTCTACTTGTACATCGTTTTTGACTCTTTGGCAGTGTTGCCAGATACTAACAAAAAAGTTATGCTAAATGTCCTCAAAAATTGTGCCGTTTGCGAAACCATTATGGTAAAATTGGCATTTTAATCGTATTGTAATTCTGTGTCCACAACACATAAAGTCACTCCAAGAAATGGGTGCTTATCTACGTTTGAAAATTTAAACAGCTAACCTACCTGGTTGCGACCAAAAAGCGGGACACAATGGGTAAAAAATTAAAAAATTTTGGTTTTAAATTAAAATCTAAATAAAAATACATGTATGTATTTAATTAAAATAAGACTAAATATATAAATAAACGCGATTTATTTTTTATATAATCATTTTGTTACTTTGTTTTGTTACTATAGATTCAAGTCTTGCTGCGACATCCAAAATGCGGGATATTCGCGCATAAAGCAGGATAATCGCGCAAAAGGCAGGGTAATCCCGCTAAAAGTGAAATGGTTGGTCAGGTTAGTACCTTAACTCTTCAACTTAAAAAAAAAAGTGTTAAAAGAAGTACTATTATTTCTCCTCTTCGCGAAGAAATCATAGTTGTATTATACGTATTTGATGCACACAAGTTGACACAAAAATATTAGACGTTTTGATGTGGGATGTTTTATAAGAAACAGTGTGCACTATTTTATGCAGCCCTCGCATTGCTGAAAATACACTGACATACGTATGTAGGAACGTTAAAATGTGGAATTATACCACAAGATACCGATAAATATTACAGCAATAAATTTTTTTTTCTGTATTTCAATACGCAGAAAATTTATCGAAACTTTGGGTACTCAAATCAAAGGAAATCATTTCATTGGTTGTATTGGTTCCTCTCTACGTTGATCGTACCGTGTGCTAGACCTACTTGAAAATCGATAAATTTACATTCCATCTACATTGGACGGAAAAGCATCGTCACACGGATGAAAATGTTCATCACCCTAACAACTTCTGTCATCGAAAGTGAGCTAACGTAACGTTTCATTCCCGCTATGAAAATGTATTCATCAACTGCAAATTGTTCGTTATTGTGGTAAAAGTATGGTTGTTGCTACAATGAATTTGCTTCATTATTACAACGAATCTGTTTCGTTGCTGCAATGAATTTGTTTCATTGTTGCAATGAATAGGCATCGTTCTTGCAAGGAATTTGCTTCATTGCTGCAATGAATTCGTTCATTGCTGCTAGGAATTTGTTTCATTGGTGCAACGAATTTGAGTCATTGTTGTAACGAATATGTTTCATTATTACAATGATTTTGCTTCATTGCTGCAGTGAATGTTTTTGAGAATTGTACATAAATATGCTGTTAGCATTACATTGCAGGTATTTTGATAAACAATTTTTGATTCGAAAATCTATTTGCTAAATAGATTATATTCATTCCATGTTAAAACACTCGTCTGGAGAAGATTGTGGTAGTCGAGGGGTTGAGTGTTATTGTGGTCGTCATATTCAGGTCCTGCAATTAAAAACATATACGAGGATTGTATTTTTAAGATTTCTATTTAAGATATGTACATATATATGTATGTACTTACCATGAACATAAGTTCTACTCCCCTATGCTCTACTACTTTAACATAGAACCACAACATTGTTTTATTAAATCATGCAATTGGGGTGATGAACAAAACTGTTAAACTCAGTTTTTTTCTAGTGCGTGTCCTCAATGTCGTAAACTTCAGCCCAAAATTCAAAATTTTCAAATTTATTGAAGGCCGAGGTAGTCAACTTTAGGATCCGTTTAGAAACGTCTGAATTATTTAAATTGTTTTCTTAGAGAAATCCCCCACTGTTGGACAGGGGAGAGAAGCTTTGATTTGGAACCACAGTTTTAAACTAATGCGATTTTTTGAGAAGATCATTCATAGTTAATTACTCAATAGTTAATTACCTTCATCGGAACAGCGTTATCCTGTACAAGATTTGCGCACACAAACCATTGCACAACAAATTACCACTTTTTGCATACTTTGTGTATTTTGTGTACATTTTGCACTTTTTACACTTTTCATTCTTTTTTAGTGCTAACTTGGTAGAAATAATATTAAATTTTGAAAGAAAATTTTAACAAACAATTTTATTTGGAGACGAACTTAATTATTTTGAAGGGTTTCACGAATGGCGAATAAGAAGAGACAAATTTTTTTATATTTGTTTATTTTGTTGGCCTCATTTTTTGATAAATTGATGCTGTTAAAAACCTAACAAATACAAAAAAGTTACCCATACTGCAATTTTCTTTGTCTACCAGTTTCCAAAGAAGTACTTATATACCTAGAAAAGGAAAAAGGCTTAATTTCTATTCCTTTCAGCCTCTTTAATGATTAATGAAACATTTGAACTTAGAAACAGAAAACAGCAAGCCGAAAGTGGAAATGTCTAATACCAAGAAGAAGAGATAAGTGCCATTAAAGATCTCCATGACAAACGTGTGCGTACCCCAAAGGTATCAAAAGTCAAGTGTAGAACGAGAGTTCTTAGCCATAAGAGTTCAAGGCTCATAAATTAAATACTTAATTATCACGGATGTGAACAAGAGAATGACATTCGAACAACGCAACGCAAAGAAAGAAAAATAAGACTTTGACGCAGACGTGAACGTGAACGTAGACGTTGAAAAAAACCAACACAAGAACTGCGAATCCATGAAAGTGTGTCAAAATACAATAGAACTTTAGTAAAACGTACAACGTAAAACGTAAAGTCTATGCAAGTTTACTTCACTTCTACTTCAACACCTTGAGCCACGGAAGGAAAGTGATTTTGCAGCGTAATGATGATGACGATCATGAAGATGGTGCTGATGGTGCCGATATGACGACCAGAGATCATCTCTTATAAAATTAACAAATGATAAAAGGCAGCCATGGAAAATTTAAATACGACAACGACGACAGAGAGAGAAAAGACTTGTTAGGAATGTAGAAGAATAAAAAACAACGAACAGAGTCGTAAAAACAAACGAGTCAAATAAAAAAGGTGTGCAAAACAGGTGTCATGTTAAGTTAATTGCCAAACGGAATGCAAGTGAGAACGGCCTGCTGGACAAGTGCAGAACTAGACACCCCAAAAGATCTCAACGAGCAGCAGCTGAATAAACTCGCCAATTGCAATAAAAATCTAAAGTGCGACCTAAGTCATGGCGTTTCTTTATGGTCTTGCGTGTTCTTCACTTGAGTATTTGAATGTTGGGCTTAATGAAATTGCAATACAATTAACCTGGTTAATATATGAAGAAATTACATGTGTATTGTTGCACTCGAAGAAAAAAACATGTGTATTTTCACAAACCGAAAAATTGATCTGAAAGAATTACAACTTTTGTAAAAATACTCGAATCGAAGACAACGAAAATCGAGTGTGATTTCCGTTTTCTTCTTTACCGAATGGGATGGGTCTCCCTGACTGTTAACTTGGTAATAGTTTTCTTGTAAATGTTATGCATCCATATGCAATCATCAAAACAGCTTCTATCACCGAATTGCTGTTGTTACAAACGAATTGAAGTTATTTCAAATGAACGCAGCCCCTGAAAATGAAATCCGACTGAATCGACAACAACATTTGTCACTTTTTTTGGTTGCACCAGTCGAATTTTTTATTATCTCGTGATAACTTATATTTGCAATGACCGAATTTGGAGTAAATTCGATTGCAACAAACGCATTTTTGCCAACAATTTGATTGTAGCAACCGAATTTCTATGAATTCAGTTATGGTAGGCGACATTCCAAGTAATTCGGTTACAATAACCGAAATAATTTCCACTTCGGTTATAAATAAGTCTTCTCTTCATTTAAACAAACTACAAAGATATTACAACACAAACATTAAAGATATTACAACACAAACATTACATTTTCCTCTATGCATATAATGGGTGTTTTTTTAGGTGTTTTAATGGACATTTTTTTATGGACCTTTTGCGGCTACATAAACGGTGTTACGAATCATTCCTAGGAAGTTCATATATTCTAGAAACTTTTTTATTGAGATATTTTTTTGCAGTTGATTGTTTCCTTGAATTTTGAACGGTTTGCTACCTATGGACCTGAACAGGGGAAAAAAGGTTAAAAAAAATCCAATTTTTTAAAGTTTTTTGCGATTTTGACGTTGAAGATGAAGTTTTTTTGATTTTATATGTTGATATGTATATATTGTTCTTTACGACAAGAGCTACAACTTTCCCTCAGAGAGCAAATCAAAATTCCGAACGAATTGCAAGATATGAGTCTGACAAAATGATCACTTTTTTGCAAAAGTGACACCGAGGCCCCAAATCTTTGGGGCCCATAAAAAAAAGTCCATTACTTTGGTCAAAACTGGGAGACACGGGTCTTTTTTTGGTCTTTTATCACGTAGTGGTGTCCGTATATGGTTATATTTTTTCGTGTTGCACTGTGTAATACAAGACAGAAATATTGTTGAACTGAATTTTTTGTTATTATAATCTGATACATAATTTCATGGCATTTATTTTTTAAATATGATTTCCAGCATATGTCTGCCGCAGCCACGTGTTACATGGTCCATTCGATTAGTTTTTGACTACTTTTTCCAATAATTCTGGCCGTAAGGCGTCAATAGTGGCTTGAATATTGGCTTCCAATGCTTCAAAAGTTGCTGGTTTGTCGGCATAAACCAATCCCTTAACATAGCCCCATGAAAAGTATTCCGGAGGCGTTAAATCGCACCAATAAGGGGGCCATTGAACTTCACCACTTCTGGAAATAAAGCCGTCCCTAAATTGATTTTGCACTAAATCGATTATTAAGCGCGCTGTATGGCAAGTTGCGCCATCTTGTTGGACCCAAATGTCGTTGATGTTTAGCTGATTAATTCTTGTAATCAAAAATTCAGTCATCATAACGCTCGCCATTCTCCGTAACGGCAGCTCCTTGCATATTTCGACAGAAATAAGGTCGGATGATACCGCCAGCGTGTAAACCGCACCAAACACTGAATTTTAGTGGATTTAGTAGTGATTCGATAACGGCTTGAGGATTGAGTTCGCTCCAAATTCGGCAATTTTCCTTATTGACGTAGCCACTTAACCAGAAATGAGCTTCAACACTAAATACAATTCTTTGAAAACAAAACGCTCAAGAACTTCCCGAACAGATTTTTTTTCCAAAGTAAATTTCCACAAAAAACGATTAACTGCCAAACCATACTGAATAGAAATGTCAATACAGTTTGACATTCTCAGCTTTGAAATCATAGTTATCGATATCGTTAGTTAGCTAAAAAAAAAACACCCTACACAATTCGTTAGGGCTATCACTCGTGCGTTGCCAAAGGTTTTTATTATTTAGATTTTTTAGACCAATAACTTCGGAGTATTTGCTTCAGACTATGACTGAGAAATTTTTGGACAACGGTCATCTTGGTCAAGCTTCAAGTAGTACAACCGTATAACAATACGGACTTCACAGTGCAGTTGAATATCCACAGCTTCGTCTTACGGGAGAGATCTTCCTATTCAAATGGCATCCCATAAAGGGATTGGGGAAAGCTTCTTATAACCAGTGAGCTGTGAGCGAGTCTAGTTTTAAACGCACTGATTGAGACCTACAGTTTTACACAGATTCCGAACGGTATTTTTAACAACCTTTTTCATGACCAAACACTCGATAGTGTCCCGGTCAAAAAGCGAGGTGACCGCCGTCGAACGAAATGTTTCGTTGTATGACCAGGGTTCAATCCCACGTACTCATGTACAAAAGCCGCGTACAATACCAGAGCATCACCGACGGCCACGACGGATCTTCATCACGCCATATTTTGTGCAGGTTTGGGAATGCAACACGTGGCTTCATCCTTGGTAATCTTGCAAGCCAAATAGTTGATCAATTCTGCGTGCTCAATTAGCGAACTCACTAAGAGTGCACGCTCTCTTTTTAAAATAAAACACGTATTTTTTGAAATAGTTGTAATTGTAAAAAATTGTAAAAAAAACATATTCCGATTAAGTACGGAATAAAATATTCGTCGAATGGCCGCCATGGCTTTGATGTCCGGCGATTACTCTTTTGATGAAATTTTCCATGAATTTTTCACAGAGATGTGGCTGTAGCTTCCCGATGACGGGTTGGATCTCGGATTTGAGCTCAGGAATTGTTTTTGGTTTATTCGCATAAACCCGAGATTTCACAAAACCCCCAACTTGGTGGACAGTTGACATAAGAATTTCTTGATATAATTTGTTCTAGAAATCGTTGCTGCAATAAATCAATTGTTTCATGCACGGTGTGGCAGGTGGCGTCGTCTTGCTGAAACCACATGTCATCCAGATCCATGCAGTCCAGTTGAGACCACAATAACTCCGTTATCATGTTCCTGTAACACAGTCACTGCAATTTCGGCCTCATCTGCAAAAAAGTAAGTCCGCATCACGTCGTCTGACTGAAATCCGCACCAGACAGTTGCTCGTTGTGAGTGCATTTGTTCCTCATGGATTGCATGAGGATTTTCTCAGCCCCAAAATTTCCAAAAAGATGAAAATGCACTTCATCGGAAAAAATGACTTTTTTTGATAAATTTGCATTGACTTCACTTTGCTCCATTATCCATTGAACGAATTGACGACGCACTTTCTATGGTCTGCTGGTTTGAGCTCTCTTTTTGTACGGATGAAGGTGGAGGTCTTTTGTCAAAATTCGCTGCATAGTGCTTCGTGAAATTTGAAGTGGTTGTGACCGATGCCGAATTGATGTTTTCGGATTTTCGCCGCCACTCTGGTTTACAGCAGCAATGTTTTCAAGAGACCGACCGGTACGTTGACGCACAGGAGTCTTACTGTCCGTAACTGACCCAGTTTCTTTAATTTTGTTAACCACTCTTCGAATGGTTGTCACATTTGGTTAACTTTCTCGACAGAAAATTCTTGGAAATTTACGAGCGGAAGTTTCCACAATTATAAGGCCTTGTTCTTTCGTAAAGCGCTCCAATTTTAATAATCGGAATACACATATGTGACAGTTGCCAAATTTCAGAGTTGCTACTTGCACAAAAAAAAATTACACTAAATTCAAAAAGTGCAATCTGATAAGCATTTTGTTAGTGGAGCATAACGGTCTATGCCAATTCGTATTAGCTTTGTCTTCTTAACATCGATTCTCAGTCCTAATTTCGTTACACTATCGGAGAGTGTGTACACCTTGGCCTGGATACTATTAAATTTGTATGGCATCGTCTTCGTAGTCCATATCATGTTGGTGTCCATGCAGATTCCAGAGATACCCTGTTCATAAGTAGAAGAAATAATATGGGACGCAAGACGCATCCGTATCTAGTTCCCACAGATGTGGTGAAAGGCTATCCTACCGTTCCATTAAAACAAATTTTATATGTTTCACCACTATGCAGCTCCTACACCATGGAACTATCCTCTGCGGTATCCCCCTTTTGGTCATGATAGAACACATTCAGTTTCGGTATATATTATCGAAATCTGGTTCAAAATCTACGAAAATTAGGCACGGCGTCGAATATACCTCAACCGATTGCTCTATTACCATCCGGAGTATATACACGCCTGCTCCATACGCACAATTTACTCCACCACCGACGAGAGCCGCTGCAGCACATTGTCCATTACATAGCGCAATGTAATAACCCTCCTGTTCCCGCACAGCATTAGGTCCTCCCTTTTTCGGGATAGTGATCAGCCCTTTCCAGTCAGTAGGGACTCCGTCCATGCACTTCTGCTGACCGGCATAATGACATCTGCTAACATTTTGGTACCATATTTTAAAAGATTCACTGAAATTTTATCAGAGCCAGAATATTTGTGGTTCTTCATTTTTCCAAGTGGTTCCTCAATTTTTGTTAACGAAACACCCCTTGTTGGAAAATCACTTCTTGGGGTGGATGAGTATGCTGCCACAGAAATACTTTGATTCTCATTATTCGGAAGTCTAGACTTTGTTCGACAGTATTAACGGCATCTCCCTACTTGCCTATCTGGTGATGTTATCTCTATTCCGTCATTACACACAGATAAATCTTTTTTTGTTTGGATGCAAATATATCGTGTTTGTAGCTTATCACAAATATAGTGAACTTGTATCCAAACAGACTGCGTTTGCTATTCAACATTAGATGTTGGGTACACAATTATTAATAGGTTATAATATATGTTATTATGACCCAAATATGGCTTTGTTTGTTGAAAACTGCTGAAAACAAAAACGTCACAGACAACAAAGATACACAAAGCAGGAGATCTTCAATTCATGAAAACAATGCTTCCACGTAAGTATGTATATGGATGTCCCAAACATAAACATGGTTCCTGTATAATGATACAGGGACCGTTTGTCTTTTCGGCGTGTAGCTTTAAAATAAGCAGTATTTCAAATGTGGTTTCCGCTCAGCTTTTGTAAGCAGGCTACACAATTTAGATATTACCCGTGTTTTCAGATTTTTGGTTTGATCCGCTATATCGTTCATATCGCTGTCGTAATCGGAGCGGTCTATCTGCCCCACTCCACGTGCCGGTTGCCGATAGTCTGCTCTTTACTGACTCCTTAACTTTGGTGGTTTGGATCGAATACGCATTCCTAATTTCGGTCCAGAATTCTGTATTAATCCAAGGTTTATTCTCACCTGTTTCCCATCAAGGTTCTCCTTGGCAGTTTTCTTCAGCGTTCGAACAATGCCTGGCCAGATACCTCGACCGTTCGGTTTTAAATTCGCTCGTTGAATTTGATCGTGCATCATAGGTATGGATGAGTACTGAGACGGTCTAAAGAGTATTTTAGGATTTTGCCCCTCATGCCGTGGACAGCCGCTGGATGATCGCGTAAGGTGCCCACTAAGAGTTTGTGGTTGCTTTCAATACCAAAATCACGACCAGATTTGACGTCCAGTCCAAAGTCCAGTCCAGATCGAATGTTTGACCAACAGGGGATTTCCACGTACGCTTGTGTATATTCCAATGGAGGAATTTCGTTCCGCTACTAAACAAGTGATGACGAGTACATAAATCTATGAACGGGTCAACATTGTAGTTAGAGTTCCGAGTTCCAACCTTCCCATAACAGCCTGTAGGTTGTTGTTGTCGTTTCCCAGGTTGAAATCGAAATCCCCCCAGAAATATTTGTATTTTACAGCAAAATCTAATTGGCCATCGTCCTGAGCACTGTCTTCATCAGGATCAGTGGGTGCAAACGCATGTACCACAGAAAGCCCTCAGGGATTTTGAATTGAACCTAGTAGAAGTATACCGACTCCGTTACCTCGTCAGGATGGCCCACAAAGTTGAAAAATAAATGTCTGGGTTAGGGGAAACCGCTCATTGGCATCATAAAAAATCGAACGAAAACAACCACATTGTAAGAAGTAAATGGTCATATTCAAATGAAGCCAATGTACCCACTACTTCAACGCAAATTTACTGTATTCTGTATTCTTTGGGGACATTCAGATCCTGGGAAATATTCGAAAATATCAACTGTTTATAAAATGCAAATGTGGGCACACAAACTATAGAAAATTGTATCACAATTCCAATGACATTATTTCTTGTTTTCGATTCCGGTGCTTGGTTGACCAATTTTCCGGCTTTACATTATTTTTCCTCTAGGGTGGGTCCAACGGAGGTTTTGTGAATGTTTCTGAGATGTTCAGCCGATATAACACGTTATTTCTATGTACTACAAAAAGGATTAAAGTCAGATCAAACTAAACACATCATCTATGTCCCAGTGCATATTGCTGTGTCGAAATAATGAACGAACGCAGAGAATAGTAAGAACAGGAAACTATTTCTATTTGCACGAAGTTGTATCCGAATTTTTTTGTAATACGTTGTGGAACGGGCTTGTAGACGAGAGTGGAGGTCTTAAATTACTTTATACTCAATCGGAATATATTGTCTTATTGCTACAATTTGCTGCTGTAAAGGTAGACCCGCACAGTTATTATTCTTTGGGTGAATTATTACCATGTTCAAATCATGACGCTTCTTCTTGCCTTTTAAAACCATTCCACACATTATAGTTGTCTATCATATGAATATGAATTATAAAACAACAACGAATCAACATCCCAGCATACAAACGAAAGGCAGAAACATATACACCTAGACACACTAGTCCATGCTAGTCACTCAGTCTCCCGGTTTTAGAAAATCGTTGTTATAACTCTTAGTTGTTCTTAAACGTCTAAGAGACATGATGGCACTGACATGTTTGCAGGCAAGGCACATGCCCAGCACTACCTGCATTGGCAATCACAATGCAATGCAACAAGAACGCAGCTCTTTAAAGCAACAGACGTATTAAACGTTGGGTACAACCAAACAAGCTACCGAATAATGCAAATAATGAAAAGAACAGATCGGGGATCAGAGAAAATTAAGATTTCTTCAATACCCCTTGGAATAGATGAATGCACGAAGAAGAAGAACCCTGAAACGATGTAGGAAAAAAATTTTTGAAAAACACTTGTTTCTATAAAAACTCATTAATCACTTGGAATAACAACAGCAACCAAAGCAGAAGCCGCCTTGTCTTCTTCTTTTGTGGAGCTTATAACTCATCCAACTACTACTACTCGAAATGGATGGAATATGACTGGAAAAGAGGGTGATATGTTAAGTTGTTGTTAAAGCTTATACAGATCAAGATTTGCGATTTTGTAATATATTGAAAAAGGTTTGTGTCTTAAGTCTTTCGTTTAAAATGCTTATAGTAGTCTAAATGCAATCCTTGTAATAAAATCGTTCAGAGAGTAAAATGCAAACAAAATGCTGCTAGTAAATTCCCAAATTTCGAGTAGTCTAAATCTGTATTAAATCCTGTTACCATATTTTGGATATTTTGACTTCAAAATCGGATACCAACTTCCATTTTTAATAAGTAAATTAGAAGTCGCTAAGATAGGTTGCATATATGCACTGATAAAAACGGTAACAAATTACAGGAACCATGTACATGTTCTTAAGCATTGTTTTCATTAATTAAAGAAAACAAATTAAAGAACCAAATACATTTTGTTTTGCAGAAAACCCTGGTATGTTTACTCGCAGAAAAACTGAAAATAAATTGTTGTTTCTTTGTTGTCTATCACGTTTTTGTTTTCACCACTTTTCAACAAAGAACCCCACTTTGGGTCGCAAAAACATATATCATAACCTATTACTCATTGTGTCTCTACCATGTAATATTGAATGGCAAACACAATGTGTTTCGGCACAAGTATACTACATTTGCGGCAAGCTAAAAACACGTTATAGTAGCATCCAAACAACAAAACATACCGATTTTGATGATGATGAATGATTTGTTGATAACTTCTAAAACAACTGCCAAGGTAGTACTTAGTCAACGTCTATCATTTCCTCTTTATATCGCTCCATAACTGCTGTTTCGGTCTGGAGCGCGTCCTAGGTGCACAGTTGCAACTTTAACAGTGTTCGCCGTACCGTAGTTTGTCTTGAGGCAGTTTTTGCAGCAGTTTGTATATAGCGGGCATAATATTTTTAACGCACTTCACAATTCTCATGAGGTGGTGCGTACTACGCTAGCACTGAATTTGATTCATTTTGATTCCACTAGGAATTGAATGAGCTTGTTTGAGCACGGCTCCTTTTGGTAAATCGAGTTTTCCTTTGCTATTACCGCCGCGTATCACACGTACAGTCATTACACTGGGACAGTTCCTTCAGCAATTTCCAAGTGATCTGGATCGTTGTTTCCTGATCAGGTGGGTGTCTTCATGTTGAAATAATGTACCACTAACAACCTTGGTTTTTGCTGCGGCCGAATCTATCAGTCTTTTCCCGTTATTGGAAATGCTGGCATGTACACTAAATTTCTCCATGTGTCTGTCGAACTTAAAGCTACTTTTAGTTTTGGCCATCGGTAATGCAGAACTAGAACGCGCACAGCTCACTGATTTGTGTAAAACTAGAACGCGCACAGCTCACTGATTTCTGAGAATCTCTCCCTAATCCCTTCACGTGGCATTGGGCATCAATACTGTTGGTATTTCTTACAAAATTGAAATCTCGCTTACAAACCTGTAACATAGCGACCACGACTTACAGAATTTGGATGAATAAGAAATTTCTAAAAAGCTTACGTTCAGAAGTTATTAAAATCGGATTTGGATTTTTGAGCTTCAAATCTAAGTAATTTAGGGATTTTATCATGGGGATAACTCGGTTAACGACAACCTCTTATTCGGTTGAGACAACATCTAATTCGGTGAGTGTCACAACCTATAATGCGGTTGTGACAACCTCTAATACGGTTGTGATCACCTATAATGCGTTTGGGACAACCTATAATGACTTTGTGACAACCTCTCATGCGATTGGGAGAACCTCTAAATCTGGTTACTGCTAATTCGGTTGCCTCAACCGAATTTTTCTGCGGGTGTAGAGTGTTTGATGGTATTGAATATGAAGAAAATGTGTCAGAGACTTTTTTACTAGCTTCAACAGCATATGTTGGAGCACAGGCTCTATTTGATTATATATTTACCTAGTACCATACGCAGGATTCTATTTCGGGGCCGAACCTAATATTTAGGTTGCAAAATAGCACTACATTCAAAAATTACCTCCTAAGGATATAATTTCTACAAAAGGATGCATCGGGTCGAAAAAATTGCTGCATGTGGAGGAAAAGTCAGCTCCGTTTTGAATCCATACCTCAACTTTTCTAAAATATAAGATTGAGTTTCAACGTACCTACATGGACAGAACATATGTCTGGCAAATATGTTTGCCTTTTAGCCAAAATGTACCAAAAAAATGAAAAATTGTTGGGCCCATTTTATCCTGGTGTAGCCATTGTTAGATCATAGTTTACGAAAATATTTTAAAAAAATCATTTCGGTCGAAAATTAATAGCTATGTCAATAAGCAAAATTGCCGCAGTTGGAATTAAACTCGAAGAGGTTCAAGAGCTGTCATTGTATCTAGGAAAAACAACAGTTTGATGTGATTACTGGACCGGTGGAATCATTGGTACATATTTCTTCAAGAATACGGACCAGCGGAAAGAAATGTTGAGTGGCGCTAGTTATAGCGTTGCTTGAATTTGAAGCCCGTAAACCACAGATTGGAGTCGAACTGGTATTATCGGCAGCGGCGGCTGAGCCAATTTATGCTTGGCTGCGATACCGCGCTGTCTGAAATCGGCTCGAAGTTTTTATGTTGGCGGCTATCTTGCGAATAGTACGATATTTTTATTTTATTTGTTAATTTACTCAGATAATGCACAATGCACAACCATGCACAAAATATGACAGAAATATTTTTAAAAAATTTCGATTATTCGGTTAGTCATCGATGACAGTTTTTAAACATCCATGTTTTGTACATTATTGGAGATCTAAAGCGAAACATGGACTTGTCATTCATAAGCATGAATATCACCTACCGTTGATGCTTATTGTTAGTTTACCGCCCTTCTTGATACCAAATGAGAATGTAATCGAAATTGTTCGCATCACTGTCATGCTCACAATTTTTTTTTTTTAAATATTTTTCAAATTCATCAGTCAGATAAAAAATTATCGACCAAGCTCATGCTCATAAAACACAAGTCTGTCGATCGTTTAAAGAAACGAAGAAATTATGCCGAAGCCGGCGTCAGAGCTGCTCCAGAAGAGAAGATCCCTCAGCCCGGCAACGCTCAAAGCTTTAATAAACAAAAAATCTACCGCAGCCGAAAGCCAGTGATGTTAAGTCCCGGTTGAAGGCCGACCACGCACAAAATTTCTACCTTTAATATACTCGTTAAAGTTATTTTGGGTCAAGTGTTATTGGGTCAAGTAACGCTGAAAAATTTGTCTTTCTTTGTTGTTTGGATGCAAATATAACGTGTTTGTAGCTTGTCGCAAATATAGTATACTTGTGTCCAAACACATTGTGTTTGCTATTCAATATAACATGTCTGGGACACAATGATTAATAATTTATAATATATGTATTTGTCACCCAAATGTGGATTTCTTTGTTGAAAACTGCTGATACCACTGCTGTCTATCACAATAAAAAAAAACAAAAAGCAGCAGATCTTCAATTCACGGAAACAAGGCTTGCAGCAAACATGTACATGGTTCCTGCATGATGTTGCTGGGGCTGTAATTTTTGAGCGTGCAGATATTACGATAACTAAGAGAGTTATCGATAACTTTCATTTAAAATGTTCTGCTTATTTTGTGGTGTTTTCCAAGAGCAAGATATCGAATTATGGGGCCGAGGAGGGGGGCCACTGTCATTGTAATCAACGACGGCAGCGGCAGTGTGCAGTCTGAAATTGGCTCGAAGTTTTCAAGTTGGCATTTGCTTTTATACTTTTAAAATTCAAGACGGCCACGGTTTAATTGGAATGTGAAATAAGATTTCGAAGAAAAATTTAACAATACAAGTATTTCAAATTCGACCAAAAAACGATCGACGTATGCAACTCTGTTAATTCAATGACATCTGAATCCTACAAAGCAGTTCTACTTGGCACACAGCTCGAGAAACCATGGCATCATTGTGAAACGGTTCGGTGGGCAGTTAATTTCGCGCTTCGGACCGATGAGTTGGCTGTCTAGATCATGTGATATCACACCTCTAGACTTTTTCCTTGGGTCATACGTAAATTCCAAAGTGTTCATATATAAACCGGCTACGATGAAGGAAGCTAACATTACAGCCAACATTTAAAAGATATAATCTTGAAGAAATAAATGTAAAGAATGGGTATTTTGTGCACGCTGAAAACAATTGCCCCAGAAACATATTGCAGGAACCATGTATATGATTGCAAGCATTGTTACCATGAATTGAAGATCTGCTGTTTTTTTTTTTGTTTCTTTGTTGTCTTGTTTTTGTGTTCAACAGTTTTCAACAAACAAATCTATATTTGAACCCTAAAACCATATATTATAACCTATTAATGATTGTGTTTCCAACGTGTAATATTTAATGCCAAACACAATCTGTTTGGACACAAGTATACTATATTTGCGACAAGCTACAAACACGTTATATTTGCATCCAAACAACAAAAAACTCAGATTTTTCAGCGTGTATGAAAATAAATATTACCGGAAAAGGTAAATTTTTTGTTTTTGAAAAAGGGCCTATAAATAAACCACCCTTTAAATTTTTCATTTTCGCACACCTCTAAATGACATATTTCTCGAACTAGTATAAATGACGATACGAGTGATAAAACCATTTTCCAGTTTTTTTAAAGCTCGTGGGAGCCTACAAATGAGGGTTTTTTTTCCTTCAAATAAAATCTCGTGATGGAGAGAATAATTCAATCAATATCTTCTAATGGAAGTCGTGATTAATATAGTATAAAGTAAATAAAAAGTGCATGCTATCCTGTACATATCATACCTCCCCCTTTGACTTTCAACACTTTGGTACAACAAAAAGGATGTATTTCTCTTGGTATTATTATGTTTTCCTTTACATTGAGTCACTTCACTTTTTATTTTTGCCATAGAAAATGAAATAGTTTACCTTGTTTTATTTTCCTGCAGGCCATGGCAACTTGTTGCCCATATTGCTGTCGCTTTTGTTGCCATTGTAGATGTTGCTGTCGTTTTCTAAGCCTTCCTGCAAATAGAAGATTAATGTTAACTTTGATTAGGTAGAGAAGTTTTCGCTTTTCTTTCTTTTAATAAATGTTTTTATTCATTTATTATGATTTTTTGTTTGTTTAAACATGTTATTTGCAACAGCACCATCGTCTTCATCATCAAGAGGCTGCCTGCCACATGTTGATGATGACGATGACGCCAATGCTGATGGTGATGCTGAAACTGTTGCTGCTTTATGAAGTGGCTGTGCTTGTTGTATCTACGAGTATCTATGATACCGACAGTAGTCGCAATTTTTAGAATAAAGATTTTAGATTTGCCTTCTGTTTGTTGTTATGATTATTGATTGTCCATTTTCAAAGCCGGATTTAATAAAGATCTTGTAAAGTGGTCTCCAGTGGAGATCAATACAATTTAAGATTAATTGAAAATGAGAGCAATCGACAATGTTGTATGCTTCTTCTGATTTGTGAATCATATATCAATTGAAAAATGCGGATATAAATTTAAAGAAATATTCTATATTGTTGATAGTAATCAAGTATGAAGATCTAATAAGGATAAAAGATTAAAGATAAATGATAAATGTTCATCATGGGACAAAATCTTCAATGATAAAAACAACTTTGCCTTTGCTGAATCATGTGCATAGCTTCGATATTGTACCATTCCAACCCGGATGTAACCACATTCCAAATGCGGATGTAAATTTAAAGAAATATTCTATATTGTTAATAGTAATTCAGCAAGAAGAGCTAATAAGGATATTAGGCTAAAGATAAATGATAAATCTTCATCGTGAATCAAAATCTTCTAAGATAAAAACAATTTTACCTTGGGCCAATCATGTGCACAGCTTCGTTATTGTAGCATTTCAAACCTTGACCATAACCTAACACTTAAAATCCACCACTGATTTTCATTGAATTAACGGAAATTATTTGCAGGTGAAAGTGAAGTTTTAATAACAAACTATTACACATTTCCTTGATAGCCGAAGCACTTCATATCAGCTGTATAGGAAGCCATAAAAGAAAACATAAATATTTATCGCATACCTCATGTTTCTTCCTTGCTACAGGTCTACGACCGACCGTGCAATGAGGTGAAACGAAACACACGGATTGGCTTGAATTTAGGGGAGATCTTTACAACTTTAAACACTAAAATCGTTTTATAATTACAATAAATATTTATTTCCCTAAAACAACCACACAGGGCAATTACTAAATTCAATGAAAAGCCAGGAAAAGCTGGGGAAAAACAGTAAAAATATTAATAGTATTTTTGTTGGTTGTTATACGTTGGTATTGAAATTAAATCTGAGCCGAGATTGTAAATGAAATATTTATTGGCTTTAATGAAAATAAAAATGCGATAATGATGTTTTTGCTTATTTATGATGATATTGATTATAAAACCAATGCGACACAGAGATACACATATATTATCTATGATTTCGTTACAATCCAGCGATTGTCGGTTGCTTGCTGGTAACCAAAAAGCAGAAATCTGGCGACACTTCATCGCTATATCTGGGGTGTCTCAGTAAGAATGCACTTTTTCAATTTAAAATAAAATCACGAATTTTTTGAAATAGTTGTGATTTTTTATAGGATTGTAAAGAAGACATGTTCGGATCAAGTATGGAATAAAATATTCGTCAAATGGCCCCCACGGTTCTGAGGACTGGCCATTACTCTTTTCGTGAAATTTTTTATGTTTTTTTTTTCACAGAGATGTGGTTATATCGCACCGATGACGCGTTGGATTTCGGATTTGAGGTCAGCAATTGTTTCTGGTTCATTCGCATACACACAAGATTTCACAAACCCCCAAAGAAAGAGATCGCATGGCGTTAAATCGCATGATCTTAATGACCAGTTGACATCAGAATTTCTTGAGACAATTTGTTCTGGAAATCGTTGCTGCAATAAATCGATTGTTTCATGCGCGGTATGGCCGCCACATGTCACATGGCCGCCACGACCACATGTCACATGCAATTTCGTCCTCAGCTTCAAAAATGTAAGCCCCAATCACCGAAATCCGAACCAGACAGTTGCTTATTGTGGATGCATTTGTTTCTCATGCATTGCATGAGGATTTTCTGTGGCACAAATTCGACAATTTTGTGTATTCACGAAGCCATTCTGATGGAAATGCGCTTCATCGGAGAAGATGACTATTTTTTTGAAAAATTGGCATTGACTTCACTTTGGTCCATTACCCATTGAACGAATTGCCGGCGCTTGTCATGGTCTGCTGAATTGAGCTCCTACCTACGCTGAATTTTGAACGCATGAAGGTGAAGCTTTTTTGTCAAAATTCGCTACGTAGTGCTTCGTGAAATTTGAAGTTGTTGAGAACGACGCCTAATTGAGGTTTTCGGGATTTTGGTGACACTCTCGTTTACAGCAGCAATGTTTTCAAGACACCGACCGGTACGTTGACGCACAGGAGTATTACTGTCCATAACCGACACCGTTTCTTCAAATTGTTTGTCCACTCCCATTAGGTGCACTTTCACGACTGGAAATTCATCGAAGTTTGGGACAGGTATCCGCATAACATTCCAAATTTTTGTAATAAGTTTTCACAATTAAAACGCCTTATTCTTTCGTAAAGCACCAAGTTAGAACCATGTGGTTCAATTGTTTTCTACACTATTTTTAAATACAGAATGTAAGTAGCTCTCTATTTAGTAAAAGAAGAAAAACAATCAAACTCACCGGTCCTAAAATATAAGCAATTAACGAGGGTGACACTTTCTGTGGAAATGCCCATATATTTATTCCGGTTATTAAAAATGGGGCGCTTTACGAAAGAACAACGCGTTTAAATTGTAAAAACTTATTACAAAAATTTGGACGTGATATGACAAAAAGTGGACCTTTCTGTGGAAATGCCCATATGTGACAGCAGCCATATTTCAGAGTTGCCACTTGCACAAAAAAATTTCATTAAATTTAAAAAGTGCAATCTTACTGAGACACCCTTTTTAATCGTCTTGCTATAAAGTATATATAGTAAAGGGTGTCCTAATACAAGTGCACGATTTGACAGCAATCGTCTACGATTGCTCCGATTATTAAAAATGAAGCGTTGTACAAAGGGAGAACGCGTTAGCATTGTGAAAATCCAATACCAAAATGAGGACAGTTACGCCGAGACAGGACGTAAGCTTCGCGGAACTGTCGGTCGTGAAAGTGTCAACAATTCGAATTGTGATCAAAAATATTAAAAAAAACTGGGTCGATTACACTGTGCTACACCAATTTTGGGGGTGGACGATTCCTGCGCCAAATGATCACACTGGGTGAGTATAGTCAAACCCCAAAAATTTAGGCCACATATTTTTTGTGGGCGTGGCAAGTTTGAATTTTGTATCCGATACTGTCCGAGATAAATTTAAAAATCGAGTATAAATATTAAATTGAGCGAATTCTTGTGATAACAGGTCTTCAGTGAACTTTGACATGGATTATTTTTGTACAACATTCAAATGCTCTATTTCAAAGTTTAAAGGGTCCTTTTCGTACTTTGTTGAAAAAGTACCAAAAATGTACACTAAAATGACCAGCTACGGATTCAGAATGTTCTACGAACTTATTCCTCATTCTCTATCTTTATTTCCAGACGTCCTTTTTGTCCTTTTTTGAAACAAGGGTAAGAAAATTGCACCAAAATAACCGGCAAAATATCCAAATTTTCCACCAATTTATTGTGGAATAGATTTTACTAGAGGATTTCTGAGACGAGAACCGTTCATCTTGAATTTGCATATGGCCTTTTAGTCCTTTTTTAAAAATTTAAATCTTGAAATCGTAAAATTTAAATCTAAAATGGTTTATTTTGAACACATTATGTTCTACAAATATGTTGTAAAACAAATATTTACATACTGCTCAATAAATAGTGCTGTCTTTATTGTTTACATGTCCTTTAGTCCCTTTTCAAAAAATTTCACAAATTTTCACCAAAAGTAAAAACATAAATGGCATAAAACCCTTGTAAATTTGTGAAAAAAATAAATTGTCCAACTGTGGAACACAATAAACAAACATCTCGTTCGAAAAGAAAAAAATATTGATGCCACCACTTCATATTAAACATGGAATTGCATAATAAAATTTCATTATTTAAATTTTAAGATTTCAAGATTTAAATTTTTTACAAAAGACTAAAAGGACATATTCAAATTCAATATGAAGGATTCTCGTGTGTGAAATCCTCTAGTAAAATCTATCCCACAATAAATTGGCAGAACATTTGGATATTTTGCTAGTTATTTCGGTGCAGTTTTTTTTGTTTCAAAAAAGGGCAAAAAGGTCGTCTGGAAATAAAGAGAGAGAATTTTTGTCTATGACGACCCATAATGAAATTTAATGGGGAATATATTCGTGGAACATTCTGAATCCGTAGCTGGTCATTTTAGTGTAAATTTTTGGTACTTTTTGACCAAAGGACGAAAAGGAAACTTTCAACTGAAATAGAGCATTTGAAGATTCTACGAAAATAATCCCTGTCAAATTTCACTGAAGACATGTTATCGCAAGAATTCGCTCAATTCAATATTTATACTCGATTTTTAAATTTATGTCGGACAGTATCGTGTAAGAAAATTCAAACTTGGCACGCCCATAAAAAAAAGTGTATTTTCACATCGGTCTACATTTTTGGGGTTTGACTATACTCACCTAGTGTGATCATTTCGCGCAGGAATTGTCCACCCCAAAAGCAAAACCCTAAATTTTGTTGCATAGTGTCTCTCGAAAATTTTGCCAATATTCTCCCGCTCTAAACCCGGGAACATCAATTTGGCAGCGTTCGCAACAACTTAAAATTTCAAAAAGCACCATGCAGCAAATTATGACAAACAGCTTCCACCTTCATTCGGGCAATATGCTACTCACTCTGGAGTACAAATCAGCAGAAAATGCAAAGCGCCAGCAATTTTTTCAATGGGTGACGGATCAAAGTGAAGTGAATGATGATCATCTTCGCCGATCAAGCGTATTTTCATCTCAATGAGTTCGTCACCAAACAAAAATTTTTAATTTTCTTTTATGTTTGTTGGCTATTTTAGAACCTTATGACGTTAATCAATTTTAACATAGTCTTCCTAGCGGTTCTATACTTCGCCTTTTTGCGCCAGTTAGTAACACCAAGGTTGCGGAGGAATGCTTCGGTCGTGTCTTTCCAGTGCAGTGTTGGTCGACCTCCTGTTGCATCGAGTACGTCATCAAAAACCTTTCACTCAGGTTCACCTTCATTCATTCTGATAACATGGCCTAGCTAACGCAACTCCCCTAATTTGGTTCGCCTAGCCTAGCCTCCATGTTGAAATACAAATTATATATATTTGCTTCTACCAGATTTTTAAACACCACACAATTAAAACAGGACCCCGGTGGACGAATTGGTTTTTGGCAGTTGCGCTTCATGTATCCAAATTGCCAACAGTTGTAAAACCTTATTTGTATGTTATTCAGAACGTCGTCCGGATTGATTCTGGAATTGGTCACTAAAGTATACGACATTCTAAATGTCGAATTAATTCTTTCACTGATACACTACGGCTACGTTATTAGAGTTATCTTGCAAACCATCAATTATTATGCCGGTCAGCTCTTGGTCACCAAATTCACCTTCAGATCCAATTCTCTGCATAGCGATTACATAATTTATGAATGATTCCTATGGTTTTAATGTTCGTGATCAGAGTTGCCGATAAACTTCTTATCGTGTTAGTTTCGTTTTAAAAGTTGTAATTACAGAAAACTTTAAACCGCTGTAGTTCCAGGAAGTTGAGATATTCATAAAGTCCATTGCTGTTAATCGTAATAACCACTTTAAGCACTTTATTCGATTTTGATCGCTCAGTGCTGATGCATAATTTTCAAAATGTCGGAACCATTTATCCACATCTTGACCTACAGTACCATTAAATTTGAGAACCATTAAATCAAGTTCTTGATAATTTACTTGATTTACTGTATTATATATTATGAAGCTGATTTTTAAGGGTTAATATCTCATCCCGCAATTTTAGTATTTTCAGTTGGCTTTCCAAATTTTGGCTTTCCTGTGTAGACGCAGGGGTATGATCTACAGTAGAAATAATTGGGGCAGTATTGGAAAAATTGTATTACATTATACTAAAGGATTGACATTGGGAACAGGTGATATGACAGCAAAAGCCACGTCACTGATGTTGGTTTATAAGGTCATCGTAACAGATGCATCCTTATTAGTATCGTTACTATTTATACTAACTTGTATAGACCTGAGAAAATCCTAAGGGCTCATTTCGCACCCCAAGTTAACACAGCTAAAAAACAAATTAATGAGTGTTTGAACTCACGGCCGATGTGTTGGCACCTTTTTGTTACACGGTACCTGTTCGATTTCTATGAACACATTAGTAAATGTTACATTGGAAAATAAAAAAAGAATGTTTTTGTGCTGAAAGGCTCTTTTGCTATTGCACTTTCTATTTTCTTACATCTGCTTTAACATTAGATGTAATATTGTTAAAATAAATAAAACAATATTTAGGTCACTGAAAAAGTTGGTTTTGTTTTGTCATAAACAGAGCGACGACAAAAAGTATTGAATAGTATAGAGAACTTATTGCACTCTTTTTCGGCTCTTTTGTAGAGCGTCTGAGTAAAAGAGCATAAACAAGTCTTATTGTCTTTATAGGATATTTTAATATAAATGCACCATTTCAACAATGTTATTACATAAAACAATACAAAGGCATATATGTTTCACATCAAAATTATGAATGGACGGAATTATGACAAAAAGAGAGTAATAAGTTTTAAATCATTAGCCAGATGTTGCCAGTGCTTTTGAGTCATACAATTCGTTGCATGAGTTTTCTATGCTATGCTATTCAATACCCTTTGGCAACGACGACCTGCTTGTTTGTTCACTGCCGCTACATCAATATCATCATGCTTATTTTCAGGCAGAGACTATTGTTGTACAACAACCACCAATATGATGCTAACGCTGTGTGTTATTTCCATGTGATCACTTTGGTAGATTTCCCTACACGCGCCCAAAAATGTTAACATACCACAACTTTAAAAACCTGGCTCGGTTATGGACTGTAAAACTCCTGTACGTCAACGTACCGGTCGGTCTCTTGAAAACATTGCTGTTGTAAACGAGAGTGTTGCCGAAACCCCGAAAACATCAATTCGGCATCCTTGTCAACAATTTCAAACTTCACGAAGCACTACGCAGCGAATTTTGACAAAAGACCTCCTCCTTTATTCGTACAAAATTCAGCGTAAGTAGGAGCTCAAACCAGCAGACCACGGAAAGCGCCGGCAATCCGTTCAATGGATAATGGAGCAAAATGAAGTCAATGCCAATTTTTCAAAAAAAAAGTCCAATGAGTGTTCGAACTCACGGGCGATGTGTTAAAACCTTTTTGTTACACGGTACCTGTTCGATTTCTATGAACTCATTAGTAAATGTTACATTGGAAAATAAAAAACAGCATTCAATCATATGATGACATTACATTTCAATAATATTAATTCTTTAAAATGTTTAAAGACCGGTGCAAGCACATGTGTCATTATTTTCTTGCTTAATAGTTTTTGTTTTATTCCCACAAAAAACAAAGACAATGCAAAGCAACAGACACATGTGCATACATACATTGCTATGTGCGAACATACGCTACACATGTTCACACAATTTTCGTTGCTCTCTTGCTATCTCATTTTTATATACGTATAACCACGCCATTGTTCTCTTTGCTCTGAGAGTGCTCTGTACCCACACAAGACAACTATTCGCTGCCGCTACATCAGTGTGTTTTTTGCAGTTTGACAATCTGTGTTTCGCAGTCGGACAAATCTGTGTTCTATATAGGGGTGGGTCACCCTTGTCATTTAGGGGTATGAAAAATAGATGTTGGCCGATTCTGAGACCTACCTAACATAAAATTTCATACAAATCGGCCCAACCGTTTCGGAGGAGTTTAACACCAAACAATCTGTGTGATCGCAGTCGGACAAACTGTGTTTGGATGTATTCACTTTGTGAGTTAAGTCCCTACCCGCGCCTATAGATGTTAACACATCAAAATACATCGTCTCCGTTGAACAGCATTTCCATCCGAATAGCTTCGTGAAAAATGTCGAATTTGGGGCTCACAAAATCCTCATAGAATCCATGAGAAACAAATGCACCCACAACAAGCAACTGTCTGGTGCGGATTTTGGTCAGGCGGCGTGATTGGGCCTAACTTTTTTGAAGATGAGGCCGAAATTGCAGTGACTGTGAACGCCATTCGTTACAGGAATGTGATAACGGAGTTGTTGGGCCCTCAACTGAATGGCTTGGATTTGGACGACATTTGGTTTCAGCAAGACGGCGCTACCTGCCACATCGTGCATGAAACAAACGATTTATTGCAGCAACGATTTCCAGAACAAATTATCTCAAGAAATTCTGATATCAACTGGCCACCAAGATCATGCGATTTAACGCAGTACGATTTCTTTTTTTGGGGGTTTTGTGAAATCTCGGGTTTATGAGAATAAACCAGAAACAATTCCTGAACTCAAATCCGAGATCCAACGCGTCATCGGTGAGATACACTCACATCTCTGTGAAAAAGGCATTCAAAACTTTCATGAAAAGAGTAATGGCTTGTCATAAGAGCCGTGGGGGCCATTTGACGGATATTTCATTCCATAATTAATCGGGACATGTCTTCTTCACGATCCAATAAAAAATGCAAAACTATCTCAAAAAATACATGTTCTTACTTTAATATGAAAAAGTGCATTCTTACTGAGACACCCGTTATTTAAAAATAGAGCACGTCAGTTGCAGAGGTGAAATATGTACTAAACTGTGGTCGACCACACTCACAATTTTGCTGCTATTTTTTTCCATCATCCATTATTTTCCAATTGCCTAACATAATCCATTACATGAATACGCCTTTCCCCTGTCAATTAAATGCAATGAATAAGTTTCAACACATCAAGTGAATTAATTCAGCCTCAAGTGAAAGTTGATAATTTTTATTACAAAACAACTCGAAATTACTATAATTGTAACTTTACACCAACAAAATGCAGTCGACAAATTAAAAACAAAAATGAAAATAATGTTGTTTTGTCCAAATAACAAATTGTAATTAAGTCATAAATGAGTATTGATTAAAAGCGCTCATACGCTCCGTTTAACACTTGTAATAATAGAATAATTAAATTCAAAAATGCCACCAACCACTGCCACAAACGGCGACAGAGGCAAGAAAAGCCCACCACCACCAACTTCCGATAACAACAGAAAACATGCAATTACCGGGCCATGCCACCATCATTATAACCAGTATAAGTGCCACTGGCGCACATGCGTGGACTCGGACACTGTGAAAACTCCAAAATGAGCCAGCACCAATCGCAACTAGTTAGCCCATAAAACATAACGACTACTTGGCTTTGGGGTAAAATTCGTATATAAAAAATGAGTTGTTGTTGGTTACATGTTTTTCATACAACTAATTAAAATTAATTAAACACACACACAAACATATATAGACCCACTGTTAGACGATGGACGGCAGCCAAGGAAAACTTGGCACAGTGGTTTGATTGCAGTTGTCCTGTCCCCAAACCCATGTATGTTTTTCAAATCTTTCACACTTTGGTTTTCGATTGTTTAAATGAGACATTATTTGACAGAAAATCCCACTGTGTTTCACTTCATCATCATTAAATGAATAAAAGAAATTCAACAAATTGTAGATCCCCACATCTTCAATCCTTAATTAAAATGCGTGTGAATTGTTGAAAGTTTCTGTATTTTTTCCGGTCATCAAACCAATTAAAATTTCCTTTTTGTCTCGAGTGACAACGATTTTTTTTTCATTCTCTTGTCGATTTTCTGAAAGTGGTGAAATTTCACTATTAGCTGGATACGTAGTTCGTTGATGTCATTTTCATGCGTTTGTGGTGTGTTGATGATGGTGGCAACACTTCATTTATCTTTTAATAATTTAGAACACAATAATTATTATTGGTCTTTTATGCATAGAATTTTTTTTTTCGTTTTTTATATTATAGATCGAATCAAAATAACGTAGAGAAATTATGAACATCGTGCTGGTCGTAAAATCATCATTATTGAGAGCAAACATTAAATAAACAGCGCATAAAAAGTGGTGGCAGCCTTAGGCTCTATTGCGTCTGCGCAAACGGAGATGTCTCAATATTATGATATACGATATTATTATGAAAATGAAGAGAAAATTGTTAACGATATAGTTTTGCTCGTTATTCTTGTTGCACCCTACAGCGGATGGGAAGCAGTCAACAGTTTGTAGACAGCAAAGGAAATGTTTCGCTTTATTTCTTAAAAAATTGTTAATGTTTGAGATTTGTCCTTTTAGGAATTTAAGATATTAGAGTGTGACAGGTGCCCCAGCAAACGCGTATTAAATGTCCACCTTAACTCTTCTACTAAAAGCTGAAAAATCTGTTTCTTATTGGTATATGTTTGCAAACATAACCTGTTTGTGGCTTGCCATAAAAATATAGTATACTTGTGTACAAACATATTGTGTTTGCTATTCAATATTACTTATTGAAGACACATCATTATTAATGGGTTATAATATATGTTTGTGTGACCGAAATAGATTTTTTGTTTTGCTGGAAACTGCTGAAAACAAAAACGTGACAGACAACAAAAAAAAAACAAAAAAAAATTACAGATCTTCAATCCATGAAAACAATGCAAACATATAAATGGTTCCTACAATATGTTGCTGGGGTAATTTTTTCAGCCCATATGATGAAGGCGCTAGCTATATTGCATTTCATTTAGTTGTAAGATTATCTTGTAAATCGGTACCATATTTAGCAGGTGCTTGTATTTGTTTTTCTCCTGAACATTGACTTTGATCAACACACTGATTAAAAACAGTCCTTGCAACATTATGCAGGAACCATGTGTATGTTTAGCACACCCATAGACTTACGTGTAAACCTTGTTTTCATAATTTGAAGATCTGCTGCTATTTTGGTTCTTTGTTGTCTGTCACATTTTTGTGTTCTGCAGTTTTCAACACACAATGCCATATTTGGATCACGAAAGTGAGTAGAAACAGAACGTGTTTGGACACAACTATACTACACCGCACGAAATAATTATAAAGGCAACAGCATTTTTCGCTTTTTCCAAATGACGACAGGAATTTTGAAGTTTTTATTTTATATTGTATAAGTCCTTTCAAAATTGAATACTTTTCATAAAAAATACTTTGACTATGACTTCCTCAAGGTGAAACTACAAAAATAAACTAATTACAAGTGCGAAATATTTATAAAGGCAAAGGGTGTTTTTAAATATTTTAAACAGTTTCGTAAGACTGATGACCTCCATTATCGCTGATAACTTCTTCTAAGTGTATTGTCAATGAGTTTATCACATTTCTTCAATTGCTCCTTTTTGATCCTTGACATTCTTAAACTGGCGCCCATGTTGGTAAACTTGGGTAGGTAAATAGACCAGAGGTTCTCGATCGGATTAAGATCAGGACTAGGTGCAATCCAGTCGAGAGCTGGTATAATTTTCGGACTCCAGAAACTTTGTAGTTTCTTAGACCGCTGTACTGCTGCTTTGTCTTGCTGGAAGATAAGTTCTGGGACACAAATTTCCTCTGCAGAATTAACTAAGACGACATCTACGACATAGTCAATTTTTGTGGAAACGAAACACATTGGGGTTGCTCTTCTAGAACTAATACCTGCCCAAACAATAAGGGAGCCACCGCCAAAATTTCGGCGCTGACGCATAATTGTGGAAAAATCTTTGGAGCGCTAATATTTATCCGAGCCTTTAAGTCCATTCAAATTTAATTTTTTTCACCGGAAAATATCATTCCTTATCCAAAAATCTGTATTTTTTAGCGAAGTTAAATCTCGCTTATGACATGAGACCAAGTTTTGCATACTTTTTCTCATATTACAGTTTCAAGTCGCGAATCATTAATTGCTGAACACGACGCAACTCTACTTCCAAGCTCATTTCAGCAATAATTTCCTTATCGCTGAAGTTTTCTTTAACATTAAAGTTTTTGATCTCTCTTTTGGTGCTGTCACTGATCAGCGGTGTCCTTCCTGGTCGTTTTGTGTTTCCATGTCGACCACACAATTTTATAAAGTTGTCAATGACGCAGCTAGATATTTTCAATCGCCTCGAAATTTCCCGATTGGAGAGTCCTTCATCAGAATAATCTTCAACTTTTCCCTTTTCTTCTTTACTTAGCTACTTTCCAACACGCGTTCCATATAAATTGTTTTTTTTTTAATTTGACCTAAACTAATTTTAAAACAATAAAATAATACACAAAGAAAACTCAGTTCTGTTTGATATCCTAGTTACTGCTGTTCGAATAAGGTTTCTTTTCTAAGTTGCCTTTATATATATTTCGCACCAGAAACATAAAAATCAACGAAATTTTCATTTAACTTGTACAAGAAATCGAATGATTACATTCTCTGACATAATATATCTAATTATACACACAAAACGCAGTGAATTGCGAGTACCGAGAACAAATATGTTGCCTTTATAATTATTGCGCTAGGTGTATATTTGCGAAAAGCTACAAACACCTTATATTTGCATCCAAACAACAGCTTGAAAGATGGGTTGTGTCAATGTCTTATGTAAAGCGACTTTTTCAATTTTCAACCCAATGGCATTGAATTTCATCTACTTCTCAGTTGGCCAGTGATAGTGTACTAATTTACGCTGATAAATCTGTCTTTATTTGTTGTTTGGATGCAAATACAACGTGTTTGAAGTTTGTCGCAAATATAGTATACTTGTGACCAATCACATTGTGTTTGCTATTCAATATTACATGTTGGAGACACAATGATTAATATGTTATTATAAGTATATATGCTTTTGTGTGGCCGTCGGTGGTGCAATGTGTTTAGTGTGCGCGACTCTTGTGCATGAGAACGTGGGTTCGACCCCTACTCATAACAGCTTAACATTTCTTTCGATGGCGGTCACCTCGCTTAGTAATGGCAACACTATCGAGTACTTAGCCATGAAAAAGCTCCTCAAAATACTATTCGGAACGCTGTGTAAAACTGTAGGTCCCAATTAGTGAATATACAACTAGAAAGCGCACAGCTCAATGATTGTGAGAAGCGCTCCCCAATCCCTTCATGGGATGTAATGGGAAACCATATGCTTTTGTGACCCAAATATGTTTTTTTTGTGGTTGAAAACTACTGAAAACAAAAACGTGACAGACAAACAATGAACAAAAAAACAGATATTCAATTCATAAAAACAATGCTTCCAAAGATTTTCATTGTTCCTGCATAATGTTACAGGGGCCGTTTTTTTCAGTGTGTATATTTAGACTGGTAAAATCAAAACCTATATGATATGAACGGAACTTTATCGATACCCTTCTCCTTAAATGTGTAAGAAATTTTCCAATAGGGACAGGTAGATTTTTAAATGTAATAAATCAAGTTGCGTGGGATAAATCAACTAATTTTTTGATTTAATTGTAAAGTCTATCAATGATATTATATACGAGGTGGAATATCTTTCAAATGGGCGCCGTGGCTTCGCTGTCTGGCACTCATTGGAGAGATCCAATTGCCAAAGATTCTGGCAAATATACCAGGTTGAATTTGAGTGATGACACGGGTTATGTTGACATTGAGGGCACCTGTCGTTTATGGCTTGTTGGCTTAGACCCTCGACTTAAGGAAACCGCACAAGAAAAAGTCTAACAGGGACAAATCTCACGATGTCGGTGGCCAACTCACGTCCTGCAGGAGGCAACCCAGTCCCCAAAAAGCTCATGCAAAATGATTGAAACGGCTTCAGCTGTGTGAAACGTAAATCCGAACATTGGGGGATTTCTCGAAAAAAATTTAAACAATTCAGTCGTTTCTACACGGCTGATCCAATCAAGATGAAATTTCACATGGGCATAGATGAGGTGTTGTGCTGCAAGATGTTTTCTTATTTTATGTATTTTCTAACAAATTTTTATATTTGTTTAATAATTGCTGTGCAATGACTGTGAAATGTAATGGCATGAGATAAACAATTGAAGTATTGAGGTTTAAAGTGGACCTTGGACGTAGTTGTATACTATTTAGACAAGTATTTGGTACCTTTGAACGGGTTATCACCTCTGGTATTTAAGCTACTCCATCAAATAATAACAAAATTAACGCACTAATCAAACATTAACATTAATTCACAAATTTGACAAAACTTAGTTATTTTCGAAATTTCGAAGTCATCAACATTTTTAAAATCTACTCCTAACGCAATCCCAAAAAAAATTAAAAAATCCCCAAAAATAGGATTTTCAGAAAATTTTAGGAATTTCCCATATTTGTTTCTAGGTAGCTTAGCTTTTCAACGTGCTTTGATGGAACACATAATGATATAACAATTAGGTTACCTAAACCGCGAGGCAGCTTTGAACGTCGAGATTTTTGTCGCCAAATATGTTTTTTTTTGAATCGACCAAATTTTGAAGGCCTTGAGGAAGCTGTGTGAAAAATGGGAAACTCTGGTATCCATAAAATTAGACTACGTTTAACTTTGTTTTAAACACATATGTATAACAACTTAATATGTTTGAAAACGAAATATTCTAGCATTGATAAAAATGTGCTCGAGACCTTTTTTCCAAAAAGCGTAAAACTATGGGTATTTTTTAATCCATGCTATTTCCTCAAAAAACAACAATCCATGTCATTTCCTCAAAAAGCAAACCATAAATGCAACAATTTGTATCTTATTTTACAAACATTACAAGTATAAACGTTTTGATTGTATTTCAAGTCGTTCATAAAGTTTGGGAAATATCTCATGTCGTTTGCGTTTTATTTAAAAAAAAAAGTTGTCAAGTCCTTATTGGAAACCCCTTTATATAGATACAATTGTAAATACGCTGAATTAAAACGCCCCATCAACTTATTGCAGGCACCATGTGTATGTTTGTAAGCATTGTTTTCATGAATTGAAGATATTTGCTTTTATGTTTCTTTTTTATTTGTCACGTTTTTGTTCCAGCAGTTTTCAACAAACAAAGACACATTTGGGTCACAAAAACAAATATTATATCCTATTAATCATTGTGTCTCTAACATATAATATTCAATAGCAAACACAATGTGTTTGGAAACAAGAATTCTATATTTGGGACACGCTACAAAAACATTATATTTGTATCCAAACGACAACAAAAATACAAATTTTTCAGCGTGCATCAATACAGCCATTTTCAATAAAGAGACTATCCGTCCATAGACTTAGATTTACACCTACTTATTACAAATTCTCCCCCTTGAGGTAACGGTATTTGTACCGATGTAACGTAGGCACAGAGAGGAAGTAACCTAAAGTGAGCTAAAGGTTATCCCATTATTGTCATTGTTGTTCTTCCTAAGTTCTTCCGAAACTAAGCAAGTTGCCAAGAACTGCTCGGCATTTATTCCTCTATTTCTTCTCTCATTTTCCACACTACTGGTAAGCGGTGGCTGGGTGCAGGGAAGAGAAGAACAAAATCCAGGTTAGACAGGGTCATTGAGAACTTCATCCTGGTCAACGTCGGACCCAGAATACGTGGTTGTGAGAATTAATCCTGCCAGTAAGCAAAATATAAAACCACGGTGGGATGGCCTGGCTTCCCTTAACTCTTTACAATGGTATTGCAAATACGTAACCCAATGAGAGAATATAAACCCCTACTAATATTGACGGCCCCCGCAAACGTTATAAGGGCAACGATTTTCGGATATCCACTTGGAATGTTAGAACACTATATACGGTTACAGTTATAAGGCTGGCATTACTGCCATCCATCCAGGAATTGTGATGGGCAGGAAATTGGTAAAAAAAAAAAAGGAATGGCCATGGTGACATCTACCACAGTTACCATGAGGAAAACATGAATTTGGATTGGATAGTTGGCAAAGAGCTGTGGCATTAGTCTCTAGGTTTAAGTCTGGAAACCCCGCATAAAAGCGAAATTCTTTCACATTTCGTTAATTTGTGTATAGTATTACCCGGACAGAAGAGCAAAACGAAGACATCATATGCATATTCTATGAAAAGAAGAAGAAACAACGCCAGTAACTCCGACAATGGTATGAGACTGAATGAGTTCGAATGGACGTATGTGTGATTCGACGCGCTAATATCGATTCGTATCAATACCTGGTTCCATCAAAGATTCGTAACAGGTTACACAAACCAAAAATTCTACGAAATCAGCCGTATAGAAAGCTGGACATCGGAAAGTTGCAATTACCACGGCCTATGCAAATAAGTTCACTCTACTACTAGCGCAGAAGGCACCCTCGTCGAATGATTCAGAAGCGCAGTGGAAATACATTTCCGACCCTATAACAACTGCTGCAGAACCGTGCTTGTATAAGGTTTTGAATAAGGCAAACCAAGGTAGTGATAAAGGCAAACCAAGGTAGTGATAAAGAGTGTTGCAGGCATGGCAATGCTTTAGTCAGTTGCAACGCAGAAAGGGGAACCCGTTTATTTAAGCGAAAGAAACGACTGTGGAGAAAGGCTGATACGGGAAAACTTTACGAAGCTATGTCTGAACTTGGTTAGACGCCTTATATATAATTAGACTGAAAAAGAAATAGTTCGGCATTGCATCCCATAAAGTGACTGCAGTGGGCTTCTCACAATCAGGGTGTTAAGCGCTTTCTAGTTTCAAACTCACTGATTGCGACCCACATTTTTACACCGATTGCAAACGGTTTTTTCAGTAGCTGTCTTCACAGCTAATTACTTTATAGTTTTCGCCAAACCTATAGTCGTCATAGTAGGGATCCAACCCACATTCTGAATGAATGACACGAAATCCATGGTGAAGATTTGTATAGATCTTACAGAACCGTACGAGGCGAGGACCCAGGCAAGGCGACACCCTATTGTGCAATCTCTTCAACACTTTAATTGAGATCGTGCTATGGAAAGCTGTAGTTACTACGAATACATTCATCAGAAGAAACAGTCACATGCTGCTCTTGTGTCCATTTCATGTGTACATTATCGGATGTAACATGCTTGAAGTTACTGCAGTATTTTCATGAATCGAGAAGGAATCAGCCAGACAAAGTTAATGGTTTCGGCAAGCATATTCTCCAACCGATTCTAGGAAAGGGTGAACGTTTACAATTTCGAGGTAGTGGACAAAACTTTAATTTCTTCGGATCTGCCATGAACAAAGTAATAACGACAGGCTAGAAATCAAACGGAGGAATATGCTCAAAAACAGGCATTATTTTGCCTAAGCAAGAACTTCAGAGATAAGACCCTGTCTTGCTTTACGGCGCAGAATCATGGGTCATTTCGCTCTCTGACGATACATCACTGTAAGTGTTCAAGAGAAAAATGCTCCGAAAAATAGTTGATCCTATAACAGAGAAATTTGAGCATCATCGGCACAACTGTCTTCCGACATACACTTAGTTCAGCGAGTCAACGAATAACGTGATTACTCTGCCATTGCCGTGTCATTAGAATGGATAAAAATTAACCAGCGCGAAGGGTATTCGAAGGCGCACTCGAAGGACATCGACAAATAGGACGACCAACACTTTGTTGGAAGCTCCAGGTGGAAGAGTGCCTACGAGAGTTTAGTGTTAAAATTAATAAATAATAAGGACAACTAGGGCACTGGACATAACTTCCAACTACACGGCACAACGAAACAATTTAACGAGATGTAACACAAACTTCTGATCTAAATTACAAAATTCTGAATTATGGGGAAACATATGCAGATGAACATACTCCAGAGGACACTCAATGATACCAAATTACGGGTGGAGAACGTATTCAGATTATCATCAGATTATCACACAGCGCACGGGGACTGATTTTCCTGATAAAATACAAGGATAAATATCGGAGGAACTTCACCAACATTAAATAAATAGTTTCTCATTACATCCCATGAAGGTATTGGGGAGAGCTTGTCACAACCAGTGAGCTGTGCGCTTTCTAGTTTTTACATTCAGTTATTGGGACTTACAGTTCTACACCGTTTCCGAACCGTATTTGGAGAAGCTTTTTCATGGCTAAGTGCTCGCCATCAATAAGCGAGGTGACCATCGTCGAAAAAATTTAAGGCGGTCAGAGTAGGGATCGAACACACATTCTCATGTGCAAGAGCTGCGCACAACGGTCATAAATAATCAGTTCCAAGAAAACTGTCAGTCGCTACTATCAAGGGGCGAGAATTTTGCTGTTCGTACATGGAGCGAAGGCCTATCCAATTCACCTAGTTGCAGACGTTGAAAAGGGGATAATCTCGAAGAGGAAGCTCAAGGTGCAAATTTGCTATTGAAATACACAAACATGAGAACATTATCTGGGAAACAAACACCTATAATAGGGCACGGGATCTAGGATCTATTGAAAATTCACAACAAAATCGTTACGTCAAATGTAGATAAGGACAGTAAAACTGTGGCGATGTATGGGAAGGACTACGGAGGTAAAAAGATACAAGACCATACGCATAGACCCTACGATACAATTATTGACGGGAAATGACAGTGTAGCTCGTCAGCATCACCGGGAGTGTACGGATTGTCCAAAAGTTACGGGGATAATATGCCATTAAAACCTATGTGCTCCTCAACCAATTTGCCATATATGTAACTATAAGAAATAGTAGAACAGAGTACATCGCTGATATACTGATAAGCATAACGTCGACAACATACAATACGATATGAGGATTGCAAGGGATTGAAACGAAATAGAACAAGATGGAATAAAGTACGCTATATTTCGAGACAACGTTGTCTCTATATTTGGAACGATCATGAAAAAGAATTCCTCGATTTTTTTGAATTTTGTCTAGAGAACTATACCTGGTTCGTATAGAAGAATAACTAGTATGGCTAATCTTTTGGTATGACTATGGGAAATCCACTTCATCATCTTCTGTATTCGAAGAAATTCAACTATGGGAACATTTATGGAACCTTAACATTTATTATGGAATGGTTTCAGTAACATCGCCGTTTTATTTTTGTGAGTAATATGTACGTGATTGTCGTGAATCACGTGACTCGTGAGTAGCGAATATGTTTTTGTGCGCGATCGTGCATTAGTGACCTATTCCTCACACACGCTCACGATAGAAACTGCTCACATCACGCACACTCACGAAATATTATTTTTGACTTTCTCACGTTCACGCACGCTCACGAAGAAGAATACTCATGTCACGCACGCTCACGGAAAATATTTGTTTAATAGAAACAAAACCTTTTATTTTATTAAGAATTAAATAGTCTTATTTTATTAAGGAACGAATAATTTGATTTTATCAAAAAACAATTAAATTTTCTGAGAACGTAATGTATGCGCCGGGAAGAAAAACAGTTTGTGTTTAGTGGAATGGTTTATTTGGTTATGAGCGAACAATGATACTCACGCACGATTCACACACGGTTTTTAATTTAAAACTCACGCACGATCACGAATGAGTTTTACAGTGAATCACGCCTGACACGGCAAAATCACGTCACGCGCACAACTCTAGTTCGTGCCCATGCACATTGATTTTCAGCAGTGTGTCTATGCATTAATCTATAGTAGACATTGCCCTTAAACGAACAACTATGGTATTACTGACGGGTTTCTTCCTAGAAACAGCATATCAGCTGTTGGTAATATATCCTGATAGATTTATTTTGAGTTCCGCGAACTAGAAATGGAATGGAAGGTCATTACAAAGCAAGTTCTGTAATGTTATCCAAAGGTGATAAAAAAAATTCCTGGGCAGTTCCGAAAATATGGTTGGGATTTTTGTATCAAATAGAAGATTAATTAAAATATGAAGGGCATATTTAAATGTAAACAATACGGCATAATTTTAATAGTAATAAAAATGTTCTTAGAATTCCTGAAGAAGTCGACAGCAAAACAAACCACCGAAACGCGTAGGAGAAACCGCGAAATTCATTATTGATTTTTATTTGAATTTATTTTAATAAATAAATAAATGTTTTCCAATATATCCCATGAAGGAGCAGGTATGAACTTATCCAATCCCTTGTCCATAACTTAGTATGATGTTTGGGTCCCTTAGTGTCCGTTTACAAGCAAACCTACCACGAATTGTGGGCGCAGAATCAGACAAGTGTAGGGCGTGTATGGAGGACGCTGAAACAATCGAGCAGTTCCAATATCCGATTTTCCAGGACCATACGACGCATTTTCAGGAGGACACTATTAATGACCTAACACTTCAGACAGGGTCATTCAGACTGTAAACGACTCAGAGTTCCTGAGATGAGCAATACTTGTTTAGGATATGAGCGAGCAACACGGAGAGCGTACAACAGGCCGATTGTCTGGCTTGGGTGTATGCTTCAGCAAGGGAGGAACTAACAATAAGTATCGGGCCACTATATTTCATCCTAACCTATATAAACAGCCAGCTGTGCGCTTTCTCACTGAATGGGGAAGCTTTTCGTACGTAATTAGTCGATAGTGTTGCCTTCACTAGGCAAGATCAGTTGTACGGTGGTCAGCGCAGAGATCGAACCGAGTGATCATGTACTAGAGTAGCGCACACTAACCATTATACCACCAACTGCAAGATAAAAAACAAAGATCGGGCCGGCTGGAAAATATACTTTCTTTGCTGTGTATGACCGCTAACCCCTCCATGTTATTTGAGGGCCCTCAGTGAATAAGTAAACAATAATGGATTCCATTTACATCCTATTAAGGGATTAGCGAGAGATTCTCTCAAACCCATGAACTGCTGTGAGCGTTCTAGTTTTACATTCACTGATTGGGAACTACAGTTTTACACCGGTTCCGAATGGTACTTGAGGAGCTTTTTTCATGGCTGAATAATCGATGGTGTCGCCGTCACTAAGCAAGGTGACCACCGTCGAAAGAAATTTAAGATGGTCTGAGCAGGGATCGAACCCACGTACTCATGCACTAGACGGCACCGACGGCAATGGCAATTTAAAAATATTATTTAATCTTTCTTATTCAAAAAGTTATCTTTTATAGAAACAATATGTACTTATGTCGTTGGCTGCAAGGCAAATATCGCTGTTGTTTCAGAACAACTCAAAACTATGAGGGTGTTCCTGACTTTTGTTATACGCAACAAGGTCTATAGATTACACCAGGTTTCAAGTTAGTTTTTACTATAGCGCAGTGTAATCTATCAAGCCTTGGCTGTATAACCACGATAATAGTCGTATGACTGAGTTGATGATAATTAAATCCATCAGTATAAGATCATATAAAACTATAAAGTGTCGGTCTCCCACTCAAAGTTTAAACCGCAAGTCCTTTATAAACCAAGTGTTTAACACACCCTCCGTCATGTTGAAATATGTAACTTATATTCCTGGGTACCACATCCAAAAGTCGTACATCACCTCCGTGCAATTGCGTTAACTTGACTCCTTTCCTGGAGTGGAGACCTCACGCTGAGTTATAATCACTCATCGATTTCTGTCACAATCATGTAACAATAACCATTAATATTATTTGAACAACAAAATATATATGTTAAGAGTCCGTTTGATTTAAGAGGAGAAAAATCACTGTATGCGCAAAAAGTGAAATGTTATTTTAAATAGGAAAATAATACAATCTGTCTATCCGTCTGTCTGACAACGTGTGTGTTTGCAGTTGTGTTGTTTGTTGTGCTGCTTTCCCAGTTATCAGTTACAAATTTTCATTATTTACATTTTAATGTAAACATTTTATTAAACAACTCTGTCTGTCCACATCGACTGACTTTTGGTGGTCATCTCTGTCGCCTGCCCATGTCTCTGCACTCGCATTCTCTGGGTACTCGTATTGATATGGCTGGCTGGTCATCAAACAATGTCGGAATGGTATTTTTTTGTTGATGTTGTTGTTGCCTTCTCTTGCGTTTCATATCCATTTTTCTTTAACCACCTTTAGTTTATTTTGCATTCGAACGAAACACGATTGAAAACTCTTGACTTTAAACGTCAAAACATCGTGTGTAGAAATAAATTTCGCAATATACCAGTATGTACTGCATACTAGATGTTGTTGGTTTGTATAACAGTTGCTTGGCGAGACGTCTGAAAATCATATAGATTTCCGTGATTTGTTGATTAATGTTGGTCAAGTCTAAACATGTAACATGCTAAATGAATATGGCCTATAAGCGACAATCTCAAGGAAATCATTACAGCCAGACATACATGGGCCCGAGGAGGTGATGATAACAAAATATAAGCATTTCGTATTGTATATCAAGTGGTCCGGAAAGACAATTATTGTTATATAATAGTATACACCCTTTAGCAGTTAATTGGAGTGTACACTCACCCTTTACCGGCCAGTATTCAAATGGTGTAACAAAAATTTTAACCACCAACTTAACCATGCCTGATTACATCTAACTGACACTTCAAGATTTCAAATTTAAAACAATGTAAGTGAAACAATGAAAACAATAAATAGCCGTCGGTGGTTTAATGGTTAGTGTGTGCGGCTCTTGTGCATGAGAACGTGGGTTCGTTCCCTGCTCAGACCACCTTACATTTTTTGCGACGACGGTCACCCCTTTTAGAGATGGCGACACTATCGAGTACCTGGCCATGAAAAGCTTCTCAAAATACCGTTCGGAACCGGTGTAAAAATTTAGGTCCCAATTATTGAGTGAAAAATTATAAAATCCACAGCTCACTGGTTGTGAGAAGCTCTCCTCAATTCCTTCATGGGATGTAATGGGAAACAATTTTTTTTATGTGCTGACTTCATACCCAGATGTAACGGGTTTTAGATGCCAATGAAAATCTTTATTCCTGTGAAAGTACGTTCGATGCCAGTATGTATGGAACTCGATTTCTTTTGCATGGCCACCACGGGCACGCTTGCAAAAGTCCAGACGCTGAACCCAATTTTCGACGGTTTTCAAGCAAAAATCGGCCGATACTGCTGCAATTTCACGTTCGATATTCGTACGAAGTTCATCAATCGTCGCTGGCTTGTTGGCATAGACCATAGACTTGACGTAGCCCCACAGGAAATAATCTAACGGCGTCAAATCGCACGACCGAGGTGGCCAATCGACTGGGCCATTTCGTGAGATAACACGTTCACCAAAATTGGTTTCCAATAAATTGATTGCGGCATTCGCTGTGTGGCTTGTGGCGCCGTCCTGTTGGAACCACATGTCCTCCAAGTCCATATTATCCAATTGGGGCCAAAAATATTCGGATATCATTGAACGGTAGCGATTCGCATTCACAGTTATGTGCCGGTCTTGATCATCACGGAAGAAGTACGGCCCAATGACTCATGGATTACGTGTGGATTGCTGTCTGACCAATAACGCATATTTTGCTTATTGACGAAGCCATTCAGCCAGAAATGAGCCTCATCGCTGCAGATGATTTTCCGATGAAAATCCGAAACAATTTCAAGTTGTTGCTCAGCCCAATTCACGAACATACGACGCTTATGGTGGTCAAGCGGCTTCAGTTTTTGCGTCAATTTGATCTTATAAGGATGTAGGCCAAAATCTTTTCGCAAAATTCGCCACAACCACGTCACAGAGATGCACAACGCTTGAGAACGACGTGTGAGAGACACATTTGGGCTTTCTTGAACTGAAGCCTCAGCGGCAGCAATATTCTCGACACTACGTGCACTTCTTTGTCTCACTGGCACGGGAAAATTTTGTACTGTGCCTGTGGATTCAAATTTTTCCACTAGACGCTCAATTGTTGATCTGGTAGGACGATTATGACGACCATAAATTGGAGGTAGCGCTCTTAAAGTTGAGGCCACTGACTCCAAATTCCGGTTGTAAATTTTAATAATTTCGACTCGTTGTTGGCCTCGTACATCTTTCCATGATGAAGTGGCAAACCTTACTGAAGAGAAATGTCTAAAGAGCGGGAAAAAATATGGCGTCGTTTGCTGTTCCTATCGATTTACTTTTGTAGCGTCTCTGTTGAAAAACCCTTTAGATCTAAAACTTTGTAAGAAGTATTCATGTACGGCCTCAGAATAGATCAGTTGAAACAACCGAATTGAACGTACTTGAATTTAGAGGCTGTCACAACCTAAAGAAATTTATTAAAACAACCGAAAATTCGGTTCTTGCAACCGAACCAAAAATTAAATAGAGTTGTGGCGACTGAAATATGCGTTTGTCACAACTGCGTGTTTGTTTATGGTTTTGTTGTGACCTAAGTTTAAAAAATAATACGTGTTAATTTTAAAAATATATAATTCATATAAAAATAAAAATAAATGGTTTCCCATTACATCCCATGAAGGGACAGGGAAGAACTTCTCACAATCACTGTGCTGTGCGCTGTCCAGTTTTCACTCACTGATTGGGAGTTGAGGCCACTGACTCTAAATTTCGGTAGTAAATTTTAATAATTTCGACTCGTTGTTGGCTCGTATATCTTTCCATGATGAAATGACAAACCTTACTGAAGAGAAATGTCAAAAGAGCGGGAAAAAATATGGCATCGCTTGCTGTCCCTATCGATTTACTTTTGTAGCGTCTTTGTTGAAAACCCCTTTACAATAAATATGAGGTGATTTCACTAACATTAGGTTGAATTAATGTTGCACATTGTTTGAAACAACTAAGTTAGAATACACACAAGCTGACCGTTATATGTTAGTTTAACACACCACCAACTGCCCGTTTACATTCGAATGTTAATTTAACCATTAAGTCGTGGTGTTATACATTTATTTAATTATTCCATGTTTGTACATGATTCCCGACAACTTGTTTATCCGAATACCAACCAAGTCTTTTCTTTTCAGAGCCAAGACTTTAAACACCAGAGCTATACCGTCAGCTGTCTGCTGGAGCTTGGCTAGTTATATTTCGTTTTGCATCCAATGAATCATGCAAAATCTATGAACTTTAACATTTCTATCACAAATTGACCCAAATGAATGCTGCCAAAAATGACGGGAAACACCACCTAATTTTCTGTAGAAAAATCACATAAATACCTATATAACCCATTGGCCAATCATTCATCAATCAATGCCGTATGATGTCCAACCATCAGTAAGTGGCGGTGAGGCGACGGTGGCGGCTGCTGCAACAGTTGTGTTGCACCTACACGAAACTGCATCCAATGCAATGCGCATGGATGCAATCCTTAATAATCCAATCAATTTTATATTTATTGAGTATCTGTGGAAAATTGAAGACGATGACGACGAGGTTTGGGATGGAATGGAATGGCGGCGGCAACTGTTGCCTGCCTGCCTCATAGCAAAAGCATCGTTTATGGTTTAACAGTTGCTGTATTACTTTGTAAATTGTTTCTTTTAACTCTGAACTTTGGCAAAAGTGTTGGTTATGACGTCGACAGAAATAGCGACATCGGCATCGACAGCATCATCCACATCGACAACAGCATTAAATTCGATGTCTATCTCAAAGATGTAGCAGATATGGCTGATGATGACGATGACGATGCAAAAGATGATGGTTATTGATTGGGTTGCCGGCTGGTGTTTATCGAATATTTACAAGTTTGTTTTAGGTTACATGTCAATTTTCGTTTAAATGATTGTCATTATTATTAATATATTTGCCAATATTTTGTCAAGAATTCACCAGTAACATACTTTTCCTCACAATTGTGTAGACGTTTTGTTTTTTTTCCTTAAACGTCACCGTTAATTAACCACCGTTTATGCGGTCTATTGCGCAAACGTATAGACATTAGTGGAGTTAAGACGAATATTAGATACGTTTTCATGTTAATGGTTTGTAATTTGTCATATTTATGACATTCGTATGTACACAGTAAAAAAATATCATGATTTTGATTTTGAATGTCCTCTAAACCAAATGACGTATGTTAAAACGGCGGAAAAAATTAAGTTTTTAACGAACCGATTTACTCATATTGACGAAAACTTTGTTAAATTGAATAAATTTCTTAAATATAGAAAATAGTGCAGAAAATGGATTTCCATTACATCCCATGAAAGGATTGGGGAGAGCTGATGTGTTTCAAATTTCAATTGATTTGTTTCAAATTTCAATTGATGTATTTCAAATTTCAAATAGAAATTTCAAATTCCAATTGATGTATTACAAATTTCAATTCATGTGTTTTAAATTTCAATTGATATGTTTTAAATTTCAATTGATGTGATTCAAATTTCAATTGATGTATTTCAAATTTCAAATAGAAATTTCAAATTTCAATTGATGTATTTCAAATAGAATTTTTAAATTTCAATTGATTTTTTTTCAAATTTCAATTGGAAATGGTGTAGTTGGGCATTGTATCATAATGAAAGTATTGCCGTCCGTCTTGTACAGTGATTTTTGTTTGCGAACCGAGTGTGTTGCATCTTCATGTATACTAAAGTGCCAGGCCATCAGCATGAAAAATTCACCACTTCTGGTGTCTACATGCTAAATCACACCCCCTACAATCCTCAACTTGACTTTTCCACGGGAAACCCCTCAATAATTACTTCGGGGGGGACGGTACCAATTTATGACATCACCTCATAGGATGCTGCCTAGACACCACTTCCGCACTTTCTCTCTCTCTCTAATCAACGAAGTTTCATCAAGGCGATTTTTACAAAGTTCTCAACGTCGTTCCAAACTTCAGGACTCCCCAACATATGTTCAACTATTCTCGATATCCACTCGCAGTTCGGATATATTAGCGTGTTTGACGTCATGCCCCTGATCGATACAGGCCAGGTATGTAAGTAATCTTCGAAGGCGGTAGAAAAACTAACCGACTGAACATAGAAGACACACAAAATTTGGGGAAAATTTTCTTTATTTTTCAACATAATCTCCTTCCAGAACGGTACACTTTTCCAGCGATATTCAGTAGTTTCGATTCCCTGTTTATAGTAAGAACTGTCAAAATCCTTAAACTAGCCATCAACCGCAGACTCCACCTCTTCTTTGTTGGCAAATCTTTTACCACCGAGCCATTTTTTTTCAAATTTGGAAATAGAAAATAGTCCGAGGGAGCTAAATCTGGCGAATAGGGTGCGTGATGAAGCAATTCGAACATTAACTCATTAATTTTGGCCATCGCAATATTGGAGGTGTGAACTGGAGCGTTGTCTTGATAAAACGACACTTTCTCTTTCGCCAAATGCGGCCATTTTGCCACAATTTCATCACTTAAACACTGCAATAAATCAGCATAATATTCGGTATTGATGGTTTTTCCTTTCTGAATATGATCCATAAAAGTTATTCCATGCGCATCCCAAAAAACAGACGCCAAGACCTTGCCTGTAGATGGAACCATCTCCGCCTTCTTTGGACACGACTCTTCCATTTGAGTCCACTGCTTTGATTGTTCCTTTGCCTCGGGTGAGAAGTGGTGGACCCATGTCTCATCTATTGTTATAAATCGATGCAAAAATTCGGATTTATTGCGGTGAAATATGGAAAAAATCACTATACTGACACAAATTCAACAAAACACTCTTTTTGATCCATTGAAAACAAACGCGGCACCCATCTTGCGCACAGCAATCTCATCTTCAAATCTTCGGTCAATATACGATGAATACCACTTTTTGAAATGTCCATCATTTCAGCTAGCTCACGCACCTTCTGCCAACGATCATCCAATACCATTTTGTGGATTTTCGTAACCGTGCCTGGCGTGGAGACCTCAATTGGTAGATCACTATGGTGTTTATCTTGGCAGCTCGTACGGCCTCGTTTAAGCTCTGCTATCCAGTATGCTACAATCGTAAACGAAGGCGCAGACTTCCCCAGAGTAGAATCTTAAACTTACTTATCCGACCTTACACAACGAAGATAACATATTTCGCCAACCACTTCGATCTTTTGCTTTATCTCTCCAGTGGGTAATACCAAGTGTACCCAGGGATTCGTCAACTTGATCGCTCCAGCGCAGTCTTGGTCTTCCTATTTTTAGCCTTTCTTCAAGTTCGGTTTCGAAACCCCTTCGTGCTGGTTCATATTCATCCATTCTACTGACATGGCCTAGCCAGCGCAATCGCGTTATCTTGATTCGCTTAACTATGTCGATGTCGGGATAAAGCTCATACAGCTCATGGCTCGTGCTTTGCCGAAACTCGTCTTTGTGCACTATAGGGCCATAAATCTTCCGGAGTATTTTTCTCTCGAAGACTCCCACAGATGTTTCATCTGCTTGCTATTCTGCGACATAAAGCAAGAGGCGCTGCTCGTTGAAACCATTAATTTTGTCTTGTCCTCATTTACTTTCAGACCCACTATTGCTGACTCCTTCTAGTTCTCGAAAACACCGCAGTAACTTCTCAAATTGTGCGCCGAATGATATCTACATCATCAGCATACGCGTGCAACATGTGACTTTTGCTGCTGATGGTTTTATTCATGTTGACTGCAGCTTTTCTCATAATGATCTCCATTAAGATGTTAAACAGATCGCACGATAGGGTATCGCCTTGCCTGAGGTCTCGTTTGGTTTCGAAAGTATCGGTAAGATCCTTATCATCTTTTACTGCGGATTTGGTGTTCGTCAAGGTCATCCTGCAAAGGCGTATGAGTTTTGCGGAATAGCAAGCTCAGACATTGCTTCGTAGATAATCTAGCTCGTCTTTAATATTGCTTGGACTGAGACCTTTCAAATGAAAATATTGAATTACATAGCGGAGACCAATTTTTTCCATGTTTACAAATCCACTGAGATCGTTTACTTTTGATGGCTCAAATAAAAATACTAAACAACGTGACGCCTTGAAACTGAAAACATATGGTTTAAAAGGTTGCCACTTTTCCCCAAATTATTTTTTTTTCAATAAGTGACTGCCAGGTGTGGATTTTAGTCAGGCGGCGTGTCTGAGCCTTACTGTTTTGAAGATGAGGCCGAAATTGCAGTGATTGTGAACGGCATTCGTTACCGGAACATGATAATGGAGTTTTTGTGGCCTCAACTGGACGGCATGGCTCTGGACGATATGTGTTTTCAGCAAGACGACGCCACCTCCCACATCGCGCATGAAACAATCGATTTATTGCAACAACGATATCCAGAACAAATTATCTCAAGAAATTCTGATGTCAACTGGCCACCAAGATCATACGATTTAACGCAGTGCGATATCTTTCCTTGGGGTTTTGTGAAATCTCGGGTTTATGCGAATAAACCAGAAACAATTCCTGAACTCAAATCCGAGATCCAATGCGTCATCGGTGAGATACAGCCACATCTCTGGGAAAAAATCATGGAAAGGTTCATGAAAAGAGTAAGGGCCTGTCATCAGAGCCATGGGGGCCATTTGACTGATATTTTCTTCCATACTTAATTGGAATATAACTTCATTACAACCCAATAAAAACATCACAACTATCTCAAAAAATACGTGTTTTTATTTTAAAATGAAAAAGTGCATTCTTACGGGGACACCCTTTATATGTAATTTATTTAGTTCAACAGAATAAAACAATGTAAAATAATATTACCATAGAGCCTGTAGTACCAATAGTCTGAAAAAAATACAGTAGACAGTTGTCCGAGGCCTTCGGCCACGGACTGTCCCTGCAGGCTGTGTCAGAGACACGGCCATTAAGTTTAACGTAGAATACGTCATCCGATAAGACAGAAAACATATATAACAATAAATGATAAATAACATAAGCAAATGAATTTATTTATTTGATAGTTACTTTTGATAATATACATAAGCTTATGGTAGGAAAAATAGGATAAATATGTTTTTAAATTAAAAGAGTAAGGATAAATGATAAATAACAGACGCAAATCAATTTGATTTATATTTTTTATAATTATATATCCATGTTAAATTCAAATTCACATTTAACATTTTGTTTCACTTAAATACATAAGTAAATATACGAAATTTCAATATTTCATCAATCAAAACAACAGCCGAAGGTTTGTGTCCACACTGAAACAGCAGCATAGTTTGTGTTCACGCTACAAACTCAAACCATAGATTCATACTTAGAGTAGATCTACCAGTTCTCCCACCAAATTTATGACATTTGGCCTGGTGTGATATTTACGTTTGATGTTGAAAAGAATTGCTTTACTAATACCAGATAGAGGCAATGATTCAAAACAACGAACAAAATAACAACAACGGCATTTCGTTTTGTGTGTTAAAATTATTGTGTTAAATACAACACAAATGTATGCTAACAATAACAGTCAATAAAAAAGTGTAAAACACATTTAAATTTCAGAGTTTTTCACCAAACTGACATGAAAAATTAAAGCAAGAAGTTATTGTAATTCCACCTGGTGTATATCACTTTTCGTCAAACATCTCTATCACACCGACCGCATCACGAAGAGTGTGAAAGGAAACGTCAGATGAGCCAAATATTCTCTCTAGTCTGAGATTACTCTATGACTCTATGACTCAAACCCTCAACCAAACACCACACATATGTTTGAGTGTATGTGTTTAAACAATTTTCATTTGAGACATTTAAATATTAGGAAGATATCAACCAATAGGAAATGTATATCAAACGAAAGATAACATCTTCATTTACCTACAAAAAAATTTTTAAAAAAAGTTATCTCGCCGTTTCCTCATAATCAATGAAATAAAGATTACAACAATAACAATCTGACATGACTCCCTATACCGTAAGGTAAGACGTATTCTACGCCAAAAACACATAGACATATCACTATTAATTGCTGTCGAAAAAAGGCACCCTGTACTTGTTGTTCCCGTTTTTGAAGTTTAATTCAAACCGTGGTTTACCGCCTCCAAACGGTTATGTATTTAAAATCATTTTCACGGTTACCAACCCTTCTTACACAATTTGCAACAAATTTAAACAGATATTTTATAACTAAAATCCAAATATTTTACCCAGGAAATGCATCATTTTATATCAGCTCATTTCTCAGCATCGCTGTTGTGCTGTTGACTTTTATGTTTTACACATTCAACAACAAAATGATTTAAAGCCATCAACAACAAACACCACTTCCCATAAGATTGATTGACTTGATAGTAATTTTAATGAAAAATTAAAATTTAATGTAATTTTCTGATTTTTATGCAGTCAGTCACAACCAACAACAACAGCAGGAGCAGCGGCAGCAACTTCAACATTATACGGAGAAAAATGTACTAAGTTTATATACGAGTATACGAGGGTAACTACTCGCACAGAAACAGATAATAAACATTTAGACAGACTGTCGTTTGTTGGTTGTTGTTTAAGTTGTTGCTGTCTGCTGTGACAGCAACAGATCTGGCCACAACATAAGCGTTGATATTTGAACACTCCTCAATGTAACGTGTCTCCCTTCCTATGTACGAGTATATCTCTCAGTACGAGTTCAGCTAACTATCGGGCTCTAATGAAAGTTATACAACCAAGAGGGGATAATTCAAATGTTGCTTTTATTTTTCTGAATATTTTCCTTCTAACAGATTACAACATCAGCAGCAACAACAACAACGTTATGTTTAAAGTGATCTCAACTGGTCTCCCGAATGAATGGCCCGTCCACAGGGATGAGAAAATTTTGTAAGTGACCATTTTTGTGGCATCAATCAAAATTATAACAACAATAGTTGGTTCATAGATAATAAAGCTGGCAAATGACTACAGTGCGCTAATATGAACTGGTACCATTGTCTGGCTGCAGCGAAAGTACACACAAGTTGAAGCACAGCGAGAAATATATGAAACCAGTCACAAAGATAACAGGACCTTACAACGACATACAACTTACAAGAGCAAACCACAGGTTATCTTATCACATCCTTTAATTTCCACGAAATTCTGTACATGTACTAGCTCGCTCTCGTATTACATATGACAAGATTCGGTGTGTTTCGAATTTCATCGCGGGATAAAGTTGAGATATTGCATTTATTTTTAGTACAGAAGATGCGTTTAAGACGGAATAGGCTTGTTTTCGTTAGAATACAGCGATTATCGCTTGCTAGCTTGTAACCAGACGGTCAAACTAGCGATAATGTGTATAATATATAATCGTCCTCCTCTAACGCATAGTATGCATGTATTTCTGCAAATGTGTATATTCTTCTCCTTATGTTCGAACTCACAATAACGATATCCAACACTGTTTTTCTGACTTTTTTCAGACTGGCAACTCTATGGCTGCTTAAGACTGAAATGGAAGCGGTAATTATAAGCTCCACTTAATATTGCTTAGCTCCCCATAAAAAATAAGTGATAATCTAAGCAAACGGTATATCCAAAACCCTCCTAATATCTTAGGACCTCGTACCCCACTGTCATCATATGATAAGTGGGTACATCTACTTCGAAGGAAAATATACAAAAGGGTAAATATTTTTTTTTTTTTTGAAAAAAAAATTATCGATTGAAAATTATAGATTATCCTTGAAAATGGTCAACGAAGTTGGTTGAAATATTGGATAAAAAAGAACAAAATTGTGATAATAAGAAACACATACAACATTAGGGCTGTTTTTTATTCCATTAAGCTATTGCCGTTTATGATTAGTTAAAACAACGATCCACACTTAATGCTATGTAATCTGGCAAAATATGCTGTAAGGGTGAACAAGTGCCAATAAATTAATACCTGGTAGCAGCAGGTGTTGTAGTTGTAGGCAGCAACAACAGGCATTTTGTGTTTGTTCATTCGTTTCAGTTGTCAAACTCAGACATCAAACAAATGTATACCAAGAACATAAAAAAAACTACAAAAACAAAATAAATATGAGTTTGACAAGTGCTCACTTGTTCAAAAGACTATGCCTGATAGATAATTCAAGCATTATCAAATACATATGTATAACATTTACCGCACGTTGTTGTAAAAAATGTAATTCCAATTTTATTTTCAATCGAAAATAAAAATTGATCCTTAAAATTTATAGATACAAAATATACGTAGTTTTCCATTAAATAAAATAATTTAAATGAAATTACTATGTGTAAGCCATTTAGCAAATTTCTGTTTTTGAGTCACTCCTTCGTTTATAACATTTTCTTCATTCACAAGAAATGATAATAAAATTTACCTAAAACTGCAGTTACACCTACCAAGATTATCGCTTTTTCGGGATTATAAATATCAAACTCCATAAAAAAAACGGTGAATTCCGAAAATGCGATAATCTTGGTAGGTGTAAATGCCGCTTTAGATAACCTTTTGTTGAAAATTGAACATGTGGCAACATTGTCATTACTCAAGTCTGAATTTAAATGTGAAATTGAATTGACGCTTAATATCGCTTAGCTGCCCCGTACTAATTAAGCTATAATTGACTTGAACGGGTTAAAAAAACGCAATTATTGTTTCCTAACTCTAAACTAAATGCATAATTTGTTTTTCATTTCCTCCCACATTTAGTCTCAAGAATCCCCCACAACGTATCGAAATTAAAAACTACAATATTTCCAATTGAAATTTGAAAAGTCAATTGAAAATTAAAAATTCTATATGAAATTTGAAATACATAAATTGAAATTTGAAAATTCTATTTGAAATTTGAAATACATCAATTGAAATTTAAAAAAGATCAATTGTAATTTAAAAGACATCAATTGAAATTTAAGGTACATCAATTGAATTTTAAAAAACATCAATTGAAATTTAAAATACATCAATTGAAATTTGAAATACATCAATTGAAATGTAAACACGTCAGTTCAAATTTAAAATACACCACTGAAATTTAAAAATCTATTACATAAAATCGGTTAATAATTTTTAAATTTCAAGTGACGAATTTCAAATTTCAATTGCTGTCTTCTAAATTTCATTTGATGTCTTTAAAATTTCAATTGAAAAAGGTACAATTGAATTACAAAATTAACAATTAACATGGATATCTGGATTATATCAATAGAATTTTTAAATTTAAACCTATGTGTTTAAAATTTCAAAAGAATTTTTAAATTTCAATTGGTTTATTTTAAATTTCAATTGAAAAAAGTACAATTGAAAATATGAATTATATATTTCTAAAATTATCACGTATTATTTTTTAAACTTAGGTCACAACAAAATCATAAACAAAAACGCAGTTGTGACAAACGCATATTTCAGTCGCCACAACTCTATTTAATTTGCAAGAACCGAATTTTCGGTTGTTTTAATAAATTTCTTTCGGTTGTGACAGTCTCTAAATTCAAGTACGTCCAATTCGGTTGTTTCATCTGATCTATTCTGAGGCCGTACATGAATACTTCTGACTAAGTTTTAGATCTAGTATTTTTTTTATTTCTTTTGTTTTGGATTGAAATATGTTCAATCGATGTATTTTAAATTTCAGTAGATGTATTTAAATTTCAGTAGATGTATTTAAATTTCAATTGATGTATTTAAATGCCACTTGATGTATTTTAATTTTCAAAAATAATTTTCATCATTTCCCCTACGGGAATTTTTATTCGGTCTGTTTTCCAATATAATTTTAAAATTTCAATTGATATTTTTCAAAATAAAACGGGTCGATTTTAAGAGGCCTGCGGCAATCCACAATAGATGTCACTACATGACACCCACTTCTATCTTCGAGAGAAACTTATGTAACCGGACAGGCAGGAGTGGAAGGCATGCATACCATGTAATAAAGGGTATTTAGTCTTATATCCGGTTGGCTAAAACCAGGTGACATTGCACAAAGGCTACCAGACAATTGTAGTGCCTTTCAGACAAAAGTCATAGAAATCGGAGAAGTTTCCCTATGTCTGGGACGGAACATCATCATTATTTACTTTGACGCTATAAAATCTCTGCAAACTATAATCCTAACATCAACATCTGTCCAATAAAAAAAAATAAATAAATAAATGGTTTCCCATTACATCCCATGAAGGGACAATTTTTAACGACATTTTTAAGGTGGTTAGAGCAGGATTCCAACCCAGGACCTCATGTACAAGAGCCGCGCACACTAACCATTGCACCACCGACGGTCTGTCCAATACCGCAGTGAATCTCTGAATAAGATGGGCAAGCTAATCGAAATTCATGTTACATGGTTGCCGGGCACAGGAACCATACAGGGAACCATGGAGCTTATGGTTCTTACCTGTTCCATTGGATCTGGAGTATGTGGGTATGTCCGTTTCTGCAAGCAAGCTCATACTTATAATCGAAGCTCTCAAACATGCGAATGATGGATGGTATGTACACGCTGAAAAATAACTGCCTCTCTAATATATCTCCCAAACATATTCTGCAGGAACCATGTATATGTTTGGAACACACTTCAAACATTAATATGTTTTCAAGTCCCAAACTCACTTGTGTTTAAATGTAAACAACATCATGTTTACTGGCAAACATGTATGCTTTCACGTGGAAACATATGCGTATTTCCCCCCTTTCTTTGTTGTCTCTCACGTTTTTGTTTTCGGAAGGTTTCAGCAATGCGCTGGTCATCACTATGCATTAGTACACAAAGAATATATACAAATCTAGTTCATGCAAGCAATTTGATCCCACATTTAGGAATATTTATGACTCACTGACTGAGAGAATACATACAAAAATACAGAAACATACTAACAAGATAGACTCTTTCGTCGTTGCCCTCTCCTGACCATAGACAGTGCAACAAACACAGCTGTATTTGTATCACATACATAAATATATGTGGGTCGCAAACACATATATTCTAACATATTAATCATTGTGTCTCAAACATGTAATATTGAATAGCAAACACAGTGTGTTTGGACACAAGTATATTATATTTGCGACAAGCTCCAAACATACTTTATATTTGCATCCAAACAATAACGGCGTGTAGGCACAAAATGTAGGAACACCAGGCAAGTATGAGCAATTATGACCCTAATCGTACGCTAAACGTTATATCCATTCCTAGGCAAGATATCACTATGCTAGTAGCTGTGATCACTGTACACTGTTTAATAGACAGACACGAGTCTATGGTTGGAATCTCAGCTGTTGATTACTGCAGAATCTGTGGGAATGAAGAGGAAGACGAAATCATCGAGTATATTACATTCTATAGCCCGGCCTTTTGTATGAGTATGATACAATATCTAGGATTTTGCTTGATGTTGGATGTACAAGACATTCAGGGAGATAAACTAAATGATTTTAGGCGTTTTTTGCAGAGGAATCACGGGTTAAATAGGGGCAAATGTATGAATTTTCAGCAGTCACATCCTGGAATACCAAATGTCCCATAACTATACCAGGTAAATTTACAAGTTCAACAATGGAAACGGAATATGGCATCCCGTGGTATAACAACGGTCCTTATCGGACAGAGTGTGTCAATAATGACAGCCGCCTCTACCTAACATAACCTAACCTAACATGTCGTAAGGAGTTGGTACACTGGTAAAAATCAACGCGAAAGTGAATTATTTCAAGGCAATCAGTTTTTTGAAACATTAGCATTAATGAAACGACGACATTGCATTTCGTCCATCAGCAAAACAACATATTCATCGCATTAGTAAAACATATGTATTCATGGCAGCAATGCAACACATTCATCGCAGCAGTGCTACATTTTCGTCACAACGGTGAAACTTTTTAATGAAATCAGTTTCGAATTATTGTTAATTTTAATTTTCAGTTAATGTATGAGAAATTCATACTACAAGCTTACAAGCTCAAGTTTCGTTTCGGCGGTGTATTCATACTCACAGTCGATAAAAATATTCTTTGACGCAAAAAAACTATTTCTCTCGTGTGTCGAAGTTTTCCCTTCCGGTTCACATATTCTATTTAATTTATTATTAATTTCTTAAATTAATTTCTTTCGGCTTGTTGTTTTATTGGATGAAGCCATATCTCCCTGGTAAGTAAAATTTTTAAAACAGATAATAAACATTTACCATCCCTGCCAGATTGCCAACAATATTGCTCTAATGCGGGGTAATGTTGGATGATGGGTTGATTGGTTGGTCGGCTGTTTGGTTGGTTACATGAAATCACTCGTTGCGGCAACAGAGTGTGCAGCATGTCATCAAACATGATTTTGATTAACTTCTGCCACAAGACAATCAACAGCCCAAAAACAAAAACACCAGTAGAAATTACTCAATCACTCTGCTGACACCAACAACACTGCGAACAGCAACAACAGCAACAAAACAACAATGTGAATAAAATTAAAACATGCAACACAACACCAACAACAGCAACAATATAAGAAATGTTTCCCATGCTCGTAAATATCAGAAGAAAAAAATCAAGCACCGCTCCCAAGTGTCGACACAGTAATTTATAAAACAAAAAAAAATATTGTTTTTAAATTTATTTTTGTACAACAACATAAATTGTTTTAAAATGTTGTTAAAAATTGTGTTAACACACATACAAACACACACGTATAAACAGACTTGGAGTAACAATTTAGCTATAATTTTTGTTATTTTGCGGAAGAGAAATTTCTTTTATGGGTTTGGCAAATTTCCAAATTGATGGAATGAATAATTATGGACGGCACTTTTAGGGGTTCAAATAGCAGTGAAAATATCGACATCATTATTTTTTTACATACGATGGGATTATTGGTGTATTAAGGTGACCAGTCTGGCATTTAAATAGAATTTGAAAGAAACCCAATATTTGCAAACATTCGACTAGATTTGTACATGATCGAAATTGTTAATGTGTTCGGCTATTGTTTAAAGAACACAAGCTACATCCTAGTAGATAAAACATATTTACTTCACCTCGCTAAACTTCATTCTTAATTAGCCACAAAAAACGCAGAGGGGATAAGGGCCAAATCTATATTTATCCAACTGGATTAGCCTTTTCTCTGCACTAGGTATCACTCAGCTATCGCAGGGATTCCTTCACCAGACTCTTCCACTGAAGTCTTGGTTATCCTATATAGTGGCTTCTTTAACACATATTTTTTCTAACAGATAAAGGGTGATTTTATTGTTATTTGATTTTCCAAGTTTTTTCAATTCCCTTGTGATTGATTCTTGACGTGTGTCAAAGTCAACCATGCTTAATTACAATACCATTTCATCAGGGAGAACTTACACCCGAACAACGTTAGAAACAAAAATTTGAACTAAAACCGACAATTTGGGAAAATTAAAAATTTTGCATCTCAAACACTTATTTCTCTTGGTCAGTTAAAGGTTCATATTGTATTCACTCACTGTACAAGACGAACAGCAATCAATTATACGAATCTACATTGCAATATCAAATGAGTCCGAGCGATGTTTGGATGATTTAAAACATTATAAAATTCTTAAGTCTCTACCAAACCAGAATTGGTGTGAATTACTTTCATCTTAAGTTTCGTCAAAATGTACTGCCCTATCGGAAGATTCTATAACTGCTTACCTGGAACAACGTGGCAAGAGAGGTATTAAAAGGCTTCGTAGTGCTCGTTCCGACGAGAATATCGCTGGTGTGGCTGAAGGTATCGCTGATGACCCGTCAGCAACAACCAGACGATATTGCACGCAATGGACGCAATACACGTTCGTCTCTGTAGCACCTTTGATGAAAGAATTGCAGATATTCCCAAACTTAATGCAGGCAGTCCGTCAGTTACTGCCTGCAGAACAGCAATCGCGTCTAAACTACGTTCACGCTTTACCCGACGTCAAGAACGCAAGGGAAAATATTTGCCAAAAATTATGAATGACGAGGCCAATTTTATCTGAGAGGATACGGAATCAAATTTGCTAATATGGGGGACTGAGAATCCACGTAGCATTCACGAAAAGCCACAACATCCACTCATAGTCACTGCATGGTGCGCTGTTTATGCCGTAGGTGCCATTGTGTCTTATTTTATCGATGACGCCATGGGTAACACGGTTACAGTGGCTCGGGGTAAAGATTATAAATATTTAAAATTAACTTTGACAGTGTGAAAAATTGCGTGAGACTAGTATATTTCCGTGTTTCTCTCGTATTGAAAATGACCAAATTACCATAGTGTTGGAAGAAAATGGCCTTGCATTCCTTACTGAAATAGTCGTACGGTCAGATTTGGCCCGCCGGCCATAGTTTGCCAAACCCTACTCTAACGAATTGCATGTAGGCTTACTTGCAAATGTTTATTTTCTTCTTCGTGCCTTTTAATTCAAAATAGCGACATCTAACGATAGCGACATCTAACGATAATGAATTGATACTGAATTTTTTATACTTCTAACTTTATGACTGCTTCAGAGAGTGGAGGAGCCACTCAACGTTGCAGGATGTTGGCGCAGACACTTTTACGGACGGATCTAAGATGGATAGTGTGTCTACTTCACTCGGTATAACACTCTGTAGTAGGGAAGAGTCTAAAAATCTTCTCGGACAGCCAAGCGGCTTTAAGGGCTCTATCCTCAGTAGAGAATAGATCGATACTGTTTCAAAAATACAGGAGTTTTCTAGACGAGATTGGCGCGGCGGCAAGACTCCCTAGGATGGGTACCGGGATTTTATTACGGGGGGCCCAGTTTTAAATTTACGTTGAAAAATGGCACTACATTCAAAAATTGATACTGAAGGACCGAATTTTTGGGGGGAGGCCCAAGCCCTCCTTCCCACTGCGTACATGCCTGGGACCGGCTCATGCGGAAAAAGTCGGAAACGAAACCAGTGATGAACTAGCTAGGAAAGGATCTAGCGTGGAATGCTGATATACAAAGTTTAATTGAAAGCCATCTAAGATTGGTGTGTAACACGATTGATCGATCGCCACTTCAACTACGGGGCCGATAAAAACCGAGACAACCATGTAGCATATTACGGGGTTGTTGGAATAGATATGACGGTAAAAGAACCGAGTTTGTGATGACTCTCGATAGGAATACAATAGCCAAAATGACAGCTGTCATAACCGGTCACACAACGATTGATACACATGCTGCTACCATTAGAATACAATACAGGCGTTTCTGTCGTAGTTGCGACGACAAACTAATGAAGGAAACTCCTAAAAACTATCTCCGATAGTACCCAGCCTTGACAGATATAAGGAGTACAACTTTGTGGACATGACTTTCCGAGAAGACATTGACCCCAATGACTGCTGAACTATTATCCATTAGCCAGTCGGTCACTTCTCTAGTAGCTAAAATATCAGACTGATATATGGGTGATTGTTCGGAAATTGTTATTTTTCAGATATCAATTTTTCCAAACCTCGATATGTCTGCAGTACCATTTTTTTACGTTTCTGAATGTTATCATGGTCCAAAAGTATGATCTGAAGATCACTATACTACAACACCAAAGCAATCGAAGTTATGGAGCATTGATGGTATTCCGATGCCACGGTAGTGACTGCCTGAACGAAACTTGACAAATCAAAGTGTTGATATGATAAAACAATTTTATATATATATCAATTGAATAAAACGCACTATTTTAATGTCTTAACTAATTTATTTAGTTAACTTCGCCAATAGACTAATACCTTTCACGACCTACACAAGACTGACGATTGCCACAAGATATGTCAAATACTTCACTCTCGTTTTGCCAGGCCTTCGCAAAAGCCTACTGTGTTGCCAGGTCTTCGCAAAAGCCTACTGTGTTGTCAGGTCTTTGCAACAGCCTACTCCACATTAATCATTCAGTGTCAAGAAACCATTATTTATCAATTTTATTCAGTATTGGAAACTATATGACACGGTTGTGACAGCCACGGTTGTGACTTTCAGTGTTTAACCTAACCGTGCTACAGACCGGTTTGGAATTCGACAAGTTCCAAAGACAATGAAGTTCAGACAATGAAATATTACTTTCATAACCGGGAATCAAGCCTAAATATCGTACGGCATATGTGAATCATAAGAGAACGGTTGTGACGTATTATTTTGTGACTTAGCTTTTCAATTTTTCGAATTGAATTCCCCTTCGTATACATGTGCGTGTGTTGACTTCTGCCGGTGTAAATACTGCCACTACCCCCTCCACTCCAAAATGCCAGCAAATGGGTCATATTGAAACCCCGGAGATGGCGCCACCACAGTCGAATTCAAATTGTACAAAATTCTGACAAAACTGTTGGACAGACTTCGTGGACCGTTCAATAACCATGGCGTGCATATTCCTCCAATTTTTTTGCGTAGAATTGTAAATCCAAATGTCCCTTAGAACATATATGCAGGTAACTTCTTTCAAGCCACGTCCTTGACGGATATTACTGCTGAAGTCCTGAATTCGATACGGAGGACAGGCCATGGTTGTGACATTTTGAACAGTTTTTTCTCCCTAAAACCGACTTACACGGTTCAGAATGGAATGTGTTTCATGGAAATAATAGAGTACCATCGTAGCTTCGGGAACATGTCGCAATTTAATCACCATTCGAACATTTTAGGGTGGGAAAATTCAAAGGACGAGAAAATGACAATTTCCAAACAATCACCCATATGCTACAATGATAAGGTATTCTACCAGAAAGGGGCAACCTTAGTTTCGTAGACTATACCCGGTAGCCTGCTGATCATTTTCGACCCATCGGTGTAGAAATTCGAGTATACCTCTATACCAGGAACCTGTTTGTCCCAGAAATCCCTTTCCAGTATGAGTGTGTGATATTTCCGATCGAATAGTGGTACCGCTTTCGATTAGTCGACTAATGCAGGTATGTTGGGTGTACCTTTCAGCACTGTTCCTGACCGACTGCGACCATTCCCCATTGTGAGAGTTGCCTTAACCTGATGGCAGATGTGGAAACAATCTTCCTGCCTATAATGTCCACCGGCAATAAATATAATATTACATTCAGTGCATCAGTGGGTATTTTGTGTAGACCATCCGTGATAAATATCGTCGCCATTCTCCGAACCCTAGTCAATAGTAGTGCACAACAGGTGGGTTTCTCAAGTAACTGTAACCACGTGATAACTTTATAATGCATTCTTGGTGTCACCACCTCTGTATAGATCCAGTGAACAATCCTCAGAGAAAGCCCCATGTACAACCTATAGCCCTCTTGCAGGTGTGTATAACTATCATTGCCATTTTCCAAAGTAATATACCCATGTATTTGGCAACTCCACGAGTTTAATTTCAGAACCATCCAACGTGATCGGTTCAACTATATGCATTTTATACCTTCATAGCAAAAGGTCCAGCCCGATCATAGCTGAATTTACTGACTTACTTAGGTGCCCCCTCACAACCCAGAGGGGTCAAGGATCTTACAAAATAAGAATAAGATGTTTCCCCATCCGGCCCAGTTGGCAGCACCAAGCTCTCGCAGGCAATATTCAACCTGATCTTTACAGCGAAGTCTTGGTTGTCTTCCTTTTTTTCGGCGTCCTTCGAGTACGTTTTCAAATACGTACTGGTTCACCCTGATCCATTCTACTGACATGACCTAGCCAGCGCAAATCAATACTCGCCCGCCAGTGTACGTCTATCAGCCGTTCTAAAGTCTTCAGTAGGAATGATGTCAGGCTTATAGCCTAAAGTATTCAGGATCAATTTGGGAGGCAATTGTAGACCTCCATCCTCTAGGTATGTATCTGAAATGTATACACACGATATAAAGTTATCATCCAGAGGATCAATATATCAGCCACGTTACTCATGATAAATTTCAACCGAAACTCGTCTACTGCATCGTTAAGGCGTAGGTATATTGCATGGAGAGTCGTTTGGTCGAAGTTCCTATCTCATCCGTGAAATCTTATAGCTACAGTATCCTCATCGAAACGAGCACTACGAGGTCTTCCGGTTCCTCTTTTGTGACGCGTTATTAGTTGAAATATCAGTTCATTTGGATTTCCTTGCAGGTGGTCACTCCACACACAACTGATTGAAAAGTTTCCGAATGAAAATCATGAACATTTTAGGCTCAATTTCAAATTACGACTATTATGGCATGAAATATCGACTAAACAGAAAAATACATGCACGCATGATCACATCCATATGAGTAAAGTCTTTGGCCAACTATAATGATTTGCGTTTACTTTCATTTCTTGCGCACTTTAAGATGTCGAAACCGCACTCAAGCAGCGAATTTTGTCACGTACAACTTTCGTTTGGTTACCTACTCCTAACCCATATAATTGAGTAATTATGCCAAAAAACCTAATCAAAAATTGCCTTTACAATGGCTGACGTTGTTGTATCTCTTCTCCTGCACCTATAAGGTTGGTTGTCATTCCCAGTTGTTTGTTGCAATTATCCCTTGTGGCATTTTGCACCCACCACTCGATAGTGGTGTCTTATTATGGTGTGTGGTAAAGTAACTTATGTGCATATTGTATACGTTACTTAATCTATGGTTATTTGCAACTCTTTAACTGTTGATTTCTATGCTGAAATCGTCAGATTTGAGAGGGGGTGGGGGGGAGTCTTGTAAACACATCTGTAATGTAGCAAATTAAATTGACAAAAGCACCGAAAATGCCAAGTAACTACATTAACATTGGCCAATAATGCACGAGTAAATTACAACATTTTCCTTTTTGTTGGCTGCTCCTTTTGTAAACTAATTTCATGTTTTGTTTCCGCGTAATTATAGTAATTCTCTGAGGAAAATTACAGGTAATTGAAATTTCAAATAGACACCGGCAACCATTGATGAAATCTTTTTTGTCTAATGCAGGAAAACAATTGGAAATTATGCAACTATTTGGTGGTAGTACCAAGTACTGATGTGTTCCAAGAGTTGCGAAATATTCTTGCGATAAATCACTTTAAGGGACAGTTGGAAATGCAAATTGGTCTTCATTTACAGTGACATGACATTTCGATGGAATCCATGATGAATTAAGATTAGAGGGTTAGAACAAAACAATGCCTCCCATTGGGATGATCGATTTGGTAATCAGATAAAAAGCACAGATTTTGCTATAATACACGCAACATTCGAAAAGATGTATGTATATGTGACATCCTATACCAAGGTATGTGTGGGATTCTTTGTCATAACCGAATTGAAGGTTGTCGCGACCCAATTATAGGTTATCCTTACCAAATTTGAAGAGTGTCACAAGCTAATCAATTTTTTCGTGTAATTAAAACAGTTTTATTGACAATTTAGTTTGCAATATTCTTATCTTATTACCACCAAAATAAATACATCTTTCAATTTGTGCACGCTGAAAATTTTTTCTTTTTTTGTTGTTTGGATGCAAATATAAAGAATGTTTGGAGCTTGTGGCAAATATAATATACTTGTGTCCAAACATATTGTGTTTGCTATTCAATATTACATGTTTGAGACACAATGATTAATATGCTGGAATATATGTATTTGCGACCCACATATATTTAAGTTTGTGACACAAATACAGCTATGTTTGTTGCACTGTCTATGCTCTCGAGAGCGAGAAAATAAAAGAAGGACAACGAGAGAGTCTATCTTGTAAGTGTGTTTCTGTATTTTTGCATTATTCTCTCAGTCAGTCATTCATCAATATTCCTGAATTTGGATGCAAATTGCAGATGAAGTCAGTGTTTCTTGTTTTGGCTGATGCATTGCGTTCTAGTTTCAGGTTTTCAGTCATCAATGGTTCATCGGACAGAGGACATCAAAAGCGCTTGATCAGTGGAAAAAAATAAATGAAGGCTCGAACGCTTAAATGATTTGTGATGTTACTTTGGTTTTTGTGTATGTGTTTCGTATATATGTATGTGTGCTACCAAAGTGAAAAACGATTTTGAGGTAAGAAACTGGAAAGGGCAACAACGTGAAGCCCTTTGTATGTCCGAACCTTTACTGAGAAAATCGGAACGGCAGACCATTTGTGAAATAAACGCTTGGCTTGCATGAACTAGATTTGTATATAAATATATTCGTTGTGTACCAACGCATAGCTGAACCCTTCCGAAAATAAAAACGTGAGAGACAACAAAGAAAGGGGCAAATACGCATTTTTCCACGAAAAAGCATACATGTTTGCTAGTAAACATGATGCTGTTTAAATTTAAACACAAGTGAGTTTGGGACTTGGAAACATATTAATGTTGGAAGTGTGTTCCAAATATAGACATGGTTCCTGCAGAATATGTTAGAGAGGCCGTTATTTTCAGCGTGTGGAAAAAATACCTTCATTTGTGCACCCACAGTTACAGTACCCTCAGCCTACTCCTAGCCGTCCTTAACTAGACCAGTTTTTGAGGCCTTTGGACCCCATAAGTCAGAACGACAAAAAAATATATATTTTTCGAGGCCTTATATTCTTCTCTAATTTCGGTTTTTAACAAGTACTTGTATTGAACCTTGCCCGAACCCCAGCAATTCAACCCGCATCTATGGGCCCGAAATGAATTAAACAATTAAGTACAAATGTTTTGTTTAAAATGTATTAATTAACGTACATGCTGAAAAAACGGTCCCAGCAACATATTATATGTACATGTTTGCAATTGCATTGTTTTCACGAATTGAAGATCTGTCACTTTTTATTTCGCTGTTGTCTGCCTCGTTTTTATTTTCAGCAACTTTCAACAAACAAAGTTATATTTGGGTCACAAAAACATTATATTATATCCTACGATTAATCATTGTGGCCTCAGCATTTAATATTGAATAGCAAAATCAACATGTTTGGGCACAAGTCTACTATGTTTGCGACAAACTTTTATTTGCATCCAAACAACAAAAAAGAACCGAGTTTTAAGCATGCAGAACATTCAAAGACCTATTTAAAATTGTGTAAGGTTCTTTCTGTCCTCTGTTTAGGTATTGCCAAAAATATTCTCTAAAATTGACAGCTAGTGGGTCAAAATTTATTTGCGAATTTTAATGGTTATAGTCCTTTTTAAAAGCATTACCATGGCTTCGTCGATGAAACGTATAGTTAGTGAGTCTAAATGTTCCACACGTATATCGCGGAAGATATATCACCAGGGCTTGTTAAAAACCATAATCCTTCATTTGTAACTTTGATGTCCACCAAATATGCGAAATAAAAACATATTTTTTGGCTACCAAAGTCCCATAATACTATTGATATCAGTGTCCTTCTGGCAGAGAATCCTGGTGCTCTGCCGCTTTTTCCGTCGCATAACACACGTGGCATTTGAAGTTTAGAGGATTGGAGCTTTGCCATGGCATCAAAATATTTTATAGCGAACAAGGCATGTATCACATGATTTCTAGCCTGTCTCTTATCTGATCCATTTTCTTGTACCAGCATATCTAAGACTGGCAACTCCAGTCCCGCTTCGCCCTACATCTTCACATACGCAACCACTTCACACTCAACGAACTAATTGCTTGAAAAGAGGTTGTAGGAACTGCTGCCACTGAATTGCATTCGCCACAACCGAATTGAGGTTGTCACGACTGAATTTAGGTCCCACAATCTAAATTCAGGTGAAGAAACCTTTTATAGTTTGTGACAACCTCTAAGCGGTTGAGGCAACCTCTAATTCGGATGAGAGGACATATAATGTGGTTGTGCAAAACTCTAAATTCGATTACGGGTAATACGGATATTTATTCTATGTGTACAATTTCGTGAGCAATTGTTTGCAAAACCGGAAATCGTAACCCTACTTGGAATTCGCCGTCTTAGCACACCATCGAGCATAACTTTACAAAGTAGAGGGTCAAGTACCGACCCATGTGGAATACTTGTAGTTATCCCTTCAGCAAATGTTTCTAGAAGTATATATGAGTGATATCCAGAATGTATATAGGTGTCTGCATTCCTACCAGAACTCTTTCACTTGCCCCCAATCCGCCGATTTGTAGGCATTCTTCACATTGAGTGTGATCAGCGCGCCACCCCTCCAACGCGTTCACGATATGGCCACTGATGCTATATTTGCCATGTGTTGTATTGTATCAATCGTAGATCGTGACTTCCTGTACCTGAACTGGCGATCAGCGAGGCCATCTCTGTCCTCCCCAGTTTTCAACACACGATTGTAAATTATTACATCCAGGATCTTGCCCATTATTTACAGTAGGCGTATGAGCCGTTTCGAAGATGGCTCGTCAGGTGACTTGATCCCGTTTGTTGACGATCAGCGAGGGCATCTCTGTCCTCCCCAGTTTTCAACATACGAATTATTCCCTCCACATCTTGCCCATTATTTACAGTAGGCGTATGGGCCGTTGATCCCGTTTATTATGAGTATATATTTCCTCGAGCAAGTTTAAAATATTTTGAGAAAGAAGTCCGGTCTCCTGATGATCACTGTCTTCCATGTCTTGTTTGGTATCACGTCCGGGTCCAGACATTATCTCCACCGTGTAGATATCGGAGCTAATCTATACTCCTCTAGGACGTTCATCTTCAATAGGGTACTACAGCCGCTGCGGAAATACGAATGACACATGTATTACGGAGAATTTTCGGACAAGTGATATGATGTGCACTGTACCCTTTCATCCATGCTGTCTGTGCTTTATTGAATTTGTTATGCAGCCGTCGTTGTTCAGCGTGGCTCCTAGCACCGCAGACGCTTCTAGAACACTAAATAAATCCTTTAATAGCATCACAAAAAGCGACTTAGTGGACAAAACACGATTACTCACATCACCCTATTAAAATAATTGACTCTATATTATTCAATACAAGTGTTATTTTCTAACGAATATCTAAAATATTATTTGTTTTTTTTTTGTCTTTTTTTGCTTCCAAGAAAAAAACACATTTTCATTTCAAAATACAACAAATCCTAAATTTAGACAAATTTCCTACATGACCAAATTACCTGCCACTCCATTTAATAAAAATCCCCCCATTTTTATGTAATAAAACTTCCTTATCGATTTTCATCACGACAACACCACCTTTTTTGGTAACGCAATGCAAAGGGATTTAAAGTTTGTTTCTTAAGTCTTTCGTTTCTTTTTTCAGCCTGCAAGTTGCTTCGCACCAAAAAAAAACTAAATATATATCAAATTAAATTCCATTACAACATTAAACCAAAATCGTAACAAAAAACACGTAAAACAAAAAAGATCCAAACCGTTTATACGCTGTCACTATCGTATCTCGCATGATGTAATACCGGACAAAAATCAATTTTCATGAAAAAAATAAACCAAAAGAGAATTTCATTCATAGCGTCTACTTTACATGAAAGTTAATTTGTTACTGATAGCACTGCACAGTGGGGAGTATTCGTTACCTATTTAAAAACTGTTGTTGTTGATCAGAATTGCAAAATTATGAAGGAAAATATGTAGGACACTTGCCAACTCAGGAAGTCCAATTGGCTGTGTTATGCACAAGTGGTCTAAAATTGAGTATTGCCAAAAACATACTCCACAAAATTGAGTATAGGGTTTGAAATTAGTATATTTCCGATTTCAGAAAATTCAATTTAATAAAAAAAAACTGTGAACAAATTTGAAAGTTATAACAAATTTAAAGTTGTTTGTTAAAAAATGGGTGTCACTGTGAAACTTTAAAAAAACAACGGCTAAAAAAAATATTTTACAAAAAATAAATATAAGGTTTTCAAGGACGATAGTTCCGTTTTCAAAACAAAGCTATTCTTAAAAAAATCGCATAACTAAATCAAAAGTTATGGTCTTTTATAGTTTATTTTTTTTTTTGTAAAAAAAAGATACGTTATTATCAGACATGTCTAATTATATGGCAACGGGGTACGGATTGGCCCAGCTGGCACTCTACATTACACCATATATATATAGGCATATTTTAGAGACCGTTGTAACGTGACGTCATGATCCGTCCGTACATAATAATATACACTCACCTAATAATATACACTTCACCTAAGCATACACAACATGCATCACTCGCACCAACTACCGCGAATAATCACAGTCACTGACAAACCCACAAGCTCTGTCGACGTTGTGGACATATTAGCAGCGAACTAGTTTTAATGACCACACGAGAATGAGTGATTGGATGCAATTCTCATTTGCGTCACTACAGCGACGGTACTTAGTATTAAGGTTGACTGGACTCAAGACGTCGCCTCCGAGCGAACAACCAGATAAGATTATTGCATTTTATCTGGGGCTCTAGTTCTGCAAAGGACAGGAGCAATTTTGGGATCCGTTCTTTAGTAAAGACGATGTAAATGCATTGCTACACGGGGGCTTCGGCTCACTGTTCCTACACAGGGGCTTCGGCTCACTGTTTCAACACAGAGATTTCGGCTTACTGTTCCTACACAGGGGTTTCGGCTCACTGTTCCTACACAGGAGTTTCAGCTCACTGTTCCTACACAGGGGTTTCGGCTCACTGTTCCTACACAGGGGCTTCGGCTCACTGTTCCTACACAGGGGCTTCGGCTCTCTGTTTCTACACAGGGGCTTCGACTCACTGTTTCTACACAGGGGTTTCGGCTCACTGTTCCTACACAGGGGTATCGGCTCACTGTTCCTACACAGGGGTTTCGGCTCACGGTTCCTACACAGGGACTTCGGCTCACTGTTCCTACACAGCGGTTTCGGCTCACTGTTCCCATGTAACCCACCCGATTATAACCGATACCGAACCGTTCTCACCGGACATGCAAAGCACATACCGAGCCAGCATACCGCATATCCGATACCGATCCACACAGCGAATCCGAATATTCACGTGTGCAAGATACGGAGTTCCCGATCATCTTAGAATCGATCAGTCCGCAACCAGTCCCAAAAGATTTGTAAAGCCACGGCTAGTATTCCCAGAAGAGTGTTGGCAAGCCGAGACAAGTGGCCCAGGGAAAGTGATGTCAAGCCAAGACAAGGGCCCCCAGAAGAGTTTTGTCAACCAAGACGGGTATTATGAAGCTAATAGGAGTGGTCTCTCCGAGTGAAGCAGTTGATGTTATTCCTGTAAATCAAATTACTTTGTAAACTAAAGATCAATAAAGTATCTGAATTCGAACCCCTCGAAAAGGGTAAACTATTCTGTTCTTATTTCGAAAGTTTTGGTGGATTCTAACGAAAGACTCTTGACATGGCTAAGCTTACCTCAGCCCTCGACAAAACGACGTCACACCGTGCCCTCCGAAATCACAAGACGAGAGAGGGTTTTCTTAGTCGTTACAAATTTCACGTTAATTTAATTAAAACTTAACTTCAAGATTTGGTTTCAGGCGGAGAGTGAGAAATTTGTGTTGAATGGGGAAAATGAGACTTAACTAACTTACAAACTAATAAGAGGAAGAGGAGGTTTAGGATATCTAGGAATAACGAATGAAAGGGGAAGTAGAAGGGAAATTAAGGAGAAAGGAGTAACAATAACACAGCGGTTTTAAAACTAATAGGGGAATTCATGGAAGAATTGGAAAAAATTAATTTTAAAAAAATCAGAGAGAAGGACGGATAAAGACTCATTAATAATTATATGAAGTTATTAACACTGCCATCCAAGTATGCATCTTCAGCGTCTCTACCCGCTGGATGGCTCGGGTGAATATATCCCGGGCCTCTGATTCGGGAGTATTGTCGTGACGTCGACCGGTGGCGGTAGAACGGCGATTAACAGGCTGCAGCCGATCCTTGCCCAATCTGGTGGTCCGTCCACTCTAGCAGTTATTGCAGCCATAGAGTAATATACTAAGAGTGAGGAACAGCCTTCAAAGCTTTGACCGGATGTCACAACGCAAATTAGAATGTCTTCGTGAAAGAGTTGCAGATGACGATACTAGCGATAAACATAATTTGGAAGTCATGGTCATCAATCACACATCATTTAAAAAACATTAGTATCAATCGAACATATTTTAAAAGACATTAGAATCAAACATAATTTACCCTTAGGTTGCCTATCTTTCATTCCTCCATACACTTCCATCTGCATGATTTTCCGACTTCATAGTCGATCGGCTATGGCATCGAAACCCCCGGTTGCAGCGATACTCACAGTCAGACTTTCCGCGTTGCGTTTTACCGCGCGTTTTCACGTCGGGGTTTCTGCACGGACCTTGACAGATGGAGTAGAATATAGTAATCCTCACCATATTTGCGGCGGTTGACCATTAATATGCAATCGCGGAGTTGGTGGGAACGGACCAGACAGTTGGCGCAATATTTCCGCTGACGCACAATTTTGAGCCTCTCTTCAATGCCCAAGTCCAAATATTGTTGACAGCATTCAACTAGATGTTGTTACCTGTGCATTAAGAACGTCGAAAAATTCGTCATTGGTGGCATACAGAAAGAAGGAATTGGGAAGGGAGAAAATAAACCCAAGGAAATAAATCAATTATGTATGTCGGCAATGTTGAGGGAAATGAAACCAGGATAGTTGAGTATACAACCGAGTTTTCGATTCTTCGGGGACAGCAAACCATCTTGAAGGTGAGATTTTCCTTTTTCATAATCTTCTGAGGAGTTTTCCGTTTGTTGCGTTTGTTAAGATCCCTGAAATACTCTCTCTCTCTCGTTCTTCCATTGAGTGTTGAATTCGTGCTGCAACATTGTTAATACTTTCCATGTACCAATGAGAGATAGAGTTTTACATTGAGATCTTCGGGAACTGCTATCAAGTGACACCACGTAAAATCAAGAACTATTGGAAAAACTATTTAACCATGCTGTTTTGCTGTTTGTATAGTCAAATATTAATAAATGCAATGCGCCTATAAATAAACTATTTTTTTTTTCAAATTCAGACAACAGAATCGAAATACAAATTATTTTTGAGTGTTTTTTCGTTGTATCCGCGTGAAAAATAGTCTTACGGAAGACGCCATTGCCATCTGGTAAAAATCGTGAAAAATCGTATGAACCATCTAGGATATTTCTGTCATATTTGCGTTTATGTACCATAGATAAATAAAAGCCATAGATGATTCATAGATGATTCATTTGTTTTTTCGTTGTATCCGCGTGAAAAATAGTCGTACGGAAGACGCCATTGCCATCTGGTAAAAATCGTGAAAAATCGTATGAACCATCTAGGATATTTCTGTCATCTTCGCGTTTATGTACCATAGATAAATAAAAGCCATAGATGATTCATTTGCTTAGTCGCCATTTTCACCAGAGGGCAGGCACATGCTATTTCCGTGACACCATTGTTCACTCGGATGCGACGAAAAAGCACTCAAATATAATTTTTATTTCGATCCTGTTGTTTAAATTTGAAAATAGAATATAAAATAATAGAAAAGCATGCCTCTTTTGATATTTTTTGACAATACAAAATCCCAGAAAGCATGGTTATATAGTTTTTCAGTAGTTTTTGTTTCCAGGGAAATTTGCCCGTACCTAATACTCCGGCTCCATCTAGAAAATGTCCCTTTACTTTCAAATCCACCACTTATCTTTCACCATCTATAGTTTTTTATTTATCTATAGCTGACCCGGCAGACGTTGTCCTGCATAATATTTCAGGCGATTTGTATGGGAGGTACCACGCCCCTTTGACCAATTGGACCGACTAGTAAATCTAAACCACCCAGGGCGCCACCCAAACGCATACAAAAAAAATTATTCAAATCGGTCCAGAAGTTTAGGAGGAGTTCAGTCACAAACACACATACAGTAGAGTTATATATATAAAGATGTATGTACTGATAATAAGTAGTAATATCTTTGCATACTTTTTGGCTGCAACAAATATAACGCGAATGATGAATTCACCACGGAAAGGAAACTCTCGAGCGAGCACTTAAAGTTTCAAGAGGAATGATTAGAGATATTTTTGGGAGACTTCAGATGGCGTTGTTAGTCTTTCCATAAGAAGCTTCCAGAAACTACAGGATGGTCGTGGAAGGGGCTATATGGCGCATAAGTGAGTTGTAACTGCTACGACGCATTTCGAGTTAGTGTGATTTAAAACGCGCAAAAGTATACATGGTCGAGTTATAATAAAAGTAATAATAAGTAGTAATATCTTTGCATACTTTTTGGCTGCAACAAATACAACGCGAATGATGAATTCACCACGGAAACGAAACTCCCGAGCGAGCACTTAAAGTTTCAAGAGGAATGATTGGAGATATTTTGGGGAGACTTCAGATGGCGTTGTTAGTCTTTCCATAAGAAGGTTCCAGACACTACAGGATGGTCGTGGAAAGGGCTATATGGCGCATAATGGTTTGTTGTAACTGCTACGACGCATTTCGAGTTAGTGTGATTTAAAACGCGCAAAAGTATACATCGTCGAGTTATAATAAAAGTGTTGAATATCGGAGAATTGTGAAATTCTGTACAAGAACTGAGTAAATAAAGAGTACTACTGTCATTATCGTAATTCAAAATAAAACTAGTTTAAGTAACGATAAATGGAACAACACGAAATAAATCGATACACGATAAATCATAAATACGTATCAATATAAATATATATAAATTTAAATGGAACTTCAAAAAAGTCCTTATTGACTCCAAACTCCGTCACGGAATTGGTGAGAGTTTGTAGCAGTCAGAGTTTTAAATTGTAAGATTTAATACCCGAGATATACAACGCTTGTAATAAACTCAAGTGCCAACATTAAACTTGTTTAAAAATTGTATTTTGTTGTTTGACCTTTGTTTTGACAATAAATAATACAAATTATTCGACCTCGAGGTCAGTTTGGCACTTTATTTTCGATAGTTCGCTACACTATTGGGTACCATCATCAGAAAATATCGAAAATAAAAGCAAAAATTACCTCAAGCTCTAATAATTTGGATTAAGTTGGTTTGATTTTACACAGTCTACAAATATGAATAGTTTAAATTCAATACATTTTCGGCTGAGAGATATTAAATTTTTGACTTATTTTTGCTTCTGCGGTGTCCAGTCTTTCGCACGAATTCTCCACTGTGCTTGAAAACGGCCACCCATTAACGCAAATGAGCCATGACGCGCCACAAAGGGTAGAAGACAGCCTGGAAGATATTATGCAATTCTAGTTATAACTTCATGTTAAGCGTTTAAAATGTTCACTCTTTTTTAATCTCTTCAAGGTTGAATGAAAGGAAAACTTAACATGACAGCAGCAACTAAAAGCCAGAACAGCAACAAAGGCAAAGGTATATGGCACTCAGTACAAAAGAGTTAAAGAAATCTTGTCGTAAATTTTGGTATGAAATGCATAAACAAACATTTTACCTGTGTAGAGTAACGGAAATTACCTGCAATGCCTGGCTGATTGGCGACCTGTATGTTAGTTTGCCCGTTGCAAAAAAAGGAGGTTGATATATTCATTTAATGAACAAATTTTACATACATTCGAGAGTAACGAGCGAGTGTTCAGACAAGACAATTTCATTCATTTCATTTCATATCATTATGTATGATTTCAGTTTGTTCACTTTCAGGTGATTAACTAAACGGAAACTGGTAAGGATATGAAAGTATTTTGCTAGATTAACTTTAAATTTATAACATTTAAATTAAAATCAACAAGTGATAACGGCGAAAACGAGACTAAAGTACCTGGAACCTACAAACAATTGGAAATAAAGTGACACCCAGATATAATAAAAGTAAGGATAATTTATTAAACTTCAATTTGGTGAAAGTTAGCCAGTTGACAAAATGTAGCAATGCATTGTTTTATATTGGATTACAACTCTAGCAGCATTTAACGCATAATTATCGCCTTATCAAGACGACACAAGAGCTCGGATCAAAAAATCAGTGGCATTTTAAACCAACATAACCTCCTTCTCTATTGAAACAAAACCAGCTTCGCCGTAGGTAGGAAACAGGTTCGATAGTCTGGTTACATTGCTGCAATGAAAAGTTTTGTACGTCGAACGACTTTGTCGTTGCTGCAACAAAAAACATTATAACAAAGTAATTCAACTCAACGTCAATTCGCTGTTGCAGCAACTTAATTTTCGTTGTTGCAACGAAAAACGTTATTATGCAATTTAGAAGGAAAAAAATATAAACCATAAAAGATTAAAATTTGAAATTTTATTTGTCTAATACCTTTGCAAATCTTCGTTTCTTATATTAAATGTCGGATTTAGTGTAACAGAGTTGACCAAACGTATGCGTTGCTGTAACGAAGCAGTCCCTAATGCAAAATTACACGCAAAGAAAAAACTCGTTCCTCCCAAACGAAATCTCAGATAACTGAAGATCGTTAGGGGACTGTAGTTGGGAGAAACGAACTTCTGTTAAGCCATACATGTCATTTCGTTTGGGAAACAACGTTTGCGAGAAACGAAAAACGGTTCTGCCAACTGTTCCCTCGGTTAGAGCAACCGAGTTGTAGTTGATCCTAACTAAAAAAACTTTTGCGAGAATTGACAAACGTTTGCAGTAAACAAGTTATGAAAAATTAAAGCTGAAAAAACGTTTGCGAGAAACGAAAAACGGTTCCACCAACTGTTCTTACGGTTACAGCAACCGAGTTGTAATTAAAACCTTTATTTATGGTTTCCATAAGCTTTTTTTGTTTAAATTTCCCACTTTTATGATTTTGGTTTTACCCATAAAGTTTGTTTTAAAAAAGTTGGAATTTTTGTCTATTTTTTCACTGTATACCTTACACGTCTGTCTCGCTTCGCATTCAAATAACAACTAAAAGCGCAGCAGACTACAACGCCTCAATTGCTCATCCAAGATATATCGACAAGGTAGAAGCAGCAATTGGATATTACTGTGTATATGGTCGACAGAATAAGAGAAATTTACGTTCTTCGTAATCTGTGCTCTCATTAGAAAAATTGCTAATTTCAGTTATCGCAAACGGTTTTTAAACTTGCGCCAAATGTAATTTTGTACGCGTTTGATGCAAACGAGAATTCATACACCCCGCAGTAATTCGATTTATGAACACTGAAAAATCGGACTTTTTGTAATGTTTGGATGCAAATATAAAGTGTTTGTAGCTTGTTACAAATACAGTATACTTGTGTCCAAGCACATTGTGTTTGCTACTCAATATTACATGTTTCAGTCACAATGATTAATTGGTTATAATATATGTTTTTGCGACCCAAATGTGGCTTCGTTTGTTGAAAACTGCTGAAACCAAAAACGGGACAGTCAACAAAGAAACAAAGATATTCAATTCATGAAAGCAGTTCCTGCAAACACATTCATGGCTCCCGCAATATGTTGCTGCGGCCGATTTTTTTAGCGTATGTATACCAATTCGCAGATTTATAATCCCTCTCCATTGCATGGAATTTAGTGTATGATATTGTTCTCTCGTTGTCGCCAACTGGCCAATTAATCCGATCGGGTAGATGTTCTGCCTGTCAAATCCATTAATTTTATCTGGTCCTCATCTACCGCCAAAACCACTTTACAGATTCCTACTCTATTCTTGCAAAAAAGACCCAGTAACTTCTCACAGATTTCGCCCAATGGTGTCTTAATCATCAGCATATGCGATCAGCATTTGGCATTTCTGATGTTAACTTTGTGTTGGCTGCAGCATTTCTCGCAATAATCTTCATTCTGCCTGCGATCTTTACCAATATGTACTGAGGATTTCGTGTCGATCAGTGGAATTTTACACAGCCGTGTCAGCTTATCTTACTACCAGATTTTATCGTATCGTGCCATTGAAGGCAACATTATAATCTACAAAGAGGTTGTTGATTTGATTTTCGTGGGTTTTTCTCTAGGATATATCGTCACGTGGATATCTGGTCGATAATTGACCTAAAGCCACACTGATAAGATCCGATCAAGTCATCAACAAATGGCTTTAGTCTTTCGCACATTACGCTCGAGAGGACCTTGTATGCGATGTATAAAGGCTTATTCCCCGATAGTTGGTACATATACTCGGGTCACCTTTTTTGAAAACAGGACACAGCTAAAGCTCTAATCGACGGACATGCATTCGTCCAGCCTTTTCAACTCATTGCAGCCAGTCTTGAACAGCTCAGCCGGTAGCCCATCATCACAAGCGGATTTGTTATTCTTAAGCCGGGAAGTTATAGTTCTAACTTCGATTTGTCTAGGAGAGGCAGTCGACACCTTCGTCCTTTATTTGCTGAACTCCCTCATCGATATTGAAGTGTCCTGGGACAAGTAAAGCAGAAAAGTGATCTCTTCATATTTCCAACATCCTCTGCACAACTGAGACTCGATTCCCGGCCTTATCTCTACAAAAGGGGGCCCTGATCCAAGGCCATTGGTTTGACTTTGCACTTTCCGATAGAATTTAAGGGTCGCGGTCTTCTTTCTGTAAGATTCAATTCGCTGTCACTCTTTCTCCGCAACCGTTTGATTTTTCTTAAATAAATGGGTTTCCTCCCTCCCCTTCTTCTTATACCGCTCTGTCGCGGCTCGCGTTGCACCTGACTGAAATATTGTCATGGTTTGGTTCGTTTTGGTTTAGGACACGTGACAATAAGAGACGTTTACCACTGCCTTATTATTACTACAATGGGAGGTCGGTCGATGATTGCCCATATAATTTGAAAAGAAAACAGAAAACGAGGAGGGACAAAATAAAAGGGGACGGTCCCAGTATTTGTGGCTATTTCGATAGATAGATAGACGTAGGACGAACAGAAGAACCACTCAATTATGTTCCCAATATACATATATATCCCCAAATATTAAACCCTGATCAATGCGCACAATACCATCTCAAGATGAGGATCCACATATGCCGGTCAAGGTTTACCATTCCAGATTTCCAGTAAGGTAGTAAGAAGAGTAGACCTGGCAAGGGGCCATTACACAAACCATCAGATGATGTTTTCGCCTGCATGGATCCAAGCGTTGCCATACGTGCAGCGTTCTTTTCATCGATTGCCATGCGACACTCTTCACCGTACCATGGATTGTCTTTTAGCGATGTTTCATACCCAAGTACTGTCTGTGCAGAAATTTTACGAAGAGTTGGAAATGTACTTCGACTAGCTTCAAGATCATGAGGCGGGGGTGCGTTCTGTGCCAGTATCTGGAACAGCTTCTCTGCATAGGCAGTGGCTATTTCTGGCAATTGTCCAGCCTTATATATGTCTGGATTCGTACGACTTTCGATCAGCTTAGCCTTGTGCGAACTTTTGCTGCAACCAAGTAGTTATCCGAATCAGTATTAGCTCCTCGAATCGCACGTACGTCATTATAGCTAGTACAGTGCCTTCAATCAATTAGCAGGTGATCAATCTGGTTTTTCATCTGTTGATCTGGGGATATCCAAGTAGCCTTATTGTTGTCCTTATGTTGGAATCTCGTACTACTGACAACTATGTGTTTCGCCGCGGTAAAATCTAATAATCTCATTCCGTTATAGGACGCGATGGCGTGTCGATCGAATTTACCGATGGTTGGTTCAAGACATTTTTCCTGCTAACCTTAGCATTAATATCATCTAAAACCACCTTAATGTCATGGCCATGGCAGTGGTCGTATTTTCCTCTAGGCGCTCATAAAACATGTCCTTGGTGTTATCGTCCTTTTGTACAGGGTGGTCCGAATACAAGTAAATTTTTAAAAATTAAATTAAATCAAGTACAATTAATTTTAATAGTAATACATAATTATTTATGGAACACGATTTCATTCATGTGGCTGGCTTCGCAGTAGCTCATACTATTAGTTCAATTCTCCAAGACTTTGTTGACAGTTTCTGGTTCTATCTCACGAATGGCTCGGACGATATTAGCCGTAAAGGTGTGGATCACTTTTGGATTATTCGCAGAGTACCAGTCATTAACGGCACCCACGAGAAAAAGGCTAAAGGGGTCAAATCGCAGCTCCAAGGCGGTCAATTATCATCGCCAAGACGGCTATTAACACGATTACTGAACTGAGAATGCAAAAGATCGATTGTTTGATGAGCTGTCTGGCATGCTGCGCCATAATGCTGAAACCAGAGATTACCCAAGTTCATTTCTTCCATTTCAGCCCATAAAAAGTATGGCCCTGTAGCGCTCACAGTTGACTGAAATGAAGTTTCCAGCATCAGTTTTGAAAAACAAATTGGCCAATGATGCCACCTCTCCAAAATCAGTACCAAACTATCACCTATGTTGATGCATTGGCTTCTTGACAATGGCGTACGGGTTTTTCGATCCCCAGAAGCGGCAATTTAGCCGCCATGATGAAAATGCGTCTCGTCAGATAAGATGATTCGTTGGCTAAATTCGATGTCCCGTCACAGCTTCTGTAAGGCCCAAACTGAGAAGCCGTTTCGTAGTGGATAATCATTTACCTTCAATTGCTGAGTCAATTGGACCATGTAAGCGAATAATTCGAGATCTTTGTGCAAACTTCTCATCATGCTGGTGCGTGAATTTTCGAGTTGTGGAAATCGATGGTGAGTCGATGTTATTGGATTACGTTGCACACTTTCGGCCACACGAGCCACATCATCGTCGGTATGCACCGTACAACGACGGGGACCATGAGTGTTGGTCACCTTCAAGCCTATTTCATGAACTTTGTGTACAAACTTGTGTACACCACGGGAAGTGGGTTCTTCATTTTGGGCCAAATCTTATTTTCAACAAATGCACAGTTTGGACAACCCAGCACTGACTTCGGGAATAAGTTTGCAATATTTCCCAACGTTGTTGAAGTGTAAAGCGACTCATTTTGGCCCGCGGAAATATGATACTGACTAATAGTCAGTATTTCGAAGAGAGAAATTCTCTCAGTGTTAAAATAATATATGATTTAAAAAGATACCTGTATTTGTATCAGCCGTTATATTGAAAGTATTGCTGTGTTTGTCCTGAAAAAAATTTGTGGTGTTTGTGTATTCGCGGAAAGAACCAAAGATGAGCAAACCAATTATTCTTTGATTTCGGCTGCAGGTATCGGGACTGTATGATAACACGATAACACTACACCCGAAACAAAGACCAAAACGAATATAATGTAACGCTACCATACGAAGAAATGTATGTACTCGTATTCATTCGTTTTCGCCAATGTCGTTATGTTTATGTTTGTTATGTTCGCAGCGATAAAACTTCAAAACGTTTTGAAAGAGAATAGGTTGTTACTACTGTCTAATAACCAGTAGGCTGCATTTTTTTAATAAGTGAGAACTATAGGAACTACCTATCTAAATTGGTCAACAATGTTTTTTTTTTTGGAACGAAGTTCCTTGTCGCACGTTGCGAGATGGGGGCTAAATGAAAAATATTAAACAACTTGTTTTAACACTATTATGCCACAATCCAGTATTATCAACTACATTGGGTACATTTGCTTGGGTTTGTGTCTAGACTAACATATGTTGGGAAATTTCTTGTTTAATGGGAAGTTTTCCAGGTGGAACCTGTAATCAATATTTAGTATATATTGTAGTTTCGAATTCAATAAAAAGTAAATTTAGAAAAGCCAAAGTGAAAGAAGTTTAAAAAAAGACAATTTTCTGAAATAAGTGCCTTTCTTTAAAAAAGTAAGTAATCTCAAAAAAAATACATTTTCATATTTTTAAACAAAGAACATTTTCTTAAAAAAATACCTTATTTTAAAGATGAATAAGTACCTCTTCTTACAAAAGTACATTTTCTTACAACAAATTGCCTATTCTTAAAAAACTGCCTTTTCTCTAAAGAGTTCCTTTTTGTGAAACAAAATAACTTACCTTGAAATAAGTACCTACTCTTAAAAATTTAACAATTCTTGAAAAAAAGTACCAATTCTAAATTCCAATAAATTCCGATTTCTTAAAAAACCATTTTCTTCAAAAAATACCTTTTCTTAAAGTAATCCATTTCTTTTCTTTTCTTGAGACAAGTAGCCTTTCTGAAAATCATTTTCAGTACATTTTCTTAAAAAAATAACTTTTTCCCAAAGAGAGTACCACTTCTTTAAAAAGTACCTGTTCTTAAAAAAGTACTTCTCTGTAAAAAATAATGCATACTCTTATAACTTTTTCTTAAGCGGCAAATAGACCACACAAATTATTTGCACAAACTCACACGCATTTAGCACACACACCGCGCAAATATTTGTGCAAACTTCATTCGAAGCAAGTGCACGGCGAGTGAAGTAATGGATGAAAACGCAGCTATTGCCGTCGTTTTGACAGTGGCAGTAAAAAAGAAACGCGAAAATGAAAAAATAAAACGTAAACGCTTGTGGGCAAAGGCTGTTTTATCAGCATCTGGGTAGCATTCCTTATATTTTGTCACTAAAATTATATATTGAGCGTTCTTTGCGACTCTGTTCGCATAGTCCTTCGGCTTTCTGTCCCACAGAGCAGGCAAGGAGCGATACACTTCAATAAAATCTAAAATGAAAATCTGCTTTCTTCTTTTTCCATTTTTTACAACAATCCGTCACAACGCACTGCACTGCTGCAATTTACTATTTCTCACGCACTGAGCAGATTTGATGCAAATGCCCACACACCACACTAATATTTCTGCAAATATGCCGCAAAATCTAAATGGTTTTGATTTTTCAGCTCGATTTGCGCAAATTCATACGTGTGACACATACAACCTTATTTCACTCACACACATAAGCGATTTGCGCAAAGATTTGTGTGGTCTATTTGCCGCTTTACAGAAAGTACTTAATATAGTACTTAGTATAGTAATTAATATTTAAGTTTTTATTTTTAGGTCACTACGACAAATGAGGCGTTCCCGTTTTGATTGGATTTTTCGGGAGAATATTTTTTTTACAGCGTATATAATTTATGATTAAGATTGATGTATGTATGTATGTAGTGTTTTTGATGAGGATGGAAGATTCCGAAGGGCACCCAATGGGTGTGAGGGAATTAGATATAAGTAATATTAAGATGTATTTATTGTGTACCAGTAGCATGTATTTGATTTATCTTACAATTAAAACCTGTTTAAGAAATATAGTAATTAATATAGTACTTAATATAGTATTTAAAATAGTACCTTTTCTTAAACAAAACATTAGCTTTTAATAAAAGAAGTACCTATCGTTGAAAAATTATCTTTTCGGGAAAATACTTATATAATACATATTCTTACAAAAAGGACCTAAAAATAAACTTTATTTTTAAAATACATTCTATAAAAAAATTGTTCTTAAAAAAAGTTTATCGTTTTACAAAAAGTATATTTTCTTAAAGATCCACTTAAATTATTGTATTTTTCAACGGGCACCTTAGGCGTGTTGGAACTAACTAGTACATAATATATAGTGAAAGGAACTTCGTTAGAACCTCAAGTAATTTTTTTTTCTATTATCAATCGGAACCTATCATCCGTTTTTATCCAATCATCTAAATCAAAAGAGAAATTGGCAGCCGAAATAAGAGTCATATTCCTTAAAAAAAATTAGATTCAGTGTCGATAATGGGAAATCATGTTACTTCTTAAATACAGCCATGGTGAATTTTGTTTCTTAAGTCTTTTGTTTTCTTAAATACATTGCCACAATACAGCCATTCATTTAACCATAACCGAATGTTTTACTCTCCACACCAAATAAAAATCATTTCCTTTAATAACCCATTTATATTCAATTATATTATTCCTTCGAAAACAATAATCTCCGGATATAAATCAATATTAAATATGATTTATAATAAATTGAATTTAAAATATTTTAACCGCATTCAAATAGGCCTTTATTTCTGCGCCACCGTAAACTAGACCACACACACACTGACTTGTAGCGGATTAAATAAGATGAATCCATTGATAGCATTTACAAAACTACAACACTTCAGTGCCATTGTATACTCAATAAGATATTTGGGTCACTCTTGAAATGCATTACCCACCATTATGCATCGACTGTGTTCATCGGCTGCCTGTAATCATTGAATTCCCATAACATTAATTCCAAGTCAAATCGAAAATGTATCATTTTCATGTGATCTTTTGGTTTGAGTTTTCCATATTTCGTGTTTCGTGCTCATGTTCATGTTCTTTATTGTTGTTATCTCGTGTATAACTAAATAAAATTCATTCATTCATTCATAAGTTTAACAGAAGGCAATAGAGCGCGCTTGTTAACGCTTCGGTTTCGATTTGCTTTGGTTTATTAGGAAGCGAGACAAAAGTAGTAAATGTAACATATGGCGCAATAATCTCAGGAAGGTGGAGATATACATGAGGGGAAGGGGCGATACATTCTCTGGAGTTTATTAAAATTATCTATCCACTGGATCGTGTGGACAACGAACAAAAGCAGTGGCCACCGACCGCAGAGCGCCAGTTACATACTATGGATGGGAAACTACATGGGACTACCAAAATGGTTAGCTACTCAACACAGCGTGATTAGTGTTTGTTTAAAGAGCCGGCGATAAATTCAATAAATTTAATTTCCAATCAATAAAAAACAGGGGACCGACGAAAGCCATGCGCCAACAGTGGTGCTACATGGTTAATAGGGAGGAGGGGGGAATAACACAGCCAAGGTAATAAAATCTATGTAAATTTGGCGTCATTTAATTTGTGACCCATTTCACGGAGTCTCAAAGCCAATATGGATCACAAGTTAAAATTTCGGTTTTAACTAGTTGGAATGTTTGAGGCTAATCCGATATGAATACATTTGTATGAGTATGGGAATATAGAACAATTTTGCTTTTATGTAAAATATCGATTATATTTGTTATTATCAAACTATCAAAGTATTAAAAAAATGGTTTTCCGTTACATCCCATGAGGGGATTAGGGAGAGCTTATCACGACCAGTGAAGTGTACGCGTTCTAGTTCCACACTCACTCACTTACTCACTTTTTTGTTGTTTGGATGCAAATATAAAGTATGTTTGGAGCTTGATGCAAATACAATATACTTGTGTACAAACATATTGAGTTTGCTATTACATGTTTGAGACACAATGATTAATAAGTTAGAATATACCTGTTTGCGACCCACATATAATTATTTGTTTGATACAAATACAGCTGTGTTTGTCGCACTGCCTACGTTCTCTCGAGACAACGAGAGAGTCTATCTTGTAAGTGTGGTTCTATATTTTTGCATTATTCTCTCAGTCAGAGAGTCATAAATATTCCTGAATGTGCATGCCAATTGCAGATGAAGTCAGTGTTTTTTGTTTTGGCTGATGCATTGCGTTTTAGTTCCATGTATTCATTCGTTAATGGTTCATCGGAGACAGGATATCAAAAGCGCTTGATCAGTGAAAAATAATAAACGAAGGCTCGGACAGTTAAATGGTTTGTGATCCCAGCGGGCAAAAAACCGAGCCTTAGCGAGTGTTACGCTAAATGCTCGCAAACGGGCTCAGAAGCGAGTATTTACCGGACCAAAACCGGGGGAGAAATTAAACTCGCCCAAATATTCGCAAACTGGTTTAAAAACGGGTGCTAAACGGACGAAAAGAGAGAAACACAGCCTTTACACGATGCCATTTTTTAACCATGCAATTTGCGTTTGTCGATAGGGGATGTAGAGAAGCAAGAAGGGAGGAAAAAATGCCACGAACTGCCACCGCATCGGGTTTCATGAAATTTTATTGCAATTCTCTTTGTGCTCTTTCCGCATTTGTTATGATTTTGACTTTTGATGTTATTGTTTCTTTCATTCTAGTTTTCCGTGTGTTGTGTTACATTGTTAGAGGTTATGTGAAATAATTTAGCGGAAGTTAAACATAAAAAGTAATTTAAAATAATAAAGACACATTTCATTTCTTCCTTTGAAAAAACAATTTTTAAACTTATGTAGAACAAAATTTGACCGCTTACAAAAATGAACAACTCACACAAGAACACTCACTAAAGAGAAATGTCTGAAAAAATGGCAAGCACTAATATCATGAGATGGCAACGTGTAAAGGCACGAAGATTTATGCTGCAATTTCAAAGGAGAATTGATTAAAATGGCAGCTAAAAATTGCATCGTGTAAAGATGGTGAAACATTGTTGCCGTTGTGTCGTGCGCCAAACAGAGGCACACACGTGCAGGCACACGACACAACAACAAAGTTTTGGCTATTGCATTTTATTTTATTTTTCGAGTTGTTCTCGCAAAAGATATTGCAAAAGTCTCGCAAACGAATCTCTTGCAAGACATCGTAAACGAAACTTTTACTGCCAGAAACTGAGCGACTGATGATTCATTTTCCGATCGTTTTCGGATCTGTTTTCGAGAGTTTTACCCGCAAAAGTTTCGCGTAACTCTCGTATGCGATATCGTATACGAAGTTTTGGTCCGCTGGGATGTTACATTCGTTTTTGGGTATGTGTCTCGTATATATGTATGTATGTGTACTACCAAAGTGAGAAACGATTCTGAGGAAAGAAACTGGAAAGGGCAACAACGTGAAGCCCTTTGTCTGTCCGAGCCTTGACTGAGAAAATCGGAACGGCAACTTTAAAGGATTGTTTGGAGTTGTTTAATTTGCTACGAATTGGTACCACATCCGCCGTATTCTCCGGATTTAGCCCCCAGTGACTATTTCCTATTTCCAAACCTTAAGAAATGGCTCGGTGGAAAGAGGTTTATCTCCAACGATGAAATTATTGATCAAACAAATGCCTATTTTATGGACCTCGAAAAATCCTATTTTTGAAAGGGATACAAAAATTGGAGAAACGTTGGACTAAGTGTATTGAGCTAAAAGGAGATTATGTTGAAAAAGAATTCTTTTTTTTGCTATCAAAACTGTGTTTCATTCAAAAAGCCACGGACTTATTGATCCGCCCTCGTATCAGATGTATTTCAGATCTTCATCAGCGGGTGTTCGGAATGATGCTATTGAAAAAATTCATCAAACTAAATTCAAACGAAAATTCAATCGAGTTGAGAATTCCCCACTATGCAAGTGTTCGAAATATATCGGAAGCAGAAACACACAAGAAATCATTCTCAAAATTGTCTTTACGTCTGCCAACAACCATCAACCGCAAATCCATTAGGCATGATTGAGAACTGATGACTTGTGATTTTCTTATTCATGTTCAAGACCATATTATATCTTTATAGCATCATTCCAAACAACCGCTGATGGGCGGCAGACAAAATGGGCAAGGACTACAGATTGAGTACGCACAAGACAAATATGGCTGTCCTTGGGTAGGAGAATATTTACGAAACTTCTGTCTTTAGCCAGGCCCAAGGTCTCAACGCTCCTGTCATTTTCGATGGTGCCCTCTCTGATTAGAAATGATGCAGCAAAAAACTGCAACGTTGAGAAAGAGGACGAATCCACTTAACTTATTTGCTTCACTTGTTCAGCACTGTCCAGCACCAGGACAGCAGAAGGATGTCTACTATTTTGGATCTGAAAAACTTGTCTCAGATACCCGTTTAGACAGCGCACAGCTCAGTGGTAGTAAGAAGCACTCCCCAATCCCTTTACGGGATGCAATGGGAAAGTAACCAAACCAAACCAACCATCCGTTGACAAGATCTTGAGGTTCTCGTGGCAACCTAAATGATTTTCCGCTTGGGCTAACGAGATTAATCTTAGACCTAATTTAAAGTATTTAAGTTAGGGGCAATTGTCTTATCTAGACGTTCTGCTTCTGGGACCCAACAAAATGATTCTCTGATGTGACTAGCGCTTCCAATTGCTCGTGGTATCGCAATTGACCATAAAGTATACGTGAGTCGTTCATCCACTGCCAACAACACTAAATGTAACCCAACCTAATGTTTGGAATCGATGTCTCTATTAGGAAATGACAAAAGTGAACAGTCGACGTATCATAAAGGTAAGTTGGATACAATTGACCCAGAACTCCTTTAAATAATAAATTTCCCATTATATCCCATTGATGAGTTTCTCAAAACCAGTGGGCTGTGCACTGATTGACACTCACTGATTGGAACCTATAGTTTTACACCGGTTCTGAACGGGATTTTTTAGAAGATTTTTATGGCCAAACCAAGTTCTCTTATTTTCATATTTCATATTGTTTTTTTCATATTGCATTCCATGAAACGAATGCGAACTGTGCGAATTTATACTCACTGGTTGGGACTTGTACACTGATTCCGAACGTTTGTTGATAAGCTTTTGCGTGGTTAATTACAGGGTGATTCAATTGTAATACAGATCTATGACAGCAATTATTTATGATATGTTAATGGTTTTTTTATTTGTTTTTGCAAACAATTGGTACTAGAGGCTTTGGTAAACATAGTTATGGAGCGAGACTCAGGTGAAGAACGCGTAAAAGTGATGCAAACGTTTTATGCAAATGGTCGTTGTACAAGAAGTGCATTTCGTGCATTGTGTGATTTTTCCGGTCATTTAACCGAACGTCTGAGTCCATCTGAACCGTTTGGTGCTGAAATTCGAAGAAACTGGGTCGATGCAAAACGTGACAAACGTGGTCGTTCATCCGAATATATTGCTGCTGCGGAACAAAGTGTGGATCAGGCCGCGACAACCTCAATTCGTCGTCGTTAACAGCAATTGAACCTTTACTACAGCACCGTACAGCGGATTTAAACAAGAGACCTATTTTTAGACGCCTACAAAATTCAATTGGCATGGGAACTGAAGCCATGAGACCATTGGCAGCGTCGAGTATTTACCAATTGGATGCTTGAACGACAAGCAGTTGATGACGAGCGTTAGAAAGCAAAACATCCGCTTTTAAAAAAACGGTATTTTGAGAAGCTTTTCAGTGGAAATGTAAGGTGGGCAGAGCAGGGTACTGAAAATCCACATGTCATTCAAGAAAACAATATACACCCACAACGAGTCACTGTTTTGGTGGTGTTTTTGGGCTGGCGAGTCATCAGATCGTACTTTTTCGAAAATGATGCCGGTAACCTTATTACTGTGAACGGTGAACGTTGCCGTGTCATAAGAACCAAGTGTTTATGGTCTGAATTAGATGACATGGACTTGGACAATATGTGGTACGGTGCCTCTTGGCACACAGCGCATGATACAATCAATGGTATGAAATTTGAATCAGCTTACAAAGATTTTACGAGTACGATTTTAAAATAAAAAATTATAAAAACGATTACCTGCAATTCTAAAGGATTGTCAATGTCTAACTACTGCGATTAAAGTGGACCATTTCGGGTTTAGGTTAGCAATCCAGAAATAACTCAAGCAGCTTTTGAAAGCTTTCGTGATTTTTGTAATAGGAACTGAAAGCATCAAATATATATTGCGAATTCTGCCAAATTTAGTTGGCTGATCTACGACTGCGACTCTTTTCAGCAATTTTTCAAACAATCTAATCATGAATGTCTTGGAAAAGTTAAATAACAGTTTCTAATATATGGATCCGTCACTGTTCAAGTCTGGCACATTATATCAACTTATTCTAGATACGTAGTTCACGATGGGAGAGCAAATCTTGTTATTTCCAAAATTTACAAAAATTAGTAATTTTGTTAAAAGCTTTTTTTTTCTCCCATATGAAATGTTACAATTTTACAACATTGTACATCATATATGTTTAAGTAAACGGATAACATTGTGTCATTGTTTGTCATAATTTGTTTACAAGATTTCTGAGGCGGATTTGTTACAAGATTTCGTTTCTACGATTATAGGAGACTAAGCCCTAATCCAATAAGCCCTTGTAGCTACAGACCTTAAAAAAAACACTTATCACATTTTGTTGCAAGTGCGATAGTAGTAAATATACTCATGATAGTAGACTCATGTTAGCAGTAGATTACTATCTCAGGTTAATAGAATATTTCTTAGCAGTTCAAATAGAAGTCGATACTACTGGTTTATAAGGTTAACACACAGCTGACACATTTTTCATTGTTTAACATTTAATACCTGCACATGGTTAAATATTTGTTCATACTTTGTTTGCAGTCAAACACCTCTCAGACTGTTGGGTAATTTCTTTGAATTTTCCGAATAAGAAATCATATATCTATCTGAATATGTGCATTAGTATTTTTAAACAACTTCAAATTAAATTGTACATTCATGAATAGAAAAACATTTATGAATAGAAAGGCGGAGACGCCTTCTTTAGTACCCTAAAGCTGCAGATACAATACTTATTATAATATATGGATAAATGCATAAATGTTCCCGCACAATGTACTACAAATAAAATAACTGCAGTTGAACTTCAATTTTACGTTTTGTACACTCACAGAACTAATTGTTAGAAAAGAGGTTGTAGCAACCGCAACTTCGGTTGTTGCCACGGAATTGCAGTTGCCATAGCCGAATTAAAGTGGTAACGGCTGAATTTAGTTCCTACAAGTGAAATTAGGTTAAAGCAACTTCAAATAGGTTGTGACAAACTCTAATGCGTTTGTGGGAACCTCTTATTTTTATGAAATAATAGATACTGTCGTTGTGACAACCGCTAAATTCTGCAACAACTAATTCACTTATTTTTTCTGTGATTTTTTTGTGTGTTTTTGAAAAATTTATAGAAAATGGCAGAGAGTTACCCCTAACGTAAAGTCTATAAATTACATTAATTTCAAGCTCAAAAATTCAAATCGTATTTGTAAAAACTTCAGAGCGTAAGATTTTTAAAAATTTGTTATTCGCCCTAATTCTATAAGTTGTGGTCGCAATTTGACGAATGCGTTTTATGAACATTTTTCAATTTTTTTTTCAAATATTACCAACAGAATTGATAACCTAGACCACACTGTGATTTGCAATATACAGATATACAGATATCTTGATTTCGATTTCTTTTTATCAAAGACATCTTGCAAATTCCAACCAAGCTTCAAGGAAGAACCCTAGTAAAAACGAACTATATCGGTTCACGTATTCATTTAGCCCACACCCACAGAAAAAATTGTTGGAGACAACTAAATGAATATAGAGGTTGGCATAACTAAATTCAGAGCTTGTCACAATCCACCGAAATATCACATCCGAATTAGAGGTTGACACAACCCCCCAACCGAGGTGTATCACAAGCTCATTAGAGATTATCACAACCGAAATCGAGGTTTTCACAACCGAAATAGAGCTTGTCACAGCCGAAATCGAGGTTGTCACAACCGAAATCGAGTTTGTCACAACCGAAATCGAGGCTGTCACAACCGAAATAGAGGTTGTCACAAACAAAATAGAGATTGTCTCAACCGAAATAGAGGTTCTCACAACCAAAATATAGGATATCACAACCGCAGTAGAGGTTGTCACAACCGAATTAGACACAGTCACAACCGAATTTAGAAGTCGGCACAAGAGAATTTCGAGGTTATCGCAACCTAATCAAAATTATATTCTATTATTCTAAAAAAAATACCAACAGAAAGTTTTTCAAAAGTAAGATTTTATTGGTAAGGCCCATGATTGACATTTAGAAATGAAACACAACATCGTTCAAACGGCTTCCACGACTTGCTTTACAGTACACCATTCAGTCTTCCCAACGTTTCAGTACATTTTCGATTGTTTGGGATTCTAAATTGAGAAACGACAGTGTTGATTACTCAATGGGCGTGTGGATTTTCCAATCCCCACATGCGACAATTTTGTTTGTTAACCCCCGAGGTGGAAATGAGTTTCATCGGACAATATGATTTTTCGGTAAAAACGCTCAACATTAGAACTCAGATCTTTGGAAGAAAGCTTTTAATATTTCCCAATTTTCTTCAAGAGTAAAGCAACCCAGCGATAAATTTCTAACCTTTAACTTTACTGTCACAACGCTGAACCCAATTTTCAACGGTTTTGAAGCATAAATCGACCGATACTGCTGCAATTTCACGTTCGATATTCGTACGAAGTTCATCAATCGTCGCTGGCTTGTTGGCATAGACCATAGACTTGACGTAGCCGCACAGGAAATAATCTAATGGCGTCAAATCGCACGACCGAGGCGGCCAATCGACTGGGCCATTTCGTTAGATAACACGTTCACCAAACTTGGTTTCCAATAAATTGATTGTGGCATTCGCTGTGTGGCTTGTAGCGCCGTCCTGTTGGAACCACATGTCCTCCAAGTCCATTTTATCCAATTGGGGCCAAAAATATTCGGTTATCATTGAACAGTAGCGATTCGCATTCACAGTAATGTGCCGGTCTTGATCATCACGGAAGAAGTACGGCCCAATGACGCCGCCGGCCCTTAAACCGCACCAAACCGTAATTTTTTCGGGATGCAATGATGACTCATGGATTACGTGTGGATGGATTGCTGTCTGACCAATAACGCATATTTTGCTTATTGACGAAGCCATTCAGCCAGAAATGAGCCTCATCGCTGATTGTTGAGGCCTCTTAAAGTTGAGGCCACTGACTCCAAATTTCGGTAGTAAATTTTAATAATTTCGACTCGTTGTTGGCTCGTATATCTTTCCATGATGAAATGGCAAACCTTACTGAAAAGAAATATCAAAAGAGCGGGAAAAAATATGGCGTCGTTTGCTGTCCCTATCGATTTACTTTTGTAGCGTCTCTATTGAAAAATCCTTTATTATATTGTGGTAACCGAACTGAAAATGAATCCGGTTGTACCAACAGATTTCGTCAGAAATTCAGATACAGCAACCACAGTTTTCAAAAATACGATTGTTGCAACCAAAATAACGCCAATTTCAGTTGCTGATCATGCCAAATCAAATCATGTTGTTGCAACTCAACTGGTAGTAAATTCGATGGTTGCAACCAAAGTGATACCAAATTCAGTTGCTACAACCTAAAATTTAGTTGATAGAGCGAAAATAATTGCAAATTTGATTATCACAGTCGAATCAACTACGAAACGAGATATTTACAACCCAATGTCAGTTGTGAGAACTATCGGCATATACCTTGATAGATCTGACAGCCAACGAATATGTAGACAACTAAATTTCGTTTGACGGATTTATTAGCGGCTAACGAAGATTTGTCGCATCAAACATATGATTTTTTTTTATATATGTGAATAAACACAAAAAGGTTTATAAAAAAATGGGATAAGTGTGAATTCAGGGTGGCTTAATGGGTTAGACGCTGCTGAAGATGACGCTGAAGATGATGCTTCATAATCATCTAAATTATAATCTAGCGAATGTGAGTTTGAATCCCACCCGCAGTATTTACATTTTTTCACTAAACGGAAGGAACAGGAACTGTTACCTTAAAGGGAATTACAACTTTCTAAAAATAACTCAGATGAAAGACAACTAACATTGAGGAAAATCGTTTACGACAATTGTTATTTTGTTTGGCGCAAACGATTTATGTTAACTGCAAACTAAAAACCGTTTATGATAAACGAAAGGTTTTTACACAAACTGTTGTTTTGATTTGTGTCCACATCAAACACAAGCAATGGGACCTGCCGAGTGGTCCAGGTTCAAACTACGGAGGAGTCTAACTTTTTCTTTTGTTTTCATAGTTTTTATTATTGGAGCAACTGGGTCATAATGCTGGAAAGGTGGACGAGAGGCACAGATTGTGACTGTACAATTCAAATATGACCGACAATGGATAGGAGATATATGAATGATTGCATCAGTCCAGACGGGACACTGTATGATTGGTAGACAAGCGGAGAGACTAAAAATCATAACTGAAGGTGTAATTGCCTGCAGAATTGTAATAGCCTGCAGAAGGTGTAACAGTGGGGAGGAGGAAGAATCTGCTGAAAATCTTCTCTGTACATCTCCAACAAACAATAGATTAATGGTTTGTAATCGAGTGCGGTTAACGAACATTTTTAAATTTTATAAAAAAATTACAATTAGATAAATGTTCATGACTTGTAAGCTTGTAGTATGAATTTCTCATACATTAACCAAAACCTAACAAAAAATCGGTCATAAAAATTCAAATTCCAATAAACGTAACTGACACTAGCCCGGAAAAATACAACTCTGTGATATAGATTAAATGCGAGAACGCATGAGGAAAAGAAGAACATGGTGGAAAAAAGCTGTCTGTTCTTTTTGTTGGAATTATAGGTCTTTCAGTGATGTTGATACTTAGGGATCGTCGATCGATACTAATTCACATATGTGAATTCCAGAATTGAGTTTGTATATATACGATTGATGATCAACCGATGATATCAATTCAGGCACAGTGATTAGGCATCTGGCGATGAACTTGTCACGGAGTTCGAAACTAGGCATGACAGTGAGTGTACTTTTCTTAGAGATAGAGAAACAGGCTATAAGTATAGAGTTACGTACACGCTAAAAAAAACTGTCTCAGCAGCATATTTCAGAAACCATGTATATGTTTGCAAGCATTGTTTTCATGAATTGAAGATCTGCTGATTTTTCGTTCTTTAAGCAAACAAAGCCACATTTGGCAAACAAAGCCACATTTGGGTTACAAAAACATATATTATAACCTAATAATCATTGTGTCTCCAACTTGTTATATTGAATACCAAACACAATACGTTTGGCCACAAGTATACTATATTTACGACAAGCTACAAACACATTATATATTCATCCAAGCAAAAAAAAACAAGACGGATTTGGAAATAACGTCTCGGGAAAATGATCTACACTGCTTTATCGAAATTGTTCATGACCGTTTTGCATAAATTTGGCTGAATTTCATTGCTACAGCTCTTAATTTCCTCCTTCAAGAAGTGGGTGATCTTATTCTTGTTCGCATTATTCTTAAACTTCAAAAAACACCAAAGATAGCACAATGTGATCACCAAGACAATAAATTGCACAAACAGGAAATGACTCATGCAGCAATTGAATTGTTTCTGGGGCTGTTGGACATGCGGTACCATCTGTTGAAAGCTCATGTCGTCCACAATCGCATCTTTTATTCTTTCTCAATCAGTTGAGGATTTTCTGAACCCCAAATGCGACAGTTGTAATGCTTAATGGGAGCATAGATAAATAAAAAACCATAGATGGTGAAAGATAAGTGTAGGGAAGTAAAGGGAAATTTTCTAAATGGCGCCGGAGTGGTAGATATCTGCAAATTCCCTGGAAACAAAAACTATTGAAAAACTATATAACCATGCTTTCTGGCATTTTGTATTGTCGAGAAATATCAAAAGCGATATCATTTTCTATTATTTATATTCTATTTTCAAATGTAAACAACAGAATCGATATAGAAATTATTTTTGAGTGCTTCTTCGTCGCATCCGAGTGAAAAATTGTGGCACGGAAACAGCATGCGCCCTCTGGTGAAAATGGTGAATAAGCAAATGAATCATCTATGGTTTTTATTTATCTATGGTGGGCGCTCCTATTTCACTTGGAATCGTTTTTAACAATCTATCTATTGCCTTCGCAATAATCCTTGATTCTGCACTATTTACTAAGACGAAAAAAATCTGAAATAGAGAAAAATGTTGAGGGGAATTTTTTTCTTGCAAATTTTAGCAAAGATCAGTCGTCATTGCGTGTTGAATGTGTAATATTCTTGCACTATTATAACCCTGAGTGTAGGGTATCCCACCCAACACATGAACAGACCAAATTTACAATTAAATTAAGAGAACGCTTTAACTTAAGACAAAAACACGTGCCTTATTACGATCCCAACCCAAACCGTTAAAGAAAAGTAAATTAAATACTGTAAAACCAGTAAACAATGCCTGAGGATTATGATCGATATCTTAGGCAAACAACACAATTTCCAACATTTTCATTCGTTTGTTTACTTGAATGTCAAACAACAACCCAAGTGAACATACAGGAAACATATGTTTTGCTGTTTGGCTGCAAGACAGGAGACACGGTTGATGTAATGCTCGCAACAGCATCTACCCTCTGTCTGCTTCCACTTCTCCGTCCGAAGATTTAAAGTCTTCATTATTTCAGATTAAGAGTCCCAAATGACAGCGGCAGCAGCAGCAGCAGTCAAACTCTTTAAATTATATAAAGACACTAATAAATTACCACAATAATGTTCAAATGTCTCGTACAAAATGTTGAGTACTTTGTGCTGCAATTGCTTTGTTTGTACTTGGGTGCGTAGTACGATATGTGCTCGTTGTTGTAGGGAAACCTGGGACCTAAAGAGGTTTCCCTTGTAGTGGTGACCAACGATATGTTAGAATTTTCTTGGCAACAAGACGTTGACCATTTAATTCTGAAACTTTTGTCATATTGTCTAATACTCAAGTTTATGTTATAAATCGTATTTGTGTCTTAATAAAATCGTATTTATTTACAAAACATTTCACAGAATACAAATGCGAATGCGAATTCGAATGCGAATACGAATACACGTAGGAACAACAGTCAGCAAACACTCGTTACTAACTAGAGGTTCATGGTAAACCGGAGTGCCCTACAAAGAGGTTAGAATACTAGCATAGTATACGAAAGTTTGAAAAGGTTGCGCTATGGACGAGCTTAGGTCGAATAACATTTGGTATGTAAAGGGTGATATTTTTTTGCTTAGATATATCTTACGAAAGGATTAGCTGTCAAACGAACCGTCAAACGGGGGTCAAATCATCATGAATAGATTCATGCTTGAACAACGCTACCAAAATATCCAAATTTGATTTGAAAATGAGTCATCGATTAGCGCAACTTGTAGACGACTTCGTGAGTTTTATGGGGCGCACATAATGATCCATCTGAGCAAGCCATCTGCGAACTGTGGATACATTTCATACCACATACTCTCTAAATGATACAATAACACCAACAAGTCGAAGGAATGTGCGTACTGAAGACAATATACACGAAAGTGTGGAAGAGATCCAAATTTATAGATTCATCGTCGGTCCACTACTTGCAAAATTTTGTGCAAAGATCGAAACCCGACTAAGATCCAGCAGGTGCACACGCTGAAAACTCTGTAGTTTTTTGTTGCTTGGATGCAAATATAACATGTGTTTGGAGCTTGTCGCAAATATAATATACTTGACCCCAAACACATTGTGTTTGCTATTCAATATTACATGTTTGAGACACAATGAATAATATGTTACAACATACGTGTTTGCGACCCACATATATTTGTGTTTGTGATATAAATACAGCCGTATTTGTTGCACTGCTTTTGCTCTCTCGAGTGCAATAGAATAAGAGAAGCTCAACGAGTGTGTGTGTTTCTGTATTTTTGCATTATTCTCTCAGTGAGTGATTGATAAGTATTCCTGAAAGTGCATGCAAATTGCAGATGAAGTCAATGCTTCTTATTTTGGCTGATGAAGTGAGAAATGATTTTGAGGAAAGAAACTGGAAAGGGCAACAACGTGAGTCCCTTTTTCTGTCCGAGCCTTTACTGAAAAAATCGGAATGGCGAACCATTTGTCAAATATATTAAAATAAAAAATGAACTAGAGTTGTATATAAGTACATATATATGGTTTGTGTACCAATGCATAGTGATAACCAAGGCATAGTTGAAATCTTCTGAAAACAAAAACGTGAGAGACAACAAAGAAAAGAGAAGCAAAAGGAGCAGCAGATTCTCATTTCATAAAAAAAAGTAATGCATTCAATGAAAGTAAATTTAAAAAGGGTCATTTTAAATATTTGTATTAATTATTTCTTTAAATTATAATAAATAAAAAAAGAAAGAATAATTCGTTCCTAAATATTATTATGTTTGGGAGAAAATACGCATATGTTTCCACGTAAGTATATGGAGGTTTGGGGGAAACACGAGTATGTTTCCACATAAGTATATGGATGTTTGGGATGAAGCACTCATGTTTCCACGTAAAAGCATACATATTTGTCAGTAAACATGCTAATGTTTGCATTTAAATACACCTGAGTTGGGGACTTAAAAAATAAATAAATGGTTTCCTGTTACATCCCATGAAGGGATTAGGAAAGCTTCTCACAACCAGTGAGCTGTGCGCGTTCTTGGTTTAAACTCACTGTTTGGGACCTACAGTTTTACACCGGTTCCGAACGGTAGTTTGAACAGCTTTTTCATGGCTAAATACTCGATAGTGTCGCCATCACTAAGCGAGGTGACCGCCGTCGAAAGATATTTAAGGTGGTCAGAGTAGAGATCGAACCCACATCCTCATGCACAAGAGGCGCGCACACTACCATTGCACCACCGGCGGTTGGGGACTTGCCTGGCCCCATAGTCTTTTGTACATTGAGCTTGAAAGGACTTTCTTTGCCATTGATATACTTAAATGCATTAATCCACCATAATTGGCACATACGCTAGTGTCACATTTTCCAAAACACGCTGAAAACCCTGTCTGTTTTTCTTGTTTGGACGCAAATATAACTTGTTTGTAGCTTGTCGCAAAAAAACTATACTTGTGCCCAAAAACATTGTGTTTGCTATTCCATATAACATGTTTAAGACACAATGATTAATAGGCTATAATATATCTTTTTGAGACTCAAATATGGCTTTGTTTGTTGAAAACCGCTAAAAACAAAAACGTGACAGACAACAAAGAAACAAAAAGGCAGCAGATCTTCAATTCATTAAAACAATGCGTGCAAACATGTACATGTTTCCTACAGTATGTTGCTGGTGCCGTTATTTCTCAGTGTGTACAACAAGGGTCAACACTAAGGATCTACGATAGTTGCTTTTCATATTTCTGGTCTAGTAATGAAAACACAATTATTGATTATCGAATTTGGATTTACTGTTTTCCAAAATATTCTCCATCAGGGATGATATTTTTTCATTCAACATTTTTATTGATACTTTTTTATTTTTTTTATTCAAGCTCAAGGAAACATGTATGCAGGAAACATGTATATGTTTGCAAGCATTGATTCCATGAATTAAAGATCTGATATGTTTGCTGTCGGTCACATTTTTGTTTTCAACCATTTTCAACCAACAAAGCCACAGTTGGGTCACAAAACAGACGTTTTATTGTAGTAATCATTGTGTATCAAACATGCAATATTGAATATTGAACACAAGTATAATATATTTGAGACAGACTACAAACACGACAAAAGACAGATTTGTCAGCGTGTAGTTTTCAAAAAGGAAGTTTTACAAATTGCATCCTCATGATTCCTAGCAAACCGTATATCATATGCCTCAGATCTTCATCAGCGGTTTCAATATACTTTTAAATGCGTTTCGTAGAACTTTTGCCACATGCCGAAAAAGCGGCTCCAGCAACATATTGCCGGAACCATGTATATGTTTGAAAGCATTATTTTCATGATTTGAAAATCTGGTGCTTTTTTGTTTCTTTTTGTTTTCAACAAACAAAGCCACATTTGGTTTACAAAAACATATAAAAAAAAATAAATGGATTCCCATTACATCCCATGAAGGGACTGGGGAGAACTTCTCACAATCACTGGGCTGTGCGCTTTCCAGTTTTCACTCACTGATTGGGACCTACAGTTTTACACCGATTCCGAACGGTAATTTGAGAAGCTTTTTCATGGCTAGATACTCGATAGTGTCGCCGTCACTATGCGAGGTGACCGCCGCCGAAAGAAAATTTGAAGGTGGTCAAAACCGGGTTCGAACCCAGGATCTCATGTACAAGAGCCGCGCACACTAACCATTGCACCACCGACGGCCAAAAACATATATTATAACCTATTCCTCACTGTGTATCCAACATGTGGCTCCAAAACATTTGTTTTGAACGCATGAAATGTTTCTTCATGCGTCAAAAACTGTTGACCACGCAAAATTTGTTTTTAATGTGAGGGACTAAACGAAATCGAGACTGTAAGGTGGATGAACCAAGGTTGGCCAAGGTTGCCTCTATCTCACGGCATGTCACATGACTACCTTGAAATACCATTTCACATACAGCATCGATGTTTCACTTCACAACAACGGATCCTGGACGACCTTTACGAAATCCGTCCTGAAGTGAACGTCAGCCACAACTAAATTCAATATACCAAGTACTGTAAGATGCTGCATCATTGGCATGTAAAGATTTAAGTTCATCAATGTACTCTTCTCTTGACAATGCCGTGCGACATGATTTTCCTCCTAGGATCAAGACTATATACAATTGAAGCTATGGACCACCAGTAGCAAAACTGCGTACTAAGGTTTTAGTTTGTGAACGTTTGTCTTTTTACAGGACGTTTAAAATTCCCAGGATATACATTTTAAAATTATTTTCTTGACTTATGTGACAATGCAACCAGCATCAATATTTATATCAAATGAAAGAGGTCAATCTTCACTATTTCCTACACATATTTAGTTAATTTTTCAAGAACAAAGGAGGTAAAATAAGGTAATTTTAAAATGGTATCCTTGAATATCCTTAAAAGTTGTACATCGTAATATCTGACAAAAAGTTCTCTCAAAGAGGTGAAACCGTCATACCGTGTGCCGAAATTTCGGCCTTCGATCATTCATAGTTTAGCTCTGATTACTGTTAAGCTAATAACTGTAACACTTTCCAATGATGTTGTCAGACGGCACCTGGTAATACGAAAAATTGCCTGGACTAGAAATATAAATGGCAACCCTCGTAATTGTCGGTCTTACATTAGTCTCACCAAATCTTTTCTAAAAGCTGTTGCAAATACCTTATCAGTTCTTCGCCGCCGTCCTTAAGTATAGGGTAAAGTCATGGTCCTTGCTTGCCAAATTTTCTATCTCACTTCCAAATTGTGTTGACTAAACTTGATAACGATAAATAAATGGCTTAACCACCACCAAGCACAGTAGTTATCCATCTATTCCATCATGAATACATAACCAACTGTCCAACATACTACAGAAATGTCATGACGGTAAAACAAATGCGTTGTTATTCGTTTTAGTTGTGTTCTTCCAACGCACGGTGCGGCTTCATTTGACGTTACTCCAATTTTCAGTGGATTCAGTTGCTAGAGGCTGCATGAAAAATAATATGTCCGAAAAGAAAAAAATCACTAGGCACTTTTTTAAGCAAACAAATTTTAAATATTTTGATTCAAAATTTGAAATAAAATCTTTTTCTCAAAACAGAAATCTTTACTTAGATGTCAGAAATTAGGTAGTTGGTTAAATTTTAGGATATTTGGGGCCAATTAAACACTTCAAACGTAGTTAAAATTTTCGCAAGTTTCTGAATTTAAAAGGCTGTCGTTATTTTAAAATTTTTACATGTTTTCCTCTCATGGCTCTTTTACGTGAGAATGTGGGTTCGATCTCTGCTCTGACCACCTTACATTCCTTTCGACAGCGGTCACCTCGCTTAGTAACGGCCACACTATCAAATATTTAGCCATGAAATATCAGAACCGGTGTAAAACTGTAGGTAGCAATCTGTGAATCTAAAATTAGAAAGCACACAGCTGACTGATTGTAAGAAGCGTTCCCGTGTCCCTTAATGGCATGGGAAAATATTAATTTTATTTTTGTATACCCAACGTTTGCTACCTACTTACTCCCCAATTCTGTGTATGTGGTAACAATTAAATTGTAACCACAAAATTGTTACAAAGTTGTCACCATTGTTTGTATCTGGTATTCTGGCAACACAGTGACAACGAAAAATTCACCTCGTAACAAATAATTCACCTCACAATAACAGGTTGTCAAAAGCAGGGACAAAAAAAAACATATGGTTTTCTGCACAAAATGAACGCGGTAAAAAAGGAAATGTAAGTATTTAATATATTTATGTTTTATTGAATTAAAATTAATACATTATTATTTGAAAATTTGAGCGCACCCCCAAAGGCACAGCTGGAATGCTATGTTGCCTTCCTCAAGAAACATCCAGAGATGCTAAGCGGAAAGAATACTCCTGCACATCCGCGCCATACAGAATAAGAAATTTACTTTAGCCAACTCTCTGATCTACATATATCAAAATTTCACCACCGACAAAAGCTTCTGGACTGAGTTCAAAAAGTTGTTTTCCCCGGTCCAAATTCTTGAGATATAGACTTTTAAAGCTTGAGTATATAATCGTTCGTATCTCCGGAATTTATGATCCGAACTGGTTGCAATGGGTATCATTAAAAAGGTCTTTCTAAGCTCTATAAATCAGTGTATAAACATATTTATTTTTATTAGCCCATAGGGGAGCTAATTAAAAAAAAGTTTTTTAACCTCACTTTTCTGCTAACAATTTATTTTTTTTTCAAAAAAATGCCCTATTATACTTATTTTTTGGCAGGTTCCGATAATACCCAAGACCTAAGCCTTTTTTAAAGGTATATTACTCAACAATATCCCTTGAAAGACCAGAGATATATATTTACGTTAAAAGTTTTGTAATACTTTTCCCGCATTTTCAATCTTACTAACACAAAAGCAAGTTCTGTCTTCTTTCTGCTCCACTTCCATAGGACAAAGTAACAAAAGTCCTTCCTTCATTTAATTATGCCCTCTTGTCGTTTTGGTACAAAATATTTTACTCGGACCTATTCTGTAATCAGAATCCAGACAAACATAAAACGTTTCAGAATATTTGGGGTTGTGTAAAGCAATTCAGAAGAAAAATATCAGTTTTGAATTAGAATGCAAATGCCTTGTGATTTTAAAAACAAACAATTCAGAACAAAAAAATTACAGCAGACAGTTGTCCGTGGCCGAAGGCCTCGGACAACTGTCTGCTGTAATTTTTTTATTTACCAACGGCATTTGATTCAAGTCCGTTTAAAAAAAAAATATTATGTTCAATTTTTTTAAACTTAATTTAATTTATGTATTTTAATTAATATTTTTATTGAAATAAGTTCTGCGAATGTTGAGAGGGCCGCCCTAATATTAAAAAAGGTTTACCTTATCGAGTCTTCGCATTAGCATTCGAGCGTTGTGTGAAAGCTTTACGCTTTACAATTCAAAATTAATGTTACAACAGCTTTATTGAAGTTTTCGCAAAAAAGCTTTATTACGTTAGCTTACTGTTTGTTTCACTTTTTACTAAATACATGTTGCCAAGCAACATTAGCTTGCTGTTCGTTTCACTTTTTACTAGATACATATTCCTAAGCAATGTTGAGCAACCAAAAACACTCAACCAAACACCACACATATGTTTGAGTGTATGTGTTTAAACAATTTTCATTTGAGAAATTAAAATACTAGAAATATATCAACCAATATGAAATATATATCAAACGAAAGATAACATCTTCATTTACCTACAAAAAAAATTTTAAAAAAATTCATCTAGCCGTTTCCGCAAATTCAATGAAATAAAGATTACAACAATAAAAACCTGACATGACTCCTCATACCGTAAGGTAAGACGTATTCTACGTCAATATATTTCATGTTTTAAGAACATCAAAGTTGTAAAGTTTTTATTCTGAAAGAAACTGCTGATTCAAAATGAGTCTGTATGCAGAACAGGGCCGTTTAATTTTTCCCGTATACAGTTTTATTGTTTTCTAGCAGAATTTATAAAATGATTTCGTATCAAGTTTCCGGCAAATAAAACAGCTGTCACGCACTGTTACCTCCTCTTTGGCAGGTAACAGTTTTTGATACTTTTGTCACCAAACAAATGTGTCAGAATACCGATTTGTGACAATTGTCACATTGCTGTCAAATAGTGTATTTTTTTAAAAATGGAAAAAATTGAATTTCGAGTGCTCATTAAACATTATTTTTTGCGAAAAAAAAACGTCAATCAAACGTAGGAAAAGCTTGATAAATACTAGGGGACTCTGCGCGATCGATTTTAGTGGTAAAAAAGTGGTTTACTGACTTTCGTTGTGACGCTGAACGTTCTGGACGGCCAATTGAGGTCAACACACCCGAAAATGTCGAAAAAATCGACGATATGGTGTTGGCCGATCGAAGAGTAAAAGTGCGTGAGATTTTTGATGCCATAGGCATTTTATATGGTAGGCAGTGTGGTTTCGATTTTAAATGATCAGTTGGGTTTAGGAAAGCTGTCTGCAAGTTGGCTGCCACGTTTGCTCTCAATTGACCATAAACGTAATCGTGTAACAACTTCAAAGGATTGTTTGGAGTTCCATGAATTAGGCTACGTAATGGTACCTCAATATTCTCCGGATGTAGCTCCCAGTGACAATTTCCTATTTCATAACCTAAAGAAATGGCTCGGTGGAAAGAGATTTAGCTCCAGCGATGAAATTATTGATCAAACAAATGCCTATTATATGGACCTCGAAAAATACTATTTTTTGGAATGGAAACAAAAATTGGAGAAACGTTGGACTAAGTGTATTGAGCTAAAAGGAGATTATGCTGAAAAATAAATATTTTTTTTGCAAAAAAAGCTGTGTTTCATCAAAAAGTTACGGAGTTATGGATCCGCCCTCGTATACAATAAATATAACATTTTTCTGGTAGATGTGATTAGCTTCAACTCAAACGTAATCCGTAAATATCTACTAAACTGGAGAAAATGGCCAAGGCCACCACGCCCATTGTGGTACCTCCCATACAAAAGCTTGGTGGATGTTCGTGTTGTCAATGCGACAAGTCCCGTGAAACACTTCCGATCTTAATCAAATTGGGCATCAGGCTTCATGGCATCAAACGTCAGTCACCGATTAAGACAAGGGTGATTTTGCCAAGCCCATGTTGGTGCCTCCCATACATAATTTGTTCGGCCGGCTGGTTGTTCGGCAAGATAACTCCCGCTAAACCGAACCAAGCTTTATGAAATTTGGTACTAGACAAAATTTAGTCAAATGCACAGAAAAGTTGGGCGGATGGCCGGTTGATCGACACGATAAATCTCGAAAACTACCCCTGACAAATATTAATATGTGCAATGCATCATGCTGAGTTTTAGCTTTGAAAACTACATTTTTTTCGATTTTTATTTTATACTAGCTGACCCGGCAGACGTTGTCCTGCAAATTTTGTTCAAATACCGTTAGCAGGAGCAGAAATAATGGATTTTTAATTTGCGGTTTGTATGGGAGGTAAAACGACCCTTTGTCCAATTGGACCGATTAGTAAATCTAAACCACCCAGGGCGCCACCCAAATGCATACAAAAAAATTTATTCAAATCGGTCCAGAAGTTTAGGAGAAGTTCTGTTACAAACACACGTGCAGTAGAATTATATATATAAAGATATTAGTTTATATTTATGTGTTCTTTAAAATTATAAGAAAACTTTTTTTTCATTTCTTTTTTAGGACAAAAAACGGGTTTGATATATTCTTCATAGAAAATATTTATAAATGCAAAAATGAAACTTACATTTAATTCTTATTCTTATCCAATTAAAATATGAAATTAATATGATATTGAGTTACCCTTGTGTATAAGAACTTGTTGTAGCCTGCGTGGCATAGAACTCACTAAGTTGCTTAAAGTGGACATGCCAATTTTCGCCCATTCCGCCAATATTGCTAGTTTTAGTTCTTTAAGCGTCGTATATACCTTGACGGAAAGTATTCCCCAGAGGTCTTCAATTGGGTTGAGGTCGGGACTTGTGGCTGGCCACTCCAGTAATGGAATATTTCGAGACTTAAAAAACTCCCTTGTGAGCCGAGGAATGTGGATCGGGGCGTTGTTTTGTTGAAAAGTCCAGTTATCTCCATATAATTCGCCAGCAAAGTCAATTAAATTGCTATCAAACAGATCAAATTATGCTTCCGCATTCATTTTAGTTCTGACTTCCCTCGTGCTCCAAATGCAGCCCATATCATAAGAGATCCACCACCGTGGTTTCGCTTGTAGCACGTTTGCCGATGATGTCGTAAATCTCTCCAATATTTATGGTGACTATCAGGTCCGTCCAAATTAAACTTTTTCTCATCACTAAATGTAACAGTTTCAAATTCGTCCTCCTAAAACTTGTACTTTTCTGCAAAAGCAATACGCGCAGTTTTATGGCTCTGGGTTAAGCATGGTTTTGCCATTTTGCTTTGGTACCGAAGACCTATATCGTCCTTTAGCAGTTGCTGGAAACGCTGTCTCGTTACATTTAGACCCAATTCCACCTTTATTTCCCTACAACTCATATTCTCATTAGCTTCCAAATGCCGAATGCGTTGCTTAGTCCTCTGGTCTACAGTTGGGATGCGTCCACTGCGCTTAATACAACCATAGTTGTCGGGGTCTTTGAGGAAATTCGAAACTGTATTGCGATGCCGATTTACCGCTGCTGCAATCTCGCCAATTCCTTTACCTGAAAGTCTCATTCCAACAATTTTTCCGCGCTCTTCATCAGTTCCACGTGGCATGTGCAACTAGAAACAAAACTGTGAATAAAACGTTTCTTAGAATAGATTCATAACGATCACTTTACTCACGTACAGAAAGATATTTTATACTAAACACCCGAGAAAAATAGAATTGTTCACTTTAAAGTGTTAGGAACGCGAGATAACGGGACTACAAATTAAGTCCAAAAGAGAAAAAAGTATATGATATGATATGGTCGACATTAAATTACAGTTAGTGAAAATTACAGTTAGAAAATTCGGTACTCGGCAATTTTTTCCCAAAATTGTTACCACGCCTATTTTCGTACCTCCCATACAAAAGTTGGGCAAACCTTTTCAGCTGGCCGACTCGATATCTCCAGTATACCCCAAACGACATTAATAACAAATGAACAACTTCGCCGTGGCCATGTTTGTACCTCCCATATAAATATTGGGCGGAGAAATGGCTGGTAGTCCCGATAACTCCCCATAATCACTTAGGACCGTAATTAAGTTAGGTATTGAATAATATATAGCGCAATGCCAATCTGCTATTGAATATTGACACATGTGTCAATTTTCAATAGTACTCGGTCGCAATGGATGACTTCGGGTGAGGGTATGTTTAAGTCGGTTCACCTGACTGAAATTTCTGTACTGGTTTTAATAATCGCTTAAGCATCAACTGATCTTTATTATATTTAGAATACAGAAATAATAAAAAATCACATGAGTTGTCAGGGGACACCCGGTTGGGATGAAGTTCCTTTCGCTATATATTATGTACTAGTTAGTTCCAACACGCCTAAGGCGCCCGTTGAAAACTGTGATAAGTTAAATGGGCCTCTAAGAAAAGATACTTTTGTAAAATAATAAACTTTTTTTAAAAAAAATTTTTTATACACTGTTTTTTTAAGTATATTTTTAGGTCCTTTTTGCAAGAATATGTATTATATTTTCCCGAAAAGGTCCTTTCTTAAAAAAAGGTAGTTTTTTACTAAAAGCTAATGTTTTTTTTAAGAAAATGTACTGTTTTTAAAAAGAAGTACTTTTTGTAAGACAAAACCATAAGGGTATGAATATATGAATAAAAGTACATATTTTTTAACAACGAAGTACTTTGTTTAAGAACAAGTACATTTTTAGAAAAATGTTATTTTTTTAAGAAAATATACTTATTTTCAGAAAGGCTACTTATCCCAAAAAAAGAAAAGGTATTATTTTATTTTTAAGAAAAGGTACTTTTAAGAACAGGAACTTTTGTAAGAGAGGGTATTTTTGTAAGAGAAGGTATTTTTTTGAAGAAAATGTTTTTTTTAAGAAATGGGAATTTATTGGATTTCAGAATTGGTCCTTTTTTCAAGAATAGTTACATTTTTAAGAGTAGGTACTTATCTCAAGAGACTTTATTTTGTTTCACAAAAATGGTACTCTTGAAAGAAAATTTAGGTTTTTTAAGAAAAGGCAATTTGTTGTAAGAAAATGTGGTTTTATAAGAAAAGCTACTTATTTAAAAGAATTATATTTTTGGGAAAGGTACTTTTTGTAAGAAAATTTAATTTTTTTTAAGCAAATGTACTCCTTTAAGATAACGTATTTTTTTAAGAAAAAGTACTTTGTTTAAGAATACGAATAGATATATTTTTTTTGAGAAAATTTACTTTTTCTAAGAAAAGGCACTAATTTAAGAAAATTTACTTTTTTTAAACTTCTTTCACTTTGGCTTTAATAAAATTTACTTTTTATTGTATTCAAAACTACAATAGTATATACAAAATATTGGTTACAGGCTCCACCTAGAAAACTTCCAATAAAACAAAAAATTTCCCAAAATATGTTAGTCTAGACACAAACCAAAGCAAAAGTACCCAATATAGTTGATAATACTGGGTTGTAGCATAATAGTGCTAAAAAAGAAGTTGTTTAATTTTGTTTCATTTTTCCCCATCCAGCAATGTACGAGAAGGAACTTCGTTCCAAAAAGTATTTCCAAAACTTGTGAAATTTATGCATTTGGTGGCTTCCATCAGCTTCCTTCTTCACAAGTATTGAAGTATTTTATCAGGCCCTATAGCGGGAACAAATCTCAATATAATAAGAATTGTTTCATTACCTACTAGTGCAGTTTTTCACAAGCTTTTGTCTATGCAGGACTTCGTTGAAAGCCAGTGCATAGATATTGCAGTTTTCAATATGTCAAGAATATTTGTTAACTTCAAAATGTTTTAGTTTTTCTTGTGTTCTTTTTGGTGTTATTATTTATCGACGTCCGTCCGTCAACCAAATCCACTTACAATTTGGAACATTTTTCAAAAACGCCAACATATGTACTTCAAAACTCTCCCTAGCCTCACCGTGAACGGAGTGACATAAATACTACTAGAATTTTTGTATTCCCTCCGAATACGTTTTCTATTAGATCAATTGCAAACAAGTCGTATAACTAATGCGTGGGTTAGGCATTTTAGACCATTGATGTCATTGTCCGCTAAAATAGAGATACATACTCGTTTATATTTATGCATATGAATATGTTTATATTTTAAGCGCCGACAATTGAAAATAAATTGCATTAGTTTTATAACAAATACAATAAATTATTATAAATAGAATTGAGTGAATTGTTCGGCGTTAAATCTTGGGTCAAGGTTTATTAGCAAGAAGGCGAGTCTTTTTTGAAAGTTTCAAAGTGCTTGTTGGCTAGGATTGAGGTTATACTATTTGATTTTAATCAAATGTGGCACATAGGAGAAATAGTTTGTTCTGAGTGACATAAAGAGTTGTAGTCATTGCTTAGTATTTCCTTTAGATTTGTAACATCTGGTAAAATGTGTATAAAATATTTGTAATAATCAATTTTAAACGATTTTACACTGAACCTCATCATCGACAATAGGCCTGTTTTGTTTATTCCCTGCTAGACTAATTTTTCGACTACTTTGTATGGGGAGCTAAGTGATGTTATGCGATTTTAGGCAGCTTCCCATGAAAAGTCGTTGAAAATTTAGATTTACCGGAAATAGAAAAAACGCTTAATATTTTCAAGTTGACTCATCAGATGTGCAATTTGCTTGATAAATGTAACAAAAAAAAACACTCAACCTACATCCATTCATGAGTGTGTTCAACAACATCCTGTCTGAATTACACAGCGTCTAAATTGAGCGACTAAATTTACAAAATCTACAGCAACTAAACCAACAAACCGTAATTCGCCTGTTGATCACAAGATTTCACTGAACTGCAATCGACGTAATTACATGTTTTCATTTAAACACAATACGTATGCAAATAAATCACACCCAAATACAAGTACAAAGAAACAAAACAAAATAAACCGTAAAATCCATAATAATCCAAGTGGATTTCCCTTTTGTTTTAAACTTAAAATTAGCATTTTATTTAGAAGTGGAGAGCGCACGAACAACATAGGAGTGGTGTCACTCAACGGCAACTGCGGCTCATACGTATCTGACACCGATGTTGTTGATGCCAGTCCGAGGCGAGAGGTTAATTTGTTTAAAAGGCCACCAATTTGGTGATACCTGAGCGAAAACTGAAATGGTGCTAAAACTTTGCTATCAATTGATTAATTGTAATATATCCTCGGTGTATTTGTCATTGTGATTGCTGTAAACAAATTGCTTACAAAAATAAATCTAATAGTTTACTAATAATTATTCTATGCAAGAGTATTGGATTCAAATAAAATACTCAATCATTTGACATAGATAACGGGTGTTTATTTTTTGGAGACGGAGAATTATAAGTTGACAACACTGTTTTGTGTGACAACCGATTTGACAGTTCTCGGTTGTTTTGGGGTTAGTTTGATGATGTGACCCTGCTTAAGAAAACCCACGTACACACAGAGAAGAGATTCGTTGTCACAACTGTATTTACAGCCAATTAAAATTTGGCGGTCCCTTGGACTATCACATTATTCAATTGTGATTACCCATAATTTTGTTCCGTATCACCAAATATTGTGCATATCAATTGATTTGAAATTCAGTTTTGGTTGCAAGAACTGAAATATTTAGTTGAAGACACAGCAACAAGAAATAAATGTGACCTGTCAATCGAGTTTTAGTTCTAGCAATCAAATTAACCTGTAGTGGTGATTAATAATTTGTCGGATCAATGAAAAATTTAAAAACTAATTATAATATAATGGCATGGTAATGACTTCAATTTATTGGCTGTCACAATCATTTGTTGATGATTTAACCCGTTATGAATTTTATAGTATATTTTTTATTAAATATTTATTTTAACTATTTTTTATTAAAATTGTATATTTTATATTTAAATACACACAAAATTATTATTATTTGTAACCAGGGTTCGTATTTCGTCTGTAATGGGTTAACCTCTGGGTAACCCTCTCCATATTTGATCGAAAATATGAACAAAATTAGAAAAAAAATTTCGAATTAAAAATCGCTAAAACGCCATTATGTCTATATTTCGGAAACGGAGCGTTCAATCGAAAAATAACCAATTTTCCGAGTTTCTAAGGGTTTTTCACAAAGTGATCCAATTCGCATGGACGACTTTTTTTCAAAAAATCGCCAAAATAAAAAAATCGCTAAAAAGAAAAATGGCTGTAACTCGGCAACAGTGCATCCAATCGCAAACATACTAAATCTTGTCGCATTTGTCGATAGAGAGGGTGCGTTTATTGTTTAACCAGGATGCCGGAATATCGGCACTTTGGAATCACAAATTTTATCTATGAATTGCTTACGAGAAGGCGCATATCCCCGTCCCTGGGATACATGACCTTAACTCGAAATGTGAATAGAGGAGCACAGCAAGGGGGAGTGTTATCTCCACTTCTCTAAAATTTAGCTGGAATTTATCTGGAATTTAGTGCTTTGCTAGAGCTGGAGGCATTAGGTTGCACATTCGTAGCATATTCAGACGATCTGGAAATTGCAGTGCAGTGAAAATACCCCTCCATATTGCAGAGATGTGCTCCAGAACATAATCAGGATACTCTCTAAGTGGGCCACGGAGAATGGACTGGGTGTAAATCCTGAGAAACCCGAATTCGTACTCTTTACCAGGAAACAGAAGGTTTCGTATATTCATTCCTTGTCTCGATGTGGTAGAGAAATTTGCTTAAAGGATAGTGCGAGATATCTAGGTATGTTTCTCGACAGAAAATTTACGTTTAAGTCAAATACTATGGATAGGATCCGTAGAACAACAATGGCCCTATATTAGTGTAAAAGGGCCATCAGGGGTCGATAGGGTCTATCCCCGAAAATAGTTTATTGGCTGTACACAGCTGTATGTACACGGATATTGCTCTATGGCATTGTTTGTTCTTTGGCGGCCGATACTGGACAAATCCACTTACCTACGCTTGTTGATAAAAGTCAAAAGGCAATGGTGTGTATCATGTATCTCACAACCAATAACAAGGGTTTGGGGATTATCCTCCACCTGTTACCACTAGATTTGCTTGGAAGGCAAATGGTTGCAACGTCAGCAATTCGCCTAAAGCATTCCTCGCAATACATCACCAGCCCATGTGGTCATGGGCCGATTTTAAGAGATCTGCGGCAATCCACAATAAAAACCGACTATATGACACCAAACTTAAAATTTTTAGGAAACTTCTCCACTCATATCCCGGACAGGCAAAACTGGATGGAACGCACACCAGGTTATATAAGGTATTTAGGCTTCTACATTGATGGCTCCAAACTAGAAGGCAAGGTATGGTTTGGAGTATACTCTGAAGAGCTGGTTTAAGGCCTTGCAGAAAGGCTACCAGACCATTTAGTGTCTTTCAGGAGATTTCAAGACAATCGGAGAGGTTTCCCTTTCGCTGGGACGTAACGTGAGGCTGCTATCAAATATCTGCAATATATATTCTTGACTTCAAGGACTCCACACAACTGCCGCGCGTCTCTAAATGAGTTAGCGAAGCAGTTCGATATTCACCTTATATGGATGCCGGGGCACAGCAACATTACTACATGACTGTTCCACTGGATATGAAGCATGTGGGTATGCCCCTTTCTGCATACAAGCTCATGATTGAAACCGAAGCTCTCAGACATGCGAATGATAGATGATCTCCTGGCACAAATTGCAAGTATGGCCAAGTTATGACCTAAAGCGTATGCTAAACTTCAAGAACGTTCCATGTGTGAAAATATTTAAATTCTCAAAGCTAACATATGTCGTGCAGCAAGCTCTCGACGAGAGTTTAACCTGGATAGCCTGTGAATTTCGTTTCACACATACATGGTTTCCCATTACAACTCACAACCAGTGAGCCGATCGCATTCTACTTATACACTCACTAGGCGGGACCTACAGTTTTATACCGGTCCGAGAAGCCGGTTTTGAGAAGCTTTTTCATGGCTAAATACTCGATAGTGTAGTAGCAGCCAACAAGCGAGGTGAGAGGTCGGAAGAATGAATATTCGCAATGTAGTTTTCTATGAGATATTTGGAATACGCCAGATTTAGTGTATATTTCGAAATGCAACACCACACCCAAAGGAAAAAATGTTTATTGTTCGGTTGCCGCAACAATACTTTGATCGATTTGTATTTATTTATTAATCGCAACCGTTCATGTAGTTCTCCCAAATAAACACATATATATAGCAAATGTGTATTATGTTGTTGCAAACGAGTTCTCGTATAAAACGCGTATAAAGTTACATTTGCCGCAAATTTAAAAAACGTTTGCGATAACTTAAATTAGCCATTTTTCTAATGAGAGCACAGATTACGAAGAACGTAAATTTCTCTGATTTTGTCGACTGTATACACAGTCTTATCCACTCGTTTGGCATACACACTCAGGCTTACACATAAAAGTCATCATACATACTCTAATGCTTCTTTCTACCTTGTCAATATACATATCTTTGATGGATGGACAATTGACGCGTTGTAGTTGTTATTTTGATGCAAATCGAGACAGACTTGTAAGTAGACAGTGAAAAAATAGACAAAAATGCCAACTTTTTGTAAAACAAACATTATGGGTAAGTCCAAAATAATAGAAGTTGGAAATTTAAACAAAGCAAAGCTTATGGAAGCTAGTTTTAATTAAAACTTGGTTGCTGTAACCGATAGAACAGTTGGTGGAACATATTTCGTTTTTCGCAAACGTTTTTTCAGCTCTGATTTTTATTGGTTTTAGTTTGGAGCAACTACAACTCGGTTGCTGTAACCGAAGGAACAGCTGGCGGAACCGATTTTTGTTTCTCGCCAACATTTTTTTAGCTAATATTTTTCATAACTCGTTTGCTGCAAACATATTTCGGTTCTCCCAACCGAAATGACATGTATTGATTAAGAGATGTTCGTTTCTCCCAACTGCACTCCCCAAACGAACTTCAGATATCTGAGATTTCGTTTGGGAGAAACGAGTTATTTCTTTGCGTGTAGCCTTAGATATCCGATCATTTGTATCCGTTACGGAGGCAGTCCCCCGTAGTCCTCTTAGGGTAACTTTCATTACCGGGCATACCAGTAGGCGTGAAATATAATGCCTTCATGGATGTCTTTTTCTGCCAGCCAACATGAAGGCCTGCCGAGAGGATCGAAATTTGCATGTGTCCCTTCCTATGATGAAACAAAATTTTTTTTAATTACATCCCAAGGATGGATTCGGGTGAGCTTCTCGCAACCAGTGAGCTGTGCGCTTTATAGTTTTACACTTGCTGATTGATACCTATAGTTTTACACCGGTTCCGAACGGTATTTTGAGAATATTATTTTCATAGCGAAGTACTCGGTACTGTCGCCGCCATTAATCGAGGTTACCGACGTCGAAAGACATTTAAGGTGGTCAGAGCAGGGATCGAGCCCAGGCACTCATGTAAACGAGCCAGGCACACTGCCACTGCACCACCGGTGGTCCTCCTATGATGCCGTGTTAATTTGAAATGAGGTTTGCGCTGAACGGGTGGGCCTTCTGACTTTCTTCAAGCGCCCACTAAAAGGCTTTAAAAGCCCCTCTTTTCGCTGCTGGGGTATGACACTGTTTCGCCTGTGTGCGAATAAAATAAAAACCTACTTATTTATACAGTATATGACTTAAAATGTATGTTAGTAGGTGTTTGTTTTATTGCAGCAGCCTCAGCCCCAACACGAAAGACTCCAAATCGAGGTGTATTTGTGAGCCAAGTTAATGTGTGTATACTACGCTGATGTTGTCGTTGTTGCTGTCAATTTGTTGCCAATATTTGCCGTATGAAAATAAGCAAAGCAAACAACATCACAAATTTGTATAGACTGAATGGCGTCGCACACTGTGATTGACGTTTCGTTACTCGTTGATTATTCTCCATTAAAATAGCCAGGTCTTGCAACATCTCAGCATCAGAATTTTTAAGGTAATCACTTGGTCGTTGGCTCGCTGGCTCAGTCGCTCGCTCATCAGGTTTTCTGAGAACATTTCGCAAAAGTGCACGGTCGTTATAATTACAAGTGTTTCTTAGTTAGTTTTTCGTTTTGTTACCATATAATTTGGTCATGTTGGACGATGTCTTATTACGATATTTTCTTACTGGGCGACCTTGGTGTTTCGTTAAACCGTTTCATAAATATAAATCTTGTTTTAGTTTTGATAACTGCAATTATTACCACTGTGGTTTGTTCTCTTAAACGCCTTTAACATTCAGAGTGGTGAGTGAGTCTCTGCGTAGGTAATGATGTATTAACGGCTTCACGGTGATGGGTTTTTCTAGTTTAGTTGCGTGCATCAACCTATGAACATTGAACTGGCATAAGTGACATGAGTGCGCTGTACTTTAAGATGGCGGAGTGAAGAAGATTTACAGATACAGTTGGTCCAGACAGTCAAAAGTCAAATAATTGTCAATACATCATAATAAAGAAAGAAAAAACATTTTCGCATTTAATGCTGTAAAGGGATTGATAGGTAGGTAGATAGGTGACGACTCGCTCGCAAGCCGTGAGCCATAGATGAATTCGGCGCGTCTCGGCTCGTGAGCCGGCTCGCAAATTTCAACATATCGGCTCCGGGCACGCGAGCTAATGCGAAAAAATCAATGAGTGTTCGAACTCACGGTCGATTTCTATGAACACATTTGTAAATGTTACATTGGAAAATAAAAAAAGAATAGTTTTTGTGCTGCTATTTTTCTTAAATCTGCTTTAACATTAGATGAAATTATATAAAGCAATATTTAGCTCAATGAAATAATAGTTTTTGTTTTGTCATAAACAGAGCGACGGCAAAAAGTATTGAATAGTATAGAGAACTTATTGCACTCTTTTTCCTTTCTCATGTAGAGAGTCTAAGAAAAAGAGAATAAACGAGTCTTATTCTCTTTATAGAATATTTTAATATAAATGCACCATTTTGACAATGTTATTCCATAAAACAACACAAAAAGCATAAATGTTTCAAAAGGCATCAATGTTTCACATCAAAATTATGAATGAACGTTTGAATCAGTCGCCAGATGTCGCCCGTGCTTCCATGGGTTCTCTATACTATTTAATACTCTTTGGCGACGACGACCTGCTTGTTGGTTCGCTGCCGCTACATCAGGCAGAGACTATTGTCGTGCAACAACCACGTATGTGATACTAACGCTGTGTGTTATTTGCATGTGTTCAGTTTGATAGATTGCCCTACCCGTGCCTATAGATGTTAACACATACAAAATAAATAAATAAATAAAGTAGTTCCCATTACTGGGGAGAACTTCTCACAATTAGTGAGCTGTGCGCTTTCTAGTTTTTTACACTCACTGATTGGAACCTACGTATAGTCTTACACCGGTTCCGAACGGTATTTGGAGAAGTTTTTTTCATGGCTAAGTACTCGACAGTGATGCCGTCACTAAGCAAGGTAACCACCGGCGAAAGAAATTTATGGTGGTCAGATTTAACCCACTTTCTCATGTACAAGAGCCGCGCACACTAATAATTGCAACACCGACGACCACGAACCCTGCTCAAAATATAAACAGCCACAACCATTCCATAGCATTTTTCCCAAATCTCTCCAGCATTTTTTGAAACCCCTTTCTGAAATCTCTTTAAGCAAATATATTAAGGGTCAGGGGATATGTTGATCGCGTAATAGATTTATGTATTAAATTCTCATCCAAATGAGAATTATTTTTGTACATAGGGTGTAGGGTGTTTGGCAAACGCATTGTTAGGCGAATATCTGTAATTTGGTTAAAAATAACTTTAATATCAGTTCTACAAATTATTGTAGATTTTATTTATTGCATGATTTCATACATAAATTCTTCACATTTGCAATTATTGCCACGGCCAGAATACAAAAGGGTGGTCCCTTGGCGTACAATGTAACTCTTGACAGATTGTCTGATACTTAAGGTATTATGAAGGTAATTACATGCATGTTAACATGTCATCCAGCGAAGACTTCCTCGTTTTGAAATTTAAAATGAGAGTGAACAAGGATTTCGAAAATTATTTAAGTGAACTAGTTTCTTGGCAAGGGAATGTAAAGATTTGAAGGCAATAAACTGCTTTAACACACGAGGTCACACACACCATATGGAGCACGTAGAGTTTGCTTCATATTTAACGTAACAATTCCCATAAAAGCAGATATGATGAACAAAAAATCAAACCATTTTGAGTCATTCAAATCTGTATATTTTGCTATTTATCACATGATTGTGTAATGGCTTCTTATGATATTCTTGTTGATCTTAAACAATGTTAATTAAATTATTGATTACGTAGTATTTATTGTTAAATCAATTGTTAAATCAGTTATAAAATTCCTTAAGTGAACAGTGTTCGAACACACAATTCCCATGCACATATTTGTATTTATAAATTTTTTATAAATTATTTTTTTTTTAAATGATTGGTATTTTTCAAATCATTTCAAAGAAACCGCCAACACCGATTTCTCGTAACTTTAATTACAGCGAATAATTGCATTGAACTATTGGTTTTACAATTAACAAAGATACAACTGAAAAAAAATCTCTTGAGAATTAACGTTTTCGTTTGAGTTGTATATTCGAATCGTTTTCAATAATTTGAAATATATTTATTCTCATAACTTTGTGCAATTAAACTATTAAATAATATATTGATATAACTGGTTTATTGTCTTCCGAGAGAGGGCTGTATTTTTAAAGTTTCCTAAGAGTCATTTATTCCCATTATTCATTAATCGTTCAGGCGGATGAGAGGTGTACTAAACCCTAGTTATAATTGTTAGCAATGTCACCACACAGATGAGGGGAATCTCCGTTCGCTGCAATCGTTAACTTTGTATTGTCCTAATTTACTGTCAAACCCACTTTCATTTTATACATTTTCATTCTTTGACTGGCTACTTATGGTTTGTTCGCTATTATTGAAACTTTTCTCAATATTATCGTGAGATATGGAAGAGGTGACACGATTGGCTCTCATGGTTGGCAAGTCCCCAATGGCTATCAAATGGTTCTGTATGACAGATATAGATATTCACAGTTATTCTCGTCTTTTCCGCAATATTTGCAACATACACGCACGAATGTTTAGTTCAGTGCTTAGAGACGATGCTGAAGCCTAGAATATACTGACATATTCAGTGTAATGACCATCGGTGATGCAATGATTAGTATGCGCGACTATTGTTTAGGACAATGTAGGTTCGATCTCTGCTCTGACCACCCTTTAATTTCTTTCGACAACGGTCAACTCGCTTAGTCTCCATCGAGTAAGTCGCCATGAAAAAACTTTTTAAACCCCGTCCGGATCCTGTGTAAAACTGCAGGCCGCTATCATTGAGTGCAATCTAGAAAACACACAGCTCTCTCATAGTGATAATCTCTCTCCACTTCATCCATATGATGTACTAGAAACCCATTTTTTCATAGCAATTTTTTTTTTTTTTTATTTTTTTTTTTTTTATTTTTTTATTTTTTTTTTTTGTTCAAATTAATTAAAATCTATTCAATTCAATGCAACTAAACTCAATTCCATTCACTTCAATTAAATTCAATTAAACTCAATAAAATTCAATTCAATTCAATAAAATTCAATTCAATCCAATTCAGTTTAGTTCAATTCAATTCAACTCAATTCAATTCAATTCAATACAATACAATTCAATTCAGTTCAGTTCATTTCATTTCATTTCATTTCATTTCAATTCAATTCAATTCAGTTCAGTTCAGTTCTATACAATTCCATTCCACTAAATTCAATACAATTCAATAAAAATACAATTCAGTTCAACTCAATTCATTTCATTTCTATACAATTCAATTCAATTTAATTGAATTAAGTTCCATCCAATTCATTTCAGTTCAATTCAATTCAATTCAATTCAACTCAATTCAATTCAATTCACTTCAATTGAATTCATTTCATTGCATTTCAATTCAATTCAGTTCATTTCATTTAAATTTAAATTAATTCAATTCAGTTCTATTCAATAAAATTCAATTCAATTCAATTCAGTTCATTTCAATTCAATTCATTTCAATTCAATTAACTTCAGTTCAATTCAGATCAGATCAGTTGAGTTGAGTTCTATTTAATTCAATTCAATTCAATTCTATTAAAATCAATTCAATTCAATTCAATTAAGTTCAGTTAAAATCAATTCAATTCAACTAAATTCAATTCAATTCAATTCATTTCATTGCATTTCAATTCAATTCAGTTCATTTCAATTTAAATTAATTCAATTCAGTTCAATTCAATTCAATTCAATTCAATAAAATTCAATTCAATTCAATTCAGTTCAACTCAATTCAATTAAATTCAATTCAATTCAATTCAATTCAATTCAATTAAGTTCAGTTAAAATCAATTCAATTCAACTAAATTCAATTCAATGCAATTCATTTCAATTCAATTCAATTGAGTTCAGTTCAATTCAATTCCATTCCACTCCCTTAAATTCAATTCACTTAGTTCAATTCGAATTAGTTAAATTCAATTCAATTTTTAAGTTAATTGAATTTAATTTAAATCAATTCATTTGTATTTTCTGGAAAATTTGGCCAATTACACTATTTCTGTGGCATCTGGAAAATTTTTGACTTACTTATAACACTGTGGAGCACAAAAAAAAATTAAAAGGTTCTGACAACGGATTCTGGTAGAGGGGTTAAAAAAAGTTTACGTGTATCGGCGTTTTTAAAGTTTACACATGAGGGTAATTATATATTCTTATGATGAATCGACATAGGAAACCATGTGATCCTTACATTTTAGGTATATGATGTATTCAGCAATTTTGTGTAAAATTTTACGAGAAATATTTTTCTGGGATATTTAACCTTCTAGCTCCTCAATATATGGGTCTTTTATGCCCCTTTTGCGGAAAAGGGTAAAAACACCTCTAAAAGAGGGGAGTAATGGGTTAAAATGTACAACAAAAATAATTTTCGTAAAATTCCACCATGTGATAGTAAAAAACCACCACTCTAAACAAAATAACAATTTAACCAAATCGCTAAAAAAAAAAGATTATGGCACAGGAATCGTCTCTGTGAAGATGTCAGTGAAAATATTGTCTCTCTGTAGGCTGATGATTTGTTTCTTTACAATTTTTCTGAGTTTAGTAAAAATAAAACAGGGGACACGATAATTGAAGTAGGTCGAAGATAATGGTATCGATTCACCGTCACCTAACTAACAATTTATCAGCTTAAAGACAAGAAATCATCTGTATAAGACCGATGGCGATGAAGTGGTAAAATTCATACTTAAGCTTTTGGAGGCTTTTGGATTGGAGCTTCTGCGTACTCTGCCCTAAATATAATAAGGGCGATTGAACTCATGTAAGCTGTGTAAACATAAACTGTAAACATTAAAACTTGAAGTACAAATCAGAACTGCATTTTATCGGCTTGAGAACAACAAATATTAAGGTGTTGATGGACTACAGATTCAGCTCTCCAAGGTTGGCGGTAATGAGTTGGAAATGGGTATATATGAGCTTATATGCTATATCTGGTTAGACGAAGGCATGCCCGACGATTGGAGCATTAGCATACTGTGCCCTGTATTTAAAAAACACAACCCGAGTGTACCCAGCAGCTATCGTCACGTTTAATCAGTTATTTATCTATTACATACAAGGTACTCTCGAGCGCAATGGCGAAAGGCTAAACCCATTTGTTGTAGACCTGATCGGGCCTTATCAGTGTAGCTTTAGACATGGAATGTCAGCTATCGAGCAGACATTCATGTGAAGACAAATCCTGGAGAGGCTGCTTTCGATAACCTCATACAGGGAAAACTGTACGAAGCTATGTTGGTATTCCTGCTTAGCTGACACGCCTTTGTGAAATGAAACTGACCGACACAAAATCCTCAGTGAAGATTGATAAAGATTTACATAACCATTTAATACGTGACGAGGACTCAGGCAGGCTGACACCCTATCGTGCGATCACTCTATCGCGAGACCAACAGGAGAAAATCTGTAGTCAACACGAATAAAACTATCAGCAGCAAAAGTCACATCCTGCTCGCGTATGCTGTTGATTTAGACATCATCATTGGTTATTGCAGTATTTGCGAGAATTGAGAAGGAATCAGCAAATGTGGGTGTGACAGTAAACGAGGAAAATACAAAATTAAAGGTTTCGACAAGCAGAACATCCACCCGATTGAAGGTATTGGTGAACGTTGAGAACCATTATAATTTCGAGGAAGTAGACGAACTTATTTATATCGGATCTGCCGTAAATAACAGCAATAAAGCACTTGAGAAACAATACTCTCTCTCAAGAAACCAAGATCCAACTTTATCAGACTCGCATACAACCCGTCTTACTTTATGACGTAGAATCCTGGGTAATATCGCACGCTGATGAAACATCACTGGGTATCGACGATGGATGAACCACGAGCTGTATAATCTGTATCCCGACATCGACGTTAGGTATGGATTCCAGTGTACTAGTGCGAAAGGTATTCGAAGACGTACTCGGAGGACATCGAAACGGACGACCACGACTTCGTTAGAAAGACCAAGTGAAATAATGCATGCAAGAGATTGGTGTTACCAACTGGAAACGATTGGAGAAATATATTATCTAACATCGAATATTAGCTTCCAAGTGCTCAATTGCTTGTGGTTTATCGGCAAAAATATGGCCAGAGAAAATAATCTAATAGCGGCAAATCGCATAACGAGTTGGCCATTTAACAGGTCCATTTCGTGAAATTAATCGTTCGTCAAATGTGTCTTTCAATAAATTAACCCTATAGTCATATGGCACCGTCCGTCTAAATCCATATGTCATTATCAACTTCCGACTGAGGCATGAACAAACTAGTAATCATGTATCTGTACGGCTCACCTTTGCTAATATTCTAACCATAATCATTTTGGAAGACATATGCACCCTTGTTTCCACCGGCGTATAAAACCCACCAAACAGTGAATTTTTCTGGATTTAATGGTGGTTCGACAATGGCTGGCCATTTAACCATAATTATGAGGACCATAAAATGCACACAATGTTCGATAAGCTATTCTCTCATTGAACCATCGTTTTCAAAAGCAAACAATTTGAACAATTTGCAAACAACCGATACCTGTAAAATCGGTTGTCACCGAAAACAATGCTGCCAATTTAAACCCAATGTGAACAAAAACGGATGCGGATCCGTCTCGAACCCGTTCTGAGTTCTTAAAGGCATAAAAATCGATGTGCGAGTTGTGGGACCCATTTCGAACCTGTGCCGAGAGTCCGTAAAAGCATAAACAAACGTAGTGCGGGTTTGGGAAAGCAAATTTGAAATTGAAAATAGCTTGTGAATAAACAAAGCTAGTATTTCGATCATGGCCTAAAGAGTGTCCATTATATATGTAAAAGTTAAACTTAAATCTTCAATATTTAATAAAAATTAATAAAAATGTGAACTCAGAACGAATCTGTTTCGAATCTGTAAACAAACGAACTCGAAATGTACACGCTGAAAAAACGGCCACAGCAACATATTGCAGAAACCATGTATATGTTTGCAGCAATGTTTTAATGAATTGAAGATCTATTGCTCTTTTGTTTCTTTGTTCTTTGTCACGTTTATGTTTTCAGCAGTTTTCAACAAACAAAGCCACATTTGGGTCACAAATACATATTATTATATTACTCATTGTGCCTCCAGCATGTAATATTGAATAGCAAACACAACGTGTTTGGACACAATTATACTATATTTGCGACAAACTACAAACACGTTATATTTACATCCAAACAACAACAAAAACAGAGATTTTTCAGAGTCTATTCGAATATGAATTCCGTTCCGACTTGGAGACGGATCCAAAAATGTAAATTAAACGATTCGTGTTTTCGGGAGGAATTTCATGCGCAAACGGATTCGGTATGGAAACGTAACTGAAGAACTGAGACAATCTCGAAGTCGAAACGGTTTCGTATGGCACACATGAAAATTCTCTGCCTCCTAAACAAACACCCCTTATTAACCAAATTTGTTGCAAAGTCTTAGTTTGCTATAAGAATGATATTTTCAAAATTGTATTCAGTCAACGATTAAATTATGACCAAATACAAACAATTATCTCAGTTGCTCTATTAAAATAGAGTAAATTCATTTACATAAGTTCCTCGTAAAATAATGAGTCAACCGTGTTATAATCTTTTGCTCAGTACGACCCATCTCATGCGTTAAAATCTATTTGCCAGCATATTTGTATAAGGCGCTTATAAATTACGAAAAAGATTAACATTTGAACAAATGACCTTTAGAGGCGCGGCAAATGACCCCCTACTCGAAGAGCATCAACGTCAGACACTTGAATCCGGTTTATTGTATTCCGTTTAGAGGTAAATAATAAATCGCCCATGTGTCCCAAGCCTTAATTACTACCCTTCAAGCGCTATGCGCCAAAGACCCACCGTGAAGTTTGTGTCTTAAGTCTTTTGTTTGATTCGCCAATACTTGCCCAATCACCATGAGCACAACTTTTGTTACTATTTTCATTACAATACCATTTGATTGTGGTTCACATTAAACCCTTTTTAAATATCTTTTTGATTTAATTTGATGTGCAATTATTCAAGAGATTATCAAACAATTTTGTAATTATTTGGTTTAACCATTTATCTTAAGTGGTTGCTTGGATGACTGATGAATCTCTTATCGGGTTTTTTTTTTGCAAAAAAAAAAAAAGTTTCCCCTCCTCAACATTTATTGGATCTTGGACATAATTACAAGCGTCTCTTTATCTTCGTCATTGCAAACAACAGAAATTAAACGAAATCACTTGAGATGTGGAATATTTCGTTTTCTTCTGTTTCTGCTAAAGCTGCTGCTTTCGATATGAATGAAATTCCCTTTCATACGTATTGAATAAGACATCATATAATTGAGTTATTTGTTGTTTCTTTTGTCTTTATCTTGTTGGGTCTTTTGTCGCTTTCATCTGAGCAATTTTTGCATGATTTATTGTTTGTATATTTATAACCGACAATTTGACATTAATGATATTTGATGGTATATGATTTTGGCATTTATACGTTACCGATATTTCAGGACTTTGGATCTTTTTTTTTGGTGCTGTTCATTTAAATGACATATTAACCTAAAACTGTCAAAAATAAACGATGCTTGAGGATGAGGTAAGGTTGTCTTAACAAGAAATCAAAAGTGTGTGATGATTTCTTCTGTATTGCAAGAATCCTATGAACAATAATCACATAAATCACATAAATATGCTACAGGTGAAAATATGTAGATGTTGTTGACCTGATTATTTATTTAGTTAATTATATTAAATTAAAATGTACTTTATATTTAATTCAAAATATTTGATTTATTGGTGCAATTGTGGAACATCTGTCCTAAGCTACTGTTGGACCACAAGATCTGCCCAATTGCTTTGTGAAACGAAGAAATTACTTACTTTTATTGACTATATTACAACGTCATGAGGTCAGACGTCGTACACATATTAATTAAACAAACAAATTAAACAAATTTCAACATATTCTTCCAACTGGCTCTATCCTCTATCTCGTCAGTTGGGAACACCAAGGATACGGAGGGATTCTTCTGCCTGGTCTTTCCAGCGGAGTCTTGGTCGTCCTCTTTTCCTGCTTCCATCGGGTGCGTTATCAAAAATCTTTCGCGCTGGCTCATCTTCATCCATTCTGATAACATGTCCTAGCCAACGCAATTGGCCCACTTTGATTCGTCTAGCTATGTCCACGTCAGAATAGAGATTATATAGCTCTGCGTTCCAGCGACGTCGGTACTCGCTGTTTTCCCTAACAGGACGATATATTTTACGGAGAATTTTTCTCTCGAAAACTCCCAAACTCATCCGCTTGCGATATGACCCAAGTTACGGAGCCATATGTCAAGAGAGGTAAAATAAGAGTCTGATATAACTGGACTTTTGTCCGTCGAGAGAGGGCTTTGTTCCTAAACTGCTTGCTGAGCCCAAAATAGCAGCTATTTGCAAGCACAATTCTCCTATCTATCTCCAGGCTGACGTTGTTGTCCTTGTTCACTGCGGATCCAAGGTAGACAAATGCATCTACCACTTCAAAATTAAATCGGTTGTCAACGTTCACGTGCGGACCAAGTCGAGAGGTTTCTCTAGTCGTTGACACCATCAATTTTGTCTTGCCCTCATTAACAGCAAGACCCATATAAAACTTTATTTTCGTTCAGACAAGTCTCATGTTAATTTTGCATAACACATCAGCTTTTTATCTATTATTGTAACAAATGCAACCCTGATGGATAACATGTTTCACCAACTGGCTCGATCTTCAGCTTTTCTCCTCCAGTTGTTAACACCAGGCTCACGCAGTCAATATTCCACCTGGTCTTTTCAGCGAAGTCTTGGTCGTCTTATTTTTCGATATCCTTCGAATAAGTCTTCGAATACCGAATACCTTTCGCACTGGTTTATTCTGAGCCATTCTACTGACATGGTCTAGCCAGTGTAAACGCGCTATTTTGATTTGCATAATTACGTCAATGTCGGGATACAGATTATATAGCTAGTGGTTCATCCGTTGTTAATACTCGCCGTTCTCTGTTAAATTACCGTATATTTTTCAAGGCATTTTTCTCTCAAAGACTGCCAGTGATATTGCATCAGGAAGTCAGGTTGTATAAGAGTCTGGTAGAGTTGGATCTCCGTTTCTCGAGAGAGAATATTATCTCTGAAATGATTGCTTAGTCCGAAATAACACCTGTTTGTCGAAGAAGCTCAGTATCTCAGTGCGACAAATAAAATGAAAACTCCTTCTCGTGTGAAATTTCTCGAAGTTCTTATCGAAACTAACAAACCCATATTTCGGTTTTGCTAGCTTAGCTGCTGTTCGGATTTTATGGCCTCATGGATATTTTTTTCACGGCTATATCGCGGAAACGAATTGGAAATCTTTGTGGATGGTTTACGAGATATGAGTTAAAAATTTTAGTTTTCGTGTGAAAAACTGATGTGAGTCCACAATTTGGAAGTTATAGCCCGAAAATTGTGAAAAAAATTGTAAAAATTAAAGTGTTACGACATGTTTCCAATTTTGAGGCACTAGATGCAGTTTTTTTGAGGATAGTTTATTTTGTTCTCCTAGTATATAGCTCCAATTGTGCCGAAGACAGGAAACCAAAATTCCAATTGGTTTCCGAGATATAGCCGTTAGAAAAATTGCATGTTCTTGGGAAAAATAAAGTTTAACCCAAAATAATCCTGAGGCCATAAAATCCGAACAGCAGCTAAACTAGCAAACCCCAAATATAGTATTGTTAGTTTCGATAAGTACTCCGAGAAATTTCACAGGAGAAGGAGTTTGCACTCGATGACTTCAAAAATGTTGTATAAAGTAGTGTATGGTATTAACGCCTTTATATGGCAAGTCCACCATAATGTCTACTATGTATACTGTCGCGTTACATAGTGCTGGATATGTGAAAAGTAGGTGTTCACTGGATTCATCTCTTCATCACCTTCCCTACCGTTATGGGTTCTACAGTAATCGCCAGATGCGATTCATAAATCTCTGGCTATCCAATATAGGCGACATTTTTTCTTAGCCGTACACTATCGGTACCCCCACCTTTCCCGCATCACATAGCAATATTTGCGTAGGATATGTCCACTAGTCGGTAGGATTATGTCCCTCACAAAGCTATTTGTTTAAAAAAGAGAATATGTCAACCGAAAACTCGACTATTACATCCCAAGTGCGTTTGTCATAACCGCATTGAGAATACCATAACTGAAATTTGAGCGTAAGACTCTCTTTTAAAAATTCTTTATATTAACTTCACCTGTCTTTTCCCGCGATCCAATCGAGCTGAAACTTCGCAGGCGACGACAAAAATGAACTATCAAAATATGGGCGGGATTGGATAAAGGAGCGTGGTACGTCCCATACAAATCACAAATTAAAAATCCATTATTTCTGATCCTGTTAAGCGGATTTGAACAAAATGGGGTATGTTGGTTAGGTGTACATATTCTAAGATCTGCTGCAAATATGGGCGGGATTGGACAAAGAGGCGTGGTCATATATAAAGAATTTATAGTCAAAAAATATGTTTTTTACGGGTTGGTTTTTACATTTGATTCGACTGCGGCAACCGGTAATTTTATGATTTATGTTACACCCAAAGAATTTTCCAATATTGTGATATTAGTTCAATTGTTCCAAATCCAATTTTTCATAAACACAGTTACCTCCACCGAATTTGACATTGATTTGGCTGCGGCAAACGAATTTGATGTGAATTCAATTACAGCAACCTCTAATGAATTTTGTGATTCTCTTGCTACAACCAAATTCAATATCTCTTGCTACAACCAAATGCTCTCACAATTGCATCGTACTCATTGTTATTACCATATATTTCATTCAAATACAAAAAAGTTAAGAATCAGATATAATAATTCGTATGAACACATAACTATATCATTTGATTTTTATATATTAGATTTAATCCTGAAAAATGTGTAATGGCATGCAAGGAAAATGAACAATGTTCTACACGCTGGAAAATCTGTATTTTTTTGATGTTTGGATGCAAATATAATGTGATTGTAGCTTGTGGCAAAATAAACTATACTTGTGACCAAACACATTGTGTTTGATATTCAATATAACATGTTTGAGACACAATGATTAATAGGTTGTAATATATATTTTACAATGGTGCAATGGTAGTGTGCGCGGCTCTTGTGCATGAGGACGTGGGTTCAATCCCTACTCTGACCACCTTAAATTTCTTTCGACGGCGGTCACCTCGCTTAGTGACGGCGACACTATCGAGTATTTAGCTACGAAAAAGCTTCTCAAAATACCGTTCGGAACCGGTGTAAAACTGTAGGTCCCAATCAGTGAGTGTAGAACTAGAACGCGCACAGCTCGCTGGTTGTGAGAAGCTCTCCCTAATCCCCTAGTGGGATGTAACGGGAAACCATTTATTTATTTTACTTTATATATTTTTGAGACCCAAATCTGTCTTTTTTTTTTGTTGGAAACCGCTAAATACAAATACGAGACAGAAAACGAAGAAACAAAAAACAGCAAATTTTCAATTCATGAAAACAGTGCTTACAAACATGTATAAGTTTCCTGCAACATGTTGCTGGCGCCGATATTTTCAGCGTGTACATATACGAAATAAATATACTTGAACAAAAAAGAAACCTCAACTCTTACAGCTCTGAAGAGCTCTGACGCTGGAATTCTGTAACAAAATGTTTAAATATATTAAATTGTTGGTTCCCAGAAACGCCTTTTTAGTCTTCAAAAAAAACATTATATATACATACAAATCTCCCACTAATAACAAAAGCAAAAACCCCATTAAGCCATCGAAAATGTTAACGTAAAATATGAAACAATCCAACGCAATATTATCGTATGTTTTGTTAAACTAATTTAACCACCAATAAATATTCAATAATCACCACACAATTTCACTTTTTACAAGAAAGCGACCATCCGGGGTAGGTTCTTCTGTATTGTTCCAGTTCAGTCCATGCCAAAAAAAAAGAAACAACCAAGAAGTCTCGGCAAGATTCGGGAAAAATTGGAGAAGTGGTGTTTGTTTTTTTTTTCTCTTTTCTCTCTCTTTGTGTACAGTAAAAATGACTTTATTCATAATCGCCCACTGTTAAAACCTCAGGATATTTGATGTAATTTATTTAATAACCAGACAATTTTTTCCGCTTTGTTCGTACAAAACGAAGCACCAAATGGAGCGATAATTTTTCGATTTCGATTTTAAGTTTTTTGTTGTTTGCGAACGTTACATTGACAATGGATATTTCAACAAAGATATTTCAATTATCGCTGTCTTATAAATTGTCGCGGTCTTATAAATTTAAACGGCAAAGACAACACAAATGTTGGAATCATTTTGTGAAGATGTTGGTTGGACCAGAGAAGAAAGTATTGACGCGCTTCTCTTGTTGCAAAAACAACATCATAATCTTTCTTATATTCAGTGATATAATATGGAAGCATATCCATATACAAGCAACATAATCCTAATTCATATCCATTGATACAGTGTCAGCCTGGAATGTTGTAAACGAATAAAGAATTCATGAAATGGTTTGGAACATATTTAGTAAGTGTTCGCCTTTGTGAGCTTTGTCTAGTTAACTAGTTGTATACTATCCATGTTGTGACCGTCGGTGGTGCAATGGGTAGTGTGCGCGCCACTTGTACAGGAGATCCTGGGTTCGATCCCTGCTCCAACCACCTTAAAATTTCTTTCGACGACGGTCACCTCGCTTAGTGACGGCGACACTATCGAGTATATAGCCATGAAAAAGCTTCTCAAAATACCGTTCGGAATCGGTGTAAAACTGTAGGTCCCAATCAGTGAGTGAAAACTGGAAAGCGCACAGCTCAGTGATTGTGAGAAGTTCTCCCCGGTCCCTTCATGGGATGTAATGGGAAACCATTTATTTTTTTTTTTTATACTATCCATTTTGGAAATTTCCTAAAGACATCATCAGTGACAACAGCATGTTATGTTTATATACAACCGACAATTGTTTAGCGGCGACAAACTCCTTTCGAACTTTGACCGCTTAGTGAAAGATTCTGAGGTGAAATTACTGGTGTCAATTTCGTACGTAAAGTTGTAGTTGAAACTCTACAAAGCTTGAATATTTAATCGGGCGTATAACTGACAATTAGTACCCTATCGAAATGATATACATACATATGTATATGAATATCATTGAAAAGTTTTTGAAATTTAAATTTTCTTGTTAAACATTACAATGTATTGGTATGTACACGCAAAGAAACTCGTTCCCCCCAAACGAAATCTCAGATAACTGAAGTTCGTTTGGGGACTGGAGTTTGTAGAAACGAACTTCTGTTAAGCCAGACATGTTATTTCGTTTGGAAGAACCGAAAAATGTTTGCAGCAAACGAGTTATGAAAAATATAAGCTGAAAAAAATATTTGCGAGAAACGAAAAACGGTTCCGCCAACTGTTGTTTCGGTTACATCAACCGAGTTCTAGTTAATCCAAAATAAAAAAAAACTTTTGCGAGAACTGAAAAACGTTTGAAGTAAACTGTTTATGAAAACTAAGGGCTGAAAAACGTTGGCGAGAAACGAAAAACGTTTCCAACGACTGTTCTTTCGGTTACAGCAACCGAGTTGTAATTACAGCAACAGAGTTGTAGTTGTAGTTACTCTACTTAGTAAAACATTATTTGTACATTACAACGTTTATTTATGGCTTCTATAAGCTCTTTTTTGTTTAAATTTCCAACTTTTCTGATTTTGGTTTTACCCATAAAGTTTATTTTAAAAACAGTTGGAATTTTTGTCTACTTACAGTCTGTCTCGCCTTGCATTCAAATAACGACTAAAAGCGCAGCAAACTACAACTCAATTGTCCATCTAAGGTAAAGCTAAAAGCATTAGAGTGTGTGTATGCGTGAGTATGTATGTCAAACGAGTGGATCAAGGCTGATCTAGTAGAGGTTAACGCAGTAGGATTTGTTGTTGTTCTGAGCACCAACAACTGGGATATTGTTTTTGTTCTATGACTCTAAATGTCAAATTCAACACGAATACGTATGATCAATCAAAGTGAACAAAAAACTACAATAACAAAATACACTGAATTTGACAGATAGTCATAAGAAAGCAAAATCAGCAGATCTAATGCGTCAGCCTCTACTAGATCAGTCTTGGAGTGGATACAGTCGACAGAATGAAATAATGAGAGAAATTTACGTTCTTCGTAATCTGAAATTCGTAATTCTCTCATTAGAAATATTGCTAACTTCAGTTATCGCAAACGTTTTTTAAATTTGCGGCAAATGTAATTTTGTACGAGTTTGATGCAAACGAGAACTCGTTTGCAGCAACGTGATACACATTTGCGATATACGAGTTTATTTGGGAGAATTACCTGAACGGATGCGATTAATAAATTAATACAAATCAATTAAAGTATTGTTGCGTCAACCGAGCAATAAACTTTTTTTTTTCTTTGCAATATATAAAATGATTTATTGGAACGAAGTTCCTTATCGGACGTTGCGGGATGGGGGCTAAATGAAAAAAATTTGAACAACTTTTTTTTAACCGTATTTTGCTATAACCCAGTAAAAAGCCCAGTATTATTCTGTATACTTTTAGGATTTGGTAATTATTACTAGATTTGTACAGTCAGGGACGTATATGAGGGTTGTATTCTTCCATGTTGGCTTTGTGATAGTCATGCCATTGTGAAGTGTGCTGGCTTCAATGGAAGGCATTATTACATAATTACGGCTAAGGAAATCAGGCTTCGCTGAACATGTTGGAAGTGTAAGGACTTCGATGTTGAGTTTTTTTTAGGTCATTGCCTTTTGCGTTATTGACAGTATTCCCCCATTCTGTGTGCTTGCAGTTCAAGTCTCCCGCTAGTGCATAGTATTTATTTGAATTTTGTATTGAATTTATTTGCTCGTATTGAATTTATATTGCCGGCCGGATGTACGGCACATGTAATAGCTAAAAAGTCGTAGTCAATGGGTATCTTTATGGCGCATGTCTCTAAAGCGTCTAGCGAATATCTACTTTTGTTATCGTGACGGTTGTATTGTATGTTATTCTTGATTTATATAGCAGTTCCCCCTCCTCTTGTTGCATCAATTCGATATTTGCTTATGATTTTATAATTTTTAAATATTACATTGTGTCTATTGTCTAATTTTGTCTCATTTAATAGGATAATATCTACTATCTACCTACTCTTAAAAATTTACATATTCTTGAAAAATGGACCAATTCTAAAAAATTACCATTTCTTAAAAAAAAACCTTTTCTTCAAAAAATTATCTTGTTATAAAAATTACCTTTTCATACAAAAAGTCCTTTTCTCAAAAGTACCTTTTTTTTTAAATAAAATATTACCTTTTTCCTTGAGATAAGTAGGCTTTCTGAAAATAAGTAAATTTGTTCAAAAATAACCTTTTCCTGAAAAGAGTACCACATCTTTAAAAAGTACCTGTTCTTACAAAAGTACTTCTTTGTAAAAAAAAAAAAGTCATACTCTTATGGCTTTTTCTTACAGAAAGAACTTCTTCTTAAAAATAGTACCTTTTCTTAAAAAAACATTATCTTTTATTAAAAGAAGTACCTCTCTTTAAAAAGGACCTCTATAATACATATTCCGGAAATTATAATACATATTCTTACAAAAGGGACCTAAAAATATAATTTTTTTTTAAATACATTGCAGAAAAAAAAAATTCTTAAAAAAAGTTTTTTTATTTTACAAAAAGTACCTTTTCTTAAAGATTTAAATTATCGTACTTTTCAACGGGCGCTTTATAAGTGCTGGAACTAACTAGTACATAATATATAGCGAAAGAAACTTCGTTCCAACCGGGTGTCCCATGATTTTTTATTTATATTTATTTATTCTTCAACGATAAGATAAATTAAAGATCAATATAAAAATATATACATATATACACAAGTATATGTAAATACATGTATTTTGAATAAACGCATACGCCTTTCATAAAATACTGACGAAACTAACTAAAGAGTGCACTTTTGTAAAAAAATTAATTTTTTCTGTGTAGAGAATTGAGTTGAAAAGAGGTTCGAAAGGATTTGAAAATTAATTTATTTTATTTTATTTTGTTTTAAATTATTTCTGAGTTTGGCAAAATATAACTATATTTATTTGTAAAATTTTGATATAAATCTAAAAGTACTGCTTAGATATATGTGAATATACCTTGTCGCAACGAAAATTATATTATTAACCGTGATAACTTACGTTACTGCGACAAATATGCTTCATTAGTGTGATGAATATGTTGCTTTATTGCGGTTAATATGTTTCATTGACGTAAAAGCGAGTTTGAAAATGTAATCATCCCTATATGAATGAGTACAAGCACCCTCCTCTTGCCTATTTTATAATATTTTCCACTTTACTATTTCGTGGAAAAAATAAAATTCATTATTTTTAGTTTCACAGTCTTTACATGATGCCATTTTGTAACCATGCAAGTTGCGTTTGGTATAAGGGGTGTAGAGAAGCAAGAAGGGAGGAAAAATTGGAACGAAGCGACACCGCACCGGGTTTCATGAAATTTTATTGCAATTCTCTTTGTTATGATTTTGACATTCGATGTTATTTTTTCTTTCATTCTAGTTTTTCGTGTGTTGTGTTACATTGTTAGAGGTTACGTGAAATAATTTAACAGAAGTTAAAAAAAAGAAAAAGAAAGTTAAACATAAAAATTAATTAAAAATAATAAAGAAAAATGTAATTTCCTCCTTCGAAAAAATAATTTTTAGACTTATGTTGAACAAAATTTGACGCTTACAAAAATTAACAACACACACAAGAACACTTACTAAAGAGAAATGTCAGAAAAAATGGCAAGCACGAATATCATGAGATGGCAACGTGTAAAGGCACGAAGATTTACGCTGCAATTTCGATAAAAATGGCAGCTAAAAATGGCATCGTATAAAGATGGTGTTTGATAAACGACGCAGCATATAATTTTCGACAATTTGGCGGTGATGTGCCTTAGCATTGTTGCTATAAAGGTAGTAAAAGTTAGTGTAAAAGCAGAGTTGCTCTTATTTGTTACAAATCAGATTCATCGCTTTAAGCTGTTACGCTGCAGTAACTCATTCGTTTTGTTAACTTTAAATATTTGAGTAAATACAGTAAGTAACAAACAAATAAAATATTGAAAAAATCATAAACCCAAACCGCAAAACATTAACCGCAAAGCTTAACAATTATTTTATTAAACTCTTTTTTTCTTCTTCAAAATCCACAATTGCTGTATTCATTGGAACAACAATAATTGAGTTGCTGAAGAAAAGCAACGCCGAACATTCAAAGAATCTTTATTGCAGCAACGATACAATCGTGGGGAGTATGTAGCTTTTCATTGTAGTAGTGTAACCCAACAAAGCTATAATGTAGCATCCTTAGAATATATAATCCTTTTTACTTAATTGAAGCGCCAGAAAAGCTAGCTAGATTATACCTTATTGCTAAAATAAAAATATCAGCCCGCAGCACAAAATGTAAAGTCCCACACTTGTCTGTTCCTAGATCTCTTTAGGTGGAGCCGTTTTATGGACAGTATTGGCCCAATGGGTCCAAATGCCAAATATTTAAAAAAAAATTGCTTAAAGAAATTCGTTCCGTATGCGGAACGACATATCTAGTTCATTTCGGAAAATTCGGAAATCAGAATTCGGTAAGAAATACCGGCAGAAACAACTGAATTTCCTCAGAGGGTGTTGGCATGACCCTTAATATGTTTTTCGGTGCGAACTCGATCAGAAGTCGAATCCGATGTGAGAATTCTTGACGACTTTGGACAGATTTTTGACCTAATTCTGAAAGGTTTGTTTGCTAGGAAGTTACATTTTTAAATCATTAAAACACTTACCTATTTCTTATGAATGATGCTGCCAAGGATGATTTTCTGATGGACTCCCACTTATGTACGTGCATGGCTAAACTCTATACAAAAACAAACACTTGTCGCAACAATAATAAACACTACCGCACACACACACTAGTAGAATATAACTGTATTTATTGCGGTAACTAAAACTGAACAACACCGCAAACCACTCATGGACTCTTTCGAATTTCCTTTCATTAAACCTCGTCATTTTCATAAACTTTTTTCTTTGCATTTAGCTTTCTTTGCTTTTAGTTGCTAATTTAACAAAACACTACTAAATGATTTCCTTTACACAACAACTAAACATTTGGCACACGAAGTTGTGGCCGGCCACAACCGTACCACTTTATTTTACTATTTTAGCACAAAACTACATGGACTTGACAGAAAACAGCATCGAAACCACAAAATTTAATGTTTCCTTAATAAATTTATGCAAAAAACATTTGAGGAAACACAACTTTATGCGGTGAAATTATTGAAATAAAATTTTTTTTTATTAGAAACGCAACCGGCACGGAGAATATCGCGGAAAAACTGACAACTGTTGTCAAATACGTTACAGCATTGCCATACTGAAATGTGAAATATCGAATGTTGGGATTGGTGTTGCCACACCCAAGTGTGGAATACCAAATGATTGATCAACCCACTAAGTTAAAGGCGCATATTAATTATTTAGCAAATAAAGCAACCGGTTCCGGAAAATAAGATAATTTAAAAGTAAAAATAATTTAAATTCAAATTTGAATGCATTATTTGAAGACACATGAAACAAATCCAATGAATAGAAAATTACATATACAAAATGATTGTTCCCGTACATTTCAATAATAAAACTAGTAAAAGAGAGTTTAATGAAACACAATTAATAAATAATCCTGTCTAAGGGACCAAGTTTTAAAAAAAAATTGGAACGAAAAAATAGATCCCAGAGAGTATTTGGCACGATCAAGCGGCGTTGGATGGTTTTCAAAAACATTTGTAGTTATAACTGCATTTATTGCGGTAACTAAAACTTCAGAAATAAATTTTTGTTACTAAAAACGCAACCGGCACGGAGAATATCGCGGAAAATTGACAAGCTGTCAAAAAAAGTGCAATTTGTAAAAAAAAAGGTGCTAAAACTGAAACAATCAAAAATTGTAGTACTGCGGGCACTTTATGCTTTATATTCGATAAAAAAAAAAACAATTACGTAGACTATACTTATTCGAGCACCCTCACTCATGGGCATATGCCATTTGATACGGAAAAGTGTAACGCCTAGAATGAGTCATATTATATCAAAGGTATCTATGGACCAAATTCGATTTGGGACTTTTTAAGACTTGAGCCATGCCCGTCTGCTGTCTGGCTACTTGGTTAACACGGTGACTGCCGTAAACCTATTTAACGATCACAAAGAAATTTTGTCATTGGCAATTGTTTAACCAAACTTAGATAGAGATTGCAAATGGGTGTTATGACCATATTCCTTCTGGTGCATCTATATATTTAATATTTAATGTATGTGATTAGCTTCAAACCAGATATTGCTTAATAATCTGTAAATTTGTGTTTAACTGGAGAAAATTTGCGAGGTCACTAAGCCCTCCCATACGGCCGTCGGGTTATCGATATGATAACTCGTGTAAAATTCTGCCAACCTTATTGAAATTTGTATTAGACTTCATTAGATAGTATGTTAAACACGTACTCAAATTTTGTATTTATTTTAAAATTATATTAAGTTAAAATAAATTGTTTTATTAAATTTTGAAAAATACGACTTTTACATTCATATGTAAAATTGATAATATAGATTAAGTTGCACATTTTTGAATAAAATTTCATATACGAAAACCATAGTAAAATTAGAAAATGTATGTAAATCATTTCACGACTAAAATTATAAACCGTCTTCAAATTTGAAATACTCAACCATATAAACTCAAAAGCGATTAACCCAGTAACCGCTTTAATAAAAGCTGTTTTCGTTTTTAAAACTCATTAATGTAATTAGACGGTTGAATCGTCTTTTCCATTTTGGCCAGTACTAAACTTGACGCAAAATTCACAAACCGACAAATTTATTTTTGTTTTTTAGAGTCATGTCATCCGTACATCATAATTAATGAAATTAATAAGAATTCTGGGCCAACATACTTTTGCGGGTTTTTTAAATGCCAACTAACGTATATCGACACCCGTGATAATTATATATATGTTACAATTCCTGGTTGGAAATAAGCATTATTTCAGAGTTCAGTTCCATAAAACAGATCTACATTATAAAAAAATTCAATTTATAGACAAAAAAAATTCTAAAAATGGATCGAGAAAAGTCAAAAGTTTGCAAAAATTGCCCAAAAAAGTGCCAAAAAGCATTTAGCATGTTTTTTCAAAAAAAAGTGCAGACACCAAAAAACAGCTAGAATTGCACTTAAGCTAAACTGGCAACACTGCTGACAACTGTTGTCAAATACGTTGCAGCATTGCATTATACCGCGTTTATGCTGCAACCGAAATCTCGATTGTCTAGATTTCATTCACAGGAACAGCTGATTTGTGTACGGTAAATCAGATGATTAGGCCACGAAATCTAGATATCTCTAGATTTCGATATCTCTAGATTTCGAGTGCAGTATAAACATGTTTTTATTCAAATGTGAAATATCAAATAGTGGGTTTGATGTTGCCACACTCAAGTGTGAAATATGAAATGGTTACTGAACCCACTAAGTTAAATGCTCGGTAATTAACCGATTGCGGAAAATGAGAGAAGTAAAAATAATTTAAATTCAAATTTGAATGCAGTCTTTGAAGGAAAATTGTAGTGCGATGTCATTGGACCCATAGAGTAATGACGTATAGAGTAGCCAACTCTTTCAGTAAATTGATGGCATTTGGTGTGGTGCAGATGGGCGGTGGGATGTTAGAAAGTATTGCTTTAATAATAACAGACAGAGGCAATGTCTCAAACCAACCAACAATAAATCAGCAAAGGCATTTCGTTTTGCGCGGTAACATTTTTGTGTAAATATACCAAAAATATATAGTGGCAATAAAATGTAATAAAAACGTCCAAAATACGTTTAAATTTTACAGTATTTTATCAAAACGACATGAAAATTTTAAGTCAACAATTTTTGTAATTCCACCTGGTGTAAGTCTATTTACGTCAAATAACTCTCTATCGCACCGACCGTACCATGAATAGTGTGAAAGGAAATATCAGATGAGAAGAATGGCAGCTCTATATGACATTACTCTATGATTGGACCCATCATTTAGAGTTCTAACATTTACACAGACGGTGATTAGAGGATTTCTAATGTTAAATTCTATAAGAATAAAATACAGATACTCCCAATAATGCGATAATCTAGTTGTGTGTAAACGCCGCATAATCAAACTATTTATACTATAAAATAACGCAAAAGATATATGGAAAATATTTTTTTATGATGAGTAATCTTTTTATTTTGCAACATAATTCACAAAAGGTAAATAAAAAAAATGTCAAAAAAATACAATGATTAGAAAATTAAATATACAAAAGGATTGCTCCCTTACATTCTATTAATAAAACTAGTAAAAGAGAGTTTAAGCTAAAGTAATGAATAATTCTCTCTAAGAGACCAAGTTTTAAAAATGTATTGGAACTAAAAACTATAACTCAGACATTTGGCACGACCAAGCGGCTGCGGATCGTTTCCAAAAACATTTGTAGTTATACCCTGGCATTTCGTAGACCAATATACTCTTAGGGCTCATCAGCTCGTAAATATTTAATAAATCTTAAAAAACAATCAAATCTGCTGGAAGTTGGAAAAACAATTTATCGTACACAATATGTTCGGATACTTTGGCTATTATTGGCTATTTAGATATAGGCCTATAATTAGTAACTAATGTTCTATCCCCGATTAAAAAAACAATAGAAGTTTTACATTTTTGAAGAAGAAAACGATTTTTCAAACAACAATTTAAAGGCCAGATGAATAATTTTAAAAAAATCCCGTCTAAACCAGATTTATACGAATTTGAGAGCCGACAACATATTTTCATTAGATACATCCAAAAGTCCAATGTGAACACAGGACAAAAAAAAAACCAGGACAAAAAAAAACATGGTGTCCCATAACATCACATGAAGGGATCGAAGAGGGCTTTTCACAATCCGTGAGATGCACGCTTTATAGTTTTAAACTCACTGATTGGGACGTATAGTTTTACACCGGTTCCGAACGGTATTTTCAGGAGCTTTTCATGGCTAAGTACTCGATAATGGTGCCAACACCAAGCGAGGTGACCGTCGTCGAAAGAAATGTAAGGTGGTCTGACCAGGGATCGAAGCCTCGTTCTCATGTACAAGAGCCGCGCACACTAACCATTGCACCACCGACGGCCACACACAGGACATAATATTAGTTAAATCAATGGGTGGTACAAAAACTATGTACTGAAGAAGAAAGTCAAAATTTCTCTTGAATTCATTTGAACTGCTGATTTAATTTGTTTCATGGCATTAATCGTTTAAGTTGTCAAAAACTCATATGTACTTTGTTTTTGTGCTGTTTTCTTTTCATGTGTTGTTGGTATACTTCCATGTATAGATTGACAACTGAAGCGACAACTACTGCTACTACTTGGTTATTTTACTATGAATCGTATGCATAAAAACCAACTTCAACCGTGTTATTTGAATTTGAATTTTATAACCGATTTTGTTAGTTTTAGTTGATGTATGAGAAATTCATACTACAATTTTACAAGGTCAGGAACATACTTCTAATTGAAAAATGCTTGGTTGTTGTTGGAATAAGAGACAAGTCAGTTTAAGCACACTCACTGGCATGACTAGTTTCAAACTCTGTGACAATTCATCATCAGATGCCTAACTATAGTGCCAGAATTGATACCATCGGTAGATCATCAATCGTATTCAATATATGCAAACCCAAATATGCAATTTACATATGCGAATTAGTATCGGTCAGATATCCCTAAGTACCAACACACCTTGAAAGATCCATAATTCCAAAACAAGAACAGATTTTGTCCTTCATGTTATTCTTTTCTTCTTGCATACTAGCATTGTTGCAGTGCTTTGAGGTGAGATTTTTTTACTATATCACAGAGTTGGATTTTTCAGTGGTATAGATTTCATTGATGACGGGGCTAGTGTCAATTACGTTTTTGAATTTGAATTTTATGACCGATTTGGTTACTTTTAGTTAAAGTATGAGAAGTTCATACTACAAACTTACAAGGTCAGGAACATTTTTCTAATTGAAAAATGGTTGGTTTTTGTTAGAATAACAGAACAATTTTGTTATTTATGTTATTTTATGTTTTTTATATTTCCTAATTTTGTTTGATTCTTACTGGCAAAGAATAAAAACTTCTATGTTCTCAATCATCGACCTGTCAAAATAATGCCTTTCTTGTTCCAGTAACAATTGTACAAATTAACATGTAACATGTTATTTAACATGTCTGGCCAGGTGGCGCAGAAACCTAGATCACAGTCAAATGAAATTCAACAAATGTATAAAGCCGAATCTACGAATTTCAAATACATCAATCACGAACGATTCTGTTTTACCGTATATATAAACCCCAAAAAAATTAATACAACTCTAATAGATTTGCGCACTAAAATACATATAATTTCCTCAACTGTAATAATTTTGTGGTAGGATACTGTACTACTACACGAGTGCATAATAATAATGGATTAGGATACTTTTCACACAAATGTGAACACATCAACAAACATATGTAGTTTTTGATGTGGAATAAATATGATTATTAAAGCAGTTTCCGTTCGATTCATCTGGAATTATATGGCACTTAGTACGTACATATCTTCATAATACAAGTTTCAGTTGCAACTTTGTCGCAAAATATATCATTATTTATATTAAGCGATGCCTATTTGTTTATGGTGTTTGTAATTTAAGGCGATTTTGTTTGCATAAACTGTGGATTTTTTTCATTTTCTGGGGCAATTTCACTTTCGATGCAGTAGCTGCACTAGAAAGAGAGAGACTTAGACGACCATTAACTGAACTGAATAGCAACTTAACGAAGTTGTGAAATTCGCGTGATAAGCGTTGAAAGTAATACATTATTACATGTATTTAAATGGAATTGCACAAGATAAATATATAACAAATTACACCACAAAAACTGTGAGAATTGAAGAGAAATGTTGATATTTTGCACCTGTTTGTCTTTTATCACAAATGTAAATAAATCATTAATGGAATTACTTAATTATTCCTGTCATTCAGTATAAAAGTACATACATATCACAATTACATTGGAATTATATTTCAAATTTTGAATAGTTGATATGAAACATGTTGGAACAATTGATTGATATAACAATTTAGTGCGATGTTACAAAATATGCACAATACCAGTGCATACGTTAAGGCGGAACCTAGATTTGTTGATGGCAATGTTATCGATTACTACATTTCGATCACTACTACCTTATGCTTTGCACCAGTGTTGCCATTTCAACGTTTTTAGTGCAATTGTAGCATTTTTTTGGACAACTGCACTTTTTTTTTTTGGCAAAATGTGCTAAATGATTTTGAATTTTCCCCCTTGATTTTTAACACTTTTTATCTACAAATTGCGTTTTTTAGAATACATTGCTGTGTTTCTGGTTTAAAAGGAAGCAATTCTAAACTAACGGTTATTTCAAATCAAGAATTATAACATATTGGCGCTTTGATTATTTCTCTAATTTTGAAATACGTTGAATATGTCATACGTATCAAATATTGCCTACCAAATTGCCGCCTTTGTAACTGCTTTTTTATTTAGCTGCATGAGAACTTAAAATGATAATACAAGACAGAAATTTTAGTACGAATGAAATTTTTGGGACGAAGTTCCTTATCGCACGTTGCGGGATGGGGGCTAAATGAAAAAATTGTAAACTACTTTTTTTTAACTACTTTATAATGGGTACTTTTGGTTTGGTTTGGATTTAAGGGGAGTTTTCTAGGTGGCGCTTGTTTATTACATATTGTAGTTTTGAACCCTATAACTAGTAAATTTAGAAAATCCAAAGCGCAAGACTGGCAAATCCAAGAAGAACAACCCTCAGCAGGGAATTACATTTGGTAGCACACTTACTCTTAAGGGGCTTCAATAACCAGACATCAACTTCGATTTTGCCCTTACACTCTCAAACTAGTTGAGGCAACTTAATTTTCTTGTCAGATGTCGAAATGAAAAGTGGTGAGCGCACTGGGAAAATATCACAAGTTTTACGAAAAATCGCTATTTTTATTTTCTTTAAATATTTATAAATAACTCTACATATTTATTTAGTTTATATTTTTCAGATAATGATTAATTCATTTATTTTTTAGTTCATTTATTTACATTTTGCCGATAATGTTGCCTCATGAACGTTTCTCACCGAAATGCGTATGAAAGTTGATGCAACTTCTCGTTAAACTGGTACATGATACAATAATATCTTCATAGGCAGCAACAACAGGCATTTTGTTTTTGTTCTATTCGCTTCAGCTGTCAAACTCTACACAAATACATAGCAACAACACAAGAATGCAAAAGAGTACAAAAACAAAATATATGTGATTTGACAGCCGAAGCGAAGAACCTCATGAAAAAAATTAAAACAGCTGTTCTTACGACTTTACCATGAACATATTATTGTACCATGAACTGGTGGATAAGTTGATATCAACTTCAAAAAATCAAAATGGCTTCGATTTTACATCAACTAGTTTGTACAAACCACCAACTTCACCTTACACCATGGATAAGTTGATGTCAACTTGAAGTCGCTGCAACTTATCCACGGGTCTAAGGGCCCCTTTGTCCCTTTTCCATGTGCAAACTTTTGTTTGCAAACTTTTTTGTTTTTTCTTTTGGAGTTTTCGATCGCTTTTCCACACGAAAACTTTTGTTTGCAAACAATACAAAATAAAGAAAGAAAGAAAAATTGTTTACATTTCAAAGTCTATGTAAACAGTGTGAAAATAATTTAATAAATGGACAAGGAGTGCAAAAATAATTTAATAAAAGACGTTTACAAGCCATTTTTAATTAATCAAATACTTTACTTTATTAAAACAAATCACAAATCAAATTATTTGTCAGAAAGCTCGACATAAACACGAATGCGTTGAAAACGAAATGTCAAAAACATTTGTTTCAACGAAGAGAGCAAAGCAGAGTTTGCGTGAACGGCAAACACGTACCCAAACTTTTTTGTTTCTCTTCCTCTCACCCCTCTCACCACTCTCGCCAACGAACTCAAGAGTTTGCAAACAAAAGTTTGCACGTGGTAAAGGGGACTTTACCCTCATACTTTTGGTTTGTGTCTAGACTAACATAAACATTTTTGTTTTATGGGAAATTTTCTAGGTCTAGGAGCCTATTTATTGCATACTGTAGTTTGAACCGAATAAAAAGTAAATTTAGAAAAGCCAAAGTGAAAGAAGTTTAAAAAAATAGCATTTCCTTAAATAAGTGCGTTTTCTTAAAAAAAGTAAATTTCCTCAAAAACAATACCTATTCATATTCTTAAACAGAGTACCTTTTTTTTAAAATACCTTATCTTAAAGAAGAACCTTTGCTTAAAAAAGTAAATTCTCCTACACAAAGTACCTTTTCTTAAAAAAATTAATTTTTGAAATAAGTACGTTTTCTTAAAAAAGTACATTATCTTACAACAAATTGCCTTTTCTTAAAAAACTAGCTTTACTTTAAAGAGTACCTTTTTTGTAAAACAAAATAACTTTTCTTGAGATAAGTACCTACTCTTAAAATTTTGCTTGTTCTTTCGTAAAAGAGCATTTATTAAAAAAAATATCTTCGCTTACAAAAAATACATTTTCTTACAAAAATTCCTTTTCTTAAAAGTAGCCTTTCTTAAAAATAAAATACCTTTTCTTTTCTTTTCTTGAGATAAGTACCCTTTCTGAAAATAAGTAAATTTCCCTAAAAAAATAACCTTATACTAAAAAGAATAACACTTCTTTAGAAAGTACCTGTTCTTAAAAAAAGTATTTCTTTGTAAAAAAATGCATACTCTTAGGCTTTTTCTTACTTAAAAACATTAGATTTTAATAAAAGAAGTACCTCTCAGTACCTCATACCTCTCAGAAGTACCACTCAAGAAAGGACCTTATAGAGAAAATATAATACATAGTCTTACAGAAGGGACCTGAAGATATACTTTTTTTTTAAATACGTTCAATAAATAGAAAATTTCATAAAAAAAGTTTATCAGTTTACAAAAAGTATATTTTCTTATAGATCCATTTAAATTACAGTATTTTTCAACAGACGCCTGAGGGGTGTTGGAACTAACTAGTACATAATATATAGCGAAAGGAACTTCGTTCCAACCGGGTGTCCACTGATACCTCAGGTAATTTTTTATTATAAACTGGTACCATAATTTCATGACATTTATTTTTTAAATATGATTTCCGGCATATGTCAGCCGCGGCTACGAGTTACATGGTCCATTCGAGTAGTCCAATTTTTGACTACTTTTCCAATAATTCTGGCCGTATGGCGTCAATAGTGGCTTGAATATTGGCTTCCAATTCTTCAAGATTTTCTAGTTTGACGGCATAAACTAATGCCTTAACATGTCCGCATAAAAGGTAATCCAGAGGCGTTAAATAAAACGAACGAGGGGGCCAGTGAACAGAAACACTTCTGAAAAAAAGTTGTCATCAAATTGATTTTGCAATAAATCGTTTTGTTAAGCGCGCTGTATGGCAAGTTGCGCTGTCTTGTTGGAGCCAAATGTCGTTGAAGTTTAGCTGATTAATTTTTGGAAACAAATATTCAGTCAGCACTGCTCCATAGTGCCTGCCATTCACCATAACGGCAGCTCCTTGATAATTTCGAAAGAAATAATGACCGATGATACCCCAGCGTGTAAACCACACAAAACCGTAAATTTTAATGGATGTAATGGTGATTCGTTAACGGCTTGAGGATTGTCTTCTCTCCAAATACGGCAATTTTGCTTATGGACGTAGCCACTTAAACAGAAATGAGCTTCATCACTAAACACAATTCTTTGATAAAAGAAAACGCCGGAACTGCTCTATAAACTTCGAGAACAGTTTTATTTTTTTTCAAAATATACGTCAATTTTCCACAATTTTTTTAAACGATTCATTATGACTTGCCAAACCTTACTGAACAGAAATGTCAACACAGTTTGGCATTCTCAGCTGTGAAACCATAGTTATCGATATCGATAGTTCTCATGCAGTTAAAAAAAACACACGTTAAGCGAACCACAGACTTGTCATTCATGAGCATGAGCTTGGCCCATAACTTTTTATCTGGCTGATGAATTTGAATAAATATTACCAACAAATTTTGTAAACATGATAGTGATGCGAACAACTTCGATTACATTTTCATTTGGTATCAAGAAGCGCGGTAAACTGACAATAAACATCAACGATAGCTGATGTCCATGCTAATGAATGACAAGTCTGTGGTGCTCTTTATATGCGAAACATTTTGATTAAGAAACGGGATTTTCCATGGATCAACAGGTTTTGTATTTTAAAATCAAAAATATCAAGTATTTTGGTGCACATTGGAAATGTGTATATCAATAAAATGGGGGTTTCTTGTCATAAGTTTACAAGGTTTTTACATCAGTGCCTGCATTTGCCATTTTTATAATGTGAATAGAACTTGTACACAGGAAACCCCCATTATGCAGTTTCATATATGAAAGTATCAAATAACAACTGAATTCGGCGCGGATTTTTAAAAAATTGAAAAAAAAATTAGAAATGAAATGTCGATAAAAAATAACACAAGATTAATTTGGTGAAGCTTTGAGAAAACTTTAATGTTAAAAGATTTTAAAAAACTAATTTCTCAAAAAGAACTATGTAATAAATATAAAGTGCATAAATAGTAAATTTCACACATTCTATCACGTTATCGACAACCAAAATCTAATAATAGTAAGGAAAGTTTAAAAATCCTTTCAAATAGCCCCCGGCATTGGCAAAAGATTTAGGAGTTCCAGTTAGCGCAACAACTATTTCTCGACGCCTCGTTGACGCCGGATTGATATATTATCGACCAGCGAAAAATCCCCTCATATCTAAGCGTAACCAATCGAAACGGCTGCACTTTGCACAAGAACATATTAATCGGACAGCGAGCCAGTGGAAAAACGTGATTTTTAGCGACGAATCCAAATTTAACATTATTGCCAGCGATGGAATAATACACATATGGAGGCCTAAAGCAAACCACAGACTTGAGCTTGAGCTTGGTCGATAACTTTTTATCTGACTGATGAATTTTAAAAAATATTACCAACATATTTTGTGAACATGATAGTGATTCGAACAGCTTCGGTTATATTCTTATTTCGTATCAAGACGGGCGGTAAACCGACAATGAACATCATCGATAGCGATAGCTGATGTTCATGTTCATGGTCATGAATGATAAGTCTATCTGTGGTTCGCTTAAATGCAAACGAATTCAAAATAAGTTTTATGTAAAGACGGTCAAACATGCAGGTGGGCATACTATGGTCCAGGGGTGTTTTTCAGCACATGGGTTAGGTCCACTTAATCGAACACGGTATAATGGATAGATAGGTCGACAAGGATAGTCTAGAGAATGTTATGTTACTATATGCTGAGTGGGGAATGGCGATACGTTGGACGTTTCAGCAGGATAATGATCCTAAACACTCCTCAAATGTGGTAAGAGTAATTTATGCAACATAATGTTAGTGTAACGCAACAGTCACCTGTCACCGGATATTAATCCAGTTGAAAACCTTTGGTAAATTTGGTAAAACAGAATGTTGATCGCAACAACATTCAAAATATAGAACAATTTTTCAAGCGACTCCAAAACGTATTGAATAATAACGCTGGATTAAATGATCACTTAATAGAGTCCATGCCTCGACGATGCAGACCTGGTATTGTCTCGGTTAACATATCTTTGAAAGGCCATTACTTAAGTCACTTTCAATTGTTTAATAAACTTATGAATGGATTTTATTCAAGGCATTTTCATCTGAACTGAATTAATATATGTATTTTAAATTTAGCTAAGTTAATATGTTATTTTACCCTTCAGTTTTATCAATAAAAATTTGATAAATTATTAGAAATGTTTTATTTTTTTAATTAAATATTTAAATACAAGTTCGTTTGGGTATACAAAAACGATATTGACCATTATTTTGTTCCAAACCAAAATATGCTTTGTATTCTTAGATGACCAATCAGAGTAAAAACGTCTGTAAAAAAACATGCTAATTCGTCTTAGCCGACTACTTGAGAAAAGTTTGTCCATGCTATAAAGTATTCTAAGCCGTTTTTGATTATGACCTACTACGAAAAAATTTTAACGCAGAAATGTCAGCCACATTATATTCAAATTTCGTTATAAACAGGGAGAGTCAAAGATGTAGCCCGAGATGTAACCTGCAAACTTTAAGAGCTTCTCCTGCAAAACTCACTTTCCAGACTTAGGCATACAATTGTTCGGAGGCGTCGAAATGTAGTACTTATTTTAATACATCAATCTTATTTTAATTTGTTGTAAACTGTTTATTTGACAAAAAACAATAAATGTAATTGACTATTTTGCAGTCATGTGGAAAATAACGAGTCAGAGAACAAAACTTTAACTTTAACAGACCGATGAATACTACAATACAGATGAAATACGTATTTCAACAAAATGGGTGCCCTTTAAGGATCTTCAGGAGTTATAGTTATGGTCATTCTTTTTAATCCTCTGAAAATCGTGATTTCTAAGGACTTTGAATTATCACCCAATGCTTCGTAGACATCCGAAGACGTTTTTATCTCTCTGCGATTAATGTGTGTCACGATGTCGCCAGGATTAAGACCACCGCTAAATACAAAAGGAAATTATTAAATGCGTCCAGAATCGTTAAAAAGTAAAAAAAAAATTATCTAGTTTCCACTTACGTATGAGCCGGAGAACCTAAAATCACTTTCCATACCAAAACACCATGGGCCAAATTTGGCGGAACACTTTGTGACCTCGATTTCAGTTCATTGAGTATATCATTAGTCAACGTCAGCATAGTAATGCCCATATAACGCTTTGCGGGATAAATTTGCTTGCCCTCGGGTCCTTTCTTTCTTCTCTCGTTAACTTTTTCCAAAAATAATTTCACATAATCAATGGGAATTGCAAAACTAATGCCCGCAGTAACTTTCATTGAATTCACTCCTATAGCTTCACCGTCCAAGTTGATCAAAGGTCCGCCACTATTGCCGAATGTAATGGCAGCGTCTGTCTGTAAATAGTTTATATCACGATTGCCCAAACCCAATTCCTGGGAAGGTCTTTGCGTTGAACTTATCACGCCGGCAGTGACTGTATTACTTAAAGCTAAAGGACTACCCAAGGCCACAACCCATTCTCCGGAACGTAAATTAGAACTTTCTCCCAAACGCATTACTGGCAGATCTTTACAATGTATGCGTATAATCGCCAGGTCGGAAGTCTGGTCTACATCCTCAACCACTGCGGGGAATACACGGCCATCATGAAGACGGACTTGAACCATTGTATGGGGTTTATTGATAACCACATGGGCATTGGTGAGTATGGTACCATCCGCTTCTATAATGAATCCTGAACCATTTGAGGCCGTTACTGGTTTGCCGGTAAAATAATCAAAATGTCGAGTGTCTTTGATTTCTATATAAACAACAGACTCAGCACACACATCTACAACGTCAGCTATGAAGTTGAATTGCTTACGCCTCCCTTTCAAGTTTGGCAACGTCTTTGCCTCCACCGTGGGCCATAAACTCTTCTCTTCCCTCAAATATAGAAACGCACAACAGGCCGCAGCGGCCAACAACGATGATGTCTGCCACTGTCTTCGATGGTTTTGCCAGTAATTGCCCTTATCACAACCTTGCAATTCGTTGCTAAATGAACTGATTCTTTGGAATCGTGGCTGGATTTGTGGCAATAGACATTTTAGTACTGTTTTTCTTTGTATTCTCTTGGCGGCTATAAAAGATTTGTTTAAATACTGTAGAGACATTTAATTTTGTTACCGATCTATGTCAATGTTTGTAATTAATTATGAGAAGATGAAATTTTGAATTAATATTTTTTAGTTATGAAAGGAAGAAATAAAAGGAAAAAACAGCTGTCACATTTAAGTACAGCGGTTGATTTCAATGAAACAGCTGGTAAAAGTAAAAACAATAAAAACCTATTACAATAATTAAGACATTGCCAGATTTGAATTAGTGAGCTATTTCCTGAAACGGTTAGTGGGCATTTTCAAAACTTTGGGATAAGATCTACCGATATAATTCATTAGTAGCGTAGTTGAACAACTACGTAGTTACAGTCATCATTTGTAACTATTTAGTCATTGTAGTGGATCTAATATTGACAAGAGAAATGTATATTGAATTGTCAAAAAAGATTATTTCTACGAAACGTGCAAAGAAAAGAACCACAAACATGCCCGGGACAAAAATGAAATATAAACTACAGTGTATTAACGCTTGAGAATTCTCAAAGCATTCATGGCATTCAAAGCGTAACAAAGACGATTTACAATTAGACGACCAGAAGATGTGCGCAACTTGGCAACCCTGGTGAAAGAGAACCAAAAAGTGCTAGGAGTTCACTCAAACGCATTTCTCTCTCGCGTCATATCTTGCTTATTTCATACTTTTTGCATAGTTTATGTAATTTTACTTCAACATGGTTGGAATTTGTATAGTTATATAAAATAACACTATCAAAAAGCTGCTCGTGTATTCAAATATTCAATGAAGAGAGTAAGAGTGAGAGTAGAGAAGTACTAGGGTTTCACTCGTTTTGTTTGTTGGCATTTGAGTGAAGAGAAATTTTGACTGTCTACTTCTACATCGTTTTTGAGCGTAAGTATAAGGGTTGTTGGATAAAGTGCCCAGAAAATACTTTTGGCTTTAAAATCATCTTTGAACTTAAGAATTGGTGAGAAATTGCTTATTTATTAATAAAACCTTACAAATGTAAAATTTCTTGTGTTTAATTTAAATGTAATAGCAAAATGCGGATGTATTATGCGATAATTTTTTATCATGCTTTTTAGTTTATTTCATTAATTTAAAATTGTCTACGTCCAAGTTAGTTATATCTATTTACTTGGTTTCATTGTTAATTTAAAAACTACTACATTAAAATCACATTATCACATATCAACTACGCATTACTTATGGAAATATAACTAGGAATTTTTTTTTTTTTGGGTGTGTAAACAATTTTTAGACGAATAGCTCAAGCCCTAGTGTGTTGGTACGCCTGATTAAATATTATAAATAGTAAAAAAAATAATTTTTTGAAATCCACAAATTCTAGAATGAAAAGTTCGAATGATCTCGACAAATTGTCTCGAATTTGCCATTTTCATCAAACCGCGAGTCGAGAATATTATACACTTTATTATTTTATATAACTAATCGGTATAAAGTTAAATGTAATTAAAATACTATTTACAGTAAATAAACATGCCGAGTACGTAAAACTTGTTGAATACGCAAAGTGGGCTAAAGCTTCAGTTTCCGTGTTCTGCATTATCAAGTCTAAATGCCCGAAAAATGCTTAGTTAATAATGACCACAAAAAAAGCATGATTTTTTTAAAATAATTTTTGTTTTTTTTTTGTTTTGAGAAAAGTAAAAAAAATATTCGATAATTTTTGAACATTTCATTATCCGATAACTCGATAAAGAAAAAAAAATATATCAATACCTTAACGTCATAACCCTCTCCCATATCCGAAATTTCGGGGCCCATAACTCCGAAACCTTGCATTTGCCCCGATTTTGTTACTTTATTTTTTGCTTAATATAGCATGTTTTCCAACCACCTTAAAATTTCTTTCGACGACGGTCATCTCGCTTAGTGACGGCGACACTATCGAGTATATAGCCATGAAAAAGCTTCTCAAAATACCGTTCGGAATCGGTTGTAAACTGTAGGTCCCAATCAGTGAGTGAAAACCGGAAAGCGCACAGCTCAGTGATTGTGAGAAGTTCTCCCCGGTCCCTTCATGGGATGTAATGGGAAACCATTTATTTATTTTTTTTTATAGCATGTTTTACCCCCTCTCAAAAATTATTGTTTTTTGGAGTGTCAGCCGTAAAATATACCTTTTCCTGGTATCACAATAAAAGCTCTCGTGTAAACGTAGTGTAAGGTATTTTGTTCCCGTAGACATGTATTTTCCCCATTTTCGTCGTACAACTTTAGAAATCTGGCAGCCTTGTGTTCTGATTACATACACAAACTAAAAACCGTTAGGCGACAGAAAATGTTTCACTTGGTATATTATTTCGGCAAACAAAGAAATGAAAGTACCAATGTAAAATAGTTAAATTACAATAATATAAACATGTACTGGATTTATCCACATATAGCAAACAAATAATCTGACTTACCTTGAAATCTGAAGAGTTGCATATACAGCAGGAATATCGTCAATTTATCTGACCTTCCCAGCAAATTCAAGTTATTTATATTCTTTTAAACACTCACTTTTGCACTACCAATAGTTCGCAAACTCCTATTATTTCAAATACGCCACTTATGTATGATACTCATCGCGAAGTAATTTTATATCAGAATAAAAGCTATATTATTAATGGCACTGCACCTATTTCTTTAACACAAATTAATCTGGCGTATTCCACATTTTGCTTTGAAACTTTTAATTTAAATAACAATTTGGTAAAACGGCTTTTCCCCACAATATAAACTGTTGCATTTTCAATTATCACAATTTTCACATTGATTAAAACATTTTAATAGCTCACTCGTGCTAACATTATCCGAAGTGTTCGCGTTGGGGTTTTTTCTGATATGATTGAAAGTCAAGGCGCATTGATGAGGTAGTGTTACTACGACAACAAACACACCAAGCCTACACAGAGAAAATAACCATAGGTAATATTGCCTAATATGGGTTTGGTGATTTTTTTGTATGAGGACAAGAAAAATAGGCAATATTGCAAAAATCGAAAGTGCAAAATACACTACTAACGGTAATGCTGAATTTACATGTGCATGTTGGCTACTCTACTTTTTGTTACAAGAATGTCACAGAGAAAACAGACAATAGTTGACGAAAGCTTGCACACTGCGTACGAATAATTTATTGTTTGTGATTTATAATACATAACCCTGAAGATGATTAGCGATGCTAATCGAAATATTGGGAATATTTAATAAATCTTAAAAAACAGTCATTTAATTTTACACAGTATTTTAAAGGTCAACAATCAACATCATAATAATGTCAACAAAGAAATTTGTGGCGAGATAAATACCACAACTGCGGAGTTTTTTTCTTCAGAAACTACAGAACACCTTCAACAAAACGGACCATTTCGATTTAACTCTTAAAATCCCCGACAATTCGCAACTGAAACTACACCGTTTACTGTTTAGTGCCTCAAGCGATTATTTTAATGATTAGGAACAGAAATGTGAGGTAGTAAATGATACCATCATTATGTCTAGCTGCGTCGTGGACGCCGTCAACTTCAAGTATACGGTCGACCTAGAATTTGGGCTTAAGATGTACATATAATCGACTATAGTGTACATCTAAATACAAAGTATTACTGTTCTATTAAAATGTTTCCAAGCCCATAGACGTACAATGGAAATATATCCACAGATAATTGTAATGGTAAGTAATGTAATCAAGGAGATTTATCTCGATAGAGTAAACCTTTTTCCCATTCTATGTTTCTGCAGCATACAAGCCGGCTCTGCTCTCAGTGCCGCAGGTCGTTCTTGAATACAGCCACAGTAACAAATACGTACTGTGGTAGGTGACAATATTCCGTAATAACCTGAACAGCAACAGCGTAGTGTGCAGCAAAATACATACATACACGGGTGTTATATCATCCCGCATTATACCCGTGAAACAACAAATCTGAACAACATTTACGCGTATCAAACAAGATGCTAAACAAGATGAGAACGTCGGTGGTGGTTATAATATCTTAAAGAAGTCAACTCAACAGCAGTACCACATCGTTACATACCCTCGTGAACAACTTAGAAAGGGGTACAATAACAACAAAGAAAGAAATAAATTGCTGATCAGAAACCAATTACCACCAAATTTGAGGATAATGGAGACTATGGTGCAGACATTTTGGTCGACGATACCTCCACGCCCTCAAGCACTACAGCTCTCATTCAAACATACATAACGCAACAGCAGTCGCATGGTAAAATAAGTAAGGTAAACGCAGTAGGTATTGTTACAACAAAAACAGGCATTTTGTTTTTGTGTGATGTCCATAATCTGTAAAATTTTCTACATGTGTGTATCTACTATAAAAGTAAACAAAAAGGTACAAAAAAAAATACATGTGAATTTGACATAAGAAAAACACCTAAGCAAAAAACAAATTTCAAATCAGCTGTTCTAAGGGGTTTACCTTACTTATTTTACCATGAACAGTCGGTACCACCACCATCTTATTAAATCAGGATGGCCCTGATAAACTATTGTGGTAAAAGGAAGTTCAAACTCCAAGATTATATAGTCAAAGTTCTTAACCAACCTTCAGGTATACTCAGATTTCGAAGTTTTTGGGATTTCCACCTACCAAACATATGTTTTTCAGTACAAAAATCAGCTGCTTATTAAAATAAAATGCCGTAAATGACGAAATCCCGGAATACAAGAACATAGCTTTCTTAAGCAATGTTCAGGTATACTGAGATTTCGAAGTTTTATGGATTTCCACCCACCAAACATATGTTTTGCAGTACAAAAATCAGCTGCTTATTGAAATAAAATTCCGTAAATTGCGAAATCCCGGTGTACCAGAACATACATAGCTTTAGACAATATTCCCATCTGGTGAATAGGAACAAGAATATTAAATTTAAAATCATGCCAAAACCAGGGGGTCAACCGCAGAAGACCGTAGTTAAGAAGGAGCCAGCTGAAACTGAAACCCACCCAGTGTTCGTGCAGTAGCAGTCACAATCGTACAGAAGTTGTCTGTTTTGCTGAAGATGAACGACTACAAAGTACTACCAGATCTTCCCTCCGAGTAGCAAACCAAATCATCAGCTAAAGTATTTTAGCCGCATTACAATTAAGTGGGGAATTAAATCGTGTTGATCCTCAAACTTTAGAAAACATCAAAAGTTGATGTAGTTTCCGACAAGTCGATAAGTATTTGATTTAAAGAAGTTTTTATTTCAAAAGTTATATCTTTTACATTGTGATTATAAGCTTAACAACAATATATACGTATATGTATAATGAAAAATAAAACAAAATATTGTTGCTATCAATATACTCGAAAATGCACTGTACGATTTGCACAAATTCTTATTTTAAATTACCCACAGTACATTTTTCATCAAAAAGGATGAAAAGGGTAGAGAAGAAAAAAGTGCGCAATTTGGCAACCCTCGAAAAATAGAACCAAAAAGTCGACTCGATTCACTCAAACGCATTTCTCTCTTGAGTCATAACTTGATTATTTCATACTTTATGTAATTTTATTCAAATATGGTTGGAATTTCTAGTTACTTATATATACAATACCAATATTAAAAACCTACTCGTGTATTGGAATAGTCAATGAAGAGAGTATGATAGAGAGAGAGCAGAGAAATTAGGTGCTTCAATCGTTTTCTTTGTTAGCATTCAACTCCGTGAGTAAATTTTCTTCTCTACCCTATCATCCTTTTTGTATTCATGCTCTTTGGTGAGATAAAACAGCGTTTCAAAGAGCAAATCAAGCATTTTTTTCGCACGGGAAGTTAACAGTTTTTGTCAATTCTCTTGTGAACTTGCTTTCATGTTCACACAGAGAAAATTTTTTTCTTGCTTTTTTGATATTCCATTTTACTTCAATTATGAAAAAAAATTTATCCGGAAGAGAATTTTTTATATTTGTGTACAAAATGGAAGTGAAAGAAAAAAGTTAAATAATATCAACACTAATGATTTTTTTAATTTTTTTTACCCACTATTTTAAGCAGAACGAAACAAAAAATTTGAAATACAATTGACAAATTTAGGCGGAAAAATCAAATTAGTTGACAAAAGCTTGCAGCGAAGACTAGTCGTATACATTTTATCTCACAATGTAATTATATGCATAAATATTATTGTGATTTCCTACTAAATAATCTCTAACAGGCAATTTTGTACTTAAAGAAAAAATTTGTGTTTACTGTTTCCACTTACGTCTTATAAAATCTTTGTGTTTTACTTATATTAGATCCTTGAAAATGATCAACGAAGTTGATTGAAATATTTTAAACTAAATAAATTGTGATCAAAGAAAGATTATACAACGTCTTTTTCGTTACTAAAATTGAAAATCGTAATAATAGGAAAGGTCAACTATAAATACAACTTATTTTGAAAATTTTCAAATTAAAAATTCCGGATGAGAAAACAAAAAAAAAGAGTACTCCTTTCCATTCTCTTTCAATATCTCTCCTATAAACTCAAGAATGGCGCAAGTAAAATCACTGTGTGTTACCCCACACTTATCTTTGGTTTGTTAACTTCACGCCGATATTTTTTCCGTGATTCTCAGACAAATAAGAAAAAACCCGATTTTCGTCTGTCAAAACATATGAGGAATCAAGCAAATTTTCTGGATTTCTTGAGTTCCGTTTAAAATCAACTTAAGTCAGCTCCTTGAAAAAATTTCGTAGGCAAAACAATTGTTTGGGACCAGAATTTTGACATTTCGATAATTTTAGCAAGCGAAAGTAACACCACATGCGTCAAAAATAAAATGGAGTGCGTAGAGGAATTATAAATGATATATTTGCAAGGTAAATCAAAGATAGGTGGTAGCTATCCGCAATAAAATTTTCCGTGTTATTATTTCTCATACCTGTACTCCTTATGACAACAAAAATTTCATAAAAATTAAAAACTAAAAAATTTTATTCGATTAAAATGTTATCATTTACTTGTCAAATTTTTTCGCTAGCCTCAGGGCTACTCCATGATAAAAATACTCAACATAATTTTGTTTGTTTGTTTTGTTTATGTTTATATTTATGTTTTGTTATGTCAGGTCCAACACATACGTATACCAACAATAAATGTAAACAAACACACTTACTTTTATTTACTATTTTACAACCTCGTGAGGTCAGACGTCTTACACATATTAATTAAACAAACAAATTAAACAAATTTCAACATATTCTTCCAACTGGCTCTATCCTTCGCCTTTTCTCGCCAGTTGGTAACAACAATGATACGGAGGGATTCTTCTGCCTGGTCTTTCCCGCGGAGTCTTGGTCGTCTTCTTTTCCTGCTTCCATCGGGTACGCTATCGAAAACCTTTCGCGCTGGCTCATCTTCATCCATTCTGATAACATGGACTAGCCAACGCAATTGGCCTAATTTTATTCGACTAGCTATGTCCACGTCAGAATATAAATCATATAGCTCTTGGTTCCAGCGACGTCGGAACTCGCGTTTTTCCCTAACATTACCATATATTTTACGGAGAATTTTTCTCTCGTATACTCCCAGGTGGTTTTCATTCGCTTGCGATATGACCCAAGTTTAGGAGCCATATGTAAAGACAGGTAAAATGAGAGTCTGATATAGCTGGACTTTTGTCCGTCGAGAGAGGGCTTTATTCCTAAACTGTTGCTGAGCCCAAAATAGCATCTATTTGCAAGCACAATTCTCCTATCTATCTCCAGGCTGACGTTGTTGTCCTTGTTCACGGCGGATCCAAGGTAGACAAATTCATCTACCACTTCAAAATTAAATCGGTTGTCAACGTTCAAGTGCGGACCAAGTCGAGAGGTTTCTCTAGTCGTTGACACCATCAATTTTGTCTTGCCCTCATGAACAGCAAGACCCACCTTCACTGATTCCTTTTCGATTCTTGAAAATACTGCAGTAACCTCTCGCAAATTTCGCCCAATGATGTATTTGTCGTCAGCATACGCCAGCAACATATGGCTTTTTGTGTTAATGGTCTTGTTCGTATTTACTGCAGCCTTTCTTATTATTATCTCCATTAATATGTTGAAGGGATTGCACGAAAGTGTGTCGCCTTGTGAGGTCTTTCCTCACTTCGCTGCTGATTTGGTGTTGGTCAGCGTCATTCTACAGAGGCGGATCAGTTTTGCCGGATTACCAAGTTCAGACATAGCTTCGTACAGTTTTCCCCGTAAGGGGCTATCGAAAGCAGCTTTGTAATCGACAAAAAGGTGGTATGTATCGATTTCCTTTCCGTGGGTCTTTTCCAGGATTTGGCTTAGAGTGAATATTTGGTCAGTCGTGGACTTGCCCGGTCAAAAACCACGCTGATAAGGTCCAATCAGGTTTTCAATAATTGGCTTTAGTCTTTCACATAATACGATCGACAAGACCTTATACGTGATGGATAAAAGACTGATACCGCGAAAGTTGGAACATACTCACGGATCACCCTTTTTGAATACAGGACATAGTACACTGAGCCTCCAATCGTCGGGCATAGATTCCCCCGGCCATATACCGCATATAAGTCGATGCATGTGGGCTAGCACTCCTTCGCCACCTGCCTTAAAAAGTTCAGCGGGAAGGCCATCCGCACCTTTATTATTCTTAAGGCGGGAGATCGCCTTTCTAATCTCGTCTTGGTTGCGGGGAGGGGGACCATTCTGCTCCAGCAGGAGAGAGTGCTTCTGTCGATAGGGCATTGATATCTCCGGTATTTGTAGCTTGTCAATATCCCGCTTTTCCTGTGTTCGGCTTCGTACGTTTTTCACCCTGCTCAGTCTTGTGCGAACTTTCGCAGCCACCAAGTAATGATCCGAGTAGATATTGGCACCTCGAATCACACGTACATCCATTACACTAGAAGAGTGCCTGCCATCTATTACCAAGTGATCAATCTGGTTCTTCGTCCGCTGATCAGGAGATATCCAGGTCGACTTATGTATGTCCTTATGATGGAATTGTGTGCTACTAACTACGATGTTATTTGCAGCGGCGAAGTCCATCAGTCTTATTCCATTATCGAAGGTGGTATCATGTAGACTGTGATTACCGATGGTTGGTCGAAAGACACTTTCCTTTCCTAATTTGACATTAAAATCGCCCAGAATAATCTTAATGTCGTGGTCAGGACAGCGTTCATATACTTCCTCCAGACGGTCATAAAATGTTTCTTTGACCTCATCATCTTTATCCTCTGTCGGTGCGCGCGCACAAATATTATTTTGAAATATTCCGCTTTGATGCGAATTGTGGCTATGCGGTCACTCACTGGGTTGAACCTTGAAACTAGGTGTCTCTTGCCAACTATAAATCCGCGCCCAAATTCGTGCTTTCGCTCATGGCAGCTGTAGTAAATATCGCAGTTTTTCTTTCTGGTGCAACCATATCCTGTCCATCGCATTTCCTGGATCGCGGTGATGTCAGCTTTATATTTTCCGAGGACATCCGCCAGTTGGAAAGTGCTACAAGTCCTGTATAGTGTTCGCACATTCCAGGTACATATCCTTAAATCGTGATCCTTATAGCGTTTGCGAAGGTCGTCAACAATTAGGGGTTTCTTTGTTTATTATCTTTTTTGTGTATTTTCATTGCCAATATAACGGTGGTTGGAGGCAAACCCAGCCCACCGTGGTTTGCATTTTACCTACTGCTGATGATTATGTTTCCGCCGCCCATTATGGATCAGATGCTGACCAGAATGCAGTGTCGAAACTGGATTTTGGTTTCTTCAATTTTGATCCGCCGTTGGCCAGGGGTGTTGGCTCATCCGCCTTCAAAGGACAGAAGAATATGTCAACTACTTCGAACAGCTTCAGTGACAGGGTCACCTAATAATCCTGAGACGTATCAGTGATCGCATTACCACTCAGGTTGCTCATTTCGTTTTGCCTTCTCACTTTAGCTAGCTAACGGAGGTTTCCGATAAGCCATTGTCCAGGACATACTTCGTGGAAGTAGTGAGCTGCTTGGACTGCCCAATGAAGGAATCATTTCTGGCCACTCCCAAGTGAATGGCTATCAGAAACTTTCCACCTCCACGGATAGTCCCATGTCCCAAACAAACACACACAAAACAAAATACATGTGAACTTGACAGTTCGAAAGTTGTTTGCAATGAAAACAAAGCAAATCTGCTGTGCTTATGCGTTCACCATCTATGAATACATCAGTTTTTCAAGGTTGCATTTGGCTGAATTGCATGTAAAGCGAAACACAAATACTAATTTTGCTCCTGATATAATTATGTGTTGGTGAAAGTGACAAAACACGAGAATACTTTGGTATTTGTTTCTTGTTGGTTTGGTCATTTATTGTTTGTTTATATTTGGGTCATGGGACTGTCCGTGGAAGTTTAAAGTTTCTGATATCCATTCACTTGGGAAACCTCCGTTAGCTAGCTAGAGTGAGAAGGCGAAACAAATGAGCATCAAATCAGGTTTAGTAGGTCACTGATGTCACTGAAGCTCATCAGACAATCGGGCATATTCTTTTGTCCTTAGAAGGCGGATGAGCCAAACATACGGGCCAACGGCGGATAGAAACTAAAAGAAGAAAATCCAGGTTCAACATATCGCATCCTGGTCAGCGTTTGCCTCCCGCCACCGTTCATAATGGCAGTGAAAATACGTAAACGGACAAGAAAACATAAACAACCCCTATTTGTTGAGGACCCCCTCAAACGTTATAAGGACCACGATTTACGGATATGCACTTGGAATGTAAGAACTCTATATAGATCCGGTGCAAGTATCCAACTGGCAGATGTCCCCGAAAGTTATAAGGCTGACATTACCGCTATCCAGGAAATGCGATGGACAGGACATGGCTGCACAAGAAAAAGAAACTGCGATATATACTACAGTTGCCATGAAAAAAAACATGAATTTGGTTGTGGATTTGTAGTTGGCAAAAGACTGCGACATCTAGTCTCTAGGTTCAATCCTGTGAGTGAACGAATAGCCACAATCCGCATAAAAGCGAAATATTTTTATATTTCCCTAATTTGTGTGCATGCCCCGACAGAAGAGAAAGATGATGATGCCAAAGACATATTCTATGAGCTCCTAGAGGAAACGTATGACCGCTGCCCTGGCCATGACATTAAGATTGTACTAGGAGATTTTAATGCCAAAGTAGGAAGGGAGAATGTGTTTAATCCAACTATTGGCAATTTCAGTCTTCATGCTGACAGTTCCGACAACGGTATGAGACTGATCTTTGCCGCGGCAAAAAACATGGTCATCAGTGGCACAAGATTCCAGCATAAAGACATCCACAAGGATACTTGGGTATCCCCTGATCAAAGAACTAGGAACCAAATTGATCAAGTGGTAATTGATGGAAGGCACTCATCCAGTGTAATGGACGTACGAGTGATCAGAGGAGCTAACATCGATTCTGATCACTACCTGGTAGCAGCAAAGGTTCGCACAAGATTAAGTAGAGCGAAAATCGTACGAAACCAGACGCAGAGGAAGCTGGACATCGGAAAGCTGCAATTACCAGAGGTAGCCACAGCCTACTCAAGGAAGCTCTCGCAACTTTTGGCACAGAACCCACCCCCTCCCGATGACGATCCTGATGCGCAGTGGAAACCCATTTCCGACTCTATAAAAACTGCCGCAACAACCGTACTTGGTTTCGAAAAACCGCTTCGCAATAAACCGTGGTACGATGAAGAGTGTCGCATAGCAAATGACGAAAAGAACGCTGCACGTATGGTAATGCTTTAGTCAATTGCAACGCGAGCTGCAACTGAGCGGTATAGGGAGAAGAGAAAGGAGGTAAACCGTCTGTTTAGGCGTAAGAAACGGCAGTGGAGAAAACGCGAGAGTGAGAAAATTGAGACATACAGAAGGAAGAACGAAGCCCGAAAATTCTACCAAAAAGTTAAAAACGGAACTAATGGACATGGTTCAGGGCCCCCCTTCTGTAAAGACAAAGACGGAAATCTCGTCGCAGATGTGCAGAGCATGTTGGGAATATGGAGAGAGCATTTCTCCGCGCTACTAGTACCTGAGATATCCGATGACGATGGGACAATCGATCACAATATGGACGACGACGTCGATTGCCCCCCTCCTAACCAAGACGAGGTCAGAACAGCTATTGCCCGGCTTAAGAACAACAAAGCCGCAGGAGCCGATGGATTACCGGCGGAGCTGTTTAAGGCTGGCGGCGATGAGCTGATAGGGCGCATGCATCACCTCATTAGCAAAATTTGGTTAGATGAATGCATGCCCGGCGATTGGAGTCTCAGTATACTATGTCCCATATTTAAAAAAGGTGACCCGAGTATCTGTGCCAACTATCGTGGAATAAGCCTTTTATCCATAGCATTTAAGGTTCTATCAAGTATAATGTGCGAAAGACTAAAACCAATTATCGCTGACCTGATTGGACCATACCAGTGTGGCTTTTAGGCCTTGAAAATCGACAACTGACCAGATTTTCACGCCACGCCAAATCCTGGAGAAGACACACGAAAAACAAATCGACACCTATCATCTATTTATCGATTATAAAGCGGCCTTCGATAGTCCGATACGGGAGAAACTCTATGAAGCAATGTCTGAGCTTGGTATTCCTGCAAAACTCATACGCCTTTGCAGGATGACCTTGACGAACACCAAATCCGCAGTGAAAGTTGGTAAGGATCTTACCGAACCTTTCGAAACTAAGCGAGGCCTCAGGCAAGGCGACACCCTATCGTGCGATCTCTTTAACATCTTAATGGAGATCATTATGAGAAAAGCTGCAGTCAACATGAATAAAACCATCAGCAGCAAAAGTCACATGCTGCTCGCGTATGCTGATGATATAGATATCATTGGGCGCACAATTAGAGAAGTCACTGCGGTTTTTTCGAGAATTGAGGAGTAAGCAAAAGTGGGTCTGACGGTAAATTCCACGCGATTAGACCAAAGCGTGAATGTTGATAACCGTTATAACTTCGAGGTAGTGGTCGAATTTTTATACCTCGAATCTGCCGTGAACAAAAACAACAACGTCAGCCTTGAGATCAAGCGGAGAATTGTGCTTGCGAATAGATGTTATTTTGGGCTAATCAAGCACTTTAGAGATAAAGCCCTCTCTCGAGTAACAAAAGTCCAGCTGTACCAGACTCTCATTCAACCTGTCTAGCTTTATGGCGCAGAATCCTGGGTCCTATCGCAAGCAGACGAAACATCTGTAGGAGTCTTCGAGAGAAAAATACTCCGAAAAATTTATGGCCGCTGGAGGGATCAGGTTGACGAATCCCTGCGTACAATTGGTATTGCCAACTGGAGAAATAAAGCAAAAGATAGAACTCGTTGGCGAAATATGTTATCTTCGGTTTGTAAGGTCCCTGAAACCCCCCCCCCCCCCCCCCGGGGTTGTCCGAGACCGGATAAGTAAGTAAGCATATCAATGCGAAAAGAGGCAACACTGATATCGTTTTTCAAAGACGATTTACAATTAGACAACCAGAAGATGTGCGCAACTTGGCAACCCTGGTAAAAGAGATCCAAAAAGTGCTAGGAGTTCACTCAAACGCATTTCTCTCTCGCGTCATATCTTGCTTATTTCATACTTTTTGAATAGTTTATATTTTACTTCAACATGGTTGGAATTTGTATAGTTATATACAATAAAACTATCAAACAGCGGCTCGTGTATTGAAATATTCAATGAAGAGAGTAAGAGAGAGAGAGTAGAGAAGTACTAGGGTTTCCCTCGTTTTGTTTGTTGGCATCTGAGTGAAGAGAAATTTTGACTGTCTACTTGTACATCGTTTTTGCGTTTTTATTGGAATATTAACAGAAAGTCGTCATGCAATAAAAAAATATAAACAAACAAACTTTAACCCTCCAAATTGTCTCTTGCTAATTCCAAATTAGTCGACATATATTCAACTAAATTTTCCTTTTGGTTTTTGATTTTTCTTAGGATTTTTCTTTAGGAAAAATTTGAAATACATAACAGAAAGATATACATAATTCTTATCTTCTGCACTTAAAATACATATACATTTTAAATTCCTTAAAAGGCTTTTTGTAGACACAATATCAAAATCTCGCTCCATTTTAATTTGTGAGAATTGTTGACGTTTCAAATTTAAAATTGTTCGACTTCCTACTTTTTAGAAACAGTTTCACTCGCATTTTTGCAATAAGCATACAAAAACAGTACGTGACAGAAAGTTTTCGCAAAACAAATGCTGTAGAAACAGTCACATTTGAGAAGCGATTTTTTGTACCGATTCGTAACGTTTTTGTTGCAATTCACATGTTTCATGTGAAATCTATTTCGATTCGAGAACTGCAGAAATATTGTATCAACATTCTGAAACATTAAATTTTTAAAGCACATTCCTTCTGATTTGGTTAAGGGTTTTGTTATATCTCGTTTAAATTAATGCTGACGTTTTGTTTAAATTTTTAATAATAATTATGTTATTTGAATTTTTAGCTATCTCCCCCCCCCCTGTGCTGTTTGTGTAATTTTTAAATTAAGGTTTATTAAGCTCCTCTGTTTTAGCATAATTTGTGAGTAGTGCATAAATGACAGTTTCCTTTATTTTCTGTAACTTACTTAAAATAAATTAGCTATAAAAAAAATTATTAATTTCAATTTACTGTTTCAATAACTTCAATTAACGTCAATTCTTGGAGTAGTACACAAATGGAAGTTTTTAATTTATTTTTTGTTCTAAGTATAAATTTAAGCTGCTATTATTGAAATTTGTAATGCACTATATATAGTTTTTCAGATTACTGTTTAAATAACTTTTAAATTAACTTCAAATCTTGGAGTAGTACACATATGGGAGTTTTTAATTTATTTTTTTGTTAAGTATAAGTTCTAAATTGGTATTGTAATAAATAATTTATTATGTAGTAGCTCAATTGTTGTAGCGCATTTAACCATAAATGGCATTACTGCTTGGTTATTGAATGAATAAATTAAATTAATTAAAAAATTAAATGACAAAATTCCGGTCGCAAACAATTGTCAGTTTTCGTACGAAATAACTTTGGCGTAACAACACTGTAATTGGTTTTGTCAACGAAATTTTCGCAAACTACACACTGTAATTAATTTTGCCTACGAAATTGTCGCAAAGAGCTGAGTACCAAGCAACTGCAAAGTGAGCGAAATTTTCGGTTCATGCAATTTTCGTTATTTTTTATACACATACTTCTTATGGCAACGAAAATTTCATAAAAAATTAATACCGGGCTTTAGAAACACTGGTACTGAAGTTCTGGGACTAATTGTGTATGGCGACAATCGTCCAAACGATACACTTCATCAACCATTCAAAATACATGCGTTCATTAAACTTCTCTATCGACAAAACGATAGTGAATTCGACATCATTTCGTACATAATTAGCCCTGTTCATCATTTCTGGCTCCTTGGGGATTTATTTGTGTACATTCATACATGGTGGCTGATGAAAGCCGCTACCAAAAAAAAATTAATAACTTTTTTTGTATTTAATGAATCTGGTTAATTTTTTTTTATTTTGCAGATTGATTTTTAGATTTAACAAAAATGGATGACTGGGACACTGAAACAAGAATTTGGACACTGAAACAAGAAACAATAATGAGACTTGTTAACAATTTTGCCGAGCATGGGACAGTCAACTCAACAGTTCGGACGGAGGAAACAATCGCTGTTGTAGTTGCTGCCATACGAAACAATCCAAGGGTTTCGACAAGAAGCTTATCTGCTCAAATGGGTATAAGCAGGCAGTCATTGCAGTCAATTATGCACAAAGATTTGGACTTATTCCCATATAAAATTCAAATGACCAACAAACTGAAAGCAGCAGAATTCCCGATTCACTTGGAATTTTCAAGAAGATGCTTCAAATGGTGGAAGAGGACGGACACATGTTGAACTGTCTTTTCATGATTGACGAGGCCCATTTCGATTTAAACGGTAACATAAACAAACAAAATTGTCGAATATGGAGTGCTTCCAACCCACAGATACTCCACTCCATAAGACGGAATTGCATCCACTTCGTTTCACCGTGTGGTGTGAAGTTTCATCACGCTGCATTGCCGGGCACTACTTCTTCGAAGGAAACGGTCACACCGTTACTTACGGTTACTGGAGACCGTTACTTGAGCATGTTGAGAGGTTTTCTATCCAGAATTACGCCGAATGAGAATTTCTTTCAACTCTGTGTGGTTTCAGCAAGATGGTGCAACTCCTCACATAGCCCAGCCTGTTATGACACAATTGCGATGAAAATTTCCCAATAAGCTGATATCCACAAACTGCGCATTCCGTTGGCCCCCAGGTCGCCTGACGTTACTGCACCTGACTTTTTCTTGTGGGGTTATTGCAAACAGGAAGTCTACAAAGCAAAACCAACAAATTTAAATGAACTAAAGCAATCCATTCGAGAAAAAACGTAGTAGTACAAAATAGGGTTGCATTGAGTTGAGTTGAAGATTATGGTAAAATTAGTAATCAATAAAATTTGCATTAATATGTACATCCATATGTATTAATGTATAATTGGTTTTATATTTTTATTTTTTAATTTTTTACACGATTAAATTACATATTTTATTGTTTTATATGCGTTTCTGTTAAATAATTTATGTTTTATTATTATTGTTCCGATCCAGATATATTACTGTTTATCGTTTGCATTGGTGCATTATTGTGTTGCTGTTGTTGTTGTCCATTGTTGTTGTCGCCCTTTTGATGAGGAACAATGACATCCGTTGGCATCGTATCAGACTGTGTGGGTACCATCGTTTGGATTGGTTGTTGAATATGTTGTTGTTGTTGTTGTTGATGATGCTGCTGCTGTTGCTGTTGAAGATTGTGCAGCTGTTGGTGCTGATGCTGCAGTTGATTTTGTTGTTGCAGTTGCTGCTGTAGTTGCAGGTTCTGCTGCTGTTGCATTTGCTGCTGCTGTTGCAATTGCTGCTGTTGATGCACTTGCTGCTGCTGTTGTAGTTGCTGATGTTGTTGCAGTTGCTGTTGCTGGTGCAGCTGCTGTTGATGATGTTGTATTTGCTGCTGCTGATGTACTTGCTGTTGATGTTGCAATTGTATTTGGGACTGCTGACTCATGCTTGGCGTCGATGTTACATCGGCTGAAGGCACATTAGTTACTATTGTATACAAATGTTGCTGTGGAATACCTGCAGCTGCTGCTGCCACTACCGCTTGTTGTTGTTGGTGCTGCTTTTGTTGATGTTGCTGTATCTGCTGTAGCTGCAGCTTAGGTTGCAGTTGTGCTGCTGCCGCAGCTGCTGCTTGGTGTTGTTGCGCTGGCATAGACAATTGAGGGTTAAGCATTACAGCATAACCCTGAACGGAAGCGGACATATTAGATGTTTGAGCATTAGCACTTATATATTGGTGTTGCTGTTGAGCAGTGTGGTGGGTTTGCTGATGTCCCATGGATGACATAAGGCCATTGCCAAAGTTAATGTACCCCTGTTGATTTATGGTTGTTGGTTGTATATACAGATAGGGTTGTTGCGGAGGTGGAACAACATCAGTGGACTGACGTAAGGCTTTCTGGAACTTTTCAAACTCCACATAGTGCTTTAAGCGCAATTCATCCTCCTCGATAAGTTGTCGTTGTCTGAGCAACAATAAACGCTGATGTTGATTACTGCCCAGACGCAAATTGCACAGTTGACTGACCAAAGAGTCCAGGTTATGTTTTATGTCTGATTGTATCACGGTAGGCAACAAATTGGGATGTGTAGCTGCCAGAGACATAGGTTCCTCTTGTGGCAAAGTAGGTAAGCGTGAAACGGTAGCCGCGGTGTTATCCACAAGTTCATTGGGTAGTTGAGCGTAGGTGGGATAAGGTTGAAGAGCAGTCGACTGCTGTGATTGTTGCAGCGCTGGTGCCATTAATTGTAGAGGTAGTTGGTGGTGTTGCTGTTGCTGCTGTTGTAATTGTTGCATTTGTTGTGCAGCCAGCAATTGGTGCTGATGCTGTTGTTGCTGTTTTTCTAATTGAGCATTGGTAGGTGCTAAAGGTTGGAACATTAATTGCTGTAATGGCTGTTGTTGTTGTGTTTGCTGATTGGTAGGTGGTTTTTGCGCTAATAATGTTTGTTGAATTGGTAATTGTAAATTTGGCACAATCATTTGTCCTCCTGTCTGCATTTGTTGTTGTAAGACAGCGGTTCTTTGCATTTGCTGTTGAAAATGTTGTTGCAGCTGTACGGCCACCGCATTAGGCGTGTTATATAAAACTTGGGGTGCTTGCACCTGATCTTGTATTGGGGGCTGTAGTGGCAAAACTACAGCTCCTGCTGCTTTTTGAGCGTTGGTTAAAGCTAACTGCTGATAATTAATGGGAGTGGTCAAATGTTCTATAGAAGTATCATGCGATTTTCGTTTTCCCTTCAGATCTTGTTTCACATTTTGTGTTTGCTTTAGTGGTGCATTTGTAACTAGACCGGGCAAAGGCCCTGAGGGCGTCTGCCCTCCTGCATCCTGTGATGCCTTATTATCTGGCGTCTGAGGATCTGCTGCATTTTTCTCCTGGACGCGACTAACACAAAAACGTGATACTTTACGTGAACCAAAATCTTTCTCGGCCTGTGCAGCAACGGTCGAAGGGGGTGGTGGTTCTGTGACCACCACTTCATCTGAAGTTTCTGTACTACGTAGAGCAGCTAATTTCTTCTCCAAGTCGGCTATAGAGTTTTGGTTTAAGCCTCCGGGACGCTGAGAAGTATTGTTGCTTGTTATTGTCGATTCTACACTGCCACAGGATAGAACTTGTGGTTGTTGGGCGTCCAGACTGTTGTTTTTCGAAAGCTTTTGCGAATTACTTTTAATGTTGGAATTCTCGATACCAGCTCTAGGAGTTTCGTTATTATTAGTCTGCTGTTGCACTTGCTGCATCGTTTGTTGTTGCGGTTCAGTCGACATTACATTATCATTGCTCTCACTTATGTTGTTGACTACATTTTGTAGCTCCTGACAGGCACTGTTGTCAAGAGATGTACGTCTCGAGTTGTAAGTAGAAGACGTTCTTGTCGAACTTACTGGAGCTGTTGAGGTGTCCTCTTCTTGTTGTACTCCCTGTTGCTGATGTTGCTGTATCTGATCATTATTAATGGAAGCCACGATAGCTGACGCAAAAGCTTGCGCATGAGTAATATTCTCCAGTTCAATTTTAAGCTGTTCCAAGGAATTGTTTGTGTTACCATTTTGAGCAGCTGATTCCGTATTATCTAACGGTGGGGGTAAGGAACCCGAGTTTTCTACTTGTTGCTCTTCTGCATAATTCTCGTTTTTCTCGGGAACTGGTTCTACCGTGCCTGTTGCGGGACCGGCTGCTACACTATTGTTAGGTAATATGACAGGGTTAACATAAAATCTGGATATTTTACGTACCATAGGGGGATTGGTGTTTGAAGGATTAGGAGTATTTCCTTGAATTGTGTTAGCATTCAAATTTTCATTATCAAAGGGAGGCAAAACAGATTTTTCGATAACACCATTGTGAATGCTACCAACGCCGCTATCATCTTTACGAGATTCTTTTTTAGAATCCTTTAATGACTGTTCGCTTAATACTTCAATGTTATCATTCAAATCAAAATACTGGCTATTATTGCGTGTTGGGAAACCCGAATTCGTAGTAATTGTGCTGTCCGGTGAATATTCGGAGGACAATGAAGTGTATTCCGAAGCTGAACTAGTCTTTCGAGAAGATAAACTGTTATCACTGACCTGTTGACGTTGGTCTTCCGCATTGTTAGTTGGCGTTGATGACGTGATGGGGTTTGCAGGTCCATTGTTAACATTGTGGACCGTTAAGGATTGACCTACAGATTGGTTCGACTTAACAACGGAAGTCGTTGTAAACTCACACGCAGTGGTACTTACATTCTGAACGACAACATTTGAATTTGTGATGGCCTGGCTGACAATCAGAACATTATTATTTTCGGTAACAGTGACATTAACATGGGATATTTGTGGTTCGTTTATGTTTCCCTTGTAAAGTTGCGTCTGGTCATCCTGCAAAATTTGTTGTGGCTGTTGGTGCAAGGGTGGTGATTCAAATGTTGTTGGTGGATTGTTTTGATTATTCACCTCCAGAATGTGCTCTCCATTTTGTTGTATTTGCTGCTGATGATGCGAATATTGGGGTGTGGAATCCTGCAATAATTGTTGATGTTCGTATGAAATTATTTGATTAGTTGTTGACTCCTGGGGAGCGTAGGATTGCTGAACCAATTGATGTTGCATCAAATGCTGTGGCATAGTATACTGAATAGGAAACTGCTGCATTTGGGTGGTTTGTGGTTGCATTTGGATTGAATGCTGCATTTTCTGCAACACTGAAGCTTGCTGTTGCTGTTGTTGTGCTATAAATTCTTGCTGCGTCTGTTGTGGCTGCTGCTGTTGCGGTGATGCATACTCCTGTTGGGGTTGATGCTGTTGCTGTTGCGGATAATGTTGATTAGATGGTTGTTGAAGAATGGCACTTAGAGAATTGGCCAACGACATATGCATGGAGTTTTGTGGCTGGTAAAATTGCGGCTGCGAAGCAGCTGTTGTTGGAGACAAACCCTGCTGTTGGCAATCCTGAGTAGCTGAAGATGTCATGACAGAAGGCTGGAATTGTATATAGTTTTGCTGTTGTTGTTGCTGATCATCCGGTTGAGGATGATTACGTAGTGCTGCCTTTGTCCCATCATCATCTTCTTCTGAATCTCCGTCATCCTCTTCCTCCTCTTCTTCGACATTTGGTGGTAGCATTTCACGCTGCTTTTGTAAAGCTATCTTCTCCAAGCGTGACTTTTCATTTTGCAATTGAAATTGTGTCTGTCGCTGCACCCGTTCTTTAAGCAACGAAAATACCTGAACCTTCAGTAATCTTACAATAGCTCTAGCATCATCTTCAGTTATTATGTTCTCTTGTCGCATATCATCACAGACGCGTTCACAATCATCATTTTTCACATCGAATTCAAATTGTATGGCCTCGTTTTCCTTGTGTTTCGAAGATCGTTTCTTTGGATCTAAAAAACGCAAACGGAATTCAATCACATTAATATTGGGATTATTCAGAAATGCCTCTGTGGATGTAGGTTCCACGCGTATGCCAATATCTTCTTCAAAAAATTCAGAAGTCAATAAATCTTTACATTTGGGACGATCCTCCTTCCTCAGTTCAATACATTTCTCTATAATTTCTCGGACTTTGGGGTCTTCAACTTTATTAAGAGCCGCCGGTTTAATACCCGATATTACCTTTTTATAAATCTGTGCTGGTCCCTTACATTCACTGTAAGGATATTCAGACGCAGCCATCTCCAACATGCACATGCCAAATGCATAAACGTCCACAGATTCATCGTAATGTTCTTCGTACATCTCAGGCGCCATGAATTCCGGTGTACCAATTACGGATTTGGCATGGGAGCGATTTTTCAAAGTGGCTAAGCCTAAATCGCCAATCTTAACACTTCCTGTAGTGCCTGTTATGAATATATTGTCACATTTCAAGTCCCGGTGAATAATAGGAAGTGTTCTAGTATGCAGAAAATGTAAACCTTTCAAAATTTGGCGACACCATGACTTTAAAACCTTTGGATTTATTTTCTTAAAACGTTTAAGGTATGACTTGAGAGTTCCTGAGAGCATTAATTCGGTGACTAACACAATATTCTTTTTACGTGCCACTCCAAATTCCCAGTAGGTATAGAAGCGCACTATATTTGGATGTTGCAACTTCTTTAACATATCGGCTTCTTCACGAAAACGCTTCCGTTCACTTTTCTTGACCTGTTTGTCCAGCAATTCACACCAGGCTACAGCCACACCTGTCTCAGTGTCAAGTCCCCGGTAAACCGTCTTAAAACTGCCTCGGCCCACTTCTTTGTCGTATTTGAAGAAGCGACCACACGGAGACATAGCCACTGGTTCGTCGTCATCATCTTTTATGGATGCAGAGGAGCTAGGTATTGACGTTGTAGACGTTACGCTCGATGTAGATGTTTTCGGCGTCTGTACGATTTGTTGTTTATCCTCACTTGGAGCACTATCCCCAATAATTGAGGGCAGTGTTCGATCTTCGGCAGAACATTTTTCTTGGCCACTATCCTCGATACTAGACAATTGCGAAACACCTTTCGGTATAACACTGCATTCAACCTGATGCTTTTCAATCTTTTCCTCTACTTTAAATCCCACCCTCTTAGCTGTTTTACTGCTCGGAAATTTAACCGGCTTACCCTCAGTAGCCGATAAATTATTTGCATGATCTGTTTCGCTAAATGAAGTTTCTTTTGTTTTAACCACCTGTGGGGTGGCTGGTGGCTTTTGATGTTGTCGAGAAGTTATAACCGAACTCGATGTTAGTTGTGCGGTTTTTAAGTCATTGCCACTAGTGCGTGTTGGTGTTCGAAATTGTTCCTCCAAATGTTCCGCTTCGCGAGACAACATTTCGATGTTGTCATCATAGTCTCGTGGAAACTCAGTTTCCAATTCCAAATAATTTGTTGAAATGTTACGGGCGGGCGTCTCAACCCGTTGTCGTATGAAACGCATATTTGGATTGTATTTCTGCATTGCCAACGATGTCGAATTCTCCCCACGACTTGTACTACTACCACGTTCATTATGTTGTTGTTTAGTTATGGAAGTTGTGCTTGAAGTTTTACCCGTTGAAGATTTCATTGTGATGCCTTTTGTTTCAGATCCTTGTTGTGGTTGCTTATCATCCGTCTTCTCGATATCCATTCTAGATAATTGCAAAAATGATGATTTAATGATATCATTAACTTAAAGTTGTGTGCATTTATATTTATGTGCGTAAGGGTATCCAATTATTATTTTTTTTATTTTGTTTGTATTAAAACTAAATGGGAATATAAGAAAATAATTTTTGATTATTTATGCATAATTTTAAAAAGAATTTGTTAAATACAGATACTAGTTAGTTTTTAGCCATATGCACCCAATAGTAAGTGATCTTACCAATTATTGATACTGCTGTTGTATGGCGAATAGGTGATAATTAAAGTTCCAAGTTCATCATCATGTTGTGTTGTAGAGATGCGAAGCTTAATGTTTAAAAAATGATGCTCTTGTTATGGTATAATAATTATATTTAGCCGATATTGTAAACTTAAACTGTTAACCTATTTCGTTTGTCCGTTTACAATTAATCGTGCCTGAGAAAATTAGTGAAACTCTGCGGCTTTTTAAAATGAAAATGCGAAGTGATTAGAATTTTCTTTGTATTCGGTAACAAAAGTATTTTGTATATCATATTAAAAAAGTCGTAATTCGGCATGACTCTGAATAGTTTCTTGGTAAATATCTGTGGATGTCAATGTGTACACCTAAGCATTACAAATATAAGTTTTTCAACACGAAAATGACACTGAATAATAACTAAGTATTGATTGCAGCCAAGATCAGTTGTAGTTGTTTATATTTACTAGAATGTGTATCTCGTTGTGAGATATAATACAACTGTAATAATGTTATTCAAATTAAAAGAAATCTTAAACCAAATTGAATATCAGGATATATTATGTACATTAGGGAGAGTCGATTTTTTTCCCTGAGCATTACTAATCATTTTTCCCGAATAAACTATGTGTAAAATGTATTTTGAGTGTGCAAATTTTTTGCCCAAGATTTTGGTTTGGAAATTTCTAAGTTCAATAATGCCGACTTATAAATAATAATAATCTAGAGATCGCAACGCATCCAGTGGTACCAAATATATACATATATACTTATAGCTGAATTATGACTCAAAATCGCTTCATGCTTTTTCCATCTGTTTATAAAAACTAACGAGGAACATTTTGTTAACAGAATTGAGATAGGACGTAACTAACCGTTGTGTTTATAAACTTATTATCTTTATATTTTGATAATTATATTACATCACTAAAAAAATTGGTGTGCTGTGCAAACAAAACTTGTTACCCCTTTTCATTTTTATGTTTCTTAAGGCTCATGTCCACTTTATTACATTTTTCCTTTAATTTTTCTAATACTTTAGAAATTCCTTTTCTAAATTAAGCTACATTTGTTTGAATGTTTCGATCATTAGAGGGCATTAATTGGTAAAATATTACAGTTTGAAGCCTCATACAAACGTTAAAATCGACTTCTTTTTAATAAGTATTTGGTATCATTGGAAGCGTCTAGATTATTATTCATAAAAAGTTGTAACAACATTCCAAAATTCATAAGCAAGCATTAAGATAACAATTTCTGGGAATGGCTGTTTTTATCAATGTTTGAGCAAACAGAAATAAAGAAGGGATTGAGATATGAGAATGAATTTTTACAGTTCACATATTCACGATTATTGCATTATTATATTTTTCAGAAATATTTCCTCTTAGGACCATTTTCTCAATGTCTGGTTATAGTGTCTGCATACTAACAGGTACATAAATTTATCGGAACGATATATGTACATACTGACTGTTAAGTGACCAACAGACTTGTTGCACATGAACATCAGCTATCGTTGATGCTTATTGTAGGTTTAGTGCCCGTATTGATACCTAATAAGAATCTAATCGAAGTTGTTTGCATGACTATCATGTTGAAAATATTTTTTGCTTATATTTTTTCAAATTGATCAGCCAGATAAAAAGTTATCAACCAGCTCATGCTCGTGAATGACAAGTCTGTGATTCGCATTAATTAAATTCAATATCTCCTACTCCGGTTAATTTAAAATTATTGTAGATGTTTTACGCTGGGAACTCTGATGAAATGTATGATTATAGTTGCCAGCACAGTAAGGCATCAGCTGTTTACCTTATCATTGTTTTTGTGTAATGTGTAATTTATTCATATTATGGCGGTAAACAATCAAAAAGACACCGTGGGAAGAACTTCTAAGAAGAAGAAGAACTTCTGGTGGAAGAGCGCAAGTCATATTTATAAAACCAAATACCTAAATCATGACAAGTTGAAAACAATACAGCTGTTGTCAACATCTGTCAGCTGTTTACATTTATTGTTCCGATAAACTACTAACTGGCGTTAGACCTCCTATTAACGCTATCGGCCGGATACATTTTAAGTAATTTCATCTTAAAATTCGAAGTCTTGAAATTTATTAAAACATGATTTCTTTACGCTCTGTCACGTTTTTGACATTTCATACAAATCGACCCGCCCTAATACATATACATTTTTGTGGGTATTGTTGGGTTATAAATGGATATCCTAAGTAATTTAGGGGGAACAGTGTATTAATTAATACCTGCACAAGATTACTGCGACATATTCTAAATATTCAATCCATTTTTAAAAGATGGTTTAAAGTACCTTACGTGTTTGCAAATGAGCACAAAAATATCTTGAAATTTTAAAGGAGCAACCAATTACATGATAACTTAAAATTGTTTTTAAACGCAGTAATATGTATGACATATTTTTTTCAAATTCGGTTAACGAAGAACAGTGCTTAGTACCTATTCATATTAAACTTCCTAAGATCAGAACTGTTGGTAATGGATGTTCAGAACTTTTTCATGCTTTTTAACTAATACTCTACCAAACTAGTGGTATTACACTGCTTCCCCCTAATGGTTATAACCGATAATTGTCTGATGTGACAATGATGCAAAAATCCCCAAAACATCTGGTAGGGAATAAACCTTTCAAAACCTATACCGAAACCTTTAAACCGAAAAATCGTAATTCAAAACGAAATCAGTGTCCGTGAACAGTTTATAGCGAATTACATTTCACAGTTTTCAAAGATTTAAGATTCCGAGCCAAAATGATTAGCTTTTTATAAGACAACAGTTGTTTTCATGATGACGTTTTATGGGGTACCCTATCATGAGTTTTTATTTTATTTGTTAAAATATATGAATACGTAGGTATGTTTTTGTCTCCATATAGTATAAACGAACGAATGCATGTATCTAGATGGTCCCTTCTTTACCCTCTTGTGTTAGGAAGTGAAAATGTACCTACATATGTATGTTGGCAAAAGTTGTTCGCGATATTTTTTAGATATTGTTCAAGATGGCAGGATGATTATTTGTCTTTTTTTATAGATAAGTACACATACAACATTTTACAATGTACTCGAAATGTGACCGGAGGTCGGACGGTCATACCATGCATATGCCAAGTTGTGTATATCATCTCATGCATTCTTCATTTTGATACCACCCATACATAGGAGAATAAAATGTATTATTATTTTTATTATTATTATTGTTGTGCATTCATTAATCCCAGTGACACTGATGATAAATGTACTATATACAGTGAATGGTGACGATGATGAAGATGCACAGGTTGTGGAGAAGGAGAGGCGAGGGTAAATCAACACACAATTGTATTATACATACATACCACCAAGCAAATACTTTATTATTGTCCATACGTTCGTTAATTGCCAGCAAATACTACTTAAAGAAGACATCAATATCAACACCGACTACGACAACACAACATCAAAATACTGCACGTATATATACGTCTGTCGCCTAGCCTGAGCTGGTGGATGGAGTGCACAGAGTCATAAGTAGTATTTCCGTAAATATACAAGAATGTGGTATGAAGAAGCTATGAATGCAACTGCTAACAAACGTCTGTGATGGTGTTCAAGTGAATTAAAACCAATTGACGGATGTTGCTGGGTGCAAAGTTCGGTCGTTCGATAAAAAGACTAATGCAAGCGTGTTATTTCTTGTATTTTAACTCCTCCAGGGTCTGTCTGCAACAGCTGTTTACCCCACTATTGCTACAATTGTTAATATTTATATTTTGGCTAATGACGTATGACATTGCTTTGTGTTTCACTTTGATTTGCATATTTTGTGTAGTTCTTTTATTACTTTTATGTTATTTGTGTTACTTTTTATATGGTACTTGTTGGTTTCTGCTTTTGGCACAGCCCATTCTATGGATTTATTGCGTTCACAACGAGTTGCTCAGCATGATTCGCATCGCAAGACCACACGGCTGTACAGTTTAATTCTCGTTATATTACAGTGTTTTGCATAATTTGTTATCGTTTAATGTAAAATTCGTAATATTTTTCAGATGTTTCTGTTCGAAGACGTTTGGGAAACTCGTTGCAAAGAAAACCAGAACAAAAATAAAAACATATGTTTTTGGTTTTTACTTGAGTTTTGACAGCGGTTGTTTAATCAGAGTCAGCTGGTTGACTGTGGAATAGAAATCCAAGTCAGTGTTACCATATTGTAACGAAGGGGAAAGAAAAAAAACGGGTTAATTCGTTTTGATTTTAAAAAATTTAATAGCGACAATTAGAGTATTCAAAAAACCGGTTTAACTCAAATAGGCTTTTCCCACGCTCGGCCCAACTTCTGGAGACACAGGTCTTTAAAATAAATAGTATTTGAGTATATAAACGGTCGTATCTCATGTATTTATAATCCGATCTGGTTCAAATGGGTATCATTTGGAGTATCCAAAAACCCGTAATTATTTAAAACCCGGTTTTCGGGTTGTTCGAAATATCAATTTTCAAAAAACCGATTTTCGGTTTGGCGAACACAGGGTTTCTCAGGCTTTTGCTTTTTATAGCTCAATCGCACTGCAAAATATTTTCCTGATTTCGTATCAAATGTCCTAAAACAAAATCTGAAGTGTTCGCATTGGGGGTTTTCCTGATTTTATTGAAGGCCAAGGCGTATTCACGAGGTAGTGTTACTACGACAACAAACACACCAAGCCGACAACAAAAGACATTTTGCTTTGTCTGGTATTTTTCCACAATCAAATTCAGCAGAAGTGTATTCCACGAATAAAAGTAAACAATAAAGTACAAAAAAATATGTTTGAGAAAATAAATTGTACCTAAGAAATGCGATAAATAACTAAGTCGGGTATTCTAGTGGTACCACCACATCGATGCGCCGTGATTGAAATGGTTGTAGACAAACGAACTATTCGTTTGTAGTATGAGATCAAAAACGATGTACAAATAGACAGTCAACATTTCTCTTCACTCAAATGCCAACAAAAAAAAAACGAGTGAAACCCTAGCACTTCTCTTCCCTCTCTCTTACTCTCTTCATTGAATATTTGAATACACAAGCGGCTTTTTGATAGTTTTATTGTATATAACTATACAAATTCCAACCATGTTGAAGTAATATTACATAAACTATGCAAAAAGTATGAAATAAGCAAGATATGACGCGAGAGAGAAATCCGTTTGAGTGAACTCCTAGCACTTTTTGGTTCTCTTTTACCAGGGTTGCCAAGTTGCGCACATCTTCTGGTCGTCTAATTGTAAATCGTCTTTGATGAGATAAAACAGCGTTGAATAAAGCAAACCATAAAGCAACTATGGTATAGAGAAGAAAATTTACTCATGGAGTGGAATGCCAACAAAGAAAACGAGTGAAGCGTGTCGTTTCTCTGCTCTCTCTCTTACTCTCTTCGTTGAAAATTTCAATACATGAGCAGTTTTTTGATGATGTTATTGTATCTAACTACAGAAATTTTAACCATATTTAAATAAAATTATATAAAGTATGTAAAAAGTTTGAAATAATCAAGTTATGACGCGGGAAAGAAGTGCGTTTGAAGTGCGTTTGAGTGAATCTAGGGTTGCCAAATTGCGGTGGTTTTTTCTTCTCTACTTGTACATCCTTTTTGAAGCAAACATAAAGCAACTATTGTATAGAGAAGAAAATTTACTCATTGAGTGGAATGCCAACAAAGAAAACGAGTGAACGTGTAGTTTCTCTGCTCCCTCTCTTACTCTCTTCGTTGAACAGTTTTCTGATGATGTTATTCTATCTAACTACAGAAATTCTAACCATATGTAAATAAAATTACATAAAGTATGTACAAAGTTTGAAATAATCAAGTTATGACGCGGGAAAGAAGTGCGTTTGAGTGAATCGGGTCGAGTTTTTTGGTTCTCTTCTACTATGGTTGCCAAATTGCGGGTTTTTTTTTCTTCTCTACCTGTTCATCCTTTTTGAATACATGAATTTTATTTAAATATGGTTGGAATTTCTATAGTTACATAGAATAACATCATCAGAAAACTGCTCGTATATTGAAATATTCCACCAAGAGGGGAAGAGAGCGAGCAGAGAAATGACACCCTTCACTCGTTTCCTTTGTTGGCATTCACCTCGATGAGTAAATTTTCTTCTCTATACAATAGTTGCTTTATGTTTGAAGCAAATCAAGCATTTTTTTCTGATTCCTAGACAAATAACAAAAAATACCCGATTTGTCGTCTGTCAAAACGTATGGGAAATCAAGCAAATTTTCTTGATTTCTAATTGACATCAACAATAGGGGCAAAATCAAGAAAATCGATGCCAGTGCGAATGCTGTATTAAATTAAATTACACATGTATCACCTTCAATATTTATTTAGCCACCATTCATACTTACTCGTGTTTAAAACTCAACATTTCACAACCCTATTTTAATTTACGTTCAATTTTAAATAAAAAAAATATATATCATTTACAAATTTGGAATGCGTGCTTAATATAAAATATAAAAGTTTTATTCATATTCACATTCTATATTTTAAAGATATTGAAATTTTAAAGAGATTTTCATGTTATTTTGAAATTTGAAAAAAAAACTGTATGATTAATTGATTCTTAATTAAGTTTCATTAATTCATATTTAAGTCTTAAAATCATATTGAAATTTGAATAAACAAATTGTTTGCAAATATTATTTAGAACTTATTGAAGCATAAAATATTTGAAAATGTTTTTTTAATTCCAAACTGTCTTTAAAATTATCGAGTAGTCTCGAGCATACAAAAAGATGTTGAACAAAAAAAGTTGGAAAAACATATAATTTATTATTAATTTGTTAAGGATATTAATACAAATTAAGAAACAACTGGTTAACCGACGTGAAACAACTAAAAAAAAACAATGGATTTCGCTGGTTTTTCGAGTTCGGTTTTGGACACTATGTTACGTGACCTTGTCTGCAGCTCAGGGATGATTAAGAACGCTGGCTGGCTAGTCGCTTTTAGTAGAGGTTCCATCCCATCATCCTGGCTCAAAGAGCCGCAGCAATCAGTTTCAAGAATTAAAACAAAATTCAGATGTTGGTCTCCAACCACCCTGCCCTACCGATGATCATGAGGATACTCTGTTAATTAACATGATCCCATATATCCGCCCACATCACATCACTTACCTCACATCAGTTTCCCCTCTGTAAAAACTTTTAACACAACATATTTAAAAAGTTAGTTTTTTTTCAAAACAAAATCATAATTTTATTTATTATCATTAATTTATACTTAAACCTATTATAACTAATGTCTTTCTTCCGTTTATAAATATGTATATTAAAAAAATATCAAAAAAATATATATAAAAAACAAATAAATTAAAAATCACCCGTCAAGCGGTTATTACTATTTCGAAAGGTCTTCCGACCAACACAGTAAATTTAACGAACTTTTTCGAAATTTTTCTTTTATCAATATTCTTTTTTCCTTTTTTTTAATGTCCAACTTTAATCACTTTGAAATCTTATCCTATCCTAAGCTTAATAAACATAAATGTAAATAACAAAATAAGTTATACAACACCAATACTAATAAAATAAAATTATTTCCTGTTTGGTACGGAAGTGCGTCAGTGCGCGATGATGTGCGTCGTTACGCACCGCTTTATAACCATGCTTCGGTTCACTATGTAATGCGTTGATCTAAGGTGTTACGCTTTATGATCCAGCAATGTAGATTTGAAAGATTTTTTTGTTGGTACCTAGCCTTAAAGACGCTCCCTGAAGACGTTCTAAATGTATCTACACTTCAAATTACCAGACGCTTGAAATTTATTGCATCCTACCTACTAGGATCACACTTTAACAAAAAAACTATCCGCCTTATTCATACAAAGTTGTGAGGGATTTGAGAGACGTTTCTTGTATGATAAATCGTCTCTCAAACATCTCATAACTTTTTATGGATAGTGCCGTAAGAATACACACTACAAATGAACCTTAACACCTAATAACTAATACCAAAAATAGCGTTGTTTTATTTATTATGACTTTTTCTTTAATTGTCTTTTAAATTTTTATTTGCTTATTTTTCGGGTTTCCCCGTTTCTTTAAAAAAAGATATACAGAACTTTGCGGGCATTATTTCTCAATACTATTTCTTATGGACTAAACTGACCTTATTGACTCCATTTCTATCGGGTGTTGACTTTTGGATTGTACAGCTTCGGAATTATTGTTGGGGTCCAAAAGGCCAAAACCTTTAAAAATTCAAAACTTTTAACTAATTTTCCCTCACTTCCGTCACATATTGTTCTACTTACTTTATTCGATCTTTTAAGAGAATTGTCGACTAAATACGCCAGTCCCAGTTTGTCACAGCGTGCATCGTCATCTTTCCTGCCACAAAATATTAAATTTTTAGCTTCGTCACATTAGTTTAGTTTAGTTTAAACTGTTTTGGTGTATTATTACCTTCGAGTTTAAATGTACACTCAAAAAATGACTGATGGTACCCAACACTTTAACTTGGATTACCCAGGAAGTCTTAACACTTAAACACTTTTAAAATTTAACACTACACAGCTTGAATTTAAACTTTTCACGATGACGGTGCACTTGATAATGATTTTGGGCAAAAATGGCTTTGAATAAGTTGGCGTCTTTGTCGTCATCTTACATAGAAAATTTTATTAAATATTTATTTCTACATGTGCGTCGTTTGTTTTCTTTTTTTCTTTTACAATTTAACAAATTTTTCTTTTATTTCAGGTTTTCCTCCACACATCGTGGAATGGATTCGAGGGTCATCCAATGGATTTGCCCCTGTCTACATCCACTCTAGTAGCCTTGTTGGTGGAGAATTTTGCCTGGAAGAATTTTCGATGACCAATGCACTGGTTTTGATGACCTGGCCACGCGACGGCATTGGAAAGCCGCGGTAAAACGCGAACGCCAAGCAAACGCTTTTCCAGCCGCCTTTAAATACCAAACTAGTCCATGGCGGGCTGGACACCCCCTCAAACATATGGACTATTTTAATGGAACCTTACCGCCAAACAAATACTGGGATAAAAAAGAAATGAAAACAAACCAAAAAAAATTGGACACGGCTGGTGGATGCTGCATTCCATCAGCCAGTCATCGGGGTGTCAAACATCTTTACCACCAATTGAGGGTTGGGAAAAACCGTGGTAGCGGGCCGCCACATTGGCGTCAACTCCCTACTATAGGGTACCTCCACGCAATTTTCTTTTTATTTTGCAACATGTCCAGGAAGCTCCGCAACAACTCTAGTAGCATTATAAATGGCTTTTTAAACGCTATAAACCTGCTCGCAAATATATTGGGAAGCTGATTATAAAATAAGGGTTCCATTTAAAAAAATTTCACTTTTTTGTTAAATCTGCTATTTTAAAAAATTCCTAGTGTACTTATTTTCTTCCTAGAGTCCAATAATAGGCAAGACTTCAAGCTTTTTTAAAGGTATAATACTACGTATTAACGCCTCCAAGACCGGAGATATTTACGCTGAAACGTTTGGAATACATTTTTCAAAATAAAATACAAACAAAAAATAATTTCTTAAAAATCGCGCGATTTTTTTGTATCACAAAAATACTATGCCAGAGCCGAGAAGCTGGCTTTATAACACAAAAATACTATGCCATAGCCAGTGTTTACTCTATCCCCAGAGGAGAAACTCCTTAAGAACCTACACCAGCAAAGAAAATCCATAAGATCGGTCGCTATGTACTATACCGAAGCCGCGCAGCCGGTGTTGGATCTACCCCAGAGGAGAAACTCCCTAAGTCCGGCCGAAGGGAGTCTTTGATGAAAAAATAAAATATACTAAATTCCGATAACTAAGGCCCAATTTTTGACAGGTCAATCATCTTTGATCAACGATCAAACATTATTTAAACTCTGAATTCATTTTTTAGGTTAATAGTTGATTGCTGATATGATTTTGATAGAAAACAAAGGGAACAACAAATACAAAGTTTATTTAATTGTTAATGTGACTAATTATAATCACCATCCTAGTTGAAATAATAATAAAAACGTATCAAGTTGAAATTTCCTTTAAGGCTGTAAGAGATCATGTTTTCTCCGGTTAGTGAAAAAAAATGTAAATACCGCGGGTGGGATTCGAACTCACATTCGCTGGACGATCGTTTCGATGTTTGTGAAGCATCATCTTCAGCAGCGTCTAGCCCGTTAAGCCACTGCGGTGTGAAGACATTTATTGACTGATTATCATTTAACTCGTATTGCAGTTAGAACTTAATTTCTGCTGAAGTTCTATCCAATTTCATTAAATATTTTGTATTTTTTCACTTCCCTTTTCTTTTGCAAATAGCGTCAGTTTGATGCATTATAACGATTGGCCGATAAATGTATGAATACCGGTTATTTTTCGTAGCATTTGCCTCTGTTGCTACATGGTAGTAAGATTATTTGACAAAGCACAGAAAAACTCTTTTCGTATTTAAAGTCAGATCCAACATAAATCAAAATCAATTGATTACCAACTTAAATAACCAGGCAACAATTGGGCCTAAGAGAGCTATCCAAAAATTGTATTTGTTTTTCCTCATATTTTGAAGTATTCTATAAACAATAGTTAATCAAAACGCTACTTTTTTAAAATCGTCCTCGAGACCCGTGTTTGGACCTTGACCCCCATGGGTCCGGGCGACAACATTGTGTTGTTGTTATTTTAGTTTACTTTAATTTCGGTCGCAATTTGGCAACCCTAGTAAAAGAGAACCAAAAAAGTCGACACGATTCACTCAAACGAATTTCTTTCCTGCGTTAGAGTTGTAGAGTGCAGAAAACGACACTCTTCATTCGGTTTCTTTGATGGCATTCCCCTCCATGAGTGAATTTTCTTCTCTATACCATAGTTGCTTTATGCCAATACCAAGATCAAGAAGTAGACAACCAATATTAGTGTGCAATAAGGCAACCCTCGTAAAAGAGAACAAAGACGATCAAGAAGTAGACGATCCGAAGATTTGGCAACCCTCGAAAAAGAGAACCAAAAAGTAGTCACAATTCACTCAAACGCAATTCTCTCTCGCGTCATATCTTGATTATTTCATACTTTTTGTATAGTTAATGTAATTTTACTCAAAAACGATGTACTTGTTTTACTTCAACATGGTTGGAATTTGTATAAAGTAGTTATAAGCAATAACACTATCAAAAAGCTGCTCGTGTATTGAAATATTCCATGAAGAGAGTAAGAGAGAGAATAGAGAATGAGAGTATATTAAACTTAACAAAATTTGAAATTATCCTATCTTTTAACTATATACATATAATCGACATCGTATGTAGACTTTTGTAACATTGTGTATGTGACCTGGAATGAAGAAAGAGATCTAGTGTAGAAGAAAACTGGTTTTCGAGATAACATGCCAGTCAATTTGGCATTCTTTTCTACGTCAGAATCGGCCAAATCTGAAAATCTTTTGATTTTAGCGCACTAGCTCACTTTCATCATTCCAGATCAATTATATTAATTTCAATTTTAAAATTTGAAAAAAAGAAATCAACTTTCTGATCTTTATTTTTACCTATGACCACCGCCAGAGGGCGTTTCAGGCATATTTTAATTTCAACCAAAATTGTTTCTGCTGCTTTGCGGACTTTTTATCTCTGACATTTATTGTTGTTAATTTTAAGTAAGTCAATTAACAAAATTTTTTTTTCGTTTTTCGTTTCAAATCAAAATTTGATATTTGAATATAAATAAAATTCTCACCATTTTTACCACTATGTATTTACCAATTTGTAGGTGGAAAAAATATATTCGAACCTAATGTTTTAAAATATACTATTTTCAGTTATTTTTTAATTCTTTTAGTAAAAGTATACAACGGATCCAAATGCATTGCCGTCTACATCGCAGACCGCAACAACATCAACGAGTACCGAAAATCATTTGAAGCATTTGCCTTCGCACGATGTTGCTGTTTTTGGTGCATCTTGTGATTTGAGTGAACTCAATCTGCCCACGAAACAGGATATTTTAAAATGTTTTTTTTGATGTGTAAACATCTATACGCTGGGGGTAAAAATCTTTTTCACAATACATTCACAAATTTAGAATAAGATGTGCGATGTAATCGTTAACCAATCGTAAAGCGTTATCAAATCGGTGTGAGCTATGTATGAGTGTATTAGTGTAATCATACGCTGCATACAATATACTCAACACCTCTAGTGTGCAATAGTAGCGACTAATTTTCACTAATTGTCGTACATTATGTTATCGTAGGCAAATGAAAACAAATAAATAAAATGAATACACAAACATATAATTTTAATAACTTTTAAAAAGATTTGTTGCACTTTTAATAAGAAATTTACTAAAACAAAGCAAAATAAGGAAAACTAAAAACTAAACTTGTCAAACTATAAGTCTTCTTCGTCTTTGAGATTGTCATTCATACTTAACAGCTGCATATTAGCACCATCTAGTGTGCAATAGTAGCTACTAATTTTCGAAAACCATTGCTGCAAAATAACTACATGCATTACATTTCAGTAAACAGCTGATTAATAACGTGTCAACCGCAACAAATACAAAATAATAAAATATTTTACAAAACACCAAAAAAATTATAACTCAGAACATAAAACAACACAAAGTGTATCAAAGCTGAATGGAGGTAATGTTAATTCTAACAAAATTTCTATTAGATTCCAATATAAATTAACAGCCCGATTCTGTGCACTTGATAAGTTCACCACATTGAGTATTTATCAACTTTTGAATATTTATCAAGATTGTCAAAGTCTCCTGTGGGATTGATAACTCTAATTTATTGTGTGTGTGTATTCAAATTCGGTAAATAGTGCACGCTTCATGTAAAAATCAACGTATCCTTTTAGAAAAATGGAAGAAGAAATAATTGTGTTAATGCTTATTTGTGAAGACGAAGAAAATGCGGAAAAAAGAAGGCGTAGGTGTGACTTACGAAGATTGCTAATTGTTAAGTTAAATATATATTAATAGATCATATATATATGTATATATAAATAATTTATTTGATTATATATATTTATTTAATTTATATAAATTATTTATATATATATAAATATATATATTTATATACATAAATTTATATATATATAAATTTATGTATATATTTATATATAAATATATATATAGGAATAATTAATTATTTTAATGATAATTTTATTTAATTTTTTCTCTTAATTTACTAATATTATTAATATTTAAATAAATTTATAATAAAAATAATAAAAAATTTATAATAAAAATAAAAAAACTAAAACAAGTTTACATTGTTCCACTCTTTTGTCTACTTCGTTTCGTACTGTTATTTCTCAAGAGCATCAACTTAGCAACAAACTATAAAATTGAAGTGTTACAGCCATTACACAATACACACAGTTTGTGACATATGGAACAAAAACGTTTGGTGTAAAGTTTCAGTTAACGAGCAGTACGATGAACGAATCACTAAGAATATTTGCAAAATTTGGGATTGGTACAGTTACCGTTCGGTTTATTTTCGTTCTCTGGTTTCAAGCACTAAATTTTAAATTTTTTAATTTTTGCTTTTTATTTATATATATGCTTATATTTTTTATATTAAAAAATTAATTCACAAGAAATTAAAATAAAATTAAATAACATGAAACAAAAGTTAAACAAACATATTAAAGTTAAATATTCATAAAAAGTTATGAGAAGTTTAAGCGACGTTTTATCATACAAAAAACGTCTCTCAAACCTCTCACAACCGTTTATGAATGAGGCCGATAATCTTTTAGCGTTGTCGTTCTTTTATTGATGTCGTTCATTCACAGTTTTCGTTTCTTGTGTATTCTTCTTCTTGCACTGCTGCCGTTCTTGCAATGTTATCCTTTTTTATTGTTGTCGTTCAAGATGTAGTTTTAAGTTGGACGTACTTTAACAATAAATGCAATAAGGTAAACATAAATGACAGTACACAAAAATGCAAACGAACTAAAAAAACTAAAGCTGTTCAAAATAAATGTTGGTTGCCGCAGCACCTGTTTTCTTTTAACCTTCTGCAACTGCCGTCCTCTAATTTAATTTCCTACATATGTTGAAGTTTCTGATTAGTGCCTTGTTGACCTTATTTATTTACAACAGGAAATTGTTTTCAAACTAACGTCGGATTAAAATTTAAAATAAAATACGTTTTTTAAAGGTATTTTGAAAGGAATTTTATTAATGTGCACGAATTTTTTCTTTGCAGTTCTGTCAGACTACGACGTCAGTTGCAGAGTGTTAAATCTTTAGCGTCGAGAGGTTATGCCAGATAGAAAAAATTCATGGAATTTCTATCAAACTCTCTCACATAGAATTGAATGATCATAAATTTATTCAATAAAAAAATTTATAATTAATTATATATGTATCAAATATACATATGTGTTATTATTTCATTTATAAATATATTTTACATGGGCAAGTTCCAGAAACAGTCCACCAACCAACAATTTTTGAAATTAATCAACATTATTTTTTTTAATGGAATATTAGACTAGATATATAATTTTATAAATAAAAAAAATTTACATATTTCGATAGATCATTAATGCAAAAGTTAATACCAAATCCTATCCGACCTCAGATCTCTTAGTGTTATACCAAAAATTAAAATATTTTAGGTGTTCATATCATTACCTTAGTGTTAAAATAGATGGTCCGATCGAAAGCTATATTTTTATTCCTTCAAATCTCTTAAATTCTCTTCTCTTAAAAAATTAGTTTTTTCTATATTAGAAACACTGAAAAGGTATGAAATTTCAGGTTCATGCGATGTAACGTGCGTCACGGAAAAGATTTTTTTTTTTATATTGTGAGTAGAATGACACTTTTTTGCAAGTCATTTATAATTTTAACTCAATCCTGATTTTAAGTAAAAAAAATTAAATTCTACAATTAAAAAAAAATAGAATTTTTATTTCTGTAGCGTGCGTCACGATTTGAGTTCTCCCAAAAATTAATGGCATTTATATTTTATGTAAGCAGTAAAATATACAACTGGTTTTCTTTCGGAAAGATGGGCTAACATAAAGAGCATTATCGGAATTAAAAGCAACTATTATTTTTCATCATTTAGGATCACATTCTGAATGTCCGGTTATCGTTTATCTTAACGATAAAGTGCCTGTTAGCAGAATTTTATTTTATCAATGTATATTTAAAATTTATCAGACCGATAGCGTTAACAGGAGATCTAACGTAGGTTAATAGTTTATCGGAACGATTAATGCAAACAGCTGACAACTATTGACAACAGCTGTTTTGTTTTCATATTGTTATGATTTAGGTATTTGGTTTTCTAAATTTGACTTGCGTTCTTCCTCCAGGTCAACAAATAAATGTTTATCGGAAACTGAGAAGTTATTCCCACGGTGTCTGTTTGATTATTTTCCGCCATAATGCGAATAAATTACGCTTTACACAAAAACAATAATACAGTTAAACATCTAACACCTTGTTAAATTGACCGGAGTATGAGAAAATTAAAATCCTTAAAGGCAGTTTATCGTTCCGATAAATTAAAGTACCGATTAGTAAGCAGACACTTTAACCGGACATTGAGAAAATTGCCCTTAATGAAAATGTGCTCGAAATAACACTAACGGCAGACTCATCAACACATAAAATTCATTTATAAACGAGTATTCACTCATAAATTCATTTATAAATATAAAATTTGTATTAAGAAATGTTATTAAAAACTATTATAAATTGTTTTGTTAAATAAATACAATTTTGTCTATTTATACGCTACTAAATATAAAAAATTTAACGTGCGTCACGTAGCGATCGTCACATAGGGTTCACGGCTTTTTATAAAAAACGATCAAATTTGTTTGGCTGCAAATGAGTTATTTTAGAATTCTCTTATATTCATCTTTTATGTAAAATTCGCTAAAAAATTACGAAAACACACTACAACTTTCAAAGTTACTTCCGTTTTTGTAGCGTGCGTCACGAAATTTTGTGATAAATGATTTCGAAACAAATATCTGTTAAAAACATATATGTTTTATGACAGTCGATAGTACACTTAAAGCCCACAACGCTTTCGGATTAAAATTTAACATTTTTTTAAATTTTAATCCGAAAGCGCGTACTAATGTGCCGTTCGTCACGCAGGATTCGCCCATATACTAAAATCAAATAGCAGTTATACACATAAGTATATATATTTGCATAATAAAAATCATCCCTGATGAATTTGCATTAAATTAAAAAACCCGTGATCACGGTCACTATTTAAAAGAACGACGATTTATAAATCACGTTCCCTGAGAATACTGTTCCCAAAAAAAATTCACCGCAAACTTGTAAGTTCTCTATCCATAGAGGAAATTAGAATAGAGTAACAATTTCTCTCATTTGACGTTTCATTTAACACTCTTCGTCGTAGGTTTGTGTAAATAAGAGATGGTTGGTTGGTTTTCGTGGTTGCTAAATATACTATTTAGCATCAATTAGTGTTTTGAGACACCGTTTTGCATACCATATCACTCCGTCCAAAGTACCGTGTCTATATCCAGCCTGTTAATCGGAGATACCTCATTAGATCTCCTAGATCTATCTCGTGTATTTCAGTGAGGTTATGCAGGAAGGGACGGCCCATAGTCTTCAAGCGTCTATTCATCAGAGCCGGACAACTGCAGAGGAGATGCTCTACCGTCTCCTCCTCTTCTGCGTCATCGCAGGCACGGCAGTGGTCATTATATGTCAGCTTTAACCATCTTGCGTGATTACCGATTGACCAGTGCCCGGTCAGCACGCCAGTTAACCTAGACATGTCTCCCCGATTATGGCTAATCAGGGAGTTAGTCCGGTGAATGTTATATTCTGGACATGTGTTTCTGGATATGCGGCACGTTTCCGTCCTATTCCATCTGGTCTTCGCTCGTTCAAGGTAATGCAGGAAAATACCTATTTTGACCAACCCTATGACAACATGTGGAGTTCGGTGGAAAAGGATCCTGTCCTGGCTAGTTCGTCTGCCTTTTCGTTCTCTAGGAGACCCTTGTGGCCTGGTATCCATGTAAGAACCACATCGGCAAGTTTTTACCTAAATTCACTAACGAGATTTGATGCAGTGTTGTAAGATTTAAGTGATGGGAGAGCCGCTTAGGTATCTACAAATATTCCAATGTGCTCTGTTCTTCGCTGTAGTATAAGTGCAGCGCAGGCTTCTTTGATGGCCAGTACCACCACTTGAAAAATGCAGCACTTGTCTGGGAGTTTGAATGATAAATTGAGGCCTGCCCCTTCGGAGATGACACCCGAGCCGGTTCCTCATTCTATTTTGTATCCGTTCGTAAATACTTTGGTGTCAACACCTGTAAGTGGTTCCCCTTTATCCCACTCAATTTTCCTGGGAAACCTGGCATCGAATAGGTTATCGAACGTCAATGAGTGGGTGAAGTAACTGGCATGTCCATATGCGTTGCTCTTCCGGAGTCCAAGAGCGTTTAACCGGGTGGCACTCCAAGCCGCACTTGCTGTGATGTGAAGGTCGATTGGTATAATATGAAGCATTGCATTAAGGGCTTCAGCTGGACACCGACTTCCGAACATTTGTTGGCTTCCGTGCGCGGTGGTCTATGTTACTTCCAGGAAAGTTTAGGGTCTAGAATCACGCCCAAGTACTTGGCGTGAGTTGACAGTGGAATCTCTATTCCACTTAGCCGAGGAGGATTAAACTTTGGTATCGTGGTCTTCGTGGTAAAAAGCATGACCTCAGTTTTCCCTTGGATTCACTCCAAGACCATTCCCAGTGGCACAATCGTTAAGTGATTTCAAAACCCCATTCATGATTTCGCTCAACACGGATGGGAACAAACCAGACACCATTATTACCACGTCATCCGCATACGCCACGGTTTTGATCCTCATATTGTCCAGTTTCAGTAGTATTTTGTTGATCACGAGTAACCAAAGTAGGGGAGAGATGACTCCACCCTGGGGAGTTCCCCTATTCACTCGCTTTGATGAGTCGCTGGCTATTGCTTTCTTATACTCTTTAAGTTTATCCTTATACGGCTGCCAGGATCCACACATATAGCTTGCATTGAAAGCTTTGCGAGATTCTGTTTTTAGTGTTGTTAGCTCATCTGTCCACCAAGGTGGATAGGTTTTCTTTCAGCGTGACTGAGGACATGACACTTTGAATGCGGTATCCATGGATTTACCCAACTTGGATACAGCTTTTTCCTCGTGTTTAGTGGTGTTAATGAGCTGCGCGGACTTACGAAGCTTACTTTTCAAAACCCTGTTGAACTTGTTCCAATCAGTTCTCTTGGGATTCTGATCGAAGTCGTTTCGCAGAAATGATGAACAATTTTCAGTTGTGGTCCGAGAAAGATTTCTTTCCTGATACTGTCCAGTTTTCTATCTCTACTATTCTATTATCTGATATCAGAGTAAGGTCAATGACGTCTGACCACCCAACAAAGTAATCGGAACTCGGGAATACAAAAGTTTATTTAGTACCTCTGTTGCAAATTGTAAGGTTGTTAGTATGTATTAATAAAGTCTAAAACGGACTTACCTTGTTCGTTGACTTCAGAGCTGCCCATATGACATGTCACGCATTGGCGTCGCAGCCTATAATGTTGGTGTTCAATGGATGGATGTTTCCCATAGCGCTACCCACATCTCTGGGGGGCGTCACAAGAATGCGCCATGTAGCAGGATGCAATATAAAAACTCCGTCAGCTCTAATTTAGCAACGGTGAAATCTGCTGTGCTAAACTGGGGGCAGAGAAAAATGTTCAAATTGTTTTTTACAATTAGATATGATCTTGGCTTACCATTGTCCTTTAGATAGAGTGATTTGTAACCATTACCATGGAGCTATCTCACCACATTGTCTTGTACGTAGGGTTCCTGGATGATGCCTAGGTATAGATCATCCTCAGCTATAAGGATCCGCGGGTTATCTGAGGCGATACGGGAGTGCTTCAGATTAATCTGCACGACTTTCAGCATGTGGGTCATTTTGGTGATTAAGTGGATGCCCCCTCCAGCTGCATCTGGTCCAGTCTTCGTATCCCTCGCCGTCGGGGCCAGGTGAGTCGTCTGGACCAGGAGCGTCTAGTATTTTTACTTTGGCTTCTCTCATGCCAAAGAATAGTTTCTCCCCTGCTGATTTCAGAGCGGCGGCGCCCGCTTCCTTAACGGCAAGGACTAAACTCATGCTCTTGTCGTTGGGTGGCTCTTTATGGATGTTGGTCCAGTCGTCCATCGTGACCGTCGGGTTCATGAGGAGGCACTCCAGGAGCTGGGGACCCTCACCCTTCATTTTGGGTAACCAAATCCGAGCACGAGGCCTCAAAGGGATTTCCTTCGCCGGGATCATCCTCAGGCTGATATCTTCCCAGGCATCGTTCACTGAAGCGATCGACTTCTTCAGGAAATCCTTCGAGAACTCGTCCATGCATTTGATCTCCCTATAGCCTCGGTGGACCTCGCTAGTCGTAATGGGTTACCGACTGTGACAGGGGTTAGCTTCCCGGTCTTCGTGTTGGGCAGGGCAACCATTAGGTTGTCCTTGACTACCTCATTGAAGGGCCTTTTTGCAAATATGGTCGTCTTTGACAGCTTCTTGACCTTCCTTCACTTTGCGGTTTCATCGTCCTACACTCGAGAACGTCCCGCTTAGAGGATGAGGGTTTGCCGCTTTGTAGGGAGGCCTTCTTCTCGTCGGAATCCGGAACTATTTTTGCGTATTTGACTTCGCCCACTTCATCACGCTCGTGCACTGTGCCATTGGCTTCATTCTTAGCAATCTTCTCAAGGATGAACTTCGCCTTTTGGCTTGACGGACTGGTCTAATTTTTCGATCTTCGACTAGACGGACTGGTCTAATTTTCTTCACTGTGGATGTTGACTGTGTAGACGGAGGAACGCTTTTGACGACATTCACCGCGCTTTTGGGGCCGGCTTCCGAGTCCTGACTGGATGCCAAAAGATCCTCCTCTGATGGGCTGCCCAGACCCATCGAGTAAATTGTTTTGGGTTTAGTATTGATTTGCGACATGTTGGTCCCACGAGTGCACCGTAAGGGGATGGACCGTAGTGCGCAGTGACGGTTGCGCACACTAGGCAACTAAATTACAACCGAACTGTGCCCTGGAATCGGAGGAGGGAAGTTAGCGACCAGTTTTTTTAAAGCACATGCTGGCCATATTTGACGAATATTAACTTACACCAGGTGGAGTTACAAGAACTGTTGACTTAACTTGTTCATGTCCTTTAGGTATAGAACTGTGGAATTTAAATGTATCTTGGACTTTTTAGTTGACTTTTATCGTTGGTATACATTTATGTTGTATTTAACACAATTATTTTGCCACACAAATGTGAAATGGTATTACTGAATCCATGCCTTGAAACATCCAAAATATACATGCAACCAAACCTATGAAGGAAAAATTATTGAGAGAATAAATTTCTCTATTCTAATTACCTCTATATCTCTATCATCGAACTGTCAAAATAATCTCTCTTTTGCTCTCTCGTTTGGTATAAACAGACAACATCCAGTAAGAATTTGTAAAAATTATTACATATTATTAGTACGCAGACAGACCTTATATACAGCCTGTCAAAACTGACGGTATTAAAATGTATTAAAGAATTTGGTGGAACTGAAACAGTCATGGCTTCTCTTTAGTATTTCTCTATGTCTATGACATTCGATGTTTAATATTCCTTGTTGCCAACTTATTACGGATAGGGACGAGGGAATGGACACCTAATGTTAATAATAATCTAAGGGTACAATAAATAATCAATATTCTTCGAGCTTGAGGTCAGATTTGCTGTTGTTATATTTATTTTCCTCGATATTTCGCTACTCCTTTGTGTAGCATCATCAGGAGATTTAAACAATATTTAACAATTAAAACAAAACAAAAATAACAATTGTGAAAAAATTATGTCAATTCAAAAATATTCAAACAAATTTTCCCGCCTTTTTTCAAAATTTTCTGAAGTTACACAAACAAAAATAATGTTCGTAAAAAGTTCATATAAATTAACCCAAAGAAAAATATTAGATTGATATGATAAATAATTCTTGCTTAAATGGTTCTACTTTTTACTAATTAAATGTCTGTAAATTTGGGCTACATTATCTGTATCTGTTTTATAGTTAATTCTTTTCAATGTTGGTGTATTAATTATCTGTAGCATTTCTAACATATAACGACGTAGAATTCCATAAGTGATGTAGAATTCCACAAGGTCAATAAGGAAAGGATAAGGAACATTCTCAAGGACAACAACTTCCCGAACCATCTTACCAACAGACTGATAAGGCAATTTGAGGATAAACGACTTCGCCAACCTATCTGTTATTCCAGGTATATACGTTATTGACTTATAAATTTTTGGCTCATCTCTAGTAACCCTGTTCGGTTGTCGTTTATCCTCAAATTGCCTTATCAGTCTGTTGGTAAGATGGTTCGGGAAGTTGTTGTCCTTGAGAATGTTCCTTATCCTTTCCTTATTGACCTTGTGGAATTCTACATCACTTATAGTCAAAACGCGGTTTATTAAATTTTTCGCCGTATTTATAATCACACGTTTTTGATGTTTCGAGTGGAAGTTGATTATTCTTCCTGAAGATATTTATTATTCTTCCTGAAAATATTTGACGACAAGAATTATAGGATAGCACACAAAACATATAACACAATAGGCAGAATATTTAGTAAAACAAAGGATAGTTTGGACAAATTTGATATGAGTAATATAGTATATAAAATACCATGTAAAGGAAATGACAACGAGGTTTGTAACGAAGTATATGTACGGACTACAAAAATTAAACTAAAGACACGAATTGCAGGACACAAATCAGATCAGAAATATAGGCACATTTCTACACAGAAAACAGCATTAACATCCCATTGTGCTAGATTAAATCATTACCCAAACTTTCAGGATACAGCGGTTTTAAATAAAGAAAACAATTATAAACGTCGTTATATGTTAGAAATGCTACAGATAATTAATACACCAACATTGAAAAGAATTAACTATAAAACAGATACAGATAATGTGGCCCAAATTTACAGACATTTAATTAGTAAAAAGTAGAACCATTTAAGCAAGAATTATTTATCATATCAATCTAATATTTTTCTTTGGGTTAATTTATATGAACTTTTTACGAACATTATTTTTGTTTGTGTAACTTCAGAAAATTTTGAAAAAAGGCGGGAAAATTTGTTTGAATATTTTTGAATTGACATAATTTTTTCACAATTGTTATTTTTGTTTTGTTTTAATTGTTAAATATTGTTTAAATCTCCTGATGATGCTACACAAAGGAGTAGCGAAATATCGAGGAAAATAAATATAACAACAGCAAATCTGACCTCAAGCTCGAAGAATATTGATTATTTATTGATAAGGAAAAGGTCGAACAACAGAATAAAAATAATCTAAGGGTACTTTATCTAGCATTCTCGGACCTCAAACCTAAATTTCAAAGTCGTGTGCTTCAAATAGCTGAGCATTTTTAATATCCCAACAATCCCTGCGGCCAAATATCTCAAAAAATTTATGTGATAGTGAAAACTGTAATTGGATTCAATTTATCAAAATCATACGGAATCATTTAGTTTCACTCAATATAGGGGTTTGAAGGGCAAAACTCATACACAGTAAAATCAGCAAAAAAGTTAATTGGTCAAACCAATGTATTAATTGCATAAGATTATAATTTTTTCTGCACACCTTACTTGTGCTGCATTTCAAAAAATTATGTAGCGATCAATACTAGCCTGGATGACCGACCATTTATTTTCAGATTACTCTTTGCCGTGGCAACATTAAGCGAACCACAGACTTGTCATTCATAAGCTTGAACATCAGCTATCGTTGGTGTTTACGAGTATTTTCGGGCGGTAAACCGAATGTAATCGAAGTTTTTCGCTTCACTATCATGTTTACAACATTTTTTGGTAATATTTTTTCAAATTCGCCAGTCAGATAAAAAGTTATCGACCAAACTCATGCTCATGAATGATAAGTATGTGGTTCGCTTTAAGCGGACAACACATTTGTCAAACGTGATATCGTTATCGTTGATATTTGTTATCATTTTACTTCACTGCTTGATACCAAATAAGTCTGTAATCGAAGTTATTCGCATCACTGTCAGGATTATGAAATTTTTTGGTAATATATTTTCCAATTTATCAGCCAGATGAAAAATCATCGACCAAGTTCATCCTCATGAATGACAAGACCGGGTCTCGTCCAACTTGTCGATGTTACTTGTTGCATCGGAATTAATAGCAGAATGGTGTTCTAATGCCAAATTCCATGAAGACCGATTGTGTTTTACAACTGAATGCTTGCACCGCAGGCAAAGTAAGAATTCGAAATCGTTGCGACTTGAATGGCAAGGAAGCGTGTTGTGGCGTGGCCAGCTATATTGATTCCCCCTATATGTATGTTTCAAAACAAAAAACAAATTTAAGTTCTGCATACATTTATTTGAAATAAAATGCTGGATACATAAGTTTAATTTAAATATGTGAATATATATTATCGTTTTAGGACTCAATTTAAATTTATAAAGGGCGTTGAACATATACTCTCAAATTAAAATGAATTTACATGCATCTGCCCCTTTTTAAACAGTAACAACTTTCTATAAACACTGGAAAATTTTACTAAATTAACTGAAATCCACTTTCTATTGAAAGTAGTATTTACTACTGTACGTTATGTATGTTTTTACAGCTGTGATTTGATTTTGGCAAATAGAGCAAGTAATTGTTTTAAGTAAAGACAGCAGTTTCTAAATTATTTGTAATAAAGATGTAGGGGAAATCAAAGTTTGCATATACTTATACATGTATATATAATTTAAGCATTATAAATAAATTGGAATTATGGACAACTAACAGTAATGATAAATAGCTAATAAATATAAAGACATAAATAATTTAGGTTAATATCACGCTTCTTTTTCAAACATGATTAACTAGTACAGTTTTGTTTTTCAGTGGAGTATAATATTGGAGGCAATCCCAAGAGGTGAATCATCTTGTATAGCTTACATTTTATGGATCCATAAAATTTTATTTAATATTCTTATTATGAAAAATGCATGCGAAAGGACATTTTGAATTAAATTCCAAATATGTAAATGATATTTATAAACTGTAGGGTTTATTTGTAAATCCTGCTTAGAGCAATTTATAATTTAACAATATTGTCTTCATAAGCAATTGCCCAATTTGCGATAGGAATCGTATTAAAAAATTTAATCTACTTATACTATCCGGAATGTTCCGCGTTCCAGTTTTAAGAGAAAGGCATTTAAATCGCCAGTTGAACTTTATCATTTCAATTGGAATTTGTTTATCAGATGATCCACAAAATAGCTGAATTTCCATCAAATTCAAGTCGATTTTCTACTCTCATTCAGTTAACCCTTTGTCGACCATACATTTTTTGCTGTAGCGATTTTTTTTAAAATTATTTGCATGATGTATGACCTAATAATAGCTACGCCGCAAAAAATGAGACCGACCATTTTTTGTTGTATGTATGTATGTATGTTAAGTACATATAAAATCTTGAAATTTCAACTTACATTTTTTAAAAGTTAAGGTATGGACTCAAAACGTTACCGACGTTCCTCCCATATGTGCCCCTTTTTTCGACCCGTTGTAATAAGACCACTTTCTGACCCACATTGATGGCTCATATGGGTCAAATCGGGTCAGTTCGAGAATTGAAGCTTAATATACTATTGTTGGTGTTACCGTCTTCTATACATCACCCATGGAGATATTTGCTCTATCTCCTCCCTATATAATTATAGGTGTCAAAACCCCTAGGGTAAACATACCTTGCCTGTGGTCGTCAAAGGTTTAAGGCGCAGTCTTTATTTAATCTCATTCAGTTTCTCTAATGCATTTTTCTTGTGCTTGAGATATCGCACCATCAAACATCGCCGATTATAATAGGTACGCAGTATTCGAAACAGTCTTCTTGTACGAGTATACTACTGGTTTGCATGAGGTTACACTTCAATTCATGTTCAACATACTTATGTACATATATTAGGATGTACTGAAAACCACATTTTATGGAATTTCAAATGTGTGTCAAAAGATGTGTATTGAAGTCAAAATATTTATAGTTCCCTATGTCCGTCGGTGGTGCAATGGCTAGTGTTCGCTGCTCTTGCGCATGAGAACGATTCCTGCTGTGACGACCTTACATTTCCTTCGACGACGGCCACTTCGCTTAGTGACGGCGACACTATCGAGTATTTAGCTATGAAAAAACCTTCTCAAAAATACCGTTCGGAACCGGTGTAGATCCCAATCAGTGAGTATAAATCTATTATAAGCTCACTGGTTGTGAGAAGCTCTCCCCAATCCTTTCACGGGATCCTTTTTTTATTTTTTATCGGTCTTTCGAGTTTTGATTCCTAGTGTATTTTGGCAGAAAACAACATTATTTTTGGTCAATATGAGGCTCAATCGAATTATCCTGATGAGCATAAATAGTATTTTTCTATTTTTCAAAAATATAATGGACCAATTCCAATAGCTCTACCTCTTTCAGTACGCCCAACGAAATACTATGTGCGGATTTTCGGCATACAAGAATCCGAAATTGCATTACAGATATTATGGTGTTAGTCAGAAGAAAAGTAGTTTTTGTCACTAATGGTGTTATTGTTCATCTAAGCGCAATATCTTCGATAATCCCAGGTCGGGGAAAAATTGTTAAAGAAAAAGTAATAATTATTAAACCCTCGCTACTGGCGAATACAATTCAATTCCGAAAATTGTGGCTACTAAATGCTCGTTCGCTGTACTCATAGAGTAATTCATATACCTAGAGTAACGATTTCTCTCACTAAGTTACTAACGAAGTTTGGTGTTGTTGCTTTAATAATACCAGATAGAGGCAATGGTTCAAAAGAACCAACCAGAAAACATTAACGTTAACATTTTTGTGAAAATACACCACAAATATATACAAATAATAAAAGATAAGGTTTCACATTTATTAACCAAACAGACAGGACAAAGTTTTGTAATTCCACCTGGTGTAAGAACACTATTACACGACGAATTTATCCCCGCAAGAAAATTCGTCAATTTTACGTTCGTTAGGCAAGAGGTGTTGAGAAGTATGGGAGGAAAAAATGCCATGAACTGCCCTGGCATTGTGTTTCGGGGAATTTTTTTCAATTTCTTTTTGTGTAGTTTCAGTTTTTATCTTAATTTGGGCATTTCATGGTTAGTACTTTTGTGATAATAATTCGAAATTTGAAAAATTCAGCATATAATAGCTCGATGAACATTTGTTTTCTCTTCTCCCCAGAGTTGTCAACATCGGATGCAACAGCAGTGAAACAAGGAGATGGTAATATATACCTGGCATCAGTATACTTGCCGTATGATTCGCCGACACCACCACCTTGGTCGGAATTACAGCGACTGGTAGAGAGGGCCAAACAGACAGGTAACGAAGTATTAATAGGTAGTGACTGTAACTATCACCACATGTCGTGGGGTAGTACTAACTGTAACCGTAGGGGTCATACCCTAGTAGAATATTTGAATACTAACGACCTTTTCACACTGAATATTGGGAACAAAGCCACTTTTGTCAACAAGATTAACACCTTATAGATGAGATTCAAGAATGGAGGGTTTCAAATGAGCACTCATTCTCGGATCACAGATACATTAGATTCAGGATAACACGGCCACCACCGAAACCGATATGTTTCCGAAATAGGACCACGACAGACTGGACAAAGTTCGGAAGCCTACTTAGGAATCGACTAGATCACCCTCAACTCAAATACTCTAGCAGGGACGAACTAGACGACATAGTGACAAAGACAACGCAAGCACTAGTAAAGTCTTTCGAGGACAGCTGCCCACTTCGGGAAAGGAAATCGGCCCAAGAAAAACCCTGGGCTACAGGGGAAATACGAAGCCTAGGGAAGAACGTCCGTAGACTTTACAACAGGGCCACGCGTAAGAAATCACCAGTATACTGGGAGGACTACAAGAGGAGTCTCAGTGAATACAAAGCAATATTGGGAAAAGCGAGACGCAACTCCTGGAGACTATTCAGTGAACAGGTGGATAGCGTCAACGCATGTCGAAGATGAAAAAATTCCTCTCTAAGACCCACGTACAGGCGGAAACGCTAGTAGATGACACGGAAAGAGAATGGATACAATGGAACAAACGCTTAGGCACCTGATGGGTACACACTTTCCAAATGGGAACGCGGAACCCACAGGGGAATGGTCGCAAGGTGAGAATGTAGTAGATCAGTCGCCAATCATTACGGACCAAATGGTCGAAAAAGCTATAAAGAGCTTCTCCCCATATAAAGCGGCGGGACCGGATGGTATTTTCCCGGCTATCCTACAGCATGGGGTTGACCAAATAACAACCCATCTGGCAGGAATTTTTACCGCATGCTTAAAATACGCCTACACACCGAGAAACTGGCAGGAGGCCAGGGTAGTATTCATACCCAAACTTGGAAAAGCAAGCTATGCAACGGCAAAGGCTTATAGACCAATTCGATGGTGGCTACGAAAACAACGCCATTTCACGGTGCTGGCCGCGAAGAAAATTCCATTTCAAAATATGCCACGAACAAAATTCCAATTCACATTGTGCCGCGAAGAAAATTCCATTTCAAAATATGCCACGAACAAAATTCCAATTCACATTGTGCCACGAAAAAAATGCCGAATATAACTTAGACTTTTTGACAGTATTGTGTATTTAGATTGGAATTTAATAGTAGGAAATTACGCGTGAGTTACGTCTATGCAGACATCAACACTTACACCAACAAATACAACAATAATAAAATCTCGACCTCAAATTATTATAGTAGCACAATGGAAATATTCCAATGCACTAAGTAAAGTGCGACTTCAATGTTAAATCAATGACATCTCCAAAAAATGTAAACAAAAAGAAAAAAAGAAAACAACAAAAACGACAAGACATTAAAACAATGATAGAAAAGCGATGGATTCCAGAGCCATACAAAGAGTTTTATACAAACTTAATGAGTTAATTTTTTTTTCAAACATTCTTGTGATCCCCCCGAAAAAATGTATAAGCGTAAGTTTTTTTCTTAGAATATTGGATCATTTTGTTACATGTTGAAAATTATTTTTATTAAAATTGTTGTAAAATTTATGTGAAACTTGTAGTGTTGATTATATTGTGATTATAGTGTTGATTATAGTGTTTTATAGTGTAGTGTTGATGAATGTAGTTTTCGCGGCACTTTCTGAGATGGAATTTTGTTTGCGGCATATTCCGAAATGACATTTTTTTCGTGGCATATTCTGAAATGGAATTTTCTTCGCGGCACTTGTCGATTATGATATAGTTTTCGCGGCATATATGAAATGGCATTTTTTTTCGTGGCACTTTGACGGGGAATTATATTCGTAACCACTATCGAATTAGCCTCACCACGTTTCTACTCAAAACCCTGGAGAGAATAGTGAACGACATGGTAAAAAGTGGAATACCGAGCGGTATGCTGAAGTTTAGACAACCCGCCTATGTCAAAGGCAGAGCACCGAAATGTCCGGACCGAAACACTTATCCAATCTTTACACCAGTTTATGGTGGACCGGGCACCATATGCTAAGGAATAGATGGATAAACTGTGGTTGCCATGATGTAAATATTAGAGACAGCGTACAACGTGGAACTCCACAGAGAGGGATTATATCACCACTCTTATGGGTCCTCACAATACACAGTCTCCTAAGGAAACTTACCGATGAAGGACTTAAACCAATCTGCTACGCAGATGACGTTATAATCCTTCTTAAGGGAAAGAACCCTAACCAATTATGCAGAGAGGCCGAGAGGGCACTGAGTATAGCGTATGAATGGGCACAGCCAAGGGGCTTAAATGTAAACTCGGACAAAACGGAAATATGTCTATTCATAAGGAAGGTGAAAATTTCAGAATATGAAGAGCCACGAGTCTTTGGAAAGACGATTAAAATATCCGATATAGTTAAATACTTAGGAGTAATCTTAGATCGGAAACTGAATTGGAAGCACCACATAGAGGAAAGGGCTAATAAGGCCTACAGATGCTGGTCGCTATGCAGAAGGGCTATAGGATCCAAATGGGGCCTCAAACCGACTATAACACACTGGCTCTACAGAAGCGTAATCAGGCCCGTACTAACATATGCTTCTGTAGAATGGTGGACGGCAGTTGAGAGGAAATGTAACATCGCAATACTGCAGAGGGTTCAGAGAATGTGCTGCATTGGTATCAGCGGTGCAATAAGGACAACCTCGACAAGAGCCATGGAGACTATTTTATGTATCCAGCCAATCGAGATTAGAATCAAATACAAGGCTGCCCTTGCGGCAAAACGCCTACAAGCTACAGGTGAATGGATCAACAGGGATCTTACGTCAAAACACCAACGGAAAACTGGGGCCTTAGTCAGGTACACGCAAGATACGACTGAATCTGACCGAATACCCGAGATAAGGGTTAAGGCGAACTGCGTGACCCTAACGCCAACTAGAGACGCCTGGCAGAATGGGACCCTGACACCAATGCCAAATGGGACTTACTGCTACACGGATGGCTCAAAGCTAGGAGAAAAAACGGGTCTAGGATTCTTCATTGAAAATCCAGCAACTGAATCCCATCTACGCCTCCCTGATCATAATACGAACTTTGAGGCGGAAGTTCGGGCGATTACGGAGTGTATCAAATGGCTCAGCGATAATACAATCCCAGCCGAGGCAAATATATTTACAGATAACCAAATGACAATAAAGGCAATATCATCGGAAACTGTCAAATCTAGAACGGTGTTTGACTGTAAGAAGGTGATAAACGATTACTCTATGCACGGCAGACTCAACATCACAGCGGAGTATTCCGCAACGAGAGAGCGAACCTCCTGGCAAAGAAAGCCAGGGAACTCCAAACGGTGAGCCTAGATGGAGCGAAACCCTTTGGGGTGACGAAGGCTGAGTTAAGTAAATGGGCGGAGTCGGCACATATAGCCCAGTGGAACCGGGAATCAGTAGGCAGGATGACAAAGATCCTATGGGGAGACCCAGATAGATTGAGGACAAAAGGTTTGCTAAAACTGGGAACATCCGAAATGAGCAAAATGATGGGAGTCTGCACCTGTACCGTATTGGACTAGTGGCGAACAGTAAGTGCAGGGCATGCATGGAGGACGATGAGACGTTGGAGCACTTCTTATGCCATTGCCCGGCCTTCACACAAGCTAGATCCAGATATCTTTCGGATAGTACAATACCGGACATGACCAAACTTGTGGGTATGGACTGGAACAAACTAAGGAATTTCGTGAATAGCACCGAATTCCTATAAGGGATATATTGAAGTAGTAGGATAAACTTAGAGCGCACAACAGGTCGAACTTAGCGGCTTAAGTGTATGTCTTACCGACATGGGAAGGTTTAGAGAGCTCCTTTTGAACACTCAACACCGCACCCCTCTTTTCAAGCTAACTAACTAACTAACTATAGCTCGATGAAATACGTAGCAACTTTAAAATAGAACTAAAAACTATGCCCCCAAGAAATACCATCGTGTAACAGAGCTCTAAGTCAACTTACTCTCTATCGCACCGACCGCACCACCGAAGTGTGAAATGAAACATCAGACGAGAAAGATTGCAGCTCTAGGTGCCATTATTACTCTATGGTTGTACTTGCCACATTTGCCAATATTTTTCTTAAATGGCTACAAATTTAAACAAAACATTGCAAAACGCCAAAAACAAAATTGTTTGCTTTGGTGGGAATCGAACCCAGGACCTTCTCCAGCTGCCGTTTTCTAGTCGGACATGCTACCATCGTGCTAATTTTTGTGCTAAGTAGGAGCATTTATTCGACTTAAAAGTTTCCAAATTAGGAGTACTGCCGTCCTATGCCAACCCAATGTAAAAAACGACGGTGCAGCAGCCAAATTTGCACTACCTAAGGAGGAGCATTTATCTACTTAAAAGTGTCCAAATTGGGAGTACTGCCGTCGTACAAAGTAAAAAGCGACGGTGCAGCAGCCAAATTTGCACTACCTCTTACCGCGTAGTTCTGGTAGAAATTCTGGTGATTGGTATACAATTTTTTTGCTGGGAACAGTATCAAAAATTTTACAAATCATTTTTGGAAATCTTGATTAAACAAACTTTCTCTTCCCAATTGTTAAATTTACTTTATTTTGTGATTTAGGCGAAAATACTATCAAATATATAAAATAAATATAATTAAAAGCGAAATACATATACAATATATATAAAAGTAAAAAATACTGTCAATATATTAAAAATATGTTTTCTGTTTATGATTATCACATCGTTTGAGAACCATATTGGCAAAAAAAATATTTTTCATACACTAAAAATACATTAGGAATCCAAACATCAATAACCGGTAAGGAACTATAACTACGATCGTATTAAGAAAATGTTTGAAGTCCCCCCAATCAGCAATCCAGACCCCAGCACTCAAAAAAAATGTATATCTAATGTACATATAAAGACATCTCATCCACTTGACCAAACACTCAAAAATCGAAATTATCGAATAAAATGGAAACTTTCCTGCTCGTTTAGTCTTTTCTTTTGCCTTCTAAACTAAAAAATTTTGTTGTCGTCATTTGGGAGTCCTTTGTTACCATGCGATTTTTTATCGTAATTAGTATTTTTTATCGAAATTTTTATCGTAATATAATTAATATAATTGTATGTATAACGAATATTTTCCGGTCATCAAATATAATATCGTTCTTATTAGTTGAGCTCGCAAAAGTAAAAACAAAGGGAGATAGATATATATTGGTCAGCAGTCAATAGTCGTGTTTTGGTTACAAGCAAGCGATTATCGCTTGCTTAGTTGCAAAGAAAACGGCTATTTAGCGATAAGTAATTTTATTACAAAATATTAAAAACGGTCGAAAACGGGAAAAGATGTCAAAAAAATTTGTTTTTAAACTTAGCGAAAATGATTCGCGTCACTAAGTTTTCGCTAAGTCATCGCTAAGTGCTTCATACAAAACAAGCGATTATATAAGCAAGCGATGTAACCAAAACACACTTAATATGAACATTCGCTAATATTAAGCGATATCGAAAACTAAACGCACAAAATGTCATTAGCGATATTTTCTCAATATCGCTCAAGACTCACAAATGGTATTTTTTGCGACATGTTCGCGTTATCGAGAACGAACCATTAAAGACAGTCTCATGATTCACCATCGATATCGCTAAAGAATTGATAATGGTAACTTCAGCAAACCCTGGAAAAAGAAGGTTTTGCTGTCACAAACTGAGCAATATGTGAGTTCAAGGTTGAAACCTCTTGGCAATAGTAGTTCTCGAAGGTTTTGCCAGCTACAGCTACATGCTCGAGAGTAATACGATTGCGATATTATTATCGAAAGCCGTGGTCAGGTGGGTTACAACATGATTAATTTTTAATTCGTAAGTTCACCGCGCTAAAAAATTGAGAAAGCGTTTTACAACTACACCATTTCCAACTAAAATTCAAAAATATCAATTTCAGTATAAAAAACATCAAATGAAATTTTAAAATTCTATTTGAAATTTAAAATACATACATCAATTGAATTAAAAAATTATATTTAAAATTTAGAAAAGACATAAACTGATCAATTGCAATTTACAACACATGAGTTAAAATTTATAGGACGGACATCAACTGAAACTTCAATTGATTTCTTTTTTTAAATTTCAATAGGAAATGGTGTAAACTAACTGTGTCAATCGGTGAGAAAGGTAAGCATTCGTATCATTATTTTGCATTAATACTGATAGTAAGTTCGTTCGCGCGAAATAGTTGTTACTACTCATATTTTATTGTAGAGTCAATCAAATCAAGATTGACTACCATATTTTCTGGGTTCTTAATTTTTTAGCACAAAATAATTAAATTTTTCCATAAATTGAATGAGACGACACGTTTATAATTATCATCGATATTACGCAAGCATTTTGCAAAATAGTCTACTTGTCTGTTTTCAATTCTTCGTTCAGAAGACACAACTAAACTGAAATTCCCCACTATCTTTAAACGGTTTTATTTCATTAAATTATAGACAAATCTGACAGTGTGAACGCACTATAAAGATAACCCAATTAAGATTGAATCAAGCACGATTTCCTTGAAAATAATACCATGTTTCATTTTAGACTGCTAGTTTTTATTTAACTTGCTGGTAATTTAATTGCAATTAATGGAAATGAATGTTAATCAACTGTTCAAACAAAGAAAATTTTTTTAATACATGTCTTCCAACAAGTACTTTTCTGGCTTCCGATATCAAAAGATTATGAACTTCCGCGCAATTCACCTGTCGGTTATAAATGAAAATACAATAATTATCTCTACACAAAAATTTTTTCGTATTTTGACTTTGGCAAATATTCCAAAAATACTCAACTTTTGTATCTACGCATGTGGTGTTACTTGCGGTAGTCAAAACAATCAAACTGCCCAAATTTCGGTGCTAAACAACTATCAAGCAATTGCTTTCGTACGAAATAAAGTCTCCACAACTTTGCCGAAACAACCCTGTAATAGATTTAGTTCATAACTTTTTCGCAAAGGGCTGGGTACAAAGCAAATGAATGCTCAGCGAAATATTCATAGTTTTGTATACACGTACTTCTTATGGGAGCGACAATTTCATTTGAACCAAGTACGGGCCTGTGCACAAATATGCGCGAAATCCCCAATATTTCTTGTGATGCTTTCTTATAACATGATGCGTTCTTGTAATGATTATTAGGAATGTTGTGCTGATTTAAATGTCGATGATGATACAATATCCTTATATTCTAGTTAAATAACTAAGTTTATTAGCTAACATATAGACACTGGGTCGGCGCTTAAGTTTGAGATAAGCAGACTAAAACATAATGGAAGGTTCGAGACAAAAGATGTTTCAATCTTTCCAGAGATTATACATAGTAACTTGTTGATAAACATATTATAACTTTTGGAACATCTAGTGAATGTTCCCGTTTTCTATGACTCCGAACATGCAACAGTTCCGAGTAGATTTTAATTCTTGGTAACAAGAGTTAATAGGATGTACATAAGTTGTCGATAGCTAAACATATCCTCTTACCAACACCTCTCCATCTCTTTATCAATGCAGGCACACTCGTTTTTAAATTCGATTTACCGAAGAAGGTCAAACATTATCTTTCTTTTGGTAGCGATTCCAGTTACCTCGCCAACAAAACAGCGGCAAACCACATACATCCGAATTAACATCTTGTTTTAACATGTCCTAGTCCTGAAATGACATCCCGTTTGGTGTTCCTGACAAATTCGATTGCTGCGACATTTGCTGATGCAGGTTTTGTGGGTTTCCAGCAAGATCAGTTGACGAAAAATTGGACACAAATGTGTAAAGCTGTTGTTGCGGAATGGTTTGTTGTCGCTGCTGCTGTTGTTGTTGCTGAGCCTGTTGCTGTTGCATTTGATGTATATGCGATTGCAGTGTTGCATTTGGCTGCTGGGCCATACTCAAATGTGGATTAAGCATAACCGCATATCCTTGCAAGGCTGCTGACATTGATGATGCCTGCATATTTGTATTCAGCATTGGCTGCTGCTGGATGGGCTGTTGTGAATGTTGAGCAAGAGAAGGCATGAACCCACTGGTCAAGTTAATGTAACCCTGTTGATTTATTGTTGTCGGCTGTATATATAACAGTGGTTGTTGGGGATGTACTATATCCGGTGACTGACGCATGGCCTTTTGAAGCTTTTCAAATTCGATATAGTGCTTCAAACGCAATTCGTCCTCCTCGATGAGCTGTCGTTGCCTGAGCAGCAATAAACGCTGATGTTGAGTGGTACCCAGGCGCATACTACACAGTTGGCTGACCAGGGAGTCCAAATTATGTTTTATATCGGACTGTGCAACTGAAGGCAGCAAATTGGGATGTGTGGAGGCTAGAGACAGAGCTTCCTCTTGTGGCATTGCCAGACGTGCCGCAGCTTCAACGAGCTCATTAGATATGTATGGATAGGGGTGAAGTGCTGCAGGTTGTTGCTGTATAGGTGTGACAAAAGGAAGAGGGATTTGTTGAGGATGCTGAAGCGACATCTGTTGTTGCTGGCGTTGCTGCTGATGATCACTCTGTTCAAACTGAGTATTTGACGACATCTTTTGGGCTAACAATTGTTGCAATGACTGTTGTCGCTGCTGTTGATGACTTGTCAACGGCATTTGGACACTTGGAACAAACATTTGGGAACCCATACTTTCAGTGGGCATACTCTGCTGCAACGATGCCGTTCGCTGTATTTGTTGTTGTAAATGTTGTTGTAATTGCACTGACATTTGTGATGAAGGTTCCACATTCATTACTGGAGCTGGGAGCGGAGCATGTATAGGAACCACCACTGTAGTGGGCGTCTTTGAAGCATTGCCTAACCCTAATGGTGGATATCCCAAAGAGGACGGCGACAACAACTCTGTGGGTGTATTGTAACTGTTGTTGCTGGTCGTGTGAGCTGCCTGTAAGTCTATTGTTGGTCGGAGAATCGCAACTGTGACCGGAACTATTATTGGCGGTGTCGGCCTGTTTTCTTGTTCCTGATCGTTTGAGGTTTGTTCCTGCACACGACTAACACAGAAACGTGACACCTTACGGCCGTTCATTTCTAACTCGGTTGGTTGAACAGCTGGTGAAGATTCCATCGTCATTTCATCAAAAACTTCAACATTTCTAAGGGCAGCCAGCTTTTTCTCCAAATCAGCTATGCTAGTTTGGCTCAGGCCACAGAGGCGCTGGGAATTCGTATTAGAGGTTATTGTTGAGTCAACACTACCGCAGGAAAGTGGGGGCAATTGTGGGGTTTCCAAACTATTTTGTTTAGACAATTTTTGCGGTTCAATGTTTTCAAATATGTTTACAATTGGTTCGCCAATGTTCGTAAATTCTACACACTGTTGTGATGGTTGCAACTGGATTTGAGGCATAGACTGTTGTTGTTTTGGTAGAACCACCATATCATTAGATTCGGTCAGCTGCGAAAGAACATTTTGAAGTTCATTGCAACCGCTGTTATCTAGAGACGTGCGTCTGGAGTTGTACGTCGAGGAAGTGCGAGTTGAACTCAAAGGACCCGTGGGTGTGTCATCGTCTTGAGGGTGTGCTTTTAGTTGCGGTACTAACTGTCCTTGTTGCTGTTGTTGGTGCTGCTGAAGTTGGTCGCTATTAATAGAAGCCACAATGGCCGAGGCAAATGCTTGAGCATGTGTTATATTTTCCAATTCAATTTTTAACTGTTCAAGAGAATGGTTGGTATTTCCATTTGAAGTTGCTGTCAAGGGTACCTCTTCCCCTGATGAATTACCGTGTAGTGGTGTGGTGTTAGGAGCTGGAGAACCTTTATGTAAAGCTTCAATATTGCTTATTGAAGTATCAGTTATTGCAGGCTGTTCTTCCAGGCTTGGAATAGACAAAACTACAGGATTAACATAGAAACGTGAAATTTTACGGGCTCCTGTGTTCCCTGCTGTATCCGGATTAGCCAAATGTCCTAGATTTCCTTTATATGTGCCATTCTCATATGGCGGTGACGAATTCTCTGTAATACATTCATCGCTACTAGCATTGCCTGCATCATCCATTTTCAAATCCCGTATGTGATCCTTAACTGCGCTCAAACTAGGAAATTCACTCAAAGCATCGATAGAATCCATCATTTCAAACATTTGACTGGTGTTGCGTGGAGGAAAGACAGAGTTAGGCGTTATCGTGTTGTCTGGTGAATAGTCCGAAGAGATTGTGGTATATTCAGATGCTGTACTAGTTTTACGAGATGTTGAATCTGATGTTATAAAGGTTTCATTAGGATTCTGCACGTTATTTTCGATTGCAGTAGCAAGCATTTGGGAGGTAAACGACGATACAGCTATTTGGTTACTGGCATTTTGTGTCAACTGTTGTAAGGTAAGAGGAGCAGAAACGGCTGTCAAATTTGATGTCGGAAGTACACCTGTCTCAGCATTTAAAGCAGGACCTGAAAGCTGCCGTAAATCCACTGGAGTGGAATGAATGGTTTGTTCAGTATCTTTACTGTATACTGTTTGATTGTTTTGATCGACAGCAGTTATATTAACCTCAGGAACATGCTGCTCGATTTCACTGTTGTTTTGTCCTCCTCTTGTTACAAATAGCTGTTGCTGGCCCGAGGGTGGAGATTCAAAACAGCCATTGTGATTTATACTTGTGTTCCTTACGTCGCCTTGGGCTTCTTGAGTGTTTTGAGAAGGCACGGTAGTTTGTTTCAAGTGTTGTTGCTGGAGCAATACTGGTTGGGAATCCAGAATTATTGAATGCTGCTGTTGTTCGTATGAAATTGGTGTTTGCTCTTGCTGTGTAGTTGCTGGTGATTGCTGCAGACTAGACTCAGTATTGGCATCATGTGTGGAAATTGGTTGTTGAACCATTTGATTTTGTATGTGTTGCTGTGGAATGGTATATTGTATTGGAAACTGTGACGCGTTAGAGGCTGGATGTGACTGCATTTGAAGGGCCTGTATCTGCTGGAGTATTGCAGCAGTTTGTTGCTGCTGTTGGGATTGATGCGGCTGTGATTGTTGTGAGACAAATTCAGAATGTTGCTGAGTAGAATAATCCTGTTGTTGCAACTGTTGGATTTGATGTTGTGGCTGAGATTGCTGTGTTACAAATTCAGGATGTGATTGAGTTGGATGTTCCTGTTGTTGTGGTTGTTGTTGTTGGGTCTGATGTTGTGGCTGAGATTGCTGTGTCACAAATTCTGGATGTTGTTGAGTGGGATATTCCTGTTGCTGTGGTTGTTGTTGTTGGATCTGATGCTGTGGCTGAGATTGCTGTGTCACAAATTCAGGATGTTGTTGAATTGAATATTCTTGTTGTGATTGTAGGATCTGCTGTTGTGGTTGGGGTTGTTGTGTTACAAACTCCAGTTGTTGCTGGTTTGAATATTCCTGTTGCAGCGTTTGTTGGACCTGGTGCTGTGGCTGGGACTGTTGTGGTACAAATTCAGGCTGTTGTTGAGTTGAATATTCCAATTGCGTCTGATGTTGCTGCGGTGCATATTCTGCTTGAGTTTGTTGCAGTGTATAGTCTTTTTGCTGAGTTATAAAATCTTGTTGTGGTTGGATTTGCAACTGATTTTGGGGTTGATGCGTTAATTGCTGCTGAGATAATTGGTGTTGAGCTACATGCTGCGGATTTAGTTGCTGCTGTGTAATATGTTGCTGAGTTTGAGCCTCAAGCTGCAGCTGCTGTTGAACTGCTTGTTGGTGTGAAGTAGTAAACTCTTGTTGAGGTTGTTGAGCTGAGAATTCTAGCTGGGTCTGATTTTGATGTGCGACAAACTCAGTAACTGATTGTTGTTGCTGAATCTGATGTTGTTGAGCCTGTTGAGGCTGATGAGAGGGCTGCTGCGGTAGATGTTGTTGATTTAAAAATTCTTGCTGCTGGGACTGATGTGGAAGCGACGGCGGTTGCTGCGATATATATCCTTGCGGGGTATGATTTTGTTGGGTCAAAAACTCCTGTTGTGGTTGTGTTGAAAAATCCTGCTGTGTCTGTTGTTGCTGCTGCAAATACTCTTGCGGTTGCTGCTGTTGGGAGTGTTGTTGCTGCAACAAGAAGTCTTGTTGTTGGGGCGGTTGTTGACGCACTACGAAGTCCTGTTGTTGGGACTGCTGGTGTTGGGCTAAAAACTCTTGCTGCTGCGGTTGGGGTATCTGTTGTTGTATCAAACAGTCCTGCTGAGATTGTTGTTGCTGGTTACGAAAATCTTGTTGTGGCTGCTGCACTATAAAATCCTGTTGTGGCTGTTGTTGCTGCTGTACAAACTCATGCTGAGGTTGCTGCTGAGGATAATGTTGACTGGGTGCCTGTTGAAGTATGGCATTGAGAGAAGAAGCCAAAGCCATTTGAGGGCTGTAATATTGTGGCTGAGACATTACAGTCGTCGGTGATGTAACCTGATCTTCTTGTGCGTTACCACCACTACCAGACGATGTTGATATTTGGAACTGAAGACAATTATGCTGAGGTTGCGAATCGGTCTTCAAATGATTTTGCTGCTGTTCATCTACTTGATTTGTTATCATCCCTTGCGATTGATTGTGTTGCTGCTGACGCTGGCTGGCCTTTAAGCCATCCTCATCTTCTTCGGAGTCTCCATCATCTTCTTCTTCCTCTTCTTCGACATTTTCTGGCAACATTTCACGTTGCTTTTGCAAAGCGATTTTCTCTAATCGTGACTTTTCATTTTGCAACTGGAACTGAGTTTGCCGTTGTATACGCTCTTTAAGCAATGAAAATACCTGGACCTTGAGTAATCTTACAATGGCTCGAGCATCATCTTCGGTAATTATGTTCTCCTGTCTCATATCTTCGCAGACACATTCGCAGTCATCGTTTTTCACATCAAATTCAAATTGGATGGCTTCGTTTTCTTTGTGTTTTGAAGACCGTTTCTTTGGATCCAAAAAACGTAAGCGGAACTCTATTACATTATTATCGGGGTTATCGAGGAATGTCTCGGTTGATGTTGGTTCCACACGAATGCCAATATCCTCCTCGAAAAACTCTGAGTTCAGTAAATCTTTACACTTAGGTCTGTCCTCCTTTTTCAGCTCAATACATTTTTCAATAATCTCCCGTACCTTAGGGTCTTCGACTTTGGAGAGAGCAGCCGGTTTAATGCCGGATATAACCTTTTTATATATCTGAGCTGGACCTTTGCATTCACTGTAAGGATATTCGGAAACAGCCATTTCCAACATGCACATACCAAAGGCGTAAACATCCACGGATTCGTCATAATGCTCTTCGTACATTTCTGGGGCCATGAACTCTGGTGTGCCAATTACAGACTTTGCATGCGAGCGGTTTTTCAATGTGGCTAAACCCAAATCCCCTATTTTTACACTTCCTGTGGTGCCTGTTATGAATATATTGTCACATTTTAAGTCCCGGTGAATTATAGGAAGTGGGCGAGTGTGCAGGAAATGTAAACCTTTCAAGATTTGCCGACACCACGACTTTAAAACCTTCGGGTTGATTTTTTTAAAACGTTTTAGATAAGATTTAAGAGTTCCCGATAGCATTAACTCGGTGACTAAGACGATATTTTTCTTACGTGCCATACTAAATTCCCAGTATGTGTAGAAACGCACAATGTTAGGATGTTGTAGCTTTTTTAACATATCCGCTTCTTCCCGAAAACGTTTTCGTTCACTTTTCTTCACTTGTTTATCTAATAATTCACACCAGGCAACAGCTACGCCGGTTTCGGTATCTAATCCCCTATATACCGTCTTAAAACTGCCGCGTCCTACTTCCTTGTCATATTTAAAGAATCGGCCACATGGTGACATGGCCACAGGTTCATCATCATCATCTTTTAGAGAACTTGCTGTAATGGTTACAGGCGGTGTCACTGGTGTTGGCGCAATGGAAGTTTTTGGTATTTGTACAGTGCGTAATTTATCACCACTTTGAGGACTCTCCGCTGTGAGTGTAAGTAATGATTGGTCTTCTGTCACTATTTGGGGTTGACTAGATTCTTCAATACGTGATAGCTTGGAAGTACCTTTAGCAACAACACTACATTCCGCTGTATGTTCTTCGATTTTCTCTTCAACTTTAAATCCAACACGCTTGGAATGTTTAGAGCTTTTAATTTTAGGCTCTTTTTCTGCGGACAAAGTAATTTGTTCCTTTATTGGCTCAATACTTTCCAACCTGACAATATGAATGGGAGTAACCGGTCTCGCCACTATTTCCGTACCGGTCAACGTTAGTTGCGTACCAGTTGTTAGGTCTGTTGCACTTGTTCTTGTCGGCGTTCGAAATTGTTCCTCTAAATGCTCCGTTTCCCGTGACAACATTTCAATATTATCGTCATAATCTCTAGGAAATTCTGTTTCCAATTCCAAATAATTCGTTGTAACATTACGAGCTGGCGTCTCAACACTTTTGCGTATGAAACGCATATTTGGATTATATTTTTGAATGGCCAAGGAATTGGAGTTATCCCGGCTGTTACTTCGATCCAAATATTTGCTCATTGACGATTTCATTGATGATTTACTTGAGGAATACCTATTTTTGGTGTCACCCGATGATTGATGCTTTGCATCGGATTTAGATGACTTGCGTTCCTCCATTGTTCAATATTCAATTTATTTTTATTTGTTACCAATTTGCAGTTGGGTTCTAAATGCGTTCAGTCGACTTTCTGTTTAAAAAACATCCTTTGTTTGGATCATTAAGAATCTAAGTAAGAAACAGGAAAATTGTTTGTTATTGGCACTCCAGAGGGTAACCGAAAATCAACTTTACAACCAAAAACAATGCCAGAAATAAAAATACTAACTAAAGGGTGTAAATTGGTAGGAGAAAATTGAGGTGTTCAAAACCAAACGAGGCGTGCCGATAATAAAAATCTTATCTTTGAATTGTTAACTTATTGATTGATTATCATCACCGCCTCTAATTATCCTAAAGTTACACCTAATCAACAGTTATAGGTGTCAATTTGTATGCAGTTTGTAACTGTTAACTGTTGCAATTATAATAACAGTTGTTAAGTGTAACCATACATGATGGCAATTGGCCAGAACTGCTACTTCTTTAATGATTGTAAATAATAACTATGTATTTTAGACCGACTAACAAAAACAGTTCTTTCTCTCCACCTCTCAAAATGTATCTTGGTTTCTTTTATGATAATTCCCAAAGTACAAGTTTTAAACAAGGTATTTTTTTAGGTTTTCAAAGAATTTTGCAGTTTATCTAAAGAAAATGTACATATACAATATTAGTATCATTTGAAAGAGTTTTTTAAGGCGCTTACAACGGTATATTAAACATGTCATGACACATCCTTTTACCAGGGATACTCTGCGAAAAGAAAACATTTTTAAGTTTTTGTACGGAGTGTTTTCTGATTTCAATGTCAGATGACATATTTTAATCTTTAATCGATTTCAGTAAATACGTGTTTCAGCTTTTTTTTGGAATTCGCATTAGTTCGCGATTTACCAAAAATTCAATACGTTGCGAACAGGGCGTTCTAAACAGGGCAAAATGAGTATCAAATCTTTTCTTTTGACAAGGAGAACAATGTATAGATATACTTTTTATTTTTTAACACATTTTCCGCGGTGGTGGGGACCAACTTTGGAATAATTGGAGCGTCACAAAAACCCCTTTCATATAATACTAATATTGTATACATTGTCTATAGCTAAAATACAGATTTCTTTCCTTTTTTAAAAACGGTCCAGCTAACGGGATATTAATGCTAGATACGAAATATTTTGGGAATCCTCAGAAAACAACCAAGGTACATTTTGAGGGGTGGACAAAAAACACTTTTTTGCTCACCATACAACGTCTAATGTACATATATATTTTAACTTTTTAATTCAAATTTGAATGTTAAGTGCTTATCTAGGAGCATTATCAAATTTGAATTATGAAAACCAGTCAACTCAAAAAATCGTTGCTTTAACGTTCTTTACAAAATAACCAGCATTCCTCAATTAAAACGAACGATTTTCTAATTGCAGAAAAAACAACCCAACAAGTTCATAAGAAATAGAAAAATATTCTTCTATGAAAAATTTAAGTCTAACAATGTTTGTAATTCCACCTGGTATAAGTCAATTTACGTCAAATAACGCTCTATCGCACCGACCCATAGATTATTTTTACATAGATTTGTCAACTCGCTCATCGGTTTAATGATTGAAGGGAAGCGAAATTGTGTTTGAACGTCAGGAGTAGAATTCTGTTTCTGATGTTTGACAAATACAGCTGAAATTGTTACTGTGAATGTTCAAAATATAAAAATATATGAACATAGTGAATGCACAAAACTAAAAATGGAGGATTATGTTCGACGTTGCTGATAGAATTTCGTTTCCTCATTGAAGAAGCGCCACGAGAAACGTCAGATGACACGGATAACAAATCTGTGTATAAATTAATCTATGTCAGATTCTGACATTACTCTATGATTCTGAAAAAAAAGGAATTCTTGTATGTGTGTTAATCTGTAGAGCACAGACAATACCCAGTGTGTCATATGAATCCGTTTCGAGTTCGTGACGGACTCTCTTCTTCGTACATTTTGCCCAAAACGAACATCAGTTACGGACACATAACGAATTCGTTTGCGTATGAAATTCCTCTCGAAAAAGCGGATCGTTTTGAATCCGTCTCGAACTCGCAACGGACTTTGTATTCGAATCCGTTTGTAGGCCGGGTGTAAGCCTCTTGACCGAACTACGAGTTTAGATTCCTCACGAGATGTTTGAAATTTCAAATTTGCATTCTCTAACTTCCATTTTGCTTGTTTTTGTGGGTTCGAAACGGATCCACAAAATCGAAATTTCACTGATTCTCTTTTTATGTTTTTACGGGTTCGAAACAGATTCGCCAAATCGTGATTTCACTGATTCCCTTTTTTTGTTTTTACGGACTCGTAACGAGTTCGAAACGGATCCGATAAATCACATATTCACTGACAAAATCCTCCATTTTTAGTTTTGTGCATTCACGATGTTCATATATTTACATATTTTAAACATTCACAGTAACAATTTCAGCTGTATTTGTCAAACCTCAGCAACAGTAGTCTTCTCTTGACTTTCAAACACAAGTTCGCTTCCTTCAATCATTAAACCAATGAGCGAGTTGACAAATTTATGTATAAATTAATCCATAGACTAATACTTATAGTAGACCTAATAGTGCTCTCACCAAATTTATGACATTTGGCCTGGTGTGATATTTACGTTCGATGTTGAAAAGAATTGCTTTACTAATAGCAGATAGAGGCAATTGTTAAAAAAAACCAACAAAATAACAACAACTGTATTTCGTTTTGTGTGTTAAAATTATTGTGTTAAATACAACACAAATGTGTGCTAACAATAACAGTCAATAAAAAAGTTTACAACATATTTAAATTTCAGTTTTTCACCAGAACGACAAGCAAGAAGTTATTGTAATTCCACCTGGTATATGTCACTTTTCGTCAAACATCTCTCTATCACACCGACCGCATCAAGAAGACTGAAATGAGATAAGCCGAATATTCTCTCTAGTATGAGTTACTCTATGAATTAATCTATGGTTTTTGTGTACACACATATACAAATGCTTTGTCGACAGTAAAAATATTAAAACGATTTAAATTTAGCTGACAACGAATTTTATTTATTTATTTTATTTTTGTGTTTTATTTTATTATTTATTTTTGTAATTGTAAATATTAATATATAATGTAGGTGACAAACTTCAGTGGATTGAAGGTAGAGAATATAGTTCATTACCTATTTTAAATTTAAATATCAGAACGAATCCATAAATTTTATAAAAGCGGATCCGTCTCGAATCCATTTTATTTACAAAAAACGAACCCGAAACGGATTCGAATATGGAGTGCGTTGCGAGTTCAACATCCACTTTTTCGAGAGGAATTTCAAACGGAATCGTATTCGTTGTGTCCGTAACTGATGTCCGTTTCGGACAAAATGTACTAAGAAACGAGTCCGTCTCGAATTCGAAACGGATTCATATGGCACACTGGGGCGAAGTACTTGGTTCTTAGCTACAGAACGTCTTGAAAAACATCGAATATCTTGTGCAGATGACCAGTTTCCACTAGCACGCATCACAACGGCAAAGGGAATGAAAACGTAAGCATTTAAATACAATTTAATCTTCGTTCACTTTATCGTTCTGATACCCTTTTGCGGAAACCGAATCAGTTGTTTTTCTCTTACCAAGCGTTCGTTCAACTAGAGTTCGTTTGAGTTTGAGGAATTGGCTGCGCGACTAACAACAATAAATTAAGTTAAAGTGCAAAGGACATTACAAATGGTGATAGATTAACACTAATGGTGCTTAAAACTCTATGATCGTCAGTGGTGCAATGGTAGTGTGCGTGGCTACTTGTACATGAGAGCGTGGATTCGATCCCTGCTCTGACCACCTTACATTTCTTTCAACTATAGTGACAGCGACACTATCGAGTATTTAGCCACGAAAAAGCTTCTCAAATCAGTGAGTGTAATACTAGAAAGCTCACTGGTTGTGAGAAGCTCCCCCCAGTCAAACGTGGTTTGTAATGGGAAACCGTTTATTTTTTTTATTTAAAACTTCATGAACCCACGTTGTTATTTGAACACCTACAGATACCGTTTCTAGTCGAGTTTTGAGAATTATATACTAGTACTATGCTACAATAACGTAATACTTGAACTATAGAAAATACCCGATAACTGATATGATACGATCTAAGCAGACCTAATTACTTGCGAACAATGATTTTATCAAATAGGATCAGAACTCATCTGTAATTATCTAATTAGTTCTAATTATATCTATAACTAAACATAATTAGGTATAACGAGATACGGTTATATCAAGTCGAATGTATGACTATACCTCACAAGATATGTTATTATATCTGTAACTCGATATATCTTTTTATCTCGCCAGACCTAATTATATCTCACGTTGGGTCAAATTATGCCTTGGCAGGACAAATTTGAGGTCTAATTAGATAGTTAATGGTCATTTCGGATCACATTTTTTCGGATGTAGTAGAATCTGATTACATTTTGGGATGGAATGAGATCTAATTAGGTATGTAAAGATCCAAATATATCTAAACATTTTTACATGGAAAAAAAAGGTCGAAAAAAAAATAATAAAACGTATAACTAAAGGATTACTCATAATTGAAATCTGTTAAAGAGCGAAAGTAAGTGCAAGCATTAACTAAAAATAAAAAGAAAAATATATAATTTTTAAATCAAAAGTTTATTGAAAACAATTTTAAAACAAAATATAAAATACTAATACAATAAAAACAATAAAAAAATTACACCAAACCTGTTTAGGAACTATAAAAAAAACAATATTTACAAATAGCGGTAAGAAATCAACCACCAGTTTATAACTACATTTTTGTTGGCAACACTAAGTTATTAATGTCGTTCCATTTCCATAGACTGCGCCACAAGAAAGCAGCTCCGAATAAATTCTGGCCTTGCCCCAAGCAATCGAATTACCTACAAACTTAAGAAAACATATTATGTTATAAAATCTTTTAAACAATTACTGTGTACTTAGGAAACCGTGTAGTCGATTTTTTTTCATCTCATTTTAATCATGGTTATGAAAAAAAAAATGTTCTGTAGTTAAAGAATTAGCAGTCTCCAGGATAATTTTTTTTACATACGCAACGTATTTTTTAAAAGATAGAAATGATTGGTTTTAATCGAATGGAAAATATTAAATTGCATTTTGCCTGAATAGCAGCTGGTGGAGCGGAGTTCAAAAACAAATCAAATATCGGGCGAAATATAAGATGACGAAAAGTTAAAATTGTTTTGCCGGACGAACATATGAATCCACATTTTCCAAAAAACGGGTCCACCTAGGGAACCCTAAGAATATGCAATTGTGTATATTCTTCTCACGAATTCAATGGTGCCTTTATTTTTCTTGTTTTACAACCCCATTTCGGTATATTATATGGAGGTCTCTTGTGAAACGGTAAACAGGATCACCTGGTTTCTATGAGTGGATTCAAATTAAAGGAAATGACCAGCCTATTTAATTGCTACCATTTGTGTAGACTATGAAAGAATATTAAAATTGAGTTTTAAAAAATCTATAGATCGAATATTAGCATGCATTTAGTACACACTTGTCGGTTCATACGTGGGCCCGCACTTTAAAACCTGCGAATCACATCTTATATTTTTCTTTGTGATTTTGTTTTTGTTGTTTTTATGTCAGAAATGTTCTATAGAAGACAACCTTTTCGTTGTAGTAGTAGTAGGTACCTAGGACTTCTTTAGCCTGCAAAATATCCCAATGTATTTATTGCTTCATTTATTTTACCGTCAAATTGAATCTACATACATATACGAAAATTATTGTTCTCTTGGAAAATAAAATGTATCTTAATCCTGGTGCGTATAATAGCAAATTCCCCGTTGAGACAGTTGAAAAGTGATTAAGCCATAGGAAATTGTGAATGGACTGACAGGAGGGTTGTATAAGATATAAAAAACACAATAAAACTCGATAAACAAAATATAGAGAAAAATAAATACATCAAAATGTAAATTCTTTAACAAAACAAAAGGATACACACCTGCAAATTCTATTTATAATGTTAATTGCTAACAAACAAAAAAATCAATTCTCTAAGTAAATGAAGTGCAAAATGTATCCAGATGATTCACTGCGAAAGCCGCTAAAGGACACGGAACTGAATATATGTACTAACCAAAACATTTACAGCAAAATAATTGAAAACTCAATTTCGTAATTACGTTAAAATTTTTAGATTTAGTCGGTGAACTGTAAAGATAGTTGATATATAGTATATTTCTTTATTAATTAACCGAAGAAAGGCGATGAAAATCCTTAAATTGCACAAACCGAACTGTAAACAACCACTGAAAACACAATTGTCAAAAGGCAAACAAAAAGGCAAATTAAAAGGGACAGAATCAGCTGTCAAAGTATACAGGGTGGTACAAGTAAGTCAAAGCACCCTTCACATTAGATAATTATTGGTCGAGCAGTGTTGCCAATTTAGCACTTTAAGTGCAATTCTACCTCTTTTTTTGGCTTCTGCACTATTTTTTGGAAATTTTTGCAAACATTTTTAGCACTGCATTTGTCGAAAAATTTAATTTTTTCTATTATGTATGGCTGTTTTTTGGAACTGAACTCTGAAATAATGCCCATTTTCAAACAATATGTCTGTAGTAATGGTGTTTGTCCTGGTGAACTTTCTGTGACTAATGGTGTTCCACAGGGTCCAGTGTTAGGTCCATTGTTGTTTATTTTGTATATGAATGACCTGTTTGGAATTATCTCTATTTCTAATTGTGTACCATTTGCGTTTGCGGATGATATACAAATTTTTTGTAAAATGGATTTTCCTGATGTATTACAAAATGTTATTGATTGCAACATTGCTTGAAGAGTGGATAATTTATAATGGGCTTTCTATTAATACGAATAAAACCAAGGCAATGGTATTGGGCTATCGCCATAGTCCTGATCTTTCTATTACTTTGAATGGCAATAATATCGAGTTTGTTGATAGGATAAAATGTCTTGGAGTAATACTTGATGACAAATTATCTTTTGAGTTCCATGCCAATTCCATTGTGTCTAAGGTGAATTTCACACTGAGAAAATTATATAATCTGGAGTTGAGCATTCCCGTGTCGATAAGAATTAGAATTGCTCATGCTTTAATTATGCCAGTTTTTTTGTACTGTATGGAAGTGTATTCAGGTTCTTTGTGTTTTGTGATGAAGAAAATTTGTTTGGCGTTTAATAGAGTTATGCGTTTTGTTTATAAGATAAATATACGTGAGCATGTAACACCACATGTTGTAGACTTCCTAGGATGCACATTTTCTCAATTGGTGCATATTAGCAACTTGCACCACTTTTATAAGGTCTTTAAAATGCAGACGCCTATGTACTTGATACATTTTTTTAAAATTTTGTAGGTCAACTAGAAATCCGCAACTTAGTATACCTAAATTATCTTCTATATTGGCAAGATTATTTCATGTGAGAGTAGCTCGTATATACAATACGATGCCACGTTCTCTTAAAATATTTGGCTTATCCTCAAACACTTTTCGCAACAAATTGTATCAACATACTGAAGAATTAAATTTTTAAAGCGCATTCCTTCTGATTTGGTTAAAGGTTTTGTTATATTTCGTTTTAATTAATACTGACGTTTTATTTAAATATTTTTCTTTTATTTTTTAAATATAATACTGAAATATTGCACCATCGAGATTTTAAAAAAATTCACATTGTTCAAAAAATAATAATGTTATTTGAAATTTTAAATATTCCTCCCTGTTCTATTTGTGCAAGTTTTAAATTAAGGTTTATTATGCTCCTCTATTGTAGCATAATTTGTGAGTAGTGCATAAATGGAAGTTTTCCATTATTTTATGTACATGACTTCAAATAAATTAGCTATACAAAAAAAAAAAAAAAAATTAATTAATTTAAATTTACTGTTTAAATAACTTAAATTAGCGCCAAATCTTGGAGTAGTACACAAATGGAAGTTTTAATTTATTTTTTGTTCTAAGTATAAATTTAAGTTGTTATTGAAATTTGTAATGCAATATATATATTTTTTTCCAAATTACTCTTTAAATAACTTAAATTAGCATCAAATCTTGAAGTAGTACACATATGGGAGTTTTAATTTTTTTTCTAAGTATAAGTTCTAAATTGTTATTGTTATAAATATTTTATTATGTAAAATTAAATTATATTACATCTAAAATTATCACGGGTATGGATGTTAAATATATACATGAGTTGGCATTTAAAAAATCCCTTACTGCAAAACTATGTTGGTCCAGACTTTTTTAGGTTTTTCACTAATTTTGATGTACAGAGAATATGACTCAAAAAAATAAATTTGTCGATTTGTGAATTTGCCTCTAATACAGCATTCGCACTGGCATCGATTTTCTTGATTTTGCCACTTTTGTTAATTTCAAGCAGAAATCAAGAAAATTTGTTTGATTTCCCATACGTTTTGACAGCGACAAATCGGGTATTTTTTCTTATTTGTCTAGAAATCAGGAAAAAAGTGTTTGATTTGCTTCATGCGACGGTGTTTTATATCACACTACGAACGAATAGTACGTTTGTTTACAACCATTTCATCACAGAGCATCGATGTGGTGGTATCACTAGAATACCCGACTTATGTATTTATCGCATTACTTAGGTATTTATTGCTTCTCAAACATATTTTTTATACTTTTTTGTTTACTTTTATTCCTGGAATGCATTTGTACTGAATTTAATTGTGGAAAAATACCAGACAAAGCAAAATGCCTACTGTTGTCGGCTTGGTGTGTTTGTAGTCGTAGTAATACTACCTCGTCAAAGCGCTTTGACTTGCAATCAAATCAGGAAAAATCCCAATGAGAACACTTCGGATTTTGTTAGGACATTTGATACGAAATCGGGAAAATATGTTGCTGTTTGTTTCATTAATATGTATACGGCATCTACCTCATGAGGTTGTAAAATAGTCAATAAAAGTAAAGTAAAGTATAAAAAACCATAATTTCAAAATCAATTACAGGCCTATTACATCAAAGCCATTTCGTACGAAAACAATTGTTTCATAATTGTTTGGGACTGAAATTGTGACATTTCGATCATTTATCGCCAAAAGTAAAAAAAAATAAATGTTTGCAAGGTAAATCAAAGAAAGGTAGTAACTCTCGGCAACAAAATTTTCTGATTGAGAGCGCCTTAGACCTGTGGATAAGTTGCAGCGACTTCCAGTTGACATCAACTTATCCATGGTGTAATGTGAATTTGGTAGTTTGTACCATAGATAAAGGAAATAAGTAGATATCGCACAGGCGTTGTCAAGTACTGCCACTAGGTGCTGTGTTGTCGCTTTGTAACTTTCATTGACGTTTCTTATAACATTCACTGACGTTTATTCAACAGTGTGAGACATTTTTTCAATACAAAAATAGAATCATTTTCCAGGTTGTGCTTTTCGAACAACTAATTTCGATTTTTCATGTCGTTGTGTTCCCCACTTTCAAGTTCAAATTTTGTTATTTTGATTGCGTCTTTTTGTTTACTGTTATTGTTGGTGTTCGTTTGTGTTGATTTTCAGAGCAACGGACAACAAAACAAAAACAAACTCCTTGTTGATGTTGCCTACCACACCTATTGTTAGCACCTGTTCTAAATACATCTTGCAAGGTATATTTTGTTTGGGATCAAACGTTGTAATTATTGCATTCAGCTCCATCTAGAAAATAACCAATTGAACAAGAAATTTCCCAAGGCATGTGCGATATCTAGTTAATTCCTTTATCTATGGTTTGTACAAACTAGTTAAGGTAAAATCAAACCGATATTGATTTTTGGAAGTTGATGTCAACTTATCTGGGAAGTTGCAAGTGCATTTCGAAGAGGAACTTCCTGTGGCAATTTTATCGGCAAAATAGAAACCAAAAAATAAGTACTAATAACATTATCGGAAAAATATAGAGAATATAAAAATTAATTGTTTGTTGTTATTTAGATAACTTATAGAGAATAAAAATGGTGATTTTCATCAAAATTTATAATTTGTTCGCACTGCGCTCATCACCGATCCTTTTGGCGTTTGGCAAGAAAATAAAGTTGCCTCAACTTGTTTGAGAGTGTAAAGGCAAAATCGAAGTTGATCTAAAAATAATCGAAGTTGATGTCAACTTGAAGTTTGAATACGGGGAATTGCGCGATAAAGTCCCGTATTCAGTTCTTGCGAAATTTTCGTAAGCAATTTTGTCATTTATCTCTAAACGGAAAATTATGTTGCGGAGAGTTACAACATATCTTTCATTTACCATGCGAATATTTAATTTATAATTCCTCTACGCGCTCCATTTTATTTTTAACGCATGTCGTGTTGCTTTTGGTTGTTAAAATTATCAAACTGTCAAAATTCCGGTCCCAAACAATTATCAAAGAACGAAGTAACTATGGCGTAACAACCATGTAATTGACTTTCGCTACGAAGTTTTGGAAAAGATTTCGGTTCATGCAATTTTCGTTATTTTTTGGAACAGATCTACTATAGCTCCAACTGTCCAAAAAAACGTTTTTTTTGGCGGGTAGAACACATAATTCTAAGTAAAAAAAGTAAAATAAAAAAATTGGCGGAGACCCCTATTTTTGTAGTTATGGACTCCCGAAGTTGGAATGTGCTGTAGGGTTGATATTTGTGGAATCGTCTTAACTGCTCAAGGTAAAATGTTTTTAGAGTAAGTGACCTCAAAATAAGCCAAAAAATTAAATATTTTGAAATAATTTTTGAAAATTATCGAATATTTTTTTTAATGTTTTTTTTTAAAAGTGAATGTTGTCTGATAAAAAAGTAAATTCAAAACAAGAAAATTTTAATAAAATTTTTCGACAAATCCCTCAGTTATCGAGATATCGGAAGTAGAAGTTTCAAAATTATTTTTTGAAATATTTATCCGATTTTTATTTATCTGATAGGATATGAAAATCTAAGGGGAAAACATTTAATAAAAATTTTCGATAACTCCTTCAGGTATCGAGATATTAATGCCGAAAGTTTATTGAACTGCATTATCTGGCGAAAGTTCATTAGAAAGTACGATTGTAATCAATATGGCAACGTTTGCGCCTGTTGCGTGTGGAAGAACTTTTGGAAAATCGTTACATTTATATTGCACTAAGGGTTAAAATTCCCTCTGTACCTTATGCCTTGTTTCCACTACAGAATTATTCGTAATTCGCTCTCTCATTCGTAATTCAATCTCCAATTACAAACCGAATTACGTAATTCACCATACAAAATTTTGAGAGCGAATTACCTTGTTTGTAGGTAATTCAGTTTGAATTACCTTATGAATTACGAACAAATCATTGCCTTCACTAATTTTTATCGAAAGTTTATCGAAACAGCGGCCAAAAAAAAAATAAAACTAAAAGCCATTAAACAATATACAATGGATGCAAAAAAGTAAGTTATTAAAAAAAAATTGTGATGACCAGAAAACTATTGGCCACTGCGAAGTTAATGGAGGAGACGAAATTAAATAAATTAAGGTAGATGGATATCCACAAATATTTTCTTTAATATGTACTCACTTTTTGTTGTTCCCATTCTCAAAATTATTGAAACAAAACAAAAAAGTAAACAACTGTCAGATCGAATTACGTATGTGTAGTGGAAACGGGGTAATTCGGACTAGTAATTCAAAAAGCGAATTAAGTAATTGGGGCTGTAGTGGGATCATGGCATTAAGTCGATGTGTGGCAAAATCGGAAAAATCACTCGATACTCGCGCGATTTTTTTAAAATAATTTTTTATTTTTTTTTCATAAATTTTCAGCATTATCTCGGGTATTTAAGGGTTAGAAGAACAAATGAAGTGTCATATTTTTGATAAAGGTGCGTGGTATCAGTGGTTGGTGGAAACGGCGTTGGGAAATAAGCCCTTTGCCGTCGGTACTATTCTGAGAAAGTAGGGTTTTCCCAAAAAGTGTGGTTAAAAGTCGAATATCATAGATTGGCTCACAATGGGTTAATGGTTCGTATTTTTTTATATACCTCTACCCTCTATATAATAGGTTCTATCAGTGGTAACAAACAACTTAGAGCGGATACGAGAGTTGGACCTAATCTAGATATAAGTCGATTTTCGTAAAGAGCTGACTACCAAGCAAATGAAAAGTGAGCGAAATTTCCGGTTCATGAAATTTTCGTTATTTTTTAAAAATTGCATGCAACTGAATACCGGGCACGTACTTCTTATGGCCAGTTTTTAAGTGGGTAGTTAACTATCGGATTACTTAATCTTAATTCTAAGTTAATTAGAGGTTAACTTTGCATTTAGTTTTTCAGTGGTGAGTTAATGTAAGTCGCCATATTGGGATAAATACCAAAACAACAAAGGGGAACAAACAAAATGGAATTATGTCAAATAAGAAATAGACGCATAAAATCGAAGTAATTTAAACAAAAATGTGTAAAAAACTATATAGGCGCAACAATTTAACGATCTAGACCCAACGTATGTGTACAAATACGCAAATCTGAAACATGTATTTTCAGTGTTGCCAACATTTTGTGAGCTAAAGGCGTAATTAAAAACCAGAAAAGCGTAAAAAAGGGTAAAAATTTCCTTAAAAAAGCGTAAAAAGCGTTTGGCTTTATTTCTACTCAAAATTACTAAATTTTCAATAGAACACATTTTTTAAAACTAAATACTGTTCTCGAAATGGATTTTGCCCTACGGAATCTTTGAACTCATTTAGTTCTATCCAAAAAAGATCTGTTCGATATTTGTTCTTCCATACACAGTTTCTAATATTATCAATACTTAGTTTCATATTAGAAATGACATCAGCTTCTCTAATATACGATTTAATAAATGCCAGTATTTCGTCTCTATTGCTGTTATAGAGACTGGTATTTACACTAAACAATGATATTTTTTGTAGTGTTCCAAAGTTGGTTGGAAGTTTACATCGGATTTCGTATATAAGATGTTTAGTGAATATAATACATTTTTCCTTAATTCCTTTCTTTTCGTGTTCTGAAATCAGTGAATCCTTGCACGCTTTTTCAAAACTATGCCCAAGATAGCAAAATTCGTCTAAACAATTTTCAATAGGATCTTTTAAATAATTAAAACTTTTTTTCATTTGTTCTTTCGGTGAAAACATAAAAGCACAAGAGGATGACATTTCGTCAGTGCTGTTAAAACAACAAACATGTATACAAATTACAACAACTCGTCTTATACCATATAAAAAATTATACCATAGCAGTAGCAGTACGAGTATATGGGGTGCTTAAGACAGACTGAAGGAATGAAAGAGACTTACATACATATGTATGTACCGGGTTGCCCATATTCGACGGACCCATCTGGCAACGCCATAACTTTTGACAGAGATGTCAGATCGCTTAATGACATACCGCGTTTGAAGCGTCAGTCCAAGCAGATTCTTACCATGCAACAATACACGCCACGCGAGCGCTCTGAAATAGTTGAAATTTACATTCAACAGAACAAGTCAATTGTGAAAACTCACCGTGCTTTTAAAATATTAAAAAATGTGAGAAGTGCGCCTTCTAAGAACACCATTAAGCGTTTATACGAAAAATTTTCGACTGGTGAGGCTCTTTCTAATCCGAAGAGGCCAAATAAAAGTCGACCAAGGCGATCGGCCGAGAATATCGCTGCCGTACGAGCCAGTGTTGAGAGGTCCCCAAGAACATCCCAAAAACGCCGTTCTCAGCAGTTGGGCATGGCTGAATAATTGGAACAAATTAAATGATTAAGATTGCCAACCGCCAAATTTTTATTTTTTTCTTTGATTTTTTAAAAAAAAACATGGGTCCGTCGAACATGGGCAACCCTGTATGTAAAAACTTGCAATAGCAATAAATATTCGAATGTATACACGTTGCCACATTTGAAAAGCCAAAAAGCGCTAAAAGCACTAACGGAAAACATGAAAAGCGTACGCATAGCGCTTTTTTTCCTTTTGGCACTATGGACCCTATTTTCGCGTTTTGGAGGGTCTAAAAAGCACCATAAATAGTGCGAAAAGCACCAAGTTGGCATCGCTGTGTATTTTATACAATTTTCATTTCTCACTTTGACAGTCGGTAATTTGATTGTCAAAATAATATGGTTCTGACTATAAGTTAACCAACCAACATTGGGTGGTTAAATCATAGTTAAACAATGACTAAAAAACACAATTCGATGTTTAACCAGAATTTAACTAAGAAACGAAGATCACCACTGACTGAAAAACTGGCCATTATGGGAACGAAAATTTCATAAAATCTGAATACCGGGATTAAAGTCATAAATCATATTTATATATAGTGAAGTCGAAAACCTTTTAGCCTATTGAAGCCAAAATACAACTCAGGCAATGAAATGTCAGTGACATTTTTCTTTTGTACTTCCATTGACAGCTGATGTGCAATAAGAAGTAATTAGAATGAAAGTAACACCAAAGAGAAACAATAGAAACATTTTTTTGTGCGATTGGATAGGAAAAAGTGCAGAAATTTTTAGAATACAAGTGGAACACGAACGGCAGATGGACGAAAATTGCAAACAAATTAATTCCAAGGAAAATGTGCGAATAAATAAAAGAATATTAAATGCAAAAACCGGAAAACTTCAAATTGATATTACGTGAATGATTTTGAGTGCTTGTGTTGATTGTAGGAAGAAAAAACAATAAATTGTCTTTTACATTGACGGCCGTAACACAAGAAAAAATAGAAAAGAAAATATAAATACAAACGACAACGAATGAAATAGGGGGACCAGCAAAGGAATTTCGGAAAGCCTGCATCGGATCGGATAACATTTGAGGAAAATTACGCAAAAAAATTGTTATCTCCACACCCACTTGCCGAAAACCACACGGGAAAGAAAAACAACAAAAATCTATAGAAAAACAAGATTCCTTTGGTCATGTGTGTGATGATTCCTCTCCATCCACTTTGTGTGCTCGATGGTTCAATTGAATAGTATGTGTCCGATGGTGTGTGACAAGATGTGTGTCTCATGTGTGCGTGAGTGTATGTGCAATTCTTCTCTTCCCTATATTCGCTATCACTTGAAATGTGTGTAGTTTGTCAAATCAAAGAAGAATATGAAGCAAAAAGCAAAGCAACAAAAATAAATAAATTTAATTATAAAGAAAAATGAAAAAAATCTAATCTGTAACAAAAAAAGTCATAAAAATAAACTAGAAGAGGATGACCAAGAGATAAAAAACAGCAACTACAAATTCTCAAAGTGAAGTAAAAGAAAAAGGCCAACTCCCTTTGAGGAGAAAACAAATTGAAAATTTTACAAAACAAACTACCGACCGACTTATCAAACTGTCAACCGAAGAGCCAGCCAAATACCCAACCAAGGCACCGACTTACCAATTATAACTACAAATCCAAATTTAACAATTGCAACAGGAGAGAGACATATTGCAATACGAAAGGTGTCTCAAACATTAACACCGCATTAAAGTTGCCGTAATGGCAACTCAACTCGATCCCAATGTCAAGGACGACCTGAAGACACAATTTGTTACGCGTGAGGGTACCTATCGCCTACTAACCCTCTCCGAATACTCACGACCTAATCGTGTTGGATACACCAACAATCAAAGTTCTCCACAAGTGCGTGTATCAATAGTCACGTTGCCAAATCCGCCCTCTGGAGGACCGTCTACAGCGGCGGTGGCATCTGCATCTTCGTCATCGAACCCAGCAAATGGTTCCAACAGCCGGTCTCTTACCAATGGCAGTTCAACGGCCGCAGCATCATCAAATGGCGGCGGCGGTGATGGTTATGATGGTTTACAATCATCATCTTCGCTGAATGGACCCTTGGCCCATTCCCAGTATGTTGTACCCTCCTCCATGGACGCCCGTTTGGGTGCCGGCATGTCTATGCACACCATGATGAATGGTTCGGGTGGTGTGGGAGGATGTATTGGTGGTGGCGTTGGCATAGATCAAAATGGAATGCCAACCAATCAGGTGTTGGGTGGTGATCGCATCTGTTTTAATTTTGGACGAGATCTATACGTGTACGCATTTCGTGGTGTCAAAAAGGTGAGTACATCAGGCAATAAATACGTGATCAACCTAATTACCTAATTATAGTTGCATTAAGATAATAAGTGTATGAATATTGACCTTTTCTAATACCCATTTTCATACCATAACAAAATTAGAATATTTATTTATTTGTTTAATAAACTACTTATATAATAATAGATATACGAGTATCAATGACTCATTTCTTCAGAAGTTTTAAAGCCTGCTTTACGTTTAATGCATTTATCCAAAGATTGTTAACTATTATATTTGCATTGGTGCCAACAATACGATTGTAGTTACGCCCTATTAAATTTCGTTACAAACATTTTTACTTTTAATCGAATAGTTCAACATTTTGTTGCGACGTACAATTTGGTGTTAAGTTGCAATAAATTAAAACACCTATTTCGTATTAGTTAGATAATTTTTTTAAACGTATATACACATTTTATATAGGACAGCGGGACCACGAAAGCCGTACTCTCATTGCATTGGCGTTAACGATATCTCACTGATTCAGTGTAATGGCAATATTACAATAAAAACTCTATCCCGCATTATACTTCACTTTTAAACAATATAATTTGGCAAGGATTTCAAAACCAGTATTAGGATTCCGGATCAGATATAGCCTTTCAGACATTATCATTGCCATACATTTAGAGTTTTCTTAAAAAAATGTATGGCGCACTTCAACAATGGATAGATATTTATGAATTTTTTCAACTACCAGTTTAAATGTGATGAAAAAATAAATAAATGGTTTACCATTACATCCCATGAAGGGACAGGGGAGAGCTTCTCACAATCACTGAGCTGTGCTCTCTCCAGTTATCACTCACTGATTGGGACATACAGTTTTACTCCGATTCCGAACGGTATTTTGAGAAGCTTTTTCATGGCTATATACTCGATAGTGTCGTCGTCACTATGCGAGGTGACCGCCGCCGAAAGAAATATTAAGGTGGTCTGAGCAGGGATCGAAACCAGGATCTCATGTACAAGAGGCGCGCACACTACCATTGCACCACATACGGCCACACGTGATAATTGTAAATGTGATGATTAATGGTAAATTTACCTAAACGGAAAATTAATGAGTATACCTTCGTCAGACGAGATTAATATGTGTTATCAGTATATTAAGGATTGGCTTTGTATGGCTTAAATTGTGTGTAACTTATGCAAGTTACTTAACTTCAGTTGTAACAAATATCGATACTAATTCGTATATGTAAACTTGTACGTAGGAGTTCGTATGTATACCGTATATGATCTATCGGTGGTGTCAATCCGAAACAGTACTTAGGCATCTGATGATGAATTTGTCACAGAGTTCGAAACTAGTCAGCCAATGAGTTTGCTTATCTGAATTCTCTATTATACCAACAAATACCATCCGTACAACAATTAAAAAAAATTTTACTAATCTTGTAAACTTGTAGTACGGACTTTAAAATATTAACTAAAATAATTCACACATACTTCAACCTAGGATAGGGTGTACCATTAAACTTTCGTAATGCTGTTTGGTAAACATTTATTAGTTGTTTTGAAATGATTTTTCGTTTATTTTGAACCGTGCAAATGGCGCAATTTGCTCGTTTATCCGCATTTTCCGTCAACGAACTGTTCGGATTATTCATGTCGAATATTGCCTTTCGTTTGCTGTTTTTTGACATAATCTTTGCACATTAAATAACCCCACTGGAAGAAGTTTGGAGAGGTTAAGTCGGGAAATGTGTCAGGTTTAAATGATCCACCCTATACTACACTCAGCAAATTCTCATGATTATAAGGTGCTATTATAAATTCAAAATCTACCTTCTACATGGATTTTAAAAATACCTTCTACATGGATTTCAAAAAAATAAGTCGATCTACTCAATTTTTGTTCCCAAGCCATCCATTTATTACCTTGACAATAAGTTTAACCAACAAATGAAAAGAGCTGGCTGATTCCATCAAAGCCTTTTGGCTGTGCCTCCTCATTAATAATTTCTAAATACTCTCAACCTTTTTGTAAGTCTCATTAGTAATGAGCATCAGTTTCTGGATGGCAGCGCAATTATTTCTTATCAAAGTTGCAATAATACAAAAGCCATATGCCAAAAACACAGACACTGAGAGTTAAGGAAATTTCTTGAACTTATTCCAAATTCTTTGTGGCACAATGTTTGCTCAAATATAACAACTATCTATGCGAATAAAAGCATTCAAAGTGTGCAATTGTCATACCTGCACAAAAGAGTTTACGGACGGCTGGAAGGAATAGTTTGAGAAATTGTCGTTGTTGCACATTAAATAACAATTTGGTTTAATTTTCAGATATATACATACGTGCGTTCATATCTATTCAGGCAGTTTATCTTATCATATTATCAAATATGCAGAGGCAAACGTACAGTTGTGGTAGCAGACATTAAGACAGGTACGTCACCTCAACTTATGACTACATATGCTGGAATAATGTGCTTTCTCGTTAAATAGAAAGCGAACGAATTTAGATTTCTTTTTGCACTGTATGCCTAGCTTTAAATCATTGACGTACAATGTTTATTTTTTCTGTCCATTAACCATGTCTAAATTGTTAGTCTCCAACAGACTTCGATTTGTGTATCTTTTATTGTGACCGTCGGTGGTGCCATGGCTAGTGTACGCGACCCTACTCTGACCACCTTACATTTCTTTTGACGACGGTCACCTCTCTTATTGCCGGGGATACTATCGAGTACTTAGTCATGAAAAAGCTTCTCAAAATACCGTTCGGAACACTGGGTGTGAGAAACTCCCCCAGTCCCTTCATGGGATGTAATGGGAAACTATTTTTATTTTTACATGATCGAATAATGTATTTCAAATTAATTATCATTGTATTTGTTAACACACTTTTAAATCATAACATATTTCTTCTGTTTTAAAATGTTAAAAGTTTCTAGTGATATTCCTACATTCTATCGTTGTCACTATACCTTCCCTTATAGCGGCCAGTTAGGGAAAATTGTCTTTAAACCCTAGTACCAAACACTTAATTCTAAAATTTTGCTTTTTATGTTTCACCGTCGGTGGTGCAATGGTTAGTGTGCGCGGCTCTTGTACATGAGATCCTGGGTTCGAACCCTGCTCTGACCACCTTAAATTTTCTTTCGGCGGCGGTCACCTCGCATAGTGAAGCCATGAAAAAGCTTCTCAAAATACCGTTAGGAATCGGTGTAAAACTGTAGGTCCCAATCAGTGGGTGAAGAGTAGAAAGCGCACAGCTCAGTGATTGTGAGAAGTTCTCCCCTGTCCCCTCATGGAATGTAATGGGAAACCATTTATTTTTTATGTTTCAAAAACATTGTGGTATTAATTTTTTTTAGTAGTTATTGTCTGAAAGTTTGGACCGATGCCCTTTTTAATCGGTAGTGGTAGTGATACAACGGCATACTTTTAGGCGTAGTTAATCGAGTTGCAATACACACCACAAATCTCGTCGACATATGCTATTTAGGCATGCATATTAAAATCTTTTAGTTATACTTAATACCTAAAATAACATGAATACCCAAATAATGGTAATGTGAATATTTTATTTATTTGGCTTAGTTAACATTTGGGTGAGAATGTAAGTAACATGGCCATTCATTTTATGCCTGAAAGTATGCCTTGTAACAACATATCAGCTCGTCAAACCAGTATTATGAATTCTCTTAATATATCTTTCCACTATTCTGGAAACCAATGGATTCATTCAAGAGTAAAACCAATAGAAAATATAACAAATAAAAGGATTGCGAATTTACTAGAGGTAACGCTGTCGCAAAGTGTAGAGCTGTATAAATAGCAGCTGATCAGAATTTATGAGTCAGTCTGTGATTAACGGTTAACGATACAGTTCGTCAGCAAAAGTGATAACAAGTAAACCCTAAAAAGGTTGAATAAAAACTAATTCTGCATGTTACGTAAAATAAAAAGAACTTAAACTGTTGTACTTATCGTAATTTAAAACGAAACCCGTTTTATTTATGGTGGTTCCCCTTTATCCCACTCTATTCTCGTGCAAACCTGACATCGAATAGGTTATCGAACGTCAATGAGGGTGCAGTTATCGGTGGTTATATTGAGTTCTCTTGGGATTATCTGTAGTATTCTCGCATTTGCATATGCATTGCTCTTCCAGATTCGAAGAGCATTTAGTCGGGTAGTACTACAGGCCGCACTAGCTGTTATGTGAAGGTCAATTGGTATAATATGAAGCATTGCATTAAGGGCTCCAGCTGGACACGTCCTCGTTGCCCCTGTTATGCCGATGCAAGCTGATCTCTGTACTCTTCTTGATCTCTGTTGGCGACCGTAGCACTTCGAATTCTGCAAACTTTTTATAGCCCACCCTTGTCAGGGGATAAAAAAAATAAATGGTTTCCCATTAGGGACCGGGGAGAACTTCTTACAATCACTGAGCTTGTGCGCTTTCCAGTTTTCACTCACTGATTGGGACCTACAGTTTTACACCGATGCCGAACGGTATTTTGAGAAGCTTTTTCATGGCTATATACTCGGTAGTGTCGCCGTCACTATGCGAGGTGACCGCCGCCGAAAGAAATTTGAAGGTGGTAGGTTTCGAAGCCAGGATCTCATGTACAAGAGCCGCGCACACTAACCATTGCACCACCGACGGGGATAGTTTTATTTTTTCTAGATCTATAAGAAATCCTCAGATATTGATACATCGTAATACTCGTAGCCTCATCGGTAAATGATCACTCATTTCTCGTTCAAGTAGCCAGAATTAGGAATAATCTGCCCCTTTGAATTTTTGGTAATGACCTTTTTTTATTTATTAGTTTTGAAGTTCATGGAATCATCATCAGATGCCTACTTACTATGCTTGAATTGGTACCATTGGTAACTTCATCAACCATATATATATGTATGTACTAACTGTGTATGCAATTTACATATGGGTATCGGTCAAAAATTCCTCAGTACCAACTCGACCTGAAAGTAAATTATTAAAACAACATCTTCTCTTTTCCTCTTTCATTTGTCCCCTTTGTTTGAGAAAGTGTTCTTTCCGTGATTGTCGTTTCCAACGTAAATGTTAAGAGTATCTAATTTCCAGTGAAGGTTCCTAAAATATTTTTGCACTGATTCTTGATTAATGATGATTTATGACAGGGTCGCATTTATTGATTTATATGTTTTTACAGTAGTTTGCTTGGGAGTCTTCATTTATTACACGTTATAATTCATTCAAGTTATTATTCATTATTATTTACCGCTCCATTTATTATACCTAATGCAATGATTGAAATAAAATTATGGATCAAATAGTAGCTATTCTTTACATTATATTTTTATAGAGTATTTGAGAGTTGTTTTTTTTAAATATATGGTGTATTGATAAATTTACCTTAATGGGATTTGGTTAAAAATGGTTTTGATAAAATAAATTAATAATAACGGGTGATTTTTTTGAGGTTAGGATTTTCATGCATTAGTATTTGACAGATCACGTGGGATTTCAGACATGGTGTCAAAGAGAAAGATGCTCAGTATGCTTTGACATTTCATCATGAATAGACTTACTAACGAGCAACGCTTGCAAATCATTGAATTTTATTACCAAAATCAGTGTTCGGTTCGAAATGTGTTTCGCGCTTTTTTATCGACAAATTTTGTTCAGCGATGAGGCTCATTTCTGGTTGAATGGCTACGTAAATACGCAAAATTGCCGCATTTGGAGTGAAGAGCAACCAGAAGCCGTTCAAGAACTGCCCATGCATCCCGAAAAATGCACTGTTTGGTGTGGTTTGTACGCTGGTGGAATCATTGGACCGTATTTTTTCAAAGATGCTGTTGGACGCAACGTTACGGTGAATGGCGATCGCTATCGTTCGATGCTAACAAACTTTTTGTTGCCAAAAATGGAAGAACTGAACTTGGTTGACATGTGGTTTCAACAAGATGGCGCTACATGCCACACAGCTCGCGATTCTATGGCCATTTTGAGGGAAAACTTCGGAGAACAATTCATCTCAAGAAATGGACCGGTAAGTTGGCCACCAAGATCATGCGATTTGACGCCTTTAGACTATTTTTTGTGGGGCTACGTCAAGTCTAAAGTCTACAGAAATAAGCCAGCAACTATTCCAGCTTTGGAAGACAACATTTCCGAAGAAATTCGGGCTATTCCGGCCGAAATGCTCGAAAAAGTTGCCCAAAATTGGACTTTCCGAATGGACCACCTAAGACGCAGCCGCGGTCAACATTTAAATGAAATTATCTTCAAAAAGTAAATGTCATGGACCAATCTAACGTTTCAAATAAAGAACCGATGAGATTTTGCAAATTTTATGCGTTTTTTTTAAAAAAAAAGTTATCAAGCTCTTAAAAAATCACCCGTTATAAGGGATTCTTTGTGAACCAATTTTAACCAGGTCATCGACATTGGAGGGTACTTTCCAACATTGTTATTCCTAATTGTTTTAGTACTATCGCCATATTTTAGAGCATTTTCAGATAACCTTGGAGTGTAGTTTCTGAAGATTTATATCTCAAATTAAGCAAAAATGAGAACAATTTTGCATTGGGCCAAAATCATTTTTCGGAATACAAAATTCATATTAATATTGCCAGATTCTGAGTAAAAAAATAGGGCCAGTAAAATCGTAAAGAACTCACCTTTACGCAATTCTGTTCATCGAAATTTTTGAACATTTTGAACAGTTACATTTTATAATTTGCAAAATTTTTCTCGAATTGTTTACACGAAATTAACAAATTTTAGGGCATAGTTTTTAATACTGAATTCTGCTAACCAAAATGGTTTGAGTCTCTGCTAGTTGCATTCCAATTTATCTCCACGCATGTCGGTTATGCTTAAGGAGTCATTTCTGGAAAATTTATGTAATATGCATAATTAGTTCGTGATCAGTGCTGGTCTAAAACCTGCGTTATTTCTCATGTACAAGAGTCGGGCACACAAACCATTACACCACCGACGGTCACCGATGGCTTTTATAGGTCCTTGATTATTCAAATCTTAGCAAAAAATAAAATTGTTTCCAATTTACAACATTGTAAATAATACAAAATTCGTGTTTTGTTATTTGCAATCCCTTTTGTGCTACACCCTTTACTTTTCGCGTGAACAAATCTTTCAATTGATTCACTGCACTGGAATCGTACTCGTATTTGGTTTTTGTTTGCTCTTTGCGGTAGAAGTAAGTAACTCGTTCACCTTCATGTGATGATATTGGTACACAAAACAATAAAATGATTATATAAACACTTACAAATAGTACAACGATTGTGGATGCGAAAATAAATCACTGATTTTTATTCTTTATTATTGTTATTATTTTAATTCATACTATACTTGTACCCATACGTAGTTGTATCATGAACGATGTAGTGACAGTGGCAGTGATTGAACGAAGGTATTAAAAAATCAAGCAACATCATCAGGAATGAACTTTATAGTAGCAGTTCACATGTTGTATTCTCTTAAAATAAAAAGAAACCGCAACAATGACAACAAAGAACAATTTTCAATTATCAAATTTCTTTTTATCAATTTAACGTAAGTAAGTGTGAGTACACAAATGTATTTCAATCGTATTAGAGGTTTAAATAAATTTAATAAGTTAAAGCTTTCCACACAGACAATGCCAGTTTTTTTCAAGCTTTAAAAATATTAATAAGTAATTCCCATCAATTTGGAAACAATCTTTCTAAATTAAGTCTTATTCTTAGAAAGTTATATAATGTTAATATTAGGCGTGTTTAGTTACACCGCTAGCATAGATTATCCCTTTTTTTGGTATGAAGAACTCAGCGAAGATTTAGCGACAGAAAACTTTCCGCTAAGTTTATAATTTTTTTTGTTACCATATTTTTGATTAATATGACTTATTGCAAAATACCCGTTTTCTTTGCATCTTAATAATCGGTTGTTGTAACAAAAACACGGCTGTTGTTTTTCAAGTTCACATACAGTACTTGTTATTAATCTGTTTCGTATCTTAGTTTTAACAATATTTAGTTAACTGAAAACTCGTGACAATGACAAAATTTTAATAATTTAATTTTTAATTTTTTAATAAAAATACATGTAGTCAGCTAAAATAAGTCTAAAATAAGTTGGATTGAAGTTGAGAGGGACACCAAAAAGCCGAACAATCCCGCAAAAGCGGGACGGTTGGTTGGGGTCTACAACAGTGACAATATAGATGGTGCATTTGCACTTCTTTCGGGGATCGTGCAAGTTGATTGTTATAATGTAATCGTTTATAACAAAGTAATTATAAATATTATATAATCTATTTAATTTAAAGCAACAACAAATATTTGTTCCTATAAAATGATAAAAAGGCAGTATGCACTCAATTAAGTTACACAATTAAATGAATACAATTTTCACCCGTAATACATTGAATAAATTACCCAATATGCATTGGGTAGATCTGCAAATTGTTGCCATTTTTGCCGCTGATATCAGACCACGAAATTGGGTAAAATTACACAGTTGTATAATGATCATAATGATTTGTTTACTTTTAAGCTTGGTGTACATTTGTGCTGAATTTGTTTGTAAAAAAATACTAGACAAATCAAAATGCCTATTTTTGTTGGCTTGGGGTGTATGTTGCCTCGTCAATTCGCCTTGACTTTCAATCAAACATAAGCTTTGTTCCCGTATTACTCTTTTACTATTTTTTCAATTTTGAAAGAAATTTGTGTCATTTTGCTATAGAAAAGAATAACAAATTTCTTTCAAAAAATTCGAAAAAATAGTAAAAACAGTAAAAATAGTACGTACGTGAACAGAGAAAAAATAGTAAAAATAGTACGTACGTGAACAGAGCTATAATTTTGCTACGAAATCCAGAAAATTCCGAAATTGGGTAAAATAACAATGATTTTTATCTGTGTACATCACAGGGAATGCTACAATGTACAGCTCTTAAAATGCTAAAATCTACAACTGTTAAATAACGTTGCACATAAAATATTGCATTTTTTTTAACTGGACATTCAAAAACCGCTAGATTTAGCAGAAAATCCGCCAAATTGGCGACATTGCTAACTACTCAAAAATTCAAAATTGACGATTGATTATGATGTAGTTAACCAAAATACATCTTTGTAAAGCGGTAATTAAATTTACTACATAAATTAATTTTCATCGAATATTTTTAAATAGTCATAATGCATTTTGTATTTTTTTTAAATAAATGGACGGAAAAATAGATAAGAAAACATAAGTGGACTAGAACTTTTTTAATTACGTCCGTAAAGCAATATTTATCTAACTTAACTTTGCATTTTGTTTTTCAGTGGTGAGTTAATGTAAGTCGCCATATTGGCAACTAATATGGCAACCTTGTATTCTTATTGGAAAAAACGTGAGTTTTGGGATAAATACCAAAACAACAAAGGGGAACAAACAAAATGGAATTATGTAAAATAAGAAATAGACGCATAAAATCGAAGTAATTTAAACAAAAATGTGTAAAAAACTATATAGACGCATCAATTTAACGATCTAGACTCAACGTATGTGTACATATATGCAAATCTGAAACATGTATTTTATACAATCTTCATTTCTCACGTTGACAGTCAGTTATTTGATTGTCAAAATAATATGGTTCTGACTATAAGTTAACCAACCAACATTGGGTGGTTAAATCATAGTTAAACAATGACTAAAAAACACAAATCGATGTTTAACCACAATTTAACTAATCACCACTGGCTGAAAAACTGGCCATAAATAACTTAAAATTAATATTAAGTAATCCGATAGTTAACTACCCACTTAAAAACTGGCCATTAGAGGTTTATCTTGGTGCAGATAGTGGTGGTCAAATACATAGTCTCATATACTGTGAGAGTCAAAACGAAGTAAACACCAAATATTTTCATAAATATCGTTTTATAACATAAATAATGTTATAGAAAAGGTAATATTGCAAAATTCATTAGTAATTGAACTAGATTATGTGCGTAAAAACTATAGACGTTAACAAAAAAAAACATTCGCAAAAAACTCGACTTTTATAAAAGTACATTCAAATTTACGAGTCAAAATAAAGTAAACAGTGGCATCTCCTTTAAACGAGAACTCGTTGAGTTCTAAAGGTGGTGGCAACTTCCTTACAGTTTTTTGGGTGTATTTGGGGAAAGTACTCAATTAGTGTTGTAACCTAATTTCATCAGCATCAAGCAGTTATTAGCAGCTAAAAAGCAAACGACACTCAATGGGAAAATAAACGTCAGTGGACACTCGTAAACTCATAATAGATTTGCATAAAAAAAGGTAAATCTTTGTGTGAAATAGGTCAAATTGTAGGAAAAAACCATTGCTCAGTAAAAAAGATAATAGACAAGTATGCCAAACAGCACAGTAGTGAATTTACCAGGAGCAGAGCGACCAAAGCCTCCTTCGGAAAGCTCCTTTACGTCGAGAGCTGTAAAACTAGCCGATTAAATTACAGAAATCTCGGGTAAATCAGTAAGTGCTAGCACCATTAGTAGATCGCTGCACAAAAATGGTTTACATGGAAGAGTACCACGGAAGAAACCTTACATATCGAAGATCAACCAAAGTAAACGCAGGCATTTCACCAAAAAATATATAAATGGGGCTCCAAACTTTTGGGGACACATATTTTTCACCAACGAGAGAGTAAGTTTGGAATTTTTAGTGATAAAAAAAACCTCCCAACAATATGGAGATGCAAAAATGAAGCTTTCATCGATAAGAATGTTTCCAAAACCATTAAACATTGTGGAGGCTCCGGTATGGTCTGGGGAAGCATGGCGGCATCAGGGGTCGGTAATCTAGCCTTTATAGAGTCAACAATGAAAAAAGAAGATTATCTAAACATTTTAAAAAATAATGCCCCTAAAATAAATAAATAAATAGTTTCCAATTACATCCCATGAAGAGATTGGAGAGAGCTTCTCACAATCAGTGTGCTGTGCGCTTTATAGTTTTACACTCACTAATTGGGACCTGCAGTTTTACACAAGTTCCGAAAGGCATTTTGAGAAGCTTTTTCATGGCTAAGTAGTCCATAGTATCGCTGTTACTAAGCGAGGTGACCGTCGTCGAAATAAATGTAAGGTGGTCAGAGCAGGGATTGAACCCACGTTCTCATGTACAAGAGTCGCGCACGTTAACCATTGCACCACCGTCGACCACTAGGCCCCTAGTGTACACAAATTGGGCTTCTCTCAAAGCTGGATATTCCAATAGAACAACGACCTTAAACATTCGTTCAAAATTGTGAAAAATCGGACTCCGAAAATGTTACACCTTTTGGAACATCTGGACAAACAAATTATAGAAAGGCGCATTTCTTGCAAAGATGACATACAAATAGAATTACATCTGATGTTATAAAAACACTTGTCGACTCAATGCCAAGAAGACCATCAGAAGTTATAAAGTCAAAAGAAAAAATCGCATGAGGTGTCAGGAGACACCCGGTTGGTTAGTTACTTCCAACACGCCCTTTGAAAAATACGATAATTTAAATGGATCTTTCAGAAAAGATAAATAAATAAATAAATGGTTTCCCATTACATCCCATGAAGGGACAGGGGAGAACTTCTCACAATCACTGAGCTGTGCGCTTTCCAGGTTTCACTCACTGATTGGGACCTACAGTTTTACACCGATTCCGAACGGTACTTTGAGAAGCTTTTTCATGGCTATATATTCGATAGTGTCGCCGTCACTATGCGAGGTGACCGCCGCCGAAAGATATTTTAAGGTGGTCAGAGCAGGGTTCGAACCCAGGATCTCATGTACAAGAGCCGCGCACACTAACCATTGCACCACCTTACCGAGTATTTAGCCATAAAAAAAGGTTCTCATAATATCGGTGAAAAGCTGTAGGTCACCAGTGGCGAGTGTAAAAGTAGAAATCGCACAGCTCACTGGTTGTGAGACTATTGTGAAACTATTTCTACACAACAATTTTTCTGGCTGTAACTTAAAACATTTTTCATATGACAAGAATATTTTTTCAATTGTTTAATTTTTTGTTATTGTTGTTTTTTCAAATGACAAGAAAAATTTGGTTAATCAATTCTTTGCGTTTCTAATTAATAATTGTGTTTGTCTTCCTGACGATGCTACCCAAATGGTAGCGAAATATCGAAGAATAAAATTAATTAAAAATACGACCAAACGCTCGAACAATTTAATTTTTGAATATAATACGAAAGGTCGGATAAATCATCACTTATGTCAGTTTTTGGTTAACTCCGTAAAAATCAGAATGTCATAGAATCCGGAAAAAATTTACATTTAATATTCGCAAAGCTCATAAATTTAAGATCTTTTAAAAAAAGTGCACGATTCGTGTACGAAACAGCGAAATACAAATTAAAAATAAAAATTATCGTAATATTCATACTAGTGTATTCAAAACTGAAATCGATAGAATTTCGGTCGGTTAACCGTGTGTCGGTTTTTTAACAATTACTATTTTCGAAGAACCGGTTTTACCGGTTATTTCAAGTCGATTATCCTTTTTTTGTTTTTACGCAACTGATATAACGCCGCAGAATTACACAAAGCCTTTTTCATAGCTCAGTATGATTACTGACCGCATCAGACATACAAAAAAAAAAACCCGTAATTTCGAAACAGATGACCAATTTGAAATCTATGCAGTATTAAAGGCTAGAAATTTACAAAATGGAACGCTCGAAAAAATATTGGGAAATATTAAAAACTTTCTTCTAAAGCTCCGAATCTGCAACTCAAACGATCAGAAATCTACGAAATAAACTCGATCGAAAAAGAGTGCATGCCATCAACGCAGTTTGAGGAGCAAGTTACGGACAAAATTGCTCGTGTACGTGCTCGTCCGGTGCGTTAAGTCGAAAATATTGCCGCTGTAGCTGAAAGTGTGTTCGAACAGCCGTCAACATCAACTCGGCACCATTCGCAGAACTGAACATTTCTCAGACTTCTTTTCCCAGAATTTTGAGCGTTTTTACGGAAAAATCATATGTTCCAATGGGGCTGATTTCCACTCCGGGGTTACGTTACCAAACAAAATTGTCGCAGTTGTGTCTCCAAAAATCCACATGTCTTCGAGGAGAAGCTAATGCATCCACCACGAGTTACTCTTGGTGCGGTTTTTGGCATGGCGGCATCATAGGCCAATTTTTCTTCGAAAATGAGAAAGGAACCGCCGAAACCGTCAATGGCGAGCTTTATCGTGCCATACTCAGCAATTTTTTGTTCCCAAAAGTTGAAGACAGGACGGTGCTACGACCCACACTGCCAACGTCGCAAACTATCTTTTACGCACTGTGTTCAAAACCCGCATAATCAGCCGAAACTAGGAAGTCCATTGGCCGCCTCGCAGAAGCGATTTGAACCCGTTAGACTATTATCTCCGGAGTGCAGTAAAACATAAGTGCTACGCAAACAATCCCGAGTCCTTAGAGGCGTTAAAACATGAAATAGAGGCCCAATGAAGGCATAGGCTCACACGCTCTGATTGGGACCTGAAGTGGTACACCGGTTCCGAACGGTATTTTGACAAGCATTTTCCTTGCAATTTACCCGATAGTCGATCTCAAAATTGAGGGGGACGAATTGCCAATAAAGGATGTTTATAAAATGCATAGTTGCCCATTTTCTCATATAAACCGAAACCGGGATTTACCGGTTTTTTTCAATTTTTTAATGCTTCAGAAAGTCCACCTTATTGGTCGACTTCTAAACCTTAATAAATTTTGCACGTAAGTTTTTTGGTACTAAATATAAAAATATTCATAGGTTTAAAATTCGCGATTAATAGGTTTGTAAATTGTCTGATTAATCGAGTAACAATTTATGGAATGGAAACAATAGTAACACACGTTCTGATACTCGATGGTCATTATCTGTTATATAATGTCTGTGTGGTACTCCTGTTCATGAAGATGCGGGCCGGAGAAGGAAACGAAATGTGTACTAGCCTTAAGGTACGTACATTAGGGCGGCTCAATTTGTATGGGTCCAAAAAACTACAACGAGTATTGCATAAACGTAATCTACGGCAAATTCTAAGAAATTTTAACAAGAAACCATGGTTCTAAAATCAAAACCGAGCCCACGATTTTTCACTGGAAAATTTGTATATTAGCGTAAAAAATCGACCCCAAAACCATACTTTTGAAACTTGATAAACTTCGATTTCGATGACATATATTCTACTCATTGCTGCCGTTACAATGACGTTCATTTTAGGTGGAAGCTCCACACGGTTCATGTTTTATAGCTGTGTGAAGTTGTGTGAAGATACCTGTGTTAATGTTAGAATAACTTTTGTGATTCTATTTGGTTAAGATTAAGTTAATGACTTGTTACGCTAGGTCTGTCTGCGTACTGATAATTTGTAACAATTTGTACAGATTGTTACTTGATGTTGTCCGTTTACCCCCAAAAGCCAGTAACGAGAGAGATTAGTTTGACAGTTCGACGATAGAGAACTTACAAGTTTTTTCTGGAGTTTTTTTTAGGCCAGTAAGATTTTGCAAGTTCGAACATATGTTTTAAAAACTGTTCCGATCGGTTAAGCCGGGTATTCGAAAATTCGAAGTTTTGACAATTCAGCATTCGGTTTTACAAATAGAAAACGCTTTATAGGTTTTCGGGTTTGAACACTAGTCCTGACCCACTGTTAAGCATCTATTGAACTTACTAAGGGTTTGCTTGTGTTTTTTTTTTAGAACAGTTGGTGCAATGATTAGCATGCGCTACTCTTGTACATAAGAGCGTGGTTTCAATCCCCGCTTGACCATTTTTTCTTTCGTTCGGCCTCTCAAAGTACACTCAACCAAAAAACGTCTTAAAATCAAAAATATTTGCTATGAATCAAAAATAATCTGAATGATTTTCTGCCAAAGACGTTTCTACTAATATCAAAAAGATGCCTGTTAATCTTCTCGGTCGACTAAAAGAAAAAAAGTATTTACAGTTATGCAGAAGGCGACCGAGACGTTTAAAAGGAAACATTTTTAATTCAAAAATTGTTCTTTTTGAAAGGCTCCGGTGACAAAATAAAAAAAAATTACAGTTAATTTTGAACCGAGCCTTTCAAAAAGAACCATTTTTCAATTTAAAAAAACGTTCTTAATTCAAAACTGTTCCATTTTGATTTTAAAACAATATTTTTATTTTAAGTACAATACATTTTTGATTGGAAAATATAAATTTTTAATTCAATTTCATTATTTTCATACCAAAAATTTAATTTTAAATAAAAGAAAGTTGTTCCATTTTGATTTTAAAACAATATTTTTATTTTAAGTACAATACATTTTTGATTGGAAAATATAAATTTTTAATTCAATTTCGTTATTTTCATACCAAAAATTTAATTTTAAATAAAAGAAAGTATATATGAACATAGTTATAAAATGAAGTGAATAACTAAATTTAAATAATTATTAATATATTTTAATGCAAATTTAACACCAAATTATACATATTAATTAATTAATTAATTAATTATTAAATTTAATAACTCACACTGCATCTTTCCACTTTGACACTCACAGATTAAATGAACAAGAGGAGTGGCGGCTTATGACCGAACCGAAAGCTGATTGAATGGACGAAAACAGTTTTAAAGACTTTTGTCGAACTTATTGTTGACATATATATGTATAAGTGTGTGTGTATACTCGTGTTCATGGTATAATGATGTAGATGGTAATATCGGAATGACGTTTTTTTTTGTTTTTTTTTTTTCATTTCTTTCATTGAGTTGTTTGTTTTTTTTTCATTTCTTTCATTGCGTATACCAACAACAACTTCTCCTGCCTCTTGCATTTTCTTGCTGTTGTCAACGCAGTGTGTGTGTGGTTTTGTGTATGGTTTGTTTACAAAAAAAACGCCTCGGTCTCGGTCGCTTTCTGCATAACTGTTAATATTTTTTTTATTTTAGTCGACCGAGAAGATTAAAAGGCATCTTTTTGAAATAAAAATAATCATGTTGATATAAGTACATGTGTGCTTCTTTTTAAAATAATTCCATTAAGTTAAAAACGAGCATTTCTAATTTTGCCTGTCTTCGAAAAATACAACAAAATTTTCACTGTTAGTTGAATTTATTATGTTTGTTGTTCATTTCGACCGAGCAATTTAAAAAAAAAAGTTTTTAATTCCAAAAGAATACCTTCATTTCTAAAATGTTCTGTTTACATCGACAAAATTATTTTTAATTTGAAAATATAATTTTTAAATTTGATTTCTGCTACAACAACCACATGAAAACAACAATAAAAATGATGAATATTTTCATTTTAAAAATAAAATTCTTATATTTAAAATGCGAAATTTCTCTGTGTGTAGAACGGTTCGGATTCGTTGTAAAACCTACAGTAAAACCTGTGCTCGCAGATCTTTAGGAGTTGTCCTATTCCTTCTTATAATTTGTGTGGCTACAGACTGTATAGCGAATTTCGCATCGCCAAAATATGAAGGGGTAAGTGTGAGGGTAGAGCGCACAAATTCATGTTAACATTGCGTCACTGAAGGTTACACCAGAAATTAACAAATAATTAAAGTTTTCTAGTCATCTCTTTGGCGGTAATTATTCAAGTTGCTAAGTGCTTGCTTTATTATACTTTAATCTTCCATATACATACATACATAGATCCATAAAATATTATCAGGGACAACACACATGTAATAAAGTTATTAGATAATTGAGGGTGCATCTATCAGGGCGTGCGTCATTTACCACAATTGGATTATTAACACATTTCTGAGTAACCTAATTGTTCATTTGTTAATTGGGTTTCAGTAAACTGTTTTTGTTTTTCAGTGAAAATCGCCACATCAACAAATATCCAAATAATAACAAGTAAATAAGTAACTACACCATGTTACGAAAGTCTACATACGACTGTAATTTCTTCAATATTTTCGAAAAAAAAGATAATTAGGATAGTTTATACCCAACTTACTTTTTATTTTCAATAAAAAAAAATTACATATTGCTTTCACAAGAATTAACCTAAATCTCAAAATAACAAAAAAGATCATGACTATACATTTTCAAAAGTCTACATTTATTTATTTATTTATTTATTTACTCAGCTAAAAACAGCTGGATAATATAATTTTACAAATCTTCAGTTACAAACTAAATACAAAACTAAAGTATATTAATTAAATTTAAACAGTAATCAGGAACAAAATTAAAAAACAAATAGTAATAAATTCATGCAGGAGGTAATAGATTGAACATGGACGATATTAACAGAATTATTATATAAGTACATAAAGACTGCTATGAAGGTAAGAATGATATGAATGGAATAGGAATGCAAAAAGAAAAAACAGTAACAAATGAAGTTGCAACAGATGCAGGAGGATAGAAAGAGTAGGAACTGGTGAAGTATGTGGAGCAGGAACAAATGAAGTAAAAACATATGACATATGGAACAGGTAAAGCAGGAACAGATGGAGCTGGAACAGTTGTAGCAGGACTGAGGAAGCAGGAACTGATGAGGCAGGAGCAGATGAAGCAGGAACAGATGACACGGGAACAGATTAAGCAGGAACAGATGAAGAAGGACAGATGAAGCAGGAACTGATGAAGCAGGAACAGATGAAGGCGGAATAGATAGAGTAAGAACATATGAAGCAGGAATATGATGCAGGAGAAACAGGAACAGGTGAAGCAAGAACAGATGACACATGCAAAGATAAAGCAGGAACAGATGGAGCAGGAACAGATGTAGCAGGACAGATGAAGTAGGAACTGATGAAGCAGGAACAAAGAAGCGGGAACAGATGAAACAGAATTAGCAGGAACAGATGAAAAAGGACAGAATAAGCAGGATTTGATGAAACGGGTGAAGCAGGAACAGATAAAGCAAGGACAGTGTCACAGGAACAGATGAAGCAGGAACAGATACAGCAGGAACATATTCTCTAGAAGCTCTAAGAGGAACATTAAAGTTCAGTGAAGAGACCAAATATGCTGAATTAATTTCTCTGTTGATTAGTTTAACCATAAAACATACAGACAACATTGCCCTACAACGCTCTATAGTAGGTAAATCAATGAGTTGTAATCTATGAATACAGGGAGGTAGGTTCGAAGATGAAACCCAACAAAGATTGCGTAAAGCAAAAAGTAAAACTGCTTCTGAACAGATTCGATTCTATCAATATAGCACCTATAATGTGGAAGCCAAACTATTGAACCGTACTCAAGAATCGGCCTTACAAGACATACGGCATAGAAATAATCAAAAAAAAATGGAAAATTAATACTAGCTTAGTTCCTTTACTTTACCGCGGGAACCCAAATTTACCCAAAAGCGTTCCCGTACGCAAAAATTGGGTAAATGAGAGCGACTTTTTGTTTCTCTTAATGTCAAAATGCGTTTCTCTTTTTCCCAAAGTTACCCAAACATTTTCTTCGGGTAAGTTTGGGTAAAGTGTCAAACAATCAGCTGTCCGAAACGTCAACATTAAAACATATGTATTATTTGTGAAAAAACAACACAAGTGAAAAAAAATTATTGAATTTACAATTTTATTAACTTGAAAAGTGATTGCTTTGAGACTGCTTATTTAAAGAAGATGAGAAGTGTGCAAATGAACAGTGAAAATTAACATGATGTGCTCGATTTGTTGTCAAGCATATGTTTTGTGTTGTGACATTTGTTTTCGGGTAAGAAAAGTGGTTTTTTGCGTTCCTTTACTTTTGGGTAAATTTGAGTATTTGACAGTGAATTTTGCTTTTACTCTCATTTACCCGAAAAGTAAAGGAACAAAGCTAATGTTTTGGGCCACCATTTGCTTTTATTACTTCTTTTAGACGAGAAGGCATGTACGAGTATAAGGCTAGTTTTTTGTTATTTATGGGGAAATTTTTGACCATTCTTCAACCAACACTGTTTTCTCTTTACTTAACCCTCGTTTGCAAATGTGCCCACAAATGCTCAATCACGTTGTGATCTGGAGATTGCGGAGGGTGATCCAGCTTTGATCGCACATTATACAGCAGCCATTCTTTAACCAAGCCAGACCTTTGCTTGGGATCGTTGTCATGCATGAACATATAATTTCCGGTTAATTGGAGTTTTTCAATACTTGGTACGAAATGTGTTTTTAAAATGTCAATATACATGCGCCGATATATTATCCCTTCTATAAACCGCAGTTCGCCAACTCCGCTTCGATCAGTCGAATTATTAAAAAAACCATCCCATAAAAAACAAATTATTTGACTATAAATTCTTTATACGCCCCTCTGTCCAATCCCGCCAATATTTGCAGCAGATCTTAGAATATGTACACCTAACCAACATACCCAATTTTGTTCAAATACTGTGAACAGGAGCAGAAATAATGGATTTTTAATTTGTGATTTGTATGGGAGGTACCACGCCCCTTTATCCAATCCCGCCCTTATTTTGATAGTTTGTTTTTGTCGACATTAGTTTGCCTGCGAAGCTTCAGCTCGATTGAATCACGGGAAAAGGGTTAAAAATCAGTCCAAAGTTTTTTTCGGCATACATACATGCATACAGACAGGTGAAGTTAATATAATAAAGAATTTAAAAAGACTTGGGACTTGGTTGGAGCTTTCAAACGGCGTGCAGGACATTTGTTGACTGCAACTTTAAAACAAAAATAGGATAGAAAAATCCAAACGTCTTTTGGTGAAGCACAAACAATATGATAGGGTTTATGCACGATCATCTAAAGAAGCATCTGAGCTCATCCCTCGGGTCGAAAAGGGTCATCATCCAGCTGCAGTCATAGTTTGGTGGGGTGTCTCTTATGATTGGGTATCTGACTTGCATTTCTGTGGACAAGGGGTCAAAACATCGGCCAATGTTTACTAAGAAACCGTTTTGGAAGCAGTTGTGAAGCCGCTAAATAATTCCTTGTTCTAAAACCCAGCAAGATTCAGCGCCAGCTCATAAGGCTAAAAGACACAAAACTGGCTTCAAACAATTTGCCAGCTTTTATATGCTCTGAAGAATGGCCCTCTGGCAGCCCTCATCTGAACCCTCTGGATTACAAATTGTGGACCCTGTTAGAGGACATGGTCTGCCACAAAAGATACCCCAACATTGATTCTCTTAAGACAGCTCTGGTTCGTGCTGTATACAATTTTCCAATTGATGAGCTGCATGCAGCTATTAATGATTGACCAGTGCGACTTAAGGCGTGCGTGAAAGCCAAGGGCGAACATTTTGAATGAAACTTAGCGTTTTGTATACAATACATACCAATAAATATATACAAAAAAGTTGGTCCAAAAACATTCATTAGTTTTTGTTTTATAGCCCAAAATATAAGTAACAGTATTTATGTCCCTACCAAGTATAAGTCTCTTTTTTCTGTTCACTTCACTTATTAGAGGTTTCTTCCTTGCCATTCTGGAGGCTAAGCCTGCCTTTTTCAAGCAACGCCGGATACATTGAGCATGTACTTCAATTCCGTCGGCCTCACGCAATGTTTTGGCTAGTTTGACAATACTAATTTTCGGGTTTTTAGCAACGCTCCGCACTATTTCGCTCATCAAGTTTGCTAGGCCGACCACATCTTGTCATACTCTGGTACGATCCAGTAATATTGTAATTTTTAATTATTGTTTGGACAGTAGCCTTACTCAATACCAAAATTTCACCAACTTTTGAAAACGAATTCCCTCATGTTTAAGTTTTACAACCACTTTACGTAGTTGAGGAGAAATTGATTTTCTTGTGGACATTGAAAGGCAAATATTTTCCAACACTTTTACTAGAAGCACACAATTTAACTTTGATCTTTCTTTTCTTAAAGCAATTGAACTACTACTAAAGAAGACGTGCCAGTGAGCGACCACACTACAATATTTACAGAGGTGCTTTGTCGGTTTTAACATTTAAAAATTTGACAGAATAGGCATGGTAGAATTTGCCTCTGCATTAAGGTGGTATATTTTATAAATAATATATTAAAATTAAAAAATATTGAAATTATCCTATTTTTTGACTATATACATACATACAATCGCCAGAGTATGTGGACTTTTGTAACATGGTGTATTTTTCTTATAAAGTCATGAATTATTGGCTTATACGTACATATGATGTCTACTGTATGCAACACAGATGCATGTATTTTCGTGTATGCAGGTTTGTATATTGCCTGAGGTGTCACCCTTTAAGAAATCGTATTCAATTAACAGTATAAACCGTGACAAAAAGAAGATGAAGGTTTTCAACCAGAAAAATGTCAGTATGTCAACCAGCAACACAGCTAAATGATGCTGATACATACAAAAATAGAATAAGCATTTCCCCCACTTTCCACCTTTTGACAGTCCGTCATCCACAACTAATTTTGTCTTATGCACCCAGACAGCCAGATTCCGACCGAAAGTAGGCCTGCTGGTTGACTGACTGACTGAGTGAGCGATTGAATGAATTCTGCCTTTATTTGTAATAAATACAAATATATTTTACGTATAGTTTTGTTTTATGCATACATTTGTTTGAATATGGAAATGTGAACAAATACTACACACAGTGATGGCCAATAAATAGTCCAGATAAAAAAAATCAATGAAAGATTCCTCGTTTCTGCTCGTTTCTTTGTTGCAAGACATTGTTTAAATTTTGATAAACGGGTAGGCTGCCAAACAGACTTGGATAAAGCAGAGTAAAAACTGGGAATTGCAAAGATAGCGACACATCGAATTTAAATGCGTTTTAAACATTATAAGAAAAATGTTTTTTTCTTAAAATCATCTCAACAATTTACGGTCAGTAACTCTTAAGCTGTTAATGATTGTATGTTACATCCCAAAGCAATATTGTTCCAAAGAGTCAAATAAATATCTTTTGGGAACATTTTTTTCAGAAAAAATTACAGCTGGTAAGAGGTTTAGTGCAATTAGTTTTGAAAAGTTTTCTACACCTTCGTAAATAATTCATAAATTCATAGTCACAATCATAGAGTAATGACGTTTAGAGACGCCAACTCTCTCAGTAAATGTATGACATTTGGTGTGTTGCAGATGGGCGGTTGGATGTTGGAAAGTATTGCTTTAATAATACCAGATAGAGGCAATGGCTCAAAACCATCCAACCATAAATCAGCAACGGCATTTCGATTTGTGCGTTAAAATTTTTGTGTAAATACACCACAAACATATACATACTAACAATAAAATATATCAAAAATGTCCAAAATACGTTTAAATTTCAGTTTTTCATCAAAACGACATGAACAATTTAAGTCAACAATTTTTTGTAATTCCACCGTGTGTAAGCCAATTTACGTCAAATAACTCTATCGCACCGACCGTACCACGAATAGTGTGAAAGCAAATGTCAGATGAGAACAATGACAGCTCTATACGTCATTATTCTACAAAATAATAATATCTCTTAGAAAAATTAATCAGACCTTGAAAGATTGTTGTGTGAACTTCTCATTCATTCATTAACATTCAAAATAACTGACATTGGTATTTTTATTTTGCAATGAGTCAAAAAGAATATTTGTTTCTATTTCTTGGCCAATATATAGTGATTGTATCTTTTAACTAACAGCAATATTCTAGTTAAAGGATCAGTAAGCAAATCTTTAAACAGCATTCAGTTATACAGCGAATTCGAAGTTTTCGATAACTCAACCACCAAGCATATGTTCTGCCTAAAACGAATCGCGGTATACCTGAACATACACGCTAAAGAATAACGTGCTCTGTAACATATTATCCCAAACATATAGTGCAGGAGCCATGTATATGTTTGGAACTTACTCCAAACATTCACATGTTTACAAATCCCTAACTCACTTGTATTTAAATGCAAACATTGGCATGTTTACTGACAAACATGTCCATATACTTACGTGGAATCATTCGCGTGTTTTCTCTCAAACCTCCAAATACATACTTCTGTGGAAATGTGCGTATTTCAATATATATATATATATTATTTATTATAATCAATTTTAGTAATATAAATCTACATTTATAAACAATTAATAAAAAAAATTAAAAGATTTAAAACGACCCTTTTTACATTTACTTGCATTGCATCATAGATAAATAGAAAAGCGCCGATATGCCTCTCTTCGTGTTCTCTTGATGACGACGAAGTAGTAGGCCATTTCATCGAGTTCGAATTACTTTTGTAAGTTACTCTTTGGTTGGGCCAATACGGACAGAAATAAAAGTGAATGCGTATTTTCGTTCGATGCAAACAACATAAAACATAATTTAGCTTTGATTAGTATCAATCAAACAGTTTAAAACTTAGTTTACTGCATGGTCTATAATCTGTATGTCTTCTTTGGTCTCTCATTCTACATTATTTCCCTAGTACCATTTCGATCAGCTGTGCCATAGAAACCCCCTGGACAGACAGAGGGTTGCAATGGTCGGTGGTGCAATGGTTAGCGCGCGGCTCTTGTACATGAGAACGTGGGTTCGATCCCTGCTCAGACCACCTTACATTTCTTTCGACTGCGGTCACCTCGCTTAGTGCTGGCGACACTATCGAAAATGCTTCTCAAAATACCGTTCGGAACCGGTGTCAAACTGTAGGTCCCAATCAGTGAGTGTAAAACTAGAAAGCGCACATCTCACTGATTGTGAGAAGCTGTCCCCAATCCCTTCATGGGATGTTATGGGACACCATCTTTTTTATCGGTCAAGTGGGCTCTGTCATTGTTGATTACGATTTGTGCTATTTTCATCGCATTGTCAATAGTTATGACGAAAACTTCGGGCGATATGTTCTCGCACTTGTGTCGGGTTTGAGAGCTTCCAGGGTCAGTGGCTTGTTCACACAGATTCTCACCTCAGAAATCCCCAAAGAAAGGAGTCTGGAACTATCAAATTGGGTGATTTTGTTGACCACTTCAAATCGCTAAAACGAGAAATTTAGTGATCCTGAACGCATCCTTATAAATGTCCATTGTCGCAAGAGCTGTGTGTGCAGTTGCACAGATAGTTGAAATGGTAGTTGGAATTTGATAGAGAACAAAGCGAAAAGCAACTAGAAGCAAACCAAGCATAAATAGTGTTTGATCCATAGAGTAATCTCAGACTAGAGAGAATATTTGGCTCATATGACGTTTCCTTTCCCACTCTTCGTGATGCGGTCGGTGTGATAGAGAAATGTTTGACGAAAAGTGACATACACCAGGTGGAATTACAATAACTTCTTGCTTTAATTTTTCATGCCATTTTGGTGAAAAACTGTGAAATTTAAATGTGTTTTAAACTTTTTTATTGACTGTTATTGTTAGCATACATTTGTGTTGTATTTAACACAATAATTTTAACACACAAAACGAAATGCCGTTGTTCTTATTTTGTTCATCGTTTTGAACCATTGCCACTATCTGGTATTAGTAAAGCAATTCTTTTCAACATCAAACGTAAATATCACACCAGGCCAAATGTCATACATTTGATGGGAGAACTAGTAGATCTACTATAAGTATTAATCAGTTTGATCATACAGCAATAAATATAGTCATCAATTTGCTCAACTCCCTCAGCAGAATGCGATTCTACTGAGACAAATACATAATGCAGAGAAGTGGTGTCTCTATATTCCCAACATATTCTGGACATCTACGGCAACATTTCCGTCCTTATCCTTACAAAATGACCTTGTAAGCTTGCAAAAATTGTATTTTGGCAAGTAATTTTGTAATTAATCAGAAATCTGTGGTATAAAAGCCATTAAAATATACAAATGTGTATAATCTGCAGCAAATCAGGCCCTTGAAAATTCATTATTTTTGCTTTGGATGATATCCTTATTCTATTGGAAATATATCTTCTTCTTTATATATATAATTCTACTGCACGTGTGTTTGTGACTGAACTCCTCCTAAATTTCTGGACCGATTTGAATAAATTTTTTTGTATGCGTTTGGGTGGCGCCCTGGGTGGTTTAGATTTACTATTCGGTCCAATTGGACAAAGGGGCGTGGTACCTCCCATACAAATCGCTTGAAATATTATGCAGGACAACGTCTGCCGGGTCAGCTAGTATAAATATATAAACGTAACTTGATATGGAATTCGTTTGATTATGAAACAGAATTTAATCTCCTCCCAAGGAAATTGTGTTTAAATTTCTCTGGACCATTACATTCTTCCTTTTGCAATATATGATGCTTTTAAAGTTTTGATGTAATGGAACCTTTAGTTTTTTCTGTCATCCACTGTTTATATATATCGCTCGTAACCTGTCAACAACAATTTCATTCAGAAACCAACATATGAATGTTCTACATTGAAAACATTACAAGATACAACAACAATGCATTTCTTGTCATCATCATTATCGTCAAAAGCAGAATAAGTTTTAACATCAATATCACTGAATAACCGAGTACTCACGCGAGTGTAACAATAATATGACAATGTGACACATTGAACTTTTTGTTTCACTTTCTCAGATTCGCCACTCATCTTCCACATAATCACATGTACACCAATATCTCCTCAAGTATTTAATTTCTCTTACGCAATGCTCATTATCATCGGTTTTCATTATAATTATGAAGAGTAAGAAACGTCTGTGGATTGCCTGATATAACGATGATAGTGTTAATTAACAAATAAAAATTGTACGATAATTACACAGTGAGCTGATTATTGCAATGAAGGCTTTGACATACCGTCAAATTCCGCAAACTGCGTTTTAATTCTCATTTGTATTGGGATGTTGATGTAAGAGATAGCATTGACAAATTAATTCGTTGTAGGCACACAAATGTGCGAAAGGCTAAAACCAATTGTTGCATTGGATGTTACCTGCAATTAGCTTAAGCATATGTAATCACTTTTCTCAATACCATGCTGCTAAAATTGAAAATTTTTGGAAGAGAAGAGATACCACGTTTGGATTCCAAGCCATTTGTTAAAATTCTAATTCACATTTCAAACTTTAACATGTTTATCACTTTATCTTCCGAGTAAATTTGTACTTAATTTTTTTGATTAGTTAAATAATGGACTGAAATACCGCGAGGTCCAAAACTGGCTGGCGGCAAACCCTGCGATGCCATTTTAGCAGAGTAAAAATATGGATACAATCGAAACTCGACATGATGTCAGGTCCAGCGTTGCTACTTGGGCAATATAAGAGGCAAAACTTCCGAATGTAATGATGACCTCAGGCAATCCGATTTATCTAATAAACAAGTCTTTACCTTAGTCGAGGGTGTAGAGCAACATTTCCCAACTTCCAAATATACATTTTACGATCGTCAACAAGCTCATAAGGTTATCCATAGAAATGGTAATATCGCCTGCTAGAAAGCCTAATATTGAACTGCGGTCTAAGATATATTAGTGTAGTATTCGTATGTAGTGTACAGAATGTTTTCAATATGCTTATACGTTCAGATCCAAGGCCGATTTAAACCAGTAGCGGTTATAGATTAGTGGTCGGTACTTTCTTAAGGATAGTTAGGTTAGACTAGGTAGAAGTGGCTGTCACCATTGAAACACTTAGGCCAATAAGGACCGGTATGATACCATGGGACGTCATATTTATGGGGCCGTATGGTGGCCGTCGGTGGTGCAATGGTAGTGTGCGCGGCTATTGCGCATGAGAACGTGGATTCGATCGCTGCTCTGACCACCTTCAAATTTCTTTCCACGGCGGTCTCCTTGTTTAGTGACGGCGACACTGTCGAGTATTTTGCCATGAAAAAGATTCTCAAAATACCGTTCGGAACTGGTGTAAAAGTGTAGGTCCCAATTAGTGAGTGCAAAACTAGAACGCGCACAGCTCACTGGTTGAACCCATTTATTTATTTATGGTGCCGACATTTCAGGATTTGTACGAATTAGTACTCTGCAACGAGCTGCTAAGATCATTCAGCTTAACTTGTGTGAATGTTTGTTAGATCCAACATAAAATAAGATCCTAGATATAGTCTCCTACTCACACAAAATGCCGGTCAGTATCATATGAATTGTTCGACGCTCCCCACAGTTCCCCCACAGCTTTTTCAGTAATCATGAGCTGTGATTCCAAGTCTATAAGTAAATGTCTGTCTGTCTAATAAACAGTGTCCAATGATCACAGCCAATAGCATAGACATATCTTGTCTATGAATTGATATCAAGTACAGACTGTAATTCAGGCCATACCAGCCTCGTGATCCTGTGTTTTGTGCCTTCTATTCAAACGCTCCATATCCAGTGGAACATGTAAAGTAGTCTCTAATCTCTCCAGCTTATCTGCTCTATGGTTCCCTGGAATGTTTCTGTAAAAGGTGAATATCGAACTTCTTGGCCACCTCATTTAGAGCTGCACGGCAGTTGTGGGCAGTTCTTAAACAACAGATTATAGATATTTTATAGCAGCCTGACTGTCAGAGTAGATGGTGATACCCCGCGGTGATGACATTTCGTTCCAGCCAAAGGGCAACTTCTCCGATGGCCATAACTTCTGCCTGAAAGACACTACAATGGTCTGGTAGCCTTTGTGAAAGGTCTAAACCCAGTTCTTTAGAATAGACTCCAAACCTAGTTAGGAGCCATCAGTGTTATAGTTAGGAGCCATCAGTGTAGAAGCCTAAATACCTTCTATAACCTGGTATACGTCCCTTCCAGACCTGCCTGTCCGAGGTATGAGTTTAGACATATCCCATGACAATATGGGCTTTTGACCATTACGAGGAAAATCTTAGACGGATTGCCGACGTTGCAGTCATTTGCATTCCTAACAAATCTAGTGGTAACAAGTAGAAATGTGAAGGGCATTCGTGTTACACACCATTTCCATTCTCTTGACTTTTGTCAACAGAAGTGGAATTTTCCAGTGCTGGCCACCAAACGCTAATGCCATAGAGCAATAACGGGTGGGTAATAACTGTATATATCCAGTAAACTCTTTTCGGGGATAGGCCCCATCGTCAAACTAATCGCGTTTTTGTTTCTAAAATATAATTTTGCCCTTGTATGAGGCAATATTTAAAATATGTTGCCTTCACCCCTTCAAAGTTGTACCTTTTTAGGGTGAGAAAAGAACATAGAAATGTTTCGTTTTCTCATAGCTGTATTCTTCCTTTTGGGTTTTGAACATGTTATGTTTACCTCGCTAAACAAAAATTTTCGACCACTTTATGTGAAGACCTAAGCGATATTGAGCGATTATAAGCGACTTCTTTCAAACTGGCCGACCAAAAACCAATACCATATGTATTTTTGGTTGCTCCCGCTAAACTAATGTTTCGACCACTTCGTTTGAGAAGTTAAGCGATTTTAACTGAATCAGCTCCTTTACGCAAATTTCTACATCACATAGAGCCAAAATCTTAATATATGACACCTTCTGGTTCCTGGCAAAGAGTACGAGATCGGTTTTCTCTGGATTTACACCTAGCCCATTCCCCATAGCCCACTTATAGAGTCTCCTGAACAAGTTCTGAAGTACATGTCTGCATGGGGAAGGGTATTTTCTCTACACGTGATCCCTCCAGCTCCAGCAAAATACTATTCCAGAGAAGTGGATATAAGATTACCCCATAGGATGTTCCTCTTATTCACATTTCGAGTCAAAGTCGTGTGACCCAGGAGACGAGGTTATTTATGCGACTTCTCGTAAGTAATAAAAAATTGAATGATCCGCTGATTTTTGTCACGATATTTCACGCAACGTGCGAGATGACGTGGTTGTTCGGTGAGTCCAAACTTATGTCTTCGGGCCAGTTTCCAGGAAAGAGTGTGTTAGGTAGGAGATCTAACGAGTCATCACTCGATGTCGTCCATTGCCCGTTTTATTCTTTGTGATATCCCAGAGATGTGGGAGCCGTCGAGAAGACTTTGCGCAGTCTGGAATGGAAGTTCAGATGCGTTTACATAGCCTTTTCAGAAAAGTTTCCATGACTTTCTCTTTGAAGGTCTTAACTCTTTCTTATCTTTTTTAAATTCAATTTTGTACACAGTTCAGTCTGTCTCCGTCCTTGAGGACTTTACCCTTGCGATTTGCGGGTCATTGTTCTACTACGGAGGTTTTTCTTTACCCCGGTCAGAACCAGTTGGTTATGCGGAATAAAGTGATCTGTTAAAAACTGAGATTAGAGCGTCGGTAAGATCGGCAACCTCATTGGTATTAGCTGGTTCGGAGAGATGAATGGTTTTCATCAAATTGTTAAGACATGGTTTGTTTTACGAACGATTCTTGGAACCGACAGTGGCGATGTTCTGCGAGAGGCAAAACTATGTAACGATGGACGGAAAACCAATGCTCACTCCTCACCTTCCAACCTTGATCAATTCAAAGGTACCTGTGCTGCAAAGGCGCTTGAACTTGTATATCTTTAGTAAGAAAGGTGGGCTCATTGCCTTGTTACTTACATAAAGGTTAGTGGACGAAACATACTTCCCTACCATTTATGTTGTCACTTCCCCAAATTGTGTGGTTCGCATTGACGTCCGCACAAAGAACAGTCCTCCGCCTCCACAATTAGTTTTCTCAGAAGAAGCGACGAGCGTGGTCCAGTATATTCATAGGGCATACAGGCTGACACTAACCAGATGTTGCCAGACTGGTAGCGATAACGTGTCTATCGCAATAGTTAGATTAAAGAAATATATTCAAATGTTTCTTGGCAAGTATACACGTTCTCGACGTGCATAAGGCTTTGAAAACGAGAAGCTTGTAATCAGGGGTCTTCAATCCCCATATTCTGCCGTGATTTGACGAGGGTTCTTTTATGAAGACGACATCGGCTCCATATTTCTGTAATTGGTGCAGGAGATCTGCAGAAGTAGCTTTCGAATGTTGCATGTTTATTTGTAGTAGTATAATCATGTATAGCTACGTCTCTCACGTCAGTACCTTCCAGAACTTTATCTGAATGCTTATCAATCAATGAGCTTTGATTTGGTTAATGAAGTATCATACCCGCAATATGCATAGGGTCAGTCACATCTGTATTTACCGCAGCTACGTCCCTCTCTCTTGTGGTTCTGATCTCGTCGATGTCTTCCAGGGGGCTACTTTGGGGACTCGTCACTGAGCTTAGATTCGGACCAGGGTTAGTCGCATCAGGTTCTTGTTTTCCACCCAGCCCATTTTAGTAGATTAACCCAAAATCTTTTTTTTGAATTATTCGCTCAAAATACTCCAACCATACAGTACGATTATCAAGAAGTTGTCCAATGTAAGCATTTCATTGTTTTAACTCGCATGTAAAGAAGAATTAAAAAAATGCTTTTGGGTTATTCTACTAAAATGGGTATAACTCTTGTATTTCTGTATGGATTTCTTTGGTATGTATCTTAATTCTTGAAGAACAGTCCAGTGTATTATATAGGAAAATAAAAAAATCTATTTTTTTTTATTTTTTATGATAAAATAAAAATGAAAAATATTTGATTTTTTGCAAAAAAAAAAATTCCAAATTTGAAATGTTAAATTCAATAAGTTCTCAACCAAGCATTCTGATTTGAAATATTTTCACTCATTTCAAAGGTATTTTTATGGACATTTTTTAAAGATAAATTTCCAGAAAATCGATGAAGGGAATCCTTAGAAAATTCAATTAAAATGAACGTACCATTTTGAAAAACAAGAAATTTAAAAAAAAAATGTACCATTAAAAATGTTTGTTGTTGTTTTTTTTAATAAGGCTGCTAAACTACGTCAAAAAATTGGGTTGGCATTTATGGTTGAAAAGTCATGTTGCATAGTGTAATCTGTAAATGTCTACTTAACTGGAGAAAATTGGAGAGGTTGCCACGCCCATTCTGGTACCTCCCATACAAAAGCTTCGGGGTCGTCCGGGTTGTCAACGCAATAAGTCACGTAAAACACTTCCGATCTTAATGAAATTGGGTTATAGGCTTCATGTCTTCTAACGCGAGTCACCAAGTAAGACAAGGGTAATTTTGCCACGCCCATGTTGGTGCCTCCCATATATACTTATAAGTTGTGCGGCAGCTGATTGTTCGGCAAGATAACTCCCGCAAAACCGAACCAATCCTTATGAAATTTGGTACCAGGCAAAATTTAATCAAATGCTACTCTTCTATGGAAATTCAGTTGTTTTGCCACGCTTATTCTGGTACCCCTCATACAAAATCTTGGTGGTCGTCCGGGTTGTTAATGAGATAAGTCGCGTGAAACACTTGCGATCTTAATGAAATTAGGTTATAGGATTCGTATCATCAAACGCCAGTCACCGATTAAAACAAGGTTGATTTTGCCACACCCTACCAAGATATGTTGTGCTGCCGGCTGGTTGTACAGTAAGATAGATAACTCCCGCAAAACCGAACCAATCTTTATGAAGTTTGGTACTAGACAAAATTTAGTCAAATGCACACAAAAGTTGGGCGGATGACTGGTTGATCGACACGGTAACTCTCGTAGACTACAAGCGATCTTAATGAAATTCGGTACTCGACAATGTTTTCCTAAAAATTAAAGATTAACTACTGTCCACGCCCGTTTTCTTTCCTCCCATACAAAAGTTGGGCGGCTTTCCGGCTGGCCGACTCGATATCTCGCGTATACCACAACCGATCTTAATAAAATTTGTTACTGACCAATATTTTGTGTAATACTGTGTAAAACAGATCAACAACTTCGCCATGCCCATTTTTGTACCTCCCATATAAATATTGGGCGGACAATTGGGTGGTAGTCACGATAACTCCCCATAATCACTTAGGATCGTAATTAAGTTGGATATTGAATAATATTTAGCGCAATACCACTCTGCTATTGAATAGTGACACATTTATTAATATTCAATAGAACTCGGTCGCAGTGGATAACTTCGGGTGGGGTATGTTTAAGTCAGTTGACCCGACTGAAATTTCTGTACTGGTTTAATTATATTCCGGCCTAGAACTGAATAAATACAAAACCGTATATGCCAAAGCCGATAATATTTAAATTTTAAATGGGTAATTAAAATAGCGAATTTTTTTAATATTATTAGACTATAGTTGTGGTTAGAGATCATTAAAGATGTTTTAATCAAGAGTATTGGATACAAAAGAATGAAAACAGAATAAACAATTCATTAACAAATATAATATGTTCAAAGGCAGTTATAAATTAACGAATTGTTAGAAAATTGTATATATTAGTAATCAACATTCAATAGTTTAATATTATAGTGGCAGAATAATTTATTTTCGGTTTGCACTCCATGTAATCTGTATCTTCGTTCCAGCGGCACTGAATAGTTGTTCACTAGCAGTAGCGTTGCTAGGTGAAACACTCAACTATTTTATAGCCGCCGTTTTTAAAATGCGAAAAGGAGAAGACTTCGAATATTTGTATACGAGTATTGTCCAAAACAAATTGTTTTCAGAATTTAAGTTGGTTCCAACTTAGATTTTTTTTGCTTTAATTACTAGATGTCAAAATATTTCAAGGCTCAGCACATATAAAATTTTAAATCCACCCGAAGAATCCTAAAAAGAAAATGTTCGACTTCGGCTAATCGGTTTATTTTTGCCGAATGCACGCGAAATAGATTTTTTAACCGAAGGCCGAAGACGTTTAATCGGTCGAGCTGAAGTACAAAACTCGGCATATGCAATAGAGGCAATGAACCGATTTTTTTTCACTGGCACCAGGCGAGAGGTATTAGATGCCACCATAATAGGGAATACACTCGCCGGAAGCTTATTCCACATACGGACTGTTCGGCCGAAGAATGAATTTTCGCTGTAATGCGTAGTCCGATCCACTGCCCAAGTGCAAATAAACGGATGTGATTCGCTGGATAACCGTGTCGTACCCTAATCTCTGGAATGAGGCCAAGTAACCCAAAGAAACACTCCATGAAAATACCGGTAGAATATCGATACACAGCTAACATTTCGTCGGTGCTCCAAAGAGACAACAGGATTGGGCACACTACTTTCGCTATCAATATCAACACTCTCTTCTGTTCACGGTCCAGAAGCTCCAAGGTGGTCTTAGGCGCCCCAGCCCAAATATGAGAGTTATATTCCATTTTCGGGCGAATATAAGTTGTGTAGATATAAAGGATGTCGGATGGCGTGAATAGTCTTTTACAATTTACTTACTATTTAATAGAGCCTAGTCTCTGAGGGATATATATGTACAAGGTGGACCTAATTTTGTGTGATAATCGCTAACACAAGAAAATCGCAATTCGTGTATTCTCTTCTGTAAATCAATAGATACTAAGATACTAAGGAGAAAACTGTCGATATACAACAAGTGACAATACCTACAGTGGGAATTCGTTCAATTCCCTTCCTTATTTCCCTGAGAACTCGCTTAAAGAGGAGACCTATATATGTAGGTGAACATACTTCTCACCGACCAGAAGTTGCGGGGAAAATTGTTACGCAATCGAGTATTAAAAGGGATATCGGTAGGTTTAACCCCTTTAATCCTCCCGGGCCGGATATGGTATTTCCACTTACTTACCTAAAGGATGAAGGGGCACAAGAGTGAGAGTTATGTTTAATGTGGGAAAATCTCCACATACAGGTCCCAATGACTTTGGGCCTTTAAGATTGCCATCGTTACTGATGAAAACTTTGGAAAGGCTGATACATGGACATTTACGAGCGAGTATAGATTTTAGATTGATATCTGGTGCGCAGCTTGCGTACTTAAAGGCCAGAACTACGGACACAGCGCAGTACGATCGAAATGGTCCCGTGGACCCTTGAGAGGAATATAGTTTTTAAGGGGCTAGTATACGAAATTTTCGCCAAGAATGTAGTCGTGGCCGAAATGGTCAACAGAAGAACTGTTCAAGGAGCTGTCGTATCTCCCCTTCTGCCCAACCTTCGCTAAATGGAATATTGGTCACTCTCGAAAATGCAGGTTAAAATGTTATTGGTTATGTGGACGGTATGAAAGGAGCCAGTATCCCAGTATCCTAAGAGATCTCCACCAGTATAACCTACAGATTTTGAGAAGGTACCGTTTTCCCATTACATCCCATGAAGGGTTTGGGGAGAGCTTCTCCCAACCAGTGAGCTGTGCGCTGTTTAATTTTTCACTCACTGATGGGGACCTACAGTTTTACACCGGTTCCGAACGGTATTTTGAGAAGCTTTTTCATGGCTAAGAACTCGATAGTGTCGCCGTCACTAAGCGAGGTGGCCGTCGTCGAAGGAAATGTAAGGCGGTCAAATGTAGATTTGAGCAGATAGGAGATTGAAAATGGAAATACTCGATGACAGCCCTCTATATCTGTAATGGTCAGTTTTTCAGTCAGGTGGTGATATTCGTTTCTGCTCGGTAGTCGATCTCAAAATTCAAAAAGACTGAATTAAAAATAAACGACATTTACAAAAGGCATAGTTTACCATTTTGTCAAAAAAACCGAAACCGTTTATTAACCGGTTTATACACCTCGGTTTAACCGAAAACCGGTTTCGCTAAAATTGGGATATTCGAAGAAACCGAAAACCGACATATGTGAAAACCCGATTTTTTGTGTACACTAGGCACTACTGACTAGTGTACAGAGAATGGCGATGATGTACACCCCTCCCACAGATGCACTGAATGTAATGTTATACATACATATATGCTCCGGGGACATTATGTGGAAACAGACTACTCCGTTTGCTTTGCCATCAGGTTAAAGCAACTGTCACTTTAGGTCATGATAGGAGTCGGTAGTAGAACAGTGAATATGCCGACTACTACTTTACAGCTTTCACATGAACTGGAACGTGTTGGGTATGGCGGTTTTTTTTCTTTTGTGGTAAAAATTTGCAGGTAAAATTTTGCCAAGATATTTATTATTATCTTTATTTTTAAGATTATTATTTAACAATTGTATCAAACGTGAAGGCTCATATCGCTCATTTCGTGCAAAACGTCAAAATTCAAAATTTTCCGGTTAGCAACTGAGTACTACAATTAATTCCCATATACAAAATGTTTATACTTGTTGTGTGGAAGAATTTTCAAAGTATCATTTTACATTAACTTCAATGTCGATTTCCACGAAACTATTTTTTTTGAGCTGTGACGCTCTTGCACGAAATGGGCGATATGATTATGCTTGGAAGATGGACGAGAAGTGCAGATTGCGCACGCACAACGTAAATCTGACAGACATTGGGTAAACCCAATGTATCAATGCTTGCATCAGACTTGACGGGACACTGCCTGATCGGAAAGCATGCGCTGAGACTGAAGGTCATGGCAAATGTCTTTTGCAGAAGTAGCTACAGTGAGGAAGAGTATTCTGTGTATCCATGACCATGGGCACTAGCCAGTAAGAGGATGTTGGACAGAGAGCCGATAGTATTTTTAATTTCTAAATTTCTAAATTTTAAAAACTAAATGTTTCTGCGACGTAAGCCGTGGTGTAACAATGGACTAACAATTTACAGTCAAGGAAAAAATCTACATACATCCCTTGTTTTAGAGGTTTTAGGAAGTTTGTGAAGAAAATTAAAAAAATGTTTATTTCAATATTTAAGGCATTAATAAATAAGTTTATTTATAAAATAAAAAAACAATTCATTTACATAATAAAAACAGTTGTAACAAAAGCACTGAAAATTCATAGGAAAAAAGTCTACATACAGCCACAAAAAATATATATTATTTCAAAATTTTATATATAAAAACAAAGAAAAGATAACTTTTAGTATTTGGTCAGTCCACCTTGGGCATCAATAACTGCTTGAAGACGACGGGGCATTGATGTCAACAAATTCTCCGTAATATCGGGTGTTATTTTAGCCCATGCACGAATAAGGGCGGTTTTTAATATTTCACGGCTACTAATGTCATATCGTCGTACCAATTTTTCCAAAACGTCCCATATGTGCTCTGGGTTTAAGTGTGGTGACTGGGGTGGCGAATTCAGCTGTCTTGGGGCATAGTAAAGAAGCCAGTCTCGAACAACGTGTGCAGTATGCTTAGGGTCGTTATCTTGTTGGAAAATCCATTGATTTTCCAGGCCTAAACTATCAACAGATGCCTTCAGATTTTGTTCCAATATATTTTTATATTCGTAGCGGTCCATATTACCCTCGACAAAAACCAAACGACCCACACCAGATGACGCAATGGCGCCCCAAACCATAACGTTGCCACCACCATGTTTTACTGTTGGTATTATGTTCTTTGTATCAAGTGCAGTATTTGGTTTTCTCCAAACTTTGGATCGACCATCACTTCCGAAAATGTTATACTTACTTTTGTCAGTAAATAAAGCACGTTTCCAAAAGTCCATACCCTTGTCTAGATGTGCTTTAGCAAAGTCAAGGCGAAGTTTGCGATTTTTCGCTGAAATTAGCGGCTTTTTGCGTGCTACTCTGCTATTAAATCCACTGACGTGTAAAACGTTTATTATTGCTCGTGGAGTAACAATTGTATTGGAACATTTGGCGATGTGTTCCGCCAATTTTTGGAGCACTTATTTTCGGATCCTGGTTGACTACTTTAAGAATACTGCGAACATCGCGTCTCGAAAGCTTCTTAGATCTGCCAGAACGTGGCTTAGTTTCGCTACTATTGGTATTATTATAATTTCTAATGGTCGTCTGGACAGTAGCACGACTTAATTTTACTGTCTTAGCAATTTCTCCATAAGATTTATTTTCCTTGCAGAGATTTACTACCATATTCCGAACTGAAGTATGAATCTCTTTTCGTTTTTCCATTTTCAAGGATAAAAATTCGAATAATACCTTCTTTTTTTGTCACTTTGTCCACTTAAATAATTGTTATGCTTGTAAATGAAATTAATTCAACAAAGTTAACTGTTATTTCCCTTTCTCTGTTATCAATTTTCTATTTGATTTTAGGAGTTGCCACGCAGTATGCAGACTTTTTTCCCGCTAATTATTGTGTTTTTCCCTAATAATTTCCATGTTATATTTTTTTCATATTTTTTCTTCTTCAAATAATCTTTATTTGAAATGACTAAAGTATTGCAATAATATAATTTTCAATTGTCGCTACTAATTCTCTTAAACTTCAAAATCGTAGGTTGTATGTAGACTTTATTCCTTGTCTGTAAATGAGTCGCTATATCGACTTCAAGAATCTCGAAAATAATTTCTCTCACCCACTTATTATACTATGTTTATTATCGCTATATATTATACTTAATTTATTGGGGATTCGTTATTTCTTTTTTTTTTCAGGGTGCCGAATTAAGTAAACCAATTGATAAAAAGTTTTATAAAGGAACAAATCCCAGCTGTCATGACTTTAATGTCGCCTCAGCAACACCAACTGGAGCTCCATTACTGGTGGGTTTTACCACGGGTCAAATACAGTTGGTATCACCTCAACCAGGACCACGTGAATACCGGAAACTCTATAATGAGGATGTAAGTAACGCTATTTTTAATTTTACTTTTAAATAATAAAAGGATTTTATTACATCTTTTAAATGTAATATTTTACATTTATTATTTCTGAAAAGGACACTTTCAATGTAGATATACATATATTGAAAATATTCCGAGGAAGAGGAAAAGTATCGTTTTTTGGACAACTTAGACTTTTCTATATAAAATCTGTCAGAAACACGGTATCAAAAATCTTCTGTGAAAAATGGATTGATTTCACCTTAAGCCACGTTTGGAATATTGAAAACTTATTTTCTGTAGCAAAAATACTACGACCTTTGAAAAGCAATATACTTCACTTACGCGCCCGAATTACGCAAGAGTTGTTATCCCTTCAAGTATTTGCCCCGTGTAGTAGTTACATAGGGCTAAAACAATTCTTTGGCCACGCCGACTCCTACAGAGGCACAATTTTTGAAATGCCAATATATCTATGTTTTTCAACTACAGTCGAACTTCCATAACTCGAATCACCACTATCCCAAAAAAACTTCGACTTACGGAGACTTCGAGTTATATATTTGTATTTTTTATTGGGGAAAAACTCATCATTTCTGGAAGGTTGATGAAAAGTTTCTTCCACCGAAGCCTCGCCATCACTTTCCGTTCTGCATAAGATTGGATTCTCTGATTCAGGGCAATAATGCTCAACAATATCATCATCTGTAGGAAAGACAGTTGTGCAAAACTCATTATCTACTTCAATGTAATCCGGAAGAGTAGCATTGCAAGTTATTTTGTTCGCTTTTAACCATGCTTTGTAATCAGCTTCAATTAGCTTTAGATTTTCGTCAATATTACTCAACAAATTAGAGGTATGTCCATTTAAAATATTGACCAAATCTAGCATTTTGCAGTAATTCAGTATGGTTTGATTACTATCGTCAATATACATAGAGTTATTTTCCGTTTTTTCGTTTGCCTATATGGGCTTTAGTGCTTCTTTTGTCATTCTTTTACGATAGAAAACGTTGATGTTTTGTATTACTCCCCAGTCAAGCGGTTGTAATTTAGAGGGGTCATATTCGGTGGAAAAAAAATTCAATTCAAAGGCCTTTGGATGATGTTCTGTACAATTATCAATAAACAACAATGCAATTATAGCACCCATTGTCCTATCATTCAGGCCTTGGAGTTTACTTTATACTCTACGGCTAACCACTTAACACCACGAAAGCACCAATATTTCGACTTATAGAATTCATATGTATGTATTTTCGTTCGAGTTATGGAAGTTCGAGTTACGGAAGGAGTATTGTAAGTTATTTACTCTCTTAATGCTACTGCCAGCCGATTCAGTTCGAGTTAGAGAAAATTATATATACAGATAGTTTAAAAAATTGGGAAAATCCTTAACATAGCTTTTACCCGCTCCCTCGACAAAATACAAGCTTCAAGCGAATGCAATTTTCACTCGATCACGATTTAAATTCTTTTCGATCGCGAGCGGAGCCCAAAAAGAGTTTAAAAGAACTCTTCAGATGTCGAAATTGTGCACCAATGTACAAAAATATCGTCTAGGAGCATGATCTTCACTAACTCCCTCGGCTTAAAAGTCGAACGAATTTACAAAAAATCTAACAGGTGAATACAAATTATATCGATGATTTTTATATTTTGTATCTAATCAATTCATTTATATGTTCTACTTCGAATTGTACACTCTTTGCTTGGTCCCAATATATTTGTTGCTCCTTTGCAATGAATTGCAAGAAGGTAGAGCTCGCTAGCGAGTGAGCGAAAAAATAAAAATCTTCAATACAAAGTGTATTTTCATGGGTTGTAAATTGTATCCAATGCGAGCGAATTACTGAAGATTCCGCCCGCAGGACAAATTTTTCCGTACACTACTCGGTACATATCACCTATGTTATTAACTAAATAATTCGCATCGACTAGTAGTTTATTTATTATTTTTGTTTACTATTCTTTGATGAGTATTATTATTAATTTCTAACTGGCCTTTAGGCTTCAACTTACAAGTCAATAAAAATAGAAGAAATGAAAGGAATGCATGTTCCAAATTTCAATAAAATCGAAAATTAAAGTTGAAAAAAAAGAGAGAATGAAAAAGAAACACTATGTCGCATAACATTGCATATAGAAAATGTATTTTTGGGCAGAAAAATATTAATAGAAAACAAAATTTTCATTTACCTAAAAACATAAAGAAAAGAGGGCCCGAACATTGGTATCTAATATCTTCTTTCCACTTCAAAACTTTCTCAAGAATGAATTCTATTTTGTTTTTTATTTTCAGCGTCTTATCGATAAAACCAAAGTGACCTGCTTAAAATGGCTGCCAAATTCACCAAATCTATTTTTGGCCGCCCACGCTTCAGGACACTTATATCTATACAACGAGAATCTGCAATGTCCACCGGCTGCTCCAAATTACCAACCTTTCAAAATGGGCGAAGGCTATTCAATACTAACCTGCAAATCGAAATCCAGTCGAAATCCCCTTTACAAATGGGTTTTCAACACAGAGAACTGTTGTATAAATGAATTTTGTTTTTCACCATGTGGTTCAAATTTAGCAATAGTATCCCAAGATGGCTTTCTGAGAGTATTTCATTATGATACTATGGAATTGTTGGGTATAGCACGTTCCTATTTTGGTGGTTTTTTATGCGTATGCTGGTCACCAGATGGTAAATATATTGTTGTAGGTGGTGAAGATGATTTAGTTACGGTGTGGTCGTTTCACGAGCGACGTGTTGTAGCGCGTGGCCAGGGTCATAGGTCATGGGTATCGGTGGTAGCATTTGATCCCTACACTACGTCATACACATCTTGGGATGGTGGTGATTTTTCAGATGATGAAAATCAAATAATGGAATACAGTACAACCAGGTACCCCGGTGATCCATCAACGTCAAATGGTTATGATTCTTATGCGGCGGGGGGTAGTCATGATAAGAACTCGACACCTGTTCATTCGAGACAGAGACCACATTCGGCATCGTTTCGATCGGAGGCCTCATCCTTGGCGCCAGATAAATTGGCTATAAGCTATCGCCTGGGTTCAGTCAGTCAAGATACTCAGATTTGTCTCTGGGATATCACTGAAGATATTCTCAGGCATCCCTTGTCTCTAAGACAACGTGTGAATAGTTCAAACTTGAATGACTCTAGTTTTATGAATGGCGGTATCGATGCCGATGGCGTGAAAGTTATACGACCAGTGGCCATAGGCCATCCTAATTTTCCACTAACCCAGCACTGTAGCAGTCCTACCAAAGAAATGCAAATGAACACAACAACCACAACACCACAAACATCAGCAGGAGAACAAAATAGTAATAGCAGCTCTAGTAAATTTTCTACAGCCAATTGTACAATTTCGTCGCAATCATCAAATGCCAATACACCGCCAGACGATAGCTTGGCGGTGGCACCGTCAACTTCTTTAAAATCCAACTCAAAATCTCACTCCAATATAGGCGGTGGTGGTGGCACTATAAAATTTCCCAACTGCATAACGGCCACAAAATCTGATTCGATTGATGGCAATGTTGCAGGAAACCACATTAATACATTCTCCTCTTCATCGGGTTACAATAGCAAAACCTCCAATAGTAGTAAATCATCAGATTCCGGAATGTCAGCATTCAACTCACTAACGCAGAGATTATCAAATTTTTCGTTTCTCAATACATCGGATAAGAAGTCCTTACATTTGGAGGGCGGCAGTACTCGACAAAATCGACGTACACTTAGTCTTCTCAAATCGTATAATCATCATAATTCCTCAATACTGAATCATCAGCATATGGCTAATTCAACTCAACTTGAAACAAATGTTAATTCAACGTCAACGTCATCGCATAGTTTTGGTTCCCTAAAATTGGGTAAATCGTCACATCAACATAATTCGATATCCCATAATCTATCAAACTTCTCGCCATCGTCAACGTCAAATGCAATAATACCATCGTATGATCCACTGAAGTTGATTGGAACACCAGCTTGCCCGAGATTTGATGAATGCCCATTGCTAGAACCCTTGGTATGCAAGAAAATCGCTCATGAGCGTTTAAGTGCATTAATATTTCGAGAGGATTGCTTTCTGACGGCGTGTCAGGATGGTTTTATTTATACGTGGGCTAGACCAGGATATGCGACGGTAAGTTGAAGTTTTACATATATCGAAGAATAGTGAAAAGTATTCAACTTGAACTCAAGACATTGATTAAATAAAATACTCACATGGAGAATTTTTATGCATGGCTAAATGCATTGTTATGACATACTGATTAATTTTTATATCTTTAAAATATTCTTATTGTTATAAACGTATTCGTCGAATGAATATCCTAATACCATTCTGTTTAACAATAGTAATATGTCCTAAGTTTGCATACATCTACTTATATGTACACCGACTATCTTAGTTTCGAGAATTCCGTGGTTACTTTATATCGATTACATCAAATATTAGACTTAAATTTTGATAGACACTATTGTGTTGCAGAAAATTATTTGTATAGTTCATTCCCTAATCGATAGATACATATCTTTAACAGTACAACACATATTTAATTCCCCAAGTTTTTGTACTGGTCATTGGTACTTTTGATATATAAAAAATAACATTATAGTTCTTTATTATTCTCCACCATGTCCCCTGTTGCAAAGTGTTAAATGTAAATGCTGATATTAGAGTCATAGGAACAATATTTTATAACTTCCATAATTCTTTGTACCCACCGTTTGTTAATCTAACATATATTTTCTTTTTGTAGAATGTTCCACAACATTTGTCGCCAACGCAAACAGCTCCGCCTGGTGGTACGGTAATATAGTTCGATAAAATTAATATTAAACAATATCATAAGAATTTAGAAAAATTTAATTACTATACTACTCTTAATCCAATCACTACGACTACTAGTTCTACTACAGTAACTCCCTCCTGTTCTTTATTAACAACAACAACACATGCAACTAATCCAACATCAGCAACTTTAGAGCCAAAAACAACAAATCCTCTCCTCATAACCACAGGTGAAATATGAATGTAATAAATACAAATAAATCTAGGAAAATAGCAAAAAAAACCGGTTTTTATAAAAAAAAACTTTTTTTTATACAATTCCTTTATTTTTGATATTAAAGAAGACAGAAAAAAGATAAATAATGCAAAAATACTGCTAATCATACGAACTATGTATCTAAACAAATTAGAAGTAAAATACCTATTATCTACACAGTCCTTTACACCTTCCATCTTTTTGTTAAATATTTTTAAAAAAAATAAACGTAACTTTACAAACATTTAAACGCGTATTTCGCTGTAATAAAATACAAATAAGTTGAAGAAAAATAAACAATACGAACGTTTAAAAGGCAAAAATAGCAAGTCAGGCAAAATTCTTTACAAATTGAAAGTCGAATAAAACGAATCATCTGATAATGGCACGAGTATTCATTTTTTCGCACTGCTGAGTCTTTAAAGTCTTCTAAAAGTAAATATAGGTATTCGTGGAACACTATTCAAAATTAGAAATTGCGCCTAATACATGGCACGAGACATTGATCCTATTAGGGAGACAATAGGCGTGTTTTCATACGCCGTTAGGTTGAAAACTGTTACAATTTCTATGGAGAATATTGCTTAGTTTAAGCAAACGACTTCTTAAAAGATTAACATGTATTTTAATCATCATCATACATTACAATGGAACGTGAGCGCTATCTGTATTAAACAAAACAGTTTCATAACCACTTGAGCGAGGAAATGTACGTCTGCTTAAACTAAAACACGCCTAATGATGTATAATATTAATTGAAATGACTACGGCTTTTAGATTTTTAAAAGAAGAAATATTGTTACTAAAAAATGTTGAGTTTTAACAAGATATCGATATACATATGTATATTTTCGCAACTTGGTAATTTCGGTTACGGTTGTTTCTATTGTTCATTGATTACAATGATACATAAACTCAGGGGCCTAATTATGTATGATGATAATCATCCAAATGATATCGTTATGTCAATAATGCTGATCATAAAACCATTTAAACTACATGCGTATATAAAACTTCGCTACCAACAAAACGATAATGAATTCGATATCGTTGTCTACATAATTAGACCCCAGGCTCCTATTTATGTATGATGATTATCGTTCAACGACATCGGTTTGACGATAGCTCTATTTAATAGCCATTTAAAATACATAAAATCGTGTATATCGATCAATATCATTTCCTACATAAAAACCCCCAAAAATTTAACGTAAATGTATGTGTGTTGATCGAATACGATTTAACTATTACTTCCTATATATGGTACATAACACGAGATAATAGACATATTGTTCATGTCTATTTGTACCTACTATATATGTACATTTACGACATGAGAACCATTATTGAATTACCATATGAAAATCTTTACACGGGCTTTGGTCAAAAATTTCTTTAATAATTTTTATAAAAAAATTTAGTTATGGAGAGTTATATAGTTTAAAAAAATATTTTTTTTATTTCAGAATATAAATATCAGTCTTAGTTTAATTAAAAATACCAATATTTGCTTTGCACAATTGTTCATCTTTACTTTAAAACGTTATAAAATCTTTAATAAATTTTGTTTAGGATTAATTTCGAAATTTTTGATAAAATTGAATCTCCAAATTTATGTATTCTAAATTTTCTACGAAAAAATATATAAACATTTTGGAAATGAAAATGTTGTTTTGTCTCCGTTAAAGTATAGAGAATAATGCGTGTTATATTTGCAAAACCTACCATGTTTACTTCCTAAATAATTTTGCCTTATAGTTAATTTATCCATTTATAATGACTTAATAAGTACTTTAAGAAACATTAAGAAATTTAAAAAATAAATAAATAAAAACAACATAAAAAATATAAAATCATGTTCCCTAAAATTAATAACAACAACCATAGTATATATTCGATAAAAAACATCATACAAGCATTATATGAAAATGTATGTAAGAAAATACCACAAAAAAAAGAATATAAAAAAAGTAATTAAATTAACGTTTTAAATGTTATCTCTAATTAAAACAAATCATTCAAACTCTTAAGAGAAAAAAACGAAAAGCAATACTCTTGGGAAATACACATTTTCGAAACAAAAACAAAGGATCTTAACAAAAACAATGCTAATTCTTAAACAAAAGCATAACTAAAATTAAAGGAAAATCATTTTATTAAGTTTTTGTAGTTGAATGTAATTTTATTATGTAGTTCTAGGTATTCAATTTGTATGTGCAGTAGGTTGTTGTAATGATAAACGCAGGGCGTCTGTCTCAATGCGCAGTGAAAAGCTAATTGCGGGAATGACAATATTTGTTTGCGACGGCAGTTTTGTACCTCCTGCCAACAGTTCCCATTTCTAGTGAATGATGTCAAAAATAAATAAATTTGGATGGTCAACATAGAGTTCAATCAATGAGTCATGAAGAGCATACATACAATGGAAACAATCTTAAAATTTCAACAGATTACTTTATATGGCTGTATTTTGAAATCGCCAGATATCTCTTATATAATCTTAGAAATTCCACGAATTCTTTAAAACTTCGCATATTCTCATTAAATATTTTTATTTTACATTTTAAAGAATTCATGTAAAATAGAATGATTTCTGATAAACTATACTGGGTCAAAGTTTATAAATATAGTTCCTTTATATGGTCTTCACGAAAACTTAATTTATTTTTGTCAAAATAGTCTACAATTGGGAACTAGAACAGCCAGCAGGTTTGACATACTCGTAATCTGCTTTGCAACACGCCCTAAAACAACAGTTTATAACACATCTTAATGCACATGAGCTGTTCTGCAATTCGATTTATATCGTAGTGTTTTCAAATTAATCTGTGAGACATAGGGCATTTTTATTTCTCATTCTAATATATTCAAAAAATTAAACAAACTAAGTTTTATTTACAAATTTGCATAATCAAAAAAGAAAATAATTTCAGGTTTCATATTTAAAAAAAAAAAAAAATTTGCAACAGTTTTAAAATTTATACCGAATAAAAAATAATATTATTATTTTCTACAGTTATAAAAATATCTAATAATGTAATTTCCCAATAGGCAAAAGTAAAAGTACAACAGTAGGGAAATATGTTTGTATTAGACCTACATGTGCATATAATTATATTCAAACTGTCGAAAGCTGCATTTATATGTCCTAGGATGAGTGACTATTTCACTTTGGTACTAGACAGTCCACAGGAACTGTAGGTAAAACGTAAGTGTCTTCTTCTAACCAGTTTCGTATAACATGTTATGCAATGTTCCACAAAATGTTAAGACAATAAGGGAACGAGTTGAAAATCCTCTAGTTCGTGAAATGGTATACAAACTAACATAAAATAAAATATGGAAAAATGTTGACAAGACTTAAGAATTCTTGTTTGTATAATGAGTTTTAAGGTTATGATCCACTTAGATCGAAATTGAATTTCAGAACTGCTTCTTGTTTAAATATTGGTTTAGTAGCAAAATTGTTTTATTAGTATGTATAGTTTTCGTTTAGTTTTTTTAAGAAAGTAAAATGGAAGGGACTGCTGGTATTTCGATAGAGAATCAGAATACGTTTAAATCTTTACAACGGTTTTGATAAACTATTAGACACATTTCCTTTAAAGGAAAAACAATAAAACTGGAAAAGGGAATTACTATTGATCTGTTGTTATATGAAAGTGTTTATTTTAAACTTTGAATGCGATGAATATGGAGTATAGTGCAACAAAGTACGAATTTAATTGTATTTCAGTCATTTAAGATTTACATCTGCCTTGAAATGTGAGGATCATTTCGTGATGCTAAACTTTAATAAACTTGCAAACGCTTTAAAGTTATAAACTTTCATAACAACATGAGTTTTGTTGCTGCCCTTAAAACGTCTTCGTTGAAAATTTGTTAAACATGAACATATGTATATACAATTTATTTGAAATTTAAGTAATGCTTTTATTTTTTAAGCTTTAAGTTAAAATCATTGAAAAATATATATAAATATTCATTACTTTAATAGACATAAAAAATAATAATTATGAAAAAATCACTCACAGAAAACAAAATCATTTTATTACATTTGTAATTTTTTAAAAATTGCAAACGTTTACATTTAATGTAAAATATAAAAATGTTTTACTTTTAAAAGCAGAGATTACAAAAACCACATGCAAAACAAAAAAATTAAACTAAATATAAACAAAAAGAAATATATAAATAACCATTAATGTAAAATATATAAAAATTACACAAAAAATTGGTTGATTATGATTATAAACATTCATGAAAATATATCTCACTCTTTCTCTCTTCTCTATAACTAACTATCTATCTCTATTCGTCTTTATCCTAAACTACTTGAAAAATTGAAACACGAAATTAAATCTAAATACATATGTTGATCATTTATTTATAAATAAAAAATAAGTATATTTTATATAAAATAATAAAAACAAAAGAACCTACTACCACTACAGAACCCAAAATAGTGTTATAAAAATATAAGGAAAACTTCAAATAAAACAGGCATCTAGTGTTAACTATAAAAATAATATAATAATAATAAAAAATTCTGTGTACATAAATCAATAGTGAAAATGATGGAAATAAAACATAAACAAATAAATACTAAATAAATGATGAAACACAGGTATAATATTTGCAAACATACAAAATAGCAACAAAAACAACAACAGAAGAGACTAAAGAAAAAATTACATTTAAATAAAAAATTTAAAAAAAATAATTGAGTGTTAAACATTTTCTTGGGGGAAATATAGGTGTTTCTTTTTCTTTCAAAAGGGTCAATAATAGGTCCTATAAAAGGTGTCCTTGATGAAATGCACTCACTTTATCTTGGAATTACCAAATACTTCACAAGAAAATATAATGAAAGTTCAACAGAATCTTATAAATAATTCAAAAAGAATCTCCGACAAAATCTTTCGACCTGATGGATTTGAGTAACTGGAAAGCAACTCAGTTTAGATTTTTTTACTTTAAGAATATGAAATGTACAAACATACGTCCATGTGCTGTGTTCCGAGAGTTTTTGAGTTTCCATCTTTTTCCCCTAAAATGGTGTGCTGCATTCCGAACGAAAATACTCATTCGAATTCCAATTAATACCAACAAAAAAACATGTTTTACAGCAGAGCGTCATAAACACACTTGGTTTTTATTTAAAAAATTTTAACAAAAAATGTCTGCTAGACGACAAATGAGTCTGGAACGTGTGGTATGGTGTTCATACACGATGATTCTGAATCGTGAATCATGTATGTGTAAGTGAAAATATGAATGTATGTGTCACACCAATATGATGCACGCATGAATCGCGAAAATCAAATAATTTTGATATTTTGGCTTTATGCGCGATTCTGATGCACTCGTGAATCATCATGTGTGGTAAAACTGCTCATTTTGTGTTGAAAAACGAAAGTGTAAACATGTCCGCGGACGAAACAAAAAAAATTAAAAAGAATTCCAAAGATATACAAAGCCGTGAATACATGAACAAAAATAAAAAAAGACGAACAAATGGATAGTTTTGACAAATACATCGTACACAATGCAACAATCTTGCGGCTCGGAAGCTGATCGAAAATGAGTGATTATACGAAAATGATTCGTCGTGTGTAGCAAAGCATGCATCAACATATGTATACACGGTTGAATCGGGATTCAGAATAATCGTCTATGGACACTTTTAAACGTTGTTTAACTAGCTTCTGTGTTGCCAGATTAATAAACTTGTAATAAATAGCACAAATTTTTTGACTTTTGTTTTATAAATTGCTCAAAAAAAGTTCTTTAGTTAAGAAACCACTATTGTCATGATTTTTTTTATATCTCAACATGTCTAATATGCAATTTTTAGTGCCTTTAAATAAGTGAATAAGTGAAAATAGGTTATCGATTTTTATCGAAGTGTTTTGCATTTCATTGCTTATACGTTGTTGCCAATTTTGGCTGAAATGCAATCGACGGACAGAGCTCGAATTTTTTACAAAATAATTCAAAAATATATTGTTTACTCACTGAAATTCTTAATTGCAATAATAAAATTAGAAATCGTTTGGTTTTCAAACTGTTTTGGAGACCATCAGATTTATCTGAGGACAGCTGTTCGTTCACATTGGCAATTTTTTTCATATTCGATAAATCGTCAAATTTGTTTGAAATATTCATTAATACACATACGTATATACAAACAAAAAAGTTACATAAGAAAAATACTTACGCTCTCATATATGCTTGTGTTTTTTAAAAATTATTTGAATAATGAATAAAATTATTCAAATATCATTGATCAATACTCGTATTCCAATTAATTGATTAATCATAGTTCTGATTTATCAGAATTTCCGATTAACTGGTTAATCAACATTTTAATTAATCGATGAATCCCACATCCCTAGTAAAAATAGTACGCAACAGTGATGCCAACTCTACATGGAACGAAACGCGCCACCGAAGAACTCAAAAAATGCTAAAACGCGCCACATAACGAAAACGACCGGAGAAAAAACGAACTTACTAAATAACGGGACTTCCAGTGGGGCCTAGTAGATTTTGACAGATCATGACGGTTATATTGTTTTATCTGTTGTTAATTTTCCTGCTATTTATTTTTGAGACAAGTGACAAGTTACAGTGTAAAATACTTACATACATACATATATGTATATAGTATGCAAAAAGTATGAAATAATCAAGTAATGACGCGAGAGAGAAATGCGTTAGAGTGAATTACTGGCACTTTTTGGTTCTCTTTTACCAGGGTTGCAAAATTGCTCACATCTTCTGGTCGTCAACTTCTTGATAATCTTTTGCAGTAAAGGCTGCATTGCATGTGCCTCCATGGAGAGCTCGTCTCAATTCACCGCTGCCATTCGCCTAACCTGGTGATATAGGGCATCTACATACAATAACTTCCAAATCGGAGTTCATATGGTTACGATAATTAAACACTTTCTATGAACTTGAAAAAGTTTTACTAAATTAAATAATAGAAGTAAAAATGCAAACTACTCTTCTTGCTTTCATTCACTACGATTAAGAACTTTGTTTATGTTTGCAATAGGTTATCGATAAAGTCGACGTCGTTTCAAGACAGTTACAGAATACCAAATCATAGACGAATTTAGTATAGACACATTAATTCTCTCAATAAATTAAACGTCATAGGTATGGTTGCAAGTATACATTGGATTGTGGAAAGCATGGGCTCAATAATACCAGATAGAGGCAATAGTACACAACGTCCAACAAAGGAACAACAACCGAATGTCGTGTTTTTGTGGCAAAATAGTTGTGTTAAATAAAAATCAACAAAAAAAGTCAAAAAAAAGAATGAAAAACGTAAGTCAACAGTTCTTGTAAATCCACCTGCTGAAAGTTAATTTTTATCGAATTTCTCTCATTTCCACAAACCTACGACGAAGAGTCTGAAATGAAACGTCAGATGAGAGAATTAATAAGGTTGTTTTTTTTATTCCATTAAGCTATTGTCACTTACGACAGGGAGATTCTATTGCACAGCTGATCGAAAAGGTACTAGGCCGATGATGGAGAATGAGAGAGCAACGAAGACAGGAACTAATTTTAAATAGTGTTTATTGATGCAAATGACAGCTAAATTATGTTTTATGTTGTTTGTATTAAAAGACAATACGCATTCCCTTTGATTTCTGTCCGTTTTATGTCCAACGAAAGTGTAACATTGGTAAAATACCGCAGCAAATAAAACTCTATGAAATGGTCTACTTCGTTGCCTCTTCATGACGACGAGGTAGTAGGCCATTTCATAGAGTTTTATTTGCTGCGGTATTTTGCCAATATTACACTTTCGTTGGACATAAAACGGACAGAAATCAAAGGGAATGCGTATTGTCTTTTAATGCATACAACATAAAACATAATTTAGCTCTCATTTGCATCAATAAACACCATTTAAAATTAGTTCCTGTCTTTGCTCTCTCATTCTCCATCATCGACCTAGTACCTTTTCGATCAGCTGTGCCATAGAATCCCCCTGATTGTACTCATTTTCACAAACCTACGACGAAGAGTGTGAAATGAAAAGTCAGAAGAGAGAATAAAACTATCTATGCATTTATTGGTGTATGCTTACGACTTTCCAAATAAAACGATCCACACTTAAAGCGCACTGGGGACGATCAAATAATTCCATCAACGCTTTAAGTGTGTGGGTGCACGCACGCGTTGTCGGCAATGATTGATGAAAATCAAATGCGATTCGACAACACGTTAGCAGCAGATGTTGTAGTTGTAAGCAGCAACAACAAACATTTTATTTTCGTTTATTAGTTTCAATTAAAGGCCTGCAAAGAATCATCCAAACACACTTGTTGCTTGTTCATTATTCTTATATCTGCTTGGACCTGTTTCGCTTGCTTTGGATCAGGGTGCAGAGAACGATTAAAATACGCTCTTTCTCACAACTACTCGCGGCGAGAAATCAATTGCTTGCAATTCTCACGAGCGATAAAGTTACGATGAGATTAAAAGTATTTACAATCTTCCACGATCAATAGCAATGTTCGTAAAATGCACGAACGAGAAATCTTCGCTGCAAGCGTCATTGATACAATCTTCCGCGATCGTTCGTTGTTTGAGAGCGTTCATTGTAAAACTCATTCAGAAATTCGTATAAGCAAGGGTAGTTAGGCTGTTGATTACAAAAAAATAGTTTCTGCTATTTTGCAAATACATACATATGTACATTCGTTCGCTCTGTTGGTGCATGCGTGTGTGAAGATTTTATAAATTTGTTTACGGCTTTTTTTATGATCTTGTTTGCAAGATTGTTTCGCTTTTATTTGGAAGTTTTATGATCCTGTTTACAAAATTGAAGATTTTTTTTGTTGTTTGTTTATTCGATATATTCAACTATGAATGAAAAAGGAAAGCGTTAGAAGTGTTTGTAAAATGATTATTACGTGTCGTTGTTTCCATCGCACTTTGCTCATTTTGATATCAGCCTAGCAAACACACAAAATAATTAAAGAACCTGCCGCGTATTATCCTCTTCACTCGTATTACGATAAACTAAACACAAGTATTTACTGCACCCACGCTCAAGCATAAAAAAAGTTACAAAACAAAAAGAGCGTGTGCGAGCATTCACAAACACTCGTTTTCGTTGGTGAGAGATTGCGTGGAATGATTTCTCTCACCAGTGCTACGAACGGTCGCTGTTGTATGCTCTCTCATTTTTAATGTGTATACGTAAACTCATTGCATACAATCTCTCAAAAACAAATACCAACGAAAAGTTGTGGCGAACGCTCGTTCGATGAAGTACCCTGCAGTCGGCGTAGCTAACGAATTTTTAGTTATTTCCCTAACTACCAATAATTACCATTAACTACCCGCCAGACTACCAGCAATGCTTTATACTGACGAATTTAACATGGTGATGTCATTGACGGTAGTCAGTGGCTACCCTCTGCACTACCATGTACCATGCAGATCGCTAGTTACATGGAATTAACGAAATATCAACAATCTTGTACTAACTACTTGACTAGTACAATCCGCTTGATGAATTCGCCGGACCATAATGAATTAATGTTATGAATATCACCACACTATTTTTCTACATTTTCAAAGTTTTGCACAATTTGTTCCATTTCTTTCTTTATTAAGCGTTTCATTTATCTTTTGCGTGTCATTTTATCGTTCTAAATATTAAAATGCACTTTTTTATTCTTCTGACCAACAAATCATAACGGGATAACGGTTCAGTGCATTGTTTTTCCCTTGTTTTCATATTTATAATAATCAAAAGGCGAACTCTAGCATTACCTGTATTCGCTCAAGTAGCTAGACAGGCTTTCCGCTAACGAAATAACTGACTACATAGATCCACTAGCTACTTTTGAAACTGCAGGGTATTTATCGAGTTAAAATACAATCGCAAAATGAGCTTATACGAGAAGATCGTATTTTTAATCGTTTGCGAGCGAATTTTTGCGCACCCTGCTTTGGATTGAGTGTGTATGGAATATTTCTCTTTTAGATATCGATGGAATAGGTATGAGAGAGTGAAAGTACCAAGTATCAAAAATACTTGTATGATTACATACACAATAAACAGATATATCGGTATTCTTGTTATCTGTGCTTGGAATATGAGGAGAGCGTGTGTTTACTTACCTCAGAAATTTTTGTTTTATTTTTTCTTAAAATTTGCCACCATCACTTTTTGTAAAAAGAATGGAAAAAGTAAGAGAACAGCATCAACGCATAGCGTACGATCTGGAATATCCATATTAAATGGATATATCCATTTAAAAAAGAGGTACAACAGTTACTTCACTGAGTGGAACAGATAAAGAGAAAAAAACTTCCACTACAATGAGAGCCAGAGAAGAGATGATACGATCTCTACTCAATCCAAAACGCATGAGCACATGTTGTGTTCTACTCTTTGTTGAATTTGTACCGATAATATCTGGTTCTTACTTGTTTTATCTGTTTGTACAAGTAAAATGAATGGAACGCTGCAGGCCTTTATTTTCAATTGTCAGACGCATGGTAGAATTATCTATTAGGTAGTCGCATTAGCAATTCCGTCGTTAAGTTATACACAAAATGTGAAAACTTTTTTAAGATTGTCGTACTTGATACAAAGTCTATGCTATTAAATTGCATTTTGGTTGAAATTCTTTGAATTTTATTAACAAACAAAGAGAAACAAAATCGAATTTGACAGCTTCCACACGGAAAATATGAAAAAATCATAAATCAGCTGGGCTGACGCGTTTACCCGATAGATAATTTTACCATGGTCAGACGTCACAAATATATATCAACAATACAAAAAAGTATAAACCAAAATACATATGATTTTGACAAGTGAAACTAAAAATGACATGGAAAAAATGTCATCACCTCTTTAAACGACAATAGGGCTGTTTTTTTATTCCCTGCTAAACTAATATGTATGTAGACGACTTTGTATGGGGAGCTTAGGGAAATAAAAAACACGCTTTATACCTAATAGAAATTTTCTACCATGATCAATATGTACATACATATACCATTTACCGCGCGTTGTTGTGAACAATTTAATTCCAATTTTGTTTACAATCGGAAATAAAAATCTATCCTTCAAATTTAGAGATATAAAAGTATACGTAGTCTTCCATTAAATAATTTTAATGAACTTAAAATGTGTAAGCCATTTTGCAAATTTCTACTTCTGAATCTCTCCTTGATAACATTTTCATTCGCAAGAAATAGAAAATAGACTCTAGCCTTTTTTATTTCCCGCTAAACTAATTTTTCGACGACTTTGTATGGGGTGCCGGTTAAAATTGGTTAGTTCTCCATACAAAGTCGTCGAAAAATTAGTTTAGTAGGGAATAAAAAAGTGGCCGTCGGTGGTGCAATGGGCAGTGTGCGCGCCTGTTGTACGTGAGATCCTGGGTTCGATCCCTGCTCCGACCACCTTAAAATTTCTTTCGACGGCGGTCACCTCGCTTAGTGACGGCGACACTATCGACTATTTAGCCATGAAAATGCTTTTCAAAAATACCGTTCGGAACCGGAGTAAAACTGTAGGTCCCAATCAGTGAGTATAAACTAGAAAGCGCACAGCTCACTGGTTGTGAGAAGCTCTCCCCGATTCCTTCATGGGATGTAATGGGAAACCATTTATTTTTTTTTTTAATCTCGAATACTTCGAAATTTCGGTATACCTGAACCTTGCTGTAGTCAGATTGCACATGCAAAATTTTCGAAATAATTCCAACATCTAACATAGCAGCAATAAGGAAACAATTATTTTATTTTATAAAAATTCTTTTTTTTATTTCAAATCAACAAAATAAATGTTTACGAAAATATGCATTGCATTGAAAACTAAATTCAAATAGAAATTCATATGTATTTTACAACATCAACCAAATGGATACTAAATTGACAAACAGTTGTAATTTTTTTCTCTCAAATATATAAAAATCACACCCACACACAAATATTAGTAGCTTCAAGCAACACATTTTTATGTTTTTTAAGAAAACTAAATTAAAGCATAAGGATTCGCATGAAGTTAAACTAAGTATACGCCGCAGTTGCAGCAACCAGAGTATTAACTTAAAATTGTAATTTTCTAGCTTCTAATGTGGCCGCATCGGGAAAATATAAATGTTTCGATAATAAGAATGACAAGAACGCTTGCCCACCGACCACCAAGAAAAGGAAATATAATTTTCTTTTACGACCGCCTGTATAATCCAATTGTTGGGGATTACCATAGGGATCATAATTAATAGCTCCACTGGGTGCGGCTGGTGGAGCTTCATGAAGAACTTTCGTTTTCAAAGTACGCAACTAAAGAAAAAACAAAATATTAGAAAGTAAAATGTTTTAGGACTTGAATATATTTTATAACTGAATAACTTACCAGGAAGAATCCTAAAGATAAACTGCAATATGTTAACGCTATGTAGTAACCAAAAGCATGGAACAGTGTGCTCACTAAAAGACACGCCACTATTGTAACGAATTTATAGCCCGAAAATGCCATCAAGTCCAATGTTTTTAGATTCGTTTTAATGTTGACCACATACAGGGTTATTGTGTACACCACCAATTCAAAGATACAATATGCCAAAGCACTAGATGCCTGTATGCTAAGGGCCTCTGGAGAGAAACGATTTTGTAAACCCAACATTAGACTGGCGACGACAACGAATGTGATGAAAGCCATAGCGGGTATGTATAAATCAGGGGCGTTGATGTCGTATCTGGGTTGTACAGGTTGTTCCTGGTCATATTTTAGAGACCAATCCTAAAATCGGCATGTTATTAAGCATATCTTATATAAGTTGAATAATTTTTTTCATTAAGATGAAGCATTTTTGTGGTTAATAGCTTTCTATAGAAACGGGGATAGTCTCTACAGAAATTTGTTGATGTTTCAAAAGAAAATTGAGTAAATGCTTGTGCAACGGAAGTTAAGAAGTTCTTCCCTCAGAAAATAATGAATTTTAGCAAAAGTTGCACCATATCAAAAATGTCATATTGAATATAAAGACCTCTAAATGCAAATAAGAATTGTGATTCTTCGTATTTACTTACCTTATGTGTAAAAGGAAAGAATAACAATCGCATTTTATGGATCACATAATTATTATCGACAGCAAAGTAATATTTCAATTTGGCCACAGGCACCCATTTCGTAAATTGATTCTCAACCAATTGTTTGCCTTGATCGGCCAAATGTTGACCATACTGCATAGCCATATCCTGAACAATGGGTTGTTGGAACATAGCAAATTGTGGAAATTGACCAGGAGGTAAACCAGCTGCTCCGAACTGCTGCTGTTGTTGCTGTGTACCAAATGGAGCTCCCTCACCTGGTTGTGGGCCACTATATTGTGGCGGTTGCGGGGATGGTGCTGAATACCCATAATTCGGTGCAGACATAGGCATTCCACTATTGTAGTTACCAGCCATAGGTTGTTGTTGGGGTGAAGCTACAAAACCGCCAGCAGTTGGAATGTTTGGTGCGCCACCACCCATCATAGGATCTAGCATAGCTGGTCCTGAAGGTGGTGCCATATATGGCAAATTACTGGGCATTGGAGCCGCTGGTCCCATGACACTGACATCACTAACGCGTTTGATCTTACGACCCGGACCGGAAGCTAATATTAAAATATACAAAGCAGAGTTCTTACAATAAAGTTGTTCTATAACCGAAAGAGATAACGCAAAGAAACAATGGAAACTTGCAAGCTACAGAAGTTTACATCACATTGAATGTACCAGAGCGGCAGATGGCCAGAACGCATCACAAGCTGAACAGGGCAGACAAAAACACAACAAATATATAGGGTAGTATCGGCGGGCGGGCAGGGTTAGTGCTCGTCGTCATCGATGATTAAGAAGAAAGCAAAAAGACCAGTTAAAAAACATTAATACTAATTGATCTACAAGATTTCGACACAAGTCCCTGGGGAAAGTATCCAAGAGCAAAATGAAATGATGTGCCATTTCACTGCGTTTCCTCCTACGGATCTACTTTCCATGTAGGAAGACTTGTCTCGGTGTATTCATAGTTTTAGTGACAAAAATTACAAAATGTACGTGCGTATTTCCTTGTTTTCCTTACAATTTTCCCACTTACGATTCCTTATGCCAGCATTCGGATTACTATACATGCCCTTTGTTTGCTCCGGTGTATTTTCTGATAGAAATTATTTTGTCTTGAGAAAAATATGTAAAAATAAACTATTTTATCTATTTCGTTTATAACCACATCACCAATCGCCGCTGACAACAAAGATTACTTACGTAGTGTAGATTGGGAAATTTATTACAAGATTTGACAACCCTAGTAAAAGTAAGCAAACAAAGTGTGTTGTTTCACTCAGTTCTTGCGAAATTTTCGTAAGGAATTTTGTCATTTATCTTTAAGCCCGGTATTCAGTTTTTACGAAATTTTCGTTTTCATAAGAAGTATGTGTATAAAAAATAACGAACATTTCATGAACCAAAAATTACGCGCAGTTTTCATTTGCTTGGTATTCTGCTCTTTGCGAAAATTTCGTAGACAAAATCAAGTACAGGGTAGTTACGCCAAACTTATTTCGTACGAAAAGAATTTTTTAAGAATTGTTTGGGACCAACATTTTGACATTTCGATTATTTTTATTTTAGAATAGAATGGAGTGCAAAGATGAATTATTAATGAAATATTTGCAAGGTAAATCAGAGATATATGGTAAGTCTCTGTAACAAAATTTTCCGTTTAGAGATAAATGACGAAATTTCTTACGAAAATTTCGCAAGAACTGAATACGGGGCTTTAAACGAACAATTTTGTTCCGGAGAGTTACCATCTATCTTTGATTAAGTTTGCCATAATTTATAATTCCTTTAAGCACTTCGTATATTTAATGTAATACTGTACTCTCTGTTGAAATGGTTGTCCGCATCCCGTAATTGCGGCACTCAATGAATGCGTGTCTACTTGACTTCCAAGAGACAAATATAAAAATGTAAAATTAAAATAAAGTTAATCTATCTAAAACTATCGAAATGTCAAAAGTCTGGTCCCAAACAATGATCAAACAATTGATTTCGTGCGAAATAACTTGGTGTAACAACCCTGTAATTGATTTTGCCTACGAAATATTCGCGGAGAGCTGAGTACCAAGCAAATGAAAAGTGAACGAAATTTTCGGTTCATGAAATTTTCGTTATTTTTTATACACGAAAAAAATAGTTTCCCATTACATTCCATGAAGGGATAGCGGAGAGCTTCTCACAGTCAGTGAGCTATGCGCTTTATAGTTTTACAAACACTTATTGGGACCTACAGTTTTACACCGGACCGAACGGTATGTTGGCTAAGTACTCGATAGTGTCGCCGTCACTAAGCGAGTGACCGTCGTCGAAAGAAATGTAAGGTGGTCAGAGTAGGGATCGAATCCACTTTCTCATGTACAAGAGACGAGCACACTAACCATTGCACCACCGACCGCCGCAAATTATAATGTTGGCAAATTCCCTGTTTCTTATTTAAATATAAAGAACCGGTACCGGAACCCATTGAAGGAGCCACTATAGGCCATTGGTATCTTTGAACGAAATTTGTCCGTCTGTCTGTCCGGCTGGTCAACACGATAACTTCCGTAAATCTTTAGAGTTCACAATAAAATTTTGTGAGTGACTACTATTTGCCAATATTGAGTTTGGGATTGAAAATGGGAGTTTTGACAACGCCCCTTCTGGTACCTCCCATACAAATCGACACATTTAGCATCAAATCATATTTCTTTTAAACCTTTCTTCTGGTAGATGTGATTAGCTTCAACTCACACCGGTTATTAATCTGTAAATGCCTACTTAACTGGAGGAAATGAAATTAGGTGTCAGGCTTCACGTTATTAACGCCCAATCACTAGTTAAAACAAGGGTGACTTTGTCACGCCCATTTTGGTACCTCCAATACAAAAGTTGTTTGGCCGTCTGATTGTTCGGCACGAGAAGTCCCGCAAAACCGAACCAATCTTTATGAAAGTTTCTACGAGTCAATATTTAGTCAAGTAAAACTCACCTATAGAAAATGAGCTGTTGATCGACACGATAACTCTCATAAACTACAACCAATCTTAATAAAATTCGGTACTAGGCAATATTTTGCTAAAAGCTACTATGTAATTAATAACTGACTATTGTGCCACGACCAGTTTCGTACCTCCCATACAAAAGTTGGGCGTATTCCCGGTTTGCCGACTCGATAACTCCAATAAATCATAACCGATCTTAATAAAATTTGGTACTGATCAAAATTTTGTCAACAACTTGCGAAGCCCATTTTTGTACCTCGCATATAAATATTTGGAAGGAAAAAAATTCCTCGAAACCACTTGGGATCGTAATTAATTTGTGTATTCAACAATATTTAGAGCAATATGAATATGGTCACTTTTGAGTAGGGGCATTTTTTAACAGAACTCCCATGCAATGGATGACTTAGGGTGAGGGTATGATTAAGTCGGTGTACTTATGTACTGGTTTTATTTAATATTTAATTAATTTCGTCAAATGAAAACTGAGGGAACCTAATTGGAGTCCCAGACAGTAACATTTGTATTGTAATGGTATCGATTGTTTAAATGTTACTGTAATTCTAAAAACAGTATTCAATAACTGCTTCTATAATTAAATACATCCAAATATGCTTTTGTAAATATGGAAAAGATTGCTTAATCATTTGGTAATAATAATAATAATGGTAATATTTGGTAATAACATGAATATAATTCATCTACAATAAATTCTGTAAATCGTCCTTTCTGCGTTGGACAAGCAAATTTCCCTATGACTTGAGAACGTAAAATTACCTACGTTCATTTGTAATATTGCCGATTAAATTGTCTGATTTCAGACCATGAATTTAGGTAATTTCACACAAGGCTTTTTTTTTGTGTACTCCAAGAGAGATTACCTTTCTGTCTGCAGTTTACTCTAGATTTGTCTGATCTATAGTAAATAATTAAAATTTGGAAAACAAGTTTTGAGTGGAATGTTTGGACATTTTCACACCTACATAAATATATTTGTTGTGTGTGTATGTAAAGCACGATCAGTCGGTCCATAGAACGTAGTGTGAAGGTTGGTGTAAGTAATTGCGTTGATCGCTAGACACAAAAAGAATAATCGGAAGTCAAAACAGAATTGCAAACCGGTAAGTAAGCAAATTAAATAATATAAACAAAACAGACATCCAGGCCCATTTAAAGTTTGAATATGAAAATTAAGCAAAAAATTTAAGGTTGTTTAATTTTCTATATTTCATTTAATCTTCCACTTGTTAACTATCCCACGCACGTGTTTCAAGCGATATGTATGTATGTATGTGTATGGCACAGATCAAGTTGTATCTTATTCTACCAAGGTACAAGTACAAAGCATAGAGTATTACGCATATAGAGATTTTTATTCACTCATTAAATTTAACGTCACATGCATGATCCAAATATACGGTTGGTAATTGTGGGCAACAAGAACTAACGTTTATGGGTCGATTATCGATAGCAACCGAACCTCAGTTGCGTTGTCAACTGACAACGCCTCTGATATAAAAAGGAACAGACCTAGTATAGATCGGCACGTCCAATTTTTTTGCTTTTTTTTTGGTTGTAGGGATCGCTATTTTAAGTAAAAAAAGTAAAATAAAAAAATCGGGGGGAACCCCTATTTTGGGAGTTACGGGCCAAGTAGCCCTGGCAGGGACCTATGTTGCTCGTACCGTGTGGTAGAACTTTTGGAAAATCGTTAAATTTATATTGCAATTAGTCGCCCGGCCGTCCGGCCGGGCTCAGGCAGGGGGGTTAAAATTCCCTCTGTACCTGAAGTCGATGTGTGGCAAAATCCGAAAAATCACTCGATTGCTTGAAAAAAAAATATTTTCTGGATATTTTTAAAAATCCGATACGTGGATAACTAAGCAGTTATCGAAAAAATGTATTTATTAATTTTTGTTTATTTCGACTCGTTTTACACAAAAAAGTTGTGAAATCGGTCCCATAACACGGCACCACACTCGTAGTATCATCCTGTATGTCTGAACTTTGGGTGCCCACAACTCCGAAAATAGGCGTTGCCCCCGATTTTTTTATTTAATTTTTTTTACTTAAAATAAAAAGTTCTATCCAATGGTAATAGTTTGGAGCCGAAGCGAGTTGCCGACCTATTCTAGGTTTAAGCCTATAAAAATTATTATTATGTATGAAACTTTGGTCAGTTGCCGTAGGTAACAGTGTTCCCGTCGATAACAGAGTTTTGACAATTCGCCAACTGTAAATATTGTAAACAAACAATAAATCTAAAGTGCGTGAGACGTGTCTTTAGGAAGAAAAGAAAAAACTTTTTAATAATAATAAGTTCAGTTGAATTATTTTATTGACGGGGAAGACCAAGTACAAAAAGTGGCATCTATTAGAAGACACTTAAGAGACAACTCTAATTGTTTAGAATTGCCGGCTACACTGAGTGAATGTTATTGCTGAGAATAATTGTTAATAAACAATTCCGTATTAGGTTCAAATATGTCTCGCCTTCCAAAAGAAGGAATAGTTTATTTAGTGGATATTTTGGCATGGTGCGTCTTGTGCATTTAATTGGAAAAATATTTGTAAGATGTGGATTATTTCAAAAATGACGGAGGAAGAAAAGACCCAAAATAAAAATCCGGCTTTACTAGAAAACGAAATTGTCGGATGTATAGATGGACACGTACGTATCATTCGAGCGAAGAAGAAGTTCGCCATTTATATATGTATAAATAGGAAATGCTAGTTTAGTTTGAATGTTTTGTTGGTAAGTTACAATACTATAATAATTATTTTCATAACAATGATCTAATTGTAGATGTGCGACTGCGAAAGGCGAATAGGGTATGTTGACGACAGACATCCTGGTTCTACTCACGATGCCCTCATTTGGAACAACAGTCCACTGAAGCAACAGGGTGCTGATTTCAGGGCAAACACACGGTTACTACGTCTAAATTGCCGGAGTTCGGTCGCAGCTCAAAACTTGATAAATAATGTCCATAATTACAGAAAAATATAGAAAACGAAAAATATGTTATTTTTTGTCGGACGCACCTTTTATTTAAAGTCTGGAAAATTGTTCTTGAATGTTTTTAAAATGACTAGCAAGGAAGCAGATTTATCAATCCCTTTAATTTGAACACCCACACTAAATGTCAAGACATACAATAATATGGTAAATTGGGGTTATCTGGGTGCACAGATGCCGTTCCACAAAAATAAAGACATCATTAAATTTGGGATAAAAATACCTTTCATTTGAGTACTCACAGTTGCCTGTTCATAGCAATCTCTACCTGGACTCGTATTTTGGACCCTGTGGGCCCCATAGGTCTGTCCGACAATAAAAAATATATTTTTCGTGGTCTTATGTTTTTCTTAAATTTGGTTTTTTCATAAGTTTTGAAGCTGCCCGAGCTCCGACAATTTTGCCGCTACTAGGTTCTATATCTATTCTATTTTATATAAATAATTTTTATAAACATTACAATTTAACAACAAAAAATGACGATTTTCTTTAGAATCACAGTTTTTGACTCCTTATCGTTCACCTGAACGTTTTTTTTTATTTTAAAAACTATACAGCAATAAAAAAATCGTGGTTGCCAATATAACCTTTCAAGCAACTGAAGTTTCTGGCTGTCAGTTGCCAGTTGCCATATGTAATAACTGTTCGGTAACTGACAACGCCACTGAGGTTCGGTTGCTATAGATAATCGACCCATAAGTCAAGACTTTCATATGATATTTAAATCACCAACATTAAAAAACGCAATATCCTTTACTAAAAATTAGTGAAAGGCGCAACATTTTCACGCAATAAATCGCGAACCATAACAATCTCTATCTAGTATGTACTAAAAACCAAAAACTGTGTACAATTATTTGGTAAACATTTACAAAATTTCGTCAAAATTACAGGACGGTTGGGCTGAACCGTAGCAAAATTTTGAATTTATGCAAATAATTTTGGCGGCTGTCTAAAAAATATGTTTTTTAAGTCGTTTGATATACGATTAGTTGCAAATAATTATATTAAATTGCATTGCTATTAAGTTGCATTGGAAACAATTCAAATCCAATCTCTACTGATAACTCTTAGCTGGGGGGAGAGGTTATATACATATGAAAACATGTTTGCTATATTAAAATGTAAATAAATCCAACACAGATAGTTAACAGACCCCAGCGACTTATCATCCAATATAGAGGTTACAAAAGTGCATGAGATTAAAAGAATGATGCAAATTGGGTTTTAATGGAAAACATCATTTTAATTTTAAGTATTCGTCCAATTACAGTTGTGAGACAAGTACGTTGCAATTGAAGATCCTGCATTCGAATACAAAATATTTGAATTTAATACAGAAAGATGGCCGCCAAACGTATTGGTAAGTAACAATAACAAGTTAGTATATTAATGAAACTAAAAATCATTTTATTTTGTTGTTTCTTAGCCCTCCTTAGTGTTTCCGATAAAACCGGTCTGGTGGATTTCGGAAAAACTCTCTCCACTTTGGGTTATCAGCTAGTAGCTAGTGGCGGTACTGCCACCGCTTTGCGTAATGCTGGTCTCACTGTACAGGATGTATCGGACATAACTGGTGCCCCAGAAATGTTGAGTGGACGTGTCAAGACATTGCATCCTGCCGTACATGGCGGTATATTGGCCCGTGTAACTCCTACCGATCAAGCCGATATGGAAAAGCAAAATTTCGATTATATCAATGTGGTTGTGTGCAATCTATATCCTTTTGTTAATACCGTTTCCAAACCCGACGTCACTGTGGCGGATGCTGTAGAAAATATTGACATTGGCGGCGTTACACTTTTGAGAGCGGCTGCTAAAAATCATGATCGTGTCACCGTGATTTGTGAAGCTTCAGATTATTCCAAAGTTCTACAGGAAATTCAACAAAATGGCGATACCACTTTAGACACAAGAAAAGTTTTAGCTTTGAAAGCTTTTACCCATACCGCCACTTACGATGATGCTATTTCTGATTACTTCCGGAAACAATACTCCAGTGGGGTGTCCCAATTGAATTTGAGATATGGCATGAATCCCCATCAAAAACCAGCACAAATTTTTACACAGCTAGATAAGTTGCCATTGCGCGTAGTGAACGCTTCTCCCGGTTTCATTAATCTTTGTGATGCCCTCAATGGTTGGCAATTGGTTAAGGAGTTAAAGAAGGCTCTGGGTTTACCAGCTGCAACAAGCTTTAAACATGTTTCGCCAGCTGGTGCTGCTGTGGGAAATGCTTTAAGCAAGGAACAAGCAAAACTTTGCATGGTTGATGATTTATATGAGACTCTAACACCCTTAGCGACAGCCTATGCCAGAGCTAGGGGTGCTGATCGTATGTCTTCCTTTGGCGATTTCATTGCTCTCTCGGATACATGTGATGTGGTTACAGCCAAGATCATATCACGCGAAGTATCGGACGGTATCATTGCTCCGGGTTATGAACCCGCAGCTTTAGAAATCTTGAAGAAAAAGAAGAATGGTTCTTATTGCATATTGGAGGTAAAATATGGTCATGCACACAAATTTATAACTGCTTATAATTGCAACTGTAAAAAAATAATTTCAGATGGATCCCAGTTATGAACCTTCTGCTGTTGAACGCAAAATTATATTCGGCTTGACCTTAGAGCAAAAACGCAATGATGCCAATATCGACGCCACGCTCTTTTCCAATGTGGTTACCAAAAATAATCAACTACCAGAAGCTGCTATTCGTGATTTAATTGTTGCCACAATTGCCCTTAAATTTACTCAATCCAATTCCGTTTGTTATGCTCGTGATGGTCAGGTTATTGGTATTGGTGCTGGTCAACAATCACGTATTCATTGCACCCGCTTGGCTGGTGAAAAGGCCGATAACTGGTGGTTAAGACAACATCCCCGAGTAGCAGGTATGAAATTCAAGGCTGGCGTCAAACGAGCAGAAATTTCCAATGCCATTGATAATTACGTCAACGGTACAGTGGGCAAAGATATGCCTTTTGCACAATTTGAAGCCATGTTTGAGAATGTTCCTGTCCAATTGACTCAGGAGGAAAAGGTTAACTGGTTAAAGGAGTTGAGTGGCGTATCATTGGGATCTGATGCGTTCTTCCCGTTCCGCGATAATATCGATCGTGCTCATTTGGTCAGTTTATATATTACTCGATTAATATTTTGCAATATTTAACTTGATATGTCTTGACATTTTTTCAGAGTGGAGTTTCTTATATTGCTAGTCCTTCGGGTTCTACCAACGATGGTGGTGTCATTGCTGCTTGCGATGAACACGGAATTATTATGGCTCACACTAATTTGCGTCTATTCCACCACTGAATAATATAAAATTTAAAGTTTTTATAATAGTTCTTAAGGTTCTTGTGATTTTTTGTGAGTTATGTTTTCGCAAAATAAAACAACTACATACTCGTACATACATATGTGTATGCATACATACTTTCGTTTAGTTTAAGAGTTAGTGGGTGCCGATAAACGACTCACTTAAAATTCTTAGTGGGTCGATTATGGATGGCAACCAACTTCAGTTGCGCTGTCAACTTACTACGCCACTGAAATAAAATCTAGTAATATGCATGACAACTTTTGCCAGTTACCATAGGTAACAATGTTTTGCTGGCGATAACAGAGTTTTGTCACTTCGTCAACTGTAAATAATCCAGTAAAAAATATATTGTAATAATAAATTATATATTATATATAATTTCCAGTAAATAATATTGGGAGAGTAAGGTAGATTTTACTCTCCCACAAAAAGTACACAGACGACATCCAGTAAAAACTTGCAAGATATAGTACTTTGGTATGTAAACAGCTGATTTGTAATGTAAACATTGGAAGAACCTACAACCGCAGTTTGTACAAAACATTAAAAAATAAATAAATGGTTTCCCATTACATCCCATGAAGGAATCGGGGAGAGCTTCTCACAACCAGTGAGCTGTGCGCTTTCTAGTTTTATACTCACTGATTGGGACCTACAATTTTACACCGGTTCCGAACGGTATTTTTGAGAAGCATTTTCATGGCTAAATACTCGATAGTGTCGCCGTCTCTATGCGAGGTGACCGCCGTCGAAAGAAATTTTAAGGTGGTCAGGGCAGGGATCGAACCCAGGATCTCAAGTACAAGAGCCGCGCACACTACCCATTGCACCACCGACGGCAGCACAAATCAAATCATCAAAACTGTCTTCTTTTTTACAAGAACTGGTGAAACGTTAATTACAGAGCATTAAAAAACCATTTTTTCTCTTAAAAAATAAAATTCCAATAATTTATTTGCGATTTGATGTTCTTTGTATTTTCGAATTTTGTTTGTTTACACAAAACATATGTTCGATCTTGCAAATTCTTGCGAGCAAAAATTTCTCCAGTAAAAACTTGTTCTCTATTCTCTATCATCGAACTGTCAAAGTAATCTCTCTCTTGCTCTCTCGTTGCTGGTTTTTTGGAGTAATCCATGGATTATTTTATACATAGATTTCTCAACTCGCTCATCGGTTTATATGGAGGACTTTGTTCGACGTTGCGGACAGAAGTTCGTTTCGTCATTGAAGAAGCGCAAAGAGTAATGTCAGATGAGATGGATAACCATAGACGAATTTAGTATAGACACATTAATTCTCTCATCTGACGTTTCATTTCACACTCTTTGTCGTAGGTTTGTGGAAATGAGAGAAATTCGACAAAAATTAACTTACAACAGGAAGAGTTACAAGAACTGTTGACTTAACTTTTTAATTTCGAGTTCGTATAGGCTTGTGAAATTTAAATGGACTTTTATCGTTGGTATACATACATTTGTATTGTATTTAATACAACTATTTTGCCACATAAAACGAAATGCGGTTGTTGTTCCTTTGTTGGACGTTGTGTACCATTGCCTCTATCTGGTATTATTGAATCCATGTTTTCCACCATCCAATGTTTACTTTCCATCGTACCTATGACGTTTAATTTATTGAGCGAATAAAAGCTTCTATGGTATGTGTTATTCTATGGTTCATATCATAGAATAATACATACGTAGATAAACTTATTCTCTCATCTGACGTTTCATTTCACACTCTCATCGTAGGTTTGTGGAAATGAGAGCAATTAAATTTAAAATTTACATACGCCAGGTGGAGTTACAAAATATGTTCACTTAACTTTTTCCTGTCGTTTTGGTGTAGAACTGAGAAATTTAAATATATTTTGCACTTTTTTGTTGACTTTTATCGTTGGTATACATTTGTATTGTATTTAACACAACTAGTTTGCCACAAAAACACGAAATTCGGTTGTTGTTGCTTTGTTGATCGCTGTATACTATTGCCACTATCTGGTATTATTGAACCCATATTTTCCACCATCCAATGTTTACTTTCCATCGTACCTATGACGTTTAATTTATTGAGCGAATAAAAGCTTCTATGGTATGTGTTATTCTATGGTTCATACATAGAGTAAATTTATAGTAGAGCCGCCATTTGTCTCATCTGACGTTTCCTTTCACACTCTTCGTGATGCGGTCGGAGTGATAGAGAGATGTTTGACGAAAAGTGATATACACCAGGTAGAATTACAATAACTTCTTGCTTTAATTTTTCATGCCATTTTGGTGAAAAACTGTGGAATTTAAATGTCTTTTAAACTTTTTTATTGACTGTTATTGTTAGCGTACATTTGTGTTGTATTTAACACATTAATTTTAACACACAAAACGAAATGCCGTTGTTGTTATTTTGTTCGTTGTTTTGAACCATTGTCTCTATCTGGTATTAGTAAAGCAATTCTTTTCAACATCAAACGTATACATCACACGAGGACAAATGTCAGAAATTTGGTGAGTGAAAGATTTTCTCTACCCATATTTACTCTATGGGTTCATATCATAGAATAATACATACGTAGATAAACTTATTCTCTCATCTGACGTTTCATTTCACACTCTCATCGTAGGTTTGTGGAAATGAGAGCAATTAAATTTAAAATTTACATACACCAGGTGGAGTTACAAAATATGTTCACTAAGGTGGACCTTGAAATTACATTTTTGCGATATTTTGGTAGATGAGGGCTCTATTCCGTGCCTTTTTGAAAAAAAATGACAATGCCGAAAAAAAAATTAAAAAAAAAAACATTAGAGGTTGCGCACGAGCCGAGAAAAAGGTCCACTTTGCCAAAATTAGGGGGGAAATTGCCATAGGTCATCAGGGGTCACCCGTAGGGGGGAAGAATGTATGGCCGACCCCCATTAGCTTTTTACCGCCAACATTTTCCCCCAAGACACCCACCCCCTATCTCCTCCCCTTAGGGGGGTCACCATACAAAAATGGAGGTTGCTTAGTATTTTCGAAAAACACCATAGGTCATCAGGGGTCACCCCTAGGGGGGCAAAATATATGACCGACCCCCATTAACTTTTCATCCCCAACATCTTTTCCGAACAAACTTACCCTCTATCTCCACTCCTTGAGGGACTCCCCATACAAAAATAAAAGAAGCTGTAATTGAGTAGTACTACTAAGCACTCTTAATATAATATAGTCAAATTAACATATTTTTGTTCGCTGATGGGTATTTCTTGCGGTAAGAATCGATAACATGTAGTAAATACTGTTTCTCTTCTTCGCCTTGCCACAGTATTCTATTATAATCTTGTATCATTTTTACTCCTCTTTCGGCAGTGTCGTTCACAACGCGCAAGTTATTTACAATTCTACGACCTTCTTGATAGTCTGCGCGAGATTTCCAGGTTGCTGGATTTGCAAGAATGAAATCTTGCGATATTCCAAATCGTACAAATAAATTTTTGGTATTATGAGAGACGAAGTTGCTCAAGTCTTTAGCCAAGAATTCCTCATTCACATCTTTGAATTTCACCTCGATTTTTTTAACGCTGGTGCTTTTGATTACGACGCGAGGAGCTGGGGGAACCGGGTCGTCTTCTTCATCTTCTTCACCTTCTTCGTCTTCTTCATCTTCTTCACCTTCTTCGTCTTCTTCATCTTCTTCACCTTTTTCGTCTTCTTCATCTTCTTCACCTTCGTCATTCTCATTTTCTAGCAATGCTTGGGCCATTTTGGCCTTCAACTCATTTGAAACCTTGTCATCGAAAAAGGCAAGGGCTATGTGCTCATCGGCGAGATACCATAGGTGACCGATAAATTTCTTTATCATTACCCGAGATAAATCCTGGTCAACGGACTTGTACTCGACGATGTCCTTCAAAAACTTCCAATCTTGATTCGGCGCCTCAGCTGCTCGAGAAGAACCAAACCCTGCCTTGACGTAAAGTCGCACCACAAAAATACAAACGTGTCGAATGCCATTCAATTCACATACAGATAAGTGAAAAGTTCTCCGAAACGAAAACATCTTGAGGCTGTAAATGGCTTTTGCCATCCATCGAGCATGGGAAACGGTTCCTGGAGGTCGGAAATGGTAATTCTCAAGTTTTTCACCCAGAAACAAAAGAATTAATTGTAGCATTTCTTTGTAGTCATCGCGAGGGTGTTTCTCCTTCAATTGATCTAAGCAAAACTTCTTTACGCCGACTTGCATTGCCACAGGAATTTTTCTGACGACTTGATCGTCTATCAAGCCAGAATGGAATGGTTTAACCTTTACAGCGTCCCATTCCTGTTTGAAACGGTCAAAGCAAGGAACGCCTGGTGCACTGGTCTTTCCCATTTTTGTCTCAAAAACTTCCCTTAGCACCAGTTCGTATACGTGGTGTCTGCAAGGTAAATATAAGATTTCTCTCTCCAACAGCCGCTCAAGAGCAACTGCGGCTCCGGAGAATGGACCACTGCTCGTTGATGTCGTGTCGAAAGAAAGTCCTTGTATTCGATGTGTCATATGCCAAGATGCCAACAGTTGATAAACGGCATGTGCTATTCTCCGGCCTTTTCCTTTCCCATCTTCTACTTTGGGAACTCCAAGAAGTTGTTCTTTTTCTCTGTACGAGACAATTACCGGTAGACGGTCCACCTTCTTTGTACCCACAAAATCCAAAAGCATTTTGCCATCCCAATGGACTACGAAGGATTTAGCTGCGACAAGCTGGAGATGAATGAAACGCGTTGAAGAATAAGAATTCTGAATGAGAGCAAATAAATCTATGCGATCTTACTTCTGATTGTCTTTCACATAACTCAGCATGTTCTCTCGATTTGAACGCCGACATCTCCGATGCGACGTACGGTTTATTGTGTATTGTTGAGGATCGCGTCCAAATGCTTCTGCCGCCGCTATCATAATGCCGACCGCGTCTCGGTCAGTCACTTTGCACTTGTCCAAAGCTGATAGGACTCGTTCAGTAAAACATTGTTTGTAACCTCTTCTGTCACCAACATTTGACGGGCCAGCTTCTGCCGGGAAGTTTTCGTCCTGTCTCCCATTATCATCGCTTGAATCACTGGTTGAAAATTTAACCACTCCAATTGAACGAATTTCATTTGAATATAAACATTGGAGGAACACACAAAGCGCGAAATAGCTTACCGCCTTTAGCGAACCGATCTCTACTAGATTCCGTTGCACGTTTGCGTCGCAACTCTTCTTGTTCTTCGCGCTCAGCTTTTCTTTTCCTCGTTCGAGTGTCAGTAGCGTCCACACCTCCCATAGTTCCTGGCCGGTCATCTTGCAAGGGCGTTGGCGTGTGCGATGTCGAAAAGATTATCCAAGCTATCAGAAAACGTATTCTCTTTTTCTCTAGTGGACTCAGTCTTTCTGTGAGATGACTTTCTTAAAGCATCCCACTCATCGTGCAGCGCAGCTATTTTTCTTGTAACATCTCCTCTGGCTTTCATCGGAATAGCTGCTTGGCGCCAAAATATCATCACTGCGTCCGCGACTATAACCGCACTATTTTTCTTCGACATGTTTCGTTTGCGAATGTTGAAGAAATGCATTCTTAGCACTTGCTTCTTCGACGGTAATTTGTTCCCCGTAATATTCATGCTTGGATAACCAATCAAAAAAATATCGTCGCGCGATCTAAGTCGTGTTGTCATCTTAACTTTTAAAAAACGGGAGAAAAATCAATTTACTTTTCGCGGTCGTCGGCACTTGTTGAATGACAACAATCGATGAATGAACTGCTATTTATATATAACTACTACGTATTTTGCAATATTTTACTGCCAGGTACTGATGAATGGGGGCATCTGCTAAGGGTGCCTATATGTACCTGACTCAGCACGTGTGCGTTTCAAATTTTTCAAGACTTTCCAAACAATGACCACTCTTGAATATTGGTGGAATTTCTGTAAAAAAATCAAAAAAAAATCAAAAATATCTCGATATTGTGCAACTGTAAATACATAGATTTTCAGTATTTTTGTATGGGGAGTCCCTCAAGGAGTGGAGATAGAGGGTAAGTTTGTTCGGAAAAGATGTTGGGGATGAAAAGTTAATGGGGGTCGGTCATATATTTTGCCCCCCTAGGGGTGACCCCTGATGACCTATGGTGTTTTTCGAAAATACTGAGCAACCTCCATTTTTGTATGGTGACCCCCCTAAGGGGAGGAGATAGGGGGTGGGTGTCTTGGGGGAAAATGTTGGCGGTAAAAAGTTAATGGGGGTCGGCCATACATTCTTCCCCCCTACGGGTGACCCCTGATGACCTATGGCAATTTCCCCCCTAATTTTGGCAAAGTGGACCTTTTTCTCGGCTCGTGCGCAACCCCTAATGTTTTTTTTTTTAATTTTTTTTTTCGGCATTGTCATTTTTTTTCAAAAAGGCACGGAATAGAGCCCTCATCTACCAAAATATCGACACAAGGTCCACCCTAATGTTCACTTAACTTTTTCCTGTCGTTTTGGGGTAGAACTGAGAAATTTAAATATATTTTGCACTTTTTTGTTGACTTTTATCGTTGGTATACATTTGTATTGTATTTAACACAACTAGTTTGTCACAAAAACTCGAAATTCGGTTGTTGTTCCTTTGTTGATCGCTGTATACTATTGCCACCATCTGGTATTATTGAACCCATATTTTCCACCATCCAATGTTTACTTTCCATCGTACCTATGACGTTTAATTTATTGAGCGAATAAAAGCTTCTATGGTATGTCTTATTCTATGGTTCATATCATAGAATAATACATACGTAGATAAACTTATTCTCTCATCTGACGTTTCATTTAACACTCTCATCGTAGGTTTGTGGAAATGAGAGCAATTAAATTTCAAATTATCTTACACCAGGTGGAATTACAAAATATGTTCACTTAACTTTTTCCTGTCGTTTTGGTGTAGAACTTAGAAATTTAAATATATTTTGCACTTTTTTGTTGACTACGAGCAACTTCAGTAAGAGAGTTATGAAGATAAGTGACGCTGAATTCCACAAGACGAATAAGGGGAAAATGGTGGAAATTCTTAAATTGAATAGTTTCCCCAGGAAAATTATAAATTATTTGATATCACGGGCAGAGACGAGCAAGCCGACTGAACGCCGTACTGAATCTGACAGAATTTATAAAACCACAACGTATGTTCCGGGTTTCTCTGAAAGATTGAAACATTCCAATATATATGACAACGGAAAATATGAATTGGCGTTGAAATCGAATTTAACCGTGAATAGTTTATTTAGTAGGACAAAGTCCATCATTGATAAAAATGACAAGCCAAACGTTGTGTACAAAATTCCATGTTATGGTGACAAGTAAAGCATACGCCAGAAAGTATATGTTGGCACGGCACTACAGTGAATAAATTGAAAACTAGAATATCTGCTCATAAGTCGGATCAAAAAGCTCATTATAAGCCGATAGAACAAAAGACAGCACTCGCAGCCCACTGTACTTTAACTGGACATAAATTAAATTTTGACAAAGTGCAAATTCTGACTGAAGAGAAAAATTACACAAGACGCCTCTTACAGGAAATGCTGCGTTCCATCGGAGAAAAGGCTTAATTTCAAACGAGATACAGATCAATGTGCGCATGTGTATAGGCACACAATTGACAAATTCAAGAGAAGTACAAATCAGTTGGCATAAGCCTGCGGAAAAACTTGGACGCGCTCTGTGTTCAAAACTTCAAAACATATCTCAAAATGTAATTAAAATTAATCATTCTCCCTTTGGAGAAAATAATATATATTTTTATGTTGATTCTTGTTCGTACTGTTCAATAATGTTTATGAATACTTTGTGTTTATTCTTGTTTTATCAGATCCTTGGAAATGATCAACGAAGTTGGTCGAAATATTGGAAAATATTAATAAAATTGTTAGAAGAAATACTTGAAGTGTTTTCTTTTTATTCTTATGACCTTAAGCCGAAACAACTGAAAACTAATATATCTACAAAGGTCAACTATACTCACAACTAATATTTTATTAATATATAATATTAATATATAATTGTATATAATTTGGACAAGAATTGTGATTTTTTTGTTTGGATTTCATAATAGTGAGTAATATTGTATTTATTTGAATTCTTTCAATCTTAAAAATTTTACCTGATGTTTGTACAAAATATCAGATTGAAAATGTAGTACATATGAGTAGTAACACAAGTGCATTTTATGACACGGATTTGGCAAAAACCCTTTTTCCTATTCTTCAGAAAAATTATTTGAAAAGTGATGAATGTTTTTTATGATTTTTACAGTAAAAAAAAAAACAAATAATATACAGTGGCCTATTTACATTTATGATTGAGTTCCCGTGAAATTCTCACATAAAGGGTAAAAACATTTAGAAATCCCTTGCAAACAGTTTTTTCAAGTAATTCAATAGAAAAATACCCAGTTATTATGTGTTCATTCATCCATTTGTTGTCATTCAACAAGTGTTTACGAAAGTTAAAACGACCTGAATTGCAAAAGTCATATAAGCGAAAAATATATATTTCTTTTGATGATCCATGACTTGTTTTATTCATAAGATATGTAACTTTATGATAAAGTACCAAAATTTAAACACTGTTTCCCCTTTTCGATTGTTAATGAATTTTATAAAGAAATTAAAAATGATATTTTCACGAAAAAAAAATATTTGTTTGTCATAATTTTTTGGTAACTCCGAAACTATTGATCAAATTAAAATTAAGAAAATTCATTATCTTCAACTTATGCCTTACATTTTCTCAAGTTTGGGTCAACAAAATCGGAGAAGTAATTTTCGAGTTATGATAAATTATATGGAGAAATATCTCAAAAACTTTACAATTTTATGATTCTGAAGCACTAGATGCGGGTGTTTCAAACCAGTTTGTTTTATATTTCTTTTCTCATAGTCTCTACCTGCAATTATGCTGAGGGCAATTCGACCTAATCCAGAAACACCTCACATGCCATTTTGTTATTTTCGATGAGTACTTTCAGAAACTGAAGTGAAATCGGAGTGCATATTTTATGTGTTGCACTGTGTAATCAAAAAAGACTGTGTAACATACGGTACCACTGCATAAAAAAAATATGTAAGAAATGGTATTTAGTTTTGCATTAATGCCTAAATCGTAAATATACAGAAAATATAAAATTTTGGAAAAATCCTTATCATTAAGTATTTTGTTCTTCAAATATATAATTAGAAAAGCACAACTTTCGCAAAAAGTTATGAGCCTCCATGATTTAAATTTCAGGATTTAGTAGTAGTGCAATATACAATCCCAAAATGTAAAGGCTCACTCCCAAGAAAATTCTGATAAATCATCGGAAGTTTTTGAGACAAAAATTGATTTTTTGGTTAATGGTTTCATGAAATTTTTTGAATCAAAAATACGCATCTCTCATTTTAAAATTATGTGAATTTGTCAATAAAAAAATCAGGCTCAAAAACACTTCAAACTATATTATATACATGTAGTAGGTACTAAATGATATAGACAAACGCAATTAGCTATGTGTATGTATTATTAGAAATACAGATTAGGAGTCACAGAGTAAGGCGAATCACAAACTTGTCATTCATTAGCATGAACATCAACTATCGTTGATGGTTATTGTCGGTTTACCGACCATCTTACTTAACAATATTGTCAAACACACTAATGAAAAAAATGACATTTTGGGTTCCAAAATGATTGTAACAATTCAGAAATATTAAACCTTTTAAAATGTTCGCTTATAATTTCTATACTATTAACACAGGAATGTTATAATGTTCTCCAAAGTTGTACTACTTAAGGCTTTCGACAAAATTGCCATATACATCAACGTCCTAAAATGCCATATATCAAATGGTCGCACAATACACAAATATGGTTGTTTTTAGCGTTTTTGTTCATAATTGTCATATCTTTAAAAACTTTTTCAAGTAACCAAAACAACAATTGAGTCACTCTATACGAGTAACAGTCCTAAAGGATTTTTCAACAGAGACCCTACAAAAGTAAATCGATAGGGACAGCAAACGACGCCATATTTTTTCCCGCTCTTTTGACATTTCTCTTCAGTAAGGTTTGCCATTTCATCATAGAAAAATATACGAGCCAACAACGAGTCGAAATTATTAAAATTTACTACCGAAATTGGGAGTCAGTGGCCTCAACTTTAAGAGCGCTACGTCCAATTTCTGAATTTCATTTCTGGCTGAATGGCTTCGTCAATAAGCAAAATATGCGTTATTGGTCAGACAGAAATCCACACGTAATCCATGAGTCATCATTGCATCCCGAAAAAATTACGGTTTGGTGCGGTTTATGGGCCGGCGGCGTCATTGGGCTGTACTTCTTCCGTGATGATCAAGACCGGCACATTACTGTGAATGCGAATCGCTACCGTTCAATGATAACCGAATATTTTTGGCCTTAATTGGATAATATGGACTTGGAGGACATGTGGTTCCAACAGGACGGCGCCACAAGCTACACAGCGAATGCCACAATCAATTTATTGGAAACCAAGTTTGGTGAACGTTTATCTCACGAAATGGCCCAGTAGAATGGCCGCCTCGGTCGTGCGATTTGACGCCGTTAGATTATTTTCTGTGGGGCTACGTCAAATCTATGGCCTATGCCAACAAGCCAGCGACGATTCGTACGAATATCGAACGTGAACTTGCAGCAGTATCGGCCGATTTATGCTTGAAAACCGTCGAAAATTGGGTTCAGCGTCTAGACTTCTGCAAGCGTTCCCGTGGTGGCCATGAAATCGAGAAAAGAAAAAGGCATCGAACGTACTTTCACAGGAATAAAGAAGGTCATTGGTATCTAAAACCGGTTTTGTTTTATTTAAAAAAACTTTTGTAGCGCTCTTATTGAAAAACCCGATATATACAATGTACTTTAAATAAAGTGAGAATTGACATATATAAATATACAAAATTTTTTTACAAAACGTTTTTTTGATATCTTTGCATGAATCTGGTTAAGTTGTATTGGAAAAAATCTTATTTGTATATTTTTTCTTCTCTTCTCATAGACTAGAGATTATAACTAGAGATGGGAAAATATCGTAATTTTATCGTATAATCGGATGAAAAAAATAATCTTGGATTTCCAAACATTTTGAAATAATCAAAACGGCACGTTTTGTTGGGCGACTCCTCATATGTACATCGCATCTTAAGCCGTACCATTTTACAAAACGAAAAATGCGTCTGGTGAGTGAACGAGCGTTAAACGCGAATGCGAATGTAACGTTGGGAAAAGTATAATTTCTAAATCAAAATGTAATTTTTGTTCATTAGTGTGTTTGACAATATTGTTAATACACTACAACTTTGTAGAAGAGATATACTTGTTATTTGTTTAATATTGAATACATATAGGTGAATATTTAAAGAATATGGTTAAACACAGCATTTCAACACCAATTATGGAGCTCTAAATATAATTTTTGTTGAGTAGTGTATTTAGAAAAGTTATCAAGTAATTTACAACCTACAATTCTTTTGAAGACAGCAACGGCAATTTATTTACCGTTAGCCAAGAAATGTCAAAACATATAAAATATGTGCAATTTTTCATGACGTTTCGTGAAATAATCGATTAACAGTGTACTTTTCCTTAGAAATATATTAGAGGGGATTGTGAAATAGGAAACTCACTACAATATTGACAAAGGTTGTAATGCAATATTTCAAGCTGTTTAGGATTTATTGAAGCAAAATTTAAAAAGGGCCCTGACCAACCTCCCAAATTTTCTTCGGTCTGTAAAAAAAAATTGTTACGTATAGAAGCAAAACCGAACGGGGTTTTGTGATACCACGTCGAAGTACTTTCATAATTTTTTGGTTTGATTGAGGCCCGAGACCCACTGTTGCACAGTGTTTTCATATAAAATGAAGAAGACACTAGTAAAAATACAAAACGCTACAAAATTGTTTTAAAATGATTAAAATAAATAAATGGTTTCCCATTATATCCCATGAAGGGATTAGGGAGAGCTTCTCACAAGCAGTGAGCTGTGCGCGTTCTAGTTGTACACTCACTGATTGGGACCTATAGTTTTACACCGGTTCCGAATGGTATTTTGATGTTTTACCCTTTTTACGCACAAATACAATTTTTAAAAAATTCAAATCATTTCATGTAATTTTTCTTGCATTTGTAAGAGTTCCACCGGCAAGACTACGATATCTGTGGCCCCTAATTTCGATAACTTTATTTTGGAACACCCCAAAATAAGCCGAAAAAATTAAATAAAAGTTATCGATAACTCGCTTAGTTATCGAGATATTGCGAGTTAAAGTTTTAAAAAATCGATAACTTTGTTTCAACGTTTTATCAAAACGATAACTTTTTCTGTAGAACTTTGAAAATTATTCGGAAAATTTAAATAAAATTTATCGGCAGCTGTAGTAGTTATCGATATATTGCCAAGAGTACGATTTCCGTGGCCCTCATTTCGATAAATTTTATTTTTATAATAAATAATATTTTTGGTATAAATAAAATTTATCGGTAACTCGCTTAGTTATCGAAATATTGAGGGTTACAATTTTAAAAAATCGATAACTGTCACAAAAAAAATTTGTTTTTGTAGAACTTTCAAACCTATTCAGAAAATTGAAATAAAATTTACCGATAACTGTAGTAGTTATCGAGATATTTAATATCGGATTGGGAAACTTTGTGAAATATCATTGTATATATTACTATTTTTTCTTATTTAGTTTGGTATTATCGTTTTTAATTTCTACTTGACTGTTTATGAAGTGAATTATTAAAAATAATTTTTGTTGTTATACTAAATATTATGTATATACAACTTTTATTTATTTTTTTAAATAATTTTTCATTTTTGAGTCCTTTTTTTTGAGTCCCTTTTGGTAAAAAATTACAAGTAAAATTGTTGAAAGTAGTACATATAAAACGTTACAGCCACAGATACCTCGATAACTAAAGAAGCTATCGATAACTTTTATTTATTATTTGGGCTCATTTTGAGGAGTTGTACCACTCTGGTTGAGTAAATTGGTAAAATAGTTATTAATTTTTTAAAACTTTAACCCAGGATGTCTGGGAAAATTCATTAAATTTATTTCACTGGCATTGTTTTTTTTCTCATACCAATAAATTGTTTTTTTTTCTTGCCAATGAAACCAATTTGTTTAGTAATTTTTGAATAAGTAATGATTTATCCGACCTCTCGTATTATATTCAAAAATTAAAATGTTCCAGCGCTTCTTCGTATTTTTAATTAATTTTATTCTTCGATATTTCGCTGCCCTTTTGGTAGCATTGTCAGAAAGATAAACACAATTATTAATTAAAACGAAATGAATTGATAAACAAAATTTTTTTCGGGTGAATTCAAGGACCGGGGGCAGGCTTCAAAAAATTATGAAAAAAAACCAAAATTCAAGAAAAAATCAAGAATGCGAGAAATCGAAAAATTAGCCCTCGATCTGACCTATGTGGCCCACTGGGTCCAAAAAACTGGTACACCTACATGTACTTGGGAATGGGTAAGTGTGGGTACTCAAACGAAAGGTATTCATCTCACAAATTCCGCGGTGACATTATATTTTTGGTGCGACGTCTCTAGCGGTGTTAAGTTAAGATTTCTTGACATATCCCGATTCCTTCCTACATTCCTTATGCGAAAAGTTTTATTTATTTTTTCTCATTTTATCGGTCGCGAACTCGATAACTAAGGTATTTACACAGTTTGCAGGGAAACATTAAAAACCCAATTAAAATAAAATTTTTTGGTCGATAAAAACTACTTCAGTTTTTCGTGTTACTTCGAAATTTATTATAAAATGCGTTAAAGAAACAAGTTTGTAAAATTTTATCGTTCGATAACTCGATAACTGAGTTAGTTATCGAAAAAATTTACTTTAGTTTTTCGTCTTATTTTGACTTTTACTATACAACGCATTAAAAAACAATTTTTTTATTCACCTATTTTGAGGCCCTTTTTGGACTCTGTGGACCCCATAGGCTCGTCCGACAATTTTTTTTTCTTTTTTTCGTTTCCTCTGATTTTACTCTATTTTTGTTTTTTTTTTATTTATTTTTTTTTTGCCTGCCCGCGGTCCTTGAATTTTGCCTTTTTTTCTTGCCGGTAGTAATTAAAAATTTTGGATGCATTTCGTCTGTTACTGGGTAGTATAGTAGTAATATAGAATTATATTAATACTATTTCTGTATGTTGTCACTGTTACATACCCCTTTTTTAACGAAAATCCACATTACATACATCTGGCAACAAGAAAACGAAAAGTCGAAAGCAAAAGTCGACTTTTCGACTTGTTATACAACATGAAAGTCGATGCCCACTTTTCGACTTTTTCCCACAAAACGTTGATTAGTTGATTTGTAGAACCCTAGGAACGACACATCCAGTTCCTTTCGGAATTTCCCATGATTACAATTCATAATCAAATCAGAAGTCGAATCCGACATGAGAATTTTTGACGACTTCGGACAGATTTCTGACCTAATTCTGAACAGTTTGTTTGCTAGGAAATTAAATTTTTAAACCATTTAAACACTTACCTTTTTATTATGAGTGATGCTGCCAATGATAATTTTCTGATGGACTCCCACTTAAGTACGTGCCTGGCTAAACACTATACATATATAAACAAACACTTGTTACAACAATAATATACACTACCGCATACACACACACTCTAGAAGAATATAACTGCATTTATTGCGGTAATTAAAACTGAACAACACCGCAAACCACTCATGGACTCTTTCGCACTTACTTTTTAATAAACCTCTTCATTTTCATAAATTTTTTTCATTGCATTTAGCTTACTTTGCTTTATTTTTCTTTGCTTTTAGTTGCTAATTTAACAAAACACTACTAAATGACTTCCTTTACACAACAACTAAACACTTGGCACAAGAAGTTGTGGCCGGCCACAACCGTACCACTTTGTTTCACTATTTTGGCACAAAACTACATGGACTTAACAGAAAACTGCATCGAAACAACAAATTTAATGTTTATTTAACAAATTTATGCAAACTCATTTAAGGAAACACAACTTTATGCGGTGAAATTATTGAAATAAAATTGTTATATTAGAAACGCAACCGGCACGGAGAATATCGCGGAAAAACTGACAACTGTTGTCTAATACGTTGCAACATTGCCATACTGAAATGTGAAATATCGTATTTGGGTTTGGTGTTGCCACACCCAAGTGTGGAATACCAAATGGTTGCTGAACCCACTAATTTAAAGGTGAAGTTTTAATCTTTTAGCAAATAAAGCAACCGGTTCCGGAAAATAAGAGAACGTCAAAGTAAAAATAATATAAATTCAAATTTGAATGCATTATTTGAATAAAAATTGTAGTGGGATGACATTGTACCCATCATTTAGAGTTTTAGCATTTACACAGACGGAGATTAAAGGATTTCTAATTATATAATAATAAAATACAGATACTCTCGATATTGCTATAATTTAGTTGTGTGTAAACGACGTATAAGGACGGAAAACGTAACGTCGTTCATTCGTGAACAAAACAAAATATTTATACCATAAAATAATGCAAAGATATATAGAATATATTTGTATGGTGAGTATTTTTTTTATTTTGCACACATAATTCACAAACTGAAAAAAATGTCACAAAGCAAAAACAATGAATAGAAAATTAAATATTAAATTAGAAATATCAAATCGAAATATTACACAGTAAATTAGCACTAGAAATTAAGAAAATTAAATAAAACTAGAAAAAGAGTGTTTAAACAAAAATAATGAATAATTCTCTCTAAGATACAAAGTTTTACAAATGTATAGGAACGAAAAAATAGAATTCAGACAGCATTTGGCACGACCAGACGGCGACGGATCGTTTCCAAAAAACAATTGCAGTTATGCCCTGGCTTTGGGAATTTCGGAGACTAATATACTCTTAGGGCTCATCAGCTCGTAAACATTTGATAAATCTTAAAAACCAAAACAATCTAATCAGCTGCTATTTTTATTTTTACTTCATCAGAGTACAGGTAACAAACGTTCATAAGTTTTTGGGGTACATATTTTCCAATTAAGTACAATTGCACTGAATTTGAGGACAATTATCCTTAATGCAAATCTAGTTCACAAAAAGTCCTGAAAACTATATTATATGTCACTTCGTATTGGAATAAAAATTATCTCAAATATTAATATTACGTTCACCATTGTACTTCATTTATGTGTATAAGGATTTTCCAATAGGGATGGGAAGATCTCGGCAGTTTATGTTGTTTTATATTGTGATAGTTTTACTTTTGTCAAACAAAAAAGACAAATCACTATTGCAAGTTACAGTTTAACACAGCATCTGAAAGTTTTACGACGAGACCCACTTTTGGGTGAGCGGGTATGATGTTGGTGGACAATTCATCCACAGAAAGTAACTGTGTGGTGTTAGTTGTATACCGACGCACAGTGTTTTAGAATAAATTTCCATCGTCCAAACTTCAATATCTGTCGATCTGGTAAACATATTTAAGTTCTGTGAACATCCGATTGTAGGAAAGGAGTCAAGGATTATTTAGCATTATTATAAGGGCTTTGTACCTGAATTCCAATAAAATTCACCTCAGTAACCATTAAATTCATCGACGATTGTTATTGATGTGAATAATAACTTGCAGTAGTAATTTGTCTTTATTGTAAAAATATCGCAATATAAAAATCTTCACATCCCTATTGGAAAATCCTTATAAACATAAATGAAGTACAACGGTGAATTCAGTATTACTATTTGAAATAATTTTGAGTCCAATACGAACTGACATATAATATAGTTTTCAGGACTTTGTGAACTAGATTTGAATTATGTATAATTCCCCTCAAATTCAGTTCAATTATACATAATGGATATAAATTTACCTCAGAAAAAGTAAAAAAGTGTGCTACTTGTACTCTGATGAAGTAAAAATAAAAATACCAGCAAATTTGAATGTTTTCTCTTTAGAATTATTAAATATTTACGAGTTTATGAGCCCTAAGAGTATATTGGTCTCCGAAATTGCCAAAGCCAGGGCATAACTACAAAAGTTTTTGGAAACGATCCGACGCCGCTTGATCGTGCCAAATACTTCCTGGGATCTATTTTTTCTTTCCAATATTTTTTAAACTTGGTCCCTTAGATAGAATTATTTATTATTTGTGTTTAAAATCTCATTTACTAGTTTTATTATTAAAATGTATGGGAACAATCAGTTTGTATATTTAATTTTCTATTCATTGATTTTGTTTTCTTTTGTAACATTTTTTTTATTTACATTTTGTGAATTATGATAAAAAAAATATCTTCTTTATATCTTGTGCATTATTTTATGGTATACATAGTTTGTTTTGTTCACGAATGAACGAAATTACGTTTTCCGTCCTTATACGGCGTTTACGCCCACCTAGATTATTGCTTTATCGGCAGTATCTGTATTTTATTCTTATATAATTTGACATTAGAAATCCTCTAACCTCCGTCTGTGTAAATGCTAGAACTCTAAATGATGGGCATAAACGAATTTAGTATAGACACATTAGTTCTCTCATCTGACATTTCACTTCACATTCTTCGTCGTAGGTTTGTGGAAATGAAAGAAATTTTAAAAAAATTAACTTACAGCAGGTGGAGGTACAAGAACTGTTTACTTAAGATTTTCATTTCGTTTTCGTATAGAACTGTGAAATTTAAATGTATTTTGCACTTTTCGGTTGACATTAATCGTTGGTATACATTTGTATTTTATTTAACACAACTATTTTCCCACAAAAACACCAAATGCGGTTGTCGTTCCTTTGTTGGACGATGTGTACCATTGCCTCTATCTGGTATTATTGAATCCATGTTTTCCACCATCCAATGTTTACTTGCAACCATACCTACATATGACGTTTAATTTATTGAGAGAATTAATGTGTCTATACTAAAAACTCTAATCCTTTAGAATTGCCCGCTACACTCATAGAATAACACATACTATAGAAGAACTTATTCTCTCATCTGACGTTTCATTTCACACTCTCTCGGTAGGTCTGTGGAAATGTTTACATACACCAGGTGGAGGTACAAAATATGTTCACTTAACTATTTCCTGTCGTTTTGGTGTAGAAATGAAAAATTTAAATATATTTTGCACTTTTTTGTTGACTTATATCGTTGGTATACATTTGTATTGTATTTAACACAACTAGTTTGCCACAAAAACACGAAATTCGGGTGTAGTTCCTTTGTGGATCGCTGTATACTATTGCCACCATCTGGTATTATTGAACCCATATTTTCCACCCTCCACTGTGTAATTTCCATCGTACCTATGACGTTTAATTTATTGAGCGAATAAAACCTTCTACGTATGTGTTATTCTATGGCTACACTGAGGAAATGTTAATAAATAAAAAAAAATCACTGAGTGTGCGCTTTCGAGATTTCACTCACTGATTGGGGCCTACAGTTTTATACTGGTTCCTAAAGGGTTTTTGAGAAGCTATGTCATGGATTATTCCTCGATAGTGTCGCCTTTCGAGTTTTCACTCACTGATTGGGGACTACAGTTTTATACTGTTTCCGAACGGGTTTTTGAGAAGCTATGTCATGGATTATTCCTCGATAGAGACGACGTTACTAAGCGAGGTGGCCATCATCGAAAGAAGTGTAAGGTGGTCAGAGCAGGGATCGACTCCACGTTCTATTGCACGGCAGCCGCGCACGTCGTCGTAACAAATTCTAAAAAAAACTGTTTCCCCTGATATTTAGTCTCGTTGCATGCCTACCTATCAGACAGTGTCTCGACAAACATTGAGGCCTTGGGCTTGGCTTAATACACAACGTTCATGGATCTTCTTCTATCCACTATGGACCACAATTGCCATAATATAGGTGCGCTGTTGCAAGATAAGCTTCCAAGTCGCTAGGGGCATGCCAACACGCTTTGCTTGCTGTCCAAAATAACACCCAGGTATTTGACTCAATCTGCAAGCTTAACTTCAGAACCATTCAAGATGATATGTTACACAATAGGTAATTTATACCTTGGGGTAAAAAGGACCAGCCCGGTCCTGACCGGGTTTACACCTAGCCCAATTTCACCCGCCCTCCAATGGAAAGGTGCAATCTAAAACATCTTATCTGGAGCTAGTGATGAAAGTCAGTTCATTGCCTCTACTGCATTCGACAAGGATACTACTACCTAGTAGGAAGTCATCAAGTAATTCACCCTATCATTGATATCGGTGCTATGCCATAATAGATGGTGTGCATTTTCATACGCATCCAAAATCAGTGGGGTACTTACCTGTTTCGTTTCTCTTATGAGGCGTCTTAAGGATACACCTATGATAATGGACCGTTTTCGATCTAGTTTGATTTTCTTGCTTCTGCTGGACATTTTTAGAAGAGATAGTGACTCGTTGTTCGGAAAGCGTGTCTACAGACATTATCTATCCCTTCCAATCGATAGACTTTTACAATTGTGTTTTGGAAACACGGGATTTTCCCCCTTTGTACTACAAGTACAGTTAAGCCAAGTGTGATAAAATTTGAGTAAAAACATTTTTTGGGTGGCCGTTTCACGTGAAATGCCCCAGATGTAATGCAGTTCGAACAGGTAATTGAGTTAGTAGTCGACTGGGTGATTTCGAGTTTTGTTTTGGTTTTACTTCTTTATGTTTTTTGTGCATCTGACAAGGTATGGCGGCGCGCCTAATTAAAGCTTTGTGAATAAATTACACATTTTTCCCTTATTTTTAAATACTTTATATTAACTTCACCTGTCTGTATGCATGTACATATGTATGCCGAAAAAACTTTGGATTGATTTGTAACCCTTTTCCCGTGATCCAATCGAGCTGAAACTTCGCAGGCAAACTAATGAACTATAAAATTATGGGCAGGATTGGACAAAGGGGTGTGGTACCTTCCACACAAATCACAAATTAAAAATCCATTATTTCTGCTCCTGTTGATGGTATTTGAACAAAATTGGGTATGTTGGTTAGGTGTACATATTCTAAAATCTGCTGCAAATATGGGAGGGATTAGACAAAGGGGCGTGGTCATATATATAGAATGGAAACTTTTTGCTTCTTGCATGAGTGAAATAAAAACATTCTTCAATGTAAAAGGCATTGCCCATCACGAATTAAAAGAAGCCAAATGGTTGGAAAAATTCAACTTTATGGTGGATATCACAAAGAAACTAAATGAGCTACTTAAATGTAAAACTGCAAGGAAAAGAAAACCCAGTTAATGTCTTGCTGGAAGAAGTGGTTTGTTTCGAATATAAATTAATTGTTTTTTGTTGAAGACATGAAGAGCGGTAAATTACTTAATTTTGAAAATCTGAAACAATATCGCGATGACACCAATGCAACTATTGACACGAATTACTTCAGCATTACAAACAAAATGAAGAATAGATTCGCAGACAGATTTGAGTAATTCAAAACAAACGCAAGTACTCCGGCGTTCATAGTAAATCCTCTCAACACAAATAAGATCAACACTGATCCATTTGGAATTGATGCTGGTTCGCTTCAAATGCAATTGCTGGATTTGAAAACCAAACATTTGTGGAGTGCTAAGTTCACAAAACTCAAGAGCAAATTTGAAGAGTTGGAGATCCAGAAAAGTATGCACGTTTCTCTGCACAAGTGGACAGCTCTGAAAGAAATGCCGCGAGTTGAGGCACTCTTGTTTGACGGATGGAATAGTCTTCCAGAATGCTACAATGAGGTGAAGAAGTTGACCTTTGGAGTACTGACAATCTTCGGGTGAACATATTAATGTGAATGCGTGAATATAATAAAACGTAAAGTAAGAAGCCAACTAACAATTACAAATTTAGAGGCGTGTTTGAAACTGAAAACAAAAAGTTGTGAGCCAGATGTAACCATACTTTTAAAAGGCATGCAAGGCCAATGCTCCCATTGATGTAACTATTGTGACTATTATTCAATAATTATAGTTATATTATTTGATTACTAATTTTATTATTCCAGCAGAGCTAGCTAAAATACTTTAGTATGTTTTCTGCGACACATTTGTATGTTTTTATATGAATAAATATTAGTTCATATTTAGAGCTTTTTATTTTAAATCAAAAATCAAATTTATACACCTAATCCTAATCAAATACCATAATATTGAAATAAAATGAAAATGAAAAAAAAAATTGAATATTGAAATAAGATGCTAATGGCTCTTTAAAAACTGGTAAATTTTGTAAATTGTAACTTTTGGTTCTTCCGCCTCAAAAGGTTGCCGACCCCCGTACTAGGGAAATGATGTCGATTGTGAGACCAAAGAAGACATATAGATTACAGACCATACACCAAACTATGTTTAAATAGTGTTTGATTGATACTAATGTTTTATGTTTGCATCTGTCCGTATTATGTCCAACCAGAGTAAATTACAAAACCAACTCGAACTCGAACCTCGTCGTCATCAAGAGAACGTGAAGAGGGGGATAGCGACTATTATCTATTTCTCTATGGCCGTACGCTGCTGCCTGTCCCTTCTCCGAGCGCTGAGAGAGGAATAGTATAGTCGTATATGCAACTATACTATAGGAAAAGTGTTGTAATTGACTCATTTAGCAAATAATTGGATCGGATGTTTGTGTTTAAACAAAGCCTTAATTGATATTTTTTTGGCAATAATTTTTTCGGTGTACACTTCTCCTGGGAGCATTCCTTGGGTGGAGATTCATATTTAATGGCAGTATCCTTTCGTCATATCACATATCTTATCCGGAGATTTGTACCTTCTTTTATAGTACGCCCTTGGACCTGGCTTAGCTAAATACACTCACATAACTAATTGTTTGAAAAGAGGTTGTAGTAACCGTAAGATCGGCTGTTACTATCGAATTGCAGTGGCCACAACCGAATTGAGGTTGTCATAACTGAGTTTAGTCTCCATAGTTGAAATTCGGTTGAAGCAACCTTTAATAGGTTGTAAGAACCTCTAATACGGTTGTGACAACCTCTAGTTCGGATGTGGTGACATCTAATGTGGTTGTTACAACCACTAAATTCGTTTACTACTAATTCAGTTATTATTACATGGTTGTAAATACAGATCTATGTATCTGGAGCTATCCGCCTTCTGATCCCAATAATAGCCTCAGTTTAGACGTTGGTACCTACCAACAAGTTCGTTGGCGCCTACCTATATATCTACCATGAACATAGTAGGTTTGTAGTTGCCAACCTCCGTTAATTCCCTATTAGTAACTCGGGGGCGACACAACTTACAAAACATCTATCAATTTCTTCATCCTTCTCACCTTCCAATTGTTTTAAACGACAAAACCAAAGGATTTGTTTTTGTTTCTCTATTTTAATGATATGCATGTATGAATATGTTGAATTTTTAATTATTATTTTACATTATATTATTAATAATATTAGTCGGATTTGATATGCAATCTATTTAAATTTAAATAAACTAACTTTTTGTTTGTATATAATTTATATTTTTTCTCTACACGTAAGTATTTTTAATAATAATTGCAACAGTTTCGTATATAATAATAAAAAAATGTTAAAAAGTTTTAATTTAATTTAAAATTATTTAATTAAAAAAATTAGATATAAATGCATAATCAAAATGTGCGACAGTTTATAAATCTATATTAAATTTGTTTTGTTCAAGGATACTAAATAAAACTATGGAAGTCATTTAACTTAAAATTATAAATGTTTATATGCTTATATCGTATGTATGTATATAAGTATGTAAGTATATATATTTCTATATTTTAAATATTGCAGCACTAACAATTCTCGATTGGGGTCATCTTATACAAAAGTCGGTCGGCTCAAAGTCGGTCCTTGAACGCCTTCTTTTGTTTCTTGCAGAACATGTTGCGACAATTGCAGACGAACGCGAAAAATGTGATGATAAACAGGACCACGGATGCCAGAACTAATGCTATCGAAGTGGTCTGATCGTAGGTTAATGTTGGATCCAATTTATGATCTTGTGGCAGCAATTGAAAGTCGACTAGTACTTGGGTACCGTTCGGTGGTGGGCAGGGTTGTTGTACGATAATCTCTTGGTGTTGCACCTGAAACGTGATAATGAGAGAATAAAAGTTGTATTTTTAGATAATATATTCAAATTATATACATGTTTTTTTTTGTATGTTTCGTTCCAAATAAATCTGCGTATTTTGTAGAAAGAACTAAGATATTTTAAGCGGAGTTTAAATTGTTAGCTAAAGTTTTTGCTTAAGGGGGTTCGTTATTGGCTTCTATAATATCGCGAGTGGCGGAAATTATATCTTCGAGATCTGACATCGGACTATACCAAAATTTCTACTCAAAATTACTCATTTCCGAGTTAGTTTGTTCTAATTTTGTCCTATTCCTTAACCCCCCGTCAAACACATATTCTGAAACCTTCGAACAAACACATGCCTGGCTAGACCCCTATGCATTTGTATGGCAAAAAGGATACCGTAACTTTGAATTTCTAAGTATGCTCGTTTATTATTTTTGTCTTTAGACTTTTTTTGGTTTGTTGATATATGTAGCTACCTAAATGTAAAAAAATTTTTATTCATTTTGTGGAATGCATGAAAAACAAGTATAATCAACTTTAGAATGTTGTTGGCACACAGGATTAGTGCATTTGGTGCAGTAAAAACGTGTCTTCCTACTTAGCTTTTCGTCTTGCGTTGCACAAATTCTGCAATCTTTTCTGGAATTCAGTGTACTAGGGCCGCTTTGTTGGTTAGGCAGCATGTTGCTGGGAATATTCAACGGCCTTCCAAAGAAAGATTCAATGGCCAAACGGGTTGAATGTTGTCCCAAAATATGGTTGTTGTTCATGCGATTTTCAGTATTAGCAAGCACCAATTGTTTACTCAGCGTGTTCAAGAACATTCGTCGCTTCTCTTTTCTGGTTCCTTCTGTATTTTCATTGCATATGATGTAAGCGGCTAATCCCATGACGTCTATCATGTTGCAAAAAAAGGCTAATGGCCAACGTCTGGTTGACCGTTTTGTGGAGTAATGTGTTACCATTTGGTCCATTGTATCAACGCCGGTCTTTGTTGAATTGTAAAATAATATAGCTTCCGGTTTTTTTTTGCTACGCCTTCAACTTTCTCGATGTAGTGCACAGTGGATAGTAGATTTACTGCTTTGTTCTTCTTGGGAACGTAGCCGCACAGTGATACAAGGTTATCATAGAAACCGAACACAGATGGGAAGACACCTTTTGTTGGATCTAATGGTGCCAACGTATGCTAGTCCAATCGACAAAAGACTTTTAGCTGCGTCTAATGTTGTAAAGAAGTTATCAGCAGTATTAGTTCTGCCGGTGTTGGTGTATCGATTAGCCAAAATCATGAGCACATTTTCGCCTTGGTTTGTCTCTCGTTGATCTCCCTCTTTACCAGTATACAGTTTTCCTTGCAACGGGTATTTGGTTTCGCATCGCATGCCCACCATACTTTTATGCCATACTTTGCGGGCTTTGATGGGATGTATTGGGTGAACTTGGTGCGCCCACGTTGAAGAAATAGCTGCTCATCGATGGTTACACTCTCGTATGGTTCAAAATTACTGGCAAGATTGTTATTCAAGAAGTTCCATATGTCGCGAATGGGAGCAGTTTTGCCGGTTTGTTGACGAAATGCGCGCGTACGACTATCGTCAAATCGAATACAGCGTTTCACAGTAACAAATCGTGTATATGACATGGCTGCACGGAATATTGGAAGTGCATCAGTTTGCCACATTAATCTTGAGAGCTGCATAGTATTATGACTGACACCAAAAGCCAATAGTATCCCAATAAAAGCGTCAAGCTGAACCCATACTCGTGGTGTGCAGTTTGCATATTCTGCGTTCCATTTGCGTGTAACTTTTTCTCCATATAGATTTTTTTGTGTTACGATGATGAACGTAATATTCGGTGAAAAGAAATGCTTGAACACCTCAAGCGGAGTGGTCAGGTTTGTTTTTGGTCCACCTCTGAAACGCATGATGTTGTGCTGGAGGAATCTCACTGTAGCGGGTTCAGCTGTATTCCACTTGGTACCATCCTTTCCAAACAAAAAACCGTCTGCAGCTTAAGTTGGTGCATTTTCAATTTCTTCTTCGGATTCTTCATCGCTGTCGAATATTTCATTTGTTTCAATTTCCAATTCATATTCAATATCCCAGGCGTCATCTTCGGGCACAAAATCTGTGTTTTCATCGCTTTGGTCTTCAAATAAATCTAGTTCTTCGTTTGCTTCTGTGTGAAGTGCGAAATCACGCTGTAACGCTGATGATAGTTGTTGTTGGAAATTATCAGTAAGGCTGCCTGTACGCAAGCGCGTATTGTACACAAATTTTAAATCCTCTGCCATAATAATAGTAATAATTTCACTTTAGTTTCCACACAAAAAACTTATATATCGGACTGTCGATGCTGTATGTTCAGCATTCAATAATAAACTAACTGAACTCAAAACCAAAATCACAAACGAAAGAAAGAAATAAAAGTAAAATGAACACAAAAACTACGTGGAAGCAAACATCTGCATTGAATTCACATAAAAACAACCCAAAATATAAAAAAAATACCTGGAAACAACAATCTGCATTGTATTTTTAGAAAAATAACCCAAAATGTGTATAATAATAATTTATTTCATACAATTGTATAGGGGTCTGGCCAGGCATATGTGTTTGTTCGAGGGGGAGCTTTTTTTTTGCAGTTTTCGTCGTGTTGGAACGATATTTTTGAATTTTTTTTAAAATAAAAAGCCAACAATATTTTAGGCGGCTAACGGCTATTTTGGGCAATATTTGCACCGTCGGTGGTGCAATGGTTAGTGTGCGCGGCTCTTGTAGATGAACCCGGATCTGACCACCTTAAAATTTCTTTCGGCGGCGGTCACCTCGCATAGTGACGGCGACACTATCGAGTATCTAGCCATGAAAAAGCTTCTCAAATTACCGTTCGGAATCGGTGTAAAACTGTAGGTCCCATTCAGTGAGTGAAAACTGGAAAGCGCACAGCTCAGTGATTGTGAGAATTTCTCCCCAGTCCCTTCATGGGATGTAATGGGCAACCATTTATTTATTTATTAACGGGAAATACAGGTATCTACCTAAACTAGAAGTATGTTTAATTAACGCTCAAAAATGAAATATGCCTGGCCAGAACCATGTGTTTGTCCAAGGGTTAAAAACTATCAGTTAGGTGCCCTCATACTAAATGGCAGGTAATTTAGGCCAAGCAATAAGTGAATCACATATATTTTATTATCTTATCATCCGCATTTAGTCCATTTTGATATCTTACCTGTTTATTGCGGCATAATTGCAACCCTGCAGAATTGGCTAATGTTTCCGTGCTGTATTCATCTTGTACTAAAACGGGCAAAAGCCATTTCTCCGGGGATATTAACTCTGACCATGACCAAATTTTTGATACATTTTTCGGATGTACAGAATATCCACCCACGACTGAAAGACCCAATGTGATCAAAACATTGAAAATGGTCGATGAAACTTTGCAGGGCATTAGGTGGGCACAGAAAACAGCCAAGGTTTGAATAACCGTCAGATATAGGAGCATATAACCTACAACAACAACATAATTGCAATTCAATTCAATAAATTAACAAAATTCCATGAAACCTACCCATATACAGATAAATACCAGTATCACTACTGGTACTGTAGGTATACAAACCAGCCATACTATGGGCAGGTAGAAGATATGCCAACCATATGCATAAACTAGGGAACAGACCAAACAAATTCTGTGGGCAAAAGATTAATTACATGAGAACTCATATAAAAAAACACAATCAACATCAATATTATTTGACTCCCTCCTTACCTGCACTATAATGTACAATGATCTTGAGTAGAGACCCAATCGAATATCTCTTTCTGCGTGTCGTCGATCCTCTTGAGTGTCTCGTATGGTCAACATTAAAAGGGGCCAGTACATTAATGCCATTACGCAATGATGATAGCCCAGGCGGTCGTTGTATGTTAGCTGTGGATCTGAGGCGGGGACATCCCAGAATATGCATCCGATACAAAGGGACAGCACAGCTGCTGAAATTAATTTACTTATCCAGGTGAGCAGGGATCCAGGTTGTTTATATGCAGCGAAACGTTTGATTAAAGCCCTTAATTGGCCAAAGAAACCAGCTTTCTTTACGAAGTTTGGCAGTGATGCAGGTGGGGCTGCAAGTGGTGGTTCTGAGTTAATTTGATCCCATGAATTCGCCAAAGATTCAATGCGTGCGGATGATTCTAGCAACGCTGCAGCTGACAAGTCATCTAATGTTACCAAGTCCACTACAGTTTTGGGGAAAAAATTAAATTGATATCAAGTCTCTAAAACTATTTTCATACAGTGATAGCTTCTGGAAGACTTGACCTCCAGAAAGTCTCTAAAACTAAATATTTTCATACAGTGCTAGCTTCTGGAAGACTTGACCTTCAGAAACGTATTTAGTTATTCCCATTTAAAAATCCATCTGGATCTTTTCACACTTTTTAAAACTTACGATAATAGTCCGCTGGATTTTTAAAGGGCGGACAGGGATAACCCAATTCCCCCATATGCCTCGGCAAATCGGAACGACTGCCTGAGAACACAGTTCTACCGCCCGACAACAGCAGAACTCCCGAACACATCGATAAAATCTCAAAAGTGGGTGGTTGTAGTGTCATAATGACGATACGACCACCACTGCACCATTGTCGCAGATATTCGACCAAAAAGAATGTATCGAATATATCCATATTTGAAGTGACTTGATCCAAGATTAGTATTGATGATTGAGCCAGCAGCTGGCAGGCCACACTTAAACGCTGCTTTTCCGAGTGGGTCAATGAAGACACATTTGAGGCGCGAACAGTGGTCAAACCCAAGTCTTCTATTAAGACATCCATCTAGAAGAACAAGAAACCCACAATTGTAATAATTCTTTGAAATTCTAATAATTAATCTCCAATGTTACCCTTTCTTTTAAATCACTACGATCCATTGGTCCCCTTAAAGTCGCATGAAAATTTAAAGTACACTGGACACTCATCCTAGGATCCAATGATGACGCATTCAACGCAGGCACATAACTACAAAGCTCTCGTAGGCCACGGCGATTGATTTGTTGGCCGTTTATTAAAATCTCACCACCCATACGTTCGTGCAGGCCCGCCAGACATTCTGTTAGTGCCGTGCCTTCTTTTTGTGATGTCGCCATTATGGCAAATAGATCTCCCGCCTTGGCCTGCAGGGATACACCCCTCAGACAGGGGTTAACATCTAAACAGTGGACTTGGATGTTAGGATAGACCAAACCTATTTCAGAACGTTTCCGATGTGATATTATGCCGCCATAGTTGGACATTTGACCATTTGCATGTTCCATGTGATGATGGCGATTACGTGAAGTACCATAGACACGAGATTCGCCCCCATAATCGTATACATCATTACCACTAGCACCCGCTAATAGATCCGCCTCACTATGTGAACGATGGCCATAATGTTTACCATTGGGTATGTGTTGATGGTGGTTATTTACATGGGTACCCACTATTATAATTTAAGAACGAAATTAGCATATACGAGTACTAATCCATATGCGGACATATTAGTGGCACACAATTACCTGCTATACTAGCTCTACTGTTGGCTTGTCTCAGCGCGGTCATTGGTATACCTTGAGCACGGGAATCGGGTCTTGATGAAGGTATTCCACCAATGGCACGAAAATCCGATTCACTTCGATATTTCCTGGAAATGAACAAAGAGTTCATAACATCATATAATTATACGAGTATAATCATGTAATCATATAATCATATAATCATATAATCAAATAATCATATAATCGTGTAATCATTTAATCATGTCATCATATATTCATATACTAATATATTCATATAATCATGTAATCTTATAATCATATAATCATATGATCATATAATCCTATAATTATAGAGTCATAATCATATAATTATATAATAATATAATTATATAATAATATAATAATATAATCATATAATCATATATCATATAATCATATAATCATAGAATCATATAATCATTTAATCATGTAATCATAGAATCATATAATCATTTAATCATATAATCATAGACTAAGTATATAATCATATAATCATTTAATCATATAATCATGTGATCAGAATCATATAATCACATAATCACAATCACTCAATCATATAATCAAATAACATAATCATATAATCATGTAATCAGTTAATCATATAATCAAATAATCATATAACCATTTAATCTTTTAATCATATAATCATATGATCACAAACATATAACCACATAATCATAATCACACAATCAAATAATCAAATAATCATATAATCAAATAATCATATAATCAAATAATCATATAATCAAATAATCATATAATCAAATAATCATATAATCATATACTAAGTATATAATCATATAATCACGTGATCACAATCATATAATCACATAATCATAGTCAAACAATAATATAATTATATGATCAAATAATCATATAATCAAATAATCATATACTAAGTATATAATCATATAAGCATGTAATCTTATAGCCATATAATCATATTCTGATATATTCATATACTGATATAACCATATAATAATATAATCATGTAATCAAATAATCATATAATCAAATAATCATATAATCATTTAACCATGTAATCACAATCGTATAATCACATGATCACGCAATCATATAATTACATAATCATATGATCACAATCATATAACCACATAATCACACAATCATATAATTATATAATCAAATAATCATATAATCACATAATCACATAATCACACATCATATAATCACACAATCATATGATCACAATCATAAAATCACATAATCATAATTACACAATCATCACCCAATCACACAATCATATGATTATGTAATCATATAGTCATGTGGTTATATAAACGTACCGACCCATGTGCGCAAAATGGTCGCTACTGCAAAAAAAAATTATACAGGAGAAAGCTTGATTTTCAAAAAATTTACCTTAAATTCGGTGGTCCTCGACTACGCGTTGTCTCATTGTCACTGCTATCGTAGCCCGATGAGCCGGCAGTTGGTCCCGCCGAACTGTCACGAAATCCACGATTGATGCGTCCACTTACACCACCACTATTACCCCCACTTCTAGAACCGCCTGGGCCTGGGCCGGGGCGATGTGAGCGTTGTGATCCTGCGTTGGGAGGGAATACACGCGGCAATCCAAATTTCAAATAGGTATACATATTAGAGCCCAATGGTGATCTGGAAATGGTAATAAACGCATTCCCTTAACAATGCAACATCGAACTACATGATTGGAAAAAATCTTGCGCTATGCGCGGCTGGCTGCCTGTACTCACTTGGGACCATAACGCGGATGATTGAGTATTGATTGTACTGTTGAATCGCGTAATTGAAAATTTCCATATGGCAGCGGTGATTTGTCAGAGGAGCCCAAAGCTGAATCGGTAAAATCTGAATTTAAGTTTTGCCTGTAAAACAGGTGGATGGAAAGAGAAATAGCGAGAGAAAGAGAACTGATTAATGAGAACAACACACAATGAATAGAATTAAATTAAGTTAATAAACGGATGCGGTTTTGGCTGACTTGAGTTTGTAACCAACGAGCAGCAGCCAAGCCAGCCCAAAGTTAAACTACAAAAATTACACACTGGGAGTGGAATTTTCAATAAGATTGCGTTGCACATCGAATACGTACGAATACGAATTCTTCTCAGGCGAGTGATGTTGAAAGCTCAACCAGCATTGTCGAATAATAGACAATCGATGCAATTTTATGATAACTTCCGTTCATTAGTATCCAATCAACCGTGGTGGTTTTGGTAAAGCACAATAATTTTCTATTGAAAATTATGGTGGTTGGTTGATGATTTTTAAGGTCCAAATCATGTCATAATAAATGACCATCAAGCACCACCAAATCAACTCCGTCAACTTGAAACGGAAACAAAAACTGCACCCAGTTTTTGTGTTTGCATTTTAACAATTTTCAGAATGTTAGTTTTCTTTTCTACCTGTATATTGACCATGCGTGCAAGTCTTCGGAGGCCGCATGCGGCAGCGGTGAATTTGGACCATGCGGGACGGAGTAACGTCTTTCCTCGCGTGACATTTTCTTCGTTGCACCAAAATTACTTAATTCCATGTTTCTGCAATGATACAAAACGCAAAAGAAATATAATTAACACAGTGAATGAAACTGAAAATCTCGATTCATAAATGTGTGCTAAAAACTCGAGGAAAAAAGTTAATTGCAACTATCTATTGCATTAGTAGTTTGGAAAGTATATTAAATTATGTAGATTAGATAAAGCTGAAAATGAAATAAATATTTTCACATTCCCCTGGCTTTCCGAAGATTCCGGCGATTGCAAAATTTGTTTTATGTTACTCTGTGGATAAACCTACGAATCGGATCAATAAGTCCGTGACTTTTCGAACTTGGCTTTACTTTGCGTTTAAGAGCTGTTCAAAACTCACAGCCTCGTGCATTTTTTTAAAAATGGAAAAAAGTGAAGTTCGAGTTCTCATTAAACATTATTTTTTGCCAAAAAAAACCAAGGAAAAGCTTGATAAATACTATAAGGACTCTGCACCATCGATTTCAATGTTAAAAAAGTGGTACAAATGACACTGAACGTTCTGGACGGCCAATACACCCGAAAATGTCGAAAAAATCCACGATATGGTGTTGATCGATCGAAGAGTAAAAGTGCGAGAGATTGTTGATGCCATAGACATTTCATATGCCGGTGTGGTTTCGATTTTAAATGATAAGTTGAGTTTAAGAAAGCTGTTTGCAGGATGGGTGCCGCGTTTGCTCTCAATTGACCATAAACGTAATTGTCTGACAACGTCAAAGGATTGTTTGGATTTGTTTAATTGGGCTAGGAATTGGTACCTCATCGGCCATATTCTCCGGTTTTAGCCCAGAGTGACTATTTCCTATTTCCAAACCTAACGAAATGGTTCGGTGGAAAGAGATTTAGCTCCATCGATGAAATTATTGATCAAACAAATGCCTATTTTATGGACCTCGAAAAATCGTATTTTTGGAAGGGATACAAAAATTGGAGAAACGTTTGGACTAAGTGTATTGAGCTAAAAGGTGATTATGTTGAAAAAAAATTTTTTTCCCAAAAAAAACTGTTTCATTCAAAAAGTCACGGACTTATTGATCCGCCCTCGTATATTTCATATATGCTTGCAAATTTAATCAATTCACGGAGCAATATCATTTTTCGACGAATGGGTTTGAACTTTTCTAAACAAACTATTAATTAAAAAATTATGTTAAATATCTGATATTCAAAACGGCACCACTGTTACTTGCATGAGCTTCCATGGCAGGGACCCAAATTCACTCTAACCATGTTAAATATCTGAAAGCTAGTGTGTACTGGAAAACGGTTTTTTTTTTAAATGTTAACTCAAATTAAATCAAATTTTCTTAACTGTATGGAAATTTGATTACGGAAATGGCAAGGGTACTTTCGGCTTCCTAAGGGAGGTTGAAGATTTCATTTCAAGAGACCCCTCCAACAACAAGTTTTTCAGTACACCCCAATGTACATAACTGACAAAGTCCCATGAGACGTTTCCACCGATAACAGTGCTGTCTATATCCGCAGTAGAACCTCGCGCGATTAAGTACGACGACAAATATTACGCGTCCTTAAGGGGGCCCGTAGACCTGTGGATAAGTTGCAGCGACTTCAAGTTGACATCAACTTATCCATGGTGTAAGGTGAAGTTGGTGGTGGTGAAGGTGAAGTCTAGTTGATGTAAAATAAAAGAGATTTAGATTTTTTTAAATTGATATCAACTTATCCACCAGTGTAAGAGGAAGTTGCATCAACTGTCATACGCACTTCGATGAGAAACGTTCATGAGGCAACATTATCGGCCAAATGTAAATAAATGAACCAAAAAATAAATAATATAAACATTATCGAAAAATATAAACTAAATAAATATGATTTGTAGTGTTATTTATAAATATTTATAGAAAATAAAAATAGTGTTATTCCTTAAAAGTTATGATATTTTCGCAGTGCGCTGCTCACCACCTTCATTTCGACATCTGACAAGAAAATGAAGTTGCCTCAAATAGTTTGAGAGTGTAAGGGCAAAATCGAAGTTGATGTGAAATAATCGAAGTTGATGTCAATTTGAAGTCGAGCAACTTATCCACAGGACTAAGGCTCCCTTAAAAAACTCATGGGCACCACTTTTAATAACAACGAAATCGCTTCTTAATCGTTTAGTGTGTAGTTTTACTTTGAGTGTACAAACGATTACGTTATGTTTTATTTTTTTCTACTTCTTACTTTAACCAAAGTCATTGTTACGGTATGGCAAAAAAGTATATATATTAATAAAAGAAAAATATTTAAATAAAAAAATTGTTATGGGAAATAAAAACCACAAAATACAGCAGTATGAGTAGCAGAAGCGACATCACCACCAAAATAGTAAAATTACAAACTGTGTGAATATCACATTTAATAACAGTTACGCGTGTAGTAGGGAATATTGGTGACCACAACCAAACAACCGAATAACCGGGTTTTTAAACAAAATTTTCGATCTAACTGTTGTTAGAATAATTGACTTTCAGTTGAGGAACTGAGGGATTTTCGATCGATACCAATTCGCATGTGTAAATTGAATATAAAGTTGTTATACATATATGTATACGATTGGTGATCTTTTGTTATCAATTCAGGCACAGCGAGTACGTAGGCATCTGGTGAAGAACTTGTGACTGAGTTCGAATCTAGTTATAACAGTGAGTGTGCTTTCCTGAATTACACTGTTGTAAAGGGGTTTTCAACAGAGACGCTACAAAAGTAAATCGATAGGGACAGCAAACGACGCCATATTTTTTCCCGCTCTTTTGACATTTCTCTTCAGTAAGGTTTGCCATTTCATCATGGAAAGATATACGAGCCACCAAACGAGTCGAAATGATTAAAATTTACTACCGAAATTTGGAGTCAGTCGCCTCAACTTTAAGAGCGCTACGTCCAATTTATGGTCGTCATAATCGTCCTACCAGATCAACAATTGAGCGTCTAGTGGAAAAATTTGAATCCACAGGCACAGTACAAAATGTTACCGTACCAGTGGGACAAAGAAGTGCCCGTAGTGTCAGTTCAAGAAAGCTTCAGTTCAAGAAAGCCCAAATGTGTCTCTCACACGTCGTTCTCAAGCGTTGGGCATCTCTGTAACGTCGTTGTGGCGAATTTTGCGAAAAGATCTTGGCCTACATCCTTACAAGATCAAATTGAAGCAAGAACTGAAGCCGCTTGACCACCATAAACGTCGTATGTTCGTGAATTGGGCTGAGCAACAACTTGAAAATGATTCAGATTTTCATCGGAAAATCATCTTCAGCGATGAGGCTCATTTCTGGCTGAATGGCTTCGTCAATAAGCAAAATATGCGTTATTGGTCAGACAGCAATCCACACGTAATCCATGAGTCATCATTGCATCCCGAAAAAATTACGGTTTGGTGCGGTTTATGGGCCGGCGGCGTCATTGGGCCGTACTTCTTCCGTGATGATCAAGACCGAATATTTTTGGCCCCAATTGGATAATATGGACTTGGAGGACATGTGGTTCCAACAGGACGGCGCCACAAGCCACACAGCGAATGCCACAATCAATTTATTGGAAACCAAGTTTGGTGAACGTGTTATCTCACGAAATGGCCCAGACGATTGGCCGCCTCGGTCGTGCGATTTGACGCCGTTAGATTATTTCCTGTGGGGCTACGCCAAGTCTATGGTCTATGCCAACAAGCCAGCGACGATTGATGAACTTCGTACGAATATCGAACGTGAAATTGCAGCAGTATCGGCCGATTTATGCTTGAAAACCGTCGAAAATTGGGTTCAGCGTCTGGACTTCTGCTAGCGTGCCCGTGGCGGCCATGTAAAAGAAATCGAGTTCCATACATAATGGCATCGAACGTACTTTCACAGGAATAAGGAATTTCATTGATATCTAAAACCGGTTTTGTTTTATTTAACCCGTTAGTTTTTTTCATGAAATTTTTGTATCAAAGTTCTTGCAAATTGTATCGGTTAGAGGCAAGTCTACTGAGTTGATCCGGTACCCATAGATGTATGTATTAAGTCAAATTTTTGAAAAAGAATCGATTTTAACCAATTCTCAAATTTTTCTGGACTTTTTTTTAAAAAAATATTTTTTTACACTTTTGTCAGAATAACTTCGAAGCACTCCAAATTTTTCACTCACAATATAACTTTGGTGATAAACCCCACTTTGTGTCTTAAAAATTGACATTTGTATGTAGAGGGAGGATCAATAAGTCCGTGGTGACTTTTCGAACTTCCCTCGTAGTTATATGAAATGAAACACTGCACCCATCAAGTACCACCTATTAATAAACTACCGTCAAATTTTGAGCATGTTACGTCATTCATACATACCAACCTCGACCATTTTTTTAAAAAATGGACAAAAGTGAATTTCGAGTCCTCATTAAACATTATTTTTTGCCAAAACAAACCGTCAATCAAACCAAGGAAAAGCTTGATAAATACTATGGGGACTCTGCACCATCGATTTCAATGGTAAAAAAGTGGTTTACTGGCTTTCGTTGTGGTCGCACAAGTACAAATGACGCTGAACGTTCTGTACGGGCAATTGGGTCAATATAAATGTCAAAAAAAAAATATGGTGTTGGCCGATCGAAGAGTAAAAGTGCGTGAGATTTTTGATGCCATAGGCATTTCATATGGCAGTGTGGTTTCGATTTTATGTCTGCAAGATGGGTGCCGCGTTTGCTCCCAATTGACCATAAGTGTAATCGTGTGACAACTTCAAAGGATTGTTTGGAGTTGTTTAACCGCAATTCGAAGAAGTACCTCATCCGCCATATTCTCCGGATTTAGCCCCCAGTGACTATTTCCTATTTCCAAACCTAAAGAAATGGCTCGGTGGAAAGAGATTTAGTTCCAACGATGAAATTATTGATCAAAAATGCCTATTTTATGGACCTCGAAAAATCCTATTTTTTGGAAGATTTTGGCCCACTGTGACAAAACGGGAGCACCTGCAATTTAGCCTGCATATTTTTGGATACCGCCCAGCATGTACTTTGCGAAAATGTGGGTCCGGAGTTCCCATCGAATTTCAGAACAGAAAATATATCAAAAACATATTTTCATATGAAAAGTGATTTTGGCCCACTGTGCCAAAACGAGAGCAACTTCCGAAAAATGTTGGTGGCTATATTGCAGGTGCTCCCGTTTAAAAATAAAAGCGGTAAATGTTTCTACGAAATGAAAGTATTGCAACCCGGCAAAGCATGGTATATATTAATTTCTTTAAACTTTAGTCATACATATATTTTTTTGAAAAGTAATCTTCTGAAATTTTATAAGTGCGAAGATAGTTAGATGCAGATTTAAAAAAAAATTCTTTGTAATGTTAAAATTTTGTATTCATAATTTATTTAAGAGACATATAAATGTCTGAACATTATAAAATATGGAAATAATTGGTATATATTTTTAAATTTTCAAAAAGTGCTCTCTTTCAGGCCCCCTAGCAGGACTTCCTTTGCACTCCTCTTAGGAAGGCTTTTACCAGTAGGCTTACCAGAAGGCCAGAAAGGGATAACCATTTCTCTGCAGGTCTGACAAGAGAAGAAAAAAGTACATGTCTCGCCTTCCAATGGCGAGCTATGCTGGTCTGAAATGTTATTTTAATTTATAGGGTGGGCCTCCTGACTGCGTTTATAGGCCTCATATAAGGCAGGCAAACCACCTCTCTTTGATGCTGGATTTGTATGAAACATATACTACCAAAACATTTAAAACGAGTGACTAGTGCGCATTTTGGTTGAGGCCTACTCGAATTTTCAAACATCTTTCATATTTGAATACGATTCTTAAATTTCTAGTTTTTGAACAAACCGGAACCCGGGTTTTTGTATATACTAACGACAACGGACCCTCGGTATAATATTTGCCTATAAATGACATTAGAGTAGACATCAGATATTCCACGTACATACATACATCTGTTGTATTTTATGAACATCACATCATCACATTTGTCATCATTAAGATGATGATGATGATGCGCATCATTATCATTCTCAGCAATTGTAACGTACTAATTTGATTTAAAGGCCGTGGGCAAAAATAATATTTTGAATTTAACGGCTTTTCGTTGATATTTTCTGCTACCTATGTACAAGAATATAGCGGTAATCATCTAAGGGTATTCATTCATTGAAAACTTTGTCTCTATGATTATATTTGTTGTAATCTTTTGTGCAATTTGTTAAGGGAATTTCTTGTTTTTAGTTGAATAGATGAATTCTATGCGAATGCCACAAGACGCTTTGTGAATTTTGATTCTTCATAATTATGGAGCTGTGGACGGTGGTGAAATATGTGGCTTTAATAAAATAGAGAATTTCAAGATTTGATATGTTAATCACGAATTTCGTAGAATTTCAAAATGGTTATGTACAGATTAACATATTCTTTGGCAAACATTTAGTAATTTTGAAGTTTTTTGTAGACACGATTCAGATTAAAGTTTGAAAAAGGTTATGCCTTCATACAATTTCCAATGAATTTTTCTGTGTTTGAAAATTCCCCAAAATGTCATTTAAGAACAAAAATAATAGGTATTTTTTAAGGATTTTTTTAAAAAATTATTTTGATGAAATAAAGATTATTTTATTGTTTCAAATGTGTTTTTACCCACAAAACATCACGATTTCTTACTTAGAATAGCACAATTGTGTCGTGTACGTACATTTGTGGATATTTTTAAATTAAACATTTCACACGTAGTTAATTAATATTTTCGAAAGTATTTTTTTTTAGAAGACAATTTTTGCATATTCTTCAAATTTGTTTGTCTTATACTTCACTTTTGGTACTTAGTGTATTTTACAAAAATTACACCAATATTGTAAAGTGATTGTGTTTTCTCGACCTTGCGATAGACATTTGCCACACAAAATCGAAATGGTTTATTCCAGATAATTCGTATGTGTCACTGTGGGTACTTAGTATATGTTACAATGTGGCCAACGATATTGTGTTCAACAATTTTAGAGAATACGACGGTTGTGGTTTCTCGACCATGTGACCATAGACTAATACTTATAGTAGACTTAACAATTCTCTCAGCAAATTTATGACATTTGGCCTGGTGTGATATGAACGTTGGATGTTGAAAAGAATTTCTTCAATAATACCTGATAGAGGCAATGGTTCAAAGCAACCAACAAAATAACAACAACGGTATTTCGTTTTGTGTGTTAAAATTATTGCGTTATATAAAACACAAATGCATGCTAACAATAACAGTCAATAAGAAAGTGTGAAACTCATTTAAATTTCACAGTTTTTCACCAAAACGACGTGAAAAATTAAACTTAGAAGTTATTGTAATTCCACCTGGTGTATGTATGTCACTTTTCGGCAAAAATCTCTCTATCACACCGACCGCACCACGAAGAGTGTGAACGGAAACTTCACATGAGTCAAATATTCTCCCTTGTAAGATTTACTCTATGCATGTGATATACATACATATATATGTAAGTCCATACACAGCGAACAATTTTTTCCGAATATTGTCTGCATTCTGACAGATCGTCGGCAAAAGTTTCCGAGTCTGATGTCGAATTCGGTCAGAATTATTACCGGAAGTTGTATGAAAGTTGTTGTCAGAATTCTTACCGAAAGTTGAACGGTTGACAAGAATTCGGACCGACTTCTCGGAGGAAATTCGGAGGGAATTTTTGAAGTTTGTTCGACAATGTGCAGACATATTCTGGCCTTTTTTGGACAAATTGTCGGAGAATGTGCAGACAAACAAAAACAAAATTCAGTTTAAATTGGTAATTTAAATATTTAAATTTACGGATCAATTTTTCATTTTATCAATTGACACAATCATATTACACAATAAAAACTAACAATAGAATGCAAAAATAATAACGGAATCAATAAATGCCTTCAGAGATTGTGCAGAGATTGTCGGTCAAATCTCGGCTGCGAAATTTCATTCAGAGAATGCGCATAGATTTTCGGCCAAATCTCGATCGTGAGAGAATGTGCAGACGATGTCGGATAGTTTTCATAAGAAATTTCAGAGATTGCGCAGACTACGACTGAAAAAAGATCAGACAATATGCAGACTAAGTCGTGTAAATGTCGAAAGACATTCACGCCTTTTTCGGCTTAATCTCTGATTTAACAGTCGTTTGCGGACGTCAGACATGTCGGAAAAAATTGTTCACTGTTTATATAGGATAAAAACTGCGAAACATTGTGTGTGTTTAGAACTTTTGCGGTATAATGTGTATACGACATTTATAGGATAAATACTACATAACAACATTCGTTTTTAAACGTTGATTTGGTCGGATTCTATTCACCTGCCTAAATGACTTCTATGTATATGAAGGCATCTTAGAATGTCTCCTCATCCCTTCTGTTATACGTTTCTATTCCCTTCTTTTAGGAGTAATGCAAGGTCATCTACACCATTCCCAATTGAAATTTGGAAAAAATCAATTCATATTTAAGAATTCTATTTGAAATGCACCAATTGAAATTTGAAAAATCTATTTGAAATTTGGAATACATCAATTAAAATTTGTAAAACATCAATTGAAATTTAAATGAAATTTAAAAGACATCAATTGCAATTTAAAACACCTCAATTGAAATTTGGAATACAACAATTGAAATTTAAAACACATCAATTAAAATTTGTAACACATCAATTGAAATTTAAAATACATCAATTGAAATATGAAACACAACAATTGAAATTTAAAAGACATCACTTGCAATTTAAAACACATCAATTGAAATTTGGAACACAACAATTGAAATTTAAAACACATCAATTAAAATTTGTAACACATCAATTGAAATTTAAAAGACATCAATTGAAATTTAAAACACATCAATTGAAATTTAAAAACCTAAAACATAAAATCGGTTAATAATTTTTAAATTTCAATTGATGTTTTTCAAATTTCAATTGATGTGTTTTAAACTTCAATTGATGTGTTTTAAATTTCAATTGATGTCTTTTAAATTTCAATTGATGTCTTTCAAATTTCAATTGATGTCTTTCAAATTTCAATTGATGTTTTTTAAATTTCAATTGATGTATTTCAAATTTCAAATAGAATTTTTAAATTTCAATTGATGTATTTCAAATTTAAATTTATTATTTTCAAATTTCAATTGATAGTTTTCCAAATTAAATTGATAGTTTTCAAATTTCAATTGGAAATGGTGTAGTGGTAGTGAAATACAGAAAGTAAATGTGACACAGAGAGTATGTGTTACGTATTTCAAGCAGGGTTCGTATTTCGTGGGTAATGAGTTACCCTGGGTTACCCAGGGTAACCCATTATTATTGCCATGGGGAATGAGTAGCGATCGTTTACCCATTACCCACAGGATATGGGGAAAATAATGGGTAGCTACCCACGACAATGGGGAATTACCCATCACGATTTCCCATTACCCTCAGGGCAATGGGGAAAATAATTGGTAGCTACTCACGAAATGGGGAATTACCAATTATCCTCAGGGCAATGGGGAAAATAATGGGTAGCTACGCACGACAATGGGGAATTACTCATCACGATTTCCTGTTACCCTCAGGGAAATGGGGAAAATAATGGGTAGCTACCCACGACGATGGGCAATGGGTTACCCAGGGTAACTCATTCCCATTTTTGATCGATAATATGAAAAAATTAGAAAAAATGTTTATATCTCGGAAACGGAGCGTCCAATTGAAAAAAGAACGAATTTTTGTTGGTTTCTAAGGGGTTTTCATAAACTGGTCCAATTCGTACGGAAGAATTTTTTTTCGAAAAATCGCCAAAATAAAAAATCGCTAACATAAAAAAGTGCCTATAACTCGAAAACGGTGCGTCCAAACGAAAAAATAATACAAATTTTGCTTTAACCAATGGGTGTCTCCAATATGGCATCACGTTTTTTTTTAAACAAAAAATCGCTAAAAATAAAATTTTTCATACAAAAATTCGCTAAAACGCACTCATGTTTATATCTCGCAAACGGAGCGTCCAATCGAAAAATAACCAAATTTTGTGGGTTTCTGAGGGGTTTTCGTAAAGTGGTCCAATTCGTATGGAAGAATTTTTTTCGAAAAATCGCCAAAAATAAAAAAATCGCTGAAATAAAAAGGTGGCTCTAAATCGAAAAAAGTGATGCCATATTGGAGAGTTTATTATCTAGCACTTGGGCTAAGACTTGTGTTTTGGAGTGTTCGGAGAACAGTTTGAACAGTTTGACCACCCCCGTCCACAAAAATGTTTATCTAAATCTTTTCTATAAAATTTCTGAACATAGTTTGTACCTCAGAAGTAAGGAACACACAATTTTGCATACCGATATGTTGCAGGAAAGTTCCGAGGGGCGGAAACTTTGACCCGCCCTAAAAAAATTCTGATCAGATCTATCAAAACGCCGATACACGTATATTTTTTTTAGGCCTTTCTACCAGAATCGGTTGACAGAACCCAATCAGTGTCGCACAGTGTTATTACTTAATTGGTACCATTAAGTGGAGGTGGTGTAGGAGTTGGAGTTTAGAATTTTAACATTGCGGATTTAGAGTCGGAGTTGTCAATATTTTAGGAAAACTCAACACCAGGGGCTAAATGGACGTTTTCTTTCATACCCAACATAACAGTGTGGACGCAGAAATAGCACGGTAGAGTGAACTTCTACTTGATCCAATTTTTAACTGAACACGCGTGCTTTATAACTGATTCGGACATGACAACTCAACTACTTTCCCGGTCTGTGTGGATCAAGAGGACGATGTCGTACTCGTTGTGTTTAAATGCAACAGTTTTGGGAAATATAACAGATCAGCGAATGTATATCGCACAATGATTGGACATGTGTTGGGGAGTTCAGATGTATGGAACGACGTTGATAAGTTTGTCACGAGCGTCCTGATGTAACTTCGTCGAATGAAGAGAGGAAGAGTGCAAGGCAATGGTTGGGATGTCCCAATGACGTGTTTGCATAAATGGTTACCGTCCCCCGCGAAGTAATGCTTAACGGTAGTTCCGTGGGAGCTTGGTTGTACGCTTTAGGGGATGCTTAGCAAGTATGCGACATAATGTTGAACTTTAAATCTTAATATCTTCGTAACTTTCAGATGATGAGTCGTTGGGCTTACGACAGTTTTCAATCAATATGAAATTTCGTTAAATTAGTCAATTAATGTGACTTTTGAATTTGACTTTTGGTCATTTTTATTTTAATCATCTTAGAATTCGATTAGTGACATATGTACTCTCCAATGGCATACATATAATTATCCAAGTATTGCACTATTCCGGAAACATTTCCGCATCGGAGACTTCATCCAAAGAAACCGGTCGGTCCATTGCATTGATTTTATTAATCAATAATTGTATCGTAGCATTAATATGCCATACGAATAATAGTCTATAATAAAAGCCCTTTTAACGGAGACTGCATTACAACTGTAAAACAATACGCTTGAAAGTCACTTCCATGTAATAATCAACGTATAATGAAACTATCCGCCACCGTCTGCGTCTGCATCTCCTACTCCATATGCTGTTTATACTGTGTTATAGTCGTAAATACCGTATTGTATAATTTACCAACCCATTGACTACCAAACATGACAGTCAAGACAACTATAACTATCAATCACGGCGTGGTGGTGGTTGGTTAAAACCTGAGTACCTACTCATATTTACCTCCTCCGTCTTCTCCACCTCTACCATAATATTTCTAATTGTAGTGAACTGTAAATGCTACAATTTGTTATTAACTTGATCGATGGGGTCTCGTTTTATAACTTTGTAAACTTTACTTATATATTTTTTTGAATTTTATTTGTTCTGTATTCAAAACTAGGTCAAGATTTAAATGCTAAGAAATAATACCCGACAGTCAAGAGTAAATTATGCTTTGTTTGCTTATAAAATTCTCATAATTTTATTGAATACAAATTGTGTTATATGTAAAAACGAGCACGTGATGAAAATTGTTTCAAACCAAAAAAACAATAAAAATGAGTATCGCTAATTATAGGCACAGATTCATAAGGAACCCAGGGCTTGCTTTATTTTATGTTAACGTCATTAAAAATACAACTGCATGTGACCGGTGTTTAACTTAAGTTGGCAAGGTATAAAAACTTTCAGTGTCAGCCTTTTTTATTAGCTGTCACATGATTTAGGGCTTTCCCTAAACATGGACGGAAAGCGAATTATCATACACAATACACACAGCTCCAGATATATTAAAGATATATTTATGGTGATTACAATTTTTTAATTTGTTTAAATCTCTTCGTCATTACATTTTTTGAGAGCTTTATTGCTATTATTGCAAACGAGATTTTAATTTTTGATACTATTAGAGTCCCCTGGGTCACCCATTAATCATAGTCGTGGGGAATGCCTAACGACCGTTTACCCATTACCAACAGGGTATGGGGATAATAAGGGGTTGTTACCCACAGCAATGGGGAATTACCCATCACGATTACCCATGACCCACGACGGAGGGGAATTGACCATCACAATTACCCATTACCCACAGGGTATGGGTAAGCGTCGTAACACATTACCCACGGCGATGGGAAATGGCTTACCCAGGATAATAGGTAAATATTTATTATTTTTGCGATTACACGCGCCGTTTCCGAGTTATACCCACATTTGTATTTTAGGGATTTTTGTGAAAAAAAAAATTTCCGTACGAATTTCATCATTTTATCAAAGCCTCTTAGAAGCTTGCAAAAATTGCTTATTTTTTTCGATTGGATGCATCGTTTTCAAGTAAATCTATACGAATGTACTTATTAGAGATGGGTATCGGACTGTAAAACATCGATTAATGTAATCGATTATTATTTTCAAGGCAATAATCGATTCACAGATTAATGGCCGATGAAAACATCGATTAATCGGCGTTTTCGATTAATCGACATGAAAATAAGAAAATAAAGGAAACCTGTTTAGAAATAGGATGGTTTTTTCTTGTTATAAAAAATTTTCTCCCATATTGTAGGAAAAACATAATAAGAATTGAATGTATATTGTATAATTGTAATTAAAACAGCAAAAAATACTGAAAAAATAAAAATGGATTTTTTTTATAATAATATATGTTTTACCACAACTTATCGGGAATGTCTTTTAAAAATAATAATTTATTTGCAAGATCGGCTGTCAACTATCAACTGAACAACTGCATTTTTTTTGACAAATGATTACTAATACCACGTTTATACACACTTTTTATACATGTGCATGTGTTTCACAAGAGTCAACTGGCACAACGATGCCAACTTGTATAATTTTTTCACCATTAGTGTTACCATATGACAATATTTTTGCTGAATGGCATTTCACAACCAGTGTGCTGTGCGCTTTCTAGCTTTGTACTCACTAATTGGGTCCCGAACGGTATTTTGAGAAGCGGTTTTATGACTAAGTGCTCGATAGTGTCGCCATCACTAAGAGAGGTGACTGTCGTCGAAACAAATGTACACTAACGATTGCACCACCGACGGCCAGGTTTATAGACGACATGAAAAAGGGAAATCCGCTGTTCTTATAACACAACCTCATATTTCAATCAAGACTGGGATTTTAAAATTCAAACACATATAATATGTATACCTATTTGGTTATGCTGTGGACTTGCATCGAGTTTACAATTTTTCATCATAATTAGAGAATGCAATTCACTCACTTTCAATTCCCGATTTCCCGGAAATTTTATCCGGGAATCCCGGAAAATTTCCAAAAGAATACAAAACTTTAGGAAAATCATTGTTATCTAGCAAGCCCTAGTGCAAGAAGTATTCTAAATGTTTTACATTTTTGTATTTTTGTAAAATATTAGTATCAGTTCACTGAAATAACACCGAATATTGGTAGGGATACAAATACCGCAGATATCAATGTCATATCGACAGAAACTCTCTCTCATGCTAGACCCAGATGCGCAGAGGAAGCACATCTCCCATTCTTTGGAAAGAATAGCCCACATGCATCAACTGATATGCGGTATATGGCTGGGGGAATCTATGCCCGACGATTGGAGTCTCAGTGTATTATGTCCTGTATTCAAAAAGGGTGATCCGTGTGTCTGTTCCAACTATCGCGGTATCAGTCTTTTAACCATCGCGTATAAGGTCTTGTCGAGCGTATTATGTGAAAGACTAAAGCCAATTATTGAAAACCTGATTGGACTTTATCAGTGTGGTTTTAGACCAGGAAGTCCACGACTGACCAAATATTCACGCTACGCCAAATCCTGGAAAAGACCCACGAAAAGCAAATCGATATATACCACCTTTTTGTCGATTACAAGCCTGCTTTCGATAGTCCCATACGGGGAAAATTGTATGAAGCCTTGTCTGAACATGGGATTCCGGCAAAACTGATCCGCTTCTGTAGAACATAAAGCAACTATGGTATAGAGAAGAAAATTTACTCATGGAGTGGAATGCCAACAAAGAAAACGAGTGAGATACTCTCTTCGTTGAATATTTCAATACATGAGCAGTTTTCTGATTATGTTATTGTATCTAACTATAGAAATTCCAACCATATTTAATTAAAATTTCATAAAGTATGTAAAAAGTATGAAATAATCAAGTTATGACGCGGGAAAGAAATGCGTTTGAGTGCATCGCGTCGACTTTTTTGGCTCTCTTCTACTAGGGTTGCCAAATTGCGGTGGTGTTTTCTTCTCTACTTGTACATCCTTTTTGTGTAGAATGACGCTGACCAACACCAAATCAGCAGTGAAAGTGGGGAAAGACCTCACTGAACCATTCTGTACCAAGCGAGGACTGAGACAAGGCGACACACTTTCATGCAATCTCTTCAACATCTTAATGGAGATAATAATGGAGTCAATACGAACAAGACCATTAACACGAAAAGCCATATGTTGCTGGCGTATGCTGACGACATAGACATCATTGGGCGAAATTTGCGAGAGGTTACTGCAGTATTTTCAATAATCGAAGAGGAATCAGCGAAGGTGGGTCTTGCTGTTAATGAGTGCAAGACAAAATTGATGGAGTCAACGACTAGAGAAACCTCTCGACTTGGTCCGCATTTGAACGTTGACAACCGATTTAATTTTGAAGTGGTAGTGAATTTGTCTACCTTGGATCAACGTCAGCCTGGAGATAGATAGGAGTATTGTGCTTGGGCTCAGCAATCAGTTTAGGAACAAAGCCCTCTCTCGACGGACAAAAGTCCAACTATATGAGACTCTCATTTTACCTGTCTTGACATATGGCTACGAAACTTGGGCCATATCACAAGCGGATGAAAAACACCTGGGAGTTTTCGAGAGAAAAATTCTCCGTAAAATATATGGTCCTGTTAGGGAAAACGGCGAGTACCGACATCGCTGGAACGAAGAGCTATATAATCTATATTCTAGACGAATCAAAGTGGGCCAATTGTGTTGGCTAGGCCATGTTATCAGAATGGATGAAGATGAGCCAGCGCGAAAGGTTTTTGATAACGTACCCGACGGAAGTAGGAAAAGAGGACGACCAAGACTCCGCTGGAAAGACCAGACAGAAGAATCCCTCCGTATTCTTGGTGTTACCAACTGGCGAGAAAAGGCGAAGGATTGAGTCAGTTGGAAGAATATGCTGAAATTTTTTTAATTTGTTTGTTTAATTAATATGTGTCTGACCTCATGGGGTTGTAAAATAGTCAATAAAAGCAAGTAAAGTATTGGTAGGGCGGCACCATTTTCGTTAGTTGTTTTACATTGCTATAATGAAAAGTTTCATACTCTCGACGACTATAAATAAGTATCATTGCTGCAATAAAGCCTATTATATAGGACTTTTTGAATGTTCATCATTACGTAGCTCCAGCAAATCAGTTGTTGTTGCTGCAACGAATACATCAATTGTGAATTTTGGAGAAAAACCAATTGTTTAATAATGTAATTGTTAAGTTGTTCAAGTTTAACCTCTTGGTATGTATTATTCTATGATATGTTCACATTAACGTCAAATTGTCAGAAACTATATGTCGCGTCATTCATCAAAATAAAAGTAATAAATTTTAAATTTTCTACGAAATAGCAGTGTGAAATATCATAAAATGGACAAATTAAGGGTGCTTGTTTGTTTGTAAAGGGTGCCCAAACAAAAGTACACGAGTACAAAAGTTTTCTGAAATTTGACAGCTGTAATCTGCGGTTGTTCCAATTATTAAAAATGGAGCGCTTCACAAAGGAAGAATGTGTTATCACTGTGAAACCCTGTTACAAAAATGGGGGAAGTTAAAATGGGTTAAGTTAAAAGAATTTTCTGCCGTGGAAGTGCAACTAATGTATCAACAATTCGAAGAGTGCTCAACAAATTTAAAGAAACTTGGTCGATTCCGGCCAGAAAGTCTTCTGTGCGCCAACGTACCGGCCTCTCAAAATCATTGCTGCCGTAAACAAGAGTGTAGTCGAAAACCCGGCTATATCAATTTGGCATCGATCACAACAACCTCAAATTGCGCGAAGCAAGGGCATGTGATTAGAGCCGCGACTGCATTTGCCACATACTTTTCTTTCATATTTAATCGGAACATGTCCACCTTGCAATGCAATAAAAATATCACCATTGGGTCAAAAAATATGCGATTCATTCTTAAACTAAATCGTGCACGTTTATTGGGACATCCTTGACATCATTCCTATATGGATACTAACATTTACATCAATCAAACATATTAATCGCAACCATGGAGCACGTTCATCACAGTAATGAAACATCTTCGACGCAGTGACGGAAGGTTTCCGGCTGAAGGAAGAATGCAAGAGGAAAGAAGTACATGGAGGAAAGAAGCTTTCTGTTATTGTATTTGAATTATCGTTGTTTCAGTGTGTGTTGGTACTTAGGGATCTTCGATCGACACTAATTCGCATATGTAAATTGCATACCTCAGTCTGCATATATACTACGATTGATGATCTACCGATGGTATCAATTCAGGCACAGTAGTTAGGGGTCTGCTGATGAACTTGTCACGCAGTTCGAAAGTAGTCATGCCAGTGAGTGTGCTTAACTGAATTGTCTATTATTCCATCAAAAACAATAATTTTTCACATTAGAAAAATATTACTGTTACTTGAAGTATTCCCCTACATTATCTGCCATGTTTTTCGTTGCGGCGATGTATCTTCACATATACTCTTAGATTTATATCAAAACTTTCCAAAAAATCAAAATTTACATTTTACCAAACGCAAAACTAATTTTTCAACACAATATTCTACGCAGGATTTACGCAGATTTTAGTTAACTTTTTAACATCCCCTTTGTAATCTTGGTCAACACTAGTGGCAACACTGAAACTGCAAAATGTGAATTAAAATGTATTCATTTATCTGGGCAGATCGCTTCACCCAAACCCTACAGTCCGAAAAGTAGTGGACTCATGAGTTCTAAGGGGCGACCTGTGCCCATTCAAAAATTTATGCTTCATGCGAGAATTGCTTCCCACATTGCCAAGAAGCAACAAGTCGAGCGATTAGCAAGACCAATAGGTTTTCCTTACTCGTTAAATCAAGGCACGATTTGTTTATGTGCCACCAACGATAAAGCTATATATGATACGATTTACGAAGTCAATGGAAAGTATTTCCATGTATATACCATAGTATTATCATTGAAAGTGTGGCAAAAATATACAAGGTGGCGCAAAAGTAGTCACCCTTTTGGAAGATGCCCTTATTTTTGCAAATTGCATCATCTATAATCATGATTTTGGTATTTCTGCAGAAAACGGTTAGAAACTATACGTCAACTAGTTATGTATTAGTAGTCATGTAGGGAGTACACATTCTCGCGGAATACATGAGTCTATGTTTTGTGAACAATAATCGGCAAGTGGTGAATCACCAGATTAGACTGCTCCAGACTTATTTACTTGGCGTTATGTAAAGTTTTGCGTTTATGTAAAGAACCTAAGTATAGACCTCGTAAGTCATAAAAGATGATATTCAAGAAGAAATGGCAAATATATCGGCTGAAGTATTGACAAAAATTATGAAAAAACACTCTAAGACGCAACTAAATGTTCGTTGAATCTGGGGGCGGCCACAAGGCCTATATTACTTTTTCGACTTAACAGAACACAAATCAATGATCCAAATAAATACTATTCAAAAACAGGACCGATTTTTTCAATCACATAGAAAACTGCGGGGTTATGATTAATTATTATTGCGCCACCTTGTTTATTGCCGAAGCAAAGAACTTATAAAAAGCTTTAAAAGCTTTTCTTTGAAAAGCTTTGACATTAAATGCGTTCGTGTGATTGTTGGGTTTAACTACAGAAACAAATTTTGTGCTTGTGAGGTAGTGTATTACTATGTTCTTACGATGACTTTCCACCCTGCAACACCAGTCATGGCTTTGGAAGCTACAGTTTGTAGAGAAGCAAGAGGGCTATAAAAGGTTCACGAAATGAATATTCGGGGGCATTTTGACATTTCTCTTTTACCTCTTTCGTGGTTTGATATAGCGGTACAGCTATAGTATCCAAAATCAGGGAAGACTTGTTTTGAAGCAACTGCTTGTTAAATAAAAATACAAATGCCATTTTAAGCGGCCATTGTTCACTAATTTGTTAAGATGTTCAATTTCAGATTATTACGAATAAACGACAAAAGAACATTGGCTGCAAAACGTCATAAAGAGTCACGCATTGTTATATTCAGAGAGTCAACTTCTGAACGCACATGAATTTACGAAGCGTTACCAAAAGGTAATGAACACAAAAACCGTTGGTTAAAAAGCGGTAAATCAAAAACCTGAAAGCCAGTCTTTAGTATGTACTTCAACCCTGTTTATTGGTTTCATAAAGCAACTATTGTATAGAGAAGAAAATTTACTCATGGAGTGGAATGCCAACAAAGCAAACGAGTGAAGCGTGTCGTTTCCCTGCTCGCTTTCTTACGCTCTTCGTTGAATATTTCAATACACGAGCAGTTTCCTGATGATGTTATTCTATCTAACTATAGAAATTCCAACCATATTTAAATAAAATTACATAAAGTATGTAAAAAGTATGAAATAATCAAGTTATAACACGGGAAAGAAATGCGTTTGAGTGAATCGCGTCGACTTTTTTGGTTCTCTTCTACTATGGTTGCCAAATTGCGGGGGTTTTTTCTTCTCTGCTTGTTCATCTTTTTTGTTGGTTTCAAAGACGATCTAGAATTAGACAACCAGAAGATGTGCGCAATTTGGCAACCCTGGTAAAAGAGAACCACAAAGTGCCAGTAATTCTCTCAAACGCATTTCACTCTCGCGTCATATCTTGATTATTTCATACTTTTTGCATAGTTTATGTAATTTTACTTCAACATAGTTGGAATTTGTATAGTTATATACAATAACACTATCAAAAAGCTGCTCGTGTATTGAAATATTCAATGAAGAGAGTAAGAGAGAGAGTAGACAAGTACTAGGGTTTCACTCGTTTTGTTTGTTGGCATTTGAGTGAAGAGAACTTTTGACTGTCTACTTGTACATCGTTTTTGTTTTACTTCAGCATGGTTGGAATTTGTATAGTTATATACAATAACTCTATCAAAAAGCTGCTTATGTGTTGAAATATTCAATGAAGCGAGTAAGAGAGAGAGAGCAGAGAATGGCTAGGGTTAGGGTTACACTCGTTTTGTTTGTTGGCATTTGAGTGAAGAGAATTTTTTTTGACTGTCTACTTGTACATCGTTTTTTTGGTTTAAAGTGGTGCTCCAATTTGTATTCAAACCAACTGTATGCCAACAAAAAGTAGTATAAAGTAAATAAAAACGTTAAAAAATAAAAATTGTTCGAATTTGAACGAAATAAAAAAAATTTAATCGGCTGTTCTTACCCTGCGTTTTCACGAGAAAGAGAATGAGAATATGTATTAGTTGCAAAAGAAGATTAAAAAATGTTTGCGTAACGTAGGCATCCAGACAATTATAAAGACAATACACTCTTAAGCAACCGCCGTCAGTGTCATTTCGTGTGAATGCAATATCATTTACCAAAATCTCCGAATAAAAATAAATTTTTCCAAATTGTGCGGTCATTTTCGATTATGTTTCGCAAATTACAACTAAACTTCACTGAATTGGCCGCTTATATCAAATCATTTGCCCAATTTACTGTGCACAAATATAATATTTCCTCCATGAAATATAAACAATTTTTGTTTATATTACTTTAAAAATACTGTATTACAAACCACAATACAAAAATTACAAAAGACAAAGAAATTAATAAGTGATCATTTATCCGACCTATCGTATTATAATCAAAAATTAAATTGTTCGAGCGTTTGGTCGTATTATTAATTAATTTTATTCTTCGATATTTCGCTACCCTTTGGGTAGCATCGACAGGAATTTTTTCGTTTCTAATTAATAAAAAAAGAAAAAATTCTTTTCGTTTCTAATTAATAATTGTGTTTATCTTCCTGACTGACGATGCTACCCAAAGGGTAGCGAAATGTCGAAGAATAAAATTAATTAAAAATACGACCAAGCGCTCGAACAATTTAATTTTTGAATATAAGACAAAGAAATATTATTTTTCATAACACGTTGTTTTTCTAAGCCCCTGCACTTTATTTCTAATATAACATGTAGCCCATTTACTTTTAAGTTCGCATTAATTAAGGGCCACAAAAATAAAAATGTTTTAAACACGAGTAAATTATTGAAAAATACGTAAAAAAACGCATGACTTCTGCGACGCTCCAGTGAAATTATATTCCAAGAAAAGCTTATTGTTTATGATTACTAGATCGTCCAGAATGTTAGCTTTTTTGGAAATGTTACTATCCTTTTTTGAAAACGATAATTTTTTTTTTAATTTGTATCAAAAAATCTTGAGTTGAACCAGCGTGCCTTGGATGAATTATCGGAAACCATTATACGGCATTTACACCCACCAAGATTATCGCATTTCGAACCCACGCTAACCCACGCTAACCCAGAAAATTACTCATACAATTTTAATCTGTAAAAACTGAAGTTTAATTTTTAACCTCAGTTTAAACTGGTGTCCAATTTGATGCAACTTTGTTAGTTAGCAAAAAATTGCAACCATAATAAAAACATACACAAAAATTCAACTACTGTTTGACAGACGGAAGCCGATCGAAAATTTGTCGCCGCCACAAACATTTTTTGAAGCTCACTCCGTCGTTGTTGTAATTGGTTTCCATCGGTTTAAGGTGTGTGTCATTTGACGGTCTGCCCCGATATGACCGATTGATCTCAGTTACTTTTGTACAAAACTGGCAAAACCAAGATCCGCCAATTTAATTTCTCTGTTCTGCCACCGTCTTCGATAATTTGGTCTTTGCATTGGATTATGCACAAAGTTGCCATCTGAAATGTCAATTTAATCTCAAAAAGTAGGGTGGTTCAAACGTCAAAGATTAGAAAACAAGGTTATCGCTAACCTGGCCGTGATAACCGGTGGTCTAAATGCGACATTACATTGAGATCATACGTGGCCTTTGAAATCTATATTTTAAGGTCTGCGAGATATTGCAGGCAATGTTTCTGACAGTCCCCAGATGATTATTCAAAACTTCCTTGTGGATTTTTCCATTGATTATCAACTGCCTCAGTAACTGCATTTTACTAGAAGTCGAAATTACTCCTTTATCAAGAGCAGTCTCTTTTTAAAATCATGAGTTCGCTTTCCCTGTGGTCTTATTAAAAAAAATTATGTTTCCTTTACATCTCATGAAGCGATAGGTGAGAGCTTCTCAAAATCACTGAGCTGTGCGCTGTCTACTTTAGATTCACTGATTGGGACCTACACTTTTATACCCATTCTGAACGATTTATGGGACACCTGTTCATGGCTAATTACTTAATAGTGTTAACGTTACTAAGCTAAGTGACCGTTGCCGAAATAATTGCGAACAGAGCGGCCTTTCAAAGTGGACTAGTAGATTCTTTTCGCTACAATTTGATGTTCTTAACTTAAGTTTTACGTAAATTTCATAGATGTTATGAAAAACTTTCATAAAAAAAACACTCATCCCATGAAAGGATTGGGAAAGGGTTCTTTAAAATTCCAGAGAATTTTGCAAACCTTGACGGTAGGCGTGGTTTCGTTACAAGCTAGAGATTAGTATCGAAACCACCAACAAAGACTATATAATCGTCTTGCTCTAACATATAGTATGTTATCATTCTTGCAAATGTTTATTTTCTTAATTTTATCTTTTAATTCACAATAACGATAGCTAACGTCATTTTGCCGAATTATTCACACTGGAAACTTGTACCTGTTTTAGATAGAAATATAAACGGTAATTTCAAATGACGCTTAATATCTCTTAGCTCTCCATGAAAAATAAGTGATAATCGAAGCAAGCTTTGTAACCAAAACACAGTGACTTTTCAGCAAACACAACTTCAAATGACATCAACTTGTTGCAATCAAAAGTGTTGATCTTTCAAATGGGCACTCAAAATTGCAGTGATCTCAGATGCATCGGTTACAGTCACGAACAAATTAATCATCATCAATTCGCAAGAAATATTTGCTTTGGTCAAATCTAAAATATGAATCAAAATGATTCGGAGTTTGGTGAAAGGCGTGGATAATGTTTGGAAAATATGTACAATTATTATCTGGGCGAAAGGATATAATTAAATGAAAAATCATAAAATTAACCTTTGTCATACTTTCAAAATTTTATTTAATTCACTGCAATCATTACAGCTATCAGAGATGGGATAATCTAAAGGCTGGGAATGTTTCGTTTTACTTACAGACATTAGTGAGGTCTAGCTAATATAGAGCTACAGAAAACTGATTAGAAATACTAAATCAAACTATGTACGAGATATAAAATCTATGTATTGGTATGAAATATACCATCAGTAGAAACAGATTTCCCTTGTAAAGTTCTTGAGTCAAACCAATAGTAAATCTAACAAATTTTTACTTTTTTCACTAAATGGTAAACACAGTTGTATTTTCAAATATGTATCAAATTTCGTGACTGCTTCTGACGTATAAAAGTTATATTGGTTCAAAGTCAATTTGAAATTATGAAAATATTTATTACAAACAATTTATATTTTGGAGAAACGAAATGCCATGAAACCATACTTTCTAATAAAAGAATTTAGTACAATACCCCCCCTACAGTTCAAGGAAGTCAACAAATTATATCATAATTTTTAAAATTTTAAAATTAAAAAAATGGTAATATTTGTAATACGAAACAAATTAAACAAACGCATTATGAAAAATTGAATCAATACATGTTAAAAACAGAAAATAACTAAAATTGTTGTTTCCTTCGCAATCAAAAAAACCAAAAGTAGACAACTTTGGACAATTGTCTAAAATATACCCCACTGATGTTTATATGTATGTATATCACAATAATCAATGATTCATTCATTCATTTTATTTTACAGAAATCAAAATTTTTTACTAAAACAAAAGTTAAACACTCTTCGAAGATGTAAATTGATTCTGAACCTCCGTGCGTCATCGAGAGATAAACACACGTTGTAAACCCGTGTAAATGTAAACCCGGCCAAAACGGAAATATGTCTATTCACAAGGAAGACGAAAATCTCAGAATATGAAGAGCCACGATTCCTGGGAAAGACGATTAAAATATCCGATAAGGTTAAATACTTAGGGGTAATCTTAGATCGGAAACTGAATTGGAAGCACCACATAGAGGACAGGGCCAGTACTGCCTACAGACGCTGGTCGTTATGCAGAAGGGCTATAGGATCCAAATGGGGCCTCAAACCGAATATAACACACTGGCTCTACAGAAGCGTAATCAGGCTCGTACTAACATATTCTTCTGTAGTACATATGGTGGACGGCACTTGAGAGGAAATGTAACGTAGCAATACTGCAGAGGGTTCAGAGAATGTGCTGCATTGGTATTAGCGGTGCAATAAGGACAACCTCGACAAGAGCCATGGAGCCTATTTTATGTATCCAGCCAATCGAGATTAGAGTCAAATACGAGCCCGCCCTTGCGGCAAAACGTCTACAAGCAACAGGTGAATGGATCAACAGGGATCTTACGTCAAAACACCAATGGATAATTGAGGCCTTAATCGGGTACACGCAAGATACGAGTGGATCTGACCGAATACCTGAGAAAAGGGTAAAGGCGAACTGCGTGACCTTAACGCCAACTAGAGACGCCTGGCAGAATGGGACCCTGGCGCAAATGTCAAATGGGACTCGCAGCTACACGGATGGCTAAAAGCTAGGAGAAAGAACGGGTCTAGGATTCTTCATTGAAAATCCAGCAACCGAATCCCATCTACGCCTCCCGCATAATAATAAAAACTTTCAGGCGGAAGTTCGGGCGATTACGGAGTGTATCAAATGGCTCGGCGATAATACAAACCTAGCCGAGGCAAATATCTTCACGGATAGCCAAATGGCAATCAAGACAATATCATCGGAAACTGTCAAATCTAGAACGGTCCTTGACTGTAAGAAGGTGATAAACGATTATTCTATGCACGGCAAACTCAACATCATCTGGGTGCCGGGGCACAGCGGAGTATTCGGCAACGAGAGAGCGAACCTCCTGGCAACGAAAGCCAGGAAACTCTAGATGGAGCGAAACCCTTTGGGGTGACGAAGGCTGAGTTGAGTAAATGGGCGGAGTCGGCACATATAGTCCATTGGAACCAGGAACCAGTAGGCAGGATGACAAAAATCCTATGGGGAGACCCAGATGGATTGATGACAAAAGGTTTGCAGAAACTGGGAAAATCTGAAATGAGGAAGATGATAGGAGTCTTAACGGGGCATTCGGGATTATGGGCCCATCTGTACCGTATTGGACTAGTGGGGAATAGTTAGTGCAGGTCATGCATGGAGGTCAATGAGACGATGGAGCATTTCTTATGCCACTGCCCGGCCTTCACACAAGCTAGATCCAGATATCTTTCGGACAGTACGATACCGGGCATGACCAAACTTGTGGGTATGGACTGGAGCAATTTAAGGAATTTCGTGAATAGCACCGAATTCCTATAAGGGATATAGTAAATTAGTAGGGTAACCCTAGAGCGCACAATAGGTCGAATCAGCGGCCTAAGTGTATGTCTACTGACATGGGAAGGTTTAGAGTGATCCTTTTGAACACTCAACACCGCACCTCTCTTTTCAAACTAACTAACTAACTAAACTCACGTTCTCACGTACAACTCAAGTAATTTAGATTCATTGGAATCAAACAAACTTAGTCATTAAGTTAGTGTCTCCTCGTTTGAGAGGATTCAACGACAGCAATTATCAAAGTTTTCTTCTCCTAACAGCCAGAACCAATAGTAGTGTTCTTTCAAATCCTATATTCCATTACTTCACATGCACATTCTAAGCTGCGGGTACCATCCTATAACATTTTTACAGAGCACGTAGTGAATTAGTGAACATGAAAACGTTTCTTACTTAATTTCGTCTTCACTAGATCACTGCATACTCTGTAAAAAATTAAATAGGATGGTATTCCCCTACGACACAAAAACTGTCATTGCTATGGTGACATAATAAACTTTCCAACCCTGGGCGTCATCGCTCTAAATCAGGGATGATAACTTTGATAGTTTAGTACATACTCTATTCCGTACTTTTTGACATCTACTACGACATTTTAAGTATTTTTTGTATTCAATTAACATCAATTGGATATATTATGAGTAATCTATAAAGAATTTCAAAAAATGAAGTATTTTAATTATTTATTAAGTCTTAAAGAAACAAATAAGGTCTTTGGCTCCCTCATTTCCATTTAAATGAAAAATGTGGAATATGTTGTTAAGGAAGTAATTGTTGTTAACAAACTAATGAGTAGGTCACTGATGTCTATCGGGCATATTCTTTTGTCATTTAGAAGGCGGATGCGGAAAACACATGGACCAACGGCGGATACAAACCTAAAGAAGAAAATCCAGGTTCGACATATTGCATCGACATATTGCAATCTAATATCCTGCTGTAGGTAAAATACAAAAACCCAGTGGACTGGGTTTGGCTGCCGCCACCGTTCATAATGGCATAATGTCAACAAAACCCCTATTTGCCGACGACCCCGCAAACATTATAAGCACCACCATTTACGGATATGCACTTGGAATGTAGGAAATCCATATCTATCCGGTGCAAGTATCCAATTGGCAGATGTCTTTGAAAGTTATAAGGCTGACATTAAATGCGATGGACAGGATATGGCTGTACAAGGAGAAAAACTGCGACACTGAGAAAAACATGAATTTGGCTGCGGATTTGTAGTCGGCAAAAGACTGCGTCATCTAGTCCCTAGGGTCAATCCTGTGAGTGAACGTATATCCAAAATCCGCATAAAAGCGAAATATTTTTATGTTTCCCTAATTTGTGTACAATACCCGACAGAAGAGAAAGATGATGATGCCAAAGACATATTCTATGAGCGTCTAGAGGAATCGTATGACCGCTGCTCTGGCCATGACAGTACTAGGAGATTTTAACGCTAAAGTATGCAGGGAAAATGTGTTTCATCCAACTATTGGCAATATCAGTCTACATGGCTGTTAGTGGTACAAGATTTCAGCATAAAGATATCCACAAGTCTACTTGGGTATCCCCTGATCAATGAACGAATAACCAAATTGATCCCGTGGTAATTGATGGAAGGCACTCATCCAGTGTAATGGACGTACGAGTGATCAGAGGAGCTAACATCGATTCTAACCACTACCTGGTAGAAGCAAAGGTTCGCACAAGATTAAGTAGAGCGAAAATTGTATGAAACCAGACACAGAGAAAGCTAGACATCGGAAAGCTGCAATTACCAGAGGTAGCCACATCCTACTCAAGGAAGCTCTCGCAACTTTTCGCACACAAGCCACCCCCCCCCCCCCCCTCGATTACGATCCTAAAGCGCAGTCGAAACCCATTTCCATCTCTATAAAAACTGCACCAACAACCGTACTTGGTTTTGAAAAACCGCTTCGCAACAACAACGATGAAGAGTGTCGCATAGCAAATGAGGAAAATAATGCTGCACGTATGGCAATGCTTCAGTCAATTACAACGCGAGCTGCGACTAAGCGGTATGGGGGTAAAAGAAAGGAGGTAAATCGTCTCTTTAGACGTAAGAAACGGCAGTGGAGAAAGCGCGAGAGTGAGCTAATTAAGTCATACAGAAGAAAGAACGAAAATTTTCCAAAAAGTCAAAAACGGAACTAATGGACATGGTTCAGGGCCCCCCTTCTGTAAAGACAAGGACGGAAATCTCGTCGCAGATGTGCAGAGCATGTTGGGAATATGGAGAGAGCATTTCTCAGCGCTACTGGTACCTGAGATATCCAATGACGATGAGACTATCGATCACAATTTGGACGACGACGTCGATTGCTCCCCCCCCCTCCTAAACAAGACGAGGTCAAAACAAGGTCAGATTACGAACAACAAAGCCGTAGGAGCTGATGGATTAATGGCGGACCAGTTTAAGGCTGGCGGCGATGAGCTGATAAGGTGCATTCGCCAGCTCATTAGCAATATTTGGTTAGATGAATGCATGCCCGGCGATGGAGTCTCAGTGTACTATGCCCCATCATTAAAATAGATGACCTGACTCTCTGTGCCAACTACCTTGAAATAAGCCTTTTATCAATAGCATATAAGGTTCTATCAAGTATAATGTGCGAAAGACTAAAACCAATTATCGCTGACCTGATTGGGCCTGGAAAATCGACAACTGACCCGATTTTCACGCTACGCCAAATACTGGAGAAGACCAACGAAAAAAACGCAGCCTATCATGTATTTGTCGATTATAATGCGGCCTTCGATGGCCCCATACGGAAGAAACTCTACGAAGTAATGTCTGAGGTTGGTATTCCTGCAAAACTCATACGCCTTTGCAGGATGACCTTGACGAACACCAAATCCGCAGTGAAAGTTGGTAATAATCTTATCGAACCTTTCGAAACCAAGCGAGGCCTCAGGCAAGGCGACACCTTATCGTGCGATCTCTCTAACATCTTAATGAAGATCATTATGAGAAAAGTTGCAGTCAACATGAATAAAACCATCAGCAGCAAAAGTCACATGCTGCTCGCGTATGCTGATGATATAGATATCATTGGGCGCACAATAAGAGAAGTTACTGCGGTTTTTTCGAGAATTGAGATGTAGTCAGCAAAAGTGGGTCTGACGGTAAATGAGGACAAGACAAAATTAATGGTTTCAACGAAAAAGGCCGCCCCTCGAATAGAATAAAGCGGGAACGTTGATAACCGTTATAATTTCGAGGTAGTGGACAAATTTATATACCTCGGATCTGCCGTAAACAAAACAACGTCAGCCTTAAGAGAACAAGCGGAGAATTGTGCTTGCGAATAGATGTTATTTTGGGCTAAACAAGCATTTAGCGATATAGCCCTCTCTCAGGTAACAAACGTCCAGCTATACCAGACTCTCATACAATCTGCCTTGCTTTATGGCGCAGAATCCTGGGTCTTATCGCAAGCAGACGAAACATCTCTAGAAGTCTTCGAGAGAAAAATACTCCGAAAACTGTATGGCTCTATAGTGCATAACGGCGAGTATCGGTGACGCATGAACCATGAGCTATATCCCGATATTGGCATAGTTAAGCGGATCAAAATAACGCGATTGCCCTAGCTAGGCCATGTCAGTGATGAAAACGAACCAGCACGAAGGATTTTCGAAACCGAACTCGAAGGAAGATGAAAAATAGGGAGACCAAGACTCCTCTGGAGGGTTCAGGTTCACGAATCCCTGGGTACACTCGGTATTGCCAACTGGAGACTGGAGATCGAACTGGTTGGCGAAATATATTATCTTCGTTTTGTAAGGTCTCTGACCCCCCGGGGTTGTTCGAGACCAGATAAGGAAGTATGTAACCAACTAATGGGGTTAGATTTGTACTTTTTTACGTTTTGTATTCCCGTATTTTGTTTTTAAATAAAACAAACCAAAAATTTGGTACCATTTAGTGCTAACAAGTGCCTTTTTAATAAAGGTTTGCACCATTTTATAATCCAATTTTGTATCCCCGCTCTAAACCAACATCAATCGACACCATGCCATAAAACATCAATTACTTTGGTCTATTGTAAAACCCCATTTCATTTTCATTGACGGACAACCAAGAAAAGGAAGGGTCCCCCTTCCAAGCACACTCCCACTCATACTTTCGTACTGCATTCGAAAAGACGCTCGCAAAATGCTCAAATACGTTTCAGCGTCAAGCATGAATGCATCCATTTGCATCGAATTCGAGAAGGCGAAAATAAGGCCCAATACACATTTAAATTTACCACGAAAAGATGATGATTATGATGGAGGTGGTGGTGATGCCTCATTTCTTGAAATACTCAGGACACAAAGTGGTACGAGTAACAACAATCATTTTTATTTGGAACCGACCGACGAAACAAATTTCACTTTCTTAGTCGGTTAATAAACCAGAAGAAAAAAGTTACAATGCCGACGACGGTGATTAAAGTGAAGAAAATGACATTTAACTCAATTGATTGTAGAAACACCATCACCTACAACAACAATATGACCAAGTGACAGTTTGTAGATTACAATAACAGCAACAAAAGACACGACATCATCGACATGTTGAGCGGTACCGTCTTCTGCCAGTCCCATCAAACCGATTTCAGTCAGATACCCATCGATAAGAGTTGCAGCAGCAACAAAATAACGCCCATCCTTAGTTTGTGTGACTCTGTCAAAAAACTTCAGGTTCAGGTTGTTGTGGAATGTTGTTTTACCACTGGCAGTCAGTCAGTCATCGCTACGAGTACAACGATTATAAATGGTCTTGTACTTTGTTGCCGGGTTTCTTTTCCCTCTGATGTTACCAATTTCATTTGTGAGAGAGTTCATGGTTTATTACAATCTGCGGCACTTGTTTGGGTGTTTGTGTGTAGTAGCTTTTGGTGCATCAAGTGCATCCATCCACCATCCAATGTCTTCAGGTTTCGTTATTACTTTTGGGGCATATGTATCATGTTGTTTTTAGGCGAACATGTGGAAAAGTAGGTAATTCCGGCGCTTTTCCTTCGATTACTTGTTATTGTTGCTCATCATCGTAATTTTATGTTATTATAGGAGAGTTCTTATATAGAAATCAGGTTTTTGTTTTCATACCATAAGTCACTTTGTTGTTGTCATCTTTATTCGTGGTTTGAATTTTGTATAAATACGAAATTTTAAGTCAAAACAAAACAAAATTTAACAATTGCCCAATATGTGGTGAAGTGAAAAGTTTTCCGAAGAACTTAATTCCGAACTTATAATAACTTCTTTGAATTGATTGACTGTAGACATTGAATTTCGGAGATCTAGATTGATGTCGGCGTATTATTTCCGTTTTTGAATATTGTTCGATCTTTCATTATGATTTACAAAAAACAAAAATAATATGAATTTTATAACGTCATGGAAATCTTTGCTTCTATTTTGAAACAATATTTATGCACTGACATTCAATGAAATCCTGCATAGACAAGAAATTGATGAATATTGATGTTTGTGTTAAAGTATTATTTTGGATGTTTTCGCACAAGTACGAGTGTTGAAACAATTCTCATTAAGTTGAATTTTTTTTATACTTGTGGAGAAGGGAGCTGATATGATGTGATGCTGGTAGTGTATTCAAAAAGCTGGGTTCTCAAAAATTTCGGTTTTCGGTTTCTTCGAATATTCCAATTTTGGCGAAACCGGTTTTCGGTTAAACCGAGGTGTAGAAACCGGTTAATAACCGGTTTCGGGTTTTATGAAAAAAATTGTAAAACTATGCGTTTTATCGACATCGTTTATTTTGAATTTTGAGATAGATTACCGAGTACATAGCCGTGAGACAGCTTCTCAAAATACCGTTCGGAACCGGCGAAAAACTTCAGGTCCCAATTAAAGTGTGTAAGCCTTTGCCTTCATGGGATGTAACGGAAAACTAAAGTGTAGGCCGTGTACCATTTGGCACTTAATTCCGCTTTAACACAGTACCTCATTCGATCACTCCAATTTTCAGTACATTTTCGATTGTTTAGACCTGTATATCGTGTTTTAAGGCCTCAATCGACTCGGGATTGTAACACTTATCTTTCACGGCGCTTCAGAGATAATAGTCTAACGGGTTCCGAAGTGGCCAATGATTATGCGAGTGATTATGCGGTTTTCGAACACAGTACGCATAAGATCGATTATAGCGTTGGCGGTGTGTCACGTAGCGCCATCCTGTTGAAACCATATGCTTTTTGAACTTCTAGGAACAACAAATCGCTGAGCATGGTAAAATCGCTGAAAATGGGAAAAGATGATTTTTCGGTAGAAATAAAAACATATCTTCAGCCAAGCAATCTTCAGCCCATTCAGCGAAGCGAAAATGCATCGGATGCACGATGAAAAATCGGTCTTTTTTTGTTGTATGGAGCTTGTCGCAAATATAATATACTTGTGTCCAAACACATTGTGTTTGCTATTCAATATTACATGTTTGTAACACAATGATTAATATGTTATAATATACATATGTGTTTGCGACCCACATATATTTATGTTTGTGAGCAAGAGAATAAAAGAGGGACAACGAGAGAGTCTATCTTGTAAGTGTATATCTTTATTTTTGCATTATTCTCTCAGACAGTGAGTCATAAATATTCCTGAATGTGCGTGTAAATTTCAGATGAAGTGTTTCTTATTTTGCCTGATGTATTGCGTTTTATTTTTATGTGTTCGGTCGTCATTGGTTCATCGGACAGAGGATTATCAAAAGCGCTTGATGGGTGAAAAAAGAATAAACGAAGGCTCGGATGATTAAATGGTTTGTGATGTTACTTTGGTTTTTGTGTATGTGTTTCGTATATACGTATGTGTGCTACCAAAGTGAGAAACAATTTTGAGGAAATAAACTAGAAAGGGCAACAACGTGAAGCCCTTTGTCTGTACGAGCCTTTTCTGAGAAAATCGGAACGGCAGCCCATTTGTGAAATATAATAAAGAACACAAGTAATTAATACACGCTTGACTTGCATGAAATTGATTTGTATATAAATATCTTGTTTGTGTTCCAACGCATAGTGATAACAAACGCATAGCTGAAACCTTCTGAAAACAAAAACGTGAGAGATAACAAAGAAAGGAGAAGCAAACGAGCAGCAGATTCTCATTTTATGAAAAAAAACAAATAATGCATTCAATGCAAATAAATGTAAAAAGGACCGTTTTAAATCTATTAATTTTTTGTATTAATTATTTATAAAGGTGGATTTATATTGTTAAAATGAATTATAATAAATAATATATATATTATGAAATCGTCAGTAAACATGATACTGTTTGCATTTAATTACAACTAAATTTGGGATTTGCAAACATATGAATGTTTGAAGTGTGTTCCAAACATATACAGAATATGTTTGGAAAAATATGTTAGAGAGGCCGTTATTTTGCACCGTGTGCTCACGAGGCTTCAGTTCATGGACTAATTGGACTTTATATGCCTTCATCCGAGGCGTTTTTAAAAATTCTGCACAAAGATGTCCGAGAAATGGGCACTTTCTGGGAGCACACTATCAGCTATAGCGGAAATATTTTCCACTGATCGCACTGGACGAGCACGTACACGAGATCTTTTGTTCAATGTGGACCCGGATTGACAAACTTGCTTCACGAATTGATCCACAAACTGGGTTGATGCCACTCTATTTCTATCGAATTTATTTCGTAGATTTCTTACAGTTTGAGTTGAAGGTTCAGAACTTTTGAAGAAAGTTTTTAATATTTTCCAATTTTCTTTCAAGAGTAAACCGACCCATTAAGTACATTTGTAACCTTTAATAATCTGTCACTTCCTAAATGTCAAACTGGCCTTCTGCTTCGGAATAACGGGTGGTTCAAATTTTTATTTTATTCAACCTATTTGTTCTAAAATCATCGTCGACTAAATATTCCTTTGGACGCTTTGTACTTCTTTTTGGGTTGTGAGTAATGTTTATTATTTTACGCATTTTTGGTAACGTACTACATGTGTTGTCATTGGTTCCGGAACTTACAGCTAAATCGGAGTTGTCAGATATGACTTCTGTTGCCTTGGACAACATATTTCAGCAAATTATCGGCGAATTAATTCCAAATTTTTTTTGACGAAGTGTCTGTCTGATGGGGTCAGTAACCATACTGAGCTATGAAAAAGGATTTAGGTTTGTAATTCTGCGTTGTTATATCATTTGTGTAAAAACCGAAAAAACCGATTTATCGCCTTGAAGTAACCGGTGAAACAGGTTCTTCGAAAATAGCAATTTTTAAAACACCGACATATGGTTAACCGGCCGGAATTCGGTTAATCGGTTTCGGTTTTGAGTATACTACTAGTTGCATTATCTCTTTATATTTTCAACCATCCATCATACTAATTCATTTCATATTATATCTTGACTATTTTTTTTCTATTAAAATTAATAGTTTAATATAAATTAATCTTGTACCGAATTATGTTAAAAAAAATAAAACATGTGCAGAATATCGAATAACATAAATTAAACCGGAAATTCAGTTTTTTGTAAATTTAATTTTTTTTGGTTTGAAATTCTTTGAATTTTAGCAACAAACAAAAGGTTAACAAATAAAACAACAACAGATTTGACAGCTTAAACACGGAAACAAAGAAAAAGCGCACAAATCAGCTGGACTTATCCGATCACCTGGTAGATTTATTCAACCATGAAAACAGCTTCTCTTTTTCTCATCCTCATTTACTGCCAAATCCACCTTCGCTGATTCCTTTTGAATTGTGTAGTACCGATTGGAACTAGTTCAATCGAACTATACACTGAAAAAAACTACGTTTATACGAGATCTTATATTGTGATATCATATCGCGATATCTCAATAACATACGCGCAAGTAACACATACTTGTTGGACATATCGAGATATGATATCACAATAAAAGTTCCTTAGTTCCTGTTCTTCCGTTAATCTAAAGGGTGTTTTTTTCGCTTAGATATAATTTACGAAAGGGTTAGCTGTCATACTGCGCTCACTTTTTGACATTTATGATCCGTATACTCTGGCAAATCATCGTGAATAGATTAACGGTTGAACAACGCTAAAAAATTTTCCAAAATTATTTTGAAAATCAGTCACCGATTCGGGCAACTTATAGACAACTTCGTGATTTTTATGGCGCACATAATCGTCCATCTGAGCAAGCCATCTGCGAACTGCGGATAGATTTCATACCACATACTCTCTAAATGAAGCAATAACACCAACACGTCGAAGGGATGTGCGCACTGAAGAGAATATCGCCGGTGCACGCTGAAAAATCTGTCGTTTTATGTTGTTTGGATGCAAATATAACATGTGTTTGGAGCTTGTCGCAAACATAATATTCTTGTGCCCAAACGCATTGTTTTTGCTATTCAATATTACATGTTTGAGACACAATGATTAATATGTTATAACATATGTGTTTGCGACCCAAATATATCTTTGGTTGTGATAAAAATACAGCCGTGTTTGTTACACTGTTTATGCTCTCACGAGAGTAAAGAGGGGCAACGAGTGTGTATATCTTGTAAGTGTGGATCTGTATTTTTGTATTATTCTCTCAGTGAGTGATTCAAAAATATTCCAGAATGTGCGTTTTAATTTCATGTATTCAGTCGTCAATGGTTCATCGGCCAGAGGATATCAAAAGCGCTTGGTCAGGGAAAGCAGAATAAACAAACGCTCGGACGGTTAAATGGTTTCGGGTGTTGCTTTGGTTTGTGTGTATGTGTTTCGCATATATTTATGTATGCTATCAAAGTAAGAAACGATTTTGAGGAAAGAAACTGGAGAGGGCAACAACGTGAATCCCTTTTTCTGCCCGAGCCTCTACTGAAAAAATCGGAATGGGGGACCATTTGTGAAATATAATTAAAAATAAACACAAGTAATTAATACACGCTTGTCTTGCATGATATAGATTTGTATATAAGAATATTGTTCGTGTACCAACGCCTAGTGATAAACAACCCATAGTTGAAACCTTCTGAACACAAAAACGTGAGAGACAACAAAGAAAGGAGAAACAACAGAGCAGCAGATTCAAAATAAAACAAATAATACAGTCAATGTAATGTAATGTAAATATCATGGCTGAAATGCATGAGCCCGTGCCCGGCTCAAAAAACAAAAAACCGAAAATCGAGTAAAATATGATAATCTCAGAAACCAAAAAATTTTTTAACGATCCAAAAAACGGGTTCACCTAGGTACATCTACGAACAAGCAAGCGTGGGTACTCAAATTAAAGGTAATCTCCTCTCGAATTGGGCCGTATATATATTTCGCCTGTGCGGCGTCTGTGGACCGAGATAACCCTAGTTTAAGAAAATACGCATACGTTTCCACGTGGAGGTTTGGGGGAAACGCGAATGCTTCCATGTAAGAATATGGATGCTTGGGATGAATCACGCATATGTTTCCATGTAAAAGCATACATATTTGTCAGTAAACATGCTAATGTTTGCATTTGAATATACGTGAGTTTGGGGCTTCCTGCAGAATATGTTTGGGAGAATATGTTACAGAGGCCGTTTTTTTCAGCGAGTGTAAGCGAAAGTTTGGAAGAAGATCCAAAATTAATCGATTCGTCGTCAGTCGCATGAATTGCGGTCCGACCCTTCACTACGTGGAAAGTGTTGCTCAAAGATCTTGGCCTACACCCGTATAAGATCCAATTGGTGCAGGAATTAAAGCCACAAGATCTTCATAGGCGTCCTTCTTTCTCCGATTGGCCTTTAGATCAGTTGGAGACTGACCCTATGTTTTATCGCAAAAATGTGTTCAGCGATGAGGCTCATTTTTGGCTTAACGGGTAAATTGTCCCATATGCAGCGAAACAACAGACGCTACAGACTCCAGTACATCCCAATTCCGAACGGTATTTTGAAAAGCTTTTTTATGGTTAAGAACTCGATAGTGTCGCCGTCACTATGCGGGGTGACCGTCGTCGAAAGAAATGTAAGGTGCTCAGAGCAGGGATCCAACCCACGTTCTCATGTACAAGAGTCGCGTTCGCTAACCATTGTACCACCGACAGCCAATTATTTCCCATGTACATATCCCTAACTCATGGTTCATATAACGTTTACGAGGGTTGTTAAAAGATAGGTAGTTTGTAACGGTGGCTGAAGGCAAGCCCAGCCTACAGTGTTTTTGCATTTTAACTACTGCCAGGATGATTATATTTCAGACGACCATTAGGGTTCAGACGCTGACCAGAATGCAGTGTGTCGAAACTGGCATTTTGCTCCTATACTTTTTATCTGCCGTTGGCATGTAGTGTTGGCTCATCCGCCTTCAAAGGACAAAATAATATGCCCGCTAGTTTGAATATTTAACCTAAGACGTATCAGTCATAGCATAACCAATCAAGCTACTCATTCGTTTCGACTTCTCACTCTAGCTGGCTAATGGAGGCTTCCGATAAAGCCATTGTCCGGATCATACTTTGTCTGTGACCGGGAGCAGTGAGCTGTTTAGACTGCATTATGAAGGAATCACTTTTGTCCACTCCCAAGTGAGTGGCAATCGGAAACTTTCGACCTCCACGATCAGTCCCACGCCCCCTAACACTTTTACACCGATTCCAAATAGTTTTGCTTTGAGAAATTTTTAATGCCACCTTACTTGATACTCTCGATAGTAGTAACAACAATTTTTTGTTTTTGTTCATTCGTATCAGTTATCAAAATCTACACCAATGTATACCAATATAATACCAATGTAATACCAAATGCAAAAACAAAATAAATAAGAGTTTGACAATTGAAATGAAAATTGACATGGAAAAAATGTCATCACCTGTTTAAACCACTATACCTGATAGATAATTCAACCATGATCTATATATGTGTGACATTTACCGCTCGTTGTTGTGAACAATTTAATTCCAATTTTAAAATAAAAATAAATAATTCAAATTCAGAGACATAAAAATCTACATAGATTTCCATTAAATCAAATAATCTAAATGAAATTACCATGTGTAAGCCACTTTTCAAAGTTCCGATTTCGAGTCTCTCCTTCATGATAACGTTTTCATTCACAAGAAATGATAACACAATTTATTTAAATTTATCTAACATTACTTTTTGTTGACATTTCTTGAAATTGAACATATGGCAACGTTGTCATTGCTCAAGTCGGAATTAAAGCGGAATTAATTCCCTTTTCAAACCTGGCTCAAGAATTAAAATCGGTTTATCCATTCTGTTTTTATATAACTTTTTATAATAGTATTACATTACACGTGAACCTCCACGGTCCTTCGAAGCTTAAAAATCGATTTTCTCAAAATTCTGACGTGCTACCACAAAACGCCGAGACACGTAATTCTTAATTTTAAGCCTATTTTCATATTTTTGTCGTACTGTGTAATAAATGAGGTTGCTGTAACCAAACTTCTCATGAATGCTGCTGGTACAACTGAAATCATTCTCAATTTTGTTACCGTAACATAATTCCGTATATTTCAAACCTGACGTTAAAAATGCTAAAAAAATGGGTTTCCGAAAATTCACGCAAGATTTGAATTTCGTGCCGTGTGTGAGGTAAAGTGTTGCTGTTAGAGAAAAAAGACAGGGTGACAGCTGACAGTTTAGGGCTATTAAAAATTGAACTTTAATTAAAGATCAACGTGTGTTCATTGTTTAGAACTATTTTAAAAATAATGAAGGGGTTTCGAACAATGTCATCTTCAGCGATGAGGCTCATTTTCCTTTGGATGGCTTCGTTAATCGTCAACATTTTCACATTTGGGGCTCAGAAAATACATGAGTGATTGTTGGCATACAAATGCATCAACAACGTGTTACTGTTTGGTGTATATATGGGCGCGGGCATGATCAGACAAATGTTCTTCGAAAATGCGGTTGTATCAACCTATAATGTGGTTGTGACAACGACTAATTTGGTTATGACGTTTAATTTGGTTGTGGGAACGTCTAATTCGTTTATGACAACCTCTAATTTAGTCGTGATGATTTCTATTATGGTTGTGACAACCTTTAAATTCAGTTGCGGCTAATTCAGTTGTCTAAACCAAATTTGTTTGTGGGTGTATGAACATCAATATTTTAAATACCTGTTATTTCCAAATCTAGATTATACTTACATACGTATATATTACTGTAGCGGTTATAAGTGAAGCGAATCTACTAGCTTAACGACATTTTGCGCTTAAATGCATTTTCAATAAAATAATATTTTAACGGTAACTAATAGACATATCAATACCTAAACTTGATTGTACAAATAAGTATACTTAATATACAAGACATCATATTAGGCATGTTTTAATTTAAGCTGACATACAAAATATTCCGTCGTTACAACTAAAACGATCTTGGCTTAGAAATGACATTTATGTTCCACTGTAATATATTGATGATGATAAGAATGAAAGATGACATTGCTGTGTATGATAGCTATTGCCGACTATTTAAAACTCGGTCGCTAAAGTTAAGCGACATTCTTCATCAAGTTTAGTTGTCTTAGATCCGAGTTATTTTTAAAGTTGTAATTTCCTTTAAGGCGAAGTGATCATATTTTCTCCGGTTAATGAATTCATTCTTCCTTTCGATTTTGACATTCACCATCTGTTGTAAAGACGCTTACTAAATCAACGCGGTATTCTCCTATAGATTTTATACTAGCAGCGTATACAACAAAACACGGCTACTATAAAAAATTTAAAAATATTGTTAATTCATGCATGAATGAATTCAGTATAACCTACCGGCAGTTGCATTAATAATACAGTTCTTGAAAATATATCATATTTGTTAAAATAGTATATGTTATATGTATATGTGTACATATTTATACACAAGTTAACTAGTTTTATAGTTTTTTTTAGTGCGTTCATTTTACGCATTTACGTTAACGTTACGGTACGTACTAATTTGTTCAAATTACCCGATAACAAAGCGGTTACAAGCAATGCACTTCTACATGAAGATTCATGAGGCAAAAATGTAAACGCTCTTTTTAAAAACTCATTAACTTTTTTATTTAAAAACACGAAAATCTTAAAGATTTCTAGTTCATATTTTATGATACATTATATTTTAAAGTGTCTTGGGTAAATATTAATTGAAAGTGGCCAATAATTTATATATATAGTGACCTATAAGTTATAAAGTGACTATCGTATTTTAAATTTGCTTTAGACTCAATGTATAGGATACGTAGACAGTTTTGCGATGTGGCAGCGATCATGATCTTGGCCATTGTAGTGACATAATTCCATTAAAGCCAGTTTTCTTCCTCTCGAGCATGCTTTTGGTATATACTCAACTGTACTCAAAAAGTGTCTGGGACATCAAGTCAATGCAATCGTGTTTATTGTATAAAAAGAAGAAATAGTAAATGAAAGAAATATGCCTGATAAATAGATGGACAGTGGTTCGATGGAGTTTAGACAACGTAACTATTTTAATCGATATTTAAATGTTACGCTTAAGTTAGTTCTTGACGATGTTGTCAGCATATAAAATATCAGTAAATGCCGAGTTAAAATTCTGCAAAGTCATATTTTAATCGACTGTAAATCATTTATTGTGAATTACAGAGCCGCCACTTGCACTGAAGAAAATGCCAGATAATGGGACAAAAGACGAACAATTTAAGTAAAGAAAGAAACAATTTCCGAAATTGATAAAAAGGGTATGTACAGTTTTAATTTTATTTAAGTAACAATTTTCAATGCACTGTTTCTATTCACTTTATATCTAAGGACCTTAATATGACAACTATTCTTTATAAAATATTATGAAATATGCTGTCAAGTTTCTGAATAAAAAGAATAACTCGTTTTATTTGGAAGATAATAATCAAAACTAGCTTAAATTGTGCTTTAATTACAAGCTAGCAATTATCGCTTGCTACCTAAAGCGTGTCCCAATAGTAGTACTTAATCTTACCACATTGTCCCAATGTTCCTGACCTTGTAAGCTTGCAGTATGAACTTCTCATACATTGACTAAATCTAAAAAAAAATCGCTAATAATATACAAATTCGAAAACGTAACTGGCACTAGCCCAGTCATCGAAAAGCTATACTAACAAGAAAAGACAACTCTGTGATATAAATTATAAATTCATAAAGCAACTATCAAAAACGATGTACAAGTAGACAGTCAAAATTTCTCTTCACTCAAATGCCAACAAACAAAACGAGTGAAACCCTAGTACTTCTCTACTCTCTCTCTTACTCTCTTCATTGAATATTTCAATACACGAGCAGCTTTTTGATTGTGTTATTGTATATACATAACTATACAAATTCCAACCATGGTGCAGTAAAATTACATAAACTATGCAAAAAGTATGAAATAAGCAAGATATGACGCGAGAGAGAAATGCGTTTGAGTGAACTCCTAGTACTTTTTGGTTCTCTTTTACCAGGGTTGCCAAGTTGCACACATCTTCTGGTCGTCTAATTGTAAATCGTCTTTGCAACTATGGTATAGAGAAGAAAATTTACTTATTGAGTGGAATGCGAGCAAAGAAAACGAGTGAAGCGCGTCGTTACTCTGCTCTCTCTCCTACTCTCTTATTTATAGTTATAGTATCTAACTATAGAAATTCCAACCATGTTTAAATAAAATTACATAAAGTATGTAAAAACTATGAAATAATCAAGTTTTGACGCGAGAGAGAAATGTGTTTGAGTGAATCGCGTCGACTTGTTTGGTTCTTTTCTACTAGGGTTGCCAAATTGCGCAGGTTTTTTCTTCTCTACTTGTACATCCTTTTTCATAAATTAAAACTCAGCTCAAAGTACTGCAACGATGCGAAAATGCAAAAGTAGACAGTCAAAATTTCACACACACAACGTGTGAAACCCTAGTCATTCTCTGTTCTCTCTCTTACTCTCTTCATGGAATATTTCAATACACGAGCAGCTTTTTGATAGTGTTATTGTATATAACTATACAAATTCCAACCATGTTGAAGTAAAATTACATAAACTATGCAAAAAGTATGAAATAATCAAGGTATGACGCTTGGGAGAAATGCCTTTGAGTCATAAGTTGACGGATGTCCGAGGAACACATACCGTGGAAATATCGTTAGAACAGCGACACACAACCCACATTTCGACGATGTTCATGGGAGGCAATAGAGTTCGATACCCTATTGTCCCTTATCAATATCGTCGCTCTCCTTGGGACACGGTCGAGAAGCTCCAAAGATGTCCTAGGAGCACCTGCCCATATATGGGTGTCATATTCTATCTTTGGCCTGATGTACGTGGTGTAGATATTGAGAAGATCAGATGGAGTGAGGTATTTCTTGCATTGCTTTAAAAAGCCTAGACACTTGAATGCATCTTTCGACACTTGAAATCCATGACTTGCCCAACGAACATCACATTGTATTTTCATGCCCAGAATGCCAAGAGCATCTGATTCATCAATATCCACACCGTTCAACAATGGACACCAGATTCCGGCCGAGTGTTTCATTCATCGTCCGGCGTTTGACTTCAATCTCTTGAAGACTTGGCTTACGGTCGAATGAATAAGAATGACAGAGATTACTGTCATCCGCAAAAGAGTAGATTGGACTCACCTTCTGACCCAGGAGATCATCACTGAAAATAACAAAAAGAAAAGGAGAAAGAACAGAGCCCTGCAGTCAATTTATGCTCGTCGGATGAAACTCCATTTACAACAACTCGTATAGTGCGATCTCTGATATAAATTGAGTGAAGTTGTCACCGACACCAAGAGCGCATTGTGCCATACTCTGTCAAAGGTCTTGGAAATATCAGGAGCCACTACCTTACTCTCACCAAGCCGGTGGACGGATCGACTCTACTGTTCCGAAAGGAACGCCATTATGTCTCCAGTATATTTCATTCTACGGAAGCCATACTGCCGATCATTAAGAAGGTCATTGGACTCAAGGTATTTAACAAGATGGTGGTTAACCATGCCCTCCATAACCTTCGAGAGCGCAAAACAAATTGCAATTGGGAGGTAATTTGCAGGGTTACTTGCATCACATATTTTAGGGATTGGCTGGACATTAACAACCTTCCAACGCGCCGGGAGGACTCCCGCACAGTATGCAAAATTGAAAAGGTTGCGCAGTGGACGCGCCAGCGTCGAAGGGCACCTACTCAAGACCAGTGCAGATATGCCAGTCGGGCCAGGGGAAAAGTGTGATTTTTTTTACAGAAAATGTAAATTGTGCAGCAACTTGCTAAAGAAATTGGAAAAATAACTTGTATTATTTCTATACAATATCAAAATTGAATCTTCAAAATAAAATTAAAAGGAAACACTATTAGTGAATCGCTGATTGCAGCAACCACATGAGCCAACACTGATTTAATATTGTCTCATCCGGTTTCTGTTTAAAGATGCTTTATTTCGAAACAACCGAAATACAATTTTGGATGTTACATATTACACGCTGGATTACATGGTGTCTCGACTAGCTATAATTCATGGCAATGTTCAAGTCAATGGATAGTGGAGACCGCTAATGATCATGTCATGACTTAAAATTTCAACTTTTTGCCACGACAGAAATTCTGCCATAAACGCTGCCATTAATTTGAAATTTAATTCCATTTTGACGTTTAAGTAGTTTCTAATGGCGCAACTTAAATTAAATAAATGCGTAATTATTAATTTCATTATTATATATCGCGATATGAGTATTTATGGAACTACAAAAGTGAAAACTATAAAAAAAACCCAATGAGTGTTCGAACTCACGGGTGATGTGTTAACACCTTTTTGTTACACGGTACCTGTTCGATTTCTACGAACACATTAGTAAATGTTACATTGGAAAATAAAAAACAGCGTTCAATCATATGATGAAGTTACATTTAAATAATATTAATACGTAAAATTATTTAAATACCAGTGCAAGTACATGTCTTTATTTTCTTGCATACTAGTTTTTGTTTTATTCCCGCAAAAAACAAAGAGAATGCAAAGCAACAGACAGATGTAACGGGGATTTCAATAAGAGCGCTACAAAAGTTTTTTTTAAATAAAACAAAACCAGTTTTAGATACCAATGAAATTCTTTATTCCTGTGAAAGTACGTTCGATGCCATTATGTATGGAACTCGATTTCTTTTGCATGGCCACCACGGGCACGCTTGCAGAAGTCCAGACGCTGAACCCAATTTTCGACGGTTTTCAAGCATAGATCGGCCGATACTGCTGCAATTTCACGTTCGATATTCGTACGAAGTTCATCAATCGTCACTGGCTTGTTGGCATAGACCATAGACTTGACGTAGCCCCACAGGAAATAATCTAACGGCGTCAAATCGCACGACCGAGGCGGCCAATCGACTGGGCCATTTCGTGAGATAACATGTTCACCAAACTTGGTTTCCAATAAATTGATTGTGGCATTCGCTGTGTGGCTTGTGGCGCCGTGCTGTTGGAACCACATGTCCTCCAAGTCCATATTATCCAATTGGGGCCAAAAATAGTCGGTTCTCATTGAACGGTAGCGATTCGTATTCACAGTAATGTGCCGGTCTTGATCATCACGGAAGAAGTACGGCCCAATGACGCCGCCGGCCCATAAACCGCACCAAACCATAATTTTTTCGGGATGCAATGATGACTCATGGATTACGTGTGGATTGCTGTCTGACCAATAACGCATATTTTGCTTATTGACGAAGCCATTCAGCCAGAAATGAGAATCATCGCTGATTGTTGAGGCCTCTTAAAGTTGGCCTCTTAAAGTTGAGGCCTCTGACTCCAAATTTCGGTAGTAAATTTTAATAACTTCGACTCGTTGTTGGCTCGAATATCTTTCCATGATGAAATGGCAAACCTTACTGAAGAGAAATGTCAAAAGAGCGGGAAAAAATTTGGCGTCGTTTGCTGTCCCTATCAATTTACTTTTGTAGCGTCTCTGTTGAAAAACCCTTTACATATATACATTGTTATGTTCGTACATACGCTACACAAGTTCACATAATTTTCGTTTCTCTCTTGCTATCTCATTTTTATATACGTATAACCACACCATTATTCTCTTTGCTCTGAGAGTGCTCCGCACCCACATAAGACAACTATTCGCTGCCGCTTCATCAGTGTGTTTTTTTTTCGCAGTTTGACAACTGTGTTTCGAAGTCGGACAAATCTGATTCTGAGACCCACCCGATATGCACACAAAATTTCATACAAATCGGCCCAGCCGTTTCGGAGGAGTTTAAGGCCAAACAGTGTGTGATCGCAGTCGGACAAACTGTGTTTGGATGTGTTCACTTTGTGAGTTAAGTCCTTACCTCCGCCTATAGATATTAACACATCAAAAACGCATGGGAGGAAATTGGACACAAATTTAAAAGTGCGGCGGATGAAGTGAAAAATTTAAATGTCTTCAATTAGCTGAAAAAAAGTTGAAGATTCCAAAAGAACTCTTTTAAAGCGTTGAGTACAATAACACATTTTTATTGTTTACGGTTCAAAAACATTTTGGAATTGAAATGTCTACACATAATTTGCCCCCTTCTCGCGTTTTGACGTTACAACATTCTCTGACTTGAACATGAGCATTGTCATGTATTATAGCTAGTATCGACACCGTGCTAGAGACGCGCCACATTTGTGATAAGTGTTTGAAGTCAAAAATTTTATAGCATTCGGACTATGAAATTAATTGTTGATACCCAAGACATTTCGTCCCAACTTCTCCGATTGTCAAGACTTCTGGCTAAATATACCAACACTGCATTGCATTATTCTGGTAGCCATTGCACCAGGTCAAAATCCATATCTTTCTGGTATGCGTCCCTTCCAGCCGTGCGTATCTTGGATATGAGTGGAGATGTTTTTATCAAAGTTGGTGGTTAAGTTAGGTTATGTGGAAGTAGCTGTCACTATTGACACACTTAGTCGAATGAGGACCATTGTGATACCACTGGACGTCATGCTCCGTCCCAATCAGTGATTCTGTAAATTGACCTGGTGTGGTTAATGGGCTTGATTATGTGATGATACCCCAGTGAATAAGTTTCTCTCTTAAGGAATACGTGGGTGTCATGTAATCCCCTCTAACGTGGATTGCGGCAAAGTCCTTAAAGTCGTCCATAAATCAATGTGGATCCATCACGAACAATTTCGTAGGTGATTGCTTACTTTGCCACAATTTGCATGTCCAGCAAATATACACGTTGAAAAATCTGTATTTTTTGTTGTTTGGATGCAATTATAACGTGTTTGTAGCTTGTCGCAAATATAGTATACTTGTGTGCAAACACATTGTGTTGGCTATACCATATTACATGTTTGAAACACAATGACTAATATTTTATAATATATATTTTTGTGGCGCAAATATGGCTTTGTTTGTTGAAAACTATTGGAAACAATAACGTGACTGACAACATTGAAATAAACCAGCTAAAGGTTTCCAATTCATGAAAACAATTAGAGTTGGGAATTTTAATGCACTAGTTCATTCATTTAGTTCACTAGTTCATTGTTTCATTTCAGCTCATATGAGCTGTGAGCTGAAGATTTTATTTCAGTCCAGCTTGGTGATTTAGTTAAATCGATGCTAATAATCGCAAAAGAGGATCTCCTTTTAGCGGATTTCTAATGTGTTCAGGATACATATTGTGATAACTTTTTACACAAAATTACTGGATATATCGATCGGGTTGTTCCACTTCCGAAAGAGTTGAGTTACTGTAATGATTTTACATTTTAAAACAAAAGTGGTCATCTGCGCTGCAGATGATGTGTAGAGCATGGTTACACATCCATTCCACAAATATGACAACATTAAGCAGTGAGACAAAGAGAGAACGAACTAGAAAATGAAAGGGAGAGAACAGCACAACTGAAATCATAGAGTAATACTTAAGAGTTTCCATTACTCTCTTCGATGCCTCTTCATGACGACGAGGTAGTAGGCCATTGCATAGAGTTTTATTTGCTGCTGTATTTTACCAATTTTACACTTTCGTTGGACATAAATCAAATGGAATGCGTATTTTCGTTCAATGCAAACAACATAAAACATAATTTAGCTGTCATTAGTATCAATAAACACTATTTAAAATTAGTTCCTGTCTTCTTTGCTCTCTCATTCTCCATCATCGGCCTAGTACCTTTTTGATCAGCTGTGCCATAGAATCCCCCTGCTGAAATACAAGAAATTGGTGAAGCAAACGAACTACTGAAACAAAAGAGCAGAACAGTGTGAACTAGTTCATGTAGTTCACAAGAGTGAATCGTTCAATTGAACTAGTTTGTTCGTGAACTATACAACTATAAAAACAATGCTTTCAAACATATACATGTTTCCTGCAATATGTTGTCGGGCCAATTTTTCAGCGTGTAGTGGTAACAGGTTATGGATTAGGGATGCCAAACGGGAAATCCCGAATCCCGGGATTTTTCGGGATTGATGAATCCCGAATCCCGGAATTTTAATAAGTAAATCCCGGGATTTTTCGGGATTATTATTAATTTTGAAAAACATAAAATAAAAACAATGACAAAAGTTCAGTGTGGTGTTATTTTTTGGAAGAGTCGAAAGGTGCACCTCAAGCAAAATTCAAACTGTGCAAAAAGGGTTTAAAAACCAATGGCGGCTCTACAAAAGGTATAATAACACATCTTAATGTACGTTAATTTTGGCATATGTATGTCTATTATACGGCTTACTCTCCAAAAATTAAAAAAATTATTGCATCGGGTAGAACATGTTATTTTAAGCGAAGAAAGTAAAATAACAAAATCGGCGCAAATGCATAGTTTCGGAATTAAGGACCTCGACATTTCGGATATTTTTTCCAGGAACGTACAGTGTAAAGCCATTGATATCACTTTTTGGTATAAAACAAGTCATAACAAACTCAAAAAATAATGTAGCATTTTTCGATAAGTCGCTTAGTTATCGCTTAGTTCTTATGGAAGGCGTTTAGAAATGTTTAATGCCGAATATTTTATTAATAACCAAATGTCGCTTAAAGTGGACAATATTTTAGATCTTGGTGTTGTTTTCGACTCCAAATTAGAATTTAAATTGCACATTCATTATTTAATGCCAAAAGCTTATTCGATGTTTGCATTTGATTTGTAGTGATTTCAATGATCCTTATACACGTAAGTTACTATATATACTACGTTTGTTCGATCTAAACTTGAGTACGCTGCTATTGTGTGAAATCCTTATTATAAAGTTAATATTGACAGAATTGAAAGAATTCAAAAAATTTTTTTGAAATTTGCTCTTTATTCTCTTCATTTTAGTGAACCTATACCTTCATATGAAGCTAGGTGTAAACTTATTCATCTGGACTCTCTAGTTAATCGCAGGAAAAGGATTCTGTTATTTTTATTTATAAGCTCATTTGTGGACTTATTGATTGCCCCTCTCTACTTTCGTTGATTGGTTTCAATATACCCACTCGATATTTGCGTTGTAATGAAATGTTTAATGTACCACTTCACAGGAGGAACTATTCAATGAATGAACCTATTTTGAGGTCATTAAGGGAGCTAAATTATATAAATACCTTTAATGGCGTAGATTTTTCTCTACCTATAATATTATTTATAAGATCTCTAGATGAATATTTTTGTTAATTTTAAGCTAGTCTGTAAGGATTGTTGTCGTCCATAGACTGAATAAAGGAGAATAATAAATATTTTTGGCCCCAATTGGATAATATGGACGTGGAGGACATGTGGTTCCAACAGGACGGCGCCACAAGCCACACAGCGAATGCCACAATCAATTTATTGGAAACCAAGTTTGGTGAACGTGTTATCTCACGAAATGGCCCAGTCGATTGGCCGCCTCGGTCGTGCGATTAGACGCCGTTAGATTATTTCCTGTGGGGCTATGTCAAGTCTATGGTCTATGCCAACAAGCCAGCGACGATTAATGAACTTCGTACGAATATCGAACGTGAAATTGCAGCAGTATCGGCCGATTTATGCTTGAAAACTGTCGAAAATTGGGTTCAGCGTCTAGACTTCTGCAAGCGTGCCCGTGGTGGCCATGCAAAAGAAATCGAGTTCCATACGTAATGGCGTCGAACGTACTTTCACAGGAATAAAGAATTTCAGTGGTATCTAAAACCGGTTTTGTTTTATTTAAAAAAACTTTTGTCGATTGAAAAACCCTTTATAAAGACAGTTTTTTTAAATTCGCCTATTGCTCATTCTCCTTGAAATGTTATCCTCTATCCGGTTTGTTGCTAGGAGGTTGAACAGCTGTGTCATCGAAAACCCCTGGTTTCGCCAGTTTCTGTAGTCCATTTTTTAACTTCCCTCGATTTTTACTGCCAGGTACTACCTTACATTGTCTTCAACAATGGCCACCTCGCATAGTGACGGCGACTCTACCCGACAGTTGACTATGAAAAAGCTTTTCAAAATACCGTTGGGAATGGGTGTAAAAACTGTAGGTCACAAGCAGTGACTGTAAAACTAGCTCACTGGTTGTGAGAAGCTCTCCCTTGTCCCTTCATGTGATGTAATGGGAACCTATTTATTTATTGCCCCGTGTAGTGTTTCATTAGTCACGATATGGCAATGTGTGATATGACGTGTTTGGTCGTTAAGTTCGACTATATGCCATCGGAGCAGTTGCCTGAGAAGTGTATGTTAAGCAGGAGATCCAACGATTCGAATTTGTTCACCACCCGTTTTGTTCTGTCATATATCTCAGACAGGTGGGAGTCGCACAGTCTTATTGCATTGCATTTCTATACGATATAAAATAACATGTATCTGTAATTTGATGACTCTGGCTATCGTTCTTTAAACTCGGCGATTTTAAATCAGTCATTTAATCCGATTTTTTCAGTAGGAAGAATAGAGCAGTTCTGATTTTCAAAAAGGTGCCGGTGATTGTTTTCATTACAACTACGGGTTATGTTGTGTTGTGTAGGAAACTGCTGCTTTTAATATTTCAGGTTTGTTGTTTAAGTCTTTTGTTTGGTACTTAAATTGATAGAGGTTCCTTAACCTTTCAATTATGGATGTTTTCGTGAAATATATATAAACATTTTATTAATTTATATTCTTTTTTAACATATCTGTGGTCACAAGGCATAACAGCATATGTCTATTTTTACAACTTTTTAGGAGAGCGTTTTCAAGGTTAAAATGTCATTTGTAATGTAGTGACGGATCGAGATTTGCTAATAAATCTTCTTCAATATCTTGGAAACTACAAATTGGATTATTCACAAAAATTGACATAGTAGCAGCACGATATATAGCAGCTCGATTCTCGAAAAATCCAATTTGAGCATAACTCGAGTTATGCTGTTATGCCTTGTGACCACAGATATTATAATATTAACATCACTGATTAGACCGATCTTAGTTTGCCACATCACTGTGCTCCCAAAGTGCATTTGTGCAGTTAGTTTTCCAACGAAAACTCATCAAACTCTTGTCAGCCACTCTGACAAAAACTTGTTAACATAATGTTGTCGTTACAAACGTGTTGCCGCACTGATGTTGGCCGTCTTTTATGTTGTGTCCGTCTGTCTGTGTTGTAAATGCTGTTATAATTTCATTTTACCGGTATTACAATTCCACTAGTAAACCACTTTGTGAACATCTTTACTTGATGGTTGGTCTTGGTGGAGCAAGACAAGTCAGTCGTAGTGACACACTTAATGTATTTTCTGTTCCCCCCCCCCCCTTCGTCAGGCCATATCATGGGACACAATATGCAATTAAGTCGACAATGTAGAGTATGTGCGAATTTGAATGTTACATATCTACCGTTTAAACGGCCATTGTCAATTGTTTTGTAAAATTCAACTGAACTTTCTATGGTTGCAAATAGTTTGAAATAACTGCGATCCTTGCCCTCCAGCTGTGCATTGTAATATCTCAATGTGGGGGGTTTTTCTGTGCAACTGTTTATAGTGTAATATACACGTAGACGTGGTTCAATGCTTGGAGGTGATTTAGCGCGGAGGTAAAACCAAATTTACGTAGTTGGTAAAATGGTTCATAGTACATACCTGTCGTACTGCGATATGGTGATTAAGTCATTGCAGGTTGTGGGTAAGCTGGCCTGACTATAACCCTATGTTTGATTCAAATATAAAGTCAAAAAGCTAGCAACAAGCTAACCATCCTACTGGGCACTTGTCTCTAACTTACTCTTTGACTTTTTCTGCGCTAATTTGTATTATGTAAGTTGGTACTGAAACAAAACGACAACATGATCCACACGGAGATAGAGGGTCTCTGAAATACAATTGTTTTTGGTCACATTGTAAAATCCTCCTCTTAACTATTTGGGACAAATTTAATCAGGTTTTTCTCTTTCTTCAGGTTACTATGAAAATTGTTTAATTACCTTACAAGTGTTTTGTCTTAATTTTAAGATCAGACATAGAAAACAACAACAACAACAACAACATCTACAAAATACATAAAATCACTCATTTTACTTTCGCTGCTTAAATTAGAAAGAAAACTTCAGTTAAGAGTTTTGTGTATCTTTCAGTTTGCAGAGAAAAACACAACAACGACAACTACAATCTACTAACTATAATTAACAATATTTGCACGTAAATGGCCAAAGTCAAAATGGTTTGTTTTAAATGGCCAACAAAATGTTTTCGAACGACTGAATGAGTGAGCGATGGCTGAAGAAAAAAAAAAAATAGCAAAACCAACCATTCCAAGATTGCGATCTTTTTTTTTGTGAGAATGAAATTTGAAATTGATGGATGTTTTGGTTGGCAAAGACATTAAAGTTGAAAGTTGACCTGAGATATATCACATTACTAATGGCAGAGAGCCAGTAGTCTACTGCCAAGTTTAAATATGGCAAATGAAAAAAGAAACATGACATTTTGTTGTTAGAAATATATTTTAATATTCAGGTTAACTCATCTATTAACAGATGCTTTAAATGCCGCGGAATCTCATCCTTAACTTAATGACTAAACTCATTGTCATATGATTGCGGTCATAGTTTATAAAAAAAAATAACTGGTTTCCCGTTACATCCCACAAAGGGATTAGGGAGAGCTTCTCACAACCAGTGAGCTGTGCGCGTTCTAGTTTTACACTCACTAATTGGGACCTAAAGTTTTACACCGGATCCGAACGGTCATAGTTTACAGCATCCAAATCTTGGTGCTTCTATTTCGCGATTATAGTTCTCTTTCCCACCGTCTCCGAGTTTAGATATACATATTTCGATTTGAGCAGTTATTTTATTTTATCGATTTTTTAATAATTTGTTTCTAATTTTTCGACTTTTATTTTAATTATTCTTGACTAATTTTCCAAGCTTAAGGTCACTTCTGATTTTATAAAACTTTTTGTTTCTCTCTTTTCTTTCGAAATATTGAGAGAGAAAAGAGAAAAACAAAAAGTTTTATAAAATCAGAAGTGACCTTAAGCTTGGAAAATTAGTCAAGAATTATAGATTTTTTTAATTTTTTTTAAAAAAAAGCAACCAAAGTATGATCAAAAGCATTTAGAAACCTGGAAAAATTTACATTTTTTCGATTGAACGCTCCGTTTCTGAGACAGACGTTTTTCCCAAAACTACGCAAACCGTACACTAAACGTAGTGTATTTTGGTACCAACAACGTGAACCACACATTTTGGGTTTCTAGCTCCTAAACATTTATACAAACCGTATTAAGGAGCCCTTTACCCTAATTATTTAGTGGGGATCCAAGATGGAATTCATTACAAAAGCGGCAAATCCATCACATGTTAGTAGGGGTTTTCATTTCCCGAGAAATGTTGTTACTCCGGGAAAACAGGATTTACTTTTGGATTTCCCGATGTTCCGGAAGATAAATATATTAAGAACGAAAATGTACTTAGGGTGTTCGAATATGCAGCCAAACTTTGAATTTCGTGGTTGTTGTTGAAGAGAATAAGACAGCATGACAGCTGACTGCTTTGGGTTATTAAAAATGCAAATTTTAAATTAAGAAACTACGCGTTTTAATTGTCGAGAAACACTGTAAAAATAATATACATAGGTGTTTCGAACAAAAATTTTAATTTCAATCTTGATGGATCATCTGTTGATTTTACTATAGATTTTGGGCTGGAGCCATCATCGAATAATGTTTCACGAAAATGCGGAAGGTCGGACAGAAATAGTTAATGGTGCTCCGATGCACGACATGATAATCTAGTTTGGATGTTCCTAAAATAATGATGAGGATGTGGGCGTGATGTGCTTTCATCAACACATTAACAAACAAACAAACAATTAAAATTCATTCAAACTTGCGTGAATTCTAGGACATCATTTAAAAATAATATATACATACATAAATATAATAAATTAACACATTTAAAGGTCTATTAGAACACAATATATAAGTATAAACTATAGTTTTTTCAAAATTATTATCTCAAGCTAAAGGGTGTCTCAGTAATAATGCACTTTTTCATTTTAAAACCAAAACACGTATTTTTTGAGATAGTTGTGATATGTTTATTGGATTGTATAGAAGACATGTTCCGATTAATTACGGAATAAAATATCCGTCAAACGGCCCTCAAGGCTCTGAAGACAGGCCATTACTCTTTTCATGAAATTTTCAATGACTTTGTTTTACAGAGACGTGGTTGTATCTCACCGATGACGCGTTGGATCTCGGATTTGAGCTCAGGAATTGTTTCTGGTTTATTCCCATAAACCCCAAAGCAAGAAATCGCACGGTGTTAAATCGCATAATATTGGTGGCCAGTTGACATCAGAATTTCTTGAGATAATTTGTTCTGGAAATCGTGCTGCAATAAAGCGATTGTTTCAGACGCCATGTGGCAGATGGTGGCCGTCTTTTTGAAACCACATGACATACTGAGCCATACCATCCAGTCGAGACCACAAGAACTCCGTTCTCATGTTCCTGTAACGAATACCGTTCACAGTAACTGCAATTTCGGCCTCATCTTCAAAGAAACTGAGGCTCAATCACGACGCCTGGCCAAAATCCGCACCAGACAGATGCTCTTTGTGGGTGCATTTGTTTATCATGGATTGCATGAGGATTTTCTGAGCCCCAAATTCGACAATTTTGTGTATTCACGAAGCCATTCAGATAGGAATGCAATTCATCAGAGAAGATGATTTTTTTTTTGAAAAATTGGCATTGACTTCACTTTACTCCATTACCCATTGAACAAATTGCCGGTGCTTTCCATGGCCTGCAGGTTTGAGCTCCTGACTAAGTTGAATTTTGTAAGCATGATTTGTCAAAATTCGCTGCGTAGTGCTTCGTGAAATTTGAAGTTGTTGAGAACGATGCCGAATTGATGTTATCGGGTTTTCGGTGACACTCTCGTATGTGACGTATGTGACGGCTGCCAAATTTCAGAGTTGCCACTTGCACAAAAAAGGGTGACACTAAATATAAAAAGCGTAATCTTACTGAGATACCCTTTACTTATAAATTTCTTTTAATAAACAAAGCTCATTTAGAGATTTGTCTAAAATAATATTATAGTAAGAATTATAGTTCTGGAACCAAATGTTTCAATTGTCATTGGTATTTCATAGATTTCGAGCATAGAACAGAAACCACTTTTGAACAAAAGTTGAATTAGGCGGCGTGCAAGTAGATCGCACGCTGAGAAATGTGACGTTTTTGTTGTTTGGTTGCAAATATAACGTGTTTGTAGCTTGTCGCAAATATATTATACTTGTGGCCAAACACAATGTGTTTGCTATTCAATGTAACATGTTTGCCATACAATGCTTAATATGTTATAATATTTGTATTTGTGACCCAAATGTGGTTTTGTTTGTTTGAAACATCGTGAACACAAAAACGTGACAAACACTAACGAAAAAATTACAAATCTTCAATTCACGAAAACAATGCTTGCGAACACGTACATGATTCCGCCGACTCCGTGACTCTTTCAATAAAATATATTTTTTTCAGCAAAAAAAGTTTAATCTCTCATCATAGACTCATTTTAACCCGACACATTTTTCCACACGTTTTTCCAATTTTTGTATTCCTTCTAACTTATATTTCTTTTTAAGGTTCTTAAAATAAATAAACCGTCCAAATCTCTTACCGCCGAGCCATATCTTCAGGTTTTGAAATAGAATACGGTCACTGGCGGCTATATCCGGAGAATATTGCAGATGAGTTGGCATTTCGCATAACTGTAAACGAATCATTCCTTTTTTTCGACAAAAACGAATTGAATGAACTGCGAATCGATTCATATGAATTTTACAAAACTTAATTGCAATTCATTTTCAATTCAAATGAATTTCCAAAACGAATTGCAATTCATTTGAATTGAATTGATTTTGATTTAATTCAAATGAAGTAGAAAAATGAATTTACAATTCACGTACAATTCGTTTGAATTGAACTGATTTTGAAAAAGTACTAGTGTAAGTAAATCTAGCATTACTCTCGTTTTGTTATCCAACTCATTTTTTTATATCAAAGACTGCAAGCATTAATATCGTTTTGCATTAATTTTTGTAATTGATTTGAATTAATTCAAAATCAATTCAATTCAAATGAATTGTAATTAATTCTGCCAAATTCAATTGAATTGGAAATGAATTGGTAAATTCAATTGAATTGGAAATGAATTGCAATTTATTTTGCCAAATTTATTTGAATTGGAAATGAAATGCAATTAATTTTTTTCCAAATTCATTAAAATTGATTCAAATTTCATTCAATTGCTTTTTTGGTGACAAGAATTATTTCAAAATTTAGCGAATTCGTAATGGATTGAAATCAAAAAAAAATTCCTTTACAGCCCTGGAAATTCGCAGCACAATAAAAGGGGCGTTTACACACATGGGCGCCGCTACGTTGTCATGGTGGAAGAAAACGTTTTTCTTAATTTTTGCTTCAATCAATGTGGAATCTGTCCAACAGCTGTGAATAATATTCACCGGTGATAACTTTAACGTTTTCAAGGTAATATATCTTAATGACATACCATGTATCCCAAAAAACTTGTCGCCATAACCTTGCTGGCCTACAGACAAACCTTGGGCTTATTTGATACACGTTTACCCAAAGAAGTCCACTGCTATGACTGTTCCTTGGCCTCCGGTGTATTGTGATGGCTCCAAGTTTCGTACACGGTTACGAAACTGAGCAAAACATTCTTCGGATTGCGCTAAAACATCGTCGAACACTCCTTTGAAGTGGTTACACGGTTGCGCATATCGTCGTGTGAGTAAACGCGGCACCCATCCCGCGGATAGCTTTATAATAAAAGACGATGTACCCGCTGAGTTTATATACACACATCCTCAACCACCTCACGCAGTTTCATTCTCGGATCGTTGAATATAATTCCATGATTTTGTCGACAATTTCTGGCGTAACGACCTCTTTCGGGCGACCTGGACTTTCGGCGTCACTTGTGCTAATACGACCATAATGGAAGTCGGTCAACCATTTGTTTTTCAATAAGCTTTTCAAATTGCTCTTCCACCATGACAACAGAGGTGTTTAGTAGCCATGGCAAAAATCCACAAATTGGACTACGACTACTACGGACTACTACGAGCTATGTCATCCGCCATATTATCAGGTTTTAGCCCCCAATGACTATTTTCTATTTCCAAACCTAAAGAAATGACTCGGCGGTAAGAGATTTAAATCGAACGAAGAAGTCAAACGCGTATTTTATGGTGCTTGAGAAACCTAGTATTTGCAAGGAATACACAAATTTGAAAAACGAACGACTAATGTTTCGAGCTGAAAGGAGATTACGTATATTGAGAAATACAACTTTTTTGAGGAAACAAATCTTTTACTCAGAAAGTCACCGAGCTGTCAAACCGCCCTTAACAGACATTGTGAATCGAAGATTTTAATGACAACATTTTTGAAAAATTACTCACCTTTACTGTCATGTGTTCTTTGAATAAGATCCTACTTCGTGTAATATGATCTTCGAAATAACACACAGTTACAAATTTCTGTAAAAAAAGCAAAAAGAAAAAAGAGTTTTAGTTATCTATAGAAAATGTAAGAACCTACAGAAATGAGATAGTTTTTGAATTTTAAGAACGAACTGTCGGTGCAGCAGTTATTGGCGTCTGCCCCGCTCTGCCCACTTTTGTAGTTTTTTTTGGCGGCGGTCAGATAGCTTAGCGACGACGACACTACACTCTGGAAATAACATATTGCAGGAAGCATGTACACTTTTGCAAGCATTGTTTTCGTGAATTGAAAATCTGCTGCTTTTTGTTTTTTTATTGTCTTTAGCAGTATTCAACAAACAAAGCCACGTTTGCCTCACAAATGTATATATTATAACCTATTAATCATTGTGTCCCAAACATGTTATATTGAATAGCAAATACAATGTGTTTGGACACAAGTATACAATATAATTGCTACAAGCTACACACACGCTGCATTTGCATCCAAATAACAACAAATTACAAACCCAGTTTCAGACTTAGTAAAATATCCCAAATGCTGAAAAAAGACGTCTGTAACATATTCTCCCAAACACATTCAGCAGGAACCATGTATATTTTTCGAACACACTCCAATCATTCATATGTTGCCAAGTCTTAATCTCACTTGAATTAAAAGCAAACATTAGCATGTTTATTGGCAAACATGTATGCTTTTACGTGGAAACATATGCGTGTTTCCACCCAACCATCCATATACTTACGTGGAATCATTCGCATGTTTGATTTCAATATATATATATATATATTACTAGCTGAACTGGCAGACTTCGCTCCACCGACAAAAGTATTCAATGAATATCATGGCCACCAATGAATTTACACATTTTATATGGGGAAAACATACCATCACAAAAGTGTGTGAAAAACCCATAAAAACCATCAGTGAAAGAAGACCTTTCCAACGCATGTATTGGTTTGTAAAACGGTTGAGTGGTTCTCGAGTTATATATAAAATGACGAACATAGGACAACTTATTTTTATATAAAGTATATAGATTTATTATAATTAATTTTACCAATATAAATCTACATTTAGAACCAATTAATAAAAAATTAAAAGATTTAATGCGGCCCTTTTTACTTGTGCATTATTTGGTTTTTTCATGAAATGCGAATCAGCTGATCTTTTGTTTCTCCTTTCTTTGTTGTCACTCATGTTTTGTTTTAAGAAGGTTTCAACTATGCATTGGTATACAAACAATATACAGGGTGGGCCATCTTCGACTGATTGATTTGAACTGATTTTTACAGTTTCTAATTTTATTTTGGACAAAAGTATACTATATTTTCGACAAGCTTCAAGCACAAGCTATATTTTCATCCAAACAACAATAAACCATAGATTTTTCAGCGTGTAAACGAACTACTATCTCTTAATTTATCCTGTATCCGCTAATTTTTCATCCGATTTCAAACCGGTTATAAAAATACACATGTAAAGCAACATTGTTGCAAACACTAATCCGAATTCTAAAAAGAATAACATGCTGGCTCATGTTTCTTCCGAAGATAACAGATTAACAACTGAATATTTAATTCATTATGTCCGCATATTCATGTGTAACATAAAATTATGCTTAACATATAAATGTTGCTGATGAAGATTGTAAATGGCATTCCTGCTGGTGACCCACATGCAACAGCAGGTTTATGCTGATTTCCATTGCATTACACAGAAAATGGAACACGAGCTTACATAAAAGCTAGAACAAGAACACTTACATAAAAGCTATAACTAATATTGTTTATATATAAATTTAAAAAATAAAAAATACATTGTTGTTTTTTCGTAATATCATCAATATAATAGCGTAATATAATAGCGGATCAATAAGTCCGTGACTTTTCGAACTTCCCTCATAGTTATATGAAATGCAACACTGGTCCCATCAAGTATCACCTGTTAATAGTTTTGAGCAAGTTCCGTCATTTAGTTTGCGTTTAACAGCTGTTCAAAACATACAACCACGTGAAAAATGGAAAAGAGTGAATTTCGTTGATCATTAAACATTATTTTTTTGCGAAAAAAAACCATCAATGAAACCAAGGAAAAGCTTAATAAATACTCAATGATAAATACTTCAATGGTAAAAAAGTGGTTTACTGACTTTCGTTGTGGTCGCACAAGTACAAATGATGCTGAACGTTCGGGACGGCCAATTGAGGTCAATACTACCGAAAATGTCGAAAAAATCCACGATATGGTGTTGGCCGATCGAAGAGTAAAAGTGCGTGAGATTGTTGATGCTATAGGCATTTCATATGGCAGTGTAGTTTCGATTTTAAATGATCAGTTGGTTTTAAGAAAGCTCTCTGTAAGATGGGTGCCGCGTTTGCTTCCAATTGACCATAAACGCACGGGTGCACATGTGTATAGTTTCAATGGCAAAATTCCATGAATTGGGCTACGAATTTGTACCTCATCCGCCATATTCTCCGGATTTAGCCCCCAATGACTATTTCCTATTTCCAAACCTTACGAAATGGCTTGGTGGAAAGAGATTTAGCTCCAACGATGAAATTAATGATCAACCACATGCCTATTTTATGGACCTCGAAAAATCCTATTTTTTTGGAAGGGATACAAAAATTGGAGAAACGTTGGACTAAGTGTATTGAGCTAAGGAGATTATGTTGAAAAATAATTTTTTTTTTGCAAAAAAACTGTGTCATTTAAAAGTCACGGACTGTTCGATCCGCCCTCGTATATCGCACCATAGCTACAAAAAAGTCATGATTTTAAATTTTCAAGCTTTCAGTAGAGTCCAAGAACTGGTTTTGCTATGCTGAAAAAACTGTATGAAAATTCTGAATAATAGGAATAGAAGAGGAGTGGCCACAGATTCTTACAGTGGATAGAAATGGTCCCTGGTTATTGTGTTTATGCAAAAACTAAAATTTCTACAATTTTGAATTATGAGATTTTTACAGTGGATAGAAATGGTCCCTGGTTATTGTGTTTATGCAAAAACTAAAATTTCTACAATTTTGAATTATGACTAAAGTGACCAACTGCTTGTGACCATAACGCGGTATACATTGGGCTAAAAAGACAAGATTTTGGGTTTAAATATAAATACATGTATTTAGTTAAAATAAGACAAAACATATAAAATAAAATGTTTAATTTAGCATAGATAAGTTTTTTCTTTTAGATTCAAGTCGAAATGAGACACCAAAATGCGGAGCTAAAATAAAAAATAAATGGTTTCCCATTACATTCCATGAAGGAATTGGGGAGAGCTTCTCACAACCAGTGAGCTGTGCGCTTTCTAGTTTTAAACTCACTGACAGTTGGCCAGGTTAGTCATGACTCTTTTGCTGTTAGGATACGATATTTATTTCTCTATATATATCGTAAAATGTATATAATATTTACTTGCTTTTACAGCAGGTGTATTAACTTTTCTTTTTCTTTCTCTCTGACTCTTTTTTCGATGTTGCAATATTTTTTTCGCCTTCGTGTTGTTTCCTTCTTCTCTATTTTTGTGGTATTCAGTCAATATTTTTTTCGCTTTAAAATCTTCGTTTTGTTGTTTGTTTAAACATATATTTTTCACTTGAAATTGTTTGGTTGTTATTGTATGTATTTTTATTATTTTATTACTTAAGTAATATTTTTTTTTCACTTCACTTAAGTTAAAAACTGTTACAATTAATGTGCGTGTTTCATAAACATTGATGATGGCATACATGCAACACTTGTTAATTGTTGTATAAATACATTTTTTTTTAAATTTAATTTTAACACTAAAATTGATTTAAAAAAAATTAATTCGTAAAATATCAACTTTACTGTCTTGCACCTTTGATTTATTTTAAATTTATTAAATTTAGATTAAAAACAATAAAAAAATTCAAATTAAACTAATATTGGGTTGAACGATTTCAGGGTGACATACATTAAGATATATTTTTGATGTACACTTTTGAAGATGAGCGAAAAATGTTCGGAAATAGTCAACGAAGTAAATTCATGCAAGATTTGTAATTTGTGCCATGTGTGCGGTAATGTGTTGTGTTTTAAGAAAAGCGTGACAGGAGATATCTGATGTTTAATACAAATTAAACTACAAGTGAAAGAAAAACGCATATTCATTGTTGAGAAATATTTAGAAAAATAATTAAGAGTTTTCGAACAAAATCATCTTCAGCGATGAGGACTATTTTCATTTGGACGGCCTCGTTAAATGTCAAAATTGTAGTATTTGGGGTTCAGTAAATGCTAGGAATTTGCACAAGATGTGTTGAATAACCCTTCAAGACATTTGAATTTTTTGCACTGTATCGAAGTTGCGGCAAACAAATATTTCAGTGGTCTGAAAAAAGCAATCGTGTATGACTGTGAAGTTGTAGAACACAAGAACACAATACTCTACTTCTACTTCACTTCACATCGTGTTGTGTTTTTGAGCACACACACATACACGAATGCTGTGTCGACTTTAACCCGAAGTACGTGGTTGTAGCGTGGCCGTTCGGTGGTGCGGGCCTCTTGTACACGAGATCCTGGGTTCGATCCCGACTCGGACCACCATGATTTTCTTTTGGCGGCGGTCAGTTCGCATAGTGATTACCAAGTATTTAGGCATGAAAAAGCTTCTCCAAATACCGTTCGGAACCGGTGTAAAACTGTAGGTCCCAATCAGTGAGTATAAAACTAGAAAGTGCACAGCTCACTGGTTGTGAGAAGCTCTCCCCAATTCCTTCATGGGATATAATGGGAAACCATTTGTTTTCACTTGGTTGTAGCAACTTCGCTACGGTACTTGTCTTGAAAAAAAGCAAACGTCTTGAATGGCCAAACAGACAAGCCAAAAGCTTCGCGGATTATCGAATACAAACATTGTCACATATTGTCTACTCAATATGTCTTATGCAGTTATCTAGTAAATACACGAGTGATTGTTGAGAGACAAAATGCATCAACAACGTGCCACTGTTTGGTGTAGATTGCGGACTGGGGCAATTATCAGACCATTTTTCTTCGAAAATGCGACTGGTCGGCAATACCAGTTAATGGTGATAGTTTTGCTCTTCCCAAATTGCATAATACGGATATGGACGACACGTAGTTTCACAAGACGATGCCACTTGCTATATACCCGGCAATGAAACAAAATCATTTCAGCAGTAAAACAAAATCATTGCAGCAATAAAAAAAATTCATTGCAACAATGAAACAAAGTCATTGCAGCAACGAATCAAATTCGTAGCAACAATGAAACACATTCATTGCAACATTGAAAGAAATTCATTTAAACGCAGACAGTTTTTTCACATAAATACAAATTTTAGATCGCCGGTGATGCAAAGGTTAACGTGGACCAATGCGGGTACAAATCCCTCACTGATCACCTTTAATTAATTCCGACGTCGGTTACCTCGCTTAGTAATGGCAACACTTTCGAGTAAATAGCCACGAAAAGGCCTCTTGGAATGCGTTTGGAATTGGAGTAGGTGTCTTAAAATAGAAAGCGCACAGCTGACTGTATGTAAGAAGCATTACCCTATCCATTCATGGAACAAAGTGGGAATCCTACACAAAAAATACGACACAATTAAATTGTTCATTGATATACTAAAAAATTAAACAAATATTGAAATAAAAATTGATAAATGGTACCAACAAAAAATTTCATAGGAAATACCACAATGTTTGATTGGCCTTTTCGGTGGTTTCAAAAATGCTACAACAATTCACCGTCAATTAACCTGGTTAACAACTTAATTCATCAATATGTATACGAGTACCATTACTAACAAACTTGTTTGTTAAATAAAAAAAATTAAATTATTTTGATCATTTGGATAAATATGATACGAACAAGCAAATAATTTGATTTAGTGATAAGTTTGTACAGGCGTTTGGTTTCGTAACGGGCTAGACTCTGCTAAAGATGATGTTTCACAAACATCGAAACGATCGTCCAGCGGATGTGAGTTCGAATCCTACCTCGGATATTTAATTTTTTTTTTAAACAAACAAAATGTGCAAAACTACTCGGATTGATGACAAAACGAAAATTCAGATACCATTTAATTTGTTAAAATCAAATATTTTCGTAGATGGGTGAAATTTTACATAAATAAATAAATAGTATTATCTATGACCAGACAACAAATATTGTAGCCGATATGTGATTTTTTTTTTATCACGGGATTTTTAATTAAAAATTTGGTTGAATTTTCTAATTTTTTTAATTGAATTGGAAAATTAATTTTTCCAAAACTTGAAAATCTATGAATTTTTCAATAGCTAATTTTGTATGTACAAAAAACTTCAAAACCTTTAACAATCTACATTTGACACTGACAATTAGAACTTAACTTTTGGTGGCATTATATGCCGTGATGGCTTGGACAGAGCGTTTAGCATTTAGTGGGAAGTGCGCTTTATATTCTAAAACCCACTGAAAGGTATCTACACCGAATGTGTCGAAAATACTTTAATTGTCTTTACATATTTCTGTTTACAGTGTGTGTTGTAGCGAAACGACCAATAAAAACATTTTTTTTACTCTACATATTAAAAATCTGTAAGAATATCAAGACGAAAATGGAAAAGAATTAATTTATATTATTTTATTTCTTATGTGTCTACTTCATAGTTAAAAGCCCTATTTGAAAATATATTGTTTCCCTATATTTACCCCAATAATTAAACGTGCTAAAAAGTTATTCTCTTCTAATAGAAGACTTCTATTCAACGACCGAACTTTACTCGTATATTCGCTGCAGGCACAGAAGTGACCGACTACTTTTATTCCATTTTACTCGCTGCTTACTAATTCAAATACATCACTATGCTACATCAGTATTCTTTCGCGCCTGCTCTTACTGCAATGCCGCTAAAAAAAACTGATCTGAAGTTGTGTGTGTATGTAACAGAGAATGTCGATAAGTACCATTTAGAATACACTTACAAGTATTATTCGCAAAACAAATACAAATACATACAAGTAATAGACGAAACGCATACAATACTCTACATATTTATGCCAACGATAACTTAAGTAGCTACAAGTGCTAACATTCGATGGGTAGTACATAAGTACAATTGCGAGTTAGGGTTGTTGTTGGGCGCTTGTTAAACGAAAGTAAACGAAAACACTTGTGTGTGTTAGGTTATACAGAAGTATTCAAAATCACTTGTGTGTGTTAGGTTATACGGACCCTGTAGGAAATGTCTGTAGTGAAACAGTGCTGACTTATTATTGACTGTGTCACCAGTACTACTGACCAAATATACCCCAGGCAATGTAAAATTCTATTGACATTTAACATGTGCTTGTCATTGAGAATGAACTACTGACACAAGAACTACTGACTAGGTGGTACTTTTGGAACCATATGGAGACATTGGAACCAGTGAATCAGTAGTCCATTGTCGCTATTTTTGTCAACACCTGTGATTTTTTACCAAATAAAAAGTCGTAAAATTCAAAATTAAAATCATATTTATTATCTAAATTACATTACAAAAATTCATTTTTAAAACTCACTTTATCTTTTTAAATTATTTTCCAACTAAATGTACGCGACACCACGTGTTTCCACAACCAAACAAAGCGAAACAATGAAAAAGAATAAGAAGCATTGACGTCCATTTGTCATAAATTTCTCTACACATCAAAACCAGACAAATATTTGTAGACAAATTGTCGACAATGTCACCATAATAGTTGACAAAAGTGGTGACATGGAGACAGTTGTCCCCAGACTTCCTATAGGGGAAGTATACAAAAACACTTGTGTCTGTTAGGTACTTAATACCCACTGGGTATGAGTAAAAAATTGGTTGCTGTGTAAAGGAACGCTGTTGTACGGTGAAATTATGTGGAAATATGTATGTATGTATGTATAGAAATAATAGAACTAGAAAATATTGAAAATTAGCGCACTGGTTTTTAATTAACATTTGAATATTGGGGCTTATGCAACAAGACCTGGCAATGCATTGTTTTGACGTAGTTTAGTGGCCTTATTAAAAAATCGACAACAAAAATTAATCTCATTCTGGTCCTCAAACAAAATAAAATTGAATTAAAAAATTATTATTTTCGATGGGTTTGGTATTAAGGACCATTCAAGCCATTCAACATTTCTCAGTTTCTCACTAAATCAACTACATTTTTCCCGTTTCCACAGCACTTGCTGTATACTTATAATACTTGTGTGTACCCATACTTATAACACAACTCTGTATACAAATTATGAAAAAATACTTAAGTACATGTGTGTACAATCTTCTTTAGATGTATTCTGGCGAAGAGAGCGAATAGGAGTGGATGTGTAGAGAAAATGTTCCTTATAAGTATAGAGTACACACATAAATTGTACAAAGCAAATATGTGGTGGTATGTATTCTGCGTGTTAAAAATTTGGGTACACACAAGTATGAAACGTACTTGGGTATACTTTTGCAACGAGTACTTTTTGCTATTCTCTGGTATGTAACACAAGAGTGTGTTAGGGTATGCGAAAAGGTGTTGCGGTGCAATGCTTTAACTTACACATATGTACCATTTAATGCAGCATCTACACGTATAAAGTACTTCTAAAAAGCTGACTTGAAAATGAGATAAATTGCACATAAGTAATTTTTTCTTTTAAACACAAGTCTTTTTTTATTTCCAGCTCAACTAGTTTTTCGACGACTTTGTCTGGGGATCTGCAAGGATCTTTAAGAGAGGTAATTCTTTTATTAAAAGTTAATGTTTTTTTAAGAAAATGTACTACTTTTAAGAGCAGTGCTTTCTGTAAGAAAAAGCCATAAGAGTATGATGTTTTTTTACAAAGAAGTACTGTTTTAAAGAGAGGTAATTCTTTTATTAAAAGCCAATGTTTTTTTTAAGAAAAGGTACTATTTTTAAGAGCAGTACTTTCAGTAAGAAAAAGCCATAAGAGTATTAATTTATTTTTACAAAGAAGTATTTTCTTTAAGAACAGGTACTTTTTAAAAAAAGTGGTACTGTTTTTAGGAAAAGGTTATTTTTTAAGAAAATGTACTTATTTTCAGAAAGGGTACTTATCTCAAAAAAAAAGAAAAGAAAAGGTATTATTTGATATTGGTACTTTTAAGAAAAGGAATTTTTGTAAAAAAAAATTATTTTGTTTAAGAGAAGTGATTTTTTGGAAGAAATGGGAATTTGTTTTAGAATTGGTAAATTTTTCAAAAATAGGTACATTTTTAAGAGTAGGTCAAGAAAAGTTATTTTGTTTCAGAAAAAGATACTCTTTAAAGAAAAGGTAGTTTTTTTTTAGAAAATGCAATTTGTTGTAAGAAAATTTATTTTTGTAAGAAAAGGTACTCATTCAAAATCAAAAATTATTTTTTTAAGATAAGGTACTTTTTGTAAGAAAATTTCCTGTTTTAAGCAAAGGTACTTCTTTAAGATAAAGTTGTTGTTTTTTAAGAAAAGGTACTTTGTTTAAGAATATGAATAGGTATTTGTTTGAGAAAATTTACTTTTTTTAGGAAAATACACTTATTTAAGAAAATGTTCTTTTTCAAACTTCTTTTACTTTGGCTTTTCTAAATTTACCTTTTATTGGGTTGAAAAATAAAATATATACTAAATATTGTTTACAGGCTCCACCTAGGAAACTTCCCATTAAACAAGGAATTTCCCAACATATGTGAGACATCTAGTCTAGACACAAACCAAAAGTAAACAATATTGTTGATAATAGTGGGTATTAGCATAATAGTGTTAATACATAATAGTGTTAAAAAAATCATAATGTGTTAATAGTGTTAAAAAAAAAGTTGTTTAATTTTTTTTTGCATTTAGCTCCCATCCCGAAACGTGCGACAAGGACCTTCGTTCCAACAAATCAAAACTACATATCTCAAAAAATATGAGTTTTTATTTTATAATGAAAAAGTGCATTCTTATTGAGACACACACCCTTTACAAGGAATTCAATAATATGTACAAAAATTTTAATAAAAATGTATTTTAGTTGACAATAATTATATAAATTTCAGCTCGAATTTATTTCTAATTCAATAATATTAAAAAATAATTATTTTAATTTATTCAAAGCAAAATACACATTTTCTGGAATTTTATTCGAATAATCCCCTTTATCAGCTTATGTAAATTTAAAGCTAACTAAGAGTTTAAACTGCCAGTTTGTATGGAATTCAAATTACAACTGCTGGTTAGCTCTAACTATAAGTATATATTGTGATAATCGCCTTAAATATTCTTTGAATATTTTGTTTATGATTTTTTTTTCAAAACATTTATTTTATTGCTTGTAAAATTATTCGTACACAAAGTCTTTGAATAGATTTTGAATTTGTTTACCAAAGTATATGAATAGATTTTTTATTTATTTATAAAACGTTCGAATATTTCTTTCAAGTCTGATTTATAGTCTTATAGATTTGTTTGTCTTCATCTGTAAATACATTAATCTCCTTATATGTATGGAGAATTTATTAACATAAAATATTTTAAAAATCAGCAGCCATCCAAGTTAGTTTATCCAAGTTACTTTTGGCTAGATTGATAATTTTATCTAAAACATGTCTAATTTTTAATTTTTTATATTTTGTACAAAACTTGTAAAAGTGAAATTCAATTATTTCTTAGTATTTATTTGTGATTTAGTTCAATGTTATTTCCACTGAAACCGGTTCCGTTTTTAAGCTCGCAAGCGCATTATAATCACATTACAAGTCTGCTGTATTTTTTTTTTTAAATTAATTATTCATCATTCCTGCTAAATGAGTCATTTAGCACAAAAATTCAGCAACAAACTCACAAAGTCTTAACTGATAAATTAAGTTTCGCCTTAATGCGAAAATGCATTAACGCATTAATGCTTCATTATCGTATTTCGTAGCCTGATATGGTTTTAGTCTGAATATTCATTAATTTCATCACTCTGTGAATACAATAGAATTGATGGAGGAAAGGCAAATCGTGTATTTAAGAAACATTATGTTTACACCGCCTCATACAAATTGGGTAAGTTTTCCGTAGTTTTGTTATTCATGCAGATTTGAACAATGTAAAACAACAACAACAACAACAACAACATGTGTACGTATATTTGGCAACAATCATCATCAGCAGAAACTTCAGCAACTTTAACCGCCACAGCTGCCGTGCAACATGACGCATGAGTACTGTTTCCGGTGTGTTTTCATTATTAGCTGAGTTTTCTCATTCGATTGTCTCGCCATATGTTTGTGTGTGTGTGGCCAATTTTTGCATTTGCCTTAGATAAATATTTCTTCTTCTACAAGACACTAAAGGTCATTTGAAACAAATTTCCCAACAAATTGAATAATTAGTAGGGTAATTAAAAAAAACAAACGCAAACCATTAAATTGAAAGGAAAATAAACGATTTGTTTCAGCTGTCACTCAGTATTGGGATCTACGATCTAAGAGATGACAAGTTGATGATGACAATGGAACAAAATTAGTGTTGATGTTCCAAAAGCTGAAAAATAATTGACCTATTCCTTCATTAGTAAACACCGATTGATTTAGAATAACTTTATGATTCGATTAAACGAAGGCTGTCTTTCTAGCCCTACATTTGGCCAAGTTGTTTTTATGGCCAAAATGCAGCATAACTTAGGTATTCCTCATTTGTTCATAACGCTAATTTTTTAGGCTGAGTCATACATAAATACCCATTGGGAACTATTTCAGTTATTAGAGACACATTTTACGTAGAATTCGGTACAAATGTCAACACATTCCAGATGCAACAGATTTTTTCACAATGATAATATTCTAGTTAAGCAGGTCTTGTCGCAAAATGAGCAGGGAGAATATTGCCTGTCCCAAACATATTTTAGCTGATATTACATTTATGTTTGGTGAAATTGTGCAAACATTTTTATAATTGCAAATTGCGAATATATTATTCTATTGATAAAAAATCTAAAATGTTTGCCTGCAAAAGGTCGACACATCTAAGAACTGACTTCTAAATTTAATAAAACAAAATTATTACCTGATTAGATGAAGTCCGCGTCACATTGGGCCAGTAGTTCATACCAGTGTTCCGAGTTTTTAATAGGCGTTGGATTTTAATTTGCATTACTTTATTTAATGCAAATGCAAAAGAATTACCATTGTTCGCAATGGCAATTAAAAAATTTAAATATGGCAACGTTTATAATAATTTTGAATTTGTTTGACTGCTGGCAATTCTGTTTTTACTAACGGGTCCGCCAAATAACTTTTTTTTTTTTGAAAATGCTTATAGCACTAAATACTACTAAATATTTTCTCAAATTTCTTTTTTTATTAGAAAGTACAATCCTTCCGGTTAATAATGGAAAATAATTTCATTAAAATGGCTGCCTCGGCTGGCAATGCAGTAGCCTACACGATCGGTCCAATTTTTAAGCACATTATTGATTGTGCGCAGCTGTATTTCACCAATGGCTTCACGAATATTGTCCTTTAAAGCGTTAATTGTCTCTGGCTTGTCGGCGTAACACTTATCTCTGAGGGCACCCCACAAATAATAGTCCAACGGTGTCAAATCGCAGCTCCGAGGTGGCCAAACGACATCAGCTCTGCGGCTGATAATGCGATCTTCAAAAACAGGGCGCTAAACATCGAGTGTAGCTTCGGCTGTGTGGCACGTACCATGACTTTCAAAGTAATGTCGCAATATTTCCCAGCGTTGTTCAAGCGTATACACAACCATATTCGTTCAGCGGAAGGATAAATCTAATTATCTGTCAAATCAGACATGAGCTAAGTGTTACCATTCACGAAATAAGCACTAGTTGAAAAAAAAAACGTTAGATGGCGGACACTTTACATATTAAGGGTTGTGGCAGAATGTACAAGTAGAGAAGAAAAAACCACCGCAATATGGCAACCCTCGTAGAAGAGAGCCAAAAAGTCGACGCCATCCACTCAAACGCATTTCTCTCTCGCTTCATAACTTGATTATTTCATACTTTTTACATACTTAATGTAATTTGATATAAACATGGTTGGAATTTCTATAGCTAGATACTGTAACATCATCAGGAAACTGCTCGCGTATTGAAATAATTAACGAAGAGAGTAAGAGAGAGAGAGCAGGGACACGAGGCTCGTCACTGGTTTTTTGTTCTCTTCCACGAGGGTTGCCACATTGCGGTGTTTTTTCTTCTCTACTTGTACATTCTCTTTGTTCATACTATAAACATACAGGATCAGAAACATTTTTCGAATTGAAAACTGGTTGTTTTTGTTGGAATAGTAGACAATTCAGGAAAACACGCTGTCTGGCATGACTCTTATACATAACCATTTACATTTGTTTTAGTAGACATAGTTTGCGTATGGAGAGGATTGTAAAATAGACAAAAGCATTAAACAGAAGCTCTCCAGTAAAAGAAATAGTGTTGTCAAAATGGTCTACGATGTCACATGAAATTAGCAATAGGCATAAATATATTTCTGGAACTAAGTACCCCAGTAGCTTCATATCTGATCTATCGGTTGCGGCAGTGAAAAATATATGACATGTTTGGTCCAGGCAAACGAAATATTTTACTACTCCGCAATAAAATGTAAAGTTATTCAGAAGGATTTGCAGTGTTTCAGAATAAAGTTGTTCCTCTTTGGGGATGTACAATTCTATAGCAAAAATGAAAGTCCTATGTGAGGATATCTCACTCTTTAGGAATGGCCTGAGGAAGTTTGTTTGGATTCATATCCAAAAATTTATCAGTGAATTGTACCGTACATTTTTCGCGCATTGTTCGATATTTTCTTATGCTTGATTTTTGAATTTTAAGCACTTTCTCTCTCCGAATTCTTCTTTATCGTTGGCCTCGTCTTGTCTTTTTTTTATATATTCTCAATGCAACTACCAATATAACTAATCATATGCGACGGAATTATAGTTAAAGAAACCCACAAAAACACAACATTTATTTATATATCAAATCACAACAAACAACCCTTTTTATGCCAGTTTGAAAAAACCAACATACATTTTTGTTGCAATTTGAACTTTGCCGCACACACACAAAAAATGTTTCGTTGTCGCTATGTCTGTGCTTTGGCACATTTAGTTGCATTCAGTTTTTGGCGATTCATACATTTTCAGATGAGTTTCAATTGAGGTCAGATGTGTTTGAATGACAAACCATTGATCACAACAAATATCGGAAATTAACTCAAACAAGTATTTAGTTTTTGAAATCGGCCCACTTCTGAGTATTGAAAGCATTAGTACATACTTTCAATGACCAAGATGTTACCGAGTATTTACTTTCAAATGTTTATTAACAAGTCACTATTTATTTACTTCAATCGAAAATAATGAAAAAAATTCGTTTACATTTTTCTGGCGGTGTAATATTTATATCTCTCGTGCTGACCATTTTCTTTTACGGTTAGTTTTCTCACGTTCGCTAACTTTCGCTCAGGTTGCCAACTCTTGGTGCCTGTTCATCTTCATACAAATCAGTTTCGTCATACAAATCAGCTACTTTAAATGTTGACATAATAATAATAAATAATTATAATAATAAATAACCAGCGTTCAAAGAGTCCCCAACTCTCGAACCAACACTTTTTCATGCAGATCAAGTGTTGCGCAGAACTCAAAACACAATAGTTTGGTAATTGAAGGGGAACTATATAACAAGTAGTTATAAATAAAAACTGGCTTAAACCTATTATGCGAAAATAAAAAGTTTTGATGGGAGTGGGTAGAGTACATGATTTTAGGCACAAAATGTAAAATACCCATATTTGGGGAACCTCCTATTTACTATATATTAAAGACCGTGTAAAGGGACTTGTCTGGAAGCATTTTTGTATAACATGATGCAAAAAAATCAAAAAAATTAAATGAAAAATTTCGATAACTCGGTTAGTTATCGAAATATCGGGTGTTAACCTTTTTTTATCAAAAATATTTTTTACATTTTCTGTAAACATAAGTTGAACGTATAAAAGTAAATAACATTTTTGGATAACAAACTTATTTAAACAAAATCGCGCGATATTTTTTAAAAGTTTTTCGCCACAAAAAAATAAAAAATTACTTTTAAAAAAAATAAAGCGATTTTTTTAAAAAAGTTTGTTATCAAAAAATCTTGTTTAATTTTATACGTTCAATATATGTTTACAGAAAATGTATAAAATATTTTCGATAAAAAAAAATTCAACGCCACATATTTCGATAACTAAGCGGGTTAACAAAGTTTTTCTCTTAATTTTTTTTGGTTTTTTGAAGATAGCTTTATAATACAAAAATACTATGCCAAAGCCTACTATACTATGCCCTAAGGCCGTCCTCGCAGAAAACTCTTTCATACAAAAATATTATGCCGAAGCCGCGAAGCCGTACCCGAGAGAAGGAAATCCCTAAGCATGGCCACGCATACAACTTTATGACACAAAAATACTATGCCGAAGCAGCGATGCTGGTGTTTGACCTACCCCAGAGATTTTTTAGTTAATTTTATGATCACCTATCAAAAAAGTGATGTTTTGGGAAAAACATCTCATTTTTATATATTTTTTAAAATAATCGATAACTCGAGAACAAAGCTAGTTATCGAAAAAGTTATTTAATTTTACACGTTTATCTTTTGGATGTACTATCAGAAAAAATAATTTGTTTGCGGAAAATATAAAAAATATATTCGATAACTTTTAAAAATTTCAACCGATATTTCGATAACTAAGCGAATTATCGAAAATTTTCATTTAATACTTTAAATGCTGCCACATAAGTCCCTTTACACGGCTTTTAATACATAGTATCCCTAAAACTACGTCGGTGGTGCAATGGTTAGTGTGCGCGGCTCTTGTACATGAGATCCTGGGTTCGAACCCGGCTCTGACCACCACCTTCAAATTTTTTTTCGGCGGCGGTCACCTCGCATAGTGACGGCGACACTATCGAGTATCTAGCCATGAAAAAGCTTCTCAAAATACCGTTCGGAATCGGTATAAAACTGTAGGTCCCAATCAGTGAGTGAAAACTGGAAAGCGCACAGCTCAGTGATTGTGAGAAGTTCTCCCCAGTCCCTTCATGGGATGTAATGGTGGGTCCACGATTTTTTTTATTTCCTCGAGGTGGACCTAAAATAGGGGATTTCGCCTTGTTTACAGCATCTGGACCAGTATATGGATAAAATCGGGGCGAATGTTTTCAACCAAAGCGTCAATTGTCTTTGGTTTATCGGCGTAAACTAGGAATTTCACATACCCCCTCAGAAAATAATCCAGCGCTGTTATCTTAAATCGCAGGATATTTGAGGTGAATTTACGGTCCAAAATGCGCCCACCTTCAATAAATCGATTGAAGTACGTGCAGTATGACATATTATGCCGTCTCGTTGAAATCACACATCTCCCAAACCAGACGAATCAATTCAGAAACGAAGAAATCTTGATCATTGCTTAAAAGCGATCAGCTTTAACTGTAACGTTCAGACCCGCATCGTTTTTGAAGAATTAAGGAGCAATGATTCCACTGGATCATAAAGCAGACCAGACAGTTACTTTTCTCAATAATGGCTCTGGGATTATCTTCACTCCAAATTCGCAGGTTTTATTTAGAGGCATACAACGTTCTTTTGAAAATCAGGATCAACAGCAACCTAGTTTTGGGCCAATTCCCTCAATTTACGCGGTGTCCATTGGCTTTTCGGGTACAATTGTTGCACGGCTTGAATTTTGTAAGACCCAAAATCAAAATCTTTCCGCAAAACTTCCATTAAACGGATGGATGGATTCCCATACTTCCCATGAAGGGATTGGGAAGAGCTTCTCGCAATCAGTGAGCTGTGCGCGTTCTAGTTTTGCACCCTCTGATTGGGACCTACAGTTTTACACCGGTTCCGAAGGGTATTTTGAGAATATTTTTCATGGCTAAATACTCGATAGTGTCGGACATCGCTGAGCCAGGTGACTGCCGTTGAAAGGAATGTAACGTGGTCAGAGAAGAGATCGAACCCACGTTCTCATGCACAAGAGCCACGCACACTACCATTGCACCGCCAATGGCCACGACGGATGAATACGGATGCAATTATTGTGCACGATGACGGGTGGATTAATTCGGACATTCTTCGATGCTACGTTCTACAGCAGCAAAAGTTTCTTCAGTACGCACTGTCTAACGTCTCGAAGGATGCGTGTTATATTTAGAGTACACGTGGTAAGAAGACGGTTCATCATTAAACGAGTGTATTACTGTGATGGGCGATCATGTTTACCATAAAGTGGACATAGTTCGAGATGCGTTCTCCGAGGAGGCCCATGGTTTTCAAAATAAACCTGAAAATTTGTTGCAATTGTTGCTCAGGTGTTAGTTAGTCTACACGCTGCAAAATCTGTCGTTTTTGTTGTTTGGATTAAAATATAACATGTGTTTGGAGCTCGTCGCAAATATATAATACTTGTGTCCAAACGAATTGGTTTTGCTATTCAATATTACATGTTTGAGACACAATGATTAATATGTTATAACAATGTGTTTGCGGTCCAAATATATCTGTGTTTGTGATACAAATACAGCCGTGTTTGTTGCACTGTTTATGCTCTCTCGAGAGCAAGAGAATAAAATAGGTGCAACGAGCGTGTATATCTTGTAAGTGTGAATCTGTATTTTGCATTATTCTGTCAGTGAGTGATTCATAAATATCCCTGAATGTGCGTGATGTATTGCGTTTTAATTTCATGTATTCAGTCGTCAATAGTTCATCGGACAGAGGATATCAAAAGCGCTTGATCAGTGGAAAAAGAATAAACAAACGCTCGGACGGTTGAATGGTTTGTGATGTTGCTTTGGTTTTTGTGTATGTGTTTCGCATATATTAATGCGTGTTACCAAAGTGAGAAACGATTTTGAGGAAAGAAACTGGAAAGGGCAACAACGTGAAGCCCTTTGTCTGTCTAAGCCTTTACTGGGAAAATCGGAATAGCGGACCATTTGTGAAATATAATAAAAAAAACACAAGTAATTAATACACGCTTGTCTTGCATGAACTAGATTTGTATATATGTGTATTGTTCGTGTACCAACGCATAGTGATAACCAACGCATTGTTGAAACCTTCTGAAGACAAAAACGTGAGAGACAACAAAGAAAGGAGAAACAACAGAGCAGCAGATTCAAAACAAAACAAATAATGCATTCAATGCAAGTAAATGTAAAAATCATTTAAATCTTTTAATTTTTTGTATTAATTATTTATATAAGTAAATGTGGATATATATTGATAAAATTAATTATAATAAATAAATAAAAAAAGAATAAATTCGATTCTAAATACTATTATGTTTGGGAGAAAACACGCATATGTTTCCACGTAAGTATATGGAGGTTTGGGGGAAACACACGAATACTTCCACGTAAGTATATGGATGTTTCGGATGAAGCACGCATATGTTTCCACGTAAAAGCATACATATTTGTCAGTAAACATGCTAATATTTGCATTTAAATACACCGGAGCTTGGGACTTGCAAACATATAAATGTTTGAAGTGTGTTCCAAACATATACAAGGTTCTTGCAGAATATGTTTGGGAGAATATGTTACATTCCTGTGGGCTCAGTAGAAATAGCGGAAAGTGTGGTCGAACTGCTATTAACATCAACTCGTCACTGTTCGCAGCAATATAACATTTCTCGCTCCTCTTTGCATAAGGACCTCGGTATGAATGCTTATAAAGTGCAATTTGCCCAAGAACAGAAACTTCGTGACCATCCAATGCGTTTTCGTTTCGCTGAATGGTCTTAAGACGAAAATTTTTACCGAAAAATCATCTTTCCGATGAAGCTCATTTCCACCCCGGGGGCAACGTTAACAAACAAAATTGTCGCATTTGGGTCTCGGACAATCCACACGTCATCTAGGAGAAGCACATGCATCCACAGCGGTTATAATTGCGTACATTTTCGTGAAACTCTACTAAGAAATTGACAAAATAACAATGTTTATCAATTCCCTTACGGGATTTTTACGCGGTCTGTTTTCTAAACTTACAATTTATTATTTATTAGTTTATTAGTGCTTGGAATTCTCATGTGTATAAAGGAATTCTCATTAATATGATGAGTGTTTCTAGATATATATTTTTGATGAATTCACCGAAAACATACCAACAAAATTTCACGCGAAATTTTAATCTTAGTACGGGTCTTTAGGAGTAGATACTGCCAGAGTTAGAAATCGAAGCAACTATGTTTTCGGACACGCGACATAATGAGTTTACATACTAACACTCTTCATTACAAAGAGTGCATGCGTCATTTGGTGCTCGATCACTATGATGAACAGAGTCTTTTATACATTTTGGACACGATTTGAGGTTTATATAAAAACATCCCTCCTTTGACAATTCATTGTTAAATTCATTGATTCCGTTTCATTTTAAAACTATTAATACAGAATCGAAAAATGTGATAATTGTGCATGTTTTTGGATGTTTTATTCCTTGCTGGTTCTATAAATGCAACTTTCTGTTACTACAATTAACTGTTCTAAGATGAAAACAAATTGTAGGTGTGCGCTTAGATCCGGCTTAGAAAGCTTTCACTGTAAACTCTCCAAGCAAAATTGAAATACTTTCAACACTCTTACTTGTGGTTATGTGTTACTTACTTTCCGCCGTCCCCATTTCACGAGGCACAGAACACACAGAACAGTAATAAAGTTTCATAAGATATACAATAAAACAGAAAATGTTCATAATCTTAATTAACGAGTAATGAGGCTATAATTCAATTATTTCATTAAAAAACAAATGAATGAATTCTTATTCATTTCGGATTTGAAATATACAAGAAGGGAAATCTAGTGGAAATTCTACCGTAAATAATTAAGGTAACTAAAATAAAAGTAGAAAAGAGAATATCAAACTATCTAACGTCACAAGTTCCTCCACCACGCTTTGGTTTTGAAATGCCCTAGAAGATATTGAAGAAGAAGAGCAAACAGAAAAAAAAACAAGACATGGAAAACGCGAGCGTATGAAAAACATGACTAATAAACTGTATCGAGACAAACATAAAAAATAAAACAGTACACATAAAAATGCTAACACACAGCTCCCTCAAAACTGTTAAGAATTCATGATGTCTGAACAGTTGAAAGAAAAAAAAAACGTGCAATAGTTATTCGACATTCGTATTCGTACTTTAAGTTTACAACTCGAGTAGTAGGTACTTTATTTAATGTTAAGTTCATAGAATGAAGCGAGAAGAGGCTTATTCGTTCCTGGACAGAGTCACACATGCGCAGAACCAGTGAATTTTCGTGATACTCGTGCGCTCACGTTAATCTTGAGTTGTTTGTTGGCTTTGTTAGCAAAGTTCTATGGGTTTACCGTTGAATTTATGTCATTCAACTTAAGAATTCATAACAAATTTCAATAGGGTGGATTCTTGATTCAAATATGTTAGTTACGGAATTGAATCGGTGGAAGTTTAAAATTTTCTGTAGACGATGATACAGTTTTGTCTGTGATGTTTTTTGTCTTTTGCATACATGGGATTCGTATTAGAGTGTTAACAAAATTCAATATATTCGAAAACCAGTTCCGATTTACCCGAAAATATATTTTTTAAAACAGCCGATTTTCTTTTCTGAGCATGGAATAATCTGTGAAACCGGATAATTTTCGTTTATTCGGGTTTTCGTTTTACATGGAAAAATTGATACAAAATCAGTACAAAAATTGATACAAAATCAGCACAAAATTCATTTTTCTGAGTTGATTCCTTTTGGCTGCAAAAAGGATAATTTTTATTCAGAAAATATAACACCATTAATCAGAATCTTTATACAATCTAAAAATATTTTTCTTATAAAGATATGAAAAATTGAATTGAATTTGATTAGATAAGGTTAGGTTACGTAGAAGTGGCTGTCACTATTGACACACTTAGTACCGTTGTGATACAGTTCAAGTAGCGTTCAAGCCATATTGGATATTCCAGAATGTGGCTGATAAAAATACGTACTTTAGTACCTGGCGAACCAACTAGTACTCTGCAGAAAGGTAATAAGATCATTCAGATTAACTTCCTGAATGTCTGTTACATTCATCATGAAGTAGATATTTACTCCTTACCTACTTACTTATCCGGTCTCTTACAACCCCGGGGGATCAGGGACCTTACAAACCGAAGATAACATATTTCGCCAACCAGTTCGATCTTTTGCTTTATTTCTCCAGTTGGCAATACCAAGTGTACGCAGGGATTCGTCAACCTGATCCCTCCAGCGGAGTCTTGGTCTTCCTATTTTTAGTCTTCCTTCGAGTTCGGTTTGGAAAACCCTTCGTGCTGGTTCGTCTTCATCCATTCTACTGACATGGCCTAGCCAGTGCAATCGCGTTATTTTGATCCACTTGACTATGTCAATGTCAGGATAAAGCTCATACAGCTCATGGTTCATGCGTCGCCGATACTCGCCGTTGTGCACTATACGGCCATAAATTTTTCGGAATATTTTTCCCTCGACCAAGGATTCTGCGTCATAAAGCAAGACAGGTTGAATGAGAGTCTGGAACAGCGGGACTTTTGTTGCTCGAGAGAGGGTTTATCTCTGAAGTGCTTGTTTACTTAGTGCTTTTGGGCTAAGCAAGATATTTCCTCCTACTCATACAAAAGGCCGGGTAGTAGAAAAAGAGATGTTCGATGCCCTCGTACGAGTACTCCTATTCATCAACACAGCTTCTGCATTAATCATAAGCTGAGATTCAAAGCCTAGACGCATGTCTACCTATTAAACAGAGTCTAGTGACCATAATTATTAGAATACATATATTTTGTCTAGGAATGAATATCAAGAATAGCGTACGATTTTGGTCATAACTTGGCCATACTTTCCTGGTGGTCAAGCATTTTGTGCCTTCATACCATCTATGAATCGCATGTGTGAGAGCTTCGGTTTTAAATACGAGTTTGTGTGCAGAACGCGGCATTCTCCTATACTCAATTTCCAGTGGAACAGGTAAGGTAGTATTTAATCTTGCCAACTCATCTACATTATGGTTTCCTGGATTGTTCCTGTACCCTGGCAGGAAGGTGAATATCAAAGTCCTTGACCATCTCATTTAGAGATGCTTGAGAAATTTGGGGAGTTTTTGGAATCAGGAATACAGAATTTTATAGCAGTCTGATTGTCAAAGTAGATGTTGATGTCCCAGGTGGTGACGACGTTTCGTCCCAGGAAAAGGCCAACTTCCCGATTGCCATTACTTTTGCCTGAAATTATGCTCTGGTAGCCTTTGTGCAATGCCCAGACCCAGCTCTTTAGAAAAAACTACCTTGGAGTCATAAAAAAAACTACCTTGGAGTCATCAGTGTAGAATCCTAAATACCATCTATAATATGGGATACTACCCATCCAGCCTTGCCTATCCGTAAATTGAGTGGAGAAGTTTCTCTCAAAGATTAAAGTGGGTGTCACGTAGTCGACTTTTATTGTGGATTACATTTCGAGGAATTTAGTTGTATTGCCGACGTTGCAGCTATATGACTTCCGAACAAATCAAATAGTAACAGATGGAGGATAAGCCCCTATGATTTTTGTCAACAGATGTAGGTAAGTGGATTTGTCCACTACCAGCTACCACACATGTATCCAGTAAACTATATGTATCCAGTAAACTATTTTTCCGTAGGTAGGCCCCATCATCCTCCGATGGCTTTTTGACGCGAACATAGGGCCACTGTGTCCATATTGATATTGATTAAATAGTCGGAGAACCGAGTTTGTCTGGAGAGTCTCTTGATTAAGTTCCGGAGCACTAAATCGGAGTGTATATAGCACGGAGTGCTAAATCTCATAGAAGTGTATATAAGATCACCCTTGGGGTGTTCTTCTATTCACATTTCGAATTAAGGTCGTGTGCCCCAGAAACGAGGTTATGTGCATTTTGTAAGTAATTTATAGATTAAATTAATGATCCTCTGGTCCAAACAAAGTGTCAATAGAGCCGATTATATCGATCCTGTCAAGACGTTGTTAAAAGCACCCTCTATATCGACAAATGCGACAACCGCGTATTCCTTTAGGTATATACATTTCTCTGTTGACCTCACTAGACCGAGCAGAGCGAATTTTGTAGATTATGTAGTGGTCGTTTGCAGATATGAGTCCATCATCCTCTCCAATGCCTTCAGAAGGAAAGACGAGGTACTGATTGGTCTAAAGTCCTTTCGACTAATATGCGATGATTTCTCCGCTTTCGGAATGAATACCACCTTGAATTCTATCCATCTAAAGTGAATATAGGAGAGTTTGATGCAGCTTGTTAAAAAGTTTCAGTAGACAGGGAACCATAACATGTAACTTTCAATGGTAATTTGTAGGTCTTAAAACTTCCTATTGCATATTGTTTTGTTTGTCACAAGTTTCCTGGAGAGTATGTGTTAAGCTGGTGGTCTAACGAATCTTCACTCGATGTCGTCCACTGCCAGTTTGCTCTTTCAGATATCCCAGAGATGTGGGAGTCGTAGAGAGGACTTTACGTAGTCTGGAAGTTTCAGACGCGATTTCAGTGCCTTCGCAGAAATGTTCCAAGATCTAATCTTTGAAGATCTTAACTCTTACTTGTATTCTTTATGTCTACTTATAATTTTGTCCACATTCCAGTCTCGCTCCGTTGAATTGAATTGAATTAAAGTAAATTGCATTAATTGGAATTGAATTGAATGGAATGGAATTGAATTGAACTGACATGTTCCAAAACCTCATCTTTTAAGATATTAACTGTTACTTGTATTCTTTATGCCTACTTATAATTTTGTACGCATTCCAATTAAATTAATTAAATTGCATCAATTTGAATTCAATTGAATTGAATTGACTTGATTTGAATTGAATGGAATTGAATTGAATTGAATTGAATTGAATTGAATTGAATTGAATTGAATTGAATGGAATTGAATTGAACTGAAATGTTCCGCAGAAATGTTCCAAGACCTCATCTTTGAAGATCTTAACTCTTACTTGTATTCTTTATGGCTAATTTTGTACACATTCCAGTCTAGCTCCGTTGAATAGAATTGAGTTGAATTGAATTGAATTAAATTGAACTGATTTGAATTGAATTGAACTGAAATGTTTCGCAGAAATATTCCAGGACCTCATCTTTGAAGATCTTAACTCTTACTTGTATTCCTTATGTCTACTTACAATTTTGTACAATTTCCTGTCTCACTCCGTTGAATTGAAGTGAATTAAATTAAATTGGATTGATTTTAATTGAATTGAATTGAATGGAATGGAATTGAATTGAACTGAAATGTTCCGCAGAAATGTTTCAAGACCTCATCTTTGAAGATCTTAACTGTTACTTGTATTCTTTATGTCTAATTTTGTACACATTCCAGTCTCGCTCCGTTGAATTGAATTGAGTTGAATTGAATTAAATTAAATTGCATTGATTTAAAATGAATTGACTTGACTTGACTTGAATTGAATTGAATTGAATTGAATTGAATGGAATTGAATTGAACTGAAATGTTCCGCAGAAATGTTCCAAGACCTCATCTTTGAAGATCTTACCTGGCGTTTACACGGGACAGTTTTGCTCCGACAGTAGCAATACATTCACACATTTTTACTACCACATTTACAATTCTCTCACTTGCCTCGCAACTGTCTCTGATTTTTCACCGACAGTAACTTCGGCAAGAGATTTGACATAAGCGGCCAGACAATGGCTGAACTAGTAAAGGTTGGCGCAATAGAACAACTGATTTTACTTTCTTATGACTCCATCTGTTAAATTCAGTGTATTTTGTTGTTGTACTTTTTTGTTTACTGTGTTCGTTCATATGGATCTGTGTTGAATTTGATGATTAGTCATGAAACAAAAAACAAATGCCTGTTGTTGGTTCACACAATTACAACAAATTCTACTGCGTCAACCTCTACTAGTTCAGCCATCGGCCATATCGGTGACGTTTCGTAGTAATTTGAGAAAAAAGCAAAACATCGCAAACGACTTTACAAATTGGAAAATATATTTGTATTTGAAAATGTTGATAATTTTGATTGAAATATTGTTTGACAATACAAACAGATAAACATGAATACATGTCTAATTTTGCAGAGTACATCAGTTCCATTGTAATTTGGAGAAGTAAGACAAAACACAATGGCAAAAGAGCGAAGAACTGGCTGGACGCGTACGTCACACAACCAATTTTTGTCTTTGTGACAACTAATACATATTCTCAACTAACTTGTCTCAAACTGTCCCGTGTAAACGCACCGTTAACTCTTACTTGTATTCTTTATGTCTAATTTTGTACACATTCCAGTTTCGCTCCGTTGAATATAATTGAGTTGAATTGAATTCAATTGAATTGAATTAAATTGAACTGATTTGAATTGAATTGAACTGAAATGTTCCGCAGAAATGTTCCAAGACCTCATCTTTGAAGATCCTAACTCTTACTTTAATTCTTTATGTCTAATTTTGTACACATTCCAGTCTCGCTCCGTTGAATTGAATTGAGTTGAATTGAATTAAATTAAATTAAATTGATTTGAATTGACTTCATTTGAATTGAATTGAATTGAACTGAACAGAATTGAATTGAAACGAATTGAATTGTTTGAAATCGAAAAATGATAAAAGTAGTAATCTTTGGGGTAATTTATAAGATATACCCAACAATCTGATTTTCAGTACTATTATTTCGAAATAATCCTAGAATCGTATTTTTACAGACCTCAAAAATGTTTACTAAATCAAAATTTATAGGATTTTGACCGATGGAAATCGATTCTGAACCAATATGGGCCGGACGTGTCATCGGACCGTATTTTTCCGAGAACGCCGTGAGTAAGGACCTCACTCGCATAGAATCATGATGAGATACTCATTATGCCGCAAATTCATGAATTGGAACTGGAGGACATGTGGTTCTAATAGAACATAGTTTACGAGAAAATAAAAAATAATAAATGGTTTCCCATTACATCCCATGACGGGACTGGGGAGAACTTCTCACAATCACTGAGCTGTGCGCTTTCCAGTTTTCACTCACTGATTGGGACCTACAGTTTTACACCTATTCCGAACGGTAATTTGAGAAGCTTTTTCATGGCTAGATACTCGATAGTGTCGCCGTCACTATGCGAGATGACCGCCGCCGAAAGAAAACTTGAAGGTGGTCAGAGCCAGGTTCGAACCCAGGATCTCATGTACAAGAGCCGCGCACACTAACCATTGCACCACCGTTAGTGTGGTACATTTTAAATGATGCGTTTTTGTTCCGCCTAGCGCCTCGTTTTGCCAATTTGCCGTGGTCGGCAAAACTGCCCGATTTTACCGCTCCAGACTTCTTTCTTCGGAAGTTTCTAAAGTCACTTGTCCATATGAACAAGCTACGGCCTCTGGAAGCTCTCAACGAGAATATACGACAAGAGTGCGAGAACTTATCGCCCGAAGTTCTCGCTACATCGATTGGAAATGCGATTTATCGACAATGGCGGCACCAACTTGACCGATATCATCTAGGAAAAGTAATGGGAAAAAAACCAAGGTCCAAATATACATTTGAAAGAGAATTTTGGAGATTATGAAGTTTCATTTTATTCGCTAGATCGATTGGAAATGCGGTAAAAAGAGCCCAAAGCAATATCGACAATGGCGACACCCACGTCACCGATATCGTATTCGAAAAGTAAGGGGGAAAAACTCCAAGGTTCAAATAAATATTTGAAACAGAATTTTAGAAATTATGATGTTCCATTTTAAAAACTAATTGAATTCAGTGCTACAATTCAAAACAACTTCGGGTGAGTGTTTTTAGGCCATCGAGTAGTAGAACTGTTAAGATGTTGTTATTCCCAATATCTCATACATTTTATGGTTGGAATAGATTGAGAAACGTCTTGTAATGCGGTTGTGACAATTATTAATTCGGATGTGATGACATATAATGTGTTTGTGACAAACTCTAAATACGGTTACGGTCAATGTAGTTATTTTTAATTATTAATTATTCTTATGAATTATTAGTTTTTATAATAAATTATTACTTTTCAGATTAGGTTAGTTTGAGAAAAATGATTCGATTCCCATTTTTGGGGATTTTTTTATTAAGAGTTTATAGCAACCGCAAATTCGGTTGTTGGCAATGAATTACAATTGCCACAACCGAATTGCGGCTATCACGACCAAATTTAGTCCTTACAAGAGACATTCGGTTGAAGCAACCTGTAATAGGCTATGACAGACTCTAATGCGGTTGTGACAACATCTAATGCGGAAGTAATGACGTATAATGTCGTTGTGGCAACCTCTAAATACACTTACGGCTAATTTTGTTATTTTTTCAGTGCGTGTAACGTTCCCGGGAGAAACTACACACTTTCTATAGGAAATCGTGCTACGTGCAAATTTCCCCAGTGTTCTCCAATACTTGTTGTTGCCTCAGTTGCGAGGTGTTGGAGTTTTATTCCTGCAAAACCGGGTCAATGACAGAGAAGTGTTTCATCGTCGGGGCCAGTGTGATATGTAGGGTACTTCAAATTCGTTTCTGGCCAATTACACTCCATTTACTTGTTCTATATCTTGGTTTTAGCTTAACAAAGTGGGTGTCTACGACGAGTATTTCAACAATTTGCGAATGTACAACTTTACATTTTATTTTACATTTTGTTTTGACTTAAAAATATTGATAAATTGCTGAAATTTTTCATTGAAAAATAACAACTTCTCTTACATAGCAACAGCGATAACCGCCACAAAGGTATTGCCGAAAAATGTGGGCATGTCACTCCCATTACACACAAGCCACTCATGTTTAAGCCAAAATTGAATGAATGTTTGAATGAGTGAATGAAGTGGGAACGAGGAGTTCAAGATAAGACCAAACAAATGTTCAACAATGTGGCAGTGCCATTGTTGTTGTTGGTCGTGGTGGTATGTGTGCGTTTCGAGCCATTTTCCAGTAGGTTATTGCCTTATTCACGTACTCTCGTCATTTGCCGGAGTTGGAGCAGTTGAAATGTTGATACGTACGAGTATTTCACAGTAACCCAATTTCAATTAACAAATGCCATATGTTTTTGTAGGTTTACTTTTTGGGGTTCCCGCTCTGGCTCTCTATCGCCCTCTCCCTCTGTCATTTTCTTGTTTTTAGTTAAAAATGTATTTTTTTTCGTTTGCATTTTGAAGTTTTTACATTTGTATTGGGATTAGTTACACTGCGGTGGCACATTATTTCTATCCGTTTCGTTCTTTGTTAAAAATGTTCATGTCTGTGGCTTGAATTTGTGCCAACAGATTCTCGTCACTAGCAAATTTGTTGTGTCCGTCTATCTGTCTGTCAGCCCTTGTGTCTGCGACTCTCTCGCATTCTATTCACACGAAATGTTGGCATAAACAATTCTCTTTGATTTGGCATAATTTCAACCATCAGGTGAAAAGAATATTTTTGAATGAATGCATAAATTTTGCGGTTTTTATGCTATTTTTCGCATAAATACCTTTGAAATTAACACATTTAATGTGATGTGGAAAATACATATATCTGCGTCACACCTCTTTAAGAACTAGTTTGGTATGACAGTACACGGGATAATTGCATTGCTAATAAGGCAAAAGCAAAAACAAAAACAGAAATAACCCTCTTAAATGTCATCTGATCTACAAACGAAGAGAGCACAATATCATGAATCATTCATTAAAATGTAATGATTAAGATAAACGACTCCAGTACATAGTACTAGATGTTGGTTGTATGTAGGAATAGTCATCCGGTTATATTGCACCATGTTGCACTCTTAGACCAGGGCGCCAATTCGCTTTAAATTAGGTTGAGTGGTGGATATTTGCACCATTTCTCTGTCTGTTATTTGAATGCCTGTGGTGGTTGTATGGATCACGTTTGTGTCTTAAATCTTTTGTTTGGTAGGAAAACTAGTTTTTTCGTTGTTTTCGTAGAATTTTGTTAAATCAGTGTTGGTTTCACTTGCGTTTGCATGTGTGTTTATTTGTATTATAGGAATGTCTGCTGAAATGCAAGAAGTTCGTGAAGTTTTTATGTTTCAAAAAATTTTTGTCAATATTGAAGATATTTTTTAATCGAAAAAATGTATTTCTAATGTAATTTCTTAAAGCAAATTTAAAAGGTATTTAAAACCAAATTTTTGTTTTAAATGTTAATGTATGACAAGTTCCTATTAGACCTTCACGCCGCCGTTTTTTGTTTTGCCGCTCTGCCGCCTGATTATGTAGAAATCGGCGTGGTGGCGGCGGCGGCGTATAACTTATTTAATATTTTTTATTATTTGTTTAATTTTTCATATAATCGATCAATTAATGGCATTGACAAGCAAGCATTAACAAGCAGCAAACTATGAACTACACACAATCATAATCAGAATATTTCCTAATAAAAGTCAGCTTAAGATAAGACCAAACAAATGAATTAACTTATGGAGTTAAACGACAATTCGAATTTTGCATAACAACAGCCAGGTGAAATTCCACACTCTACAACACCAACAGACAGTCCCATTCCCTAACAGGTTACAGCACGCATTAAAACTATAACAACAGCATTTCAAATTCTCTAAGAAAAGAAATCTGGACAGTAGCAGCCGGGTCAATTTCCCAAAAATTAGAAATACCCCCCGCAGTCTATAAGCCGCCTTCGCCGGTTTTTCCAGGTCCCTACGCCGCTGCCGAATCAGAAACAATCGGCGTTCCTACTCATATACTCGAAGTAAAAAATCGGGTTTCGAAATTTTAGTAAAGACCTTATTTTCATTAGTTTTGAATGTTAATATAAAGGGTGTCTCAGTTGGATAGCATTTTTTAAATTTAGTGAAATTTTTTTTGAGCAAGTGGCAACTCTGAAATTTGCCAACTGTCACATATGTTTATTCGGATTATTAAAAATGGAGCGCATTATGAAAGAACCACTCGTTACAATTGTGAAAACTTATTACAAACATTTGGAAAGTTATGTTGAGACCGCTCGCAAACTTTGAAGAATTTTCAGTCGAAAAATCCCGAAAATGCGATAATCTTGGTAGGTGTAAATGCCGCTTAAGACTGCTGTACGTCAAAGTACCGGTCGGTCGAAACGAGAGTGTCGCCTTAAACCCGAAAACATCAAATCGGCATCGTTCTCAACAACTTCAAATTCCACGAAGCACTAGGCAACGAATTTTGACAAAAGATCTCCACCTTCGTGCGTACAAAATTCAGCTTACTCAGGAGCTCAAATCAACAGACCATGGAAAGCACCGGCAATTCTGTCAAATGGTAAAGTGAAGTCAATGCCAATTTTTTAAAAAAAATTATCTTCTCCGCTGAAACGCATTTCCATCTGAATGGCTTCGTGAAAACATAAAATTATCGAATTTGGGGATCAGAAAATCCTCATGCAATCCATCAGAAACAAATGCTCCCACAACATGCTACTATCTGGTATGGATTTTGGTAAGGCGGCGTGATGGGGCCCTACTTTTTGAAGATGAGTCCGAAATTGCAGTGACTGGGAACGGCATTCATTACAAGAACATGATAATGGAGTTCTTGTGGCCTCAACTGGACAGCATGGATCTGGACGATATGTGGCTTTTGCACACCGCGAATGAAACAATCGATTTATTGCAGCAACGATTTCCAGAACAAATTATCTCAAGAAATTGTGATGTCAACTGGCCACCAATATCATGCGATTTAACACAGTACACTTTCTATCTTTGGTGTTTAGTGAAATCTCGGGCTTATGCGAATAAATCAGAAACAATTCCTGAGCTCAAATCCGAGATCCAACTCGGCGAGATACGGTCATATATCTGTGAAAAGGTTATGCAAAATTTCATGACAAGAGTAATGACTGTCATCAGAGCCGTGGGAGCCATTTGACGGATATTTTATTCCATACTTAATCGGAACGTTTCTTCTATATAATCCAATAAAAAAATCACATCTATCTCAAAAAATACGTGATTTTATTTTAAAATTAAAAAGTGTATTCTTACTAAGACATCCTTTATTTCCCAATGTAATCAACATTTTCGTAGTTTTAAAAAAAATTATGGTGTAAAAAAAATATTTGTTTGCTTAAAAGATTTGAATTTTTTATTTTTAAAAAATCATGAAACATAAGGAAAGGCGAAAATGTAAAGTTTTATTAGTTCATCCTAAAATCACATGACCCCATGAACAAAATGAGACAGGGATCATAAAAATCTATGGATGCGTTTTGGTCTTGTTCACAATTTAGTGAAGGTATCTCATTTTGTCAAGAAATGTGTTTTTTGTTTCGGTTGACGTGATACAGACATTTAATTGACACCGTTCAACTCAGTAGACTTGTCTCTAACCTATACAATTTACTAGAACGTTGATGCATTTTTCGACTAAAACGGTGTTATTATACACGCTGAAAAATCTGTATTTTTGTTGTTGTTTGGATGCAAATATAAAGTGTGTTTGGGGCTCGTCGCAAATTTACTACACTTGTGTCCAAACACATTGTGTTTCCTATTTAATATTACATGTTTGAGACACAATGATTAATATGTTATAATATAAATGTTTGCGACACACATATATTTATATTTGTGATACAAATACAGCTGTGTTTGTTGCTCTGTCTATGCTCTCTCGAGAGCAAGAGAATAAAAGAGGGACAACGAGAGAGTCTATCTTATAAGTGTGTATCTGGATTATTGCATTGCAGTCAGTAAGTCATAAATATTCCTGAATGAGCGTGTAAATTGCAGATGAAGTGTTTCTTATTTTGCCTGATGTATTGCGTTTTAGTTTCATGTATTCAGTCGTTAATGGTTCATCGGACAGAGGATATCAACAGCGCTAGATCAGTGAAAAAAGTATAAACGATGGCTCGGACGGTTAAATGGTTTGTGATGTTGCTTTGGTTTTTGTGGATGTGTTTCGTATATATGTATGTGTGAGAAACAATTTTTAGGAAAGAAACTGGAAAGGGCAACAACGTGAAGCCCTTTGTCTGTTCGAGCCTTTACTGAGGAAATCGCAACGGTGGACTATTTGTGAAATAGGTGTAATAAAAAAATCACAAATAATTAAACCACGCTTGGCTTGCATGAACTTGATTTGTATATAAATAGCTGTTTGTGTATCAACGCATAGTGATAAGCACTGCATAGCTGAAACCTTCTAAAATCAAAAATGTGATAGACAACAAAGAATGGAGTAGCAAAAGAGCAGCAGATTCTCATTTCATAAAAAAACAAATAATGCATGCAAATCAAATAAATGTAAAATAGACGTTTTAAATCTATTAATTTTTTTGTATTAATTATTTATAAATGTGGATTTATATTGTTAAAATTAATTATAATATATAATACATATATATTCAATTCGAAGAATAATTCGTTTCTAAATATTATAATATTTGGGAGGAAATTCACATATGTTTCCATGAAAGTATATGTACGTTTGGGTGAAGCACGCGAATGCTTCCACGTAAGTATATAGATGAGCATACATGTTTGTCAGTAAACATAATACTGTTTGCATTTAAATACCAGTAAGTTTGGGACTTGCAAACATATGAATGTTTGATGTGTGTTCCAAACACATACATGGCTCCTGCAGAATATGTTTGGGTAAATATGTTAGAGAGGGCGTTATTTTTCAGCTTCTACATTTTATCAAAAGCCACGCCGCTCCACAAATTTATGGACTTCTACGATATAAAAGTAAGTTTATTGTGTCTTAAGTAGTAATATTTGGCAATTCTATTGTGTTCTTTACAATTTTATAAAGTTTTTTGCTTCTTCTGTACAAAAATTGAAAGTATAGTTGCTGTTTATATATTTTTCTGTTTGAAAAAATATCATTCCGTTTGTAGTAATGACATGAAATATTGGTTGAGGACTCACAGAAAAGTACACTAATTTGAAATCCATTAAGGTTTTCCTGTTTAATCGTCCACACGGTGAAAAATATGTATTTTTGTTGTTGTTTGGATGCAAATATAACGTGTTTGTAGCTTATCGCAAATATAGTATACATATGCCTGGACACATTGTCTTTGCTACTCAATATAACATGTTTGGGTCACAATGATTAATAGGTTATAATATATGTAGTTTTGACCCACATGTGGCTTTGTTTGTTCAAACCTGCTGAAAACAAAAACGTGCCGTATAACACAGAAACAAAAAGCAGCAGATCTTCAATTCACGAAAGCAATACTTGCAAACATGTACATTATTCCTGCAATATGTTGCTGGGGCCGTTATTTTTCAGCGTGTATCCATTGATATCTTTGTCACACAATGAGCTGAAAAAAATCACTTTATTTCCCAAACTATTTGAGTTACAAACTTCCACCTGTTAATGAGAAAAATATAAAATGATCTCTTAGTTTCATAATGAACAAATTCCAACAACAACCTACACAAAACTGTCCATACATTAATTTTCTCTAAAACACTTGATTAAATTTCATTTAGAAAACATAAAAATACCTCATCCACTATTCATGCCCATCAATTCCGTAAAAAAGCACCAAACAATTTCATTGAAACCCAAGGAACCATATCATCACATCAATTTAAAAGTATCAAACAACTTAAGAGGCTTCCAACAAAAATTCAATTTTATACGCTTGATAAGAAATATATTATGAAAAAAAAAATATTCGATAACATTTAGTTTTTTTGTTTTAAATCGTATTAATTCTCAATTAATAGTAGTGATTTCAGTTGGTAATGAATCGCAAAGATGAGGCAACAATTTTATTTGTAGGGTCCACTTTTGTGGAGTAACTTAAACCGAATCAATTAAATGCCGTGACTTTCAACAAAGTTCCTGCATCAAATGAGAAATTAAAAATAGTAATGGAAATTTAAGGGGTTTGGTTTGAATGTAAAAGATTGAAAAGAGCTTTGGGTCTTACATTAATTTGAAATTAAAATAATTAGTTCACTCCCTCAAAAGTAACACTTTAAACAAATTTCCTGAGTTTTCTAATATTTTGGTCTGTTTTTTGGAACTTGTCAATATTTATTTAAATTCTTCTTATTATTTTAACGAGCTTAAGATCATTTAGAAAGGGTTTTTCAATAAGGTGTTTTCAAGAGGTTTTTCAAAAACCGGTTTTAGATACCAATGAAATTCTTTATTCCTGAGAAAGTACGTTCGATGCCATTATGTATGGAACTCGATTTCTTTTGCATGGCCACCACGGGCACGCTTGCAGAAGTTCAGACGCTGATCCCGATTTTCGACAGTTTTCAAGCATAAATCGGCCGATACTGCTGCAATTTCACGTTCGATATTCGTACGAAGTTCATCAATCGTCGCTGGCTTGTTGGCATAGACCATAGGCTTGACCATAGGCTTGACAGGAAGTAATCTAACGGCGTCAAATCGCACGACCGAGGCGGCCAATCGATTGGGCTATTTTGTGAGATAACACGTTCACCAAACTTTGTTTCAAATAAAATGATTGTGGCATTCGGTGTGTGGCTTGTGGCGCCGTCCTGTGGGAACCACATGTCCTCCAAGTCCATATTATCCAATTGGGGCCAAAAATATTCGGTTATCATTGAACGGTAGCGATTCACATTCACAGTAATGTGCCGGTCTTGATCATCACGGAAGAAGTACGGCCCAATGACGCCGCCGGCCCATAAACCGCACCAAACCGTAATTTTTTCGGGATGCAATGATGACTCATGGATTACGTGTGGATTGCTGTCTGACCAATAACGCATATTTTGCTTATTGACGTAGCCATTCAGCCAGAAATGAGCCTCATTGTATGACGACCATAAATTGGACGTAGCGTTCTTAAAGTGGAGGCCACTGACTCTAAATTTCTACTCGTTGTTGGCTCGTATATCTTTCCATGATGAAATGGCAAACCTTACAGAAGAGAAATGTCAAAAGAGCGGGAAAAAATATGGCGTCGTTTGCTGTCCCTATCGATTTACTTTTGTAGCGTCTCTTTTGAAAAACCCTTTAATTATTTCTTATTTATATCCAATATTTCGTCTCCACATTGGGCGACTTCTTCAGGGAACAATTATTATTATATGTTTAAATAACACTGTAAGTAAAATTTTTTGAAATGACACTCAAAAACACCGAGACGCCCCAACAAATTTTTCGGTCATAGAATCCACTGGTATACTCCGTTTTAAAAAGTTAGCTCAAAATAACGAGATATTTCGATTTTAAATTTGTAGTAGATTTAAAGTGATTTTTGATTTTATTTGAGGGAAAAACCTGCAAAAGCTCTTGTTAAATCAATTTATATATTTTTCCACAAAATGTAACAGTTGAAATAATAGACATCTATTTGGAAGCCGAATTAGTTTACCTCTTACAATTTGGGGGGATTTTGGGATCCGGGATTTTGAGATTGGCATCCCTATTACAAACAGATGCTACAACATATACATATATCAAGGTGTTCACTTTGGCAGATTAGTCCCTACCCTCCGCTGCAGATGTTAACACATCAAAAATATAAGCATTTTATTGACCATTTTGAAAAAATTGAAAAATGGGTGACGAAAAATGCAGATCACATTGCTAAAAATTAAATATGTTTTGTTTTGTGTGTGGAAAATTTACACCGAAAAACCATCGATGACATTTGGTTGAAGATGCCCTCAAAGCTTACAATCAGTATTTTTTGGTTACCCTCGCTGAAGAAATGCGAAATGTTGATCATGCACCTGAATTTACGTGCAGCACATGTTTTAGTGCATTACATAAATGGTGGAAATTACGGCGATATTCGATGCCATTTGGACTTCCAATGATATGGACCGATCCAGGGGAACATGATACAGAAAATTGCTACGCGTGCCAGAACGATGTAAATGGTCTCAATCGAAACAGTAAGTTCACTTAGATAGACTATATATGGAATACACAATAATTTATTCTTATAGAACGATCCGGTTTTATATACAAAGGTGTGCCAAGTGCTCATGTACCAGTTGAACACACTGATGAACTGCCTGTCCCAGTTCATCCATCGTCATACCAATATGATACTGCGTCCTATGAAGTACTATCACAAACTTCAGTAACATCATTACATCATGCTGATTCTGATTACCTTCAGCCAGTTATACAATATCCATAATTAATTTCGCAGGAACATTTAGATAGAATCGTTCGAAATCTGAAGCTATCTCAAAATAATGCAATGACTTTGGCTTCGGAACTGAGAAGCGTCAACGTGCTGGCACCAGGTGTAAAAGTTACATCTTACAAATACCGGCAAGAACCATTTATGCCTTATTTCATGCTTTCCGGGGACGCAGTTTATGCATATTGTCAAGATATTCCCGGTTTAATGAATGAAATGGGAATCTGCAACTATAATGCATCTTTATGGCGTCTTTTCATAGACTCTTCAACCAGAAGCTTAAATGGAGTCTTGCTATTTGAAAACAGCAGCGTTAAACCAGTGCCATTGATGTATGCTCTTGGAATGCATGAGTCGTATACCATGAAATTAGTTCTGGAATGCATCAGTTATGACGAACACAATTGGCGCGTAAATTGTGATTTTAAGGTTCTTTCACTCACTATTAGCCAGAATGCAAACTGGCTATACAAAGTACATGTGTATTTTTTGTAAATGGGACAGCCGTGCAAAATGCAACCAGTACGAAAAGCGAGATTGGCCAAAACCGTGATTCGCAAGTTGTTGGCGAATTTAATGTAATTCGTCCACCATTGATCCCCCTTCAGAAAATAATGCTTCCGGATCTTCATATCAAGCTTTTTTGGTAAGGGGCTGGCCAAGTGAATTTAACTAACTTTACATATTCCAAATCCAAATATGAAAAATGTCAGTTAATGAAGTAAGTGAAATTTCATGTTTTTTTACAAAAAACTTTTTAAATTAACAAAAAAAATCATTCTAATTACAACCGTCTTTTTGCTGGCATATGTACGCTACCAAAAAGGTATAACATTCCAGACTTTCTCAACAATTTCATTGTGAGATGGTGGGTCAAAGTAGTGTACCTCGAGGATAGAGCGTCAAGATGACCTAATATGCGAGATCATGAATGAAATATGAGCGAAAATCAAAATTCATGTACTCCAACTTGTTAAAAAAAATTGGGTTTGACGAATAGATATAATAGATTTAGGAACCGGTTTCAACAACTGGTATTTGGAATCTTTTTTTTAACTTTCGTCATTTATTAACTTGGTTGAACTTAATCAATTCAATCAATCAAAAATATTGGGAATTACATAAACATTGACAATTTTCCAGAATATTAGAAGAACGTTTTAAAATTCCAAACTACGAAAACTTTGATTGATTTCACGGGGAAGGTACGTACAGCTATGTATTTTTATAATTTTTCATACTACTACACCATTTCCAATTCAAATTTGAGTAAAATTAATTGAGATTAAAATATTCTATTTGAAATTCGAAATACATCAATTAAAATTTAAAAATTCTATTTGGAATTTGAAATACATCAATTGAAATTTAAAAGACATCAATTTAAATTTAAACGACATCAATGTAATCATCAATTGAAATTTCAAATTCGTCACTTGAGATTTAAAAAATATTAACCGATTCTTGTATTGGATTTTTAAATTTCAATTGTTGTCTTTTAAATTTCAATCGATGTATTTCAAATTTCATTTGCTGTGTTTTAAATTTCAATTGATGTATTTCAAATTTTAATTGAAATGTTTCAAATTTCAATTGATGGTTTTAAATTTCAATTGGTGTATTTCAAATTTCAATTGATGTGTTTCGAATTTCAATTGAAGTGTTTTAAATTTCAGTTGATGATTTTTAAATTTCAATTGATGTATCTCAAATTTCAAATATAATTTTTAAATTTCAATTGATGTAACGGGGTTTTCAACAGAGACGCTACAAAAGTAAATCGATAGGGACAGCAAACGACGCCATATTTTTTTCCGCTCTTTTGACATTTCTCTTCAGTAAGGTTTGCCATTTCATCATGGAAAGATATACGAGCCAACAACGAGTCGAAATTATTAAAATTTACTACCGAAATTTGGAGTCAGTGGCCTCAACTTTAAGAGCGCTACGTCCAATTTATGGTCGTCAGCGATGAGGCTCATTTCTGGCTGAATGGCTTCGTCAATAAGCAAAATATGCGTTATTGGTCAGACAGCAATCCACACGTAATCCATGAGTCATCATTGCATCACGAAAAAATTACGGTTATGGGCCGGCGGCGTCATTGGGCGTACTTCTTTCGTGATGATCAAGACCGGCACATTACTGTGAATGCGAATCGCTACCGTTCAATGATAACCGAATATTTTTGGCCCCAATTGGATAATATGGACTTGGAGGACATGTGGTTCCAACAGGACGGCGCCACAGCCACACAGCGAATGCCACAATCAATTTATTGGAAACCAAGTTTGGTGAACGTGTTATCTCACGAAATGGCCCAGTCGATTGGCCGCCTCGGTCGTGCGATTTGACGCCGTTCGATTATTTCCTGTGGGGCTACGTCAAGTCTATGATCTATGCCAACAAGTCAGCGACGATTGATGAACTTCGTACGAATATCGAACGTGAAATTGCAGCAGTATCGGCCGATTTATGCTTGAAATCCGTCGAAAATTGGGTTCAGCGTCTGGACTTCTGCAAGCGTGCCCGTGGTGGCCATGCAAAAGAAATCGAGTTCCATACATAATGGCATCGAACGTACTTTCACAGGAATAAAGAATTTCATTGGTATCTAAAACCGGTTTTGTTTTATTTAAAAAACTTTTGTAACGCTCTTATTGAATAACCCTTTATTTCAAATTTCAAATGTAATTTTCAAATTTCAATTGATATTTTTTAAAATTAAATTGATATTTTTTAAATTTCAATCGGAAATGGTGTAGCAACAAGCGAAATAAATCTTCGTGAGTCACCTACTGGCTGTCTTACGTGAGCGTGTGTAGGTGAACGCTTAATCACGTGTCCATCTCTACATTGAATGTTATAACCAGTTCGCATTGCAAACAATTTGTTTGATTTCGTATCAAAATAACTAAAAAAGATCGAATTGGTTCACATTGTATTCGGTTTCGGATATGATTGGAAGTCAACGTATATTGAGGAGGTGGTATTAATGTGACAACAAATAACTAGTAACACCGCCTTGATTGAAAGTTGTATTGCATGGTTGTAAACAAAAGTACTTTTTATGCGTGCACTGAAGTATACAGTGTTGCATGCAATATAATCAAGTAGTTTTTCTTGGTTCTCAAGCAACCAAGAAAAATACTCGATTTCCCGGTAATGAAAATTTATGGGAAATCAAATAAATGTTTCACTGATTTCAGTTTAAAATTAATAAAATTCAAGAAATCAGTTATCAGTGCGAATGCCGCATAAATAAACTTTGATAACTCTTTTGCTTCCTTCCAAGTGAACCTTGTTTCTGTATTTAAAATCTTTTTAAATTGAGAAATTAGAAATTGAAAATTAGAGAAATTACATTTTTTGAATATACTTTTGAACTAATAAAATGATTTTTAACAGTTACAGATTTGTAATAAATAGAGAAATTTTAAAAGATTTGATCTATTTTTGCCATCTATTGCAAAAAGTGATGTTTTGAAGATCAGTGTAAATTTCTATGCATAAATTCAAGACAAATTGCATATATGATTTCAGTATTCAAATATATAACAATCATAAAAAAAATATTTCCAAAACAAGTTTCAATCGCATTTGCCCCACCCAACGGTCAAACATGAATGAATGATTTGTGTTTGAGCAATTGGGTTTCTACAAATATTAAACGACATTTAAAATTCAAATGAATTTCAAATTGCAGCTAAAATTAATTACTTTACTAATCATTTTTAACCAAAAAGGTGTTTTCTAACTAAATTTGATGCTAGGTTGATATTTAATAATCGACCTGTATTTTAAGAACTGATAATTTGTACCTTTAATTGAAAAAAAAATACAAAAATAATTGTTTCTAACTGTTACACTAGCAATGGAATGAGGCTCTTCTTCTTCAGCGTGTTTTATATTTAAACAGGTTCGTTGCTTAAGTCTTTCGTATTGGGTTTCTTGTGGAGATTTTGTTTTGTTTGTTTTTGAGACCTCATCAGCAACATTATTAATGATACATCTAGCCAAGAGAAAAATCTCCTCATTACAAAGTATCTGCTGTGTTTATTTAGTGAATTATAAACACCGTTAACTGAGAATTTAGTACAAATTACTTTACTATAACATCTATTGCCCTGAAGGCAACTCCAGAGGAGAGGTTAATGAACTGCCCCCATCATCGCCGATTTCATCATCACCACTCAGAGAAGAGGGAAGGTGAATAATAGAAGTCAAGTTGTACATAAAAGGCAAACAATAATGATTTCAAATCAAGTATTATTTTCGGGTGGTTAACAAAAATTTTAATCGTATAAACTTATTCACAATTTTTTTTTTTGTTTTTACTACAATTTATTGTTATATGGGCTTAGGCGAAAATCGATGTTGTGTTTTTTCTGGAATTTTGCTTTTGGCCACAAATATGTCTTGGCTGTTATGAGTAAATTTTGAATTTGGTGTTGGGATTCTCATTTGCATGAGAATCCGATTATATGTTTTCCTTGTTGCGGGTAAAAATTGTTAGTGGTTTCGCTGTTTTGCGGTTAATAATTTTACAAATTTCTCAGTATAATCGCTAACGTGTTTGTGGGTCATAATAATTTAATTAATTTGTGAGATTTTCTGTAGACATTTAACAACTTATTATAAATTGCCTAAAGATGCCCTGCAGATGGAAGTGTTAGTTACGAAGTCGGCAAATATTGAGGTGAAAATGAACGAAAAGAGTTGAACAAAAAATAGGTCTTATTAAAGAATTACTCACATGCTTGGCTTTACAGTTCGCACTGGTAACATTTTCCATTCAGTGTGTTGGCATTTTTGTTATAATGACCCCGTTGGAATAAAGCGATCAAACTATACTCCATTGAATCAAATAGGTAAAAATTGGATTGAGATAACCGAATTAGTCGAAACCGAACTTATTATGAAATATTGGTAAATTGTTGTGTACTTCTGAATATTTTACGTAAATTGTTGATGTAATTTATGTACTCTCTGATAGTTACAGTTTATATGCTTAATGGAACATGGTATATACTTTGTTGTACATGTTACGTACTTAGGTACATATATGAGGAAAGTCATATATTCTGGCATATATGCATATATTTCTTGATAAAATCCAAACAATAAAAGATTTTTATTTTTTTTTTGTATTTTGGTTTATTAAATATTGAGGAACATAAAATAAAAATATTATTCAAAATACCCGCCATTTGCCTTCCAGCGCCATCACCATGATTTGCGGATATGCACTTGGAATGTTGGGACACTAAGCAGATCTGGTGCCACTATCCAACTGGCAGATGTCCTTGAGGATTATTAGGAAACAATAAAAGATTTTTATTTTTTTTTTGTATTTTGGTTTATTAAATATTGAGGAACATAAAATAAAAATATTATTCAAAATACCCGCCATTTGCCTTCCAGCGCCATCACCATGATTTGCGGATATGCACTTGGAATGTTGGGACACTAAGCAGATCTGGTGCCACTATCCAACTGGCAGATGTCCTTGAGGATTATTAGGAGATGTCCTGGATTACTATCCAGGAGATGCGATGGACAGGTCATTGCTATAGGAGGAAAGATAACCGTGACATATACTACAGCTGCCATGGGGAAGAGCATGAAGATGTTGCAGAATTTTAGTTGGCATAAGATTGCGACATCTGGTCTCAAGATTCAACCCCGTGAGTGGACGTATAGTCACCATTCGGATAAAAGCGAAATACTTTAACATATAACTAAAGAAAGACGATGACACCAAGGACATGTTCTATGAGCACTTGGAGGAAACATACAACCGCTGCCATGGCCATGGCATTAAGATTGTTATGCTTTAGTCGGTAGAGAGAATGTCTTTGAACCAACTATCAGTGTACACGTCATCACTTCCGATAACGGAATGAGACTGTTAGATTTTGCCGCGGCGAAAACATGACTGTCAGTAGTACGAGATTCCAACATAAACACATCCACAAGGTTATTTGGAAATCACCTGATCAACAGACGAAAAACATGAATAATCACCAGGTAATTGATGGAAGGCATTCTACTTGTGTAATGGACGTTAACTCACAGAAAATTTCGGTTGAGACAACCGAATTAGCCGTAACCGAATATAGAAGTTGTCACAACCTCAGTAAAGGTTGAAACAAGCTCGGTAAAGGTTGACACAAGCTCAGTAAAGGTTGACACAACCTCATTAGAGGTTGACGCAATCCCATTAGAGGTTGACACCACCTCATTAGAGGTTGACACAACCTCATTAGGGGTTGACACAACCGCATTAGAGGTTGACATTAGAGGTTGACACAACCTCATTAGTTTTAAATACATAGAAAATGAATTTCGGTTGTACCTACAGAATTCATAAGAAATTCGGTTACAGCAACCAAATTGCCGCCGAATTCGGTCGTTGCAACCGACTAAAGGGTTAATTCGGTTATTGCGACCGAGTTGATACCAAATTCGGCAGTGGAAACCTAATTGATGCCAAATTCGGTTGTTGCACCTGAATTAATGCCTCATTCGGTTACTCCAACCGAATTTGGTACCAATTTCGGTTGATGCATCCGAATTAATTTGTTTGACAAAACAAATATAATTCAAGATTCAGTTGTAGCAACCGAATCAATTATGAAACGAGGTTGCTTCAACCGAATTTCAGTTGTGATGACTAAATTTGATCGTAACAACCTCAGTTCGGTTGCGACAACCGAAATTCGGTGGTAATAACGGTTGCGGTTGCTACAACCTCTTTTTAATCAATCACATCTCTGGGTCAACGTCTAATTCGAGGAGCAAGTACAGATTCGGATAACTACAGGGTGGCAGGTTCGCAAAAGGTTAAGCAGAACGATAATCGTACGAAACTATATATATAGAAATTTGAACATCGGAAATTTGCAATTAGCGGAGACAGCCTATACATAGGAGCTCATGATCCTTAAGCCTAGTGGATGTATATTTCCCACTCTATGAGAACTGTTGCGGAAACCGTACTTGGTTATGGAGAATCGCTTGGGGACAAACCATGGCACGATGAGGCACAAAAAGGAACGCTGCACGTATGACAATGCTTCAGTCAGTTGCAACGCGAGCCGCTTTGTTTAAGGGGAAGAACCGGTTGTTGCGAAAGCGCGAAAATGAGCAAATTGAATTATACAGAAGGAGGAATGAGGCCTGTTTATTCTACCGAGGGGTATAAGGTGAAGGCGAGAGAGTGAGCAAATTTATTTTTACAGAAGGAGGAATGAGGGCCCTATATTCTACCGATGAGTACAAGGTCAGGCCAATGGAAATGGATAAGGGCTCTCCTTTTGTAGGTATTTGGACGGGAATCTTCCAATAATATCAGTGTCAGTTGAACTATGCACTCTTGGGATACAATAAATGTATAACTTTTAGAATCAATGTATCCAAAGATATGAATTTTTACTTATTTATTGACATCATTTTCGCATTTTCACTTCATCATTCGCTCACACGAAAAGCCCCACAAAAAATTGTTTCTTTCCTGAGACAATCCATATTAATTTTTGATTACGAATGATTTCAGTGAATCTATCTGTGATTTCTTGGTGATTTTTTGCTTCAGTGGATGCATTTTTTCCCCTGGGTTCAATTCATTGCAGTTTGATGCAGTTTTCAAGAAATAGTTCAAAACTTCTTCCTTTCATTGTAAAATACTTGCGAAATATTTGACGTGAAAGTTACCCCGCAACCTAAAGTTCAACTTAGTCAACAGGTTCAACACTTTTGCTTATCACCTTGAGAGTAGGATACTACCATATGTCTGATTAAGCGTACAGTTGTTTTATTGCACTCCGAGGCTTAAGGAAAACATGTTTTGTGTAATAGTTATCGCTGAAAAACTATATTTCCAAACTTGAATACTAATTTGAATTTCTCATTCATTTACGAGTACGAGTATTAAAAAATTTCGCTTTTATGTCATTAATTTGCGTGAATTTTCGTTTTTTTTTTGTAATTCCTTGAAACAAAATGCGTTAAGTTAATGCGTCTCTTTTCCGCGCTCATCTGCTTAAAAGAGACGAGTTGATATTCATTAAAGTGATTTTGATAACGCAAAAAATATACAATTTATGTTTTATGCTAAAACCGATTATGTTGCTTTTTCATCTTCTCATCATCATGTTTTTAGTTATCGTACACATGAAGCAAAAAGTGAAAGAGCATAAAGAAAGTCTTACACTTGCAGGCCAAAGAGATGGGCTGTGTTAGTGATGATGGTGCTGCTGCTGATATTTGTCAGATGAATGTCAGTCAGTCAAGAGCAACTAGTACGTCGGCGGCAATGAAAATAAACACTTTTGTTGCGTTGCCCGTCATATGAGTTGCATCCAACAGAGTAGTCCCCCCTCCCCGTATGTAGCCAATTGATGTGTGAAAGTGATTTCAGTTTCTTTACCAGTTGCTCGGACTTCGGCAGCTTTAAAGGTAACAGGTGAAATAATATTTCAACTTTTCTTCATCTGTACTTTATAATTATGTATTTATACAATTGTATTTCATGGTTACAACTTCTTTTTTGGTCAACAAGTTAATTTGTTCATTGTATTAATCTATATTTTATTTTGCAATAACATTATTTGCTTATGTGTCCTCATATGTATATGTGATTATTTTAAAGAGTTGGTGCAGAAGGTGTCATGTTTCTTTTTTGGTCAGTGGGTATTACCTAAGCCTGATGTGGGGATGAACAGTGGTTTGATAGCGTGTTAGGAAAATATTTTAATGTGGCTATTACTCTAAGAAAAAAAATTAGTCCAGAGAAACAATTTCTCTCATCTGACGTTTCATTTCACACTTTTCGTCGTAGGTTTATGCAAATCAGAGATATTCGACGCCAACTAACTTACACCAGGTGGAGTTACAAGACCTGTCGACTTAACTTTTTCGTATAGTTTTGGAATAAACTTGTGAAATTAAATGTATTTTGCACTTTTTTGTTGACTTTAATCGTTGGTATACATTTGTGTTGTATTTAGCATAACTATTTTACCACACAAATATGAAATATGGTTGTTGCTGCTTTGTTTGAGGTTTTGTATTAATGCCTCTATCTGGTATTATTGAAGCCATGCGTTGAAACATCCAACGTTTGCATGCAGCCAAACGTATGAAATTCAAATTATTGAGAGAATAAACTTCTCTATTCTAATTTGCTCTATGGGCGGAGGCAACAGATATTGAAGTTTACGTTTCAGTTGTTTTTTAAACGCATATCGTAGTTTTTTTCACTCTCAAACCCGTTACAAACAGTATTCATAAATGTTTTCAAATTGTTTTCATAACCTTCTAAACAGATCCGATAGTACTAAAGAAACTGAGCTATTATTTATAAAAAAAACTTTGTGTTGCCTGAAATTGAAGGCCGTGATGCCGATGACATTTGGTTTAAGCAAGACGATGCTACGGCATACAAAGCGCGCGAAACATAGGCTTTATTGAGACATCATTTTGACGAGCAGCTAATTTAGCATTCCGGACCTGCCTAGATCGTATGGTATCACACCTCTGGATTTTGTTCTCTGGGGTTATGTGAAGTCAAATAACTTCGAGGGTAAGCCAGCTACTATTCAAGACTTGAAAGCCAACAGTATTCGCACAATTCGCTAAATACCGGTAGCAATGCGGGAAAGAGTGATCGAAAATTGGACCTTCCGAATGGACCACCTACAGCGTAGTCGCGGTCTACATTTGGATGCAATTATCTTTAAAAAGCAATGATATCAAAAAAACTTTTTGCCGGTTAACTTCTAAAATATTACCAATAGTCCGATTTTCAATGATAATTTCTCAAAAAATCCATGACTCCTTAGCTATAAACGGGGTGTTACATAACTTAAATTGGAATCGGTGTTAGAGAACTTAATACTGGAGCAAAAGTTATTGAATTTTGACCGATGGAAGTTGATTCTGAATCACTGTTCATCGGTGGTAAACGTGAGAGTTCTATCCCCAATATTCAAAATTTTTCTGTCACCTTGCGCCGCAGTGACGGTGACACTAACGTGTAATAAATCCTTCCTAAAAGCCGTTCGGTCCCAATCATTTACTTTACCTTTACATAGAATGCGCACTGCTCACTGAATATGAGAAGCTCTCCCATGTTCATGGAGTACAAGCTGAAAAATCTGTCTTTTTGTTGTTGTTTGGATGCAAATATAAAGTGTGTTTGGAGCTCGTCGCGAATTTACTATACTTGTGTCCAAACACATTGTGTTTCCTATTTAATATTACATGTTTGAGACACAATGAATAATATGTTATTTATGTTTGTGATACAAATAGAGCTGTGTTTGTTGCACTGTCTATGCTCTCTCGAGAGCAAGAGAATAAAAGAGGGACAACGAGAGAGTCCGCCTTACAAGTTTATCTGTATTTTTGAATTATTCTCTCAGTCAGTGAATCATAAATATTCATGAATGTGCGTGTAAATTTCAGATGAAGTCAGTGTTTCTTATTTTGGCTGATGTATTGCGTTTTAGTTGCACGTATTCAGTCGTCAATGGTTCATCGGACAGAGGATATCAAAAGCGTTTGATCAGTGAAAAAAGAATAAACGATGACGGTTAAATACTTTGTGATGTTACTTTGGATTTTGTGTATGTGTTTCGTATATGTGCTACCAAAGAGACAAACGATTTTGAGGAAAGAAACTGGAGAGGGAATGTTTGCCAGTAAACATGGTGCTGTTTACATTTAAACACATGTGAGTTTGGGACTTGCAAACATATTAATGTTTGAAGTGTGTTCCAAACTTATACATGGTTCCTGTAGAATATGTTTGGTCGTTATTTTCCAGCGTGTATGAACTTGATCGATAACTTAGCATCTGACTGATGAATTTGAAAAAAATATTACGAGTACCAACAAATTTTTGTCAACATGATAGTCATGGGAACAACATCGATTGCATTCTTATTTGGTATCAAGAAGAGCGGTAAGCCGACAATGAACATCAACGATAGCTGATGTTACTGATATTGCGGATACACAATTTTCGGATAACAGTGACAGAAAAACAGTATCCAAAAAAAGAAAGATCGAAATTGAGAAAAATAAAGCGACGAAAATTAAACAGGGAAAAACATTGGAATTGCATGGATCAGGTAAGTAATGTCAATAGAGGTGCTGTGGTTCTAATTGTACAATTATTATTTCTCATGGAAATTAAGTCTTCTTTTCTTTATAGTTCATCATAAAACTGAATCCAAAACTGAAGCTGAGCCTATGGGAATGGAGAGTAATGATTTAGACGATGAATTTAAAGTTAAACAATCACAAGTACGGCGTTGTGCTACAAAGACAAACTGGGTTACACCACGGTTATGCCCGGCACTTGATAAAGTAAAGGTAAAATAATGATATTGAAAGATAAAGACTATTTTAAATTTTCATTTCTTTCAGTTTCTAATGGCTAGCTTAGATGCTTTAGATATGTCTTTTAATGATTGAGTCCTAAATCGTATTCCTCTACAGCAGTTGCGTGAAATAATCGGTACTATCAATTTGATGAAGCAAAATATGACCTTATCGACAATGTAAATATTAAACGGATACTGAGGTTCATATATGTCTTCCTCGGACACAGTTATCCTTTTCATGTATTATAATGCGAAAGACATGCAGGAAACCGAAGAACCGGGTTCATCTGCATAAGACGTCTTGAATGGTAATTCAAGCCATTTGCTTTTTTTCAAGACATTTACAGTGGCGAAATTGCGACAACCAAGTACTTCGGCAACCAAGTACAAAGCATTCCTGAATGTGAAGAACCGGGTTCATCTGCATAAGACGTCTTGCATGGTAATTCAAGACATTTGCTTTTTTTCAAGACATTTACAGTGGCGAAATTGCGACAACCAAGTACTTCGGCAACCAAGTACAAAGCATTCCTGAATGTGTGTATGTGTATGTATACAAAAGCACCACACGATATGAAGCGAAGTAAATGTTTAATATTCTCCGTTTCTGCTCTAGAGCTTAAAATGTTTTCTGCAGTGTTTTATTGAAGTGTTTGGTTGCCGCAACTGCGCGTCAGTACATATCTTTAATAAAGAAAATATCTTGAATGACCATTCAAGACGTCTTGAGCAGATGTCTAGTATAGGCTTATATTTGAATAAGTTTATTTTTTCTTCTCTTTTCTTTTATATTTAAGTAGCAAATGATCATTTAGTGGTTTACTGGGACGAAACAAATTTGCCCAATTTAGTCGGTAGACCAAATGTGCATCGTATAACAGTTCTCTCTACCCGAAAAAAACATTGCTGAAAGTGTTCATAAAACTTTAACCGAACGGGAAATTCCGAAAAAGTTGTAGCCTCGAGCTTTGATACTACTTCCACAAAATCTGGCCTTGAACGACGTGCTTGTACATTATGAAGAACTCTTGGAGCACAATCATTCAAAACATTTACTATTTTCAAGATATGTACTTTAGCGAAATTGCGATAACCAAATACTTCGATTTACTTTCAACAAAGCATTCGTGTATGTGTCTATGTGTGTGTAAATAAAAACACAACATGTTTAATATTCTCTGTTTATGCTCTAGAGCTTAAAACACATACACGAATGTTTTTTTTCCAAATCACTGAAGTATTTGGTTGCCGCAACTGCGCTTCAGTACATGTCTTGAAACAAAGCAAATATCTTAAATGACCATTCAAGATATCTTGAGCAGAAGTCTAGTATATACTTATACTTGAATAAGCTTATTGTTTCTTCTCTTTCAAATTTGCCCAATCTAGTCTGCATATCAAATGTGGATCTTTTAGCAGTTCTCTTTACCAGAAAAACAGTGCTGAAGCTGCTCATAATACTTTAATCGAATGGGAAATTCTGAAAAAGTTGTAGCCTCGAGCTTTGATACTACTTCCACAAAATCGGGGCTTGAACGAGGTGCTTGTATTATGAGGAACTCTTGGAGCTGAGGATCACATTCCTTTTTCGTACACGTGTTGAAACATTTCATGCAACATTCGAAGGCAGTTTACTGCCTAACAATTATTTTGTTTCGTTCGCAGTTCAATTTGACTGAAATTGAGCTGAATTGTATTCGAAATATTGCAATTTTTGTCGTTAAACTTGTAATTAATGCCCTGATTGAATGCCCTGATCAGGATTTGAATGATTTGCACGCCGCTTTCGAGTTTTCAAAAATCGATGAAGTTGTATCTAATACGGTATTTGGAAACCGAAACAGTAGGACTAGCATTGTTCAGTCCCGAATGTTTCGCTCCAAATCAAGCAAAAAAATGGTGAATCGTTGAAAGCGACGGCTCCTACTGTAAATATTGTCAAATACCGTATATATTCAAATTTTCAGCACCTGTTGATATGCAAAACCGAACGCATGCACACAAACATATTATGTGCTTGTGTGCGGTCGCAAACTCACAGGCATATCCAGCGGCGGAAGTCCACATATAAGGCATGCGGAATGATTCTTTTGTAATGCCTTCCTAAAATATGGCCTGCAGAATGCATGAACTTCTTCATCAGATATAACCAAAAAATTTTTGAGAAATTTATTTTCCGATTCTTTTTAACCGTAATTTAATTGGAAAATTTTATACAAATTTTGAAATTATATTATTTATTTAATATTTTTCAGGGTATTTTTAAAATGTTCAATTTGAAGTTGGGCGTGATAAAACTTTCTAATCTAGATACATACATACTTATAAATAAATATGTAGAAGTGGATAATGATTTTGTGATATAATAAATTATTTTAATTTTATTTTTATGTTTTCAATAATTGTCCGGTTCAAGATCAATAACTATTAAAATGTACTTTTTCATAGAAAAAGAAATATTAAAAAGAGAAAAATTGTGAAATTGATCATTATGGTGGATGGTTGGGAATATAGCTATTTCAATGCCCTCCCAGGCATATCATCAGCTCCCTTCTCCACAAGTATTTAGGTATATCATCACACATTATAGGGATAAACAAATCTCAAGTAAGCGGGAATTGTCTAAACTCCTACTTGTGCGAAATCATCCACAACAATACTTTGCCATAACCATCAATATTCACATTTCTTTCCTATGCATGCTTTTATTGTTTAACAAAAATAAATTAAAGTAAATGCCTTATAAGGCCTTCCTCTTTGCATGGTTTCTAAGGCCTTCTTTAGGCAATGGACAAGGAAGGCCTTGCCTTCCAAACTCACGCAATGTTAAAAAGACAGGAGGAGGTAATGTGTAGGGAAGGCCTTCCGTATTTTAAAGAAGGCCTGTTTGGTCATGATTTCAGGCCTTCCAGGTCATGACTTCCGCCGCTGGGTAGACTGATGTTTCGAATAAAACATAGTTGTTGTGTACATGTGAGTTGCCGATCGTGTGTGTGTGAAAAATACGAGAAAAATACGATTATTGTCTGCCTCGCGAGGCTATGGGCTGGTTACCCCTGGTCTAGTATAAATCATAGAGTCTCTTTGTCAATATCGAACTTCAAATTGACGTGTTCGCGTTACGCCCAGCTTTGTGGAAAGACAATGAGGAATATCAAACTGCTTCGGAATTCCTTCAAAATTTATTTGTCATTAATGATGATGCAGAGCGTGAAGTTAAATTTATGAAAGATTATAACTGCATTTTAACACGCGATGAAGAATATGGTCAGTTCGTACTGCAAGTTGCCAACTTTTATAGAAAAAAATATCCATCAGATACAAAATCATTATTGAATGAATAATCTTGAAATCTATAACGCTTTAAGCAGTTGAATTAAAACATTAGATTTATAATTATGGAATAATATAATCCTATTTGTGTAGTTTAATTCAGAAAACTTAAAAAAATAAAGATTTCAAAATAAAATCTCTTTCTTTCACCTTTAACCAATTGTTGGGTCCATTAATTAGCTCTGTTCGAGAACTCGAAAATTTGTGCAAATTTGTACAAATTTTTACTGAACTCTGTTCGTTTACTTCAAAAGTCCAGTAAATGAGAGCCAGAGAGCGAAAATTTTGACAGTTCGATGTTAGAGATTTTGCAAATTTTGGTTGGATAAATTTTAGCCAACATAAAATTGCAAGATAGAACAGCTGTTTGAAATCAGCTGTTTTATGTAAAGAAACAAAACACAAAAATAAATTAACAACGACAGAGGTAAGTACAAATTATTTTGTTTAATATTTTATTCAATATATTTGTGAAATTTAGAAACAAAATGGAAAACAATAATGTGCAGTGGCATTCAGGAAATTCTGGTGAACCGACGACGTCATTATTGGACAACTGTGGCAGTAGCAAAGGTATGGAAATACACGCCAGAATGTATGTATGTGGCAAAGGATAAAATTTCTTTCAATTCTATTGGAACTTGTGGTACCTTCCAAAAATGTATTTGTTGGAAGAATTTGGAATCCTGGCGAACACTGTATATCCAGTTCTCGTTTACTCATTTTTTTTAATAAAAATGTCTTCCAAAAAAAAAAATTACAGCTTTTGTTTAATGAAATGCAAACAGAAAAATCAGCTGTTTCCTTGCACACATAAACATCAGCTGTTTCATTGCAAATTATTACTGGAAATCTTCGCGTACTTTATTTGCAAATTTTCATAAAGAGAGTAAAATTGTTGTTTCGCTCTCAAAAGTAGATTCTTGCAAATTTTTACTGGGAAAGTACTCGAACAGAGCTATTATTGTCAGATCAGTACAGGGTGTTTTTATGTTCCTGGCCAATATTTTTTTAAGCTTTCCATTCCCCTCCCGTCAGCGCATACGAAGCATAAAAAACACCCCGTATTTGTAGGTAACAAATAAACCCGGCGTTCATTGATATCACCATTTTGTAAAACTTCCTAACAAATCGCAGCCACGTGTTGATGTTATTCTTGGTTTTGTTTACATTTCATTCCTACACAAGTGCTAAATTTAGTAGCAAATGATGTTGGTAGAAAAACAGCATTGTATGAGTATATTTCAGTGTATTCCAGCGGAATCTCGAAAGTATAAATTCATGAGAAGAAAAAAATTATGACACGAGGAATTTATTCAATAACTAGAAATGTCATAACATGTCTCTCAAAGATTGATTATGCCAATAATATTTTTCAAAATATAAGGTTTCAAACCACTGTGTGTAAAATATTGTAATTTTTTTTAATATATTTTTTTATTACTTTTAATTTAAATATCATAAATTAACCTCCAAGCACAGGAAATATGCAATGTACATTCAGTTTTAACTATTCATATGATGGTGATGGCATACACGTTTGGAATTTTAATTGTATTTTTTTTTTAAATTAACATTTTGCAAACGTTTTTTTCAACTGATTGCCAATTTCGCATTCTGTTCATATTTGGCAAAATTTTGGCTGGATATCATAAAATGTGCTTAAAAATAGAATTGTTATGCATTTGAAATAGAAATGGTAGATAATTGTTTGGTATGAGCCAAATGGTTGGGTTGATACTTCACATATATGACAAGAGTTAAATTGAAGATTGGACCGACACTGTATTTGAGTTAATTGACTTGTATGTGGGATTTATGAGCGGTGTTTTTTTTCTGTGTTTTTGCAATTAATCTGTTATGTGATGTCATTTCAAAATTGTTTGTGGTTGTTAAATTAAATATTCGTAGTTATTGGGGAAAGTCATAACTTTTTGAATGCAGAACAAATTTATTGGAAATCTCTAAAATACTATAGGTTAAATTGTAAATTAAGTATTAGCATCTGAACTATATTTCAGGTATATTTTTACCCATAAAGAGCTGTAAGACATATGTGCAAAATTTGGTTCCAAAAGCAGAATTCAGGTATCTAAGTATTTCCTATGAAATATTTTTAAAAAGTACAAAATGACACATCGTCCTTTATTACATTTCGTTGTCCAAAAACTGTTTGGGGAAATGTACAAATTGTGTACTCAAAACTAATCAAACTGCACAAAAAAAAAATTTAAGTATTCCAATCAGGATAATAAATCCTTAGAAAATTTAAAAAAAAACTTATATTTTTGAGTACGTTAGTTCGATCCCTGCTCAGACCACCAAATATATTTTCCGACGGCCACCTTGTTTAGTGATGGCGACACTATCGAGTATTTAGCCATGAAAAAGCTTCTCAAAAATACGGTTAAGAAACGGTGTAAAACTGCCCCTTTCAGTGAGTGTAAAAGAATAACCTGCACAGCCTACTGGTTGTGAGAAGATTTCCCCAATCCCTTCGTGGGATTTTATGAGAAACCATTTTTTTTAACTGCAAAATTATAAAAATATTTTAAACTGAAAAATTTGACATTAAAGCATCGTAGGAAGAAATGATCAATGCTGCCAACTCTCATGCAATTTTTCATAAAAGAGATTTCTGGTGTAAAAAACGTAAGAACAAAGAAACAACCATTCGTTTTTCAATTAGATAAAATGTATCAGACCTTGAAAGCTTGTAGTATGAACTTCTCACACATTAACATTCAAAACTATTGAAAATATGGGGCCTAATTATGTATGACGATAATATTTGAAACTTTATCGTTATGCCAATAATGCTGGCTCATAGAACTTTTAAAATAAAGATGTTCATAAAACTTCACTACCGACAAAACGATAATGAATTCCATATCATTCCTTAGATAATTAAGCCCCAAGTCATTACGAAAACTTTGAAACATATAGTCGTCCACACTGATATGTTGCTGGCACATTTAGAAGCGAAACAAATTGATGTTGCTCAATATTTTTCACGAGTAATATCAGAGAACTCGGCTTTACTGCAAACACTGTCTGCTACTTTCCAGCAGGCATTTTGTCAGCTCTTACAGCAAATGTTCTGTTAAAATAAGAATTGGCGTTTGTTCATGAAATTGAGTCTTCACTGTTTTGTTTGCACTTTTATGGTAAAGAAATTGTCATGAAGTTGTAACACCCTTCCTTGTTGAAAAAAGCCGGTATTTAAATAATTGGAATTTCAAATTATAAGTATTTCGTGCATTTAAAAATACTAACAATTACGAAATTACACCTAAATATATCGCATCACTTCGCACCATGTCAAAATATGACATACATATTTGACAAAAAACAAGCGCAAAAATAATCGCTATAATAAATATATGACTGAATCTCCAATACACAACATCAACTAAAGAAAGTGTCACAATTTTACAAATTTGCAAGGCGTGTGTATGGTCAATGTGATGCCGTACATTTCACTTGGCATTCCCAATATATTAAAAAAAGTTTACAAAAAAACAAAAATCGCCACAACAATAATAACAACAACAAATATCGCCAAACAAAAATCGCCAAAACAAAAATCGGCACAACAAAAATCGACACAACAAAAATCGGCAAAACAAAAATTGCCAAAACAAAAATCGCCGAAATAAAAAGACTTGGATAAAGTAAAGAACTATATACATATGTTGTCAACAAATTTCACAAAAAAAAAAACAAAATTCGAAACAATAACTATAATTGGTTCCATAAATCAAACACGGAGAGTTCAATGACCAAAATTTCCAAATTTTCGACCTGCAATAAAGGTTATAAACACACGCTGAAAAATTTGCCTCCTTTTAATGTTTGAATGCAAATATAAAGTGTGTTTGGCGCTTGTCGCAAATATAATATACTTGTGTCCAAACACATTGTGTTTGCTATTCAATATTACATGTTTGAGACACAATGATTAATATGTTATTATATATGTGTTTGCGAACCAAAAATATTTGTGTTTGTGTTCGAGAGCAAGAGAATAAAAGAGGGACAACAAGAGAGTCTATCTTGCAAGTGTGTATCTGTATATTTTGTGTATCTGTATTGATTTAGAAATATTCCTGAATGTTCGTGTAAATTGCAGATGAAGTGTATCTTATTTTACCTGATGTATTGCGTTTTAGTTTCACTTATTCAGTCGTGAATGGTTCATCGGACAGAGGATATCAAAAGCGCTTGATCAGTGAAAAAAGAATAAACGAAGGCTTGGACGGTTAAATGGGTTGTTTGCTACCAAAGTGAGAAAAGATTTTGAGGAAAGGGCAACAACGTGAAGCCCTTTGTCTGTCCGAGCCTTTACTGCGAAAATCGGAACGGTGGACCAGTTTTGAATTAAGTGTAATAAAAAAAAACACAAGTAATTAATACACGCTTGTCTTGCATGAACTAGATTTATATATAAGTACATTGTTTGTGTACCAACGCATAGTGATAACCAATGCATAGCTGAAACCTTCTCAAAACGAAAACGTGAGAGACAGCAAAGAAAGGAGAAGCAAAAGAGCAGCAGATTCTCATTTCATGGAGAAAAACAAATAATGTATTCAATGCAAGTAAATGTAAAAAGGTCCGTTTTAAATCTTTTAATTGTCTGTATTAATTATTTATAAATGTGGATTTATATTGATAAAATTAATTATAATAAATAATACATATATATTGAAATCGAAGAATAATTCATTTCTAAATATTATTATGTTTGGGAGGAAATACGCCTACGTTTCCACGTAAGTACATGCAGGTTTAGGGGGAAATACGCGAAAGCTTCCACGTAAGTATATGGATTTTTGGGATGAAGAACGCTTATGTTTCCACGTCAAACATATATTGCCAGTAAACATAATACTGTTAAATGTTTGCTTCCCTTTTTCAGCAGGTAATGTCTGCTATTTCAGCAGAATTGTTTGCTATTCTTAATAAAATTTTTTTTAGTGTAGTAAATATATTTTTGTTAAATTTCATAATTCCAAAGGAACTTGTTCTGTAAGTCATGCCACATCATTCATAATATTTGCAAAGTTTCATTGTAAATTCAATAAAAAAAAGAAACAACTTCATTATCGTTCACTATCTGCTTGTCAAGTTGGTAATCACTCGTTCGTTTGAGGTGTGAAATCACCATCCATATCTTACTATGATCATCCTCACCTCATGTACGAGCCATCTTGGTACATGTTACGTTAATGATCCAGTCATATGAATATACTTACAAAATATGATGAATAACTAATTTTACAATCTTAGTAATTCAATAAGAATGCAATGGAAAATTCTAAATCGCAATACAATGCCATTTTTTATCGTGACTTTGAAAATTCTAAAGATGAGTAGATATTTTTAACTATTTTATGTTAAAACAGTGTTGATTTAAACACAAGTAACTCAGACTTGAACTACTCTTAAGCGGGGGTTTTAATTGCTACTCAAGACTTGATTACAAATAAACCTTGGATAACAAGAATAACTGAGAAATCTGACGGAATGAGGTGGATCAAAATTACTTGAAATATTTTTGCTGTAATAAGTATATTTACACACATCCCAGCAAAAAATATTTAAAATTTTGAAGCAGTACATGTCTCTAAAATCTCTACTCTGGAGTAAGTCGAAATGTAGAGATTTTTGGAATATTATACTGCAGTGCTTCTGAGAAATATTAAAGAAGCAGAGCAATGCATAACAATTTATTAAAAACTGTTAGCAATATTACGATCTTAGACAAAAAACATTTCTTCCGCTATCACTAAATCACTTCTTAGAAGCATGTATTAAGAGCTTCTAAATGGGAATTTTATGCGAAAACAAACAAGCGCTTGTGTTGATAACATTGGCTAGTGCTTCCCAGCATTTTGGTGCTTCCAATACTGTTTTTGACAATCAAATCGCAAATTTCTTCAAGAATACACTGTACACTGAAAAAAATGTGTCAGCACAACAAATTAATGATCATGTTTTTCAAATATTATCATCGTCATTGAATTGCATATGTTTTACATCATTTTGATGAATATTTTCAGGACTCATATTTTAAACCGCCGTGATAATTCTGTTTTAGAATTTTCTGAACAATTTGCTCTTTAGCCGTCTATTTCTTTCGAGTTCGTATTTATTCAACCATGTGTAACCCATACACATCGCCATGTGGGGAATGAGTAACGATGGTTTATCCATTACCCATGGGGAATGGGGGAAATTCTGGGCAGTTACCCATTACACATGGGCGAAGGGTAACTTACATGGCTAGTTAACCCACGACGATGGGGATTTTACATCATGATAACCCATTGCGATTACCCATTACACATGGAGAATGTGTAAGCGACCTTTACACATTACCAACGGCTATGAGTATTGGGGCCAAAAATATGAATAAATTAAACAAATTTTATATCTGGGAATGCTGGGTCCAATCCAAAAAAAGAAACACTTTTGGTTGTCGTTAAGGGATTTGGAATAAAGTGGTCCCGTATTCGGTTCTTGCGAACTTTACCTAAGAAATTCTGTCATTTATCTCTAAACGGAGATTTTTTTTAAATTGAATTGTATTGAATTGAATTGAATTAAATTAAATTGAATTTAATTATTTTGAATTGAATTGAATTGAATTGAATTGAATTGAATTGAATTAAATTGAATTGTATTGAATTGAACTGAGTTGAATTGAATTGAATTGAAGGGAAGTGAAGTGATGTGAATTGAATTGAATTGAATTGAACTGAATTGAATTGAAGTAATATTATTTTGAATTGAGTGAATTTAATTGTATTGAGCTGAGTCGAATTGAATTGATTTGAATTGAATTGAATTGAATTAAATTGAATTAAATTAAATTGAATTGAATTATTTTAAATTGAATTAAATTGAGTTGAATTGAACTGAGTTGAATTGAATTGAATTGAATTAAATTGAACTGAATTGAGTTCAATTGAACTGAATTGAATTAATTTGAATTGAGTTAAATTGAATTGAGTGAATTGAATTGTATTGAGCTGAGATGAATTGAATTTAATTAGTTTGAATTGAATTAAATTGAATTGAATTGAATCAAATTGAATTGTAGTGAATTGAATTGAATTGAATTGTAGTGAATTGAACTGAGTTGAATTGAATTGAAGGGCAGTGAAGCGATGTGAATTGAATTCAACTGAATTGAATTAAATTGAACTGAACTGAATTGAATTGGATTAATTTGAATTGAGTTAAATTGAATTGAATTGAATTGTATTGAGTTGAGTTGAACTGAATTGAATTTAATTAGTTTGAATTGATTAATTCGAATTGAATTGAATTAAATTGAATTGTAGTGAACTGAATTGAATTGAAGTGAATTGAATTGAGTTGGATTATATTGAATTGAATTATATTGAATTGAATTGAATTGAATGGAATTAAATTGAATTGAGTGAATTGAATTGAATTGTATTGAGTTGAGTTGAATTGAATTGTATTTAATTACTTTAATTAATTTGTATTGAATTGAATTAAATTGATTTTTAGTGAATTGAAGTGAATTGAATTGAGCTGGATTAAATTAAATTGATAATATTTTTGATAAGGAGATAAAAAGAAATGAAGTGAATGAACTAGTTTAGACTATGTTAGATTAAATTGGATTTAATTTAATTGAATTTAAATAATTTTAATTGAATTAATTTGAATAGAATTGAATTGAGTTGCATTGGATTGAATTGAATTGCATGGAATTGATTTGAATTGTATTGGATTGAATTGAATTTAATTGAGTTGAATGGAATTGAATTGAATTGACTTGAATTGAATTCAATTGAACTGAACTGAATTAATTTGAACTGAATTAAATTGAATTCGGGTGAATTGAATACTCATATTAGCCTTTTAATCTCAATATTTCATAGCTGAATTTAAATTTGACAATCACGTTTAATTTTGAAATTAACATGTAAATCATATTCCTATTTGGAATGCGTGTTTAATATAGAATTTAAAACTTTAAGTCAAATTCACAAATTTGAAAATCAGGAAAGCGTAAAAATAAACAATTAATTCATATACTAATAAATGTACGTAATTCATGTGAAAGTTAAAAATAATTTCGAAACTAAAAAAAATCCTTTAAAATTATATGTAGAACTTTTTCACGCTATAAAATTATATTTATAAATAGATGTGCTTCTTAATTGAAAAAACTCATTAATATTTGAAAATAATGTTACTTTTTGTTTATTTTTTAAAATTTCTAAGGACATTTAACAGAAATTGAGTAAAACCCGATTAAGCGATGTTAAATAACCGGGTTTTGGTTTATTCGAAAATTACGGTTTTTTAAACACCGGCACAGGGTTAATTGTAAACATACCGGTTAACCGGTTTCGCCACCTTTTTTTTTGCTTCAATTCAATGAAATGCAATTTATATCAATTGAATTTGAAAAATTATCAAGTTGATGTCAAGTTTTCATTTAAATCTCGCATAACTTTCATAAAATTAATTAAATAACTTCAGAAATATGAGCAAGCAGGTCCATTTTACTAATGTACAGTTTACTTCAACTCAGTGAATAACATGTATTAAATTTACGCCAAGTTTGCATCAAACTGATGCCTCATTTACATTAAATCATTGAGTGAATGTGAAGAACAATTGATGTAATGTTTTTCAATTGTCCAATGGAATGTGTCATAGGTTGGAAATTTATGAAATTTTATATAATTAGAATGTAAGAATTCATCATTCGCATGTAAGTTTTTCTAGACTTCAATCGGAAGTTGGGTGGGAAAAATATTTTTAAGTTATTTTCCAGCTTGTGGAATTTATGTTCCATACTTGTTGCAATTTGTTTAGCTCGAAGAATATGAAAAACTATTTCCATTTTCAAGTCAATATTTACTTCCAACTGTCATTTTGTAATGAATCAGCTGTTTCTAGAAACACATTTCATTACGTTACATTTATCATTGAAATTACATAAATATTTGTAAACATTTAATATAATTGACTGAAAATGTTAATAACAAATAAACCCCATCTAGGGGAATCCAATTGTACTATTGTTGTGCTCATTAAGCAGCAAAAGCAAAGCAGACAAAGACACAAAAATATTGCTGACAACAGATATTTAAACTATAAGTGACCCTAAAACCAGCTTTAGCGGGTTTATATGGATTTTGGTAACACTTTTCTTGGCAACGTCACTCGAGCGTTTTACATGCATGCGCCGCCACATAAAGTACACAGACAGACAGTTTTCAGTTTTTATATACAGAAATTAAATTAAAAATAGCAACTAAAAATATGGCGTTAAACAATAACAACCATAACAAAATGTTTATATATAGATCGGTGTACATACTCGTACATATGTACTAGTTCATAGATTTTTAAGCAGTTGTATCTTTAGTTGAATTTGACCTTGACAATATATTTTATTTTATGTAATTACCATAATTAAACGACCTTAATTTTGTGTCTGTCTGTACGTACAAGTACAATGGAATTGATGCATGGGGGTTTAACATGACCTACAACACCGAATCGGTGGGTTGTCACATGAGATGTCATTTGTGTTGTTTCGCAATAATTGGTTGTCTTTCTTTAAATTGAAATTCTTAAACAAGTTTCTTTTGGAGCAATATTAAGGTTTTGATTGAGACATTTATATTATAGTTATAACCAGACGAGAAGCTGTAAAATATTTGGTCAAACATTCATATCACAAATGCAAACACAAAAATGTCTTCTAAGAGCCATAGTTCATGTGGGAATAAACACCACTTTAGTATTCCTCCACCCTCTAGATATGTACCTGAAGTTTAGGCACGCGTAGTAAAATTTTACATAGATGATCAATATATCGGCCACAGCCTGAAGTTCAGCTGGTGATACCATGTCGGGCCCGGGAGACTTAAAGGGTTTGAAATTGCCGAGGGCCCATTTAAGCTTGGATTTAGTAGCAATTTCAGTGGCAACTACTTGCAGCGGTCTCCTCGTTCGGCGAGGTTGAACGAAGTACGACTGTAAGGTGTCCACAGCCCAGTAGAATACTTCAGGTAACGTACACGATGAAAAATAACGGTCTCTCTAACATATTTTCCCAAAAATAATCTGCAGGAATCATGTATATGTTTGGAACACACTTCAAACATTAATATGTTTGCAAGTACCAAACTCACTTGTATTTAAATGTAAACAGTATCAAATTTACTGGCAAACATTTATGTTTTACGTGGAAACATATGCGTTCTCCATCCCAAACATCCATATACTTAAGTGGAATCATTCGCGTGTTTCCCCCCAAACCTGTATATACTTATGTGGAAACGTATGCGTATTTCCTCCCAAACATAATAATATTTAAAAACTAATTATTCATTGATTTCAATATATATGTCTGTATTATTTATTATAATTAATTTTATCAATATAAATCCACATTTATAAATAATTAATACAAAAAATTAAAATATTTAAAACGGCATTTTTTACAGTTAGGTGCATTAAATGCATTATTTGTTTTTTTCGTGAAATGAGAATCTGCTGCTCTTTTGCTTCTTCTTTTTTTGTTGTCCCTCACGCTTTTGTTTTCGGAAGGTTTCAGCTATGCGTTGGTTATCACTGTGCGTTGGTACACAAATAATATATTTATATACAAATCTAGTTCATGCAAGCCAAGCGTTTATTTCACAAATGGTCCGCAGTTCCGATTTTCTGAGTAAAGGTTCGCACAGAGAATGGGCTTCACGTTTTCTTTCTTTCCTCTGAAAATCTGCCTTTCTTTGCTGTTTGGATGCAAATATAACGGGTGTTTAAAGGTTGTCGTAAATATAGTATACTTGCGTTCAAACACATTGTGTTTGATATTCAATATTACATGTTGGAGACGCAATGATTAATAGGTTATAATATATGTTTTTGTGACCCAAATGTGGCTTTGATTTTCAATTCATGAACACAATGCTTGCAAACATATGCATGGTTCCTGCAATATGTTGCTGGACCCGGGTTTTTCAGTGTGTAGCGGCTTGTTGAGAGCTCTCCTGACCAAGGTACGGAAAAACTCGACTCGCGATCCGAATCTTCAATAACTCCCTCAATTTAAAACTCGAAATCTGATTTAAATGGGTTTTAACTAGTAAAAACGATAATAGAGGTGACCGTCGCCGATTGAAATATAAGATGGTTAGATCAGGGATCGAACCTACGTTTCCATATGCAAGAGACGCGCACACAACCATTGCACCCCTGACGGCCGCTTTACGCATTATATTTTTATATACCTCTTCAATTTATTGCTCTACAGTTTCGACGGTCGTGGTCTAGTACGTCATCTTGGTTAAGACCAGGCTAGACATTTGCCACGATACCAATGGCTTCTTTATACAGTTCATAAGATCGTTTACTTTCAAACACAATGAGCTTAGTTCGAACCTGGTGCCAGCCTGTGCCATACCAGATGGAAGGTGATACTGCAGAATCTCTTCATAGGGAAGCCAAAACATCCAACCATCTATTTCGGAAAATGAATCCATCTACTTATACATGTTCATTGTCGATGACCGAAATAGGGAGGCGGTTTACAGTTTGCTTGGGTCTTTTAGACTACGGCAGATCGTAAGGGTTTTCCTGAGTTCATCGAGGCAAAGTCTTCGGGGCTTCGTGGACCGATCAATATCCTTGCTTAGTTAATAGACGCATTTCGCCGCTGTGAGTTCGGTCCAACCTTTTTAGAACTCTGGAGGGTAAATGTCGACCATTTCGTCATACACGCGATTGCTTTATTCCGAGACTATAGAGCGGTAATTTAAAACCTTTACTAATCTATTCGGTTTCTTGTAGTTTTTTAAATCGTTGTCCGTTAGAATACAGTTGACTTTATCTTTTGCTGCGGTGTTGTTTATATTGTTTTTATTTTAGAATAGTTATTTTTCGGTTCCACGAGTGTAGGTGATTTGATGTTGATCTCATCATAATACCCCTTAGTAGTACGTCAAGATCATACGGCCTGTTATGTACTGAGGCGTACAGGTAACATTGAGGCACCGCTGAAATAGAGTCAATTTCCCCCAACGATGGCCGTCGGAGGTGCATTTGTTAGTGTGCGCGGCTCTTGTATATGATAACATGGGTTCGATCCCTGCTCTGACTACCTCACATCTTTTTCGATGACGGCCACCTCGCTTATTGATGGCGATACTATCAAGTACTTAGCCATCATAAAGCTTCGCAAAATGCCGTTCCGAACCGGTGTAAAACTGTAGGTTCCAATCAGTGAATGTAAAACTAAAAAGCGCACAGCTCACTGACTTTGAGAAGTTCACCTCAATCTCTTCTTGGAATGTAATGGGAAACAATTGTTCTCCCCCCAACAGAAAATTATCCGTAAGCACGGTACGTACGTGTGACACCCCGGATTGGGTGGTTTATGTTTGAGTAGAATCACTACTATGATAAGCAGCCGCACTAACTTAGAGAACAGACACCGACCAGATAACCGCGCACTGTGGGAAAATACTTCTGAATTTGACCGGGGAACCATGACGGAATCACTCTCACACGTCCTGGAATTATACCTTCTGGGAAGATATTTAATAAATGACGGCATCCTTCGCCTTGTCGTAGAATCTTTTTCCGACATTTGTACCCTTTAATTGTACGCTCTCTTTGTCACAGTATCGGAATATTGTTTGAAAGGGATATCATATTTAACTTCGAAGCCATCCATGTATTAATATGGGTCTATGTGTATTATTTCTTGATATCCTGTTACCACAGTGTACTGTAGGGTATACATATACATTTAACTACCAATCAAAAAGGTGTACTAATTCTTTAATAGATTCCAGAAAGCATGTGTAAACCTTTGACCAACCATATGCAAGTATAGGGCAAACGTGTAGAGCAAATGTGTCTACATGTGATTTATAGAAGAGGGTTAGAGCAATAGAATTACTGGGTGGTAATTCGGTGGTGCAATGGTTAGTGTGTCCGTCTTTTGTACATGATATAATCGCAATTTGCAGCATCCGTAAATACTCCTTATTATGACTTAAAAGTATTATGGTAGACATATGTTTGGACTATGTGCACCAAGATAATTGAAACAGTTAAATACTTTATTTCAATATTTCCGAATAATGATAAGGTTTTCCATTTTCAAAATATAACATCAATTTCTTATTTCGTTCCACCCCTGGGCATTCAATACAAATTTGTAATACTGTGCTGATCAAACGATTAAAATTATGACTAATATATAAATTATAATACAAATTAAAAAAAAAAACATATATTAACTTTTTTCTATATGTGAAACAAAGAAATCTGAAACGGATATAATTCCGTCACAAAAGAAACACGTAGAAATTGTGACTAAGAACAATGAGTATAAAATGATTCTACTAACGTGAAAGAGAATAATACGAGTAGTGGACAATCAAGACAACTGCGTCTATAACAGCAAAATACTTGTACACAAGACAAAACGGCAAAGAAACAAGTTAAGAGAACAAAACTAGTTGGCAAATACCGCACGGAATGGACAAACATACAATCAGGCATATGAAAGTGCCAATACGAATGTGGTAGTAACGTCACACACACTGAGCTACGCCATCATTATAAACATAAAACAAAGAATGTAGATACAACAACACAAAATAAACAAACAATCTACCACTGTACCAACAATTGTAAACCAACAGGAACTCTGTGTTTGTATCTTCTAGGCAAGAGCATTCGTAGTGTCTTAAGCCAATGTTACACTGTCATATCAAATGGAACGATTTGCGGAGTGAAAAAAATAGGGATAACAAGTGAAATAAAGCAAACTGTAATGAAGTGTTAGAGTAAAATTACAAAGTGAAACACATAAAATGCAAACTCCTCCTCGTGTGAAATTTCTCGAAGTAGTTATCGAAACTAACAAAACTCTATTTGGGTTTCGCTGGTTTAGCTGCGGTTCCGATTTTATGGCCTCATGTGTATTTCGGCTAAAACGAAATTTTTCTGAAGAACATCCAATTTTTCTCACGGCAATATCTGGGAAACTAATTGGAATTTTGTTTTCATGCATTCGGCACAATTGTAGCTATAGACTAGGAGAAAAAAGTGTAAAATAAAATAACCCTAAAAAAACTGCATCTAGTGCCTCAAAAAAATTTAGTTTTGTCTACATTTTGTCTAAAATTTTGTCTAAAATTTTTTGGCATTTTTGCAATTTTAAGGCACTAGATTCAGTTTTTTGGAGTTAGATTGTTTTACACTCTCTTTCTCCTAGTCAAAAGGTACAGTTGTGATGAAGACAGGAAAACAAAATTCCAATTGGTTTTCGAGATATGGGCGTTAGACAAATTGCATGAATATATTGCAAAATATACTTGAGACCATAAAATCCGAACAGCAGCTAAACTAGCAAAACCCAAATAGGGTTTTGTTATTATCGATAAGTACTTTGAGAAATTTGGTTTCGATCGAGTTTGCACTCGATGACTTTAAAAATGTTGCATAGTGTTGTTTATAGAAATTGCAATTAAATCACAAATTTATTAAAATAAAAATTTTTCTCATTCTACATGGGTTGCCAAGTTTGTATTACACTGTGCTCCAACTTTTCCAGTGACTTTTCTTAGATTCCGGTCCAAGAAAAACAGCTGTTGCAAACTCTATGGTTATTACTCTATGGTCGCAACCATATAATTATGACAATCACCTTACTGATTGTCAAAATGAGAAATATTAGATAGTATCAAAGTTACGTTTTGCTTTGATTATTTGAAACCTACTGTGAGCCTCTGTAGTAACGAGTATCAGTAAGATTACACGTATTAAATTTAGTGTCTTTTCTTTTGTGCAAGTGGCAACTCTGAAATTTGGCAGCTGTCACATATGTTTATTCCGATTATTAAAAAGGGAGCGCTTTACAAAAGAACAAAGCGTTATAATTGTGAAAACTTTTTACAAAAATTCATTCAATGTATAGGAGGAGCAAAGTGAAGTCAATTCCAATTTTTCAAAAAAAAAACTCGTCTTCTCTGATGAAGCGCATTTGCATCCGAATGGCTTCGTGAATGCACAAAATTGTCGAATTTGGGGCTCAGAAAATGCTCATGCAATCCATGACAATCAAATGCACCCACAACGAGCAACTGTCTGGTGCGGATTTTGGTGAGGCGGCGTGATTGCGCCTAACTTTTTTGAAGATGAGGCCGAAATTGCAGTGACTGTGAACGGCATTCGTTACAGTAACATGATAATGAAGTTCCTTAACTGGACGGCATGGATCTGAACAACATATGGTTTCAGCCATACGGCGTCAACTGCCACACCGCGCATTAAACAATCTATTTATTGCAGCAACGATTTCCAGAACAAATTCTGTCAAGAAATTCTGATGTTAACTGGCCACCAAAATTATGTGATTTAACACCGAGCGATTTCTTTCTTTGGGGTTTGTGAAATCTCGGGTTTAGGCGAATAAACCAGAAACAATTCCTGAGCTCATATCCGAGATCCAACGCGTCATAGGTGAGATACAGCCACATCTCTGTGAAAAAGTTATGGAAAATTTCATGAAAAGAGTAATGGCCTGCCATCAGAGCCGTGGGTGCCATTTGACGAATATTTCATTCCATACTTAACCGAAATATGTCTTCTTTACAATCCAATAGAAAAATCACAACTATCTCAAAAAATACGTGTTTTTATTTTAAAATGAAAAGGTGTATTCCTGCTGAGACACCCTTTATAATTAATGCGTCTGCAAGTTTTTTTTTTATAAAGTTTTGTTAAAATTACTTAAATTTTATTAATTTATTTCTAATTTTACATAATACCATTTGGTTGTTCCTCTTTGTTGTTTTGGTATTTGGCCCAAAGCATACGTTTTCTCCAAGAAAAATGTAAGGGTTGCCATAATCGGTAACAATATCACGAGTAACATTAACATAACATTAAAATGCAAAGTTAACATCTGATTAACTTTCAAATACGATTAAGTAATCCCATAGTTAACTACCCACTTAAAAGTTGGCCATTTGGAAATAGAAATGCAATAGTAAAGAAAAAGCAAATTGCGAACCAATATGAAGCATGTGAAAGAGGCAACTACAATGAAATTTGTATTCCCGTTTTCTTTGTTTTTGTTTGTGTCGTTCCAAAATGCAACCCTGACGGCGTCATTCTTTGAAGAATATGACAAAATTATACAAAGGGACAATCGCTGATGAAGATCTATGGCTTGATCTGAAATAGCTATACGGCTTGCCAGCAATCATGAGGATGCAGTTGTAAAACATCTTCTTTTTAAAAAAACTACATCTCTATTTATAGAGGTATAAAAGTAAAATTATATAAATCTAATGTGTCAACATTTAAACAACAAAACATTCTTCTCACATTTAAACTATACGACTCGCTCTTCCCAAATAAAAACCTTACCATACTCAACGATGTTTCCAATAGTGTAACATTTCCTTTACTCAACACTTCTACCGCAAAGAATTGAGTTCAATCTGGACCCTTAAGAAAATAGAAATGGTTGCATGGAAATGAATAGTAAAGAGGAAAGAGAATAACAAATAATGTTTACACAGAATGAAGATAGAATGGAGGAAGGGTAAGAATAATAAAGCCTAAATGGTTGCTAACATTGAAGGCAACAACATTCAAGTGGTAAGAAGTTAGAGAAAGAATATTCTTACTTATCATCACGAAAATAAATGAAGATCTTTGACCCAAACAAAAAAAAAACATAAGAACACGAAAAGAAACAGTGAAGGTAAAACTGGCGAACGTGATAGAAATAAGACGAGTGGCTAACTGAACGATCTACCAATACTCAAAAATAGGACCCAAATTTGTGCAATATATTCAAGTGCTCTGATTGAGGGTTGTATAATATATAAAGATGAACATTTTTGGGAAAAATCGTTTCTAAATCAATTTCTGTTCAATATATTAAATCATTATTATAAGCGTGTTTTTTTATTTCCCATTAAACTGTGGGGAGCTGCTTAAACTAGGATGCCTCCCATACAAACTGGTCGAAATATTAGTTTAGCAGGGAATAAAAAAAACAGTCCTTATGCAACAACAGTCCAACAGCAACTTCGTTAAAATTAAACATGTTAAACTATGACATGTATTTACCATAGAGTAAATATTCGTAGAGGTACCACTTCTCTCAGCAAATTTATGACATTAGGCTTGGTTGCATATGAACGTTGAATGTTGAAAAATATTGCTTTAATAATAGCAGATATAGTCATTAATTCAAAAAACCAACAATAATGCTTTCGAGTTTGTGTGTTAAAATTGTTGTGTTAAATCAGGGGGTTTATATGGCACAGCTGATCGAAAAGGTTCTAGGAAAATAATGTAGAATGAGATATCCACGAAGACATAGCGATTATAGACCATGCAGCAAACTAAATTTAAACAGTGTCTGAATGATATGTTTATGTTGTTTGCATCGAACGAAAATACACATTCCCTTTTATTTCTGTCCGTATTATGTCCAACCAAAGAGTAAATTACAAAAGCAACTCGAACTCGATGAAATGGCCTACTACCTCGTGATCATCAAGAGAACGTGAAAAGAGGGATAGCGACTCTTGTCTATTTATCTAGAATTAAATACAACACAACCAAACAATAAAAGATAAACACAAAGAGATAACATAAAAGTGAAAGATACGTTTAAAATTAACAGTTCTCCACAAAAAGAACATGACAAATTTAAGTCAGGAGTTCTTGTAACTCCACCTGGTGTAAGTCAATTTTCACAGAATACCTCTCTATCCCACCGACATCACCACGAAGAATGTGCGGATGTTATCTCTAGGTATATTTTCTCTATGGTATAAACAGTCGTGGTCAATATAATTTTAGTCCTACTATTAAATACCATGTTGGACTTTCAGTGTTAAAAAAACTATTCTCGGAGAGAGAAAGGAAAATAAACTCTCTTCCATTTAATTTAAATTGGATTTTCGATTTACACTATCAGTTTTGGAACGAAAATGAAACGGAAGAATGTTATTTTCATAACCAGAACATCAAGAGATTTCGATTCTTCAATATCTTTGCCACCCATAGAATAGGATAACGTTGACGAGTTGTTCGAAACTACACACTGAAGAAAGGCCTCTGTAAGATATTCTCTCTAAAACATTCTGCAAGAACCATATATATGTTTGGAACACATTCCAAATATTCATATATTTGCAAGTAATAAACCCACAAATATTTAAATACAATAATTTGCATGTGTACTTGCAAACATTCATACTTTTGCGTGGAACCATATGCGTGTTTCATTCCAAACATCCATATACTTACGTCGAAGCATTCGCGTGTTTCCTCCCAAGCGAACGATTGCCGACTGAGGGCATACAAGTAAAACGCAACAGATCAGTCAACATAATAAATATTAAATGCATTTACCCACGCATTCAGGAACATTTATGAATCGCTGACCGAAAGAAGAATGCTAAAATAAAGTTATACACTTGCTATAATATTAATTTAGGCTGAGAATAATCTATCTATGCCCGTGTTTTATTATTTTGCTCTCGACAGACCATAGCGACAAAAAATCTAAAGTAAACAGTGCACCAAACACAGCTTTATGTGTATCACAAACAAAGCTGTGTTTGGGTCAGAGACACATATATTATAAAATATTAATCATTGTGTAATATTGAATAGCAAATACAATGTGTTTGGACACAAATATTCTATATTTGCGACAAGCTTGAAACACACGTTACATTTGCATCCAAACCGGAAAAAATACAGATTTTTCAGAGTGTATGCAACACTGTGTCATACGTGTATTAAACTCGACTCGATTTGCTTGACTTCACACAGAATACAAAGCCTCGTCACGGTTCAGTAAGTCGTTTATCTCCTGTTTTTTTTTGTGAATCTCGCATTGACTATACCGACGATTAAACGAACACGAACTACATATATTGCTGTCTTCTGCAAAAGAATGTAAAGAGTTACCAGTCAGACCAAGCAGGGCATTAATGAAAATTAGAAAGGAAGAAGGAGAGACTAATTTTATACTCATTGGAATAGATGTCCTCTACAACAACACGTCCCTTAATACGCCAGTAATAAACCGATATAAATTACTACACCTCCATAAGAATTCGGTTGCGACAACCGAATTAGTCGTAACAGAATTTATAGGTTGCCTTAAGAGCATTTAGTGGTTGTGACAACCACGCTAGAAGTCAGCACAACAGAATCAGAAGTTGTCACAACAGAACTAGAAGTTGTAGCAACCACACTAAAAGTCAGCACAAGAGAATTAGAAGTTGTCACAACAGAATTAGAAAATGCCACAACCCCATTAGAGTTTCTCAAAACTGCATTAGAGGTTGTCACAAGTGTCTTAGAGGTTATCACAACCGCATTAGCATTCCAGGGGTCATCGCTCCAATTATGATGTGTTGAGTCTGTCAGTATTGCAATGGTAAGTATGAAGGGCTATTTCATATGAGAACATTGATTCGATCCATGCTTTGAAAACCTTACGTTTCTTTCAACGACGGTCTCTAGACAGTCTAGACGCTGGACAGTTTGATTGTATCCTTTTGTGTTTATTAAAAAACCTAAGTTAAAATATTGTATATGAGCATTTCCACAGAAAGTCTCACCCTATGTCACATCACGTCACCCTAGTTAATTTCTTATATTTTAGGGCCAGGCAGTTAAATTTATTCTCTTCTTTTACTAAATATAAAGTGTAAATTGAAAGAAATTAACGAGGGGGTGACGTGATGTGACATGGGTGACATATTCTGTGGAAATGTCCATATACAATATTTTTACTTACGTTTTTTAATAAACACAAAACAAAACTTGTTAAAAACGCGCCTGAAATAATTATACGTTCTTTTTCTTTTTTAGTAAAATAATTTTTTTTTTACTAATAACTAATCCAAATTATTCGAGCTTGAGGTCAATTGTGCTTTTTTAAACTTAACATTTCAAATACATATGTATATAGAATTATGAAAACCAGTTGCATCAACCCCATTTTGTATAAATACGGTTGTTGCAACCGTATTAGTGTCGAATTCGTTTGTTGCAACCGACTAGTAGCCCTATTCAGTTGTTGCAACCGGCATATTGCCAAATTTGGTTGTTCCGACCGAATTAACACAAAATATAATGGTTGCAACCGAATTAATACCGAATTTGCTTTTGCCGAATTGATACTACATTTGTTTGTTATAACCAAACTCGGTTATCGTAACCGAAATTATAGAAATCTGAGTTGATAGAACGAATATAACTCGAATTTCGAATTTATGATACGAGCATTTTTAAACTTACAGCCTGTTTCTCTATCTCGAACGAAAGCTTTAGTTCGTGTTCTAGACAAAAGAAAGTTGATTTGGTTTCAATAATCTTGTAGTTTCCAGTCGAATGGAAACATATTCTTTTTTCAATACTTTTCAGTACCAATTTTGGTTTCTCGTGTTCAAATGTCCCGTCATTTGGGAACAAACATAGAGTCAGGCGAACGAAAATTTCGACTTAGAGGAACCCAATTTGAGTCGAATATGAGTGACTGATTTTCGTTAATTCAGCTGTGAGGACTAAATTCCGTCGTGACATTTCGGTTATGAAAGCCGCAATTCGGTGGCAACAGCCGAGTTCACGGTTGCTATAACCTCCTTTCAAACAATTAATTTTGTGAGTGTACCCAAGCTAAAAGTATTAAGTGCCACGTCTCAGACTCTTTCAATCGGCTAGGAAATATCCACAGCTACTACCTTCTTCTAACCAAACGGCCCCAGCAACATATTGCAGGAAACATATGTATGTTGGCAAGCATTGTTTTCATGAATTGAAGATCTGCTGGTTTTTTGTTTCTTTATAGTCTGTCACGTTTTTGTTTGCAGCACTTTTTAACAAACAAACCCATATTGGAGCCACAAAGACATATATTATAACCGGGCATGTACGCAGATGGCGGATCCCCCACAATTATTTCCTTAAGTGGTGATTTTTGAGGGTAGTGATATTTTTCAACCAAAATGTCAAGATGCTGCCTCCCGCAAGAAAATCCTGCGTACATGCCTTATTATAACCTATTAATCATTATGTCTCCAACATGTAATATTGAATAGCAAACACAATATGTTTGGACACAAGCATACTATATTTGCGACAAGCTACAAACACATCCAAACAACAAAAAAGAGCTATTTATATATCGCCCAACTACATCATTGTCTCGTTCTTAGCTAAGCTTAAGCGATAAATTGAAATGTCGCCTTAAATAGTTTAGTTCTTCGTACAAATTAAGCGACAATTTAAATAAATTTTGTTGAATCACCACCAAATATATCTATGCTCCTGCTTTATCATCCTCCATATCATAAAGATGAAAAAGTTATGAACTTTTTGTATTTTTGGCAACATTTTGCAGGGGTCAAATTCATAACTGTCACATAATCGTAATTTGTTTAAAAACAAAGTATAAATTTATATTCTCATGGGATTAATGTTTTCTTCACAAACTATATGACACACAAACAGCCCAACACAACAGTCAAATGTCTTTAAATGCGTAACTAAATAATGAAGAAAACTGAAAAATTAACAGTAAATTCTAGTTTATATCACCAAACAATAAAAACGTTAAAAAAAACAGTCAACTGCCTAGTTAGCTGCCATAGTTGAAAACAACGATTGTTTTTTATTTCTTTTTTCTTAAATACTTGAAAACAAAAAACAAATCGCCAAGAAGATCACGAAAAATATGTTACCATTTCGCTACTAGTCTGTCAGGGTGTTGAAATTCCACGGCGAAACTTGGTAACTTGTGGTCATACTGAAATATGCTGTCAATACCAGCTCAACCATTCATTGCCAATACTTTGACTATCATGACCATAATGATGATAATGAGATGATGATGATGATGATGACGTTAATGATCTTGATCATGTTCTTCGACCAAATAAAATAAGGTGTGATTTTACAAAGAAATACTACTACAAGAAGAAGATGGAAAAGAGCATTTGGCCGGCCAGTCAGACTCACTAATAAATGCAAAAGTTTCTACCCGGTATTTACCAAAGACAAATCCGATAGATGTGAATGAACGAACATTGTTGGCTGGGGTCTTTGGTTGGCTTGAGTTTTCTGTTGTTGGTGCTGATGTTGTTTGAATGATTTTGGATGTCGCTGCCTGTTTGAGATTTCCTATTTAATTTTCAAATCCGCCACGATGGTGTTAGGGCAGATAAGAAGGTTTGGCGTTTTGAAGGTTTCGGCATTTTGAAGTTCGAGTTTCCACAAACAGGTGTTTAAGTCGTCGTACGTTGGCAGTAGTGATATTGTTGTATGTGTGCCAGAGAAAATTTATAATTTTTTTTTTTTGATTTCAAACATTTCATCCGTTTTTGTTGTGTTTGCTAATGAAGTGCTTATTTAAATTCAGTTTCTTTTCCAGTTTTTGTTTTTGTATTTGAGTGGCTGTTAATTTATCGTAATAGTATGCATTTTGGGTTGAAAGACGTTTCTTGTCTTTAGGAAAAAATAAAATGTTAATTTTCCTACGGCACATCATAAGAGAGTGTTTGTCCATATTTAACGTACAATCTCATTTGTTTCATATATATTTTTCTTTTTCGAGAAATTGAAATTTGTTATCGTCTGATCTAACTAAATTAAGCAATGAAATTTTCAAGTTTTATTAATAATTTTTCCACACAAAATTTAATGTTACTAAATCGCGACCTACAGTTTTAAATTGAATCCAAAGGGTTACTTATGTACTTATCGACATTTAAATACCAAAAATCAAAAATTAGTCATTTTCGGGTTTTTGATGATATGAGTTGAAAATATTATTCTGCATGTACTGTATGTAACTTTGTAAAACAGCATTAAATGCTTTTCCAGAATGACTTTCAGAAATGGAAATTACATTAATTGTTTAAATAAAATTACAATTACTTTTTTATGTTTTAGATTATTTTTGCTCTCCTGAAAAATATGAAATTTTGACTTATGAGGTTTTGGTATTTAAACGCCGTCATGTTGACAAGCGTTTTTATGGCTACTTAGTTGACAGCGTCATCGTCTCTAAACGAGGTAATTGCCACATACCCTACACTGTCGAGTTTACGAGTTTACACCGTTTACTTCAACATTGAGATACTATGCTATCTCACCGACCTCAGCAGCACAGGCAAAGCAGTAAGATCAGCACACGCAACAAGGGACGCAGCACAAAATATACGAATCATTCCTAGGAGGTTCAGATGTTCAAGAAAGTTGTTTATTGAGATCTTAGGTATATTTTTGTAGTTGATTGTTTCCTTGAATTTTGAACGGTTTGCTACCTATGGACCTGAACAGAGGAAAAAAGGTAAAAAAAATCGAATTTTTTAAAGTTTTTTGCGATTTTGGCCTTGAATTTTGACTCCCTCAGAGAGTACATCAAAATCCCGAACGGTTTGCAAGATATGAGCCTGACAAAATGTTGGGGGCCCATAAAAAAGTGCATGACTTTGGGCAAAACTGGGAGACACGAGTCTTTTTTTTTTGTCTTTTATCACGTAGTTGTGTCCGTATATGGTTATATTTTTTCGTGTTGCACTGTGTAATTTAAGAGTAACTGCTGAGATTGTGTGTGTGTGTGTGTTAGTGAACAATAATTAAAACTAAACAAGGAAGACAAATTTTGACGCCAAGTGATTGTATTTATTGACAACGTACTTAGACTTAACGCCAACGTTATCGCCCTGATTGTTGTTATACACTAAGGGTTGCTCTTAATATTTTGGGTCCTGGCGATTCTAGTGTTGTCAGATGCAAATTGAAACTTCCATTGGAAATTTTGAAATTTTTTACCATAAACATCCATAGAACGTTTTCACTTACGAGCACTATTTGTTGTATTTACAGTGTGTTGAAAAATGCATCTCGGTCAGAGAATGGAATTAACCCTTACAAATTTTCGTGAGATGATTTTGTATGATTTTCGGCGTGGATTATCGAGACAACAGTGTCTCAATTAATTTGTTTCGACTTTTGATGATGAGGCACCATCAAAAATCACTGTAAATCGCTGGTACGAAGAGTTCGGTTTCAGACGCCGTTCGCTCCAGGACGAATTTCGGTCGTTTTGACATGTGACATGTCACTGACATGTGATATACCGTGAGATTGAGGTATCCGTGGGCATTAGTATGACAAGCATCAATAAGATATTGCATGTTCATTTGGCCGTGAAAAAGATTTCTTTTCGCGTTGGATTCCACATAATTTGACGAATGCTCAAAAAAGGCTCGTGTCAATTGGAACAAATAAGTGTTGGAAAAATACATCCGCGGTAACTCAACTGCATTATATAACATCGTCATAGGTGACGAATAATGGATCTATGTATATGAGCCCGAAACAAAACAGCAATCGACCGCAGGGGTCTAAATCCAACAAAAGTTGTTCGTGGAAAAAGCGTCTCGAAGCAAATGATCGCGTTTTTTCGGTATAACCGGTCATGTGGCCACAGTGCCTTCAGTGGAAAGTCGGACGGTCAATTTTGAGTGGTATACCACCATCTGTTTTGCCAAGAGTGTTCGAAGAAATAAGGAAAAACAACAAGAGAAGACGGATCATTTTGCATCAGGACAATGCGAGATCTCAAACATCAGCTCAAACAATGGGCTATTTGAGCACTCAACATGTCGAATTGATGGGTCTGCCGCCGTACAGCCCTGATTTGGCACCCAATGACTTCCTTTTACTGCGTGGTCAACGTTTTTCGACGCCTGTAGCAGCTGTTGAAGTGTTCAAAAACCATGTTTTGGAGGTGTCTCAATCGGAGTGGAAAAAGTGTTTCGAAAATTGGTTTGAGCGCATGCAAAAGTGTATTGATCTTCACGGAGAATATTTTGAAAAACAATAAAACCAGTTCCAATGATTAATGGTTTTTTTTTGCTGGACCCGAAATATAAATAGCAACCCTCTATAACTAAAAAGGTCCAAAATACGATTCAATTTCACAGTTTTTCATCAAAACGACATGAAAAATTTAAATCAACAATTTTTGTAATTCCACCTGGTGTAAGTAAATTTACGTTAAATAACTCTTTATCGCACCGACCGCACTACGGCCAGTGTGAAAGCAAATGTCAAATGACAAGAATGGCAGCTCTATAGGTCATTACTCTATGATTATTATTGCCTATTTTCTCAAATAACTGAAAAATCCACGGCATAATTTTAGAAAAAAATATTTTCCCAAATATTTCGAGAACAATAAGAGTAAATCTAAACCTACCCACTAATTTTTGTAGGCTTTTAGTAACGCTACAAATATATAAAAAATATTTTCAAAAAAAAAAAAAAAAAAAAAATTCTACGTCTATTTGCAGTTGTGCTCTCTAGTGGAGTCTATGACATCCCAATATGTCAATTTCTCTGGCATAGGACCTCAGCTATGCCCATGTAAAATTTCTTAGTTATCGGTCCTGCTGTTTAGAAACGGCTGAACTACGAGTATTTCCAATTTGTTTATTAGGCAAACAAAAATTGTTTTTTTTTTAACTAAAAAACATTTTGGAATCTTTCCGATTTTTCGCGTATGTGTCACCGATATTTAATTTTTTCCGATTTTTCGCGAATGTGTCATCGTAGTTCACGAATTAGTTTTTAATTATATAAATTATTGAGGGATAAAGTTGTAATTTTCTTTAAGGCTGTAAGAGATCATGTTTTATTCATTCGGCCTTTTTATTGGTACTTTTTTATTTTATTATTCAAGCTCAAGACCCATCTCTATAATAAGAGATATAGTTTTATAAAAAAGAAGAAGTTTTGCAATTGCATCCCCATGATTCCTGGCAAACCATATAGCTATTTCAGATCTAGCCACAGATCTTCTCAGCGGTTGTTTGGAATGCTGCTTTTGCAAAATTCATCAAACTAAATGCAAACGAAAATTCATCTGAATTGAGAAGTATGCAAGAAGAAGAAGAAGTAACTACTATGCAAGTGTTCGAAAAAGATCGCAAACAAAACACACAAGAAAAAATTTGCAAACAACTTCTTTCCATCTCCAGAGAACCACCGGCCCCCATTATAAATGATTTTTGAAATCAAATATATAAATTATTAATTATTTGAATGCTATTTATTATTTAGTATTTTCCCGTAAAATTCAAAAAAAAAAGTAAATTGAAAATTAAATTGAGCAATTGGCAAGAAAAAGTATGCGTGATCGAAATTTCCAAATGCTGCCGTGAAAAAAATACTCTATCAAAATTTTGAAAATAAATTTTTGTAATAAATGATGTAAGTTTTAGGAATATTATATTCTTGCCCGGGTAAGACAGTGTCGTCAGTACTCGTTCTCAGAATTAGTACAGTAGCCTCTAAGGTCCCGAAGGTCAGTTAGAGGCTTAATGCTTTCTATAATTTATTGGTTTATTAAATGAAAAGGCGGGGAGCGCTTTATTTACAACGTCTTTATTCGTCTGAGGATGAAATCGAATCACAATTTTAAACAAAAGTTACAGGCTTAGGTGCGTCCAAGTAAAATCATTAACATAGTCTAGTATCCAATGAGAGTATGTAAAAATGAAATGGAAATGAAACAGATATATGTAATTCTCTTGTATAAGACAAAGTTAAGCAGGACGTTTGATAATTTACAGCAATTTTAACATAACAATACAAATAATAGTTTATAAAAGTACAATAAAATAGGTAATAATATATTCGGTGAGTACATCCGCTACAGCCTCCCCCTCTGGTGCATTAATCGCCTCGATGATGCCACCAGGACCTCAGTTATGGCTTCACTTGTTCATCAATCGCTTTGATCTTCTCAACATCTCAGTGTGCGTGGTATGTTGGTTGCTATTTGTCGTAGTGCCCATATCCGCTTTTGATGTTTGTGTTGCTATTTTTGTGTTATTATTCTGTTGATTTGCGTACGCATTGGTGACTTTCAAATTTTCGTTGTTGTGTTGTTCGTTAGTATTGGTTGTGGATTTTGGACGTCCTCTTTTCCGCATCGGATAAATCGATGTCGAGGAATTTCCATCGTACAGTGTAAGAGCTGACGCGTGATGTGTTGAAATTGGTGTGTTTGGATCATCTTCTGAAGCTACAGTATAACAGCAAGATCCTTTCTTTGCAATGACGATATACGGACCATCACGACGTGGTGTAAATTTGGATGTTAGCCCTTGGCTGGCTTTACTTAGTATATGGGTTGAAACTAATACTTTAACGCCGATTTGTATATCTTTTTGAAGTTTACGTTTTCGATTCACGTATTGTTTATTCCTATCCTGCATTTTCCCTTGTGACTCGTTTGCGATCTCGAGAGTAGTGGCCAATCTAAGCAAATGAGGTGTAATCTGCGGTATGAAATTTTCGCTTTTAATAATGCTTTTGAAGTCATAATGAACTTCAGTAGGAGTTCTTAATTCTCTTCCAAAAGTTAAAAAAGCTGGTGTGTACGTTGTGCTATCGCATTTGGCAGTCTTCATTGCGAACCGTATAGTTGGTAACATTAAGTTCCATTTAGTGTGGTCTTTTCCAACTAAAATTGAAAGTTGAGTCTTTAGGTCTCTGTTTTTCCTTTCCACAGGATTTGCTTCGGGATGATACACTGGTGTAAATGACTGTTGGATTCCCAAACAATACGTCAATTTTTGCATTAGTGACGCTATGAATTGTGATCCATTATCGGTGTGAATTCTTCGTGGGACGCCATATCGTAGAATCACTTCATTTAAAAGCATTAAGGCACAATTTTCTGCGGATGCTTCTTTAAGGGCAAACATTTCTACCCATCTACTACATATGTCTTCGACGATTAAAATCCATTGATAGCCATCGATGGTGCGGGGTAAAGGGCCAAACAAGTCAACTGCTATGATTTCAAATCGTTTGCTGCTGCTGACGGTTTGTAACAATCCTACAGGTTTCATATTGCTGGGTTTGTATTTCTTACACTCGTCACAGGCTTTAACGTAGTTCGCTATATCTGTACGAATTCCAGACCAGTAAAACAACGGGGTTATTCGGGATATGGTCTTATCGATTCCATAATGTCCAGCAGTGGCATCTTTGTGGTATTTGCACTGCATTTCTTGGCGTAATGACTTTGGAACAACTAGCTGTCCATTTTCCGAATCCTGTTCCGAACAATATCTGTATAAAAATCCATCAACCATTATGTAACCACGGTTTGTATGTCGAAAAACATTTTCATCGTTATGTAAGAGGTTATTATTTCCTTTAATGCCGGGTCCTCAAGTTGTAATTTTCGATACTCATCAGATCCTTTTCTTGGAATATCAATTTCGATCGAGTTGCATTCACAGGATATGCAACATTGGTCACTAGTGCATGGTGGTCGTGAAAGTGTATCAGCTATGACGTTCTGCCTGCCAGGAACATATTCGAAGCGTAAATTGTAGCTTTGTAAAAGCAAGGACCATCTTGCCAGTCTGCCTGTTGGAGATTTCAAGGCGAAAAGCCACTTTAGTGGTTGGTGGTCTGTTAGAATTGTAATTTCCGAACCTTCTATGTAGCCTCTGAACTTCTGCACGGCCCATACTACTGCCAAAGCCTCGCGTTCTGTAGTTGAGTAGTTTCGTTCCGCCGGTATAAGCAGACGGCTTGCGTACTCTATGGGATGCTCTTTGTTTTTCTCCACCTGCAGTAGTACAGCCCCAATCGCGTAGTTGCTTGCGTCTGTTCTTAGAAAAAATGGTTCGGATTCTTGGACTTGTTGCAAGACTGGAGGAGAACTTAAAAGTTGTTTTAGCTTATTAAATGCATGATCTTCTTCCTGTTTCCATTTCCATGTTGCCTTCTTTTTCGTTAGACTGGAAAGTGGTTTTGCTATTTTCGAAAAATCAGGAATAAAACGTCTAAACCACGAGCACGTTTGTAGAAATGACATTAGCTGCTTCAAGTTCTTCGGGATAGGGCGTTTTAATATAGCCGCTGACTTTTCAGGATCGATTTTTATACCATTTGTTGTTAGTATATGACCTAGGTATTTGACCTCTGGTCGACAAAAGAAGCATTTATCATTATTTAAATGAAATCCAAATTTTTTCAATCTTTCAAAAGTTTGATTTAAATCATTGAAATGTGATTCAAAATCTTTAGAGCATACAATAATATCGTCTAGGTATGCTAATATTAGGATTTTTGGCAGGCCTGCGCGGAATTTGTCGATTATCCTCTGAAATGTCGCAGGAGCATTTTTAAGCCCAAAAGGCATTCGGTTAAAAACGAATATACCGAACGGCGTAGTAAATGCTGTTTTTGGCTTATCTTCTTCAGATATCTTAATTTGCCAATATCCTGATTTCAGGTCAAGTGTGGACATATACGGCGTTGCTTTGGCTGCATGAAGGAGGTCATCGATTCGCGGTAAAGGATAGGTGTCGGTAACGGTGATCGCATTTAATTTACGATAATCTACACAAACACGTATTCCGTTATCCTTTTTAGGTATTAGAGCCACCGGAAATGCCCATGGTGATTCCTTTTCTTCAATAATGCCTTCAGACAGCATTTTGTCTAACTCCGATTTCAGCTTTATTTTCATAGCTGGTGAGATCCTGTAGGGTGTGTTAGTTATTGGTGAATGAGTTCCAGTGTTAATCTTATGATCAATACCAATTATTGGCTGGGAGATATTATTAAAAATGTCCTTATTGTAATTGACAAATTTTTGTAAATTATTCTTCTGCGCCTCAGTCAAGTGAAGAGCTTCGTTTTTACGAAGTATAAAATCGAATGCGTTAATGTGTAACGCTTGCGGTATTTCTTCTCTTTTCGCTTCTTTTCTAGCCCTTTATAATGGGGGAAATATATCCCGTTCTTTGGGGATTTCAAAATCTTGTGGTATAGCACCAGCAAAGATTTTTGTTATACCTCCTGGGGAGTAATCATTGGAGTACATGGCAGCTATAGTTGGTGGATTTTTGAGGTCATCTTTACTGTTCGACTCAAACCATGCCAAATGTAATAAATGATGTAAGTTTTAGGAATATTATATTCTGGCCCGGGTAAGACAGTGTCGTCAGTACTCGTTCTCAGAGAGGAATTTGCAGTGACCAGTGATATCACTCGAAAGCGTAGGAGCCAAGTGATAATGAAACAATGCGAGCAGTATGTGATAATTTTCACAACACCAAATACCAAAATAAAATGTAGATGGTTTTGAAGCACCAACAATATCACCAACGTATTGCACTTGCATACAATGTGATGATCGTCGAAATGCAATAATAATATACACATTCGTGGTGAAACGAAACGCAAAGAAATGAAGTATTCAACAACAACAACAGTGTAAATTGATGATATCCAGACTGGAAGAACGCAACAACAATATTATAGGTCCAGTGTGATGTGTAAAACGCCTAATGTAATGCAGTCCAACAATAACAAACTCTTAGGGAAACCGTTGTCTGCGTTGACTATTTGTGACAACAACTGTATTGCCGCTGGCGTATGGGCACCACAATAAAACACTGCTGATGATGATCGCAACGACTGCAGTGGTTTTCAGCTTATGTTGAACAACAACAACAACAGGAGTGAATATTTTCAATTGTCTTCTGTGAATATCGTTAATACTATTGATATTCAAATGGTCAGCTTTGTAAAAACAAAAGCAAAATTTCGATTTATTTTCCAAAATAAATGATGTAAGTTTTAGGAATATTATATTCTTGCCCGGGTAAGACAGTGTCGTCAGTACTCGTTCTCAGAATTAGTGCAGTAGCCTCTAAGGTCCCGAAGGTCAGTTAGAGGCTTAATGCTTTCTATAATTTATTGGTTTATTAAATGAAAAGGCGGGGAGCGCTTTATTTACAACGTCTTTATTCGTCTGAGGATGAAATCGAATCACACTTTTAAACAAAAGTTACAGGCTTAGGTGCGTCCAAGTAAAATCATTAACATCGTCTAGTATCCAATGAGAGTATGTAAAAATGAAATGGAAATGAAACAGACATATGTAATTCTCTTGTATAAGACAAAGTTAAGCAGGACGTTTGATAATTTACAGCAATTTTAACATAACAATACAAATAATAGTTTATAAAAGTACAATAAAATAGGTAATAATATATTCGGTGAGTACATCCGCTACATTTTTCTAATTATGATCGTCATCACACGTCGTTTGAGCCCTATGTTGAGCAAAAAGCAATACAATTGTTTTATCCAAATACACAAGGTATCGAAATTCAACGGCATGAAGGGGACTGTAAGTACCCTCCAATCAAAAAAGTTTGGCGTTCTCGTAATCAGCCCATCAATACGCATATTTTGAGACCCTCTCCGAAACCAATATTTCAGTACACCCTACTGTACATACACTCCGGTTCACTTATTTAAAGGCACTAAAAATTCCGTATTCAACAGCCTGTATCTTTTACAATTTGTAACCGATTGAAGAATTTTAAAATGGAAATGCAAACTAGACATCTTGAGATATAATCAAAATCATGACAATAGTGGTTTCTTAACTAAATAACTTTTTTTGAGCATTTTATAAAAAAAGTCAAAAAATGTCATATATTTTTTTTTGGTTCACTTGAATAAAGGCACTTTATTATTTTTTTTTATTATTTTTAAAGTAAGCAATGATTTTTTGTAGGGAGCGTTTGTATATTACAATTTATTACATCGTCAAAATGGTAAAACAACAAATTTTAAATCTATCGGAAAAAACTAAAATTGATGTTTACCGTTCTGAAGGATATTCTAACCGCGCAATAGCTACAAAAATTGGACGGAGCCCAACAGTTGTCGACAATTACAACAAGGACCCCGAGGAGTATGGAAAAAATTTTAAAGGAAGGGTTTCATTATCTTTATCTACGTCTGAGAAAAGAAAAATCATCAGAATTGCTTTAATTCTGCCTTATCCTTGTTAAAAGAGCTCAAGCTGGAGTGGCAGCGAGCAAGTCATCAGTACGCAGAGTAATTAAGAGCTCTGAGTATCTTAAATACCTGAAATTACAAAAAAGCCGCCACCTCATGCTCCTCGTAAGGAAAAGCGGCTTCAATTCGCAAGGGACTACATGGTATGGGATGTGCAGCCAAGAGGTCATGTAAATGACTGGAGAGCCGTTGTATTTACGGCTGAGAAGAAGTGTAATTTGGATGGGCCTGATGGCTACAACTATTATTACCATGATCTGCGAAAGGAAAGGGTTTTTTTGAACCGACATCACAGCCGAGAGGACGGCGTTATGGTGTGGGATGCTATTACGTACTATGGCACCATCGATCTTGAATTTTAAAGTGCAAAACTGACTGGTGCAAGCTATAAAACGTTATTGGAATCGGCTTTTCCGAAGTTCAGTGAACTGTTTGGTCCCATATCTTGGATATTGCAACAGAATAATGCCCCTATACACAAACGCCAGAGTAGTAAAGGAGTTCATTGCAAGCCAATATGTTAATATTCTTGACTGGCCACCCTATTCGCCAGATCTAAATATTATCGAAAATGTCTGGGGTTGGTTATCTCGTAAGGTCTATGAAGGAGGTAGACAATTTGATGACAAGCAGTCACTATTTCAGGCCATTAAGGATGCTTGGAATCAAATTTCGTTGGATTACATAAATTCTCTTTGTCTCTCAATGAAAACCCGTATATTTGTAGTTATTAGAAACAAAGGGGGTTGTACCCATTACTAATAGTTCTTAAATAAAGTAAAATAAATTAAAAAATACAAGAAAAACTGTTTTTCATTAAAATTAGTTAAAGTGCCTTTATTCAAGTGAACCAAAAAAAAATAACACTTTTTTGGACTTTTTTTGTAAATTGCTCAAAACAAGTTCTTTAGTTAAGACACCACTATTGTCATGATTTTTTTTATATCTCAAGATGTCTAGCTTCCATTTCCCTTTTAAAATTCTTCAATCGGTTGCAAATTGCAAAAGATACAGGCTGCTGAATATGGAATTTTTAGTGCCTTTAAATAAGTTAACCGGAGTGTATTTATATTTCTGGCATTTAGTGCAACTCATAACTAAACGATTTATATTTCCCCTTGTATACGAGTATTTAAATAGGTTTTATTGTACTCCAAATTAAGCCCAACAACCATATGTAGATGAGTATTCGTTTCGTGACGCACACGGAAAAGGTTGTGCGAACTTTTTTTTGTGAGAATTTAGTAACTTCTATCAAAAATCATATAACTCCTTTACGGAGGAATGACGTATAACACCCAAATAGCAGAGTTTCATTCTTTTAATATTCGTCAGAATGGTGAGTGAGTAATGCAATTAAAATTTTAAATTCAAGCATTTTTTCAGTTTTTTTTTTGTTATTGTTTATTGTGTTCGTCGACCCTCCGGCAAATTTTATGATCTCATAAAATGAAGTCTTAATTTTAATACCAAATAACGCATTGTTACTTCAGAATAATATTAGTAAGAACAACAAATCCCACTACTCACCACAAATTAATCATTAAATAGTGTTTCCTTTTTTCCAGCAGCAGCTTAATAATTGAGAATAATTTATTGGTTCGTTGCATTAAAATACAATTTCAAAAAAAAAAAAAACACAAAAACTATATGATTAATATTATTTAATCATAAATTTCCTTATATTTTTTGTTATTATTATTTGATTTTATTTTTTGCAAATGTGTTTCATGTATCATGAATAAAATGGGACGCATGCGCGCAACAAACACTAAACATTTGAATTCAAAAGAGATTTACTTTTTTTTCTGTCGAATGCATAAATTCCTTTCTCTAGTTTCCTTTCTTTTAAGACACAGGCAAGCAGCAAGCAAATTCTATGGAGCAAAATAGCCAATTCTGTAGAACGCGCTCACACACAAAGCAAATAATCGCAGCGAAAGAAGACCAGAACGAAATGTAAAAACAGCAAAACACTGGTGTAGATACATACACAAGAATAGAAAAAAATACGCGTTTTTTCGCTATTCTTTTTTCCCCACTTCTTTCTTTTTAAGCTTGGCACTGGGAGGAATTGAACGCGACTGGCTGATTGGGATGTTGGGACGAATGGAGGAGGGTGATTTCAGTGAAATTTTTTTCAAAACTCCGTTAGATATTTTTAGTTGCAATAATAATATTTAGGGTTTTACAAAAACTAACACTTTTCCGGGTTTTGCATTTATTAAATAATTTATACAGATGATTTCATTTCTTCTATAATTTTTTGCATGAAATTGTAAGAATTTTGTACTTTTTATTGTAACTATTTCTTTGTTATTTTGCAGCTTGTAAGTTGATTTATTTTTTGTGATTTTTAGTTTTTTTTTTATTTATTGGTTGAACGGACTGCGCCGTGCGCCAGTTTAGTGTTTAAAATGACCAACGTGCTCAAACTCTCTCCGTGTACTGAACTTGGCCTCTGACGCCATCTTAGCCAGACGTAAGTAGACTGGTTGCAAACGAACAAACATTCCAATGGCTAAGCGAAGTGAGATTTAAAGCCAAATTCTGATTAGCGAGAGAGATAGAGAGAGAGAGAGAGAGAGAGAAAATTGGTTTCAAACTCAAAGAGAGAAGATTAAAAACTAAAAAATAAATTAAAAGATAATTAAACTTAAGAATTAAAAAGTTAAAATACTCGTAGTAAAACAAATTTATCAAACTTCAAAATATCTTTTTATAATATTGGATTTGTAAAATTTATACATGTATATTTATACATACATATGTATATATAACTCTGTTACTTGCTAATAACTCTCTCAGTTTCTATGATTTAGCATTTTTTTAATGCTACAATAATTGTGTTAAAATGCCTTGAGCGTTTTATTACAAAAATTTGGGCATTTTCGGTTAAAATTCAAACAATTTTATTTTCAATTCGCAACGATGTAAATTTGTTTACACAAACGCACAAAAAGTGTACACAAAACGACAAAAAGTGTACACAAAAGTACATAAAATGTACACGAAAGTACAAAACGTGTACATACAAGTACAAAAAGTGAGCACAAAAGTACATAAAGTTAACACAAAATAGAAAAGGTGTACAAAAAAGTAAAACAAGTGTACAAAAAAGTACAAAAAGAGTACACAAAAGTACATAAAGCGTACACAACAATTCAAAAAGTGGAATTTGTTTACACAAAAGTACAAGTGTACACAAAATTACAAAAAGTGGGCACAAAACTACAAAAAAGGTACACACAAGTACATAAAGTGTATACGAAAGTACAAAAAGTGTACATACAAGTACAAATAGTGGGCACAAAAGTACATAAAGTTAACACAAAACTAGAAAAGGTGTACAAAAAAGTAAAACAAGTGTACACAAAAGTACAAAAAGTGTACACAAAAGTACATAAAGCGTACACAAAACAACAAAAAACGTACACAAAATATATAAAGTGTACACAACAATTCAAAAAGTGAAATTTGTTTTCATAAAAGTACAAAAAGTGTACACCAAATTACAAAAAGTGGGCACAAAAGTACAGAAAGTTACCACAAATCTACAAAAGCTGTACACAAAAGTACATACAGTGACCACGAAACTACAAAAGGGTACACAAAAGTACATAAAGTGTACACAAAACTACAAAAAGTGTACACAAGAGTACATACAAAATTCGAAAAATGTACACAAAAGTAAAAATATTATACGTAGAAGTCTGAAAATTGTACTCAAAAGGACCAAAAAGTGTACACAAATGTACAAATGGATATGCGAACAAAGAATTAATGGTAAAAATATACCAAGTCCATTCAGAGCTTTGAGACAAACAGACAATCACACTTGCATAAAATCAGTGTATGTATACACTACAACATGTATGTATGTATACACTACAAGATACCCAGCAGCGTAACTACCGGGACATTTTGCAAATATGCCTTCTGAAACAGTTTATTTACACTCAATTATGGCTTCTCCTAGCGGGTACACATCCAGGTCCACCTTACACCTTCTGCAAGACTGACGAAGACTTCGATACATATTCAAATCTCGGTTCTTGAAGGAGGCCTGGAAAGAGGCATTTTCTTAGGGTTCAAAAGATACAATAGGCATACATGTTCCCATCCTGAAGCATATCTGTAAGGAGACCTTTTACGTAGCTTGGAAAAGATCTCAGGAGTATGGCCACTTCCCTTTTTTAATCACGCCTGTAGGTATGTAGGTGCGAACTCTCGTAGTCGTGCACACTTTCCTCCTTTAAGCAGGGTTACTAGTGGAAGGTAGAATGGATGTTCATAGATATTCCCACTTCTCTTCGTTAAGCAGGCCTGTAGGTAGGCCAACTTAGGTAAGGCAAGCGGGATGCTGTTGATTATGAAAACCTGTATTTACAGATGTTCACAATTCGCCATAGAAGTCATAACATGCGGTAGCCGAGTGGATAATATGTCTGATAATATAAGGGCTGAGATCCACGTTTCGAGTCCTGGGGCTGCAGGTACAAAAACTTTGTAAAATTAAAATATTGTATTAATAATTAAGATGTGAGATACACAAATGCCATAACACTATAGAAGAACATTAAGTCCTTCAAAAAATTTTGTTTTGCAGGCCTCCTAACAGACATTCTTTTGCAGTCCTCTTGGGAAACCTTTCGTTAGCGGGCCTACGAGAAGGCCTGAAAGGGATAGCCTTCTAAGAGAACTTTTCCCCACATACCTGCTTGCAGATCTGCCAGAAGAAGGGACATGTGTACGCATCCCCTTAATATGGTGCCCTATGTTAATTTGAAATGACGATTGCATTTGAAGGATGGAAATTTGTTATATTTGTGGGTGGTCACATGACTGCCTTTGCAGGCCTGATAGAAGACATGCAACCGTAGTTAGTAACTGTCCACACACATAAGCAATCACTCACTGTACAAGACAAACGGCAATAATTTCATTATGATAGAAGAAAACGGGACACAGACTCAAAGAGAAAATAAACACTTTTTGTAAGCAGTAGTTTTTACCCTGGCAACCCTACCTTACTTGCTCGATTTCATTCTCACTCTCTTTCTCTCTGTTACCAATTGGAAACTTTAATTCCTCTACCCTAATATAAAACAACGATCTCTGCTTGTTTAAGCCACTGTCATTCATGAATTCCAGTTTCAAATTCAGTTTACGCTGAGCGTTTATAGAGTTTAGACGTGTTAATATCAACAGAGGCGGCTACCCCACGCTTGGTCGTTACGACTAGAGTGTTCTCAATTTTATTTGCTTATTTACTCTATTCTTCGTCGAGAAAACAAAGAATAAAGGGAAAAGATAGCCACAAAGGTAGCAGAGAGGACGTAAAGAGTGTAACAGCAAAACAAGAATCGACAAGTTGTTTTATAGTTGTGTTTAATTTTTTTCGTTTGTTTGTTTTTATTACTTACTTCTTTTTGTATTGGTACACCTGTGTAAATGATGAGCAAAGGAGAATTAAAGAAAATAAAGCAACAACTACTACACCACCACAACACGAGTATAACAAAAATAAAGTTTTTGTGTAAACAAAAAAGGCAGAGAAAAAACAACCGCTAAACAAAACAAAGAGACTGAAACAAAACAACTCAACACCCTCCTACTAATCAAACACTCACGACGCACGAAAGGTGGAATTTTGATATGAAAATGATTGGCAGCGATTATGTCTTGGAGGCTCACAATATCTACCATACCACAGAGGTTAGTCCAGTGCTGACGAACAAGAATAAAATGTGAAAATTGATTTTAAATTATATTGTTAAAGAGTTTAAAGAACAACGATACAGTAGCTGACAATTCATTTTAAGCCCCGAAACCATTTAATTTTTCAAGTCATTTGGCCATTAGCCAAGTGGGTACTTGTGTCTTAAGTCTTTCGATTTCACATTGAGATTTCTATGGAAAGATTGATTTCTAAGTCTTTGAAATTACAGTTTTTCAGGGAAATATAAAATTGTTCAATTTTGAAACGGTCTGTGAAAGATTTCTTTAATACATTTTTTGTTTTGGTTAAAAAATAATGTAATTTAGGCAGACACAATCTAATCGGTTATGACCGATCACAGAAAACCCTAAATTGTTGATTTGAAACGTTAATTTCAGTATACGTTCCTAAGTGACGTCTGGCTTTGCTCCCACCTTTGTGGCAGCTATACCGCACCCAAATAAAATTGGGAAATTTCTAAATTTGTATGGTTGTTTTATTTTAAAGTCGTTTGAAATTTATAATTTTTTCATTACGGAGTTCAAGTGCTTTTTAATATAAAGCTTAATACCGTTTTCAAAAATGTCAAGCACAAAAAAGGGCTAAAATTTTAACAAGGACTGTTTGTACAGCTATTTCAGATCTTGACAAGATCTTCATCAGCAGACGTTTTTGGTATGATTTCGTTAAACTCATTAAAACTAAAGGCACTTTTCATTTTAAAATAAAAACATATATTTTTTGAGTTAGAAAGCATATATAATCGGAATTTATATTCTTAATTGTAGTAATTCAAAAACATGTTGCAAAGTATATAATTTTGTCGTTCAAAACCTTCAAGTTTTTGAAGTACATAATAAACACTGTGGCCAAATGTGGCTTCAACCATGAACCAAATATATACCCACTGATAGCCCTTGAGGTGGACTTTTCGAATTTACTATCCCCATTTTTCAGCACGATTTCAGAATCTCGCAATTTAAGATTTTCAGTTTCACGACCCTTTTTCGAATTTGGTCCACTGTGGCCAAATGCATCGTCAACTATGGACCAAGTGTATACGCTCTTAGAGACCTTGAGGAGTAAATTCCAAAAATGGCAATTTACGATTTTCAGTTTCGGGACCCTTTTTCGAATTTGGTCCACTGTGGCTAAATGCATCGTCAACCATGGACCAAGTGTATACACTCTTGGAGACCTTCCAAAAATGGTTACCATATATTTCAGAACAATTTTAGAATGTCCAAATACGCATTTGAAATTCATATACGAAAACTGATTTTGGCCCACTGTGGCAAAATTGGGCTTCAACCATGAACCAAATATATAGCCCTGAGGTGCGACTCTCTCGTTTACAGCAGCACTGTTTTCAAGAGACCGACCGGTACGTTGACGCACAGAAGTCTTACTGTACATATCCGCCCCAGTTTCTTAAAATTGTTTACCTCTCTTCGAATGGTTGGCACATTAGGTGCACTTTCTCGACTGAAAATTCTTCGAAGTTTGCGAGCGGTCTCAGCATAACTTTGAAAATTTTTGTAATAAGTTTTCACAACTATAACGCGTTGTTCTTTCATAAAGCGCTCGAAACATATGTTACAGCTGCCAAATTTCTAAGTTGCACAAAAAAAATACACTAAATTTTAAAAGTGCAATCTTACTGAGACACCCTTTATATATATCGAGTCACTCATCATATTAATGAGAATTCTTTTATACATACGTTTGAAGAATATCAAGCTTTAACAATCAAAACACTTTCATGCTCAACTCTTTTGCTCCATGCTGAAAACCCATTGGTTTCAAACAGGCATGATTTGATTTGTGTTTTTTTTTTTTAATATACATACTTGAATGTCGCTTAGAATTTCATCAATTTAAACTATAATAAATTGTGAGAAGCTCCCTCCTGTCCCTTCACAGGAGGTAATTGGGAAACATTTAATTTCACAACAAATTTTTAAAATTGTTAATGAAAATTCTATTTGATATTGTTACTAATTCTTTTTGATTTAGAATTTTCTTATTATTTTACGGAAATAAACTACATTTTATTTGCTTGAATTTTCATTTTCCTTTGAAGGTTTCACAATTTGAAATGACAAATTTTATTTGAATTGAATTTTCAATTTCATTTGAAGATTTCCCAATTTGAAAAAATCTATTTGGCATTATCTCAATTTAAAATTAATAATTTCAATTGAACTGGAAAAATTCTGGATTTGAAATAGAAGATGTACATTTTTTAAATTTGAATCTAAAGGTTCAATTTTACAGCCGGTACTTTTATAGAAGGTTGCTATTTATATTTCGGGTCGAGCAATAAAAAAACAATAATTTACCACTCGAAATGCTTTTAATTGTTTTCCCAAAATTTCTCCGTGAAGATCAATACACTTTTGCATGCGCTCAAACCAATTTTCGAACCACTTTTTCCACTCCGATTGAGAGACCACCAAAACATGATTTTTGAACACTTCAACAGCTGCTTCGGGCGTCGAAAAACGTTGACCACGCAGTTTTTTTTGTCGATGTGAGGATATAAAAAGAAATCACTAGGTGCCAAATCGGGGCTCTAAGGCGAAAGAGCTATCAATTTGACAGGTTGTTGTTCACGGGTTAATTAAATTTTTTGACCGAGATACATTTTTCAACACACTGTAAATAGAAGTAAAATCGTGCTCGTAAGTAAAAACATTCTATGTACGAGGGCGGATCAAAAAGTCCGTGACTTTTCGGACTTCGCTCGCATTTAAATGAAATGCAACACTGGTCCCATCAAGTACCACCTGTCAGTAGACTACTGTCAAATTTTGAGCAGGTTCCGTCATTTACTTTGCGTTTAACAGCTGTTCAAAAGATACAACTTCGTGCATATTTTTAAAAATGAAAAAAAGTGAATTTCGAGTGCTCATTAAACATTATTTTTTGCGAAAAAAAACCGTCAATCAATCCAAGGAAAAGCTTGATAAATACTATGGGGACTCTGCACCATCGACTTCAATGGTAAAAAAGTGGTTTACTGACTTTCGTTGTGGTCATACAAGTACAAATGAGGCTGAACATTCTGGACGACCAATTGAGGTCAATACACCTGAAAATGTCGAAAAAATCCACGATATGGTGTTGGCCGATCGGAGACTAAAAGTGCGTGAGATTGTTGATGCCATAGGCATTTCATAAGGCAGTGTGGTTTCGATTTTAAATGATTAGTTGGGTTTAAGAAAGCTTTCTGCAAGATGGGTGCCGCGTTTGCTCTCAATTGACCATAAACCCGCGGCTGCAGACGTGTGTAGTCTCAATGGCAAAATTCCATGAATTGAGCTACCAATTGGTACCTCATCCGCCATATTCTCCGGATTTAGCCCCCAGTGACTATTTCCTATTTCTAAACCTAAAGAAATGGCTCGGTGGAAAGAGATTTAGCTCCAACGATGAAATTTTTGATCAAAAAATGTCTATATTATGGCCTCGAAAAATCCTATTTGTTGGAAGGGATACAAAAATTGGACAAACGTTGGACTAAATGTATTGAACTAAAAGGAGATTATGTTGAAAAATAAATTTTTGTTTCCAAAAAAAAAACTGTGTTTCACTCATAAAGTCACGGACTTATTGATCCGCCCTCGTATGTTTATGCTAAAAAAATGTCAAAATTTCCAATGGAAGTTCCAGTTAGCACCTGGCAACACTAGTATTGCCAGAACCCGAAGTATACATAGCAACCCTCTGGAATTCCCCACTTAAATTAGATTTAAATGCCCTATAGTCGTCATTTAAATACAATTTACTAAGCCAGCTTTTGTGTATTAATGACGACTGTGATACTCGCCCTTAGTTTTGTTATGAATTTTACCAAATTACGCTGGACAATCTTAATTTTTTTTAACTCGTAAAATTGTTAATGTCATTGACAATGTTTCGCAATTTGAATTAGAAAACTTCCATTGTAATTTTACCAATTCATAATAAACATGTTTTATTTTATAGAAAATTTCTCAAAACCTTAAAGGCAAATAGAATTGTGATACCGACCCATGAATTCGAAAAAAGTTTCTTTGCGAAATATAAGCTTGGCACTAGACTGCCCAAAAAACAGTAATTTTTATAAAACCGGTTTTCGGTTTTTAATTTTGCAAAAACTAAAAGAACCGTTTATTTCGATTTTTTATTGTAAATTAAATTACACATGTAGCACTAATAATACATTTGTTTAGTGGCCACTCCATACACTTATTCGTGTTTAAAACTCAAAATTTTACAACTCTATTCAAAATTGATTATGACGTTTTAAATCTAAATTAAAATTAACTTTAAATCATATTCTAATTTGGAATGAAATATGTATAAAATATAAAAGATTTATTGAAATTCACATTAAACCGATTTAAATACGAGAATCATATTCAAATTTGAAAGAGATTTCCATGTTGAAAATCTTAATATTTATAAAATATTTAAATTTTGAAATTTGAAAAGAAAATTGAAAATCTGAATTCTTATTCAAGTCATAAAAGAATTTTGAAATTTGAATAAAAAATTGTTTGCAAATGGCATTTTGAACTTATTGAAGCACAAAATGATATTTGAAAATAGAAATAACATGTTTCTGAATTCCAAAATTTCAAACATCATATCACTTATTATAAATTTTTTAGGCATTTAACACAAATAGAGTAAAACCCGGTTAAACGGTTAACCGACACAAAATAACCGGTTTTCGGTTTGTTCGAAAATTACGTTTTTAAAAAGTTCGAAACACGGTTAATGACAAAAAAATCGATTAAACGATTTCCACGGTTTTTCGGTTTTGGATTCTCTACTTGGCACTCAGAATGGAAACCATGCCCAAGCATATTCTAGTGTCTCTTATAAAGAGTGTTTTTTTTGGTGACGTGTAGAACTTTAAATTGAAATAAAATAATGAGATTCCATAATTTCGAAATGGAAATGTACATTGTAGACAGATCATTATATGCCATTCGAATTCGGATATAACTTGGGGCATGTGCGTACCGTGGCTGGCGGTAAGCATTATGGAAGTCAAATTTTCTTCCACTTTTTAAAGCAATGTGGCCCGTATCTCAGCAATTGTTCGTACAATGTTGTCTTCTAAGGCATTCAACGTTTCCGGTTTGTTCGCATAAATCAATGACTTCACGTAGCCCCAGATAAAATAGTGTAGAGGCGTTAAATCACACGATTTCTGTAATCAACTGACCGACCCTCTTCGATTGTTTGAACCGCTGTATGGCATATGGCGCCTTCCTCTTGGAAAAACGTGTATAGTCAACATTCCATTCATTTGGGGCACAAGTAATCGGCCTTGTAAATCTTTCGTTGATTCTCATCTCTCCAACTACGGAAATTTAGCTTTTTGACATGTTCATTGAGCCAAAAATGTTATCGTCCGTAAAATGACGTAGCGCACGGTAACATTCCCGAACTGAACCATGGGTTTCGAAATAAATTTGCACGCGGTTTTCTGTAGTTAGTCTATTCATGATGAAATGACATACCAAACTGAGCACAACTGTTAATAGCGTTGTCAGATCTGAACAATTTCTGCCCGCTTAATCGTTATCGGAAAATAGAACCTCTAAAAAAAACACCCGATGCAAAATAACTCATTCTACGATAATTTTTGTCGTGGCCACGGATTTGAAATATGTGTAATTCATAAGATTGCATCTGTATTTTAATCATTTCATTGCAAACAGGCTGATTCACAATGTACCTTCTAAGTATTTGGCTGAAATGGTAAATTTTTTTCCTAATTGTTGATACTTTTAATGTTTATAACTGTCATATTTTTTTAATCGAATTCTATATCAAATAATTTTGCAAAATTTTGTTTACTTATTGTTTATTAGAGATGAATGTTGTATTGGTATTATTTAAAAAAATAAATACAAACTTTTCCTGAAATCTCTCATTTACTAGAGCATAACATTTTGACGTTGTCCGCAATGTTAGCTAAATTTCTATATACCATTGGTTTATGAGGATACACGGCTATGGGACATAGGACCATTTGTATACCCCAACTTCAGATATTCGTTGCAAAAAACCGAGTCAAATGAGCAACTCGGAAATCACGAGTACCGAACTCACGAAGAAAAAGTTAATATAATGCAGAGAGAGAAGATAAAAAAAAATGGCGTCCCATAACATCCCATGAAGGGATTGGGGAGAGCTTCTCACAATCAGTGAGATGTGCGCTTTCTAGTTTTACACTCACTGATTGGGACCTACAGTTTTACACCGGTTCCGAACGGTATTTTGACAAGCATTTTCCTTGCTAAGTACTCGGTAGTGGCGCCATCACTAAGCGAGGTGACCGCCGTCGAAAGAAATGTAAGGTGGTCTGAGCAGGGATCGAACCCACGTTCTCAAGTGCAAGAGCCGCGCGCGCTAACCATTGCACCACCGACGGCCACAGAGAGAAAAGATAATGAATGCAATATTGGGATTTGTTGGAATAAAATACACTCACTGACATGACTAGCTTCGAACTCCGTGACATGTTCATCATCAGATAACACATAGAAAGGGCCTAGGTATCTTTGAACCCAATTCCATTTAGGACTTTTTAATGCAATTGAGTCATGCCTGTTTCTCTGGTTGTATATCTTCTTAAATTGTACAATTTCTTGATTTTTACCGTTAATTCAATTCAGGTTTTGGTAAAAATTATATAAAGAACTAACGAAAATTGACAAATTTGTCACGCCCATTTTGATACCTCCCATACAAATGCTGGGCAGCCGACTTATTACCACAATAACTTCCGTACAATTTTACTGATATGAATAAAGTTTGGTATTAAGCTATATTTCGGCAAACGCCAGCCACTTACGGGAAAAGGGAGATTTTGTCACTCCCATGCTGATACCTCCATACACACGTCACTATCTAATTCAAAATGACCGATGTTTCCACATCAATTTTGGTAACTCCAATACAAATGTCGGGAGGATAATTCGGCATTTACACCGACCAAGATTAACGCATTTCCAAGGTTAACTCCATTAACCCAGAATATTACTCATACAATTTTAATCTGTGAAATCTAACGTTAAATTTTTACCTCATTTTAAACTGGTGTACATTTTGATGCAACACTGTTAATTACGAAACAATGTAACCATAATAAAAACACTGTCAAATACTAACAAATTACAACGATAATAAAAACACACAAAAAATCAACTGTTTGACAGACGGAAGCCGATCAAAAATTTTTCGGCACAACAGAAAAATTAAATCTTGGTGTTGCCAGTATAGTACAACTTTGGAATATTTTTGAAATAACTGTACCTTTAAATTTATATCAATCGATTAAATCGGCTCACATTTTAAACCGATAAGAGCCTATACTATTGGCGTCGTCGTTAGTATCGAAAACATGTTTATGGCGGCGACGCATCGGAAAATTTTCGAACGCCTTCCGTCTGTCAAACAGTTGAGTTTTTGGCGTAGAATACGTCTTACCTTACGGTATAGGGAGTCATGTCAGATTGTTATTGTTGTAATCTTTATTTCATTGATTATGAGGAAACGGCGAGATAACTTTTTTTAAAAATTTTTTTGTGGGTAAATGAAGATGTTATCTTTCGTTTGATATGCATTTCATATTGGTTGATATCTTCCTAATATTTAAATTTCTCAAATGAAAATTGTTTAAACACATACACTCAAACATATGTGTGGTGTTTGATTGAGTGTTTGAGTTTGTAGCGTGAACACAAACTATGCTGCTGTTTCAGTGTGGACACAAACCTTCGGCTGTTGTTTTGATTGATGAAATATTGAAATTTCGTATATTTACCTATGTATTTAAGTGAAACAAAATGTTAAATGTGAATTTGAATTTAACATGGATATATAATTATAAAAAATATATGAAAAAATTAATTCATACATTTTTATGTGAAATGAAAGTGCTGCCAAGTAAGCAAAATAACAATGCTGCTTGATGCTGTTTGACAGCAGCTGACAGTAGACGTTTAGTAAATTAAAATAAAAATTTAAAAACATATTTATCCTATTTTTCCTACCATAAGCTTATGTATATTATCAAAAGTAACTATGAAATAAATAAATTCATTTGCTTATGTTATTTATCATTTATTGTTATATATGTTTTCTGTCTTATCGGATGGCGTATTCTACGTTAAACTTAATGGCCGTGTCTCTGACACAGCCTGCAGGGACAGTCCGTGGCCGACGGCCTCGGACAACTGTCTGCTGTTTTTGTGTATGTTTTTATTATCGTTGCAATTTGTTGGTACTTAGCAGTGTTTCACCAAATGTACACCAGTTTAAAACGAGTTTAAAAATTACGCTTCAGTATTTACAGATTAAAATTGTATGAGTAATCTTCGAGGTTAATGTGGGTTAAGGGAGTTAACCTTCGAAATGCACTATTTTATTCTTGGTCGGCGTAAATGCCATTTAATTGGCCGGTAAGCACGACCAAACCCGAAAAAACAGAAGATCATAATTAAATTTTGTATTCGATAATATTTTCTCAACTTCAATTTTCTATTGAATATAGACAAATTGATCACTGCCATTCGGGTATTTGCAGGTTGCTCGGAAGCAAAATATGTCGCCGATTGAATTTTGTTCTTGCGCAACCACCTTTACACCCCTATTCTGTGTATGTGGTAACAATCAAATTGTTACAACCCAGCAAGCCATATGAGTCCGAAAAGAGTCTTTTCTGACTCCTTTTGCGGAGCTTTCACGCTCTTTATGAGCCCACAAAACAATAATTTTTGCCCCGAAAACCTTCAGAAAAGTGGATCTTTTCCTTCGAAAATGGTCCGTCAGAAAGAGGTCTAAATTTATGTCAGAAAAGTGTCTTTTATGAGGGTTTTTTGGGCTCTGAAAGAGCTCTTAATTTATGTCAGAAAAGAGTCTTTTATGAGGGTTTTTGGGTCTCTGAAAGACGTCTTAATTTATATCATAAAAGAGTATTTTATGATGGTTTTGGGACTTTGAAAGAGCTCTTAATTTATATCATAAAAGAGTCTTTTATGATGGTTTTAGGGACTCTGAAAGAGCTCTTAATTTATATCATAAAAGAGTCTTTTATGATGGTTTTTGGGGTTTATGAGTTTTATTTTTTTTTTCAAATTCTTATAATTTTATTTCACAAATTCTACTACCTTGACCTTACTCAACGAAACCACACTTTGTACTGAAGCACACATTGCTTTTGGTGCCTGCTTCGCTTCGTGCGACGACAACAACACACACTGTGTGTGGTAAAGTTATTTTTTTTTCGAGCAAAGCGCAAATAACGGCACAACAGCGTTTTGGTACACACATAATTAAGAGACATTTCTAAGTCATAGCGCGTGCCGTCTCAGTATAGTAACAAGCAAGCTTTACTTTCACTCCGAAAACGCTCTTTAATAGGACACTTCTCTGACTCCTTTTTAGGAGCGCTTCGAAAATGCACTTTGGTAGGACTCTTTTCTGACTCCTTTTTAGGAGCGCTCCGAAAATGCACTTTAGTAGGACTCTTTTCTGACTCCTTTTTAGGAGCGCTCCGAAAATGGTTTGCTGGGAAAGTTGTCACCATTGTTAGTATCTGGTATTCTGGCAACACGGTGACAACGAAAAATTCACCTCGTAACAAATAATTCACCTCGCAATAACAGGCTGTCAAAAGCATGGACAACAAAAACAAAAACATATGGTTTTCTGAACAAAATGAACGCTGTAAAAAAAGGAAAAGTATTTAATATATTATGTTTTATTGAATTAAAATTAATACATTATTATTTAGGGATTAGAGCGTACTGCAAAGGCACAGCTGGAATGATATAGTGTCTTCCTCAAGGAACATCCAGAGAAGCTAAGCGGAAATAATATACCTGTGCATTCGCGCCAAATAGAAGGAGAAATTTACTTTAGCGCCAACTCTCTGATCTACATCAAAATTTCATCGCCGACAAAAGCTTCTGCGCTTCAAAAAGTTGTTTTTCCCCCCGCGGTCGGTCCAACTTCTTGAGATATAGGGCTTTAAAGCTTGAGTATGTAATCGTTCGTATCTTCGGTATTTATAATCCGATCTGGTTGAAATGGGTATCATTACAAAGTTCTTTCTAAGCTCTATAAATCAGTGCATAAACATATTTATTTTTATTAACTCTTTGCGGAGCTAATTAAAAAAACGTTTTTTAACCTCACTTTTCTGCTAAATATTAATTTATTTTTTCAAAAAACTGCCCTATTATGCTTATTTTTTGGCAGGTTCGGATAATAGACAAGACCTTAGCCTTTTTTAAAGGTATATTATTCACCAATATCCCGTCAACTACCGGAGATATTTACGTTAACAATTTTGTAATACATTTCGCGCTTTTTCAATCTTTCTAGCACAAAAGCAAGTTCTTTTTTCTTTCTGCGCCATTTCCATAGCACAAAGTAACAAAAGTCCTTCCTCCATTTAATTATGCCCTTTGTCCTTTTGGTACAAAATATATTATTAATTTTTCCCGTACACAGTTTTATTGTTTACTTGCAGAATTAATAAAATGTTTTTGTATCAACTTTCCGGTAAATAAAACGGCTGTCACGCATTGTTACCTCCTCCTTGCCAGGTAACAGTTTTTGTTAGTTTTGTCACCAAAAAAAATGTGCTAGAATACCGATTTGTGACAATTGTCACATTGCTGTCAAATAGTAACCGTGGTGACTTATGTAACACTGCCAGAATAGGGTGTTAGTGTCGTCGGCTTCTTTCACTGCACTCCGTGCTGCCATTATTGTTTTATATCGTATTGTGTTTTGATTTAAAATTGTAATCGCTTCTGTAGAAAAATATTAGAAATTTTTTTTTCTATTTTTGCATAAAAATTTGGTAAAACTGTATTTCCATTTGACTCGTTATATTTAATTTTTTGTCTTGTATTTAAACCAAAAATTGTCCCTTTCTCAACGGCGAAGTGTAAACAAACAATGCACTGTGTTGCCACCTGAAAAGTCAATTTAATATCAAATTGGGCGGTGTAAATAGGAAAGATTGGAAAAGAAGGTTGTCGATAGACAACTTGCGATAAACTGCGGTCATACAACTAGATTATAGCATTATCGGGATTACGGGTGGTTTTTCTTTTGAAATTTGTTAATAATTTATTGGTTAATAATTTCATGGGTTGCATTAACTCGCAACTGAAAATCAAAATACATTGTTAACATCTAACTTTCAATTAGGATTAAGTACTCCGATACTTAACTACCCATTTAAAAATTTACCACACGAAATATGAATCTTTATGATTCCAATTAATTGAACCCCAAACAATATTGTAACTCAAATCGTTTGTTTCCAATCTAATTATCATTTCAAAATTTTGAATATTGTCAGTCTTTTGTATTTTGCAATTAATTAAATATATGAATTTACTGTTTTTCTTTTTGTATGCAGGTCGATGGTGGCGGTTGCTTCAATGGAGCCGGCAGTTCAGCTTTGGTTTTGAAAGGTGTTAATTTAACCGTTCACAGCGGTGAAGTTATGGCTATATTGGGATCAAAAGGTGCGTTTACCTCCAAGTTATACAATGTATAGACGGAAAATATTAAATTTAACCGCGTTTTACGCAAACAATATTTTAGGCAGCGGCAAACGCGCCTTATTAGATGTTATCGCACGCCGCGCCGAAGGTTCGACCAGGGGTCAAGTTTTGCTAAATGGCTCCCCATTGACCAAAGCTTTGTTCCAGCAACGCTGTGGCTATGTTACCCAATCGTGTACATTTATACCTGGTTTAACTGTTGCTCAAACATTGCATTACACTCCCACCATAGTAAGTGTTACTTGGCAGAGACAGAAGAAGAGAGGGAGAGAGAGAGAGAGAACTGATTGCAAATTTGTAACTGTATTTTATTTTCAGCTTTCTGGTTATTTGAAAAGCTCAAAAGTACGTCAAGTCTTAGCCGACTTGGCCTTATCACAAGTTGCTCATAAACGTGTGGAATATTTGAATATTAGTGAGGCCAGACGTTTGTCAATTGGTACACAATTAGTACGGGATCCAGGTTAGTAAAAATCCATTCAATTGATACAAAGAATTTATTTCTTACATGTTAAAGTTTTGGTGTACAGAGAGCAGTTATGAAAGATTTCCTACCATACACTGTTACAGGATATTATTATTTAGTGTTGACGTTTGTAGAATAGAGAAATATATGACAGACGGCCTCCCAACCAGGCCGGTGCACATGCCAGGATAACAGCCAATCCAATCGACGTGGAAACCATTGAGTTCATTCTGAAGTAGACATATCCTGAACTTCCAACACATAATTGGAAAATCGGTTACTTGAAAGAGGCAGATGGTGGCTGTAGACATGAGATGTTCATTCTGAACAGTGAGAGTGTTTTGAAACAATCCGTTGGTGTTGTATCGCTTGGGGTTTGACGGAAGGATGATTTTATTTCTGTTTGATTGTGTACAGTTTTTGACAGTGCTCCTGTGATTTGTGACATCAGTGTTGCCAGTTTAACCCTTTTAGAGAATTTTTAGCTTTTATTTTTTGGTTGCAGCTCCATGTTTTTTTTTTGCAAAAAAAAAACTACGACCTTTTTAGCTCTTTTTGTAAATTTCATTTCATTCATTACGCCTATGGACAAAAATCCTTACAGACTAGCATATTAAATTACATATGTAAACTACTATATAAATTCATTGAGTTACTTATACAAAAATTATAATGATGCCCTTTTTCAGCCATTTTTTATTTTCATGAATTGTGACTTAAGTAAGAACTTTTATATACGGCTCATATTTGAGTTAAAAAAATAAAAGCTCGAGCGAATTTAATTTTTAAAACATTTGTTTATTTGAATCGCTCCCGAGCGATTTTCCCAGACTATTCCCGTGATATCATCAAACATTCGTGGTGAGTTGGTATGATGCAGCTTTTTATCTTGCAACAACTGCATACTTTTAGGTAAAATTAATATTTAGTTTCAATACAAACCACAAACTTCACCGACATACCAATAATATTTTGTCACAGCGGGTGGTCCAAACAGAGGTATCTTTTTAAATAATATGTTATTTTGACACAGATAGACTTTTTTCTGTTCGATATATTGACTGTCAGCCATATTATACCATCGCGGGCCAAAATGAGTCGCCTAACGCTTGAACAACGTTGGGAAATATTGCAAACTCCAATCGGACATCGAATTTGGCCGAAAATTTCTGCGCGGCTATGTCAGCAAACCAAACTACCGAATTGTCATTGACGAGAAGCCAATGCCTTCACGGAGAGTGACACTTTTACATTTTATATTATAATAGGAATTTGAATTAAATTTAAATTTAAAATTGTAACGTGATTGGCAAATTTAAATACAGTTTGGTGTGGATTTTGGAGTGGAGGCATCATTAGTCCATTATGGTCCAAAATTCTACTGGAAACGCCATTTCGGCTTCAGAGCCGTGATTACGGACTTTTTATGGGCTGAAATGGAAGATGTGAACTTGGATAATCATTGGTTTCAGCACGATGGAGCACCATGTCACACAGCTCAGCTAACAATCGATCGTTTGCGAACTAAGTTTAGAAATTGAGTTATCAACAGGCTTGGCAGCCTTGAAGCGATTTGAGCCCTTCAGACGTTTTCTTGTGGGGTTCTATTAAAGACCGATGATGTGCGAATAATCGAGAAACGATCCAAACCCTTAAGGCTAATATCGCCAGGTTAGGCGATAGGTTTAGGTTAGGTTTAGGTTAGGTTTAGGTTAGGTTTAGGTTAGGTTTAGGTTAGGTTTAGGTTAGGTTTAGGTTAGGTTTAGGTTAGGTTTAGGTTAGGTTTAGGTTAGGTTTAGGTTAGGGTTAGGTTAGATTTAGGTTAGGTTAGGTTAGGTTTAGGTTAGGTTTAGGTTAGGTTAGGTTTAGGTTAGGTTTAGGTTAGGTTTAGGTTAGGTTTAGGTTAGGTTTAGGTTAGGTTAGGTTTAGGTTAGGTTTAGGTTAGGTTTAGGTTAGGTTAGGTTTAGGTTAGGTTTATGTTAGGTTTAGGTTAGGTTTAGGTTAGGTTTAGGTTAGGTTTAGGTTAGGTTTAGGTTAGGTTTAGGTTAGGTTTAGGTTAGGTTTAGGTTAGGTTTAGGTTAGGTTTAGGTTAGGTTTAGGTTAGGTTTAGGTTAGGTTTAGGTTAGGTTTAGGTTAGGTTTAGGTTAGGTTTAGGTTAGGTTTAGGTTAGGTTTAGGTTAGGTTTAGGTTAGGTTTAGGTTAGGTTTAGGTTAGGTTTAGGTTAGGTTTAGGTTAGGTTTAGGTTAGGTTTAGGTTAGGTTTAGGTTAGGTTTAGGTTAGGTTTAGGTTAGGTTTAGGTTAGGTTTAGGTTAGGTTTAGGTTAGGTTTAGGTTAGGTTTAGGTTAGGTTTAGGTTAGGTTTAGGTTAGGTTTAGGTTAGGTTTAGGTTAGGTTTAGGTTAGGTTTAGGTTAGGTTTAGGTTAGGTTTAGGTTAGGTTTAGGTTAGGTTTAGGTTAGGTTTAGGTTAGGTTTAGGTTAGGTTTAGGTTAGGTTTAGGTTAGGTTTAGGTTAGGTTTAGGTTAGGTTTAGGTTAGGTTTAGGTTAGGTTTAGGTTAGGTTTAGGTTAGGTTTAGGTTAGGTTTAGGTTAGGTTTAGGTTAGGTTTAGGTTAGGTTTAGGTTAGGTTAGGTTTAGGTTAGGTTTAGGTTAGGTTTAGGTTAGGTTTAGGTTAGGTTTAGGTTAGGTTTAGGTTAGGTTTAGGTTAGGTTTAGGTTAGGTTTAGGTTAGGTTTAGGTTAGGTTTAGGTTAGGTTTAGGTTAGGTTTAGGTTTAAGTTAGGTTTAGGTTAGGTTTAGGTTAGGGTTAGGTTAGATTTAGGTTAGGTTAGGTTAGGTTTAGGTTAGGTTTAGAATAGGTTTAGGTTAGGTTTAGGTTAGGTTTAGGTTAGGTTTAGGTTAGGTTTAGGTTAGGTTTAGGTTAGGTTTAGGTTAGGTTTAGGTTAGGTTTAGGTTAGGTTTAGGTTAGGTTTAGGTTAGGCTTAGGTTAGGTTTAGGTTAGGTTTAGATTAGGTTAGTTTTGGGTTAGATTTATGAAAGTTGTAAGTTAGGTAATAATGTTGTTTCTTTTTTAACTTCGAGTCGTTAAAATATTGACGACTCCACAAAAATTTCCCAGACTGTTACTCCAACTACACATCCCTGAATTTTTCAAGTCGCTGTATTAAAAAGCCCATCAATCATAAAAACAAATTAGTTCAGTAATTTTTCAGTATATCGCACCCCAGAATAATAGTGTCGTTAATTCCAGAAACAGTACATTGGGATTTTACATAATTTTCCATTGTTTTTTTTTTGTGATCTTCCTTTAAAAAATATATTACTACATGAGAAACTCTAGTAATTTTAGTATAATTCTGTCGTATGTCAAAATATCTAAACGCTTTTTCTCAAAATATTGATTTGGAACTTACAACACTATTCTTCTGGAGATGACTTCTTCTGCAGACGACTCACATACGAACATTGCCATTTCGTATATCATATTCTGGTTGGTCCATCTTTTTGCTTCCAAAAAATCCAGTTCTACTGAATTTACGACTCAACTCAAATTCCCTCGACTCCGACTTTACATCACTCATTGAAACTAAGCCGTTTTCTGTTGTAATTGTTTCTTCTTCTGTAAATCTATAATTTTAATTGAAACATTTTTATTGCCTTTAAGGTGGAGTCGTCAGAATTTGCATAAATCCAATGCTTGATAATATTCCCAGACTCCGACTTCATAACCCCGATTGAAACTGCAACTTTTTATGTTGCAAACTGTGTTTGGATTTTTTTCTCAAAATAATCGGATACATTTTTGAAATAAAATATTTTTTTAATAATTTTTTTAATAAATATCATGTTTTCTCCGGTTAGTGAAAAAAAATGTAAATGCTGCGGGTGTGATTCGAACTCATGCTGTTTATGAGACCAAAATTGCTCGACTACGAACGACTCCGCCATTTTCAATTTTAATTCTAATATTTTTTTAATTGTTAACTTCCCAGATTCCAACTAGGGCTGCGACATCGACATCGATGTTTTAAAAACATCGATGTTTTTCTAAAACATCGAGTACTTTTAACATCGATGTCTTAGTGCCGATGTTTTTCCAACATCGATGATTTGTATCGATGTTTGCATCGATGTTTTTGCTTTCGGACTGGTTGTGAGCCGAGGCAAAATTAAATTGTCGGCTTCGCATGTGTTTCATTTGAGGGCCTTTTTTTTTTTTTAGTCACAAACTCATCGGCGGCGTGAGCGAAAACATCGATGTTTTTGACCGATGTTACATCGATTCAATGGCGCGGCTGAAGTAACAAACGATCGGCGTAGAAGTTTTTACCGACATCGATGTTTACAAAACGATATACAAAACTTTTTTTATACTGGAGTTATTTTATGTATACTGGAGTTATTTTATGCTTAAAATATTCAAAAACATCGATGTTTTTGGGGGTGTCTTAATTTTGCAGAAATGAAATGAGAAATATCAAACTAAATAAAAACATCGTTGTTTTGTTTTTGCTGAAATTCTCTTGTAGATATGTATTGTCAATATACAAATCACGCTATTCGTCGATATAAAGGCAAATAGTATATACAAAACTTTATTAGTGCTGCCTTTTATATCGATGTTTTGCAAATTAACAAAATTTATAGAAAAAACATCGATGTTTTCGAATTGCTAACAAAATTATATAAAAAAAACATTAATATTTTCAAACATCGATGTTTGGATTTCGCTTTTATATATGACGTGCCGGCGTATATATCACCCTATTGGTCGATATAAAGCAAAAACATACAAAAGTTGATTAGTACTGTTTTTTTATTTTTATTGCTAAAAAACTTTAATAAAAAACATCGATGTTTTTTCTATAAATTTTTTATTTTGAAAACATCGATGTTTTTTATTAAAGTTTTTTAGCAATAAAAATAAAAAAACAGTACTAATCAACTTTTGTATGTTTTTGCTTTATATCGACCAATAGGGTGATATATACGCCGGCACGTCATATATAAAAGCGAAATCCAAACATCGATGTTTGAAAATATTAATGTTTTTTTTATATAATTTTATTAGCAATTCGAAAACATCGATGTTTTTTCTATAAATTTTTTATTTTGAAAACATCGATGTTTTTTATTAAAGTTTTTTTTAGCAATAAAAATAAAAAAGCAGTACTAATCACCTTTTGTATGTTTTTGCTTAATATCGTCGACATGACATATATAAAACTGCACTTCAGGGAAAACAAAACACGCAGAAACATTTGTAACCGATGTTGGATCAACATCGATGCTTCTCACTTGACGACCTTTTTTTTTTTTTTAGTCAATGTCAGAGGGAAAAGAATACGTGCGCAGAAACATCGATGTTTGGAAACATCGATGTTTTTAACCGATGTTTTATCGACATCGATGTTTCTCATTTGAAACATCGATGTTGAAAAACATCGATGTTTTGAGGTCGATGTCGCAGCCCTAATTCCAACTATACATCACTGATTCAAACTAAATCTTGATTTGTTGTAAAATGTTTACAGTTCGTGTTTTAGTTTTTTTAATTTTAATTGAAACATTTTGTTTGTTTTTAACATAGAGTTGTCAATATTTTGACATAGAGTTGTCAATATTTTGATAACCCAGACCTCGGACTATACCCTCAGACTACACAACTCTAATTGAATCTAAATCTTTGTCGTTTGTAAAAGTGACATTACCAAGGGTTTTTGGGTTATAAATACCTTACTTGATCTCATAATATGCATAATTTTTTTTTTCAGTGATGTTGCTCTTGGACGAACCCACTCAAGGTCTGGACCCTTTAAGCGCCTATTTGCTCATATCGATTCTTTCCAATACTGCCAAGAAGACTGGCTGTGGTATACTGCTATCATTGGAAAAACCACGATCTGATGTTTTTCCATTTTTGGATCGCGCTCTATTCCTGTGTCTAGGGGGCGTTGTTTATTCCGGTGGTACTCGTGCAATGCTTGAATATTTCCATGGAATAGGTTTTCCTTGTCCGCAATTGGAAAATCCATTAATGTATTATTTATGCCTGTCCACGGTCGATAGACGCAGTCGAGATCGTTTTGTGGAGTCCAGCCAACAGATAGAAGCATTAGTCGAAAGATTTTCACGGGAAACACCCATGTCCGACGGGCCGGTCAATAATATGGGCAGTGGCAAAGTGCCTTTGGCCTATGGGAAACCTGGTGAATTGAAAGTTTGGATTATGCTGTATCTGTAAGTGAATGATTTACACGATGTTCAACGAAATCTATTTAAATTAATTTTTCCTCATCCTTTAGTAAGTTATTGGCCTCGACTTTTGCCTGTGGTACGGCTGGAATGAAGACCTTGTTCTTGCGTTTATTTATTTTACCCCTAACTATGGGTTTAATGTGGTTATTCTACAGCAATGTGGGGGTAGGGTTGAAATTATTTCTATCTTTCATGTAAACTAATTGAAGTGTCTTCTATCATCATTCTAGGACGATTCTCATGGTTTCTTCACCAAGAACGGCTTGATTTTGAATGTTATCGGTTTGTCCTATGGCTGCGGCATTTTGTCCACAATTACACTGTGTAAGTAGAAATATTATGATTTTATACCGAATGTCTCAGCACTGATGCCTAATAATAAATTCGGTTTTAAGTTCCCATTTGGCGTAAACGTTTCTGTCAAGATACTCCCGAAGGTTTATACTCAGGAGCCACATTACTCATAGCTTACAATTCGGTGTCCATACCATTCTCCATGATATCATCCGTTATCGCCAGTTGTGTTATATATCCGTAAGTCAGGGCATTCCATGTTGATACATTCTTGTTGCTAACCATTTTATTCGTATATTATAGATTACTGTTGGATTCCAAATTTCCTAATGGCACAACATTTGCTTATCTCTTGGTGGCCTTGTGGTCAAGTTACGTTTTAGCCGAACAACTAAGTATTTCCTTCCTGCTGGTGGTCAAGGTGCCATTTAATGCTGCAATTACTGTTACCTATATTTTGGTGATTTCAATAGCTTTGGCTAGTGGAACGGTTCGGTAAGTAGAGACAGATTTCTGTTCCATCTTTCTCGTAGAAATATGCTTGCATTTTGCTGTAATTGTATTAAATTTCTCATTTATTTGTTCAGGTCCTTCAAAGGACTTCAGCCATGGCTGCAGGACAATACCAAGGGTACTCATACCCGCTATGCTTCTTCGTTGTTGCACAGTATTACCTTTCAAACTCGAAAAATGAATTGTACACCAACTGCATCGGTGATCTGTCCCAAGCCAGCAGATTTCCTACATGAACGTTTGGGATTAGCTGATCCAGATGTAACAGAAAATTAAATATTTAACCCTCGTAGTCATAACCAAAACATAGTCACTGGCTGTACGTTTCATTCAATGACTGTCTAACTAGAATTGTTTTAGGCTCGTTAGTCAAGAGTTTGACAAAAACAGACCTAAAAACTCGAATACTCGAATCCACCTCTATGCGAACATGTCTGTTTTAGCCAACTGCAACCCTGAGGGTCATAGTTGTTGTTAGTAAAACGACAGCTGTTCATCAAAGTTAGCATGTATTCGTTCCACACTTTGGAGTTCAGTTGATGGGTTATGAATTAAAACTCGTTAGACAGACGATAGCCGGTGGGTAACTTTTGGCTATGAATACGTGGGTTATTGTATATAATTTTAATATATATTATTTTAATAGGAAACGATCGACGTTGTGGCTTCTTGTGCATTTGCCGTGGGTTTAGCCGCCTTTAACATGCTGCTCTACATGTTCCCTATGCCACGTTGTGTGCGTCAAAAGTTTAGAGACTGATTTGTATAGTACCATAAAAGAAAACAAAAATGCTCCAAGAAACTGCTGCTTCAAAACTAATTTATTGGATAGTATTAGGAAATAAGTGATACTAAATAAGTTTTGCAAATGCATTTAAATAAAGCATAAAACTTTAAATAAAATTGTGAAATTAATTTATTTATGAATAAATAGCCTTTGGTTTGCGTGCGCTACACTTGTACATGAGAACGTGGATTCAATCCCACTTCGGACCACCTTATGTGTCTTTCGACGACGGTCACCTTGCTTAGTGATAGCGGCACTATAGCCTAATTAGCCATGAAAATTCTTCTCAAAAAATCGATTGGAATCGGTGTAAAGCTGTCCCTTCGTGGAATGTAATGGGCAAATATTTATTTAATTGACCCGCCAATAACTATTAGACGGCCTACAAAGAATATTAATAATTAATAATAATAATTCAAATCACTGCTTAAAAAATCCAGGCACTCAAAATAACTAATGGAGAAAATTTCAGCGAGATTAGTCTTAGGGTTGTATTCTATAAGTCGTGAATCAGTCACTTCGCGTTACTTTTGTCGTTTTGGTAGTCTATAAAACGGTACAGCTGTTCGGTGACTTCCTGCGTAGAGCTACGTTATGTAATGGGTAATTTATAAAACGCAGCGCAAAGTTTTTGAACACTTCAGCTGTCAACATGAACACGCCACTTTTCTTCGCGTTAGTTGAAGAAATTACAAATTTAAAGAAAAATTTCTATCGAGGATAGGCATTTTTAAAATAATTCAAAATTATATTGTTTGCTCACTCAAATTCTTATTTACAATAATAAGATTAGAAATGTAAAGGTCAAATACATAATGCGTTGCGTATTAAAAAAATAATAGACATCAGTCGATGTTGACAATAATAAACAAACGAACCAATACATACCGCCAAATGGCACGTGTTTTTGAGAAGACAACTAATTTAATATAGATGGCCAACATTTATTCGAAATTGCAAACCAAAATAACAATTCATTCTGTGCATTTCACTCAAGATAACTTTGTCTAACCTATAATTGTTTATTTTAGTTGGGCAACTCTATAAACCTACAATGTCAGTGACGGCTTTCGTAAGCGAACGCAAACGCGAAGTGATGTATAAACTACAATTTTTTGACTTTGGCGTTCGCGTTGGCTATTGCGTTTACGTTGCCTTTCGCGACTATCCTTAGCAATTTGGAATCTATGCACAGAAAATATTAACAGTAATTTATTTTCAATCAAGCTATTGTTTGATCTCAAATAATATACACTTGACCAATGTATTTGCTCAAACAAACACCAATTGTTTGAAACGGAGAAACCAATATTCACAACTATACCACTATTACCAACAAGCAATTTTTAGAGATATACAAACAAATTAGAGTAAACATGACAGTAACGGTAAGATATATCAAAAATGGCTATGCGAATAATCGCCCAAGTGAAAATCGCCCAAACCCCAAAAATGAACAATCGCCCAAAAGATATGGGGACAAAAATTGGGCGATTGTTCATCATGTTTGGGTGTTTTGGTATTTTTGATTTTTTAGGTGTTTGTTCATGATGAATGATCGCCCTTTTACTTAATTGGGCGGTTGTTCGCTACAGTCTTGGGCGATTTCACCACAAAATAGTGGGCGTTTGTTCATAAATTGGATTTATATTTTTGGGCGAATGATCTTAAATTTTTGGGCGATTTTACCTCTTTTTTTGGGTCTTTTTTCTTAATGAAAAAACACTCAAAAATTTTGGGTCATTGTTCATTTTTCGTTTTGGGCGATTTTCACTTGGGCGATTATTCGCATAGCCATCAAAAATCTGACAACAGATTCGGAAACATCGATTGTATCACGGCATGTTACAAATAATTTCAAAAGAGGAATTATATCACCTTTCTTTTACTTTTAAAATACTTTCAGCAGAGAGAAGATTAACACTTTTTAGCATTTTAAAATTGCTGGGTAACACATAAAACCTTGTATGTAACTTGTTACCTCCAAACACATAAAAAACCGCTAAAACTTTCGCTAGCCGCTAAAACAAATTTTTTCCCGCGATGGGCATTAAAAACCGGCTAGATTTAGTGGAAACTCCCACGATTTGGCAACACTGAAGCAAAGAGACAATGTAACATCAAGCAACTATGGTACAGAGAAGAACATTTACTCATTAAGTGGAATGCTAACAAAGAAAACGAGTGAAGCACGTCGTTTCTCTGCTGTCTCTCTTACCCTCTTCGTTGAATATTTCAAAACACGAGCAGTTTTCTGATGATGTTATTTTATCTAACTATAGAAATTCCAACAATATTTAACTAAAATTACATAAAGTGTGTAAAAAGTATGTAGTAATTAAGTTATGACGAGCGAAAGAAATGCGTTTGAGTGAATCGCGTCGACTTTTTTGGTTCTCTTTTACTAGGCTTGCCAAATTGCGCGGATTTTTTGTTCTCTACTTGTACATCCTTTTTGGGTTTCTATGGCACAGCTTATCGAAAAGATATTAGGAAAATGATGTAGAATGAGAGACTAAAGAGGACAGGAACTAAGTTTAAATAGTTTTTATTGATACAAATGACAGCTAAATTATGTTGTTTGCATTCACCGAAAATACGCATTCCCTTTGATTTCTGTTTGTTTTATGTCCAGCCAAAATGTAAAATTGGTAAAACACAGCAGCAAATCCAACCAGGGGGTTTCTCAAAAACGATGTACAAGTAGACAGTCAAAATTCCCCTTCACTCAAATGCCAACAAACAAAACGAGTGAAACCCTAGCCATTATCTGCCCTCTCTCTTCATTGAATATTTCAATACAAAAGAAGAAATGGCCTAATACCACATCATCATGAAGAGGCAGCGAAGAGAGTTCTATAGGCTCTTAAGTATTACTCTATGATCGAACTATTACTCTATGGTTGATTTGCATATGTTTATGTATGTATTTTGTTTTTGAGCGTGTTTGCTTTCATTTACCATACGCGAATGTTGTCCAATGGACGAAATAGTAAGTAACCAAAATGTTTATTATTGGTTGAATGTACAGTTTGTATTTTCATATTTGATCAGGGGGTTGCTATGGCACAGCTGATCGAAAAGGTACTAGGGAAATGATGTAGAATGACAGACCAAAGCCGACATTATATACCACACAGCAAACTAAGTTTAAATTGTGTTTATTTGTACTAGAGATGGGCACGAGTCACGTGATTGGCGTGATTTACGCGTGAACGTGAGCGGGACTAAATTTTGCTCACGTGAGCGTGCGTGAACGTGAGTACTGAAAAAATCTTCGTGCGTGAGCGTCCATGAGTCAAATTTCTGCATGAGTGAGTGTGCGTGAGCACTATTTACGCGTGAGTCACGCATATTTTCTACTTCATTTCTATTTTACTACTTTGTTACACAAAGTATTTTTTAGAAGGCTTCTAATAACATTTCCCTATAACAAAGAGTCGTTAATCATCTCCTGTATTTCAAGGAACTTTGCTACAAGCGAAGGAGTTTTTATACGTTTTACAGTGGGACCGTTTGCAAAAAAGTGGTAATAATATCACAACTTCTAAACTCTAGGTCTGATTGTTTGAGAATGCACTAATTATTTGCAGGGGAGCAGTCAGGCTTTCAGAATCTGGTAGTTAGAGGTACCTTGTTTCATCGTACGTTTCGCTACAACCAAACACATATAGAGTCGTGTGTCGTCTCTCTAACCGTTAAAAATATATTTGGAATCAAAAGTTTCAAATGAAACCACTTGCACTGACATTCTCTATTTTTTTGGTAATAACTTGGAGCAATGGTTAGTGTACGCGGCTCTTGTACACGAGAACGTGGGTTCGATCCCTGCTCAGACCACCTTACATTTCTTTCGACGATGATCAACTCGCTTAGTGATTGCGACACTATCGAGTACTTAGCCATGAAAAAGCTTCTCAAAATACCGTTCGGAACCGGTGTAAAACTGTAGGGCCCAATCAGTGAGTGTAAAACTAGAAGCGCACAGCTCACTGTGAGAAACTCTCTCCAATCCATTCATTGTATGTAGTGGGAAACCATGTTTATGGTTTTAGTTCATGTAAAAACCCTGTTTTCTATTTATGAGTAATTTTTGCGTGATTATCGTGAATCACGTGAATCACGCGTGATTCACGCGTGAATGTGAGTAAGATCAAATTCTGCTCATGGGAGCGTGCGTGAACGTGAGTACCAACAAAATCTTCGTGCGTGAGTGACTGTCTTCCTTTCGTGAGCGTGCGTGAGCGTGAGTCAAAACTTACTCACGTGCCCATCTCTAGTTTGTACCCATGACAGGTTAGTTACGTTTATGTTGTTTGTATCGAAAGAAAATACGCAATCCCTTTTATTTCTGTTCGTATTGTGCCAACAAAAGAGTAAATTACAAAAGCAACTCGAACTCGATGAAATAGCCTACTACCTCTTTGTCGTCAAGAGTACACGAAGAGAGGCATAACAGCTCTTTTCTATTTCTCGATGATTTGATTAAGGCGTGTTAGATTGTTAGAAAAGACGCTGGATATGTCAAAATTTTCATTTGGTGAGAGAAGATGGAATAGTGTAAACTACAGGAGAACGATTTGCCGACAACATTTTGCAAGATCTTTTTTTTTTTTATTTTGTTCAAAAACGGATACAAAGAGGATGTGCAATTTGGCAACCCTCGTAGAAGAAAACCAAACAGTCGACGCAATTCCCTCTAACGGTGCAATTTGGCAACCCTCGTAGAAGAAAACCAAACAGTCGACGCTATTCACTCCAACGCATTTCTCTGTCGCGTCATAACTTGATAATTTCTTACTTTTTATATACTTTATGTAATTTTATTTAAACATGGTTGGAATTTCTATAGTTAGATACTGTAACGTGGCCGTCGGTGGTGCAATGGTAGTGTGCGCGGCTCTTGTGCATGAGATCGTGGGTTCGATCCCTGCTCTGACCAGTTTAAACTTCTTTCACCGGCGGTCACCTCGCTTAGTGACGGCGATACTATCGAGTACTTTGCCATGAAAAAGCTTATATAAATACCGTTCGGAACCGGTGCAAAAGTTTAGGGCCCAATCATTGAGTGTAAAACTAGAACGCGCACAGCTCACTGGTTTGTGAGAAGCGCTCAATAATACCTTCATGGGATGTAACTGGAAACCATATATTTATTTTTTAGATACTATAACATCATTTGAAAACTGATCGTGTATTGAAATATTCAACGAAGAGAGTAAGAGAGAGAGCAGAGAAACGAGGCGCTCTACTTGTTTCTTTATTGGCATTCCACTCCATGGGTACATTTTCTTCTCTATTTAAAATTCCATACTCTTTGTGTATATGCCCTTTGACTGATGCGATCAGGGTTGCATTTTAAACGAAATCAACCAAAACAAACAAAACGGTAATAAAAGCTTTTATTTCGTAAATGTTTAATCTTTGTTCACAATTTGCTGATTTCTGTATTCTATTTTTATTTTATAACTGTTGTATTTTGTAAGTCACTTTGCAGACAGATGTTTTGCATTTTCCAAAACTGATAGTGTAAATCGCAAGTAGAATGACAGATCGATTTCTGTCAAATAGAAGAGAGATTCATTCCATTTCTCTCTCCGCGAATCGTTCCATTTGCACTAATAGTCTAACGGCCTTAATCATAAAAGTTTGTGAGAGGTTGGAGAGACGTTTTTTGTCTGATAAATCGGCTTTCAAACCTCTCATAGCCTTTTATGAATAAGGCCGTAAGAGCCCAAAGAGAAGCAGACACGTATGCTTCCAATGACGACGAGAAATGTTTAGAAAAGTTGAAATTTTAGAAAAATAATATAGATGTATGGGACTTAAATAGCTTTTACCCTAGAGTAATGACGTATGGAGTAGGCAACTCTCTCAGTAAGTTGATGACATTTGGTGTGTTGCAGATAGGCGGTTGGATGGTGGAAAGTATTGCTTGAATAATGCCAGATCATTTCGATTTGTGCGTTAATTTTTTCGTGTAAATGCACCACAAATATATACATATTAACAATAAAATATAACAAAATGTCCAAAATAAGTTTAAATTTTACAGTTTTTCATCAAAACGACTTGAAAAATTTAAGTCAATAATTTTTGTAATTCCACCTGGTGTAAGTCAATTTACTTATGTCAAATAACTCTCTATAGTGTGAAAGGGAATGCCAGATGAGAAGAATGACGGCTCTATATGATATTACTCTATGGTTTTTACTGTTTTTTTACCTTATTTTTTTTTATTTATCTTTATTGTATTGTGTTTAATAATAAAATATTTTGAACCCTTTCTTTAATTTTTTTTCATGAAATATAATAATTTTTTTGAACAATTTTCATGAATATGTGTAAACTTCATTCTCCCAATTGAGAGATTTTGTTAGCCAAAAAATTAGAAAAGATTCTATTCCAGCTGCGAGTCCTCAGCCACAGCGGATTTTCGTGACGATTTTCTCTACCATTAGAAAAAAAATTATTTCCCATTAACTCCCATGAAGGGATTAGGGAGAGCTGCCATAAGAAACATATGTGAAAAAACGTCGTTGTCTGTAGCGTATTTGATTATGTTCGGCTCTAACACGGCCTTTAGGAATACTACACCACAGGCAAACGGTGAATTAAATCCAATTAATATTTTAATTGTTGCACTGAATGTTTAATTGGATCAACAAATATATTTGATTGAATTATTCCACATGTATCAACTAATTATTTAGTTCAGATAATATTTAGTTGATTAAAAATTGCATCATCTGTGCAAAATGAAACAAGAATTCAATAGACAACGCGAATTCGTTAATTGAAAACATTTTTGAATTTTTTCTGTGTTGATTGAATCCATACGAACATTGCGGTTTATTTTGAAAGACGACATAGATATCATATGACTAATTTAAAAATTTCTTCACAAAACAAAACTTGTATAGTCCATTTATATGGGATCCAAAAAGTTGCATAACATTAAGAACAATTTGCGTAAAATTTAATTTTCTTGTCTGATATTTTTGGAATTAGTTGCATTTTGGGTGATCCGAGCAAACCGTCCGAAGTTTTAAATGAGCTCAAACTAAGGGAAATCGAACATCTTATGAAACCAAAAATTTTTGAATTCAAATTAAGTTGCTTTTCTCCTTAAATTTTTTAAACCATATGTACATAAAACGAGAAAATATTTCATTAAATAAAGTAATCAGAATAGCTGTACAATGTGGCCATAATTCGTCAAAAAAAGGGGCAGGGCCAAAAAAAGATCCCAAGAATACACTCAAATTACTTGTATTGTGGGACAGTCAGTGATGCCAACTTAGCTCTTTTGGGGCACTATTCAACCTTTCAAAATGCGAAACAAATAACATTGGCGCTGTTATTGTATTGTATACAAAACAGTTTTTGCAAAAGTATGACAATATTTTTTTAATTTTTGGCATTCTCGTTAGAATATGACAGTTTTGTTGCTAGGTGTAACATTATTTATGTACTACAGGAATGAATGGTATTATTTTCACAAATATATTCATATTCATTGACCACACTTGTTAATTTTGCTTCTATTTTTGTACTGGGTATTATTCTTATCAAAAACATCGTTGGCAAAATAAATAACAGGGTTGTTATGCCAAAGTTATTTCGTACGAAAACAATTGTTGGATATTTGTTTTGAACAGGAATTTTGACATTTCGTTTTTTTAACAAACAAAATAAACACCACATCCGTTAAAAATGAATATCCGTTTATCCTAATATCGGGTTTATCGCAAAATGGGAGATATTACCCATTTTGATAATAAAGTTTTATGATTCGCACACGTTCCTCGACGCTGTACCATCGTAATTTGTCTATATCGTAATTTGTCTATATTGTCTGAAAAATAAATAACGTGAATTGTCTACATCTACCCGTCCCTATTGGAAACCCATAATTTATTTACTGCGTTTTAGCAGTTTTGGGTTCTTTCTGTTTGTTTTCGTTATTTGATGAGCTTCGTTATTTGACGGGCAACTCGTCGATGCGTTTCGTTCCTGCAGAGTTGACATCACTGTAACCGACAACCAACAAAAGTCGAATACTTGTACGGTAACCAACATGAGCTAAACGAGTATTGGGAAGGTGATATACAAAATTCTCAACGCTGAGTATCCAAGTTTGGTGCGTGTTGTTACTTCACATAAGTAAAAAGATTCGCTTAGTAAGTACACAATTTTCAACAAACAACATTACTAATAGTAAGGGAATTTTAACTTAAAAGTTTTACATCGCTACTTAAAGCCACTATAGAGAATTCTAATAAGGACGGGGAGATATTAATATTTACTGCCTGTTTTCATAAAACGAATTTGAATGAACGAATCGGCCATAATTAAAATGTTCATTACACGAAAAACCTTAGTCAACTGAGTTATTTATTTAGGATATTCATTCATAAAATATTCCTTTAACAAATGTCTAAGATAATATACCCATTTGACCTAAGAAATCCTATTTTTTTACGTTTTCGTTTGTTCAAATTCGTCCATAGGAGGCTTTAACCAATTGATGTCTTCAATATGGCACCACTTTTTTTTTTTAAATCCCTAAAAGTAAAACTTTGCGAATAAAAAGTCGCTAAAACGCTAATATGTGTCAGCGATTTAAAAAAAAATAATGATATACCGAAAACATTTATTATTTCTGCGATTGGACGCACTGCTCCTAGGTTTTTTATTTTACCGATTTTTTTATTTTTGCGATTTAAACACAAAAAATTCTTCAATACGAATTGAACCGTTTTATGAACAACCCTTACAAACCCCCAACCATTTGTTGTTTTTTCGATTGGACCCTCCGTTTCCAAGATATAGACATGAGGGCGTTTTAGCGATTTTTTATTCGAAAAATTTTAGTTTTAGCGATTTAAAAAAAGTGATGCCATCCATTGGCTGAAGCCTCCTATGAAGGTAAAAATGTATTGCTTTTGGGATTGGACGCACCGTTTCCGAGTTATAGCCACTTTTTTATTGTAGTGATTTTCTTATTTTGGCGATTTTTTTTTTGGAAAAAAAATTCTTCTATACGATTTGGGCCAATTTATGAAAACCCGTAGAATCTTCCCAGAAAATGTTATTTTTTCGATTGAATGCTCCGTTCCCGAGATACAGACAAGAGGGCGTTTTATCGATTTTGTATTCGAAAATTTTTAGTTTCAGCGATTTTTTTAAAAAAAAGTAGTGCCATTGGACGCACCGTTTCCGAGTTATATCCACTTCTTTATTGTAGCGATTTTCTTGTTTTGGTGATTTTTTGAAATAAAATTTCAATACGATTTGGAACTGGAATTATGAACAATTCTTAGAAATCCCCAAAAATGTGTTATTATTGCGGCTATTTTAAAAAAAAAAGTGACGCCATTGTTTTTGGGATTGGACTCACCGTTTCCGAGTTATAGCCACTTTTTTATTGTAGTGATTTTCTTATTTTGACTATTTTTTATTTGAAAAAATGCTTCCATAAGAATTAGGACACTTTATGAAAACCCCTTAGAAACCCCCCAACAAATTTTATTTTTTGATTGGATGCTTCGTTTCCGAGATATAGACATGATGGCGTTTTAACGATTTTTTTTCGAAACATATTAGTTTTAGCGATTGTTTTAAAAAAAAGTAATGCCATCCATTGGTTAAAGCCTTCTATTGAGGTACAAATTTATTATTTTTACGATTTTACGCACCATTTCCGAGTTAAAGCCACATTTTTAATTTAGCGATTTTCTTATTTTGCCGATTTACGAATTAGACCACTTTATGAACAACCCTTAGAATCCCCCGCAAATTTGTAATTTTTTCGATTGGATGCCCCGTTTCTGAGATATACTTATAGACATGACAACGTTTTAGCGATTTTTTATTCGAAAAATTTTACTTTTAGCGATTTTTTTGTTTAAAAAGTGATACCATTCGACGCACCGTTTCTGAGTTATATCCACTTTATTATTGTAAAAAAAAATTCTCCCATAAGAATTAGGCCACTTTATGAAAACCCCTTAGAAACTCCCCAAACATTTTTATGTTTTGATTGGATTTTTAACGATTTAACGATTTTTTTCGAAACATATTAGTTTTAGCGATTTAAAAAAAAAGTAATGCCATCCATTGGTTAAAGCCTCCTATTGATGTACAAATTTATTATTTCCGAGTTAAAGCCACATTTTTAATTTAACGATTTTCTTATTTTGGCGATTTACGAATTGGAACACATTATGAACAACCCTTAGAAACCCCCCAAAAATTTGTTATTTTTTCGATTGAATGCTCCGTTTCCGAGATATACTTATAGACATGACAACGTTTTAGCGATTTTGTATTCGAAAATTTTTAGTTTCAGCGATTTTTGTAATGCCATTGGACGCACCGGTTCCGAGTTATATCCACTTCTTTATTGTAGCGATTTACTTATTTTGGCGATTTTTTTGAAAACAAATTCTTCCATACGAATTGGTCTAATTTATAAAAAACTTTTAGAAACCCCCAAAAAATTTAATTTTTTAATTGGACGCTCTGTTTGCGAGATATATAGACATGAAAAAAAAAGTATGCCATCCATTGGTTAAAGCCTCCTGAGAAAAAAATTCTTCCCTGCGAATTGGGCCACTTTATGAAAAACCCTTATTTTTTCGATTGTACACTCCGTTTCCGAGATATAGACATGAGGGAGTTTAACAATTGTTTTTAGAAACATTTTAGTTTTAGCAATTTTGTTTAAAAAAAAGATAATTCCGTAAAAGACTCCTGTGGAGTTAAAAAATTTATTATTTTTGCGAGTTATAGCCAGTTTTTTATTGTAGCGATTTTCACATTTTGGCGATTTTTTGAAAAAAAATTATTCAATACTAATTGGACCATTTTATGAACAACCCTTAGAAACCACCAACAATTTGTTATTTTTTCGATTGGACGCTCCGTTCCTGACATATAGATATAGATATTTCAGCGATTTTCTTATTTTGGAAATTTTTTTAAAAATTCTTCCATACGAATTGGGCCACTTTATGAAAAACCCTTAGAAACTCTCAAAAATTGATTATTTTTTCGATTGGACCCTCCGTTTCCGAGATATAGCAATGTTTTCTAATATTTTCAAACAAAAATGGGGATGGGTTGTTACCCTGGATAACCCAATACCCATCGTCGTGGGAAACTACCCATTATTTTCCCCATTACCCTGTGGGTAAGGGAAATCGTGATGGTTAATTATTCATTTTCATGGGTAACTACTCATTAATTTCCCCATACCCTGTGGGTAATGGGTAAAACATCGCTATCCATTCCCCACCGCAATAATTTGACACGAAATACGACCCCTGGTTCTGCCGTTGGTTTCCAATTGACTGTTGTTGATTTTTATAGATAAATACAACAAAAATTAATAAATTTCTGTAAACTGCACACTCAAACCTAATGATGCTGAGAAAAAGTATCTACTCTTGAGGATATTTATTTAATTATTTATTATATTTAATTATTATTAAATTTTCCAGCGATGATAAGACCCTTAGGGCCTTAATCATAAAAAGTTATGAGAGGTTTCAGAGTCGATTTTTGTATAGTAAATCATCACTCAAACCCCTCATAACTTTTTATGAATAAGGCCGTTAGTGTTTGTGTTTTCCGATTCTCAATATCCCTTATAATATGTTAAAAACATTATCCCCGATTGTCTGTTCCTACGTCTCTTTAGGTGGAGCCGTTTTCAAATGCCAAATATTTAAAAAAAAATTTTGCTACAAAATTCGGAACGACACATCCAGCTCCTTTTCGGAATTTCCCAAGATTATAGTTCATAATTCGGAAATCAGAATTCGGTAAGAAATACCGGCAGAAACAACAGAATTTCCTCAAAGGGTGTTGGAATGACCCTTTTTCGGTTCGAACTCGGTCAGAAGTCGAATCCGACATGAGAATTTTTGACGACTTCGGACAGATTTCTGACTTAATTCGGAACAGTTTGTTTAGTAGGAAATTACATTTTTAAATCATTAAAACACCTATTTCTTATGAATGATGCTGCCAATGATGATTTGCTGATGGACTTCCACTTGCGTGCCTGGCGAAACTCCATACAAAAACAAACACTTGTCGCAACAATAATAAACACTACCGCACACACACACGCACTAGTAGAATATAACTGCATTTATTGCGGTAACTAAAACCGAACAACACCGCAAACCACTCATGGACTCTTGCTCTCTTTCGCACTTGCTTTTCATTAAACCACTTCATTTTCCAAATCTTTTCTTATTAACATTTTGCTTGAACAGACAAACTTTACTTTTCCTTTCGTTTATTTGCTGATTTAACAAAACATTACTAAATGATTTACATATTTCCTTTACACAACCACTAAACATTTGGCACAAGAAGTTGTGGCCGGCCACAACCGTACCATTTTATTTTACTATTTTAGCAAAAACTACATGAACTTAATAGAAAACAGCATCGAAACCACAAATTTTAATGTTTCTTTAATAAATTTATGCAAAAACATTTAAGGAAACACAACTTTATGCGGTGAAATTATTGAAATAAAAAATTGTTATATTAGAAACGCAACCGGCATGGAGAATATCGCGGAAAAACTGACAACTGTTGTCAAATACGTTGCAACATTGCCATACTGAAATGTGAAATATCGTATATTGGGTTTGGTGTTGCCACATCCAAGTATGGAATACCAAATGGTTGCTGACCCCACTAAGTTAAAGGCGCAGTTTGAATCGTTTAGCAAATAAAGCAACCGGTTGCGGAAAATAAGAGAACGTCAAAGTAATAATAATATAAATTCAAATTTGAATGCTTTATTTGAAGAAAAATTTTAGTGCGATGCCATTGGAACCATCATCATAGACGAATTTAGTATATACACATTAATTCTCTCAATAAATTAAACGTCATAGGTATGGTTACAAGTGAACGTTGGATGGTGGAAAGTTCAGTAATACCAGCTATAGGCAATAGTACACATCGTCCAACAAAGGAACGACAACCGCATTTCGTGTTTTTGTGGGAAAATAGTTGTGTTAAATAAAATACAAATGTATACCAACGATAAAAGTCAACCGAAAAGTGCAAAATACATTTAAATTTCACAGTTCTATACGAAAACGAAATGAAAATCTTAAGTAAACAGTTCTTGTACCTCCACCTGCTGTAAGTTAATTTTTGTAAAATTTCTCTCATATCCACAAACCTACGACGAAGAATGTAAAGTGAAACGTCAGATGAGAGAATTAATATGTCTATACTAAATTCATCTATGCCCATCATTTAGAGTTCTAGCATTTACACAGACGGAGGTTAGAGGATTTCTAATGTCAAATTCTATGAGAGAATAATTCTATGAGAATAATAATCTAGGTGGGCGTAAACGCCGTATAAGGACGGAAAACGTAATTTCGTTCATTCGTGAACAAAACAAACTATTTATACCATAAAATAATGCACAAGAAATAAAGAAGATATTTTTTAACATAATTCACAAAATGTAAATAAAAAAATGTTACAAAAGAAAACAAAAACAATGAATAGAAAATTAAATATACAAAATGATTGTTCCCGTACATTTTAATAATAAAACTAGTAAAACAGATTTTAAACACAAATAATAAATAATCTTATCTAAGGGACGAAGTTTTAAAAAAATATTGGAAAGGAAAAATAGATCCCAGGGACTATTTGGCACGATCAAGCGGCGTCGGATCGTTTCCAAAAACTTTTGTAGTTATGCCCTGGCTTTGGCAATTTTGGAGACCAATATACTCTTAGGGTTCATCAACTCGTAAATATTTAATAAATCTAAAGAGAAGCCACTCAAATCTGCTGGTATTTTTGTTTTTACTTCATCAAAGTACAAGTGGCATACTTTGTTACTTTTTCTGAGGTAAATTTATGCCCATTAAGTATAATTGAACTGAATTTGAGCAGAATTATACATAATTCAAATCTAGTTCACAAAGTCGTGAAAACTATATTATATGTCAGTTCGTATTGGACTCAAAATTATTTCAAATAGTAATTTTGAATACACCGTTGTACTTTATTTATGTTTATAAGGATTTTCCAATAGGGATGTGAAGATTTTTACTTTTTTCAAACAATAAAGACAAATCACTATTGCAAGTTACAGTGCCAATCTCTGTTATTATGTTTTTTTACCTGAATATCAGCAAAATTCACATCAATAACAGTCGTCAATGAATTTAATGGTTACTGAGGTGAATTTTATTTGAATTCAGGTACAAAGCCCTTATAATAATGCTAAGTAATCCTTGACTCCTTTCCTACAATCGGATGTTCACAGAACTTAAATATGTTTACCAGATCGACAGATATTGAAGTTTGGACGATGGAAATTTATTCTAAAACACTGTGCGTCGGTATACAACTAACACCACACAGTTACTTTCTGTGGATGAATTGTCCACCAACATCCTACCCGCCCATCCAAAAGTGGGTCTTGTCGTAAAATTTTCAGATGCTGTGTTACACTGTAACAATAACTACAATTGTGTTTTTGGAAACGATCCGACGCCGCCTGGTCGTGCCAAATACTGTCTGAATTCTATTTTTTCGTTCCTATGCATTTTTAAAACTTTGTATCTTAGAGAGAATTATTCATTATTTTTGTTTAAACTCTCTCTCTTTTTTTGTTTTGTGACATTTTTTTTCAGTTTGTGAATTATGTTGCAAAATAAAAAAAAAATACTCACCATACAAATATATTCTATATATCTTTGCATTATTTTATGGTATAAATAGTTTGTTTTGTTCACGAATGAACGACGTTACGTTTTCCGTCCTTATACGTCGTTTACACACAACTAAATTATAGCAATATCGAGAGTATCTGTATTTTATTATTATATAATTAGAAATCCTTTAATCTCCGTCTGTGTAAATGCTAAAACTCTAAATGATGGGTACAATGTCATCCCACTACAATTTTTATTCAAATAATGCATTCAAATTTGAATTTATATTATTTTTACTTTGACGTTCTCTTATTTTCCGGAACCGGTTGCTTTATTTGCTAAAAGATTAAAACTTCACCTTTAAATTAGTGGGTTCAGCAACCATTTGGTATTCCACACTTGGGTGTGGCAACACCAAACAAAAATACGATATTTCACATTTCAGTATGGCAATGTTGCAACGTATTTGACAACAGTTGTCAGTTTTTCCGCGATATTCTCCATGCCGGTTGCGTTTCTAATATAACAATTTTTTATTTCAATAATTTCACCGCATAAAGTTGTGTTTCCTTAAATGAGTTTGCATAAATTTGTTAAATAAACATTAAATTTGTTGTTTCGATGCAGTTTTCTGTTAAGTCCATGTAGTTTTGTGCCAAAAGAGTAAAATAAATTGGTAAAGTTGTGGCCGGCCACAACATCTTGTGCCAAATGTTTAGTTGTTTATAGTGTTTTGTTAAATTAACAACTAAATGCAAAGAAAAATAAAGCAAAGTAAGCAAAGCTAAATGCAGAGAAAAAAGTTTATGAAAATGATGAGGTTTAAAGAAAAGGAAGTGCAAAAGAATCCATGAGTGGTTTGGAGGTCTTGTTCGGTTTTAATTACCGCAATAAATGTAGCAATATTCTGCTAGAGTGTGTGTGTGTGCGGTAGTGTATATTATTGTTGTAACAAGTGTTTGTTTATATATAGTGTTTAGCCAGGCACGTACATAAGTGGGAATCCATCAGAAAATCATCATTGGCAGCATCATTCATAAGAAAAAGGTAAGTGTGTTAATGATTTAAAAATGTAATTTCCTAGCAAACAAACCGTTCAGAATTAGGTCAGAAATCTGTCCGAAGTCATCAAAAATTCTCATGTCGGATTCGACTTTTTACCGACTTCTGATTTTGATTTGATTATGAATTGTAATCATGGGAAATTCCGAAAGGAACTGGATGTGTCGTTCGTAGGGTTGTACCATAGAATAACACATACTATAGAAGAACTTATTCTCTCATCTGACGTTTCATTTCACACTCTCTCGGTAGGTCTGTGGAAATGAGAGCAAATTAAATTTAAAATTTACATACACCAGGTGGAGTTACAAAATATGTTCACTTAACTATTTCCTGTCGTTTTGGTGTAGAACTGAAAAATTTAAATATATTTTGCACTTTTTTGTTGACTTTTATCGTTGGTATACATTTGTATTGTATTTAACACAACTAGTTTGCCACAAAAACACGAAATTCGGGCGTAGTTCCTTTGCGGATCGCTGTATACTATTGCCACCATCTGGTATTATTGAACCCATATTTTCCACCCTCCACTGTGTAATTTCCATCGTACCTATGACGTTTAATTTATTGAGCGAATAAAAACTTCTATAGTATGTGTTATTCTATGGGTTGTACAAATCAACTAATCGACGTTTTGTGGGAAAAAGTCGACATCAACTTTCATGTCGTACAAAAGTCGAAAAGTCGACTTTTGCTTTCGACTTTTTGTTTTCTTTTGTTGCCAGATGTATGTAATGTGGATTTTTGTTAAAAAAGGGGTACGTAACAGTGGCAAAATACAGAATTAGTATCAATGTAATTCTAGATTACTACTCAGTAACAGACAAAATGCATCCAAAATTACTAATTACTACAGGCAAGAAAAAATTTTGTTTATCAATTCTTTTCGTTTTAATTAATAATTGTGTTTATCTTTCTGACAATGCTACCAAAAGGGCAGCGAAATATCGAAGAATAAAATTAATTAAAAATACGAACAAACGCTGGAACATTTTAATTTTTGAATATAATACGAAAGATCGGATAAATCATTACTTATTCAAAAATTACTAAACAAATTGGTTTCATTGGCAAGAAAAAAAAAACAATTTATTGGTATGAGAAAACAAAAATGCCAGTGAAATAAATTTAATGAATTTTCCTGGAATATAAAAAGTGTATGTGATTTATGGTGATAATTTAAAATACAGTTAATACAAATTAAGAATTAAGGGCGAGTTTCACACATAAATGACAAGCATCGGGCATTTAAACTACATTTCAATGGAGAATTTTCAACTGTGAAACTGGCCATAAGACAAATTAAAAAAGTTCTAATCAGATCGATACCAAGACAATGTTTTTTGTAAAGCCCTAAAGCGAACCACAGACTTGCCATTCATGAGCATGAGCTTGATCGATAACTTTTTATCTGACTGATGAATTTATAAAATTATTAACAAAAAATTGTGTGAACATGATCCTGATGCGAACATCTTCGATTACATTCTTATTTGGTATCAAGAAGGGCGGTAAACCGACATTAAACAGGGTAAAAAGCGTAAAACTCGAAAATTCAAAAACTTGCCAGCATTGGGAATACATATGCATATTAAAAATATTGCATGTGGGCAAAAAAGGGTTAAAAGTGCAAGAGAGGGTTAAACTTGAAATAATAAACAAATTAGTTAAATGTGTTTAAAATAGTGTATGTGGGTAAAAAAAAGAACAAAATGGTTAAACTTTAAATAACGAGAAAATTTGTTTATATTGTTTTGGGAAAAGGGTATCCGTGGCCCCTCGATCCGAAAATGTTTATAATAATCGGCCCCAAAATAAGAGGAAAAAATTAAATAAAATTTTTCGATAACTCGCACAGTTATCGAGATATCCTGGGTTAAAGTTTTAAATAATTAATAACTATTTTACCAATTTACTCAACCAGAGTGGTACAACTCCTCAAAATGAGCCCCAATAATAAATATAAGTTATCGATAGCTTCTTTAGTTATCGATATATCTGTGGCTGTAACGTTTTATATGTACTACTTTCAACAAATTTACTTGTAATTTTTTACCAACCAATGAACAAAAGGACAAAAAAAAATTAAAAATTATTTAAAAAAATAAATAAAAGTTGTATATACATATGTATATAAAAGAACAAATATTAAGGAAAACAACAAAAATTATTTTTAATACTTCATTTCATAAACAGGGAAGTAGAAATTAAAAACGATAATAACAAATTAAATAAGAAAAAAATAGTAATATATACAATGATATTTCACAAAGTTTACCAATCCGATATTAAATATCTCGATAACTACTACAGTTATCGATAAATTTTATTTCAAATACAGAAAAAAATTATCTTTTTGACAAAACGGTGAAACAAAGTTATCGATTTTTTAAAATTTTAACCCTCAATATTTCGATAACTAACCGAGTTACCGATAACTTTTATATATATTAAAAATATTATTTATTATAAAAATAAAATTTATCGAAATGAGGGCCACGGAAATCGTACTCTTGGCAATATATCGATAACTACTACAGCTACCGATAAATTTTATTTAAATTTTCCGAATAATTTTCAAAGTTCTACAGAAAAAGTTATCTTTTTGAGTAAAACGTTGAAAAAAAGTTATCGGATTTTTATAAAATTTAACCCTCAATATCTCGATAACTAAGCGAGTTTTCGATATCTTTTATTTAATTTTTTCGGCTTATTTTGGGGTGTTCTAAAAAAAAGTTATCGAAATGAGGGGCAACGGATATCGTACTCTTGCCGGTAGAACTCTTACAAATGCAATAAAAATTACATGAAATGATTCGAATTTGTTAAAAATTGTATTTGTGCGTAAAAAGGGTAAAACATGAAAATACGTGAAATATTTTGTTTATAAATATTGTATGTGGATAAAATCTGAAAATTCGGGAAAATTCATTTAGAATTCATCCCAATCTTTCCAAAAGATTTCTCTCGCATTTAAAATCTGTAACCCGTTTTGCCAATTTTAACCCATTTTACCATCTTACTGTACCTTAATACATCCCCAATCATTTGTTCCCGTCGGTGGTGCAATAGTAGAGTGCGCGGCTATTGTGCATGAGAACGTGGGTTCGTTTCCTACTCTGACCACCTTAAATTTCTTTCGACGGCGGTCACCCCGCTTAGTGACGGCTACACTATCGAGTATTTAGCCATGAAAAAGCTTCTCAAAATACCATTCGGAACCGGTGTAAACCTTAAGGTCCCAATCAGTGAGCGTACAACTAGAACGCGCACAGCTCACTGGTTGTGAGAAGCTCTCCCTAATCCCTTCATGGGATGTAATGGGAAACCATTTATTTATTTTAATCATTTTAAAACAATTTTGTAGCGTTTTGTATTTTTACTAGTGTCTTCTTCATTTTCCCCCACATACTCTATTTGTAACACCTTCCTTAGCATTCCAAACTATTTTGCTCGATATTTGAAGCTTTACCGTTTTTGGCCCAATTCAAACATTTACAATTTATAAGACATTCCTAATCATTCCAAACGATTTTTCTTGCATTTTAAATTTATTAACCAATTTGTTGATACACTCTTTTTACTCATTCCCAATCATTTCAAAAAATTTTTACTCGAATTTGCCAATTTTGTCTCTTTTTAAACTTGTTTACCCACATTTGAAGTACAACTTATAACACAATCCTTATCATCCCAAAAGGTTTTTCTTGCATTTTTACGTTTTACCCTTTTCGACCCTCTTTTTACCCCTATTACCCACTTTCACACTTTTGACCTAATTTTCTAGTTATTTTGTACTTTTACTCTTTTTTGCCCACATACATACACTATTTTTATCACCTTCATAATCATTCAATACGACTTTTATCGCAAGTCTTACCCCCCCCCCCCCCCCCCCCCCTTTGTCCTCTTCTTACCGTAATTGACAATTTCGAATTTCGTTGGGAAGGAAACCTTTCAAACAATTTTTCCGTACCATCAAATTGTATAATTTGTTTCCCCCATTTCTATTATTTCATACATATTTCTCATACACTTACGGCCTTATTCATAAAAAATTATTAAATTACCTCTAAAGCAGTCATCAGTTATTGATAGCTTTAAGATTTGGCAAAGGTTTTATTAGAACCGTATTCATAATGAGTATTTTGACTAGGGAACATATAATTGACTGACAACCCTGTTTTATGTAATCTCACAGTGCTTGTGATGCAAAAACAAGATGAACAATAACCGATAGACCGAATTAATTTTTTTTTATTTAAATGCGTCAATGCATTTTTGCAAAATTGTAAACATTAATGGAAAGAACTATTCAATAAAAAGATCAATTAATATTTTGCTGTATTCATAAATTTGGAAGAAGTGTCAAAAAACCATATTGAATTGGATTTTAGTTTTGGGTAGTCGAATATAAAACCGGATAATAGGATGTAGTTTCAATGTTTTGATTTTATATACATCACTATGTAAACAAAAGTTCATTTTGGTTAAAAATGATAAAAATTGGACCGAAACTATTGGTTGCTTGGCAGGATATTGTGACACTATAAACGCTGCAAATATACACAGAATAATTCCACGTGTTTATATCGCATAAATATTTAAGTACGGCACGCGTGAAATGTAAAAAAATTGTTTCATTTGTGTGTTAATCCGGATAAAATGGCCTTAAAGAAAGGTTAAACGTTCAACAAAAATGGCGACGTTAGAGAACTCTTGACAGAGGATTTTTTCGATTATGAATACAATTTTTGGGCTTTACCTTCTTAAACCTTTAACAAACCTATGACAACTTTTTATGAATAAGGCCGTTAATATCTAAATATTTTAAAATATGAAAACACTGTGCACCAGTGGGTCTCGGGCCTCAATCAAACCAAAAAATTATGAAAGTACTTCGACGTGGTATCACAAAACCCCGTTCGGTTTTGCTCCTATACGTAGCAATTTTTTGTTACAGGCCGAAGAAAATTTGGCAGGTGGGTCAGGGACCTTTTTAAATTTTGCTTCAATAAATCCTAAACAGCTTGAAATATTGCATTACAACCTTTGACAATATTGTAGTGAATTTCGTATTTCATAATTCCCTCTAATATATTTCTAAGGAAAAGTATTTAGAAAAAAGTATTTAGAGCTCCATAATTGGTGTAGAAATGCTGTGTTTAACCATATTCTATAAATATTCACCTATATGTATTCAATATTATACAAACAAGAAATGTGTCTCTTCTACAAAGTTGTAGTGCTTAATATACTTAACAATATTGCCAAACACACTAATGAACAAAAATTACATTTTGATTTAGAAATTATATTTTTCCCAACGTTACATTAGCATTCGCGTTTAACGCTCGTTCACTCACCAGACGCATTTTTCGTTTTGTAAAATGGTACGGCTTGAGATGCGATGTACATATGAGGAGTCGCCCAACAAAACGTGCCGTTTTGATTATTTCAAAATGTTTGGAAATCCAAGATTATTTTTTTTCATCCGATTATACGATAAAATTACGATATTTTCCCATCTCTAGTTATAATCTTTAGTCTATGAGAAGAGAAGAAAAATTATACAAATAATATTTTTTCCAATACAACTTAACCATATTCATGCAAAGACGTCAAATAAAATTTTGGAAAAAAATTTTGTATATTTATATATGTCAATTCTCACTTTCTTTAAAGTACATTGTAGATATCGGGTTTTTCAATAAGAGCGCTACAAAAGTTTTTTTAAATAAAACAAAACCGGTTTTAGATACCAATGAAATTCTTTATTCCTGTGAAAGTTCGTTCGATGTCGTTTTCTTTTCTCGATTTCTTTTGCTTGGCCACCACGGGCACGCTTGCAGAAGTCCAGACGCTGAACCCAATTTTCGATGGTTTTCAAGCATAAATCGGCCGATACTGCTGCAATTTCACGTTCGATATTCGTACGAAGTTCATCAATCGTCGCTGGCTTGTTAGCATAGACCATAGACTTGACGTAGCCCCACAGAAAATAATCTAACGGCGTCAAATCGCACGACCGAGGCGGCCAATCGACTGGGTCATTTCGTGAGATAACACGTTCACCAAACTTGGTTTCCAATAAATTGATTATGGCATTCGCTGTGTGGCTTGCGGCGCCGTCCTGTTGGAACCACATGTCCTCCAAGTCCATATTATCCAATTGGGGCCAAAAATATTCGGTTATGATTGAACGGTAGCGATTCGCATTCACAGTAATGTGCCGGTCTTGATCATCGCGGAAGAAGTACGGCCCAATGACGCCGCCGGCCCATAAACCGCACCAAACCATAATTTTTTCGGGATGCAATGATGACTCATGGATTACGTGTGGATTGCTGTCTAACCAATAACGCATATTTTGCTTATTGACGAAGCCATTCAGCCAGAAATGAGCCTCATACGACGTTTATGGTGGCCAAGCGGCTTCAGTTCTTGCGTCAATTTGATATTGTAAGGATGTAGGCCAAGATCTTTTCGCAAAATTCGCCACAACGACGTCACAGAGATGCTTGAGAACGACGTGTGAGAGACGCATTTGGGCTTTCTTGAACTGAAGCCTCAGCGGCAGCAATATTCTCGACACTACGGGCACTTCTTTGTCTCACTGGCACGGGAACATTTTGTACTGTGCCTGGGGATTCAAATTTTTCCACTACACGCTCAATTGTTGATCTGGTAGGACGATTATGACGACCATAAATTGGACGTAGCGCTCTTAAAGCTGAGGCCACTGACTCCAAATTTCGGTAGTAAATTTTAATAATTTCGACTCGTTGGTGGCTCGTATATCTTTCCATGATGAAATGGCAAACCTTACTGAAGAGAAATGTCAAAAGAGCGGGAAAAATATGGCGTCGTTTGCTGTCCCTATCGATTTACTTTTGTAGCGTCTCTGTTGAAAAACCCTTTAGGACTGTTACTTGAGCATCGTATAGGGTGACTCAATTGTTGTTTTGGTTACTTGAAAAAGTTTTTAAAGATATGACAATTATGAACAAAAACGCTCAAAACAACCATATTTGTGTATTGTGCGACCATGTGATATATGGGATTTTAGGGCATTGATGTATATGGCAATTTTGTCGAAAGCCTTAAGTAGTACAACTTTGGAGAACATTATTACATTCCTGTGTTAATAGCATAGAAATTAGAAGCGAACATTTTAAAAGGTTTAATATTTCTGAAATGGTACAATCATTTTGGAACCCAAAATGCCATTTTTTTCATTAGTGTGATAACGAAAGTTGATGTTCATGCTCATGAATGACAAGTTTGTGATTCGCCTTACACTGTGACTCCTAATCTGTATTTCTAATAATACATACACATAGCTAATTGCGTTTGTCTATATCATTTAGTACCTACTACATGTATATAATATAGTTTGAAGCGTTTTTAAGCCTGATTTTTTTTTATTGACAAATTCACAAAATTTTCAAATCAGAGATGCGTATTTTTGATTCAAAAAATTTCATGAAACCATTAACCAAAAAATCAATTTTTGTCTCAAAAACTTTCGATGATTTATCAGAATTTTCTTGGGAGTGAGCCTTTACATTTTGGGATTGTATATTGCACTACTACTAAATCCTGAAATTTTAATCATGGAGGCTCATAACTTTTTGCGAAAGTTGTGCTTTTCATATTACATATTTGAAGAACAAAATACTTAATGATAAGGATTTTTCCAAAACTTTATATTTTCTGTATATTCACGATTTAGGCATTAATGCAAAACTAAATACCATTTCTTACATATTTTTTTATGCAGTGGTACCTTATGTTACACAGCCTTTTTTGATTACACAGTGCAACACATAAAATATGCACTCCGATTTCACTTCAGTTTCTGAAAGTATTCATCGAAAATAACAAAATGGCATGTGATTAGGTCGAATTCAAATGCCCTCAGCATAATTGTAGAAACTAGGAGAAAAGCAATATAAAACAAACTGGTTTAAAAAACCATCATCTAGTGCTTCAGAATCATAAAATTGTAAATTTTTTGAGATATTTCTCCACCTAATTTATCATAACTCGAAAATTACTTCTCCGATTTTGTTGACCCAAACTTGAGAAAACGTAAGACATAAATTGAAGATAATGAATTTTCTTTATTTTAATTTGATCAATAGTTTCGGAGTTATGAAAAACAAATATTTTTTTTTCGTTAAAAAATCATTTTTAATTTCTTTAAAAAAATCATTACCAATCGATTTTTTAAATTTTGTTTAAATTTTGGTACTTTATCATAAAGTTACATATCTTATGAATAAAACAAGTCATGGATCATCAAAATAAATATTGTTACTAATTTCTTTATTCGTCCTTTTTGCGTTGTTTTATTCCCAATAATAAAACAAGGTTCGTTTTAAATTACGAGAATTACAACGGTTTAACTTCCTTTTATTTTACTTATATAGTACAACAGTTTACTTAATTTACACCACTTTAATAAATCATATGTTTTACTATCAAATCGCGGTGCTTACTTTACGGCGGTTAATCACAAACTGAGACTCCATTCCAAAGACCTGCGCTATTTACAACAACTCACCATACTCAAATGAAGTTATATCTAGCGAATTCAAGAACCTTCTAGTCGTTGTTGTTGCTTATATTTGTAGAATCATCTCGAATGGTAGAGAATTATCTTAACTGAGGCGAATCCATGCTACTGGTTTCCGTTGTTGCAATGCATACTTTCAGGCGTAGCACTAACCGCCCTGTTATTTACATAATGTTAGTAGGGTCATTAAGAGCAAGCAAAAGCTTTTACTTATTCGTAACAATATATATTTTACGCTTATATGACTTTTGCAATTCGGGTCGTTTTTACTTTCGTAAATACTTGTTGAATGACAACAAGTGGATAAATGAACACATAATAACTGGGTATTTTTCTATTGAATTACCTGAAAAAAACTGTTTGCAATTTTTTCTGAAAGGGATTTCTAAATGTTTTTACCCTTTATGTGAGAATTTCACGTGAACTCAATCATAAATATAAATAGTCCACTGTATATTATTTGTTTTTTTTTACTGTAAAAATCTTAAAACACATTCATCACTTTTCAAATAATTTTTCTGAAGAATAGGAAAAAGGGTTTCTGCCAAATCCGTGTCATAAAATGCACTTGTGTTACGACTCGTATGTACTACATTTTCAATCTGATATTTTGTACAAACATCAGGTAAAATTTTTAAGATTGAAAGAATTCAAATAAATACAATATTACTCACTATTATGAAATCCAAACAAAAAAATCACAATTCTTGTCAAAATTATATACAATTATATATTAATATTATACATATATTAATAAAATATAAGTTGTAAGAATAGTTGACCTTTGCAGATATATTAGTGTTCAGTTGTTTCGGCTTAAGGTCATAAGAATAAAAAGAAAACACTTCAAGTATTTCCTCCTACAATTTTATTAATATTTTCCAATATTTCGACCAACTTCGTTGATCATTTTCAAGGATCTGATAAAACAAGAATAAACACAAAGTATTCATAAACATTATTGAACAGTTTAAACAAAATTCAACATAAAAATATATATTATTTTCCCCAAAGGGAGAATGATTAATTTTAATTACATTTTGAGATAACATAGAGCGCGTTCAAGTTTTTCCGCAGGCTTATGTCAACTGAGTAGTCCTTCTCTTGTATTTGTCAATTGTTTGCAAAGACACATGCGCACATTGATCTATATCGCGTTTGAAATTAAGCCTTTTGGAACGTAGCATTTCCTGGAAGAGGCGTCTCGTGTAATTTTTCTCTTCAGTCAGAATTTCCACTTTGTCAAAATTTGATTTGTATCCAGTTAAAGTACAGTGGGCTGCGAGTGCAGTCTTTTGTTCTATCGGCTTATAATGAGCTTTTTGATCCGACTTATGAGCACATATTCTAGTTTTCAATTTATTCATTGTAGTGCCGTGCCAACATATACTTTCTAGCATATGCTGTACTTGTCACCATAACATGGAATTTTGTACACAACGTTTGGCTTGTCATTTTTATCAATGATGGACTTTGTCCTACTAAATAAACTATTCACGGATAAATTCGATTTCAACGCCAATTCATATTTTCCGTTGTCATACAAATTGGAATGTTTCAATCTTACAGAGAAACCTGGAACATACGTTGTGGTTTTATAAATTCTGTCAGATTCAGTACGGCGTTCAGTCTGCTTGCTCGTCTCTGCCCGTGATATCAAATAATTTATAATTTTCCTGGGAAAACTATTCAATTTAACGATTTCCACCATTTTCCCCTTATTCGTCTTGTAGAATTCAGCGTCACTTATCTTCATAACTCTCTTAATGAAGTTGCTCGCAGTGTTAATAATTTCTTTCTTTCTTCTTTCTTTCTTTCTTGGACGGTTGGAATGATAATTTATCAATCGTCCCGACGTTGTAGGTTTTTGGTACCAGTCCATTTTTAGAGCATTTCCTTGTCTGATAACCAAACTGTCCAACTATGGTAGCCTATTGTCCCTTTCCTCTTCGAGCGTGAATTGTAGTTGTCCATTAAAATAATTCAATGCTGTCATCATGTTGGCCACTTCAGTTCTTTTGATAACAACAAATAAATCGTCCACATATTTCGTCAAGATTTTCGGCTTCTCCCCCAATGTGTTGAGTACTGTATCCAATAATACCTCATTGATGATGTCAGATATAAACGGTGATGCTGGGGATCCCATGGGCATACCCTTCCGCTGTTCGTAGAATCTATCTTCATACTGGAAATAGCGTGTGTCCTTGATGCAGAATGTCAAAATTTCCATAAAATATATGAATCAAAATTAAAACGTCCGACTTGTTTTCAGTTTAAACACTCGATAGTTGTACAAAAATACACGTGTCACATGTTATTAAATAGTTAAATATAAGAAAAGCATTAATTATGCCAAACTGGCAACACTGGTCAAAGATTAGTAGTTATTTAACCAAGTATTAACGATTCAACAAAATTCGTGTTAAAGTTGGCTGTCGCGAAAAATTACGAATTTTGGTTGTTTTTCTGGACCAGTTTAACATTTTGCATAGACATTTAAAAAGTTATAAAGCGTTACTAACAAAATATATCCAAAATTTACGAAAAACCTAATACGTTGTACCTCATTGAGCAAAATCATTGCCAAAACTAGTGGTTTATGCATATACAATAAAAGTTTGAATGTTTTGCTTTAAAAATTTTGACTTTCAAACTAAGAAAATTGTGGTTATTGACCGAGTTTTAAGTAAAATTCAAGAAATGTCCAGAATATCCGATTTTTGGTGGAAATTCGACTTGTGCGACCTCTAAACCTCTTCCGAAAAATCTGAAAAAAATCTCAAATATACTTTACCCTATAAGCTTTCCAATCAAGCTTGAGCAACTACGAAAATCGAAAGAGAAAAATTTTTTGGGACACCCTAATGTACATATATGAAAGGTCTCATGAGCACCAGACCTGTGTTGAAATATAGGTCCATCCGTTGTATCGTTTTCTGCCTACGCGGGTTTGAATCTACAAAGCTACAAAGAACCTACCAGTTGAGCTACAAAGCGCAGTGTTTGGTAATTTCTATAATTTTCCTACGGCGCTCTCACGAGCTTTCTTATTTGTTAGGATGTCGTTGTAAGGAGCTCTCCAGAACCATTCTCAAAAAATACAATAAATCAAAACAAAATTAGCAACAACAAATTATTATTGCATAACTTTATCAGCTTTTAATACGTTTTATTCTTTTCCTGTAAAGGCACCAAAATTTACAAGTTTAGAATTCGAGGATTATATGAATATATATATTAGGGTAACCATTCAATTAATCAATATTCGGTTAATCGATTAATCGTGCTATAAAATTAACCGAACATTTTAATAATTAAATTTTTCGATTAACGATTAACTCGAACAAATCATAGCGATTAATCGATTAATAAAATATAAGTACGTGTTTATGGCAAGCAGTCCGTCTTGCAACACTCCTACAATGTGGCGACTCATGTGATTTCATAACTTTACACACATTTCGAACAGATTTGATAGTTTGTTGAGAGAAAGCGTCGCACAGTGCTTTGGCTCATAGACAGACATACATAAAAAAAAATTGTCTCAAAATTGGTTCATTAAATTGGGTGTAATAGTCTGATGAAATTTCAATACCCACTGGTCACTTGTATGGGCGGTATCAAAATACCTGGTCCGATTCTGCTCAAACTATATACAATAAGGATAATAGTCTGAAAATTACGTTTTGCAAAATTCTTGTAAAAATTAATCAATCAAAAGCACCCTTGCTTTTTCGGACATGATCCTAGTGGACTTTTCTTCATGAAATGAGCCAAGTGATATAGTTTCAGAGCGACCCTAACCTGTGTATGGGAGGTACCGGAAAGCGGTCCAAACTTTGAGTTTTTTTTTTAATTTTGGCGTGGTATCAAAAGTCACTAATTTTCATGTTGCTGCAACTACAATTTGTGAATTGTACCTACATATATTTTATACTTTATAATGAAGTTGCTTTTGTTACATTTTGTTTTGTTTAAATAAATGTGCATAGTACAATGTTTGAACACTTTTCTTTTTTTTTTGTTTTATTTTATTCGAATAATCGAATAATTTGATTGCGTTTTGTTCGGACATCCCATTAAATGGGTACCCTAATATATGTATATACAGGGTGATTCAGGAAGTTCCGGACAAATTTGTCCAGCGTGCAGCGATACAGAGCTTTCGGAAGAAAATCAGAAATTCACATAACCTCAATTTGCTCAGCCATATGGAAGGTAACTAATGTTTCTGTTGAAAGATAGCCATGCCTCTTACCTTTCCAAAATGACCTAAACGAAGCCCAGAGATCTTACCGTTCCAAAGTTATGACCATTTCTGAAAATTTAAAAATGTTTGTTTTTGTTTTTGGAAGCGAAATAACAGCACACATTTATTTTTTTTTTGTAAATGAACACGTTTAAGATTTTATTTTATTGAAATTTTCAGAATCAACAAAAAAAAGAAGAAAAAAGTCAAATCGCCGAGATACAGAGCTTTCGGGAAAAATGGAAAAAAAAATTCATTTAACCTCAATTTGCTCAGCCAGGTAACTGGTAACTTATGTTTTTTTTCTGTTGAAGGATAACCATACCTCTTACCTTTCCAAAATGACCTAAACGAAGCACAGAGGTCTTACCGTTCCAAAGTTATGACCACTTTACTGAAATGCAAAAATGTTTGTTTTTGGAAGCGAAATAACAGCACACATTTATTTGTTTTTGTAAATTAACACGTTTAAGATTTTACTTCATTGAAATTTTCAGAATCAATAAAAAAAGTAGAAAAAAACAAATCGCCGAGATACAGAACTTTTGGAAAAAAATTCACATAACCTCAATTTGCTCAGCCAGATGTCAGGTAACTTATGTTTTTTAACCATAACTCTTACCTTTCCAAAATGATCTAAAAGAAGCACAGAGTTATGACCAAAGTTATGACCATTTTACTGAAATGCAAACAAGCTCTTTCCAACAAGCTTTATATCTCGGCGATTTGACTTTTTTTTACTGATTCTGAAAGGCCTCTTAAAGCTCAAAAAAATCCGACCACTGGCTCAGACGTTAGCAACTTTACCCTACTACCCTCCGACCGCCAATCCGAAAATTTTAAACCCGCTGCCATTTCGCACCCTTGCTTTTACGGACATGATCCTAGTGGACTTTTCTTCATGAAATGAGCCAAGGAATACGCTGGAGAAATTTGTCCGGAACTTCCAGAATCACCCTGTATATATTTATTACAAATCATTGGTGTTAAATGCTTCCGCGTCTGCTAAAATCAAACACATTTTTGTCGGTTAGCATCCTAACTGAACGAATGTGACTGTATTGGCGACGAATTGTTCCCATTTAATGAATACACAATTTTAATTTTTCTCAAAGTTTATTTCTTATATATTATTTACATTACAAAAATACTTATGATTTAAATAAATTTCGCAAATACAAAATCGCATACATTTTAACTTTATAAATATACAATACTACGAGTTCAATATAACGAAATAAAATCGACAAATTTTCAAGGATTCCATTGGAAAGCAAATAAAAAAATTTAAACAAAATTGACATGTCTACTGTACGATAATGTATAATTTAGTGTAATGTATTTATTTATATGATTAATAATTGTCTAACGACTAAAAAACATAAATGTTTTTATTTCAATTTAAATAACTAGAAATACATTTTTATTTTCTTGTTGTTTTTTGTTTAAAAGTACGATAATTATTGAGGCGATGATTTATAGGGGTGTCCAAGAATATATTATATGTATCTGTGTATAGGTCAGGGTAATGAATGCAATGAAACAAAAAAATAAGTTAAAAAGATTAAAGATTGATTTATGCAACTGGCACCCACATGATATCGGTAATATTAATATATAGGAATGTAATAATGTTAGGATTAACTATGGGCTATTTATAATGTAATTGGGAGTAGTTTTGTATTGAAAAAGAAATTTTAAATGAAAACAGTCAAATAATCATGGATAGTCTAGATTGGCGTTTTTATATATGTATTATTTTCACCGAATTACTTATTCTCTGATACTTATTCGGAGTAATGGTTTGCTTCTCAGCTATTTTGTATGATTTTCACCACGACGCGCTACTGCTTAGAAGTCCAAACAGAATCAGACCCGTAAGCGGTGACGAATGAAATAAATTGGTACTCGACTAAATGATATTAAAATGAAAGTATGTGTATAGTTTTTTTGCCCGATTGTGTTTTATAACTTGTTTTAAAGTTGGCGGAAATAAGTTTAGTTAAACAGTGACTACCTAATTCGCGGTAATAACAGATGTTATATTTGTATTGCAAAATTAAATTATTTCATGAAATTATCGTAAGACATCACAATTTTGTTTATCCCTCACGCGACCATGATGATCCGATGGACCCACATTAATTTCCAAGTGGTTTTAAATTATAATTCTGGAAAACGAATATATTTTTGTTGCTTGTTTTTAATTCTTCCTGTTCCAAAAACAGCATTTTCTGCATATATTAAATTAACAGTATAGCTTTGGAATTATTCCATAGTTTTTATTTTTTTTTACCAGTAATAGACCATAAAGGTCCATCGGGCCCAGGGAACTATTCCGTTCTACATTCCATTGATTTTGCTAAAAGGTTATAGATAAATATTTTATTGGATTTTCTAAACGTATACATATTTTATATTTTTTCCTAAAACCAATGTATGATATTCGTTGTCAATTGGAATCTGTAGAATTGCTTTTTTAATTGCAACTCCGTTTTATTCGAATATCGTGCAGTGTCTACCGATTTTCACTTATCGATTTTCATGGAACTATCAAATCGAATATAAAAATCGTAGTTTTTCATTGCATTACACCAATTGAACGCGGAAAGCTCCTCACAATCACTAGAATTACTAATCAGGACGTACAGTTTATGATAAAATTTTTCATGACTAATTACTCAAACGTATTGCCGCATCTAAGCGGGATGTCCGTCGCCGAAAGAAATGGAAAGTGGTCGGAGCGGTCATTGAACCCACGATCTCATTTACATGAGTCGCGTACACCGTCCGTTTCACCACGGTATTATCATCTATAATAATTGTGAATAATAAGTCAAGATTATTATTATTATCAATTAATTCCTCAAAAGTATAGGTCCCATTCAATAAGTCTAACTATCTATGAATATGACTATCTATGTCTGTATGATGGCTGAAGACTGCCTTAAACAATGTTCCTTATTTCGAGGATCCACATATTCGTTTATGTCAAAAACCTGGTCGGTCGTTTAATGGTTAACCAATATAAACCCAACTTTTAAATTCGTTTGATGGACTCCTGCTTGTGAGCATGTACAATTAGCCTGTACGGGGGGCTAATTGTGTACGAAACGATATCGAAATAATTTTTTGTCGGTAGTGCAGTTTTATGAACGCATGTATTTTAAATGTTCTATGAGCCAGTATTATCGACATAATAACGTTTGGACGATTATCGTCATATATAATTAGGCCCCAGATCTGATAAAGGCAAAATGATAGTGCAATTCTGAATACTTTTTGTAGTACAACATTAAACTAAAATTGGTTATCGATAGTTTAAGATCAGGCACTTATTATTAATGTCCCATATTTCAGCTTCTGACAACTAAACAAGTTATCGAACATGTATGTTCGTAGCGAACAGAAATGGTCGACACTCTTGTTGATATTTTTGTGTTTTATTTGTAGATATTTAATCCTGAAGATGCTTTTCGATGAAAGGCGAAATATCGATAAAATAAAGAACAAACAAATGGTTAAACCAGAAATTTAAAATAGTTTGAAAGGAAAATGTTTATTAGACTTTTTGCGTCTTTTTCTATATTAAGCGTTTTCACGATCCTGATGTGGAAAATATTCCAGCGAGATAAATTTGCAAAATAAAAAATATTTTTCATTCCCCAGCTTCAAAATTGCGAGCTTCTTTTTATTTCATAGTTTACCCTACGAAAGGGGAAATTTAGAATTGGGTCGAACTCATGCAGTAGTTTTCGAATCCGTTCATTTTAGATGTCCACACATAAAAATCACGAAGATAATCGCCATATCGAGCATGTAGATTATGTTCACATCTGGGCACCCTAAATGAACTATTTAGTTCACGATCTGTCCAACTCTAGGGATAATCAACTGCTGTTTTTTCTAATAATTTTCAACTAATATTTTTAAAATAAGCAAATTGAATTAAATGTAAACAAATGTAACTATTTTCCATGCATTTATTTGGCGTGCTCGCAATATCACATGAACACAAATAATATTTTTTTTCTCGCATTCGTTTCCTCAATTTTATTGTCTACCCTATGGTAAATTCGTTTCCACGTCTGGTTTTAGTCGGGTAAAATAGAAAAAAAATTACATTGTGGTATCATTTTCATCATACATTTCGTTCGTAGCAAAGACTGATTCACAATAAAATTGTGTTTCAAATACTCCCCGTATTTGATCATGAGTACAAATTTAAAGCAAAGCTGTTGACAAAATCTAGATATCAATGTCATAATATCGCTCATTTGCAACAAAATCGTCATAAGTCAAAAACATAGTTTCGAGTAAAACGACTTTGAAAGTTTCAAGTTGCATATGATTTCATGCAAAATGATCTTTCAAATATACTCTCAGGCCGGACTTAAACACAATTTTGATATGACAGAACTCGACAAGCAGAATATTTTGTATTCTTCAGTTCAAAAAAAGTAAATTTTGAGTTATGACGATCGTGTTGCAAATGAGCAATGTTTAAAATTTTACTTCAATGCGTTTTCTAAGCTAAAATTGAGCAAGAATGCAATTTGTCTAAAAGAGAAAATTTTGTTTCACTTGAACATTTGGACCGTTAAGGAAAAATATTTATCGGCAAACACAATTTTTTTTAAATTTTGAGTTAACTGTAAAACTGGCTTTAATAAATAGAGTGTGGATTTGATTATGGCTACAAATTAAAATCAAAGCCCTTGCGATAATCAAGATATCAGAGTGTATAATTTTCTAGAATTCGTTGGAGATGTGACCAAATACATGTGCAGTAAATGACGAATCATTAATTTTTCAATACGACCTCTAGTTTGAGACACGACATATTTACCGTGTTTGGTGTATTTTTTTTAATAAACCATTTTGAAGAAAAACGAAATCTGATAAGAAAACAATACAATCAACCATTTTCTACAATTGGTTACTATTTTCTCTAACAACAAAATATATTTTCGCGTTTTACACAATCAAGCTATAGTTTTTTTTACCACATATTCACCACGGACTACCCCAACATGTAAAACACATGCTAAAGTCTCCACTTGGTGTATGTCTCCGAAATACATTTAAATAAATGGTTTGTGAATTGGATAGGAAGCTGAAGGTGTGTGGTGTGTTTTGAATGTTTAGGGTTACTATAATTAATTCGTCACCTCAGCTCAATACTTTTTTGTTTTAGTAAATTCTTGAATTTCATATTCTGGATATTCTTGAGGTGATTCACTTAAGGTATCCGAATCGTAATAGGCGTAATCGTAACTGGTGTCCTCATCAGCATGTGGTGGCCTCTTTGAAGTTTTCTTTTTGTTTTCATTCTTTTTCTGTTTCTTTTCGGATTTTTCCGCATGTTTTCCACTTTTTGTGATGTTAAAGGGATAGGGTGTGGTGGTAGATTTTGTGGCAGTGGTGCTAGTGTTGGTGACTGGACGTCTAGTAGTGCTGGTCGTGGTAGTACTACTGATCAATGTAGCTGCATAGGTTGTGGGTCGGGATGTAGTTTGTTGTGATGTTGTGGAATACGAGGGATAGGTGAAGTAGGTAGAGGTGGTGGTGGCTGGTGTAGTGGTTGTAGTCTTGGGACTAGTCAAGGAATTCAAAGGATTGTAATGAGAGTTGTATTGCTGTGAGGTCTTTTCAGCCTTTATAATGTCGGCTCGTAACTTGTTGATGCTCGCAGCTCCAAAGTTGAGTGATTGTGCTGTTTTGAATAATTCATCTTCATCGCTAAAATCATTATTCAAGGATGACTGTTCCTTAAGGAATGATGTCTGTTGTTGGCTTTTTAGGTGGCTGGCAGGATTTTGATAAGTTTGTTGGTAATACGGTTTGGGGGTGGTAGTAGAGGTGGTGGTAGTGGTACTTATAGCTTTGCTGTTTGTTGTGGTGGTCGGAGAAGATCTATGTACATTTAATTTATTTCTCGGGAAATCAAGTTCATATAGTTCCGGATGATACTGACCATCATCTTCATCGACATTATAATAGGGATTAGGTGTGGTGTATATAGTAGTAGTGGTAACACCGGAAGTCACTGCCTTTTGAGGTTGATTGTGGGGCTTAATAGTGTGTTGACTCTGATAAATGTTGTTCTCATATGCCTTCTTATAAGTCGATGGTTTGAAAGTCGTGGGATCATATTTATCCTTAGGCACTAAGGTGGAGAATTTCTTGTAGTTATTTGCCGATATTGTGGGATAGGTTTCACTGTTACGTTGGGTAGTGGCTTTATAATTGATACTACCTCTACTCACAAAACCTCTAGGTTTGTTCTCTGGATGGACCGTAGGTTTTTCCTTAAACTTTTCCACAGCTTTGGTCGTGCTAGTGGTTTGTCTCTGAGGTGCTATCTTAAATGGTTCAGGTTGTTGATTGAAGACCCTAGCTGATTGACCACGAGAACGGAAATACTGTGGTTCTATTTCAGGTTTTCGAGGAGCTTCAAATGTCTTTGCTGGAGCCTTAGGTTGGAAAGGCTGTGGTTGTTGGGGTTTTATTTTGGCAAACTCATTAAACTCGTTCAGTTTAACAAATGTCGAATTTTGAGCTGTTACTTTCTGTTGAGTTTGTTCAAATTTCTGTAATTTCTTATTGAATGCTTCGTTGTTAACCGTCTTCTCCCTGGTGACCTCCGTATATTTGGGTGTAGTACTCTTGTAACGATTCGGATTATATGTGGTTGGCTGAATGTTTCCCTGGGTCTGATATTCATTGATGTTGAAATTAAAGCGATTGACTGCACTATGTTGCGATGGCCTGGGTGTAGTAACCGCAGTTGTGGTGGTGGAAGGAGTTGATGAGGCGGTCGTAGATTTGAACAGAGCATAATCAAAGTAGTCGGTGTTGTAGAAACTGTGTGCCGTAACTTTTTTTGCCACTTTAGGAGCAGCTGTGGTCGAGGTTGTAGTAGTTGTTGTAGTACTAGTGGCAAATGTCGAAGTCGCTTGCAAGGGACGTTTAGACCCTCTAGTGGGGGTAACTCTTGATTTTCCTATGGTTGTTGCCTCCGATTTCTTGGAGAAATCATTGAAATCATTAGGTTGTTGATGCCTTACCGGGTGATCCACAAAATCATCTTCACGCCCTCCATTACGATTGGAAAAGAAGTGAGAACTATGCGAGCCTTTAAAAATGTCATCCAAATCTTCTGTAACATACAAATAACAACTCATTAAGACACAAACACCCATCGGTCATAGCTAAATTCAATATAATTTTCTTACGTTTGGAATCATCACCATTGTAACGCTCCGTGGTCGTGGTAGTAGACGTTGGCGTATAATAACTCACTATGGGTCTTTTGGTAACTTCCGTTTTGGGCTTCTTTTGTACATCACTCACGTAATTGTTGTTGTTGTTGTTACTGCTGGTAAATGCACCACGCGTTACCGTTTCAAAGCGTTTGGTATAATTAGGCGGTTGGTCGGGGCGTGACTTCTGATCCACTCTTGTTTCTTTGTAACGTCTTGTATCACCTAAAGTTTAAGTGAATTGCAAACAGCAAGAAAAACATTATAATTAATTTATTAATTAAGTTTAAAAGGGAAAGATAACATTACAAAGTATTGCATTCGTATTCATCATTTACCATTTTCCGCTCTTTGCAAATGGAACGTCGACTCATCTTCTTCGGCTAGGGGGGCCCGTTTGCTTTCGAAACCGGAACCCAAACGATACAAATCAAAGTTGTCACTGCCATAATACAAAACCGATTGCTCACAGTCAACATCACCCCAATCGGCACAAATTTGGGCTTCTTGATCAAATGCCGTACTATTTGGGCATAAGAAACGAAAATCTTGTACCTGCAAAGAGTAACATAGGAAATAGTAATGTAAGTAAAGGGTGTAACTTCAAAGGATAAGGATTCTGTGAGAAATATTTTAATAAGATTTTCCCCCATAATATCAATTTAGGTATTTGAGTGAGTTAGACGACAACAACACGCGGAAATTTTTTATTTTGTTGTTGTTTGAATGCAAATAAACCGTTTTGTAGCGTGTCGCAAATATAGTATACTTGTGCCCAAACACATTGTATTTGCTATTCAATATATCATGTTTGGGACCCAATGATTAATAGGTTATAATATATGTAATTGCGACCCAAATGTGGCTTTGGTTGTTGGAAACTGCTGTTTGTTACGGTAAAGAAACATTGAAAACAATGCTTGCAAACATGTACATGGTTCCTTGCAATATGTTGCTGGGGCCGTTATTTTACAGCGTGAATTTATTGACAAACATGTAGAGTCAGTCTTTGACCTGTGGTCTCACTTGAGTTTCCAATAGTTTGCGTGAGCGGCACTGTGTATTAGAATGCCTGCTCTAGATTTTTGTTTCTTTGCCTTTTGTTGTTTTGTCGGAGTCGGTCATGGAAAAGTGCTGGAAGGTACTCCCAACATTCCTGCATTTGTCGACTACTCGAAAGCGGAACAATTATGCGGTAGGATATATCACACTCTCATACTTGAAAGCGGTCATTGGGGTCAATGTCTTCACTGATAGTCAGCCCGTAATCAAGTCCCAGGAATCAGTAATCCTGATCTCAACATCTACCCAAGACTAACGCAAATTTCTTAACGATATTTCCCAGAAGGACGACATTCACATTATACGGGTGCCAGGACCCAGGTATAGTTCGGAGAACTGCAGAGCGTATGAGCTGGTCAGACTACGGAGTAACTTACAGATTCCACAGGAACTGGAACGTGTTGGCATGCTCTTAGCGACTTTTAAGCATATCGCTCAAGAACGTTCCTATATCATGATCATGATGCAGGGGAGGTTCGATAATATCTGACGAATATACTCACTGTGATGGTAAGGCCATCTTTGATTGATAAGTGATTCTTCACCGTCAACGGAAAGTGTTAGCCTTCAAGATATAGTAGGCTGGAATCCCAATACATTTTATTGGGATACGTTTCAGCTACATATTGGGAACATGTATATTATGACTGGTTCACCAGAAGATATGGCGGCACAGCCATAGTAAACGCCGGGCGAATGAAGCTCATGTGTATTGGTGGAATGCAGAAATCGGTCAACTACGAAAAGAGTGCATTAAAGCCAGACGAAGATATGTGCGATTGGGAGGTATACTAGGAAATGACCAACATCACCAGGAGCTCAAACCCAAAAAGGAAGTCAAATAAATTGGCCAAACGTAGTAGCAAGAGAAAATGCTTTTCTGATATATGTGAAGATTTGAAGAACAACGAGGGGACTATCATGTCTAAATACAACAACACGTAGGGAACCTGAACAAATTGACATGATAGTGAAGCACCACTTTCTGTGCCAGGTTGGGACAAAATGAAGAAACTAAACCCTCTGCCAGAGAATTTAACTTTCCACTATTTACTACCACTGACATATTTCAGGTAGTCTCCAAATTTCAAGATTGTGAAGCGCCAGAGCTTGATAGCATCCCAAATGTTGTACTGAAGGAGCTTGTCCAGTACTGCCCACATCAATTGTTGCAGCTATTCAAAATGTGTCTATTTACATCGGAAAGTATACAGAGATTGTGTATGAGACAAAAAAGACAACTCCACACATCTTCGCAGACTTTGTACGAAATATAGAGTGCATATAGATAGTTATGAAGATGAGAAATTTGTATTCGTCTTTCATTCAACTTCATACATCTTCACATACTTTGTTTACTGAACAAGTGTACATTGACGAAGCTTGACATTTCTGACTCAATTTCACGATAATTTTGATTGGATATTACTTATATACTTGTTAGCATACATTGTTTATTGAAAACGTGAATACTGATAATGTCGTAATAATTGTGTACTGTTCTATTCTCAGTAGTGTGTGTTACGTGTAAGCGTGCGTGAAAATGAAATGTGCATTTTAATGTACATAATATTATTATCTTTTTAATGTACATTAATATTAAAAATTATTAATAATAAATCCAAAACATGTTTTTTTTTATTAATTTGAGTAGTTCTATACGCCCGGAATACAAGGTATATTCTGCGGTATTGGGGTTGTACACAATTCTTTATATTTTCTCGTCAGCATTGAGGGTTACGCTACAAACGTTTCTATATTCAATTTAATTCGACTGTAGGTACTGATTTTATACCATTCTGGCAGACATTTTCATCAGATTTGTATTGAAATTGTAAACATTAAAATAAACAATGTAGCTAAAGATTGTATGTAAGATACGAAGACAAAACACGAAGATTATTTGTACACATTTCCGTAAACTTTGTATGCTATATTGTTTGTACCCACACAAGCGGCCATTCGTTAACAAACGTACATATATTAGAGAGGTATAGTGAATCAGCGGCGGAAGTCTGAAATCATGACCAAACAGACCTTCTTTAAAATATGGAAGGCCTTCCCTACAGATTACCTCCTCCTTTCTTTTCAACATTGCCTGAGATTGGGAGGCAAGGCCTCCTTGCCCATTGAATAAAGAAGGCCTTAGAAGGCATACAAAGAGGAAGCCCTTAGAAGGAATTTACTTTAATTTATTTTTGTTAATCAAAAATAGAATTAAAATAATTTATTCTATCACCAAATCATTATCCACTTCTACATATTTATTTATAAGTATGTATGTATCTATCTTGGAAAGTTGTACCACGCCCAACTTCAAATTGAAAATTTTAAAAATACCCTGAAAAATATTAAATAAAAAATATAATTTTAAAATTTGTATGAAATTTTCCAATTAAATTACGGTTAAAAAGAATCGGAAATGAAATTTCTCTAAATTATAAAAATCTTCGTTTTGGTTATATCTGAAGAAAAAATTCATGCATTCTGCAGGCCTTATTTTAGGAAGGCATTACAAAAGAACCATTCCGCATGCCTTATTTGTGGATGGCCTTGCTACTTCCGCCGCTGGGGAAGATCACAGTACCCCTGCCTACTTTGTATACTATACGAATGCGAACATGTATAGTATACAGGTCGTAATCTGTAGTGCAAATGGAACGATTGGCGGAGAGAGAAATGGAATGAAACTCTCTTAGCATTCTGTTTTGGAGAATTCAAAAACATCTGTCTGCAAAATGACAAACAAAATACAACAGTTATAAAATAAAAATACAATACAGAAAACAGCACTTTGTGAAGAAACACTAAATATTTGTAAAAAGTTACGAAGTAAAATCTTTTATTCCCGTTTTCGTTGTTTTTGTTCGTTTCACTCAAAATACAACCCTGATCGCATCTTTTTTGAGCAAAATCAAAAAATGAGAATTCTAAAAGATCTGTCAAAATTGTGTCTTCAAAACGTTCTCCTCATGTTTACACTACTCCATCCGCTCCCACCAAATGGGCATTTTAATACATCTAACGATTTCCCTAACAGTCTATTTAGTTTCGACACAATTTTGCACATGTCATTCTGCTATAAAACAATTTTACTGAATATTAAATTAAAATAATTCTTTACCTTCTAAAATACACATTTTATATGCACTAAAGAGTCAAACGTAGACCAAACATTTTCAGCAGCACTCAAACCGATTACCTTGACTTGCATGTACCCGTTTCTTTAAAGAGGTAGATTTGAAATTATAACCAACTTTGAACATCTCCACATTTTAATTTGTATATGAACAATGTAAACAAAGCCATAAATGTAGAAATTGTATTGACTCTTTGGAAATCCCGTCAAGCATAATGGGATTTTCCCACGGTCCATAATGCAAGTGAATTGCACAATTCAATAAATTCACTTCACTCTTATGAAGAGACGCCATCATATTCACCGTCACCATCGCTGTCATCATCAACGTTGCATTGAAATTTCCAAAGGTTAATTTATTTTAAGTAACTCCTCTCCAAACATTAATGGAAATGGAAAATAATCAATCTGTCTATAATTGTTCCTCGGTAATAAATTAACCTGTTCTCCACTAATATCTTGGCCTTATTGCTTTTGTTTCTACTTGTACTATTATTATTTTAAATTATTACTTGTAAATTCAAATTAATTTGATTTAATGCGAATGATAATTGCCAATAGAGACGACGACAATGACGACAACAATGGTTGGTTGGTCCATGCAAGGCAACCAAAGCTGTTCTAAGTTCTGAACCGGAACAACCATAAGAATCGATTGCAAGCGTTTGCAATTGAACTCTGATATTTTATGGCTAAGCGATTAAAAAGCCAAAGACACTCATTCGCCCGAGCTGAATCTTGGAAACTTAAACAAATACAGCCAACTAACCAAACAGCCAACCAACCAACCAGCCAACCAACCAGCCAGCAACATCAACGGCTAACGACAATTCAATTGTCAACAACATAAGAGATGTTGCTGATGGTGGTAATCGTTGAAGGTAATTCTAGTAGACACAGCATCTAAGGCGAATGATGTTACAGCACAACAACAACAACAACAACAACAAACATTCAGAAGTTCAAAAAGATATATTATACAGCGGCAGAAATAGATTTAAAATAATTTTCCAATACAACTTGTTTTTTTTTTACATTTTGCCAATCATGCAAAGGAACACGAATTGAGAAAAAAACTTCTATTGGGTGAATGGGGACTTCAATGCGAGCATTCTTTGTTGTTTACTTTAAATTTATTGCAGGAGTGTCCAAACTATTGAAATGTTGTAGAATTTATTGAGGCAAAAAGGTTTGGGTTGACATTTATAGGAGACTAAATTTATATAGAAACCTTTTCCAGGTTGTCACCTAAAACACCAAGACAATTAAATGTCAAGAAAAATATTTGAAGGATCGGCAGTTGGAAAAGTAAGGGTTAAAAGAAGAAGTGAGCTGATAAAACAAAGTGTGTGTGTGTCAATTGAAGTATTCCCAATTTAAGCCCCGTATCCAGTTCTTGCGAAATTTTCGAAAGAAATTTTGTCATTTATATCCAAATGGAAAAGGTTGTTGCTAACAGTTACCACCTGTCTTTGATTTACCTTGCAAATATTTCAATAATTATTTCTTTTTGCATTCCATTTAATTTTTTACGCATGTTTTGTTACTTTTAGTTGGTAAAATTCCGGTCGCAAACAATTGCTTTCGTACGAAACGACTTTGGCGTTACATCCCTGTAATTGATTTTGCATACGAAATTTTCGCAAGGAGCTGAGTAACAAGCAGTGATGTTCGGTTCCGAGTATTTTGAGAACCGGTTCCGTCCAGTCCGTTTCCAGAAAGAACCCGATGTTTGGACCGGTTACGGTTCTCAGCAAATTGCTGTCCCAAAGAGGCCTAAGTGAATTATCTTATTATAAGAATATAAAATTTGATAAAAATACACACTTTCTGCCGAGTCCGAATCGGAGAAGAACCGGGTTTATGTACCGGTTCCGGTTCTCAGAAAATTGCTCTCCCAAAGAGGCCTAAGTGAATTATCTTATTATAAGAATATAGAATCTGATAAAATACACATTTTCGTACCCCCACCCAAAGTTTAACACTTTTGTTTCTTTTGGAAACGAGTCCTCTTATTCAGGAACTGTTTTATGGTTCTTTTCAACCAATTTTTTAGTTCCAGTAGAATCGTTTTTCGTTCCTTTTGGAACCGTTTTTGGTTCTCTTGAACCCGTTTTTCGGTCCTTAAAGAACCGTTTCGGTTCATTTCGACCCGTCTTTCGGTTTTTGTAAGCTACAGTCGGTTCATGTAAAGAACCGGTTCGGAAGAACCTCAATTTTGTTCATCACTAGTAGCAAGCAAATGAAAAGTGATGTAGATTATCGATTCAAGAAATTTTCGTTATTTTTTATGCACGAAAATTTCATAAAACTGAACATCGGGCTTTAGGATGAAATGACTGCGAGGTGAACACAGTTGCTGAGGTAACGCTTAATTCCTACTATCCCTCTCCACGCGGTGTAGCCTGTAATATCTAAGCAACCTAACCGAATATTTGTAGTGAATCTGCATAAAAGTTTAGGCCTGGGATAAGAGAGTGATCAAGTATACATTAATGATCTGCCTTAAACATTAATGAGACTGATAATATTAGAACTAACGGCATCAGCAGTGTGTGATCCACAATATGTGGATAAAATGAAATCAGCAGTATGTAAAGGGTGTCCCAAAACTTACGCAAAATTCAACTGTGGTAGCATTTTTCTCCGTATACATGGCATGTGGCACCGTCTTGTTGAAACCACATGTTGACCACGTTCATATCAATCAATTGAGGAACAATGAAACTAGATAGTCATGTCGCGACAGAACACCAGTATCTGTCATTGCTTAACCAGCCGCATTTTCGAAGAAAAATGGTCAATGACGTTTCCGGCCTAAAATTCACGCCAACGATTGGGACGTTGTTGATGCATTTGTTTCTCAATAATCACTTGTGTATTTCCTGAAACGTAAGTGCGACAATTTTGACGATTAATGAAGCCATCTAGATGAAAATGAGGCCCATCTTTGAAGATTATTTTATTCGATAACGCTTCAATATTTTTAAATTATTCCTCTACATTGTTAATAACCCCGAACTGTCAGCTGTCGCGCTGTCTCGTTTCATCAACAACAACATTCTACCGTACGAAATTCAAATCTTGCATTAATTTTTGGCCACTCTATATAAAGCAACGTCCTTGTGGACTGGTCTTGCCACCCACGTCTTTCCAAAAGCTACGGAAAGTAAGAAGCTTATACAGTCTCGATATCCAACTGGCTGAGCCGCTGGATCACCACCATCAAGGACATGCTATGGACACTACGTGGATATACAAAGGTAAAAACTGTGGCATATACTGTACCTACTACCAAAAAAATAACAAGAATTTTATAAACTCCCACAAAAATTCGGTTGAGACACCCCAATTAGCCATAACCGAATTTAGAGGTTGTCACAACCCCACAATAGGTTGTCACAGCCGAGTTAGAGGTTGTCACAGACGAATTAGAGGTTGTCACAGCCGAGTTAGAGGTTGTCACAGCCGAATTAGAGGTTGGCGCAACAGAACTAGAAGTGCTCACAACCGAATTAGAGGTTGTCGCAACTAAGTTTGGATGATGTCACAGCTGAATTTTTAAATTATTTTCTATTAATTTAGCGATTAATTATTTTCCTGTATACTCATACTTAATTATAAAGCAGTGATGACCACACACATATTACGCTTGTGAGTGAAGCAGAATAAAACGAAGTTCAAGTTGATGTATTTGTAAAGAATTGCGCAGGGTAACCCTTCTCTAACAAATGCTGACCAGCAACTGATTTGATTTGCATTGAAAAATGTAAACAGAGCAAGAACCGACCGCCCAAGATCGAAATCACACGAAGAAGCTTATACTATAAGTGTATCGGCAGCAACGAAACAGCATTTTGCTGTTCACCACGAGTGTTATGGAAATTCAAAATTTGGTCATCACTGTTGTAATAAAGCAAGGAAATAATGCTCTTTATATGGGGTAATCTTTAGGGAAAAAAATTAATTTCACATGCCGCTTCCGAAGTTCCGGTCATCATGGGTCACCGCACAAATTCAGACGTGCTGTATGTGTTGATTTAGGTGCTACACCCATTCAGCATATGTATAAAAACGATTGCAGCACATGCCTAACGACCGACCTTGAAAAATTGCAGAACTGTAGAAATCTGCTTGCACTGTACCATACATTCTCTCGATGACGACGAGGCCATTTCATCGAGTTCGAGTTGCTATTGTATGTTACTATTCGGTTGGACATAAAAACGACAAAAATAAAAGGGAATTCGTATTTTCGGTCGATGCAACCAACATTAAACATAATTTGTCTATCATTAGTATCAATCAAACTCTATTTAAACTTAGTTTGCTGCATGGTTTGCTTCTGGTTGCTTTTGACTCCCTCGCCTATCTACTCTGTTTTCTATCAATTTCCTACATCATAGTCGATCAACTGTGTCATGGATACCCCCTGACTATATGCTGATAAATTTGGTAATTTTCTCCAAAATAAGATGTTTTAACACAAAAACACATAATTATATCACTTTTAGTTACCTTTCATAATAACCCCAAGCATTCCTGATATCACCGCGACAGCAGCAATTACACATCCCTTAACTTTTTATTTTTAAAATCTTAAACGTCAGGGTCGTAATATATAGAATTATAAGTATGTGTGGTAACCGAATTGAAAATGAATTTGGTTGCTCGGTTGGTTGCACAGGGGACCATTTCATATAAGCTAGACGAAGAAAAATATTTTTTTTGCTTAAATTGTTGGATTAGTCGCACATAATAATTTTTTTCTGGGAAAGTGAGACAATTTTTTTTAGTGGGCGTGGCAAGATTAATTATTATTTCTTGCAATTCAGTGTTAACATCTTCTTATTTTATACAAGTCGCTTAACGGATGGAACCCAATTTCGAAGAGTACATATTTTTTTTATTACACTAATATACATAAGGGTGCAGTGAAACATTTTTTATGAAGGGCGTCAAACTTTTTTTATACTATACTATAATAATGGAAGATTTTCTGTTGTATTAGATGAATGGTCTAGCATTAAACAACGAAGATACCTCAACACATTTTTGTATGGGCCATCAGATAATTTTTTAACTTGGGCTTTGTATATATCCCAGGGAAATGTGGAGCTATAGAAATAAGAACTATGATCGAACAACAGTTGCAAGAGTTTAATATTAATTTTGAAAAACATATTATATATAAATTTCTGATGGACCTAATGTCATGAAAACGTTTGTCAAAAATAGTCCAGTTTTGGGTATATTTTATTTAAATCACGGTATACACCTTGCTGTTATTGACATGCTGTATAAAAAAAGGAGAACATTTGGAAATGTCAGAAGATTCCGATTATTCAGAATATGATGATGAATTTGAAGTTTCAAGTTATAGCATATCTCCAAACTACTGTGAAGTTTTAGACAACACAAGAAAAATTATAAAAGTATTTAAAAAGAGTACATTCAACATCATTACAACAGTATGCTAAAACAGAACTTGGAAAAGAAGTTCATTTATGCAGCGATTAAAAAACTTGATGGAACTCGATAGTTGTTATGATTGAAAGTTTTTTGAAATTAAAAAATGCTATTAAAAAATGCCTAATAGGCTACGATTTGGCTGAGATGTGGAATGATGACCATATTCCAGTTTTAAAAATGTTGTTTGAAGTCCTTCATCCAATGAAAGTAGCAGTGGAAGCTCTTAGTCGAAGAGATTGCAATGACTAGATTGCAGAAATTATTCTTTCTAAACTTCAAAATAAGAATAATTCATTATCAATTAAAATGTTGACTTCATTAAAAACAAGAGTAAATGAAAGACGAGACATACAAATTTATTCTTTGATAAAATATCTACACAATTCATATGACTACAATTCCAAGTTCTTTTTTTTTACACTCCAAAATCAAGTCTTTTTATAATTGCTGAGGAGATTTTTAAACCACTTTTTGGAGACGATGAACTCTTTTACTACTCTGGAACTGTGTACAGGGGCATTATTCTGTTGCAATATCCAAGATATGAGACCAAATAGTTCACTGAACTTCGGAAAAGCCGATTCTAATAACGTTTTATAGCTTGTACCAGTCATTTTTACACTTTGGAATTCAAGTTCGATGGTGCCATAGTACGTAATAGCACCCCACACCATAAGGCCGCCCTCTCGGCTGTGATGTCGGTTTTCTTTGCGCCGATCATGGAAATAATAGTTGTAGCCATCAGGCCCATCCAAATTACACTTTTTCTCATCCGTAAATACAACGGTTCTCCAGTCAATTACATGACCTTTTGGCTGCACATCTCATACCATGTAGTCTCCATGTAGCATTAAGTGGCGGTTTTTTTTTGTAATTTCAGGTATTTGAGATACTCACAGTTCTTAATTACTCTGCGTACTGATGACATGCTCGCTTCCACTCCAGCTTGAGCTCTTATTTTTGACAAAGATAAGGCAGAATTATGAGCAATTCTGAAGATTTTTCTTTTCTCATACGTAGATAAAGACAATGAAACCCTTCCTTTAAAATTTTTCCATACTCCTCGGGGTGCTTGATGTAATTGCCGACAACTGTTGGACTCCGTCCAATTTTTTTAGCTATTGCGCGGTTAGAGTATCCTTCAGAACGTCAAGATCGATTTCAGTTTTTTCCGATAGATTTAAAATTTTTTGTTTTGCCATTTTGACTCATAAAATGATTAAGTTGTAATAAATTGTAATAAACAAACGCTCCCTACAAAAAATCATCGCTTACTTTAAAAATAATAAAACAATAATAAAGTGCCTGTATTCAAGTGAACCAAAAAAATAGCACATTTTTGGACTTTTTTTTATAAATTGCTCATAAAAAGTTATTTAATTAAGAAACCACTATAGTCATGATTTTTTTATGTCTAGCTTCCATTTCCACTTTAAAATTTTGTAATTGGTTACAAATTGCAAAAGATACAGATACAAGTGAACCGGAGTGTATAACTAAAACAACTAGTAATTGAAATAGTTATATATATATGTATATATATTTCCCATTACATTATATGAAGGGATGCAGATACTGTGGTACAATGGTAGTATGCGCGGCTTTTGTACATGAGATCGTGGGCTTAATCCTGGCTCTGACCACGTTACACTTCTTTCGACGGTGGTCACCTCGCTTAGTGACATTCGGAACTGGTGTAAAACTGTAGGTCCCATTCAGTGAGTGTAAAACAAGAAAGCGCATAGGTCACTGGTTGTCACAATCTCTTCCCAATCCTTTCACAGGATGTAATGGGAAACCAGTTGTTTTTATACAGGCTCTGGGACCTACAGTTTTCCATCGGTTCCGATCGATGTTTTGAGAAGCTTAAAATAGTGAATTTCGTATCCTCATCAAGCATTACACGTAATTGTTGCGTAAAAAGAAATATTGCGGGACTCTACACCATTATTTTCAATGGTTGAAAAGTGGTTGAAAAGTGGTTGACTGCATGAATTATGCTCGTATCAGCACAAGTGACCCCGAAAATTCAGATATTCCAAAAGTGGTCGTCACGCCAGAAATTTGATAAAATCCATGAATCCATGGTCGATCGGAGAATGAAAGTGCGTGAGGTGGCTGACGCTGTAGGTATCTCAACTGAGCGGAAATATCACATTTTACATATGGGTGCCGCGATTACTCACATTCGACCATAAGCGTAACCGTATGCCCAATGTAAAGGAGTTATTGCAGATTTTCAACCGTAATTTCAAGGAGCTTTTGGGCGGTTTCGGAACCGTGGACGAAAAATGGATCCATCACAACACACCACAGTCACAGCAGCGCATGAATGGAGGATGCATGCGGTGCCATTCACAGCGAATACCTTGAAAAGGGTAAAACAGTCACCGGCGAATATTGCTCACAGCTGTTGGACAGATTCGACATTAATTTGAAGCAGAAACGACCTCATTTGTTAAAGTAAAAGTTGTCTTCCATAATGACAATGCAAAAATCATCTATCTAAAAACTAAAACTTGGAAAACCGATGGAGACTACAGTGAGAAATAAAATCATGTTCTGCCGAAAAAAATATTTTATATTTAAGCTGCCCTCTATAATATGTTGTCTATCAGTATATTGGCTTATGGGAAACTTTTAAATAACTGATCAATGTACCTTATCATTACGAAATCGCTGTCAAAGTTTGACACGCTAATGTCAATACCTAGTTAGTAGCGGATAGTACGAGATTTTGGCATTTGCATAAATAATTTTGAAATGAAATATTTTATACTTTTCATTCATGCAAAAAATAATTGTAATTATCATATCAAAAAACTTGAGATTGTATTTGAGATTATTTGCTCGAATACACCTCTTTTGGACAATGGCATTATTTCCTTTCCGCTCTGAAGAAGCCCCGGAAAATTTGAAACTCCAGGCGATCCAGTTGAGTAGAAAACTCCAAGTTTAATATCATGCATTGTTCAAACTTGGTACGGTCATTTAAATTTAAAATAGTTTGGGGTTTAACAAGTCATTTAGAATCATCCTAGAAATCACTCACTTTATAGTTATAAATCATATTGGCTCCAGATAAACAACAAAACAAATTCGTTTTCATCTGCCTTGCAACAAAACACAAATGTTGTCCAGCACTGCATCATATTCGTACTTCGCATATTTTTGCATTTTCCTTCGAGCAAAAGAAAAACATATCTTACCATTTATGTTTAGTTAAAGGTCATTTATACAAATACTTTTTGGCTTGTTAAATAAAGCAGAATAAAACACTCGACATCTTCTTTTTTTCCAATCGAAATCAAAAGATGAAAACAAAAAAACGCCAATGTAATGAACCTGGTCTCTGGCACGCAAACGATGTTCGAAGACGCTACACAAGTCACGATACAAGCAAAAGTCCCAACATAATATGAAACGGCAACATTCTATGTAATCGCCAAGCGACAGCAACATTCAATAGCATTGGCATCGGCATCGGCAACAACAACAGCAACAGCATCACCATCAATGGGGTAACAATAACAACCTACCCGGCCATCTATTGTAGTCGCTGTGATGCCACCACAATGGCAACATCTAATTTTCAAAACACTTTAACATTTAGGAGTAGAAAAGTCTTATGTTGTTGCCATCGCTGATGTTGTTGTTGCTGTCGTTTCTCCTGCTGCTGTTGCTGTGATCGAACAAAAATGCCCCATGGCTGCAAAAAAATATTAACATTACAAGGCGACATTCAAAAGACACAACAACAAAAACACTAATCAATACAATTCTGAGAGATGCATGTGCGATATCATAGCACTTAATTCGACACAGTAGAAATATACAGAGTGATGCAGAAATATTCATACAGGATACAAGTAAATTTAATAATAAACAAATAAGTGAAAATGACAATATGTCCATGGAATGACAAAACAAACCATTAAGTTTGGGTATATTTTGGATCTGAGGAAGATCTGATTGAACATGTAAATTGCAAAACTTACGACAATTCTGACAGATATCGTTATATTTCCCCCCAAAATCTGTGATTTACTACCACGTCAGAAAAACAAAATTTTTATGTTTTGAACCCGAACTAAAATAAATAAATTCTTATGGAATTTCTAGAAAAGGGGTTCTTTGCGAATATTTCAGAATAAGTTCTGTAACTCAATAGCGGGAAGCCCGAAATTTAATTATCTCCAAATACCTTACATTTATGGGAAGTTAGTGAAGAAATTTCCAGATATGATAAATAACTATATGATAAATAACTATGACTCTAACTGAGGACAAGACAAAGTTGAAGGTTTCGACGAACAAATGATATTCTCGACAGGGTCAGTAGTTCAATTGATATAGTAAGTAATTAACATATGGTACTACGAGCTCTGCTCTGTTTCACACGCGAGGAACAAACGCCCAGCTTATCTTACTTTCTTATTTACCAGGAAAATACAGCCAAGTTATGGCCGGAATCGTACGCCAAACTTGATATCCAACCATATACAAGATATCACTGACCTACACTGAAAGAGAGCTCTTCATCAAATTTAAAAATTCCTTCATCAATTTGATGAAAACTTTCCCTATTTTCCAACCTACGATACGTTTCATTGAACTGATGAAGAACATTTCATCAAACTTTCACCATATGTCATCAATAGTTTACGTTGATTCAACGAAAATGTTACATAAAGTTGATGTAAATTTTTCATAAATTTGATGTAAGTTTGTCATCAAGTTGAAGTACATTTTTCACCATTTTTATATAAATTATTCGTCAATTTACTGCAAATTTTTCGTTAATTAGACGTAATGTATGTAAGTCTGTCATGAATTTGATGTAAATTGGTGATCAATTTGATGTGAATTGTTTGTTAATGAGTAGCCAAACTCTTCGTCCTATTTTTCATCGTCAAAAGGGCACAATGACATGGTATAAGATCATATAAAAATTCTTATAGCGGGGATAATACTTTCTGTCCATTGCACAATTTTCTATTACGTATTTTTTTTTAAATTTTTAATTATTTTTTTCCCCTTTATTTGTCAATACTACGCCCATATTTATTCCATATTCCAATGAGGCGGAGAAACGCACAATCTTCAAATGGAAGAACTTTTTCATTGAAATGGTGAAATATGTCATCAATTCAATGAAGATCAATTGATGACTATTTATCATCGATTTGATGTGATGTAAAGATTTTCTTTAAGTGTAGTACATGGTGGACCATTTAAATCTTCATAATATTTTTTTTATTAAAAACCAAAGTCACCAACCAAGGCCAGTCAAAATCACCATTTTTCGAATTTAGGCGATCATGGAACAAAGGGCGCAATAAATCTCGGCTCGGGCTGAACACACTCAGCACCTTCCTGTTGGAACCAAAAGTAGACGATGCCATTAGCAGCCAGAATTAGTATAACAACATCCATTACCATAGCCCAATAACGCTCTCCATTGGTGGTTACGGCTGCTCCAGTGTCGTCTTCGAAGAAGAACGTTCCTATAATCATTTCCGCACAAAGTGTCGTCTTCGAAGAAGAACGGTCCTATAATCGTTTCCGAAGAGAAGAGGTTGCTCGTGAAGTAAAATAGGGTTTTCATGGAAGGCATACAAAATAAATGGTTTCCCATTACATTCCATGAAGGAATTGTATTCTCACACCCAGTGAGCTGTGCTCTTTCTAGTTTTTATATTCACTGATTGGGAACTACAGTTTTACACCGATTCCGAACGGTATTTTGAGAAGCTTTTTCATGGCTAAATACTCGGCAGTGTCGCCGTCACTATGCGAGGTGAAAGAAATTTAAGGTGGTCCGAGCAGGGATCGAACCCAGGATCTCATTTACAAGAGGTGCGCTCACTACCGATTGCATCACGACGGAAGGTATGCCCAACTGTAAAGAACGGCGACAACCTCTCAACGCTGGCCCCTACAGCCTGAATGTTATCATCAGACCTCCTTGATGACTGACATTACCAAGATTGCCGGAGGCCACAAATTTGTCGTGTAAATACTTAATGGTGTGGTTTGAAGGCACTGTCCTCACTCCATATTTTGCACGATAGAAAGCTACACGATAACAGCGCGTTATGGTGGCGTGTACTGTTCCATGGTACAAATTCACTTGGGCTGACGCTTCGAACACGGATTGTCATAAGCTGTTCTGAAAAACTATAAAGTTATACGGTTGCCAGAAGCCGAAGGTTTAATTGGTCCTCCCTGTAGCTGTAATCACTCGACACGGTTTATTAGGCAGATACGCGTCTAGACTTGTAATCTCAGCTCATGATCACTGCAGAAGCTGTGGGAGTTAAGAGGAGGACGAGAGCGTCGAACATCTCAAATGCTACTGCCCAGCATTTTGTAGGGGTAGGAGACAATATTTATGTTCTTACTTCATGTTTGACCTAACAGAGATTCTTTTTGTCTACAGATGGTATTACCAACAATTCTTCCAGCGAATTCATGTCGTCCTATTCTTCGGCTTCCTTCGAGTACGTCTTGGAGTCAAAGGAATCGACCTACTTTGATTCCCTTAAGTATATCAGTGTCTGAATACACTTCATACAGCTTCATGGTTGATGTGACGTCGAAACTCGCTGATGTTTAACAGAGATTCAGGTATATACGTATATATACCTCTTTTGCAAAGTACAAATTGGTTCGCCAGGGACTCATGTATATCTCTTCTTCAGTCACATCCTGGAATATCGGGATGAGGAGTCATATGGCTTAAAAGCCCCTTAACCATACCAGGTCAATTTAAAGCTTCAACGATGGCGACAGAATATGATGTCCCGTGGTACTAGTGACACTAGTGCCAATCACTTCTACCTAATCTAACCTTACTTACTTACACAACTTACTTATTTCGGGATAGGAACCTTTCATAACGAATATCCCATATTTCTCTAACCAGCTCGATCTTTTGGCTTTTCTTTCGAGATGGTAACACCAACGATTCTTCCAGCGAATTCTTGTTCATCATATTTTTCGGCTTCCTTCGATTACGTCTTTAAGTCAAAGGAATCGCCCTATTTTGATTCGCTTAAGTACATCAGAGTCGGGATACACTTCATACAACTCTTGGTTGATATGACGTCGATACACGTTGATGTCTCTTATAGGTCCATATATTATCCGGAGTGCTGCTTCGTCTGCGTGCGAAATGATTTCGGATTTCTACTCCATAAAGCAAGACAGATTTTATGAGAGCCTGATATAGTGGAATTAGTCTTTTCGAGAGAGGATTTTAATTCAGAAGTCTCTGCCAGACCGAAATGCGCCCAATTGAGAAGCACAATTCCCCGCTTGATATCCAGGTCTGACATTATTAGTTTTGTTTACGGCAGATTCGAGACAAATTCCTATACTACCTCGAAGGTATTACGAACATCAACGATCACGCTTTGCCCCAAAATAATTGAGCATCTGTGCTGTGGACACATTTTTGCTGATCCTTTTTCGATTCCCGAAAATGCCTCAGTAATCGCACAGTCCGCCCAATGATATCTACATCATCATCGTAGGCAAGCAGCATGTGGCTTTTGCTGGTGATGGTTTTATTCGTGTTGACTGCAGCTTTTCTCATTATCATCTCCTTTAAGATGTTGAAGCGAGGTTGCACGAAGACTCGAATTGTATCAAATGGCTCGGTATGATCTTTCCTACCATCACTGGGGATTTGGTATCACTGTGTGTAATTTTTTAAGTCATGGCAAAATAACCATATACGGACACCACTACGTGATAAAAGACTAAAAAAAAAAAAGACCCGTGTTTCCCAATTTTTCCCAAAGTCATGCACTTTTTTTTTATGGGCCGCCAAAGATTTGGGGCCTCGGTATCATTTTCGTAAAAATGTGATCATTTTCTCAGGCTCATATCTTGCAAACCGTTCAGAATTTCGATTTACTCTCTAAGGCAGTTGTAGCTCTTGTCATACAGAACAAAAATTGCGAACATATAAAATCAAAAAAACTTCACCTTCCAGATCAAAATCGCAAAAAACTTAAAAAAATTCGATTTTTTTTTACCTTTTTTCCCGTGTTCAGGTCCATAGGTAGCAAACCGTTCAAAATTCAAGGAAACAATCAACTACAAAAATTTACCTAAGATCTCAATAAACAAATTTCTAGAACATATAAACTTCCTAGAGATGATTCTTAACACTGTTTAGGTAGCACGCAAAAGTGAAAAATTTGCCGACAATTTTTTAATTTAATTTTTTTTACCTTTTTCTCCTGTTCAGGTCCATAGGTAGCAAAAAATTAAATATGCCTGGCCAGAACCATGTGTTTGTCCAAGGGTTAACACCATTTAGGTAGCGCTTAGGTATCACGCGATCATGCACCGACAGCAGCAGCACAGGCAATGCAGTAAAAAAAATCGATTTTTTTTAAGTTTTTTGCGATTTTGATCTGGAAGGTGAAGTTTTTTTGATTTTATATGTTCGCAATTTTTGTTCTGACAAGAGCTACAACTTTGCCTCAGAGAGTAAATCGAAATTCTGAACGGTTTGCAAGATATGAGCCTGAGAAAATGATCACATTTTTACGAAAATGATACCGAGGCCCCAAATCTTTGGCGGCCCATAAAAAAAAGTGCATGACTTTGGGAAAAATTGGGAAACACGGGTCTTTTTTTTTTACTCTTTTATCACGTAGTGGTGTCCGTATATGGTTATTTTTTTTCGTGTTGCACTGTGTATATGACAGTGTCATTCTGCAGAGGCATAACAACTAAGCAGGGATACCAAGCTCAGACATACAAAGCTTCGTAAATTGTCTCCTCATCGAGCTGTAGAAGGCAACAAGTGCGTGAAGATAAATTCGAAGACAACTAGCAAAGACGCAAACCAGTTTGGTTAATAGAACTGTGTTATTGAGTCAACACAGCTCTGTAAAGATATAGAAACAGGAACTTGAATTTTAAAGTACTAAAATGCTTTGAAATTCGGGGACAAAAAATGTGGAATGTACATCTTAAGGACTATCTCCACCAGACCACAGTGAGCCAAATTAAAAAGTGGTGTATAAAATAAAAAATCACAAATTGCGAGATTCTAAAAGTGCTCTGAAATATGTTGGAACTAAATTCGTTAAGTGCACCTAGTTGGCTCTCTCTCTCCTGGTATAATCTGAATCCGCAGAGAATCCTTTCTTTGGGCACAGTTGTCTGAAATCAGTTATCGAATACAACTTTAAAATTTAATTTGCGATATTGTGAAACTGCTCTGAAATATGAAGATAGTAAATTCGAATTTGAATCGCAAGGACTATTACATTTGACATACTGACATAGAATCCTTTATTTGAGCACAGTGGGCAAAATTACCAAATGTGATCTAACATGGAAAATCCCAAATTGGGAGATTCTAAAATTGCTCTGAAATATTCGGCTTTAAATTCGGAAAGTACATCTTGTGAACCCTCTACACAGCAGTATTTTATAATTTGAATCGTTTAATAAAATTAACCAATTTTTGCTGTAAAGTTAAAACAAATTAAGGGATTGGGGAGAGCTTCTCACAACAAGTGATTTGTGCGCTTTCTACGTTTTATTATGAGAGCATCACTAAGCAATGTGACCGTCGTCGAAAGAAATGTAAGGTCGCATCCATGTTCTCATGTACAATAACCGCGCATACTAACTATTGTACCACCGACGGTACAATATCGTTCCAATCCTCTTACGAGGTTGAATTTTATGTTTCTGGATTAGAGAACAAAAACAAATATTAATCATCGAAAATCATTTTATTGTTTTCAAAATATTCCCCATGAAGATTTATACACTTTTGCATGCATTTGAACCAATTGTCGAAACACTTTTGCCACTCTGATTGAGGTATCTCCAAAACATGCATTCTGAATGTAGCAACCGCTTCTTCAGGTGTCGAAAAACGTTGACCTCTCAGTTTGTTTTTTACGTACGGGAATAAAAAGGAGTCATTCGGTGCCAAGTCAGGACTATACGGCGGATGACCCATCAAATCGATGTTTTGGGTGCTCAAAAATGCAGTTGTTTCAGCCGATGTGTGAGAGCTCGCATTGTCGTGGTGAAGAGTGATCCGTCTTCGGCGGTTGGTTTTCCTGATTTCTTGGAAGACAACTGCCAAACAAATGGCTGTGTACCACTCAGAATTCACGGTTCTGCGTTGTTCTAGTGGTACGGTTGCGACATGTCCGGTTTTTCCGAAAAAACAGGCGACCATTTGCTTGGAAGTGCTTCGGACGCGAACTACTTTTGTTGGATTTGGCTCATCTTGAAACACCCATACATTTGACTGCTGTTTACTTTCGGTCTCATACGCGTAAATCCAGGATTCATCACCTGCCACAATGTCATAGACGTGTTTCGAAGAACCTCGATCGTATTTTTGGAGCATTTCTTTCGACCAATCGACACGAGCCTTTTTTTGAGCGATTGACAAATTGTGTGGGATTTTTTGACAGTCAAATGTTTATGCAATATTGAATGTATGCTGGTCCCACTAATGCCTAAGGTTGCCTCAATCTCACGATAGGTCGCACGACGATCGTGCAAAATCAGTTCGTGCACAACATCAATGGTTTTCGGAGCAACAGCTGATTTTGGACGACCTTCACGAAATTCGTCTTGGATAATAAAATAAACAAAATAAATGGTTTCCCATTACATCCCTTGAAGGAATCGGGGAGAGCTTCTCACTACCCGTGAGCTGTGCGCTTTCTAGTTTTTTTTATACTCACTGGTTGGGACCTACACTTTTACACCGGTTCCGAACGGTATTTTTGAGAAGCATTTTCATGGCTAAATACTCGATAGTGTCGCCGTCACTATGCGAGGTAACCGCCGTCGAAAGAAATTTTAAGGTGGCCAGAGCAGGGATCGAACCCAGGATCTCAAGTACAAGAGGCGCGCACATACCACACATAAAAAATAATCGCACGAAAATGTTTACGATTCAATTCCATTTTTGGGCCGAGATGAATCTTTTAAGTTACTGTGAACAACACAAATAGCGCTCGTATGTCAAAACGGTCTGAGTACGCATAACCTCAAAAATGTCCAACTTTACGATAGAGCTGTCAGTTGCCAGATTGCAACACTAGGGTTGCCAAATCCCGAAACATAAAATTCAACCGTCGTACAACTCGAGTATTTCACTTGTGTTTCTGTTGTTATACCTTCAACAGAGCCCTGTTTAGTAAATAACAAAGTTATGTTAACCAAAGTGGTTTGCGTCTTTGCTAATTGCGTTCGAATTTATCTTCACTTACCCAAGGCGGCCTTATAATCAACAAAGAGATGGTAGGTGTCCATTTTCATTTCGTTGACTTTGTCCAGAATTTCACGTAATGTTAATATCTGGTTAGTTGCCAGTTGTGAAAGTAATAAATTCACACTGGTAAGGTACGATCAGGTTTGCAACAATCGATTTTATTTTTTCGCAGAATACGCTTGAGTGGACATTGTATGAAAGGGATAACAAGTTTATTCCCCGGTAGTTGCCACATGTAAATGTTGGCCATAGTACGCTGAGACTCCAATCATCGGACATTTGCCTAACCATATTTTGAGCTGGTGCATGTAGCTTGCCAGCTCATCGCCGTCAGCCTTGAACAGCTTAGCCGATAGTCCATCAGCACCTGCGCTTTTGTAGTTTTTAAGCCAGGAAATTTCTGTTCCTACCTCGTATTAATTAGGAGAGGGCAATATACACCATTATCTTATATTTACTTGCTTCTCTCATCATTATAGGATTCTATTGAGGCATGTAATGCATAGACATGGTCTCTCCATATGCGAAACATACTCTGCACATCTGCGACCAAATTTGCTTCCATATTTTCACAGAAGCGGATCCTGAACCATAGCCGTTAGTTTGGGGTTTGACTTTTCGGTACAATTCATTCCTCTTTCAGTAAGTTTAAATTTGGTTCACTCTATTTCACTGGTTTGGTTCATACTTTCACATTAATAGTCGGTTTACCTTTCCCTTTATACGGATCTGTCTCAGTTCACGCTGCAACTGACTGAAGTATTGCAATAAGTGCAGCGTAATGATCATCAGTTGTCATGCGACACTTGCCATCGTACCGTGGTTTGTCTTAAGGCCTCGTACTGCAAAAGCATTTCAAAATTGTTGTTCAAAGAGCATATACAGGATTTGACCTAAGTTACTTAATTGGCCAGTCGTAGAGTTTCTAGTTCTAAGTCTCACTGCTAATGTTCTGTTATAAAAGACAAGTGTGAATACACACCCAAACATCAAAACGATCTTCCAGCGAACGTGAGTTCGAATCCCACCCACGGCAATTAAAATTTTTTAAGTGTTCCTATCATTGTGGATAACATGCCTCTCGGCAAGTTAAGTTGTTGCCTAGTCCTTTTCCTGTCCATCTGTGGCCAGAGGACCCTGGCTTGTTCGCAAGTTGAAGTAACTCCTTGAACATATTATCGGCCCACTGCCTGATCTGCAAACGGCAGGTAGATATTGGCATACTAAAGCCTTCTATTGCCGGAAGAACCTGTGCCGTAGTACCCTGTCTAGCTAACGCATCCGCTACGCTGTGTCGCTGTGTCCCAGTACCCAGATAAGCCTGATGTCAAAATACTCTGCCATCACCCTAAGTGATGAGTGGCATTCATTCACCGTCAGGGACATAGCAAACATGGCTTCCAGGGATTTTATGGCAGCCTGGCTGTCTGTGTAGATATATAATCTCCGGAGAGTTGTGTGACACTACTTTTCAGTAGTTCAGCAACCTCCAGTATGGCGGTAATGATCAGGCAGCTTGAAGGAGATATTTACATTTAGATCCGGTGAATGGACACCATAGCCTACTTGCTCGTCCAACTTTGATCCATCCATGAAAAATCTGTTACTACTGGCATCCCCTTCCAGTGACTTTTCCCAGGTATTCCTGTTCGGAATAGAAGTCCTTAGATTTGTCGATTGATCCGGTGTAGTAATTCAGCGTGTCCGAAATGCCCCGATATCATGACGCCACAATCTCTTATACTCACCTGGGATGTAGCGGCTGCCGATTCAGCCATGATATCAGGAGTACAGATGTTCAGGATATCACTAAGTGCAGTACCTGGCATCGTGCCCATTGCCCCACTAACGCTAATCAGTGCTGATCTTTGAATTTTCATCAAGGAATTCAGAATATATTTCTTTTGGAGGGACCTCCACCGAACTACGATGCCATGAAGAAGTATTGGTCTGACTATTGCCGCATAAATCCACATGGTGATCTTAGGTTACAGTCCGCAGCGCTTTCCTATCGCCCCTTTACAGCAGTAAAGAGCAACAGACGCCTTTTTCACCCTCTCCTCCGCATTATGTTTCCAAGGCAGTTTTCTGTCGAGAACTATCCCCAGATACTTGACCTTTTCCGTCAACTGTAATTGCACCCCATTAACTGACGGCCGTTCAAATGCGGGTATTTTATATTTCCGAGAGAACAAGATAAGCTCGGCTTTAAGTGGGTTAAGCGATAGTCCGTTGTTGGCGGTCCAGTTCGAAATCAGACTAAGTAGGCTGGTTGTACGAATGCTAAGTAAATTGAGGTTTCTACCCGTACAGATGATAGCAATATCATCGGCATAGCCAAAGACCTGGCATTCGGCCCTGTCCAATTCAAGAAGTAGTTCATTGACAGAAATTAACCATAATAGTGGAGACAGAACTCCCCCTGCGGTGTCCCCCATTCAATTTTTGTTGATCTATCCACCAGAAGCCCAATTAGGCGTGTCACCGAGCTGTCGCCTCCTAGATTCTGTAACGATCTAAGAATCTCCGAAGGTTGAATGTGATTGAGGGTACCCTCGATGTCCAGGAAGGTCCCCAGAGCGAAGACCTTGCATTTTGTCAATAGCAAACGTTTTTTTTAGAAAAATTCCTATTTAGCCTATATCCGTGAAGTTAAAACCCGAATTTAACTAGCAAATACAAAATCCACATTCATTTACAGAGAAGATCTGTTAGCGAGTTAACAGCCGTCTATTAAAGAGTCAGGAAAGCATATAATTATATGCACGTGGGAATTGAGGAATATGCTAGTAATGTATCTTTTATAATTATTCGAGTCAAATCGGAAACAGCTCCGTAAGAAGGTTATTGTGTATGAATCTTGGTAGTTTGGGACGAAACAAGTAACTCCTCACAGAAAGATTTTCACAAACACTTTCAGAATATGAAATCAGAATGTCTCAGTATGAACATATTTCAATTTCTCGAAATACCTCGAAATTTTTTTCCCCACATTTTGATTTCAGATTCTGTTAGTTTTTGTGAAGATCTTCCCACTAACGTACATGAGAATAGTGGAGAATTCTTAGTTTTCGCACAATATTTTGAACAAAATTTAAAAATGATTATGCTGACTTCAGATACTGTATATTCAGGGCTAAATCGTAATCGTTATGACATACACCAACCAACTGATACTTCGATACTTTCGTAGTAGCGCTCGTACATCCCAGGACATCTAAGGGTAAGACAGACCTAATAAGAAGAAACCCGGTGGACTTCGTGCTGAATTTTAGTAGGGATGCCTATTGTTTTTGTTTAAAATTAAATATAGCCTATATCACTCAGTGATAGCGAAGCATTCTACTGGTGACAGAATTTTTAAAATCGGATTGGTAGTTTAGAAGATAACACCTTACATACAAACTAATCAACTCACAAACACTTCTTTATAATATTAGTTTAGATTGTCTCATAAGAAACTCTTTGTTTCCTATCAACACTCAAAATTACTGACTTTTAAAGATATTTGCCATTTGTCTCAAAACGTGAGCCACCCTGTATATAAAAAAAATTTAAATCGACAGAATTATTTACACACAACCATTTGCCAATTGAAGTGCAAATAATAAGACTCCATAAAAAATACAGAACAGAACCGATGCATAAAAATATCAATTGGACCGGTGTTCGCAATAAGTCATCCAGCCACTCGGCAATTTTGAGTTTACACTTTGACATTTAGTGATGGAACTACTAACGCGCGTAAGATACCCAACGTCATAGTGAACGATTCGAATGACTAAACCCCAGATGATCTCAATCACTATGAGGTATAAAATATATACTCTAGATTGGTATACAACAGATCTGCTCTAGACGACATCTAGATCTGAAACATTTGCAATCACAAGGCATTCTAATTCATTTAGCTGTTACTTCTTCTTCATCATCTTTGCGAGATACTCTTGCGGACGGACCACAGCAGGCAACGACAAGTGAATGTCGTGCAATTGAAAGATCTCTCTAGAGAAGTAGTTGGTTGGTTGGTCGTTAGTTGTATGTATGTGGTACTTACCCCCACTCCGGCAACTTTAACGCACACATGAAACATTTGACATTGAGCCTCCGGATCTGCATAGTAGCCACCAAGTATTTTGTCATGACATGTGAATCGTGTCTGTGGCATATTCTGTAGACTGTATGTTGGCCATGGTTTTCTGAAGAATGATGACTCTTGTCCTAGTACTGTAGTAGTTGTTACACTTAAAAAGATTGCTGCAATGACACATGAACGCAAACAAAATTTAATATTAATTATAATTTATTTTTAGATAATTTTATTTTGTTTTGTAACTTGACACAGAAAGGGAAATAATCAATGTTTAAAGTTCATTTATTAGTAAAACTAAATGTTATTATTTAAATTCAAAATTTACCGGAGACAATCACGCAATGCTATTATTTCTGTGATTGTTTTAAAAATTTCATATAGTATTTAGGTAAATTTAAATTTTTACACTGAACGGAAAAACATCGTCACAGGGATGAAAATGTTCATCACCCCAACAACTTTTGTCATCGAAAGTGTGCTAACGTACAGTTTCATTCCCGCTACGAAAATGTGTTCATCAACTGCAAAGTGTTAGTCCCTGCGATGAAAGCATGGTTGTTGCTGCAATGAATTTGATTCATTATTCCAACGAACTTGTTTCGTTGCTGCAATGAATTAGTTTCATTGTTGCAATGAATAAGTATCGTTCTTGCAATGAACTTATTTAATTGCTGCAATGAAGTTGCTTCAGATAAACCAAATATCAGTAATTTAAATTTCATGCACTTACTTTTTATTAATGTTTAGTCCAGTTTTCTAGAAAATTTAAATTAAATAAAATTGTTGCAGGAACGAAAATTAAGTTGTTGCAGGAACGAAATGAAAAATTGTAAACAAAAAATCATGTATGAAATTTTTCGTTGCAGCGACTTTTCATTGTAGCAGCGTAAAAACATTAACGAAAATTTTTCCACCATCCAACGAAACGCTATTCTTTCCAGTGAATTAACAAAATATTGGTAACTTCAGTAAGATTTGATCTCAGAGTCACAGCAACTTACTCGTACTAATTCTACGTTCAGCTTTATGGGATAAAACTTAGTAAAATGTCAAAACTTGGTTTAGAAATTTAGTCTTTCTAGTACGTCAACGACTGGCTGCCTTTCGAGCTGATTAACTTTTATCCATTCTACTCGCATGTCCTAGACAATAATCTATTTAATTTCTCATAACTACATCGATATCAGGATATAAGTCGTGCAGTTCGTGGCTCATTAACGTACTTACCCGTCTATATCGATAACAGTTCTATATATTTTTCGGATAGTTAACTTCTGTTTAATTATTACATCTGCTTGCTGGATTTTCGTTTTTCTAGAGAGAACTTTATCATTAAAATGCTTGCAGGGCCCGTAGTAGTAACTGACATATGACGGGTGTTTTTGTTGGAGGCGGATAACTTAAGTTGGCAACACTGTTTTCTGTGACAATCAAATTTGACAGTTCTCGTTTGTTTTGTGATTAGTTTGGATTGGCAATCCAACATGAATAGACTTACGACGGAGCAAGGTTTGCAAATTGTAAAAATTTTTTTGAAAATCATGTTTCAATTCGATAAACTCATCGGGCATTACGTGCATTTTATGGTGCTGCCAGTCAGAGCTATGCCAATAAACTGTATTGCCGTATTTGGAGCAACTGTAATCCACAAACTATTTTCGAAACACCATTACATCTAGAAATAGTCAGCGTTTAGTGTGCTTTATGGACCGGTGGAATCATTGGTCCATATGACTTCAAAAATGATGATGGGCAGACCTTTACAGTCCACGGTTAGTAGTACAGATACACGACTACAAACTTGTTAATGCCGCAGTTGGAAGTTATTAATGTTTCAGACATGTGTTTTCAGCAGAAAGGCGGCAGCTACCACTCATCTCGCGATACAATATATTGAAAGTAACATATGACGACCGACCAATTTCACGTAATGGACCTGGGAACTGGGATGTGTGTGAAGATAAATTCGAATTTAACTAGCAAAGACACATACCAAATATGTTCGCACAAGTCTGTTATTATATTAACAGAACTATGTTACACACCTAAATTGGTTGACGGTTATATAAAATACTAATTTTATCGAGATCTAATAAACATTCATAACCAAAAGTCAAAATTTGTATTGCCAACATTCAGTAAATGATATGCCAGAACTTAAAATGTAGCTATTCTATGCCAAATCCTAATAATATGGCATTTTTGTAATCGAAGTTCTTGAAAAGGTTTGGGGCTATTCCGGGTACTAAAGTACCGATTCAGACTAGTGTCATATTACAGCCATTGGCATCTATTTTCATTATTTAATAACTTTGTTTCCAAAAGTACCTTCAGAATATCAAATTCGTCCAAGAACTTAAGAAACTTTCGAGTTGTACGCCAAAGATGCGTCCATGGTTTACACTGGGAAAAAGTTTATCTATTGAAACTAGTCATTGACATCTATTTTCATTATTTTATACCCTCGTTACCAAAAGTACCTTCAGAATACCAAATTCGTCCAGAACTTATGAAACTTTCGATGCACAATATTCTGTTAATATAATAACAGAGTTCTGCTAACATATTAGATTTATGTCTTTGCTAGTTAAATTCGAATTTATTTTCACACACATTGTGCGATTTGACGCCATTAGTTTATTTTCTCTGGGAATATGTAAAGTCGCATGTCTACGCCGATAAACCAGAAGCAATTGGCCGTCGGTGGCGTAATGGGTAGTGTGCGCGCCTCTTGTACATGAGATCCTGGGTTCAATCCTTGCTCTGACCACCTTACATTTTCTTTCGGCATAGTGACGGCGACACTATCGAGTATTTAGCCATGAAAAAGCTTCTCAAAATACCCTTCGGAATCGGTGTAAAACTGTAGTTCCCAATCAGTGAGTATAAAACTAGAAACCGCACAGCTCACTGGTTCTGAGAAGTGTTCTCCTATTTCTTCATGGAATGTAATGGGAAACCATTTTTTTAATATTTTTCTATATTTTATTTCAATATAAAGAACTAGCACCCCTTATTAGCTAAAACAATTTGTGTATTAATTTCTTGATATAAACTCGTCCCCTACTCCAAGGTTTATCGTTTATCAACTAGGGAGTAATACTGCATCTGAAACTACTTTGAAAAGACCTCATAGATTGGTGTATGTTGGTATATTTGCAGAAAGCTATAGGCCCCAAGTAAGGCCTTGCCCCTAAGATGGGTCACTGCCTCTACAAGAACGAAGGCCGATTTGGACTTACGCATCTATAGTCTGGTGGACGGCAATGGAGAGGAACTGCTACACTAAAAATCTGCAAAAGGTTCAACTCACGTACTATGTGGGTATCAGCAATGCTCTATGTGAACCAGGGCAATGGACACAATAACTTTATTAAACCGTCTTGAGGTACAAATTATGTATAAGGTGGCCTTGGCGTCGAAACGACTACACGCAACAGTTGAATGGATCTAAGAGGATCAGAAATCAACTCACCAGAATATACTTAGTGGAAAAGTTCAGAAGATACTCACTAGATCGGGTCGGCCTCCATTTAAAACAAATCCCAAAGTCGTGAACTCGAGACAATTTAAAAAAAAAAACCTTCTTTCCAAGCTAATGAAAAACAGCCAAAATCGTAATTTATGTCCCTGCCATATAAATATTGGGTAGACAATTGGCTGGTAGTCACGATAACTCCCCATAATCACTTAGGATCGTAATGACTAATATTTATAGCAATGCAACTCTGCTATTGAATATTGCCACATTTGCCAATATTCAGTAAAACTCGGTCGCAATGGATGACTTTGGGTGAGGGTATGTTTAAGTCGGTTCACCCGACTGAAATTTCTGTACTGGTTTTAAACTTCTTTCACTTTGTCGTTTCTAAATTTATTTTTTATTGGACTTAAAACTACAATATATACTAAATATTTGTTACAGGCTCCATCTGAAAAACTTCCAATTAAACAAGAAATTTCCCAACATATGTGACACATCAGAGGTTTGTTCCCGTACTTTTTTAATAGTAAAAGAGAGTTTCAGCAGAAATTAAAAAAATTTTTTTTTTAAGAGACCAAGTTTCAAAAAAGTACGGGAACGAAAAAATAGTAAAAGTGGTAAAACTTATGTCAGAAATGTGTACACAACGTGGCCCTTGTCCGAAATGTCCAACAGGAAATACCTCGCATTGCTACAATCGACCACAGCGATATTATATTATGTATTTTCGATCCTGTTTACAAATAAAAACAATTTTATTACCGATATTAAATTATCTTTCCAATTTATTTTGACAATTCAATAGAGAATGACAATTTACTAATTTTACTCGGTAAAATTCTTCGAGTAAAAAGTTGTAAAAGTGAACGCCATGTTTATCTGTTCTCTCTTAAAATTTGTTATTACTTTTACTATTTTCTGGAGTACGGGAACGCTTTTTCGAGTAAAAGTCGTAAAAGTGGTAAAACTAGTAAGTTGTAGTAAGTACGGGAACAGAGCTCTAGTTATTTTAGACACAAACCAAAGCAAAAGTAAACAATATAGTTGAAAATACTGGGTTACAGCATAATAACGGATTTACGCCGCCGTTTATCGCGGCTAGGTCAGCGATAACCTTGTTATCTAATCTCTGCCCTTTATACCGCCCAATTCGAGACTAAATTGATATTTCAGTTGGCAACTCCATCCTCAGACAAACTCCGCGCCGAGACAAAATTATCGAAGACGGGGCACATCAGCAAAAATTAAGTTGGCGGCTATTGGTTTTGACAATTTTGTACAAATATGGGATGTTTTTGAAATAACTTAACCTTTAAAATTGCCAGTCGATAAAATCTCCTCACAGTTCAAACCAATAAGAGCCCTTTATATCAGCGGTGGCGGCGACGCGTCGAAAAGTTTTCGATCGGCTTCCGTCTGTCAAACAGTTGATTTTTTGTGTACGTTTTTATTATGGTTGCATTTTTTTTAGTAACTAACAGTGTTGCATCAAAATGTACACCAGTTTAAAATGTGGTTAACAATTAAATTTCTGGGTTAGCGCGGGTTAACAGAGTTAACCTTCGAAATGCGCTAATCTCGATCGATGTGAATGCCATATAATAGTTTAAAAAAAAGGTTGTTTAATTTTTTTTTTTCATTTAGCCCCCATCCCGCAACGTGCGGTAAGGAACTTCGTTCCAATATTAACTTTATCAAAATCTATCTATTTTTGACAGCTTTCTCTGAAAGTGCATAACCGTGCGTCGTAGCCCACGTTGCAACTGACGGCAACATTGCCATTTGTGCAGAGGTCTTCTTTCAGCTATCATGCGACATTTTTCATCGCGCAATAGGGTTTACCATTGGGGTGGTTAGTTTATAACCAAGTACGGGATTTGCAGCAATTTCTATAGAATGAGGAATGACCACGACGCTTCAGGATTATCTTGGAGGGTCATGTTATGTGCCAGCAATCGAGTCAGCTTGTTGCACAAATGCTGTGAGATGACAATAATATCCCATGCACCAAACCCTTTTAAACCATTTAACGTGTTGTGTAATTTTTGACGGATTTTTTAAACTACAGTTCTGAAGTCGTACATGGACATGTGTTAAGGAAATGATTGAAAACATTTTAGCGACTCATTTAGGAATTTTTGAACCTTGATGTACCGGTTGAATTAAAGGATTTGTTGAGTTCCTTATTGTTTATATCCTGTTTATAAACTAAAATATTTTATCTATAAGCCAAGTCTTTGAGTAATAACGAATGTCAAACCAGAAATGATCTACTCTATCTGATTGACATTTTGAAAGCGTGATGGAATTTTTAATTTAGTTAACTCGTTTTATCAATGAGCTTTTTGATTAACTTGACGTTTTAATTTGAAAACACAAAAGGCAACAAACTCGTATACAAATAAATGACTGTAGTCAAGAATTCATTAAAATCTGTTGCAATCATCATCTGCAACATCGCCAAGGAGGAGGCACTTCGCTTGCATACAACTCAACATATTTCTTTGATGATCTGTTGCTGAGGTTGTAGATGATCTGGTTTTATTTATTTTTTTTTACAATTTTCAATTAACATTTTGTGCAACGAAAACAATTCACAAAAATATTCTAGTTTCATTCGAAGAAAAATTTAAATTTAATGTTAATTTTGCCGTTTTTTGTGTCTTCGTCTTGGTCTCAACAATAAATTGCAAAAAATGCTATCTAGTTGAAGTGATGAAAAAAAAACGGAGAAGTGTCTGTCTTCCTTCAAAAGTTGTTGGCGGAGATGTAGCTGGTGCTGGCGTTGGTGCTTGGGCTGCTTTTGCTGTTGTTGGTGATGATGATGAATGAATGAGAATGAATAAAGTTGATGAAATTGCAAAATTTTGTTATGTTTGCAATTTTTCAAAATCCGCACTTTGCGTTGTGTCTGTTGCTCGGTCTCAAGAGTCTTTCAGTGAGTTTAATTTCAAATTCATTTTTGTGTTAACAATTTAAACAAAAAAAAACAGATTTACGTTTATATGTGTTTTCGTGTAATTATCCATCCAAAGGAAATATTAAGAATTGTAATTAAGTGTATAAGATAAGAACGAATGTGAATATCAACTATTCGAAATTAAATAAATAATTTGATTTGTTGTTTTGCATAATTATACTGGAAATAATAATTAAGCAATTTGTTTGACTCGCATGTATAATTGAACTGAGATTATGCATTGCAATTATGATTCGTTAACTAGCAAGAGTTTCACCAAAATGTGTCTGATACAGACAAAAATGATTCAGATCCTAAATAGTTTTTGGCACATTTGTATACACTACACTACACTGTGGTATTATGTATTTTGAGATTGTGCTGATGTTTGTAATATACAGAAATATATACTCCCTGACTTAGAATCAGATTCTTCTTTTGTGATCAAAGTGCAATACGACCCGATTTCAGCGGAATTTTGTAAATAGAATTTGAGAATGGTGGGTCAGAAATAAGTTATATGTGTCCAATTGAGTGCAAATGATGAAAAGAACGCTGCACGCATGGCAATGCTTCAGTCAATTGCAACGCGAGCTGCGACTGAGCGGTATAGGGAGAAAAGAAAGGAGGTAAACCGTCTCTTTAGGCGTAAGAAACGGCAGTGGAGAAAGTGCGAGACTGAGAAAATTGAGTCGTACAGACGGACGAACGAAGCCCGAAAATTCTACCAAAAAGTCAAAAACGGGACTAATTGACATGGTTCAGGGCCCCCCTTCTGTAAAGACAAGGACGTAAATCTCACCGCAGATGTGCAGAGTATGTTGGGAATATGGAGAGATCATTTCTCTGCGCTCTTGGTACCTGATATATCCAATGACGAGACAATCGATCTCAATTTGGACGACGATGTCGATTGACCCCCTCCTAACCAAGACGAGGTCAGAACAGCTATTGCCCGGCTTAAGAACAAAAAAGCCGTACGAGCCGATGGATTACCGGCGGAGCTGTTTAAGGCTGGCGGCGATGAGCTGATGAGGTGCATGCATCAGCTCATTAGTAAAATTTGGTTAGATGAATGCATGCCCGGCGATTGGAGTCTCAGTGTACTATACCCCATATTTAAAAAAGGTGACCCGAGTATCTGTGCCAACTACCGTGGAATAAGCCATTTATCCATAGCATATAAGGTTCTGTCAAGCATAATGTGCGAAAGACTAAAACCGATTATCGCTGACCTGATTGGACCATATCAGTGCGGCTTTAAGCCTGGTAAATCGACAACCGACAAGACTTTTACGCTACGCCAAATCCTGGAGAAGACCCACGAAAAAAAAAAAATCGACACCTATCATCTATTTGTCGATTATAAGGCGGCCTTCGATAGCCCGATACGGGGGAAACTCAACGAAGCAATTTCTGAGCTTGGTAATCCTGCAAAACTCATAGTCAGGAAACGTGGGTCCGACGGCAAATGAGGACAAGACAATATCAATGGTTTCAACGAACAGGACCTCCACACGATTAGACGGAAGCGTGAACGTTGATAACCGTTATAACTTCGAGGTAGTGGACGAATTTATATACCTCGGATCTGCCGTAAACAAAAACAACAACGTCAGCCTTGAAATCAAGCGGAGAATTGTGCTTGCGAATAGATGTTATTTTGGGCTAAGCAAGCACTTTAGAGATAAAGCCCTCTCTCGAGTAACAAAAGTCCAGCTGTACCAGACTCTCATTCAACCTGTCTTGCTTTATGGCGCAGAATCCTGGGTATCATCGCAAGCAGACGAAACATCTGTAGGAGTCTTCGAGAGAAGAATATGAATAAACATGTCAGTAGAATGGATGAAGACGAACCAGCACGAAGGGTTTTCGAAACCGAACTCGAAGGAAGACCAAAAATACGAAGACCAAGACACCGCTGGAAGGATCAGGTTGACGAATCCCTGCGTACACTTGGTATTGCCAACTGAAGAGATAAGGCAAAAGATCGAACTGGTTGACGAAATATGTTATCTTCGTTTTGTAAGGTCCCTGACCCCTCGGGGTTGTTCGTGACCGGATAAGTAAGTAAGTAATTAATAAAATAAAGGTCGAAAAATTAGAAACAAATTCTACAATTCTGTAATTCCACCTGGTGTAAGTCAATTTACGCCAAAAAACTCTCTATCGCACCGACCGCACTACGAATAGTGTGAATGGAAATGTCAGCTGAGAAGAATGACAGCTCTACATGACATTACTCTAACTATGTATTTGTATTGAAATTAACTCTAAAATTCAATAAGACATTTTATTGAATTGATCTTTTGTTTATTCCGCCGCATGTTTTATTAAATATAACATTAAAATCAACAACTCATTTTATTGATTCAATCAATTTCATTTTTGACTGAAAAAATCACATGAGGTGTCAGGGGACACCCGGTTGGAACGAATTTCCTTTCGCTATATATATGTACTAGTTAGTTCCAACACGCCTAAGTCGCCCGTTGAAAAATGCGATAATTTAAATGCATCTTTAGGAAAAGATACTTTTTGTAAAATGATAGAATGTATTTTTTTAAATAAAAAGTAAGAATATGTATTAAGTAAATAAGAATATGTATTATATTTTCCCAAAAAGGTCCTTTTCTGAAGAGAGGTACTTCGTTTATTAAAAGCTAATGTTTTTTTTTAGCAAAAGGTACTATTTTTAAGAAGAAGTACTTTCTGTAAGAAACAGCTGTAAGAGTATGATTTTAAGTCTGTTCGCGTACTGGATAATTTGTACAAATTTGTACAAACTATTACTATTTCTTACTTGATAGTGTTCGTTTACACCAAAAAGCCAGTAACGAGAGAGCAAGAGAGAGATTATTTTGACAGTTCGATGATAGAGAACTTGCAAGTTTTTACTGGAGAAATTTTTGCCAGTAAGAATTTGCAAGTAATAATATATGTTTTGAACAGCTGTTTTATGTAAACAAACAAAATTAGGAAATTAAAGAAATTTAACAATGGCAGATGTAAGTACGAAAAATAACTTTTATTAACATTCCAATTCTTCATAAAATAGATTCCCAACAAAGTGCAGTGTGATCGTGGAGTTAACGATTTAATACAGCCGCAATCAGGAACACTTCCCCGCACCTTGACATCGTCCACAGATCATGTTCAAGACAAAAACGTAAACACAAATCAGCTGTTTACAAACAGATTTTAATTTCTTGCAAGTTTTTACTGGATGTCGTTCGCGTACTTTTTCTGATATTTTTTACTGAGAAAGCCAAATCATTCTTACTCTCCGAAAACTAGTTACTTAATAATTTTTACTGGGAAAGTACGCGAACAGACTTTTTGTTTACAAAGAAGTACTTATTTTAAGAACCGGTACTTTTTACAGAAGTGGTACACTTTTTAGGAAAAGGTTATTTTTTTAAGAGAACTTACAAATTTTCAGAAAGGCTACTTATCTCAAGAAAAGGTATTATTTTATTTTTAAGAAAAGGTACTTTCAAGAAAAGGAATTTTTGCAAGAAAAGTTTTTTTTTAAAGAAATTGGAATTTTTTTTAGAATTGGTCCTGTTTTCAAGAATAGAAAAATTTTTAAGAGAAGGTACTTAGAAAAGATATTTTGTTCCACAAAAAATGTACTCTTTGAAGAAAATTTAGTTTTTTAAGAAAAGGCAATTTGTTGTAAGAAAATGTACTTTTTTAAGAAAATTTACTTATTTCAAAAATACTTGTTTTAAGAAAATGTACTTTTTGTAAGAAAATTTACTTTTTTTAAGGAAAGGTACTTCTTTAAGATAAGATATTTTTTTAAGAAATGGTTCTTTGTTTAAGAATATGAATAGGTTTTGGTTTTTGAGAAAATTTATTTTTTCTAAGAAAAGGCACTTATTTAAGAAAATTTTCTTTTTTTAAATAAAAGTAGTTTTTTTAAGAAAAGGATTTTTTATTCAAATAAAAGGTAATAAAAGGAATTGTAATAAAATGCAATATTTTTCATGAAAATAAACAAAAAATAAAACTTTTTTCCCAGTCTGCAACTGTGGCTTTTCTAAATGTACTTTTTATTGGATTCAAAACTACAATACTTTTATATGCAAAATATTGGTTACAGGCTCCACCTAGAAAACTTCCCATAAAACAAGAAATTTCCCAACATATGTGAGACATCTAGTTAATTTCTTTCTCTATGAACCCAAGTCGTTAGTCTAGATACAATCCAAAGCAATAGCAAACAATATAGTTGATAATAGTGGGTTTGTAGCATAATAGTGTTAAAACAAAAGTTGTTTATTTATTTTTCATTTAGCCCCCCCCCCCATCCCGCAACGTGCGATAAGGAACTTCGTTCCAAAAAAAAAAACTAAAAATTGAACTCGTTTACAATTTTTAATATCACTAATGTAAAAATCGTCATTACACTAAATTCAATAACTGTTGTTATTAAATCCGTGATTTTCAAATCAAATGTTAAAAATATTTTGTTTTGTGTTTATCCAACTTTTGAAATGTATGACTCAAACACTGGTGACGCGAACTGTAAATTTTGTTTAAGATTCAATTTTGTTTTTAAATTTAAAAATATTGTATTTTCCCTGTATTCAACTGATTTTTACGCGGAATTAGAGTACGATTACTTTACAAAAATTTAAATTATTTGATTCCAACTGAGAGTTAAATCTGTCATATTAAATAGATTCCCCAAGCGAAAGTGATTGCTTTTATATATCCACCTTTTGAGTGGCGAATTCACGCAACATAATTTTAATTTAATTAGTCCATCGTATTATAATAACAGGTTCAGTAATTTACATATTAAGCCATAAGTAATAGAGTAGCTCGCAAGTTTCCCATGATATTAATCATTACTAATTTATCATAAAATGATTAGACGCTAGTAAACAATAAAAGGTGGATCTATTGCATGAATTCCGTCTTAAAATTCATTATATATGCAGCCACAATAACAGGAAGAAGCACGACCTAGCCCCTCAATACGATTTAACATGGACATGCCTGATTAATTAAATGTTTCCAATAATTTTCATCACATGATATTTTTTAATTGACCATCATATTATATTAATACATTTCATTTCATCCGTTCAATTAAAGCAAACCAACGATGGCTGCTGCGGATCTTTTTATGATTTGCCAACAAATTCCAATTTAAGACCTTGAAACCGAACCAGCAACTGAAATATTTTTGCCACATAAAACGTCAAACATCTTCAGAAGCAACTAAATCTTCAATAAATAACAAAACACTAAAATAGACAAATAAACCGACCGCTATGACGGTGGTAACTTGAAGCCACTCAAAATTGTATTGATAATTAATTATAATGACCACAAAGCCGCAAAATGTTCACACGCCGCCTCATTCGCCTCAATTGTTCGTTCCAGTGGAGCTTTAAAACACAATTTGGGTGTAATCCAACACCGATTTTGAGTAAACGAACATCATCGCCAGTACCACAAGTCGTGCCGAGGCGGCGCTATTAACAGTTCTGTCTGTGTAATTTAAGCCGCTTCTTCTTGACAAGGGTACAACAGTAGGTAGGTGCACATCATCATCATCATCATCTTCATATCAATGAATTTTTAAAAATTTAAGCTATTTTGCCTGCTTGAAATGTATAACTTAAGTACATCTTTCTGCAATTGTTGCAGTTACCATGTCAAATCGCTTTTGTAGTCATCTAATGTTCCAGCCCGGACAATGGACATTTGTTTGATATTTGTAAAATCTTTAAGGCGCATAATTGTTGTCGTTGTCATCTTAAGTACAGAGATTTATTGTTTTTGAAGTGACCAAAATAGTTCATGTTTTATTTTTCCTAAGTGATTTTTAAAAACTATAATTTTAAGGTTATCTACTTTTGTTTGTACAGCCGTCATTAGGTAAATGGGTAGGTTAAGTAGCATTTTGCTTGGCCTTGTTCAATTCTTAAGTTATTTTTCAACAGTTTTAAGGTAAAAGCGGGTCAATTTGTTTTAATGGTTTTATTATTATGTTTATAATGGTCAGAGGAATGAAATATTTTGGCATAAATAAAACTACAGGGGTGATGTAGTGTGTACAGTTTGTCCATGACATTTTTAGGAGTTTAAATTTAAAATTAAACTAACATATGTACACGCTGAAAAAAACGGCCTCTGTAACATATTCTCCCAAACATCTTCTGCAGGAACCATGTATAGGTTTGGAACACACTTCAAATATTTACATGTTTGCAAATCCCAAACTCAGGTCTATTTAAATGCATGTTTACTGACAAACATATATGCTTTTACGTGGAAACATATGCGTTCTTCATCCCAAACATCCATATACTTACGTGGAAGCATTCGCGTGTTTCCCCCAAACCTAAATATACTTAGGTGGAAACATATGCGTATTTTCTCCCAAACATAATACTATTTTCTTTATTTTTTATAATTAATTTTGTCAATATATATCCACATTTATAAATACATAATTAATACAAAAAATTACAATATATTTAAAATTGCCCTTTTTACATTTACTTGCATTGAATGCATTACTTTTTTTATGAAATGAGAATCTGCTGCTCTTTTGCTTCTCCTTTCTTTGTTGATTCTCACGTTTTTGTTTTCAGAAGGTTTCACCTATGCGATGGTTATCACTACTCCTACACAAACAATATGCTTACATATATATACTAGGGTGGCAATGAAAAAACAACTTCGCATTTTTAAAAACCTCCAGGCGGATTCTTGTTCTTTATGGTCTAAAATTGACTTGGTGAAAATTTGAGCCGAATCGGACAACTCTAAGCCGTGTCGCATTTAAGTCAAAGTTTTCGGATTTTGGCAGTTTGGGTGAAAATTCGTATACACTAGAAAATCGCCATTCCTCGGTGCATTTGAAAAACAAATTGCACATTAGTTTAGTTTAACCTGAATATAGACTGGATAAAGTTTGGGTAAAATCCGACCACTTTAAGGGTTCCAATTTTTAATTTAAAAAAAATTTGCAATTTTTAACAAAAATGAAAATTTTGGGTTTTCGTTTTTTTCCATAAATTGTATCTAAATGAAAAAAATATTTAACTTGGATTCCAATACCTTCTAGCAGAAGCCTACACGCTTCCAGTAAGCTATATCACGATATATTCATGCAACGGTTTCATGGTGTTATCGTGCGGCCATCTTGGCGATTTTCCTCCATACAGTTCATTGCCACCCTAATGTATATACAAAACTAGTTCATGTAAGACAAGCGTGTATTAATTACTTGTGTTTTTTTTTATTATATTTTACAAATGGTCCTCCATTCCGATTTTTTCAGTAGAGGCTCGGGCAGAAACAGGGATTCACGTTGTTGTCCTTTTCAGTTTCTTTCCTCAAAATCGTTTCTCATTTTGTTAGCACACATAAATATGTGCGAAACACATACACAAAACCCCAAGCAACATCACAATCCATTTAACCGCCCGAGCCTTCGTTTATTCTTTTTTCACTGATCAAGCGTTCCGCTGTCCTCTGTCCGGTGAACCAATGATTACTGAATACATGAAATTAAAAGGCAATACATCATCCAAAATAAGAAACACTGACTTCATCTGTAATTTGCACGCACATTCAGGAATATTTATGAATCACTCACTGAGAGAATAATGCAAAAATTCAGAAACACACATACAAGATATACATACACACTCGATGCCCCTCTTTTATTCTCCTGCTCTCGAGAGAACATACACAGTGCAACAAACACGGCTGTATTTATATCACAAACACAAATATATTTGGGTCGCAAATAGCTTTTCTCATTATGATCTCCATTAAGATGTTGAAGAGATTGCATGAAAGTGTGTCGGCTTGTCTCAGTCCTCGCTTGGTTCAGAATGGTTCGGTGAGGTCTTTCCCCACCTTCACTGCTGATTTGGGATTGGTCAGCGTCATTCTACAGAGGCGGATCAGTTTTGCCGGAATCCCAATCTCATAGCTTCGTACAATTTTCCCCTTATGGGTCTATCGAAATCAGCTTTTTAATTGTTTGTAATTTATTTAATGTTGCCTTGTTTTTTCAGCTATTTGTGAATATCTGGGGTAAATGAACAGCAATATTAATTTTGGGAAAAGTATTAAAAGTATGAGAACATGGGTGCGATCCCTGCTCAGACCACCTTACATTTCTTTCGACGGAGGACACCTCGATTAGTGACGGTAACACTATCGAATATTTAGCCATGTAAATGGTTCTCAAAAATACCGTTCGGAATCGGTGTAAAACTGTATGTCCAAACCATTGAGTATAAAGCGCACAGCTCACTGGTTTATGAGAAGCTCTCATGAGATGTAACGGGAAATCTTTTTTTTATAACATTAACAACAGCAGATATTGTAAAATTGGATAAAACCCGTTGAAGTCCATTATTTTTGAGGCAATGACATGCATTTAATGTCAAAACGGTACAAACGACACCAACAAATTTTAGGCTTTTTGGAATCATCTTGTACCCAATGTTTAAGAAAGCATTTCTTGGCGTTTTCCAATCTTGCTAATGATAGGTTTAAAAGCTGAAAATTATCTTCGTTGAATTGGTGATCTGAGAACCATATATCGTACCATTGACCGCAAATAAAATCACAAATTGGGTATAACTCAGACCGATATTTTGGTATTAGTATCAAAGCTAAAAGTGCAAGGATGGCCCTCGAATTCTATCGTGCATTGCTGATCGGCGGAATAGTTTTAAATTTTATAATTGGGTCTCTATATTGACAATCATTCGAGACATTGATAAACTGTTTTGGAATGTGATTAATTGTTTCTCCCAGATTTTGGAATTTTTTTGAACCACTATTACACTTTTCTTATAAGACATATTGAAATGCAATGAATCACGAAGCCAAATTATTAACAATAAAGGTGGCTATACTCGAAAACGCGTCGAAGAAGCTAAAATTTCCATTAAAACAAAAATAAAGTTTGACAAAATTGTTTTTTGTTTTCATATTCATATTCTAAACTTCATCGCTGTTGGTGGGTGAACTTTTTTGACGCTAGCGAAAAAGTAAAAACGTATTTCTTCATAGTTTTTAATGGCCTATTGGACTATAGTATGCCAATTTTGAAATTCGCTAAAATTGTTAAAAAGTTATAGCCCTAATAGACACATTTCAACACAAAACGCTTTTTTCATGGCTAAGTACTCGATAGGGTCGCTATCACCAACCGAGGTGACCGTTGTTGAAAGAAATGTAAGGTGGTCAGAGCAGGGATCATTTTCCAAACTATCAAGATACGTCAGTTTGGAATAGGGAAAATAATTATAATCATCGATTTATGTTAGAAATGTTACAGATAATAAAAACTCCAATAGCGATGAGAATAAAAGAATAAACTTTATAGCAGATAAGGATAATGTAACACAGAATTATAGACATTTAATTAGTAAAATGTAGAACATTTCTCCGAAAATTGATTGTTGTATCATTGAGTTTGACATTATGTAACTTCTTGAATTTATCAGGATGTAACTTTTCGAATTTACCAATGTGTATATAAAGGGTTTTCCAATTTGAGTGATATAATTTCTAAGTGCTGTTTCGGCCATTGTAGAATTTTGTAGCACGTGCAACAACCCAATTATTGCGAGAAAAGTTAGGAGATTCGATTGTTTCAAGAAATTGTGACATTGAATGGCCTCCAAGTAGGTGTGATTTTACACCATTAGACTATTTCTTGTGGGATTATTTGAAGTCATTGGACTCTCTTCAAGCTTTACAAGTCAATATTGAACGTGCTATTCTAGACTCTGCCTGAAAATAAGTATGATGTATTGATGTAGCGGCAATGAACAAACAAGCAGGTCGTCGTTGCCAAAGAGTATTGAATAGTATAGAGATCTCATGGAACGAATTGTGTAACTCAAAAGCACTGGCGACATCTGGCGAATGATTCAAAACTTACTCTCTTTTTGTCTGAATGTGGTCCATTCATAATTTTGATGTGAAACAATGATGCCTTTTGTAACATTTATGCTTTTTGTATTGTTTTATGTAATAACATTGTCAAAATGATGCATTTATATTGAAATATTTTATAAAGAGAATAAGACTCGTCTATGTTCTTTTACTCAGACTCTCTACAGGAGAGCGGAAAAAGAGTGCAATAAGTTCTCTATACTACTCAATACTTTTTGTCGTCGCTGTGTTTATGACAAAACAAAAACAATTATTTCAGTGAGCTGAATCTTACTTTTTATTCAGTCAGCGCTCAAACAAGCAGGTCGTCGTCGCTCTTTTCATGATAGAGCTAAATATTGTTTTATTTATATTAACAATATTACATCTAATGTTAAAGCAGATGTAAGAAAAAAGAAAGTGCAGTAGTAAAAAAACCTACAGCACAAAAACTATTTTTTTTTATTTTCCAGTGTAACATTTACTATTGTGTTCATAGAAATCGAACAGGTACCGTGTAACAAAAAGGCCTTAACACATCGCCCGTGAGGTCGAACACTCATTGATTTTTCTTACACTTTTCTATACAATTGGGTATATATCCCCATATTTATTTAAAACGTCTCGTCTAAATTATAACAAAGAATTGTTTGACGCACATTTTCGTCGTTTTACGATGGCGGCGCACAGTGATTCAGAATCAATTTCCCTCGGTAAAAAGACTGTATATTTTAATCTAGAAAACATTTTTGAGTTCTGTAAAAAATTGATTGCAGACAAGGAGTGAGAAATTACAATGACAGATCAACATTGCAAATCGCACAGTGGGGTATATTTTAAAAAAAATTCCAAAGTTGACTACTTTTCGTTTTTTTCGATTTGCAAGAAACCAACAATTTTAATTTTTTTGTTGTTCAGTTTTTTGAGTTGTTTTGACGAATTTGTTCATAGTGCGCACAAAAAAATTTATTTTTTTTCGTTTTACAAATATTAGGTTTTTTCAGATTTTGAAAATTCAAAAAGTTAGATTTAATTTTTTGACTTTTTTGAACTGTATACAAATGGCTGCAAGGGCATTTTTCTAAACCCAGAAACAGGAGTTGCCCAACAGTTGATCGTTAGATTCTAAGTAATTCAGCTATATTCAGTCACTACGACAATAAAATATTGTCAATATTTGCTCTTCATTGAATTGCAGTACTACATGTGTGCAATTATCGTGCAGTAATTGGATTTACATGCTAAATGGTGTATTATAAGGAGTTTTTTGGACATAACAAAGTCAAATGAAGTCCTATCGGTATAAAATGTACCACCTGGTGAAAGAGAATTTTCTCGTCTTTCCATCTGTGTAGTTAGTTTTTCGAAGTTGTCGAAGAAAAAACAGTTAATCACGTGTTAGAGAAAAAAATGTCGAGTTTTTTTACTAAATTGGTCCTATCTTGCTGTGGTGGGGGTTTGCCGCAGGCAGAAGTTACCCTCAGAAAATGGGAAACATACTTTCCTTTCCAATTATGTATCAAATTCATTGACGTGATCTGACGTACTAAAGTTATATTGGTCCAAACTCAATTGTTTTTTCAAAACCGATATTATTGAAAATAATTATTACAACTTCACTACATCTAGGATAAACAAGAGTTTGAAGTCATATTAAAGCCAAGAAAACAAGTTTACCAACACAAACAAATTGAGTGCTAAGTTCAAAAAAGTCAAAAAATTAAACCTAATTTTTGAATTTTCAAAATCTGAAAAACCTAATATTTGTAAAACGAAAAAAAATAATTGTTTTTGTGCGCACTATGAACAAATGCGTCAAAACAACTCAAAAAAAACATAACAACAAAAAAATACAATTTTTGGTTTCTTGTAAATCAGAAATAAAAAAATAATTAAAAAAAATTAAGTTACAGTGTTTTATTTATAAATGCACTAAAAACTAGAAAATAATTTTACTCTTAGCCTCAATAAGTATATTCTTCTTCATGATGGGGTTGTACAATGGTACTTTCTTTCAATAAAGAGCGTAATTAAAATGAATTAGTTAATTAATTTTCAAGCGATCTCTCAAATAAAACGCTTGCATTTAAATTAAAAATTGTGACATTTAATTTTGACACTTAATTTGACATTTAATTTTGTCAAACTTTTGCGGTTTAAACTAGAAACCGCAGAGCTCGCTGATTGTGAGAAGCTAAACCAAGTAACTGAATCAATAACAAAATTTTTAATTGAATCGCTAATTGCAGAAACCACATAAGTCAAAACTGATTTCATATTGACTCATTTGGTTGCTGCAATCAGCGATTCATTTAAAACCGTTTGTTTTCTGTCATAATTACTTCTTTCGCGAATTTTGGGACAACCTATAGAAGACGATAAATCCTTCAATCAAGTAGGGTACTAACTTTTCTTCCTACAATTTGGGAATAATAGTTAAGAAATGATTCATTGAAATCATTGAAGTATTCATTTCCTTAACTACTGTAGGATGTCCCAATAAAAGTGCACGATTTAACTTAAAATTAATTGAATATTTTTGACCGAGTGGTTAAATTTCATTGCATGTAAAATTTGGAATTAAATTTCGCATTAAAAAAATACTAATAGACATTTTTTCAAATTATAATTTTGTTATTAAGGCCCCATTATTGAGATTTGTGAATGAAACACAACATCGTTTAAATTGATTTCCACAACATGCAACATGTACCTCATTCGATATGCCAAACTTTTCAGTACATTTTCTTATCTTTCACGGCGCCCAAGAGACAATAGTCGAACGAGGCCAAATCGCTGCTGCGAGACGGCCAATGAACTTCCGAGTTTCAGCAGTTCATACGGTTTTCGAACACAGAGCGCAAAAGAGCGATTGTAACGTTGGTTGTGTAGCAAGCAGCGTCGTCCTGTTGAAACCATACGTCGTCCATGTCATATGTCATCATAACAAAAAATCACGGAGGATATGGCTCGGCATATGGCCATTGAGGGTAGTGGCGGCTCCTTGTTAATTTTCGAAGAATAATGGGCCTATGATGCCGCCCTACCAAAAACCGCACCAAACAGTCACTGGTTGTAGATGCATCGGCTTTTCCTCGATTACGTGTGGATTTTCCGAGCCTTAAATTCGACAATTTTGTTGGTTTACGTAGCCCCCGAGATTAAAATGAGCTTCATCGGAAAATATGATTCTTCGACAAAAATTATCAGCGATCTTCTGCTCATACAGCGAAGCAAAAACACATCGGAGCGTCAAGGGGCTTAAGTTCTTGAACTAAGTGGACTGCATAAGTCTTCATACCGAGGACTTTATGCAAAATTCTGCGCAAAGGAGTTCAAGAAATATTCAATTGCTGCTAACGCTAGCGGGATGATGCTGATGACTCTTCGAGCACACTTTCAGCTACAGCGGACCTATTTTTCACTGAACACACTGTCTAGCACGTACACGAGCTCTTTTGTCCAATAACGATTAATATTGTGATTCTCGAGTTTTATTTCTTAAAGATTGAGGTGAAGACTCAGAACTTTGGAAGAAAGCTTTTAATATATCCCAAGTTTTGTAAGCATAAAGCGACCCATTTCTTAAATTTCTAACCTTTAGCTAATAACACTGTGACACAAATGAAAGGAATTTGTTTCGGGCCTCAACCAAACCAAAAAATTGTGAAAGTAAAGTTTCACAAAACCCCGATCAATTTTGCCCCAATACGTATCAATTTTGTTTTACAGGCCGAAGAAAAATTTGGAGGTGGGTCAGGGCCCTATTTCAGATTTTACTTCAATAAATCCTAAACAGCTTGAAATATTGCATTACAGCCATTGACATTATTGTAGCTATTTTCCCATTTTCCCATAACTTCAACGGTCCATTAGCTGAAATCTGTTTTATCCCAGTACTTTTGGTAAAAACTCGCCACAGTTCTTATTTCTTAGCCAATTTCAAATATGCGTTATATTCTGAACCAAATTTGCAATAGATCGCTTTATATCGATTTTAGAAAAACTATTTTTTTTTCTTGTTAAAGTTGTTATTATTACATTCTACTACCCGTATTTTTTTACCATTCTCAAATGTTTTTCTAGCATCACATTCTGAACAAAATTTGATATAGATTCCCTCGAAGGCAATTTTGGAATAATAAGATTTTAAAATTAAAATTTAGGACAAAGTTCTTGTAAAATGTATGTAATTGAAACGTTTTGTAAAATTAAGTTAGTTCTAGGATGCAATTTTTTGCTTTGAAATCCGTTAATAAATTTTGAAATCGGTTAATCGAATTTAGTCCACAAAAATGTTATTTGAAACCACTGTGACACGTTTTTAGCGAATTTCAAATGCCGATAACGGGTAATACAACTACAGGTATCTTTTTAAATCATATATTATTTTGAAGCTGATAGATTTTTTCTGTTCGAAATATTGTCAGTGTCATACCTCCGCGAACCAAAATCAGGCGCTTTACGCTTGAACAACGACTGAAAATATGGGTTACAGAAGCCCCAATCGGACATCTAATTTGTCCGAGAAATCATATTTTCTGACAAGTCGCATTTTCATCTCGGTGGCTATGCCAACAAACAAAATTCGCTGCATCTGGGGATTGAAAAACCCGCTCGTCATTGTCGAGAATCCAATGCCTTCACAGAGAGTGACTGTTTGGTGTGGATTTTGGAGTGGAGGCATCATTGGCCCATTTTTTGGAAAATGCTGCTGGAAACGCCATGTCAGTCAACGGCGAGCGCTAAAGAGGTAAGGTTACGGACTTTTTATGGTGTGAAATGGAAGATATGAACTTGGATAATCTTTGCTTTCAACATTATGACGCACCATGTCTCAGAACTCATCAAACAATCGATCTTTTGCGTACTAATTTCAATAAACGTGTTATCAGCCGTCTTTGTGATGTCAATTGGTCGCCTCAAAGCTGCGATTTGACCCCTTTAGACTTTTTCTTGTGGGTTGCCGTTAAAGACCTATGTTATGCGAATAATGCAGAAACTATCCTCACCCTTAAGGCTAATATCGCCCGAGCCATTCGTGAAATAGAGTCAGAAATCGAAAACAAAGTCTTGAAAAATTGGACTGGCAGGATGAGTTACTGCGATGCCAGCCGCGGTAGCCACATGAATGAAATCGTGTTCCATAAATGAGGGGAATTATTGTTATTTATAATATAGCCATAATATAAAAAAATAAATTAAGTTTCGTTCGTATTTGGACTACCCTGTATATTTTACTTACTACATGTAAACATTTGTACATGTTTAAGAAAATGAGTGCCTTAGTTAAGGAAAAGGTTTCTCATTTTAAGTCCATAGTTTAAGTAAGAAATAAACTTCATTTGAGGAAATAAATGACGTGTTTGAAAGACTTACTAATACTAATTGTACACGCAAGGAAAAAACTCGTTCCTCCCAAATGAAATCTCAGATAACTGAAGTTCGTTTGGGGACTTTAGTTGGGAGAAACGAACTTCTGTTAAGCCATACATTCCATTTCGTTTGAGAGAATCGAAAAATGTTTGCTGTAAACGAGTTATGACAAATATAAGCTGAAAAAACTTTTGCGAGAAACGAAAAACCGTTCCAAAAACTGTTCTTTCGGCTACAGGAACCGAGCTATAGTTACTCCGAACTAAAAAAACGTTCGCGAGAACTAAAAAATGTTTCCAGTGTGAGAAATACAAGTTTAATTAATTGTGTCACTTTTATGTGTATACGTGTGTGTGTATGCCAAATGTGTGGATACAGTCGACAGAATGAGAGAATAAGAGAATGTTACGTTCTTCGTAATCTGTGCTCTTATTAGAAAAATTGCTAATTTCAGTTATCGCAAACGCTTTTTTTTAAATTTGCGGCTAATGTAACTTTGTACGCGTTTGATGCATACGAGAACTCGTTTGCAACAACATGATATACATTTGCGATATACGAGTTTATTTGGTTGTTAGACAAATCAATCATAGTATTGTTGCGGCAACCGATCAATAAACGTTTTTTTATTTGCGTGTATTAAATTTAAGAAATGTTTACTTTATTTAAATACTTTAAATATTTCCCTGTTTTAACTACATCTACGAAGTTAAAGTTTCCTCAGTTTCACTTAATTTGGAATTAAATTTACTTCTCTTTTTTCTGAGTGCAGGCTTGATTTAAAAGAAAAGGCAAGCTGTAGGAGAAGTTCTATGCTTTCAACATAATGATAATTGATTCATCCTAATTTAATACAGTGCACGCTGAAAAATCTGTCTTTTTTCGTGTTTGGATGCAAATATAGCTTGTGTTTATAGTTTGCCACAAATATAGTATACTTGTGCCCAAACATGTTGTGTTTGCTATTCAATATTACATGCTTGAAATACAGTGACTAATATTTTATAATATATATGTTGGTGATCCAAACACAGCTGTGTTTGTGATACAAATCAAGCTGTGCTTGGTACACTGTTTTGTTAATTTTTTGCCGCTATGCTGTGTCGATAGCAAAATAATAAAAAAAGGGACGAAGAGAGATTGCTCTCAGTCCAAGTTTATGTTATTGCAAATGTGTAACAGTATTTTTGCGTTATTGTTTCAGTTAGTGATACATAAAAATACCTGATTGCGTGTGCTAATGAATTGAGCGTTTCTTATGTTGACTGATCTGCTGCAGTTTAGTTTAATGCATCCAGTCGTCAATCGTTTGTTTGGGACGTACAGTGGTTCCAAATCGATTTTTTTTAAATTAATTCTGAAAGTTTTGAATGGAATAAGATATCGTGAAATTTCACATGCTTAGAACAGAGGCTGTGCAATCGACACCTTGAAATGGAGGGCTCTTTATATGAACGGATGGAACTAACACCTACCGTTCATACAGTTCTCTGTCAATAATAGAATCAAATATTCTTCCACTGGGTGAACCTACCGAAGAGGAACAGGATGCGAGAAATTCTGATTTCAAACGGATCCAATTATTTAACACAAGGAAATGTTGTAGAGAGACTCAAAACCAGGATCTTCTCCTGTCATCTGATCCTGCTTTTACAACCGCTTTTAATGAAATTTGGCACATGCCACTTTTTTGCACTATAACTAGTTGGTGCAAAAATTGGGCAGATCGGCATAGACTATGATATAGCATATATACGTATTTCCCATAGTATGGTATCTCATTGGAGGACGTAAATCTTATTATAATTATGAAGCAGGAAAAATAGCTTCTTATACAAAAGTTATACCATTTTGGAAAGGGTAGAACACGGGGTTTTATAATATGTAACAGACAATAAATAGGGAACCAGGTTTTGTGCTTCAGTTTACGTAAAATTAAAAATTTAATAAAAATCACATGAGGTGTCAGGGGATACCCGGTTGGAACGAAGTTCCTTTCGCTATATATTATGTACTAGTTAGTTCCAAGACGCCTAAGGTGCCCGTTGAAAAATAGGACAATTTAAACGGATCTTTAAGAAAATGTACTTTTTGTAAAATGATAAATAAAAATAAATTTTTTTTATAGAATGTTTTTTTTTTAAACAAAATGTATATTTGTATGTATTATATTATCCCGAAAATAGAGTACTTGTTTTATTTAAAGCTAATGTATTTTAAGAATAACTTTCTATAAGAAAAAGCCAAATCAGTATGCATTTTGTGTGCAGAGAAGTACTTATTTTAAGAACAGGTACTTTTTAAAGCAGTGGAACCACTTTTAGTACGAAAATTTCCCTTTTTTAAGCAAAGGTAATTCTTCAAGATAAGGTATTTTGCTTTGAGAAAAGGTAATTTGTTTAAGAATATGAATAGGTATTTTTTTTTGTGAGAAAATTTATTTTTTTTAAGAAAAGGCACTTATTTAAGAAAATGTTATTTTTAAAATTCTTTCGCTTTGGCTTTTCTAACTGTACTTTTTATTGGTTTCAAAACTACAATATATACTAAATATTAGTTACAGACTCCACCTAGAAAACTTCCCATTAAATAAGAAATTTCCCAACATATGTGAGACATTTAGTTAGTCTAGACACAAACTAAAGCAAAAGTAAACAATATTGTTGATAATAGTGAGTTGTTGAATAGCGTTGAAACAAAAGTTGTTTAATTTTTTTTCATTTAGCCCCCATCCCACAACGTGCGATAAGGAACTTCGTTCCAAAAAGTAGCTTATATAGGGAAAACAAATCTTATTGAAAATTGCGTCAAATCTGCATAAATTTAGATATCATAATGAAATTTTGGAGATATGTAGAAAAAATGCCTCCCAAATGAATGGTTAACATGATAGTCAATGTTAATGGTTGACAAAGTAGTCAAATTCCCAAAGCTTTCCCCGCTTATATGTTCCAAAATTGAGTATTTTTTAGTAAAATGGGCGTCATGACTTTATTTACCGCAGGGATATCATAATATTTTTTAAGTACGAAATCCACATATGTGGTTAATAAAATATGGTATAAATACATATTCTAATCGGTGCTTTGACATTTGAAAAAGTTTGGAAATAATATTGTTTTTGTATTGAAAAATTGTAAATTTTTGGAAAGGACCAGCCGGGAAGGTCCGTTTACCAAAATGATTAAAGAGAGCACTAAACGATCTACATTACGTCATCTTTTCGAAACATAAAATTTGAATCTGAATTTGCACCTGCAAGAAGAAAAATAAACTTCCAATCGAAATAATGTTCTCGCGTTTTTGAAAAAATCTATAAAAATGGGACATTTTTTGGAAGTTTTGTTTTTAGAAGTGTCTAACTTTTGTTTCGAGTAATATTTTAGCACCAGTCTGTCCACTAGTTTATTTAGAATTTTATATGCAATCCAAGAATTTATATCATTTGTAAATCGGGCTAACAATGACATCACACCGTTAAAAATACAGATGCAACCTCGCTAAAAAAATATAACTTTTTTTCTTATAATTGAAATATCTCTTAAACTATTTGAGATAAACCACACACACACGCTGAAAAATTTGTCTTATTTTGTTGTTTGGTTGCCAATATAATGTGTTTGTAGCTTGTCCAAATATATTATACTTGTACCCAAACACATTGTGTTTGCTATTCAATGTAACATGTTTGGGCTCAATGATTAATATGTTATAATATATGTATTTGTGACCCAAATTTAGTTTTGTTTGTTGAAAACTGCTGAAAACAAAAACGTGTCAGCCGCTAAAGAAAATAAAGCAACAGATCTTCAGTTCACGAAAACAATGCTTGCAAACATATATATATGGTTTCTGAAATATGTTGCTGGGGCCATTGTTTTTTTCAGTGTGCATGAAGAACATTTTTTGTAGGTATTTATAAGTACAATCACCATGAAAAATATCTTTGCAATAAGCTCATAAGTGTATTTTTAGCACTCAATTAATAATTGTTCATGGGGGTACCCAAATTTAGAGGGTTGCCCAGTAGCTCCCATACCCACTAGGTATCCAAAATTTTCCATATCATCTGGAAAATACCTCTGCTCTAAGCATGTGAAATTTCATCACAATATCTAAGTCCCTTCAAAACTTACAGAATTAATTCCAAAAAAATCTATTTGGAACCACTGTGCGACGTAAGTAGAAGGATAATTGGGATAAAACTGTCTTATGGCTCCGCGTAAAAGTATGCATCTTTACAAGTAAACATGCTAATGTTTGCACTTCAATATAATTGAGTTTAGGACTTGCAAATATATGCATATTTGGAGTGTGTTCCAAACATATACATAGTTCCTGCACAATGTGTTTTGAAAAATTAATAAATTTTACAGATTTATATGTTTCGTTTTTTTGAACGAACAAATTTTCTTTTGTAGTTTTAATGTACCTCTCTCTTGTTTCGAAATATATTTTATTGTATATTATTATAAATGATATTTGTAGACAGCCTGTTTCGATAAAGCGAATGTGAACGAACGAACGTATTGGCAAAATTAATATAAGTCAAATGATATTTATTCTCCACATATTTCTTTAATAAATTTCTCAAAGAATTAATTCATTTGAAAAGTGAAATCCAATTTACACTCCGGTTCATTTATTTAAATGCACTAAAAAATTCCATATTCAGCAGACTTTATCTGTTGCAATTTGCAACCGATTGCAGAATTTTAAAATGGGTATGGAAGCTAGACATCTTGAGATATAAAAAAATTATGGCAATAGAGGTTTTATAACTAAAAACCTTTTTTTTTGAGCAATTTATAACAAAAAGTCCAAAAATGTGCTATTTTTTTTTGGTTCACTTGAACAAAGGCACTTTATTATTTTTTATTATTTTTAAAGTAAGCGATGATTTTTTGTAGGGGCGCTTGTTTATTACAACTTAATCATTTTACAAGTCAAAATGGCAAAACAAAAAATATTAAATCTATCGGAAAAACTAAAATCGATGTTAACCGTTCTGAAGAATATTCTAACCGCGCAATAGTTAAAAAATTGAAGGGAGTCCAACAGTTGTCGACAATTACATCAAGGGCCCCGAGGGGTATGGAAAATATTTTAAAGGAAGGGTTTCATTATCTTTATCTACGTATGACAAAAGAAAAATCATCAGAATTGCCTCTAATTCTGCCTTATCCTTGTCAAAAATAAGAGCTCAAGCTGGAGTGGAAGCGAAATAAATACCTCAAAATTACAAAAAAAAAGCCGCCACTTAATGCTCCCCGTAAGGAAAAGCGGCTTCAATTCGCAAGAGACTACTTGGTGTGGGATGTGCAGCCAAGAGGGCATGTAAATGACTGGAGAACCGTAGTATTTACGGATGAGAAGAAGGGCCTTTTTGGATGGGCCTGATGGCTACATCTATTATTTCCATGATCTGCGCAAAGAAAAGCGTTTTTTAAACCGTCATCACAGCCGAGAGGGCGGCGTTATGGTGTCGGGTGCTATTACGTACTATGGCACCATCTATCTTGAATTTCAAAGTCCAAAAATGACTGGAGCAAGCTATAAAACGATATTGGAATCGGCTTTTCCGAATTCAGTGAACTATCTTGGATATTGCAAGAGGCTAATGCCCCTATACACAACGCCAGAGTAGTAAAGGAGTACATTGCAAGCCAAAATGTTAATATTCTTGACTGGCCACCCTATTCGTCAGATCTAAACATTATCGAAAATATCTGGGGTTGTTTATTTCGTAAGGTCTATGAAGGAGGTAGACCATTTGAAGACAAGCAGTCACTAATTCAAGCCATTAAGGATGCTTGGAATCAAATTTCGTTGGATTACAAAAATTCTCTTTATCTCTCAATGAAAACCCGTGTATTTGAAGTTATTAAAAACAAAGGGTGTTGGTTGTACCCATTACTAATAGTCCTTAAATACAGTTAAATAAATTTAAAAAAAAACAAGAAAAACTGTGTTTCAGTAAAATTAGTTAAAGTGCCTTCATTCAAGTGAACCAAAAAAAATATCATATTTTTGGACTTTTTTTTTATAAAGTGCTCAAAAAAAGTTCTTTAGTTAAGAAACCACTATTCTCATGATTTTTTTTTATATCTCAAGATGTCTAGCTTCCATTTCCATTTTAAAATTCTGCAATTGATTACAAATTGCAAAAGATACAGGCTGCTGAATATGGAATTTTTAGTACCTTTAAATACGTGAACCGGAGTGTATTTACATTTTAATTTTGGACCATTCGCTCGTTAGGTCAAATTCGTTTTATGAAACATGTCGTAAATTCCAGTATTTTATGGATCGGATAAAAACAAAATTCAAAAAAAGAGTCTATATAAAGATTATAATAATTTTGTCAAACATTAATTTTCTTAATTAACACCCCAAAAGAAAAATCAACGGATACCCAAAAATATATTTAGATTAAAAATGTATCCATGGCCTTTTAGTCCACACAATCTTAGAGTCTTAAAGACTTCGTGAAATTAACGCTGGTTTAATATTTTACAAACTCTTGAAGTGGACTGGAAATGGCTTTTTTTTTACAGACTTGTACAGACTCATTTCCTTTTGTAAAATTATATTAATCATAGTGATCATTTATTAAATTATCATTTGCTTGTGGTATCATTTTGATTAAGGAGGTATTTGTGTTTTACTTACCACATAGTAGAGCGCAATTATATAAATTAATCCTTAACATGATGAACTTGATCTAATCTCTGAACAATGTAATCCGAAATGTTGTGTAAAATGTAATCCAAAGAATTGTTTTTAGGAATGTATGTAAATGTATTTGAAGGTGGATAAAACACTAGAAAACGAAAGGAAAAATACACTTTGTTTCAATGACACACAATTTTAAACACTTGTTTGGTTGAATTTTTATCAAATCGACAGACCTCTTCCTTTGCACATAAGAAGAAGGGGCGTTAAAACTTTTCCAGAATTATGCAATTATTTATAATTTTTTTCTACGTTTTGAATAAATTTATCTTCAAATCTGTTGTTGTTTTCTGTTGTCACAAATGATTTAGAAACACTTCAGTTGTTGTTGTTTTTGCTTTGTTGCAGAATAATTACAAATCGCTTGTATTTTGTTGTTGGAACAAAAGGGTTTCTGAACATATTTCATACGCATTCACTCATGTGGAAATCGAAAAATTCAAATGCAAAATGTTTAGGTTTTCGCTATTCACAGTCTGGGCGGCGAGGCAAACAAAATCTTGAATCATTTACACCAGGCCACAACGATTCTGTTGAACTGCAATGAAGCAATTTCACGTTAAAACGGTGGCGTTTAATTTTTTTGATTTTTTTTCGTTTTTCTTTTTGCTCTTCACACAACCTGCATGTACTTAGAATGTTCAACGAAACGTTTAAGTGTTTTGCTTAATAGTTTTTAAGTTCAACATCAAGAAAATCGTACAAAAATTATCACTTGTTAAGCACCGAGTCTTTGTAATAACTGAACTTAGGAAAACAAAATACACAATCGGCTAAAACTTTACCCGCGTTGCAAGACGCACCAGATACAAACGGAGATACAAAGCGCGAAACACGACTTAATCGTTAACGTTTTCAAATCGAAATAAACTTTTGAAACCAAAAGGAAAACCACTAAAGCCCATCGTCGTCGCCGACATCATCATCATCCCATTATTAATATCATCATCCGCAATACTCGTAGCTGCAGCAACATCTACGGCAGCAGCAACTTCAAGATCTCTTCTTCTTAGGCAACGACGCCGCCAACTCCACCACCACCACCAGCGCCATACATGGCACAATAATATCCCCACCTGAATATGAGCTAGAGGAGTAGTTGGTCTAAAGAGTCAGAAGAGTTGATTACTCATTCGCTTCTGCGCGGCAGCAACATTCACAGCATACAAACATCGGTGGTGTCATCGTCGCTTCAGTTAAAGTCACTGGAGTCACTGAAGATCTTCTTCCACCTCAGTTAAACTTCCAGCATAGAAACGTCAACATCCAATATCGTTTCATTGTTATAATGGTATGGTGGAAGTCGTCGATTCATATGTAATTGCTGCTATTGTTGGCGTGATTATCTCTCAATCTCAATCTCTTTATGAAATCATAAATATGAGTACAACACAACACGCTGCTTGTCAATATCCCCGCCATGGATTTTGCCAGAGACTTCTTCGCTATAGCTTGTGGTGAGTTTTGAACAATAACTTTAGTAATTGTGGGTGTAAGTGGTATGTTGAGATCAAATGTTCTTGAAGGTTATTATACACTGACAAAAAACATATTTAAAAACGCAAACTATTAATTTAGAAAAGTGTCTGGGCGTATGAAAATTCAGGGGTCTTATGACACACCAGTTTCGTAACGTAATCGGTATTTTGGAAGTCTGATCAAATGGACACTAGAACTAAAACTTAAGAAATAATTGGATGACTCAAGTTAATAGAGGACTAGGCTTTCATCAATGTTAGTTTTTTAGAAGTTACCATCAATTTGATGCTATAAAAGCACTTCCATAATTGAGAGTACGTTACGAAACGGATGGTAATTACGTACGTCTCTGGTCCAATTTTATATTTTCCTGTTATATTCTAACTTTCTATAGAAATTCGGGTATTATCCTATATTTTCATTACCTTAGGGTAATTCCAAAAAAAATCAACCCAAAAACCATAGTTTTGAAACTCAATTTTGATGAAATTTGACAAAGTCATCACCGTTCATGTCTTATAGCTGCACGCTGAAAAAACCGGCCTCTGTAACATATTCCCCCAAAACATATTCTGCAGGAACTATATATATGTTTGGAACACACTTCAAACATTTATATGTTTGCAAGTCCCAAACTCAGGTTTATATAAATGCAAATATTAGCATGTTTACTGATAAATATGTTTGCTTTTACGTGGAAACATCCATATACTTACGTGGAAGCATTCGCGTGTTTTCCACAAACCTCCATATATTTACTTCCGTGGAAACATATGCGTATTTTCTTCCAAACGTTATAATATTTAGAAACTAATTATTCTGTCTTTCTTTATTTATTTTAATTAAAATAAAAAAAAAAAACAAAAAATTAAAATATTTAAAATTACCCTTTTCACATTTACTTGTCTCCCACGGTTTTGTTCTCAGAAGGTTTCAACTATGCCTTGGTTATCACTACGCGTTGATACACAACTCTAGCAACTCTAGTTCAAGCAAGACAAGCGTTTATTAATTACTTGTATTTTTTTATTATATTTCACAAATCGTCCGCCATTCCGAATTTTTTTAGTAGAGGCCCGGGCAGAAAAAGGGATCCACGTTGTTGCCCTTTCCAGTTTCTTTCCTCAAAATCGTTTCTCACGTTGGAAGCCCACATAAATATATCCGAAACACATACACAAAAACCAAAGCAACATCACAATCCATTTAACCGTCCGAGCCTTCGTTTATTCTTTTTTCACTGATCAAGCGCTTTTGATATCCTCTGTCCGATGAACCATTGGCGATTGAATACATGAAATTAAAACGCAAAACGTTAGTCAAAATAAGAAACACTGACTTCATCGCAATTTGCACGCACATTCAGGAATATTTATGAATCACACTCACTGAGAAAATAATGCAAAAATACAGATACACACTGTATAAGATGTACACACTCGTCGCACCTATTTTATTCTCTTGCTCTCATGGGAGCATAAACAGTGCGATAAATATGGCTATATTTGTATCACAAAACAAATATATTTTGGGTCGCAAACACATATGTATGTTATAACATATTAAACATAGTGTCTCAAACATTTAATATTGAATAGCAAACACGTTGTGTTTGGGCACAAGTATATTATATTTGCGACAAGCTCCAAACACATGTTATATTTTCATCCAAATAACAAAAAACGACAGATTTTTCAGCGTGTGTCTATAACAGCCCATCTTCAGCGATTTTGTGAAGAAATAGCTGTGTTCATGTTAGAACAACTTTTGAATGCGACATCAGATTGTAACGATCCAGTTATCACCTGATAGATTTCCACCTCCTTTTTAGGAATTAAAAATAAAAATGGCAACTCCTTGTGGGCCAAGCACATCAAAATTTAGAAAAGGTCCTTTGTCCTTGAATATCCTGGAAAAGTATCTTTTGATTTTCATTGTTTTATTTTTAAAAAAAATTCCCATACTTTTCTTTACAAGTTGTGCAAATTTCAAAATGGGTTCAGAAAATATTTCCGAACAGTCTAAAGGGTGATTCATTTATAGGTATTTCTTTAAAACTAATAGAAATATAATTTTTTCCGGATAATACTTTCTTTTTTTCCATTAATTTTTTGAGTGGGATTTAAAAAATGTCGCTAGTAAAAGAACAAAATGAATACTCAAATCAAACATGAAATCTATGAAGTCAATTACTTTTGTATCAAATACACAAATTATAGGCTTGAGAAAAAAGTTAATCAATGCTTCGTAATAGTTTTAAATTCAACGTGCACTTGTGTTGAGTTGAATGTTAATCAAACATTTATTTTTGTTTCAATTACATACGATGGTTTCCCATTATATTTCATGAACAGATTGGGGAGAGCTTATCTCAGCTAGTGAGCTGTGCACTTTTCTAGTTTTTACACTGACTGATTGGGACTTACAGTTTTACACCGGTTCCGAACTGTATTTTGAGAAGCTTTTAATGGCTAAGTACTCGATAGTGACGCCATCACTAAACGAGGTAACCATCGTCGAAAGAAATGTAAAGTGGTCAGAGTAGTCCCATGTTCTAATGATGTTAGGACCTTTCTGCAGAGTGCTAATTGGTTCGCCAGGTCCAAAGTATGTCTTTTCTTCAGTCACATCCTGGAATATCTGAATGAGGCATCATATGACTACAAGAGCCATAGCCCCACCGACTCCCACATATTACGCAATTAGATAAGATATCAATATGAGATTTCATTCAAAAAAAAATGTCATCCAATGAGAATCTGCTGCGTTTTTGGTTTCAACGCCACCAAACGTCTTTAAATGTTCACAAATACATCCGTATTTGTATTCCAAACACAGCTATATTTGGACCATAGACACACATATTATAACATATTAATTATTGTGCCAATTAATATTGAATAACAAACACGATGTATTTGGGCACAAGTATACTACACTTGCGACAAGTGGGAAACACACGTTATATTTGTATCAAAACAACAACAAATGACAGATTTTTCAGCGTGTAGTTGCAACTGTAATGATGAGATACTAAACGGTGTAGAATATATATTAAAATTAAAACAACTCAACGTCATTTAGTAAATATGTATTTATTGACTACCAAACAACAACACATTTTATTAATTCAGTTAAAACCTAAAAAGTGGCATTCATTTACTTCCAATAAAAGTGCTTGTACACTGTAAAACTCAATTTTTTAATATTTGGTGGGGTATTCCTTATTTTTAGTTACGACTTTAAGATGGTCTGGTATCAATTCTACAATTTTTGTTGCATGTACTTCGTCGATTTCCTCCCACTCCTCTTGAAGCACCCCATATACCTGACGCTTCGAGCTCATAAATATTTTGATTGCCCATTCTCTTTTGAAGAAAATTCCACATATTCTCAATGGGATTAAGGTCAGGACTCTGCGGTGTTGTTTTTTTTTTTGGAGACGGGGAGTATTATAAGCCAAAATAAAGCTAGTGTTATAGACCATATGCTTGGGACATCCATCTGAAGTCATTGGAGAGGATGACTTACTAATATTTGCTATACAACATAATCAGGAGACTCCATATGTAGGCCACGAAGAATGGACTGGGTGCAAATCCAGAGAAATTCGAGCTCGTACTACCAGGAAGCACAAGGAAGCACGGGATGAGTAGAGCCACAGTGGCCTCATAATCATCTAATCGGAGGACGTAGGGCTATCCCCGAAAATAGTTTGGTCGATATACGAGTATACAGCTGTTGTCTGCCCGATATTGCTTTACGGCATAGTTGTTTGGTTTCCAGATCTGGAAAAATCCACTTACCTAAGTCTGTTGACCAAAGTCCAAAGAATGATAATCGTGTGTATCTCGGGTGCCCTTCGCAAAATCCCTACCGAGGGTTTGGGGGATATCCTACACCTGTTGCCACTATATTTACTAGGAGGGTAAATGGCTGCAATACATCCTTCGCAATAGATCACCAGCCCATATGATCATGAGTCGATTTTGAGGGATCTGCGGCTCTCCAGAGTAAAAGTCGACTACATGGTACTCATTTCTACCTTTGAGAGAGTGGAGAGACTCATATCCAGGATAGGCAGGATTGGAAGCGACGAACGTACTTCTGCATCTACACTGATGGCTCCAAAGTAGATGATACAGTAGGTTTTGAAGTTTAATCTAAAGTGATGGTCATTCTGGCAGAAGTCATGGCAATGGAAGAAGTCGCCTTTTGGCTGGGAGGAAACGTCATTATACATTCTAAAAGGTCAGGAATGGACTCAAAACGTACCTGATGTTTTCCCCTTGCCCCCCCCCCCTTTCTCTTTCCTTTGCATAGCTTTGAACTAAGACCACTTTTTGACCCCCTTTGATGGCTCATGTGGGTCAAATTGGATCAGTAAGATAATTGACGCCTACTACACAATTATGTCTCCTACCCTCTTCTATAATTCGCACTTGGATACATTTGATCTATTTCCCACCTAAAAAATTATAGGTGTCGAAACCCCAGGGCAAACATACTTGCTTATGGTCGTCAAAGGGTCAACTCATTTTTCGTTTACCGCAAACGAATTATAGTAATCAAACTGAAAAAAACTTTTTCAACAAACTAAAAATGTTTGCGACTAACTGCTTTTCGTTTAACGCCGACGAGTTATATTTCAATGACTACGATTAATTTTGGCTGAAAGTATAATCCGGTTTATAGAAGTATTTTATTGAATTTTGAATGGAGTTGAACCCCGGCACTATCACTGAAAATCCGCTGGTATTATCCACTATACTTTCGCATAAGTTGCACAAAGATGAATAAAATAGGAACATTGGCATGTACTTGTTTGTCGTTGTTGAACTTAGACGGGATCAATGCAAGAGTCAATGTAGTGTATGTGAGTGTTTGTATCATACATTAATGACGTATAGAGACGCCAACTCTCTCAGTAAATTGATAACATTAGGTGTGTTGCAGATAGGCGGTTGGATGTTGGAAAGTATTGCTTTAATAATACTAGATAGTGACAATGGCTCAAACCATCCAACAATAAATCAGCAACGGCATTTTGATTTGTGCGTTAAAATTTTTGTGTAAATACACCACAAGTATATACTAACAATAATATATATCAAAAAAAGTCAAAAATACGTTTAAATTTCACAGCTTTTCATCAAAACTATTTGAAAAATTTGAGTCAACAACTTTTGTAATTCTACCTGGTGTAAGTTAATTTACGTCACATAAGTCTCTATCGCACCGACCGCACCACGAATAGTGTGAAGGGAAATGTCAGACAAGAATAATGGCAGCCCTAGACGTCATTACTCTATGATTTGTATAATCTAGTTTTCTCTCAAAGAGACAAGCAATTCATGAGAGTGTTTACCTTTGAGCGTATACGAGTGTGTATACAATTTTTCGTTTATAATAAACAGTTTACTTTCTTTGCCGCAAAAGTAAATTATAGCAATTTTGGAATAAAGGAAAGTTCGTTTACAACCACATCTACAAAAAAAATTTTTTTATTTTCAGGAAAGTCAAGCATAAGATTAAGTAGAAAACAAAACAAAAGTAAATATGTTTGAGCCAAAAAAAAACTCAAAACACGTTTTTCCTTTCCGTGTCGATTTTGTGGGGTTACCATACAAGTGTACCAAGTCAGTGTCATATAGAATATTTTATTTCAAACCTATCTAGAAAGTAAATGTATTATAGATAATTGTCCAACTAAAATTTAGTAGTTTAGTAGTATTTAGGGTGTACAGTAGTATTTAGGGTGCTACGTACATACTGAGAAATTATGCCCTTTTAATTCATTCAACGATAATGTCAATAATGCTGGCCAATTAACACTTTACGTTAGTTAAATACCAACATATGATGTCCTTATATGCATTTCAATGATTGATATCTTTTAACAAAAACCAACAGAGTATTTCATTTCTTAGATATGCAGTTTTTCCTAAAGTAAACTAGAAAGATAGAGAGAGGGAGAGAAAAAAAACAATTAATTAAATATAAATTTGTAGTGCAGTTCATTTGTTTGCTTTGAACTGTTAAGAGATCCGGAGATCAATAAATGGCTTTCACTTTAAAAAGGCTTAGTGCATTGCTCTGGCCATTGTTAGTTGCATTTATGTTGACGAAAAATATTATTTTCGTAAACTGATGACTAAGTATGTAATTTCTAAAAGTAAAAAACTAAAGACTTAAGCAACGAAACTTTGTTACGTTTAAAATGAGAGCTACGTTTATTACAGTAAAATTGAGATGACGAGATTCAAATTTATTTTATGACCGATTTATAAGTAATATTCGGGTGGTTGTCATTCAAAATGTTAGTGGTCTAATGCCAAATTTTGTCGATATGGTTCAGAACACGATTCTTTGCGATTCGATGGAAATTTCACATACATATGTATCCTAGCCGTCGGTGTGTATTCGACTCTTCCCAGTGACGGAATGTGTGAAGCCTTCTCCGGTAATGCCTTATTTAATAAAGCCTGCGTAATGCATGATTTTATAAGCCTTCCACAGTGCAGTTAAAGGAATGCAAGACGCTGTTGTTCGTGAAAACTTGTCGTTCGTTTAATACGGCGTCACTTTTTTGTTTTTAAAAAACTTTATATCTATATCTCGAAAACGGATCGACCAATCGAAAAAATGTATACTTTTTGGTGGTTTCGACGGGGTTTTCATAAAAAAAACAGTACATAAGTTTCAGTCGGGTGAACCGACTTAATCATACCCTCACCCTAAGTCATCCATGGCGTGGGAGGTCTGTTAAATAAAAACGCCCATACTCAAAAGTGACCATATTCACAACAGCAGATTGACATTGCGCTAAATATTATTGAACACCCCAATTAGTTTGTTTCCCTCCGAATATTTATATGCGAGGTACAAAAATGGGCACGGCAAGTTGTTGCCAAAATTTTGATCTGTACCAAATTTTGTTAAGATAGATTATGATATATTGGAGATATCGAGTCGGCAAACTGCAAATACGCCCAACTATAGTATGGGAGGTACGAAACTGGGCGTGGCATAATAGTCAGTTATTAATTACACAGTAGCTTTTAGCAAAATATTGCCTAGTACCGAATTTTATTAAGATCGGTTGTAGTTTACGAGAGTTATCGTGTCGATCAATAGGTCATCCGCCCAACTTTTATATGGGAGGTACCAGAATGGGCGTTGCAAAACAGCTCATTTTCTATAGGAGAGTTTTATTTGACCAAATATTGATTAGTACAAATTTTCATGAAGATTGGTTCGGTTTTGCGGGACTTCTCGTGCCGAACAACCAGACGGCCAAACAATTTTTGTATGGGAGGTACCAAAATGGGCGTGGCAAAATCACCCTTGTTTTAATCGGTGACTGGCCTTTGATAACGCGAAGCCTTATACCTAATTTCATCAACGTCGGAAGTGTTTCACGCGATTTATCAGATTGACAACCCGGACGAACACCCTGTTTTATATGGGAGGTACCAGAATGGACGTGACAATCTCGCCCATTTCCTCCAGTTAACTAGGCATTTACAGATTATTAAGCGGAGTGAGAGTTGAAGCTAATCACATCTACCAGAAGAAAAGTTTGAAAGAAATATGATTTTGTGCTGAATGTGTCGATTTGTATGGGAGGTACCAGAAGGGGCGTGGTCACAAGGCCTATTTTCAATCCCAAACTCAATATTGGCAATAATAGTCACTGACAAAATTTCATTGAGATCTGTAAAGATTTACGGCAGTTATCGTGTTGACCAGCCAGCCAGCCAGCCAGACAGGCAGACAGACAGATAGACGGATATGGCTCAAACGTCTTAAAAAGTCCTGAAACGAATTTGGTCCAAAGATACTAAGGGCCTAATATGGCTCCTTCTATATGTTACATTTTTTTACGAATTAAATGATATAGTATACCCCCATCCCTATGGGTGAGGGTATAATTAATATTCTTCTGATTGGACTAGAGTGTCCAAAACCGAAACCGAAAAACCGGTAAACCGGTTTGTTGTATATTAACCGTGTGCAGGTTTTTGAAAAAAAAAACCCAATTTTCGATAAAACCGAAAACCGGTTATTTGACGCCTGTTAACCGGTTTTTACCCAATTTGTGTTAATGTACTTAAAAAATTATGTGGTTGTCGAATTTTAATGCCACTTTGGATTAAGCAATTTATATTTTCAAATATGATTTTATGCTTCAATAAGTTTTAAATGTCATTTCAAAACAATTTTTTTATTCAAATTTTCATTTATGAAAAAAATTAAAAAAAAATTTCAAAATGATTATCTGGTTTGAATAAGAATAAGAATCTGGTTTGAATAACATACATACGCATTTTTTTTAAATTTCGTAATTTAAATTATTTTATAATAAATGTTTTGAACTTAATAAGATTTTCTTCATACATGAAAATTTCTTACAAATTTGGTATTTGGAATTTGATATTGGACTTTAAATCAGTATAATTTGAATTTGAATAAAAAAAACACTTTCCCATTACACCCCATTAAGGGATTCGGAAGAGCTTCTCACAACCAGTGAGCAGTGAGCTGTCTAGTTTTTACAAACACTGATTGGGACCTACAGTTTTACACCGGTTCCAAACGGTATTTTGATAAGCTATTTTATGGCTAAGTACTCGATAGTGTCGCCATCACTAAGCTAGGTGGCCGTCGTCAAAAGATATTGAAGGTGGTCAGAGCAAGGATTGAACCCACGCTCCAACAGCCGCACACACTAACCATTGCACCATGGACGGCCATTTGAATTTGAATAAAGCTTTTAAATTATATATTAATCTCGCATTCCAAATTGGAGTATGATTTAAATTTTAGTTTAAAATTATAACGTGACTGTCAAATTTAAATAGAGTTATAAAATTTTGAGTTTTAAATACGAATAAGTGTATGAAATTATTGGTCAACAAATGTATTGAAAGGCTACATGTGCAATTGAATTTAATTGAAAAAACCGGTTCCACCGGTTTTTGGAAAAATTGACAAACGAAAACCGGTTTCATGAAAACCTGATTCTTCGAAAAAACCGAAAACCACTTTATGAAAACCCCTTAGAAATTCACAAAGATTAGTTATTATTTCCATTGGATGCTCCGTTTCCCAGATATAAATAAATTTTTTCTATTTTTTTCGCATTTTCCATCAAAAATGGGGATAACCATGGGTAATGTGTAAAGGTCGCCTACCAATTCGTCATGTGTAATGATTAAAGATCCAATTAGTCTTGACGGTTGACGGTAAGCGATCAGCTGTTTGAGTTGGGGTTGCATTTGGATGTGTTAGAGAGAGACAACTAAAATTGTCGGTTTACTACGGTAGACTTCTGAAGGTTGCAGAATCAACTGTCAACCGTCAGCCGTCAAGACCGATCAGCTGTTATTGTTATTGCTTTTACTTCGACATTTTGTGCGCGGTAATACACAAGTACACGGCAACCACAATTATCTTTTTATTTTTAATATTTTTATTTGACACAATCACTTTTTAACACAAAACTCATGTATGCAAATTATATTTTGTACAAATGCTCTTCGATAAGTTTTTTTTTTGTTTTGTTTTGTCTTTCTACCTTCTAACCGTCATAACTAACCGCGCAATATTGAGTAGAACGTCAACCGTCTACCATCAACCGTCAAGACTTATTGGACCTTAACCCATTTGTCATGAGTAACAACCCATTATTTTCTTCATACCTCTGTCAAATATTTATATGTGCAAAATATTTTTTTTTCTTTCCGTCTCAAAACTAACTGTAATTTAATGTCGACCATATACAATTTTTTCGATAATATCCCTCTCTCTTTATCATATACTTTTTTCTCTTTTGGACTTTATTTGTAGTCCCGTTATCTATGATTATCACTGTAAGTTTGCATTTCAATAGATAATAATTATATGTGCAGTCGCGTTCCTGACACTTTAAAGTGAACAACTCTATCTTTCTCGGGTGTTTAGTATAAAATATCTTTCTGTACGTGAGTAAAGTGATCGTTATGAATATATTCTAAGAAACATTTTATTCACAGTTTTGTTTCTAGTTGATCATGCCACGTGGAAGTGAACTTATGGATGAGGAGCGCTGAAAAATTGTTGGAATGAGACTTGCAGGTAAAGGAATTGGCGAGATTGCAGCTGCGGTAAATTGGCATCGCAATACAATTTCGAATTCCCCCAAAAGACACCGAAAACTATGGCTGTATTAAGCGCAGTGGACGCATCCCAACTGTAGACCAGAGGATTAAGCGGCGCATTTGGCATTCAGCAGCTAATGCCAATATAAGTTGTAGGGAAATAAAGGTGGAAGTGCGTCTAAATGTAACGAGACAGCGTGTATAGCAACTGCTAGAGGACGATATAGGTCATCGGTTCCAAAGCAAAAATGGCCAAACCACACTTAACCCAGCGCCCATGCGCGTATTGCTTTTGCAGAAAAGTACAAGTTTTGGGAGGACGAATTTGAAACCGTTATATTTAGTGATGAGAAAAAGTTTAGTTTGGATGGACGTGCTGGTCACCATAAATATTGGAGAGATTTACGACATCCTCGGCAAACGTGCTACAAGCGAAACCACGGTGGTGGATCTCTTATGGTATGAGCTGCATTTGGAGCACGAGGAAGTCAGAAATATGCCTTGTCCCAACTGAAATGAATACGGAAGCATACGCTGATCTGTTGGACAGCAATTTAATTGTCTTTGCTGGCGAATTATATGGAGATAACTGGACTTTTCAACAACACAACGCCCCGATTAACATTGCTCGGCTCACAAGGTATGTTTTTAAGTCCCGAAATATTCCATTACTGGAGTGGCCAGCCATAAGGCCCGAACTCATCCCAATTGAAGACCTCTGGGGGATACTTTCCGCCAAGGTGTTTTCAAAGTCGAAGCAGTATATGACGCTTAAAGAAGTAAAACTAGCAATATTGGCGGAATGGGAGAAAATTGACATGTCCAGTTTAAGCAACTTAGTGAGTTCTATGCCACGCAGGCTACAACAAGTTCTTATACACAAGGGCAACTCAATATATTATTAATTACATATTTTAATTGGATTAGATTAAGAATTAACCTTAATTTTCATTTTTGCATATATAAATATTTTCTATGAAGAATATATCAAACACTTTTTTTTGTTCTAAAAAAGAAATGAAAAAATATGTTTTCTTATAATTTTAAAGAACACATAAATATGAACTAATATCTAAAATAAAAATCAAAAAAAATTTAGTTTTCCAAGCTCCTACTCAACATGATACATTGCACATATAAATATTTGACAGGGGTACCATGTAATCATTGTATAGAACCCATTGTAATTCCCCATTGTATGTACGGCCGTCGGTGGTGCAATGGTTCGTGTGTGCGCCTCTTGTACATGAGCTCCTGGGTTCGATCCCTGCTCTGACCACCTTTGGTTTCTTTCGGCGGCGGTCACCTTGCATAGTGAAGGTAACACTATCGAGTATTTAGCCTTGAAAAGCTTCTCAAAATACCGTTCGGAACCGCTGTAAAACTGTAGGTCCCAATCAGTGAGTATAAAACCAGAAAGCGCACAGCTCACTGGTTGTGAGAAGCTCACCCCAATTCCTTCATGGGATGTAATGGGAAACCACTTTTATTTTATAGTACGTATAGATCTTTAATAGACAACCGCGAGAATCGAAGGTTTATGAACCAGAAGCAGTATGAGTTGTACCCCGGCATCGACGAACTTAAGCAAATCAAAATAGGGATAATAAAGTATAACCTAGAGCCACACACAAATTTTTAAAGCAACACACACCGAAGTTTAACGTCCCCATTTAAGGGGAGAAATCCCTAAGTAGGCGGCCACGCGGAGAGGTTTTTTGGATCTCAAAAAGTTATCGGGGTTTTTAAAACATTAAAGCCAATTACAGATTTGTCATTCATGAGCATGAGCTTGGCGATAACTTACTATCTGGCTACAGAATTTGAAAAAAAAATTATAAAAAGAATTTGAAAAAAAATATTATCCAAACATGATAGTGATGCGAACAACTTCTTATTTGGTAAATCGACAATAAACATCAACGTTAGCTGATGTTCACGCTCATGAATGACAGGTCTGTGATTCGCTTAAACCCTGATATACCGATAATAAAGCGAATTATCGATAACATGTATTTAATTTTCCCGATTATATTGGGGAGTTGAACAAAAATAATCTGGGTGAAGTGATTACAAAAGTTATCGATTTTTTAAGACTTCGACCCCACATATTCCGATAGCTAATGGATTTAGCGATAGCTAGCTAAAGAGGACGACCAAGACTCCGCTGGAAAGACCAGGCAGAAGAATCCCTCCGTATCCTTGGTGTTACCAACTGGCGAGAAAAGGCGAAGGATAGAGCCAGTTGGAAGAATATGTTGAAATTTGTTTAATTTGTTTGTTTAATTAATATGTATGTGTAAGACGTCTGACCTCATGAGGTTGTAAAATAGTCAATAAAATAAAATAAAATGGATTTATCGATAGCGTTTGTTTAATTTGTGGCGCCTTATTTCGAATGAATGAATATCGAACTCTTGCCTCACGACCGATGCAGTTGATATAGGCAAGTCCTTTCTCCTGTTCGGAATTATGAAATGAATTCATTTTAAAGTTATGTTTTTATATTAAAAATTGGCAGTAAATGGTCTCACCCCTATAATTTTTTCAATTTCAGGTAATTGTTTTTTCCAGGTATAAAAACAACCACAACAATTCGTGGTTAAAAAGCTTCAGAGAAATAATTTGGTACCCCGAGGATGATTGTAATTTTGAATGGATGTAATGGCAACGCTTCCAGGTAACCGAATAAAATACATGTAATGTTTCATTTTTTACAGATATTAGGAAGAAATCGTAGTAATATCTGCACATGATTGACAAATCTCAAATTTTCTCCTAACTACACTCACAGAAAATTTCGAAGTCAATCGCATTGGCCGTAACTGAAATTAGAGGTTGATACAACCGACTTTAGGAGCTGTAACAACCAACTTTAGAGGTTGTCACAACCGCACAATAGGGACGCAGATTTTGCGTTACATTGGCGCATGCGATGGTGATATGGAAAAGGGATCACTTCGTTGTGATGCAAATGATTCAGTCCGCCTGAAAGGCAGCCCTCCAGCGTGGTCAAAAAATAAAGTATTTAAATTTCGATCTGTTAATAATATAGTAATAGCTCCAGATAGAGGCCATTACAACCGATTTAGAGGTCGTCACAAATGAATTTAGATGTTATCACAGCCGAATTAGAGATTGCCAAAACAGAAATAGAGGTTATTAAAGCCAAAATTGAGGGTGTCACAACCGCATTTGCAGTATTTTCTAGTAATGGAAAACGCATGTAGTGAGATTTTTTGAATATTTAGTTAATAATCTGATTTCCTATATTCCTAGACAAAAAAAAAATTCCGATCAGTTCTGGCAAAACAACGATACACGTATATATTTTTTTTAGACCTTTCCACCAGAATCCGTTGACAGAACCTCATCATTTTGAAAAAAATCTAATTTTGTCTCACAGTGTTATTATTAATCGAGGTTGTTTCAACTAAATTTCAGTTGTGGACGCTAAAATTAGTCGTGTACTTCAGTCCATTAAATTCAGAAGGTGGCCGTCAGTGGTGCAATCTCTAGTGTGCGCGGCTCTTGTGAATGAGAACGTGGGTTCGATCCCTGCTCTGACCAAATTACAATTTTCTTCAACGACGGCCACCTCGCTTAGTGATGGCGACACTATCGAGTACTTAGCCATGAAAAAGCTTCTCAAAACACCGTTCGAAACCGCTGTAAAACTGTAGGTCCCAATCAGTGAGTGAAAAATTAGAAAGTGCACAGGTCACTGGTTGTGAAAAGCTCTCCCCAATCCCTTCATGGGAAGTAATGGAAAACGGTTTTTTTTAAATTCAGACGACTTCAATTCGGTTGTGGGAACCGCATTTCGATTGCAACAGCCGAACTTATGGTTGCTACAATCTCCTTTTAAACAATTAGTTCTGTTAGTGTACGTACAAGGCAAAAATAATATAAATGTCTATTTCGACCCACTGTTCCACAAGAACGATAATTTCGCGAACGCCTTCGTAATTCAAAAAGCTTCCAGAAATACTCAACACTTTAAAGAAACTCTTGTCATGACGAGCCTTAAGCCAACTTGAACTGAACTCTCAACAAAGATCACAACGAAAAAGTATCCGATACTCATGCAACACTTGCAACTACATAGTAGTTGTACAACTATTTACCTTTATTTGCTGCTCTTCGGATGAGATCTTCCTCTCAATTGAGGGTGAGTCGCTATGTGACGCTGCATACCACTCACACTAGGGAGCGCGCAGGCGCACTTTATGCCAAAATCCGAATCTTACATCATCCAACAAATGGCAAGTTATGCCATAGTTGTTGCTCGCCAAGATTTTGGTTTGGTTTGGTTTGGTTGTCGACACTAGTGGATGGGTGTTTGGGGAGCATCGTATTCATTTGCTGTTTGGGACTTGACTTGACTGACTGAGTGTCTGTTTGGAACAGTGCCTGGCCGTCCGTCCATTTTGTCTGAGACGAATGGTATTAGATAAAAGTTGAAACAACAACATGATGTTTGTTTGTATTTGAAAGATGAGTGCGACCAAACTACAACCTGGAGGCCACAATGAAAATGTCTTTGAAACGTTGGTGACGATGAAGATGGGACGTTGGGGAAGTCACGACGATGCCAATGATTGTGTTTTTGGCGCATGTTATTTGCTTGGAAGCAGCAACGTTATATGTGACGGCCTCTTTAACTTGGCCACAAGCGCAAGTGACTAAGACTGACTCCGCCAGTTAAGTTGGATGAGCTATGTTGCTATGGCTCTGGGAACCCTGCTGCAAAGCGGATGGATAAATTGGTTGAAAACAAGATTTACTTTCGTTCGTTTGCAATGAGCAGAAGAAGCAGCATCTTCGAGAAACTAAATAAACTTTTTCTTGTTTTCTACTTTACATCATAGTGATGTGAAGATGTTGCTGGTTTATTTGGATGAATCCCAGTCAAGAAGATATTTGCAGGTATTATATGGGTAGTTTGTTTTCCAGGCCTGTGGCCTCTACTAGTTTTACGACGAGTCACTATGTCACTGTTGTGTCTATCTTTTTGTTTAATTTGTTTTGTTGTTGTTGTTGTGGCAGAAGTAAGAGGCCTGCCTGTCTTTGAGATTTTTCAATGCACTTTGTCCAACTAGTAGTCATTTTGTTTGTTGGTATTATTGTCATTTGTGGCAAATATAGGTGAGTGTGTTGGCTTTTAGTACAATCAACCAACCAACAAGCAGTTGCAGCCGCAGCAGCAGCTTTATCATCGATGCAATAGAAGCAAACAAGTAACACCGTTTGTCCGTCGCTGTATCTTTTTGTCTGTACTACCCAACCAACCAACCTTAGATGATGGGAATTTCAGGTATTTAGTTTTCTATATGTGACTCTATGCGAACAGTGTGGGAACACCAAACACACCCGCATTTGTCGCTTATTAACTGTCGCGCAAAAGCTTTTTGGCAAATTTGTTTCAGATTTTTCCTTTTGCAGCGCTGTAACGTTATATAGGGATGGTAATGTAGGTTTAATTTGATGTTCTGTAAAATCTATTGAACCCGCACTTGGTGATGGAATGCTTCCCCCAAAATAAGGCATGGTATTAAGAACATTTTCGTAGTTTTTGTTTGGAGAACAGTCCTGGGTATACAATGTAAATGTGCCTACGTTTATCGACTTCATTTGTAATCTGATCGGATCCTTTCAATGTGACTTTAGATTGTCAGATATTTCTATGGGGTTGTGGCCGTCGGTGGTGCAATGGGTAGTGTGCGCGCCTCTTGTACATGAGATCCCGGGTTCGGTCCCTGCTCTGACCACCTTAAAAAAAACAAAAATTCGGCGGCGGTCACCTCGCATAGTGACGGCGACACTATCGAGTATTTAGCCATGAAAAAGCTTCTCAAAATACCGTTCGGAATCGGTGTAAAAACTGTAGGTCCCAATCAGTGAGTGAAAAATTAGAAAGCGCACAGCTCACTGGTTGTGAGAAGCTCTCCCCAATCCCTTCATGGGATGTAATGGGAAACGGTTTTTTTTTTTTTCCATAAAAAACAATGCAAGACAAAAAATTAAATTGGTCTCGAACTGTTCAAGTACACCCAACTGTTCAAGTAATACGGTTCGGTCATCCGTAGCCGAATTTAAACGTTGTTCCCACCGCCACACTGGAGGTTGTAATAACCAAGGGGTTGTCACAACCGAACTAGAGGTTGTTAAAATCGCATTCGAGGTTGTCACAACCGCATTAGAGGTTATCATAGCCGAATAAGAGGTTGTCACAACCGATTTAGAGGTTATTACAACCTAATACAATTTTTCTACTATTAATAAAAAAACACATTTACTGAGAATTTTTGAATATTTTACTGACATTTTAATTTGCAAAAAAAGTAAAATAAATACAGTTGTCACAACCATATTAATTATGAACCGAGGTTGTTTCAACGGAGTTTCAGTTGTGGGAGCAAAATTCAGTCGTGACAAACACAATTCGGTTGTGGCAAACGCAATTCGATAGCAACAGCCGAACCATTTTTCTTCGCAAATGCTGCTAGTCGGCAAATGCTGCTAGCTCTGTTGCGACATGATAACCTAGTTTTGTTGTTTCTAAATTGAATGATAAAAATGTGTCATATATCCCGAGCAACAATTCAATTACATTCAATATTGCCTGAATTTTGTGACACCCTATAAAATGTTTATTTTGTTTTTAAGCGTATTGCGGGATAGCGAGCTGGCAAAAAAAATTAGGTGTTATTGATAGTGAATTAAATTTCGCTTCCTGTTATTATTTAGGTAGATTAGTTGGAGACACTATTTTGTAATTGGTGTCACAAATATTCAAATGATATTAATAGTAAGAATCTGACGTAATAATTGTCAATATCAGGTGAACAAAATTGTTTGGATAGAAAACTGTCAAAATAAATTAATAGTTCCTCAAATATTTACGGCCTGTTCCCTGATCTCGAACGAAAAACTAAGCGAACGAAAACCAGTCACTCGCATTCGACTCAAATTGGGTGCATATGTGTCGCTATTTTCGTTCGACTGACTTCATAGTTGTTAGCAAATGACAGTAGATTCGAAATAGAGGAACCCAAATTTGTAGTGAAAAGTTTAGATAAATTTTACATTTTCATTCAACATGATATGGCAAGATTGTGGAATCCAAATCAACATTCTTTCGACTAGAACACGAATGAAAGCTTTCGTTCGAGATCAAGGAACAGGCTACAAATTAGACTTGTGTCGGACTCGTTCACTAGTTCCCGAACTCGTTCATTTAAGGTGCCCGTTCGCCATATGGAACGTGTGCATTATGTTCGTGAGGGTGCCGTCTGGTCACCCTAAACGGACCACATAGTTCATGTACTGCAAAAACTCTACTGTAAATTAAAAGTTATGAACGTTAAATGTATAGAGATTCTACTTATTGAGGTCAACAAGGTAAAATGTGCCGGCTATCATACCCGCAGATAATTAAGACGCTCGCGTACTGCTCCGTGGAGAACAAATAAAATTTAACTTGGCGGCTCTTGGCTCGCAAGCCGTTCTCAAGAGCCGCCAGAGTCAAGAAGCAGCAGATTCAAGAGCTTCCCGATTCAAGAGCTTGTAGATTCAAGAGCCGCCAGATTCAAGAACCACAAGATCTAAGAGCTTGCAGATTCAAGGGCCACCAGATTCAGGAGCCGCCAGATTCAAGAACCGAAAAATTCAGATTCACGAGACGCCAGAATCTAGAGCTGCCAGATTCAAGAGGCGCCGGATTTAAAGCCACCGGATTCAAGAGGCGCCGGATTTAAGAGCCTCCATATTCAATAGCCGCCAGATTCAGGAGCCCCTAGATTGAAGCACCGCCACTTTCAAGCGGGGCCAGGTACAAGAACCACCAGATTTAAGAGCCGCCAGATTTAAGAGATGCCAGATTTAAGAGCCGCCAGATACAAGAGTCGGCAGATTTAAGAGACGCCAGATTTAAGAGCCGCCAGATACAAGAGTCGGCAGATTTAAGAGCCACAAGATTCCAGAGCTTGCACATTCAAGAGCCGCCAGATTCATGAGCCGCAAGGTTCAGGAGCCCTTAGATTTTGGAGCCGCCAAATTCAAGCGTCGCCAGATTTAAGAACCGCCAGAATCAAACCGCCGCCATATTCAAGGGGTGCCAGATTCACGATCCACCAAATTCAAGAGCCGTCACATATAAGAGCCGTCACATTCACGAACCGCCAGATTTAAGAGCCGCCAGTTTTAATTTGTACCTCTTTCATAGGCATCTACCATCCCATGTCTTCAATTTCACACCAAAATTTGTTTTTTAAAATTCGCTAAAATGGTATTTCCTTTCCAAATATATTTATAACTCGCAAACGGTGTATCTAATCACAAAAATAGAGTAATTTTTAATTATTTTTAAAAAATTTATTATAGAAACAAATGCTCCGCTATCAAGTTATAAACATATTTGTATTTTATCGACAATTTCACTTTAGCGATTTTTTTCAGAAAAAAAACAAAAAAAATATTTGAATGTTAATGTATGAGAAGCTTTCTAGGCCTGATACATTTTTCTAAGGGAAAAATTGTTGATTTTCGTTGGAATAACAGATAATTCAGGAAAGCACACTCACTGGTATAACTAGTGTTCGCGCAGAAACACTTTATTTTTAATTTGATAAAAACACGATTTATTTTAGTTTTGGTTCGATGTTAGTGTTTCATTTTATTTCAATTTAATTTATGTGTGTATGGTTTTAGGTGTTTTCGACAACTATATCGTTACAATTCTTTTCAACAACTGATTTGTAATGTTTTCTTTTTGTCGCGGGCCACCAAACCCATAAACATAGAACGACAGTAAATATGAATATAGAATGTAGGAGAAATAGCAACAACAATACAACAGCTGAGTGATCAACTGAAGCAAACGACTTCGTCAGCGCTGTTGTTGTTGTTGCTATATTCTTTTGCATCGATAATGTAAACAACAAGCGAAAACACCACAGTTACTTTAAATGCAAAATCTTAGGTACATATGTATGTGCATACAGATGTGCGTACATACATATAGAGCAAAAGAAGTAACAATAACAACAGAGCGACTTACCGAAACGAATGAAGTAAATATCTTCGACTGCGCTGCTGTTATTGTTATTACTTATTGTATCGATGTCGTAGGCAAATAGCAACAACAACAGTCACACCGGTTAAACCAAAATAGACTACAGTATGAATGTTGTTGTTGCTGCAATATTATAAGAAGCAAAAAGGGATGTTAGGGTGGCCCGCAATTATGCGATAAAATAATTTAAAAATATAATTTAATAATTTGATGTTGGCGATCTCATCCGACAACTAGTTTGAAACTCCGTGGCAAGTTCGTCATCAGATGTGCCTGAATTGGTAAGATCATTACACGTATATACACCAACTTTATATGCAATTTACATATGCCTCTTGGTATCGATCGAAAATATCTCACCACCAACTAAACCTGAAAGTCAATTATCCAACAAAAATTTTGTTTTGATAACTGCCTCCAAGAAAGGTGAAAAGTTTCGTTATTTTGGCGATTGGATGCTTGATTTCCGAGTTATGGTAGTTTTTACATTTTATGGTTTTTTTATTTTAGATTTTTTCACGCAATTGTGCCTCTATGTTAATTACAGGCACTACTTTACTCAATACCCTTTAGAAACCGTCAAAAGTTAGTTTATTTTCGCAATCTAAAGCTCGCACCATTTCTAAAATATATCTAATTTTTAATCTAATATTCGTAATTTTTAATAAATTTTTCATATCCGAGAATTTTCAAAGATTTCTAAAACAGGTGAAATAAAAATAAGAATTATATATTTTGTCTAACTTTTACATATTGAAGACCTGTTTCTAATTTTTCCGATTATTTTTGTGTGTTTGTAAATTTTAAATCTTTCTAATTTGACCTGGTGGCAACAGCCAAATGTACGGTAGCCACTTTCTCCTTTAAAACAATTAGTTCCCTAAGTGTACACACGTAGTGTATATATTTAGAATACCAGATAGAGTGAAGTTTTTCTTGCATCAATTTAAAAACCCACTTCAATGCTTCTTTTGACACATCACATGTGTGGTTAGTCTAATGATCATTCCCTTGTATGACAAGAACATCAAGATCATCAGATTACTCTATATACATATACACTTTTCATAGAAATTGGTGACAGTGTCAAATCTATGGAGCGTTTGTGCGTCAACAGACCATTCTGGGTTTTAGACGCGTTAAAGTCAACTTGGCCGTCGGTGGTGCAATGGTTAGTGTGCGCGGCTCTTGGACATTAGATCCTGGGTTCGAACCCTGCTCTGACCACCTTCAAAAAAAATTTCTTTCGGCGGCGGTCACCTCGCATAGTGACGGCGACACTATCGTGTATATAGCCATGATAAAGCTTCTCAAAATACCGTTCGGAATCGGTGTAAAACTGTAGGTCCCAATCAGTCAGTGAAAACTGGAAAGCGCACAGCTCAGTGATTGTGAGAAGTTCTCCCCGGTCCCTTCATGGGATGTAATGGGAAACCATTTATTTTATTTTTTTTTAAAGTCAACTTTATTCATTTGATCCCACTGAGATACGGGTATTAAGTCCAGATACTGGTTCAGTGACACTGGACATCGGTAAAAGTGGCATAGGTTACTGCAGCAGCGAAGGAGTATATATATATAAGCTTATCAGTTCTGACATCAGAAATAAACATGAAGAGAGGACGGAGCTTTGTGGCCGTCCTGCGTCCAACGCATGTTCTCTGGAAGAATCACATATAATATACTGCGATCTCTGAGAAATGTCGGAATAAACCGAGCCAATAAATTACCAAAACCAAAGTATGTAAGCTTCGATAAATGCCCGCCGTAACAGATTGATTTAACCAAGCCTTTGAATACATCGAATATATCGAAGTCCATTGGGGATCTGCTTCTACGAAAGCCATTCAATCGATCGGTGATAAGGTGGTATTCCTCAATCTATTTTAACTAGTTGTTGATAACCACGGTCTCCATGACCTTGGATATTGCAGACCATATAGAAATTGGGCGGTAACCTTCAGATTTGCTAGTCTTACCCTTTTTTAGAAGTAGCAGTACTTTGGCAACCTTTCAACGAAATGGAAAAAACGCCACACGTCACGATAGGTTTAAAAATAATGCCCAATGGACGAGTTAGAGTCAAAGGGAATTTTTCCAGAACTAGTGCCGGTAAACGGCAGTGCCCGAGGATTTATTTCAGTCAAGTTCTGCAGGAAGCTGATTGTGTTTGTTCGAACAACATTAACATGGAACAGACCTGAAGACGGGTAACATTGTATTTTTCGGATTTGCCGCTCGACGGAGATAAAAAATGCCCACTAAGAGCTGGTAGTCATTATCAATTTCAGCAACACGTCTACACGCTGAAAAATCTGTATTTTTTGATGTTGTTAGGATGCAAATATTACGTGCTTGTCGCAAAAATAGTATACTTCTCTACAAAGACATTGTGTTTGGTATTAAATATTACATGTTGGAGATACAATGATTAATAGGTTATAATTAGGTATACAAATGTGGCTTTGTTTGTTGAAAACTGCTGGAAACAAAAACGTGACAAACAAAGAAACAAAAAAAAACAGCGGATCTTCAATTCATGAAAACAATGCTTGCAACAATATACATGATTCCTGCAATATGTTGCTGGGGCCGTTTTTTTTTTCAGCGTGTAGAAAGACATCCAGCTTGGTACCCAAAAAACAGCTTGTTGGCAAGTATATGGTTAATTTGATTGAATGTTTGAACATTGGCTGATTCGATTGTATTTGTTTGTTTGTTTATATTTTTTCCGAAAATTTCGTTCCGCGATAAGCAGGTGAAGGCAAGGACAGAAATATATTAGCCTTTGCACATAGTTGTTCCACAGACTACCAAACCCTTGGCCTCCCATAACTTCCTGAAAGCTGTAATGGTCGTAATCCAATTTGCCAGTGAAGTCTTTTAGAAATATTTAGGTTCCTGTCACCAACTGATAGGAGGCTTATAAAGGGTCCGGCATCTAAAGTTTTTTTTTCAACTAGTGCTTATTTCGTGAATGGTAACACTTAGCTCATGTCTGATTTGACAGATAATTAGTTTTATCCTTCCGCTGAACGAATATAGTTGTGTATACGCTTGAACAACGCTGGGAAATATGGGGAAAATGGGCCGATTTTGCCAAAAAAAAAATCACCTTTTCAGATGAAGCTCATTTTGATCTTGGCGTGTATGTAAACAAGCAAAATTGTCGCATTTGGGGCACAGAAAACCCTCATGCATATATTGAAAAGCCGATGCACCCAAAACGTGTCACTGTTTGGTGCGGATTTTGGTCCAGAGGCATAATTGGGCCATTTTTCTTCGAAAATGAGCAAGGAGTGGCCGTTACAATCAATGGCGATCGTTATCGGGCCATCTTGAACGAATTTTTGTTCACTACGTGCCACACAGCCGAAGCTACACTCAATGTTTGCGCCCTTTTTTTGAAGATCGAATTATCAGCCGCAGAGCTGATGTCGTTTGGCCACCTCGGAGCTGCGATTTGACACCGTTGGACTATTATTTGTGGGGTGCCCTCAAAGATAAGTGTTACGCCGACAAGCCAGAGACAATTGACGCTTTAAAGGACAATATTCGTGAAGCCATTGGTGAAATACAGCTGCACACAATCGAAAATGTGCTTAAAAATGTAACTGATCGTGTAGGCTACTGCATGGCCAGCCGAGGCAGCCATTTGAATGAAATTATTTTCCATTATTTACCGGAAGGATTGTACTTTCAAATAAAAAAAGAAATTTGAGAAAATATTCAGTAGTTTTTTTTTTATAGCATTTCCAAAAAGAAAAGTTATTTGGCGGACCCGTTAGTAAAATCTAGTTGACTCTAGAAATAGAGATTAGCACTGTACCACAGAAATTCTGCGGAATTTTGAATTGAACCTCGCAGTGAAGGTGCGACTAGATATATCCATGTACTCAATTATTTCTAACCTTAAGGCTGGTATTAACTTCGTTTGCACAGTCAACATTTTGCAACTTCAATTTGTTTTGCTGCGAAATTTCCCAAGCAACATATGAGCTTTGACGATTACTTATACATATATTATCCTCTGTTTTTAAGTTTCAAGTTTTTTTATTAACTAAATATCTCTTTTTATAACAATTTAATGAGAGTTGACTACATTCAATTAATTTATTCCTACAATTTGGTTGGTCTTAACATTTCTGTTATAAACATTAAAACGTTGCTCGCTACATTTTTGGTGTGAACAACCTAGCACTTCTCGTACATACGGAAATTTTTCGTCGATATTTCGCAGGCTTTTTTTGTATGGAGGTTTGTAAAATTTCGCCCGAAAAATATATCTTAGTACAGGTCTTTAAGTGAAATAAGAAGACAGATTCCAAAGTACAAGTACGAAGTACATTTTTAAACATTGACGGTACTAAATCGGCTAATATAATGTACTATTCCTAATGCAACATTGTCAGCCTCAGCAGTATTTTTGTAGGTGTTTGATTTTTCTTTGAGAAAATATAAAACAAAGTAAAAACATTGAGTGGTGATGACGTCTCGTTGCCTCGTAGTTTGTTGCATATGTAGATAAACAGCAATTGCGGAGTTGCAAGTACCTGAAGGTGTCTGAGAACAGCAAGACTCGCTGTTGTCTCTTCAGTTGAGAATGTTAATAATGATGGGTAGAAACAGCATTAAACTGTGCACAGAGCATTGTCATTGTTTGTTGCATGTTGGTTGGTTGGCTGGTTACCAGGTTGAGATGGTTGCATGATACTGAACTGTTGCTGGTTTCGTCTCGTACTTATTGTCATTGTACTCTTACAATTGCCCAAAATGCCATCATCCACCAGCACCAACATCCAAGTACTCGTATGTAATATGGTCGGTCATGTTGTCAATCTAGTTTAGATTGATGGCCACACCATCGACCGGGTTTTTGGTTCATCTCATGGTGGCATAATGCATTTCCGAGTTATTGTTAAATAATTTTCAAATTTTTTTTGTTTAATAATTGTTGCAAGTTAGAGTTGACTGTTTTTTTTTGTGGCAGGCGGTAATGAAAGTGCGTCTTGATGTTGTCAGAAATTGTTACAAATCTTGTACAAAACTCGTACAAAAACTCCTAGGCCGACTATCTGTCTTTCTATTATAACGTGATTGAATTATTGATGTTTTGCGCTGTGAATGTTGGTTGATACTTGAGTTTCCGTGTTTGGTTTGTTTTGTTTCATTTATGGGATATGAATTATTTATAGATCAAAACAATTTGAGTTGGTATGAACATAATATATCTCTTCCTTATAAGCAAAGTTTCGTAGAATTGTGTTAATGGATGTATTAAGTACAAACATGGTATTTGAGTCAACACCGACAAATTGTTACAAGTCATGTTAAATTTTAAACTAACATTATAGTTATTGTGCAGTCAACACACACGGATATCAAGTATTCTACATTTGCAATCGAAAAATTATTTATTTCTTATAAAACGATTTCCCCATAACATCCTACAGAGCGATAGGGGAGAGCTTCTCACTAGCACTTTATATTTTGAAATTCAATGAATATCTTTCAAAATTTGGGAATTCTTTCCAATATGCCAGACATTCCACTGACGTTTGCTGATACTTCAGTAGATTTTATAGGGCTTTTTTTGAGCCAGATTATTTTATCTTCATGCCATGAAATCGGCGGTTTTTGATGTGTGTGAAGTTAAATACGACATAAGTAGCGAAGACACAGCTCGAGTGTGATTATTGTGAATGGTTACGCTAATATATTTTTGAAGAAAAAATTATTTCCCAGAGAAGTACTGAATCAATTTTAATATCATTCTCACAGAACATCGATAAAGTCTTGACGTGCACACGTATTGTATAAGGTTTCGAATAAATTACGTATGGAGACTGCTACAAAGGGTTAGAATGCAACAGTATTTGAAATGTCAGATCTTTGAAGAGCGAGAGATGGCGTTCTCTACATTCTCTCATACAAAGAACCAATTTTCAAATGACGTCTACGACCTGTCCCAAACCTAATTCTAAAACTGGGAATTTGGATACCTGGTATCTAGGACTAGTTACGGTGCCCCTGCGATTGACGACACGCTCCCCCTTCTTTATATATTCCCTCTAACACCTTCTGCACTTTCTTTTCGCGTGAAGGCCTAATTTCCAGACGACATTAACGCCTAATTCGAAAGCAAATTATAAAAAAGGGCGACAGGATTGGCTGGCTATGGTCTATAACTGCTTAAGGTATCCCCGCCATCGACGCCACTTCTCAGGGTTTTCAGATATGATATTGAGTTTTAACGATATGATACGAGGACGGATCAATAAGTGCGTGACTTTTCTAACTTCCCTTGTAGTTATATGAAATGCAACACTGCTCCCATCAAGTACCACCTGTTAATAGACTACTGTCAAATTTTGAGTAAGTTCCGTCATTTACTTTGCGTTTAACAGCTGCTCAAAACATACAACCTAGTGCATTTTTTTAAAAAATGGAAAAAAATTAATTTCGATTGCTCATTAAACATTACAACATTACAAAAACAACCGTCAATCAAACTAAGGAAAAGCTTGATAAATACTACGGGGACCCTGCACCATCGATTTCAATGGTAAAAAGGTGGTGTACTGACTTTCGTTGTGATCGCACAAGTACAAATGACGCTGAACGTTATGGACGGCCAATTGAGGTCAATACACCCGAAAATGTCGAAAAAATCCACGATATGGTGTTGGCCGAACGAAGAGTGAAAGTGCGTGCGATTGTTGATGCCATATGCATTTCATATGGCAGTGTGGTTTCGATTTTAAATGATCAGTTGGGTTGCAAGATGGGTGTCTGCAAGATGGGTGCCGCGTTTGCTCTCAATTGACCATAAACGTATCGTGTAACAACTTCAAAGGATTGTTTGGAGTTGTTTAACAGCAATTCGAAGGAGTTTTTACGGCGTGTTGCAACTGTGGATGAAACATGGATCCATTACAACACTCCGGAGACCAAGCAACACTCTAAACAATGAGTTTCTCCGGGTGAACCAGTTCCAAAGAACGCCAAGGTAAGCTTGTCGGCCAGTAAGGTGATGTCAACAGTTTTTTGGGATGCACGTGAGATAATACACATCGATTACCTTCAAAAGGGAAAAACAATAAACGGCGAATATTATGCCAACTTATTGGACCGATTTAACGGAGGATTTAGCTCCAACGATGAAACAAATGCCTATTTTATGGACCTTGAAAAATCCTATTTTTTGGAAGGGATACAAAAATTGGAGAAACGTTGGAGTAAGTGTATTGAGCCAAAAGGAGATTATGTTGAAAAATTACTTTTTTTTGCAAAATAAACTGTGATTCATTCAAAAAGTCACGGACTTATTGATCCGTCCTCGTATTCGAACGGGTCATTTATTTAGAAAATTGTACAATATACGCCGAAATCTTTTCGATGTGCTATACCAAGGTTCGGCAACCTTTTGTTGCAAACGGGCCAACTATTTTACGTTGGGCTTAGTGCGGGCCGCACTTGGATGACTACGACCTACCGCGCCCCCTGGGGCACATCCTATGAGTCATGCATCGTGAAAATTAAAACACCGATGTACAAACTACATATGAAAACTACCCCCAAAATAAATCTCACATTGTAGAATCCCCACCAAGCAGATAGACTTTAGTCAACCTACCGTATTTGTGTACAATTATTGAAGTTTTAAAAATAAAAAGTTTATTGTGTATTTGTACATTTATTTTAGTTAATAAAATCAATGAGATTTTTGTGGTTGTATTTGACTTGATAGTTTTTTTACATCAGAATGCATTTTTGAAGTAGAGACGCGAAGAATTGCGTCTAAATGTGAATCCGATAATCGGGAACAGTGTTTGTTTTTCCGATAATTCAGAATTGAAATTATTTGCTGAGCAAACTTTTTAACTCCTTGTAGTTTTCAGAAGGCAAATTCCCATAAAAATCCACCAAGTCAGTTTTTTCTTTAAATGCTATTTTAAATGTGGTATCGCTTTGCAAGTCTATGACGTTTATTTCCAAATCGGTTGGTACATTGTCGATATCCACTACGAAGGGGTTTTCAAAAACCTCCATCTTACTTGCGATCTTTTTAAAGGCAACAAAACGATTTTCAAACTCAGTTAGCAGTTGCATTAATGAACTTTTCATTTTAGTATTTTGCCAAACAAAATTTATTCCAGCTTCTTCTACTGCTTTCTTGAAATTTGGAAAATGGTCGAGTTTCCTTTCGTCGATATGCTTAATAAATAATGTTAACTTCTTTTCAAATGATTTAACATCTGAATACATATTACATATCAATTTATTTTTTCCCTGTATACGTGTATTCAGTGTATTCAATTCGGCAGTCAAATCAGTTAAAAAGCCAAGATCTACAATCCACTGATTGTTGGAAAGTTAGTGTATTGCCTTTCCTTTCATCTCCATAAAGTTACAAATATCTTTCCTCAAATGAAAAAGTCTTTGAAGAGCTGCTCCCCGGCTGAGCCATCTTACATCGCAGTAATACATCACGTCACCATTTTCAGTTTCCACTTCTTCTGAGTAAGTCCATTTTTCCTTATAAAATTAGTAACAGATACAACGGTATCCATTATTTCTTTCCACGATAAAACCTTGCAACAGAATGCTTCTTGATGGACAATACAGTGAAATATAAATGGAATTTTGGATCCAGACTCTTGCACTTTCCTATTGACTCTTCCGACAACACCTTTATTATGACCGCTCATGTGCTTGCCTCCGTCCGTGGTGATGCTGGTTAATTTATTCCAGCTCAAGCCACATGAAACCAAGGCTTCGTCCAAGTGGTGAAATAAATCCTCTCCCTTTGCAGTTCCTTCAAGACTGCACATTTTTAGTAATTCCTCATAAACAGAAAAGTTTTCGTCGATTCCTCGTACAAATATAAGGAGTTGTGCCATATCTGATACGTCCGTACTTTCGCAGAGAGAAGTACACAAAAGACTGCGCTTTATCCATCAGTTGTTCACGCAAGTTTGCACCCAAGCCTTCGATCTGTCGAGTACAAGTTCCAGCAGAGAGACTGATATTTTCAAAAATTTTTTCTGTTCCCGGCATAGTACCTCCGCGCTAGCTAAGACACACTCTTTTACAAGTTCACTGTCGTTAAAATTTATAATAAAAAGTAATATAGTTTTCTAAATTAATAATTATTGTAATAAATAAAGTGAGTTCTAAGTAAGTTTAATGATTTGGGTCATTAAACAATAATATTATCTCGAAATAGGTTGAATGCTGGCGATTATCTTGAGGGCCGCAACAAGATGCCTCGCGGGCCGCATGCGGCCCACGTGCCGCAGGTTGCCGACCCATGTGCTATACAATTCTTATTAAAATTGGCGCACTTTTTCCAAAGAAACAAATTTTTTTCAAAAGGCTCCAACACTACATTTGAGTACCCATTCTCAATAACACAATGAGTTTGGTTTTACCACAAATCGACCCATTTGGATTCGAACAATCGACTCAAATTAAGCCTTAAAGCGGGCCTCGGCTGGACTATTATTCTATTTTAGAGTCAAAGGTTTGGAAAAAGCTGCGGTCTGTTTGAGAAAGCATTAGTTTCAAGATGAATGTCATTTTTTATAAAACTTTGTTGTAAAAAGTTTATTTTAGTCCCGGGATTCTTTAAGGAATCTTTGTTGTCCAAGGTTTCTTTTATAAATGTTTTCATATATAAATCTTTTGGGTCAAAGATTTCTTTTAGAAATGTTTGTTGTCGAACATTTCTTAGAAAATATTTATTTTCAAAGCAATGACTTCTTTCCAAAAACGTTATTACAAATCTAATATTATAAACTGTGGTATTAAAAACAACAAATTTCCACAAATAAAACTGAAAAAACAATTTGTTCCATAAAGAATGGTTCTGATTTGTGGTCAAATGCTATAACAGATTTTTTTTCTTCCAAATGTATCTGGATATATATTTTTGAAGAATTCACCAAAAACATACCAAAAACGTCTGCTGATGAAGATCTTGGCAAGATCCGAAATAGCTATACAGACAGCCTTGGTATCATTGGAACATTTTTATGCTCGACTTTTTTGAAAGTAATATAAAGATAATAAGCTTTATATTATTTAAAAAGGTCTTGAGCTTGAATAAATTTATAGGTATTGGAAAACAGACCGAATAAAAATTCCCGTAAGGGAAATGATATAATACAAAATTTTACAAAATATAATAATACAATCGTTTACAACTTAAAACTTTCCAAGCCTATTTACTCGAAACTATATATTTCGAGTTGTGACGGTCTTTCACGAAACGGGCGACGCCATACCTGATCAAAATTGTAGTTTTTGGAGTTTCGATAGAGGACAGAGTGAATGGGAGAATGGTTGATCAACAACTGGAAGTAAACTAAGTTTATACGGTATTTGAATGATACTAATACTCCAACATCCACTGCGACTCCGGACCAATTTTCTTGACTCTTAAACACATCCCCACATACACACATCCCTGATCAAATAGCACAGTGTACCATCATAGAGCAATAGATAAGAGTCGACATCCCTCTCTTTACCTTCTTTCGATGACAACGTGGTATTAGATCATTTCATCGAGTTGCTTTTGTATGCTAGTCTTTGGTTGGACATAAAACGGACAGAAATAAAAGGGAATGCGCATTTTCATTTGATGCAACCAACAAAAAACCTTATTTAGCTGTCATTAGTTTCAATCAAATACTATTTAAACTTAGTTTGCTGCATGGTTTGTTTGTGTTTGCTTCTGGTTGCTTATCGCTGTCTCGCCTATTTACTCTGATTTCATGGATACCTCAGATACCATTTAATCAACTCGTGGTTGCCGTCGGTGGTGCAATTGCTAGTGCGCATGGCTCTTGCGCATGAGAAAGTGAGTTCTATCCCTGCTCTGACCACCTTACTTTTCTTACATATGATGGCGACACTATCGAGTACTTAGCCATGAAAAAGCTTCTCAAAATTCCGTTCGAAAACGGCGTAAAACTGTAGGTCGCAATCAGTGAGTCGAAGGCGCACAGCTCACTGATTAGAAGCTCTACCAAATCCCTTCATGGGATATAATGGGAACCTGTTTTTTTTTCGATGAAATTACCGGAATCATAGAGTAAGATATAAGATGTTCCATCAACTTTTACATTACCTTGGGGTCCCCGACGTAGTTGAAGATTAGATGGAGTCTAAGTTACTGTTAGAAGTTGAACATAAACGGAACAGAAAAAAAGAGAATGCGTATTTTCGCTCGATACATCAAACATAGTTTACCTATCATTAGAATCAATCAAACATTATTTAAAATTAAAGTACTTCTTGGTTCGCTTCTGTTTGGCTATCGCTCATTCTCCCATTCGCTCTGTTCTCTATCAAATTCCGAGTACTATTTAGATCAGTTGTGAGATATATAGACCCTGGTACAATTTAATCAACTCGCGGTTCGATGCAAATCGTCACCTCAGTGTTGGAGTGATTTAAAAGCATTTTGATTGAATATGCATCACTCCAATACTGAGGTAACAAAATGGCGGAATGAGTTCGATTTTATAACTTACCGTGGCATTTTGTAAAACGCAAGTAGCCACAAGTAGCGTTTGATTCTACCTAGTGTATTCAAAATCGAAACCGGTAAACCGTTTTCGGTCGGTTAACCGTACGTCGGGTTTTTTAAAAATTGCTATATTCGAAGAACCGGTGTTACCGGTTATTTCAAGTCGTTAACCGGGTTTTTCGGGTTTTACACAACTGATATGACAACGCAGAATTACAACCTAAGCCTAAGCAAGCAAAACCTAAATAAAGGGTTTGGAAGTTTAACACCAAAGGGTATATTTGAAATTTTACACCCCCCCCCCCCCTTTTTCGCAGAAGATGGACAATTTGAAATTTAGGAAGTGACAGATTATCAGTTAAAGGTTAAAATTGTAGGAAAACAATAGGGAAATATTAAAAACTTTTTCCTAAAGTCCTGAGGCCTCAACTCAAACTGCAAGAAATCTACGAAATAAATTCGGTAAAAATAGGGTGTGGCATCAACACAGATGGTGGATCAATTTGTGAAGCGAGGTCGTCAATCGGGCCCTTATTGGACAAAAGAACTCGTGTACGTGCTCGTCCTGTACATTCAGTGGAAAACATTGTCGGTGTAGCTGAACGTGTGTCCGAACAGTCATTAACATCAACTAGCCACCGTTCGCAGCAATTGAACATTTCTCGCACTTCTTTGCCCAGAATTTGGCATAAATACCTCGGTATGTAGGCTTATAAAGTCCAATCAGTCCAAGAACTGAAGCCTCGTAACCATCGATGCGTTTTCACTGTGCTGAATGGGGTGGAGATCGCTTGGCTGAAGATTGGTGCATTTGGGGCGCGGACAATCCACGCGTCGTCGAGGAGAAGCCGATGCATCCACAACGAGTGACTGTTTGGTGCGGTTTGGTGGCATGCCGGCATCATAGACCAATTTTTCTTCAAAAATGAGAAGGAAGCCGCCGTTAACGTCAATGGCGAGCGTTATCGTGCTATGCTCAGCAGTATTTGTTCCAAAAAGTTGAAGAGAATGAAATGGACGACCTACGGTTTCAACAGGATGGCGCTACGTGCCACAAAGCCAACGTTGCAATCGATCTATGCGCACTGTATTCCAACATCGTCTAATCAGCCGAAACTCGGAAGCCCATTGGCCGCATCACAGCTGCGATTTGAACCAAACAAACAATACATTGATGCCTTAAAACACGAAAAAGAGGCGCAAACAATCGAAAATGTAAATTCAACATTTTATATGACCCACACTTTAGTTTCCCATTACATCCCATGAAGGCATAGGCTTACAGGCTCTGACTTGGGCCTTCAGTTTTACACCGGTTTTTTATGGCTATATACTCGGTAGTCGATCTCACACTTCAAAAAGATTGAATTAAAAATAAACGATGTTTATAAATCGCCAAAAACGGAATATTCGAAGAAACCGAGACTCAACATTTTCGAAAAGTCGGGTTTTTGAATACACTAAATTGATGACATTTAATGTGTTGCAGATGGGCGGTTGGATGTTGGAAAGTATTACTTTAATAATTCCAGATAGAGGCAATGACTCAAACCAACCAACAATAAATGGGCAACGGCATTTCGTTTTGTGCGTTAAAATGGTTGTGTAAATACACCAGAACTATATACTAACAATAAAATATAACAAAAAGTCAAAAATACGTTTAAATTTCACAGTTTTTCATCAAAACGACATACAAATTTTAAGTCAACAATTTTTGAAATTTCACCTGGTGTAAGTCAATTTACGTCAAATAACTCTCTATCGCACCGACCGCAACACGAATAGTGTGAAAGGAAATGTCAGATGAGGGGAATGGCAGCTCTATAAGTATATGACATTACTCTATGGTGAAATTTACAAAAATACCATTCAGAAGAAAGTAGTAGTGCTGAAGTACTCTTCGAACAGCCGCAAAGCGATACCGAATATTCGTTCTTGATTTCCCTGTTAATGCTTTCAAGTGACGATTTTAACATTGGGCTGTTATACGAAAGCCACTACTCGCTACAGAGTTTGGGAGTTGTGCATGACTGCAGAGTTTTCCACCAGACAGTCGTCTTTGAACTAATCCACCAGTTGAGAAATCCACATCCATAATCCATTCAGAAATATTAAAAAATGTACACAAAGATTTTGTTTTAATACGTCTATTTTAATTATTTATTAGTTAGAGTTAAAAACTTAAATTACATAAAAAATACAAAAACTTAAATTTTTAAACAAAATTCTTCAATGGCTTCAATATTACAGTTTTTAAAACGTTAAGGTATAAAAAAATTAATAAAACAAGTCACTCCATTGGCTTTTTTATCATAAAAGTCATCATCTGTTATGGGATAACCAGATGCAGAGCAGTATGTTACGACATTTTTCACTTTTTTAGTTTCCTGAGTCAATTTCATACATCCGTGACTTGAAGTTGTCCAAGAACCCCACATACAAAAGACCTGGCCGGGGTATCGCAAACTAAGCATAATTATATCATAATTATATTTCGATTATTTATATTAATATCCCCATTTAAATGCTTCACTTCTTCCACAAAATCACTCAAACATTCATGGATACCGTGCGGCTTACTCTATCTAAAAAAAAAACACTTATTGGAAACGGTTCCAACTTTTCTTTTGTATTAACTATTTTATACAAAATGCCATCGGTCACGATTTCGTCATAGCTGTGCAGTAATGTATCAATTTTTTAAATCTGATTTTTGATGCCGAAATGGCAGTAAACACCTGGAGATATGTGTGTTGTTACGGAAAGCTGTTGCCTTCCCAGTAGCTTTTCTAAACATAAAGGTACATCAAGACCTTCTTCTTTCAGAATTGCGAACAACTTCTCTACACAAATTGTACCACGTTTTCAGTTTTTCCGAAAACTTAGAGTTTAAAAAAATTTGCGACTCATTTTCCAGCAGACTGTCATTTTCACATGTGGCAATAATGCTTACACAGAATTTCGCTTCTATGTTTTCACATGGCATTTCTTCACTACACTTTTCAAATACTCTTGTTTTTATAAGCAACTTTTTGCTTTTGGGAAACTGGAGTTAACCGATTTGGCAACTGACACATTCAAATATGTAAATAAATAATTTTCAGCGTTACTTTGACACTAAACATTCTTTAACTCAACGAATGCATTTACGATTTACTGTTATGCTTGCGTTTTTAAAATTAAATACATTTTTGTGTTTTGAATATTTGAACAGTCTAATATGTTACTATTTACACGAAACTCAATAAATTCCTATATTTATTTGTAGCAAAATGAAGAAGCTATAACTTAAGTGCTGCCAGATATTTCGGCACTTAATACTTGTGATTTTGAAAATAATACAATTTGTGATTTTGAAAATGTTTCGTAGAGAAACTGTTACAATGTTATTGGACACAAAAATGCATCCTAAATAATCCTTCAAAATATGAATTACAATCCCTTTCTACCAACAGAACGTCTGTCGATGGGCACGATCATGTTTATACACATTTAAGAGAAGAGACATGAAAAAAAAAATATAAAAGAAATAGCTCGTTTCGTGACGTGAAAATTCGTCACGTCGCGCAATTACTATGCGGGAAAAAATTTCTCAAATCCTAAAACCAAATTTACACAAAAAATCATAAATAATTTCAACTTTTGTGTTTTCCAACACCTTCGTGTTAACAAACCTGAAACAGCAGCAGCAGCAGCAGAAACATCATTAAAATTAATGTTTATCCCAACACTTTAAGGCTTGAATATGAATTATTTTGAAAAATAAACCATCAACAAAAGATTTCATTTTCTGCGAACAATAATTTTCAAATTCATGCGGAAATTGTTGGAAAGTTGTAAGAGATAACCATAAAGTAAGGGCGTATTAGTTATATGAAAATTTACAAATATTCAAATATAATTCAAATTAACCAAAAATTCACAGGAGTCAAACATAAGCATCTTGGTATTAGTACAATTTTTATCGATTTGTGTAAGATTAAAGTAGACGACAATTCAAATTGGGGCGTTTATTTTAAGGATTATATTCCACTGTCATACACCGGATAGAGAAAACAATTAAGTCCGCGACTAATAGAGTGTCATTTACCAGAAGTTCAGTTGGAAAGGAGAGCATATTTAGCCAAAAATAAAGGGCCATAGATTCGGAAAATTGTTCATAACTGCACACAGGGAAAATATTAGTTGAAAATCAATTCAGGCATTGGAAATTCCATCATAAAGTCTATATTTTGATCAGAATTCGTAATTGTCAAATATCAGAATAATTTGTCGATGTTATTGATAGATTAAAAATAGGACTTACTAAATACAAGTTGCTACTAACGAATTTTAGTTGTATTATCCAATTTAAGAATTTCAAATACCTCATTCATCTGAAATGGAAGATACAACTAATAAAAAGAACAATATTAGAATTCGTGTTCAAATATTAGTTACTGTATTCATAATTTAGTTTCTGTTACAAAAACAGTTGTTACAAAGTTATGTATTCGATTTTTCAGAAGAGGCTTTCTTGTTAAAGAGAAACTACGTATATTGAAATGTTACACGATGACTTTCCAGAAAAGCTAATATTTCAAACAGAAGGTGACAATCAAAGTTGTGAAAAACAATAAAGTGTATAGATATCACCCAGCAAAGAATACATATTATCATAAATTGAGGTGAAGTGAGAGTTTTAAACATAATCGTTGAATATGACGCCACTATTGACGCCTTTATAAACACATGCAAAAATTGTGGACACTTGGCTGGAGGAACTATTATTCTGGATGACACAAATTAACTTAAACATACATATGATACCCAGGATAACCCATCCCCATTTTTGGTCGAAAATATGAAAAATTTAGAAAACTGTCTATATCTGGAAAACGAAGCGTCCAATCGAAAAAATAACAATTTTTTACGGGTTCCTAAGGCTGTCTCACAAAGTATTCCAATTCGCATGAAATAATTTTTTTTCAAAAAATCGCCAAAATAAGAAAATCGCTAAAATAAAAAAATGGCTTTATCTCGGAAACGGTGTGTCCAATCGCAAAAATAAAACATTTTTTACCTCCTTATGAGACTTTCACCTATGGATTTCTTCAATACGGCATCACTTTTTTTTTTAAAAAATCGCTAAAACTACAATTTCTGGCATCAAAAATCGGTAAAACCCCCCATGCCAATATCTCGGAATCAAATCAAAACCAACACTTTTTTATGAGTTTCTAAGGATTTTTCATAAAGTGGTCCATCGTATGAAAGATATTTTGTTCAAGAAATCACCAAAATATGAAAAACGCTGAAATAAAAAATGGCTATAACACGGACATACATACATACATAGTACATATGTATATGAGTTTTAGCGATTTTTTATTTGAAAAATTTTAGTTTAACGGATTTTAAGTGATGCCATATGAGAGGCATCCATTGGTTAAAACCTCCTATGGAGGTTAAAAATTTATAGCTTTTGCGGTTGGATGCACCGTTTCCGAGTTATATCTATTTTTTTGTTTTAGCGATTTACTTATTTTGACGAGTTTTAGAAAAAACAAAGTCCATACGAATTGCACCACTTTATGAAAACCCTTGGAAAGCCGAAAAAATTTGTTATGTTTCGATTGAACACTCCGTTTGCGAAATATGGCGGTTTAGCGATTTTTTGTTCGAAAAAAATTTAGTTTTAGCGATTTGTTTAAAAAAAAACGCCTTATATGTAGGTAAAAAAATTTAATATTTTTGCGATTGGACGCACTGTTTCCGAGTTATAGCCATTTTTTTATTTTAGTAAATTTTTTATATTGTCGATTTTTTGAAAAAAAAATATATTGCATGCGAATGGGAACACTTTGTGGGAAACCCTTAGAAACCCGTAAAAAAATTAAATTTTTTCGATTGGACGCTCCGATTTCGAAATATAGAAATCCGAACCCTGGTTATAAATAATAATAATTTTGTTGGAACGAAGTTCCTTATCGCACATTTTTATACAACTTTTTTTAACTACTTTATTACAACCCATTATTATCAACTATATTGGGTACTTTTGGTTTGGTTTAATGGGAAGTTTTCTAGGTGGAGCCTGTTTATTACATATTGTAGTTTTGAACTCAATCAAAAGTAAACTTAGAAAAGCCAAAGTGCAAGACTGGCAAATCCATGAAACAACCCCTCAGCATGGAATTACATTTGGCAGCACTCTTACACTCGTACTTTTGGTTTGTATTACTTGTTTAATGGGAAATTTTCTAGGTGGAGCCTGTTTATTACATATTGTAGTTTGAACAGAATAAAAAGTAAATTTAGAAAAGCCAAAGTGAAAGAAGTTTAAAAAAATATCATCACAAAGAAGTACCTTTGTTTAAAAAAGTAAATTTTCTTACAAAAAGTACATTTTCTTTAAAAAAGTAATTTTTTAAATGAGTACATTCTCTTAAAAAGTACATTATCTTACAACAAATTGCCTTTTCTTAAAAAAATACATTTTCTTTAAAAATACCTTTTTTGTAAAGCAAAATAAGTTTTATTGAGATAAGTACCTACTCTTAAAATTGTATCTGTTCTTTCTTTAAAAAATGAGTTTCTTCAAAAAAAAATACCTTCTCTTACAAAAAATACCTTTTATTACAAAAATTCCTTTTCTTAAAAGAACCATTTTTTAAAAATAAAGTACCACATTTTCTTTTGTTTTCTTGAGATAAGTAGCCTTCCTGAAAATAAGTAAATTTTCTTAAAAAAATAATCTTATCCTAAAAAGAGAGAGAGTGCTTTAAAAAGTACCTGTTCTTAAAAAAGTATATTTTGTAAAAAAAATTCATACTTTAGGCTTTTTTTTAGCTTAGTGACGGCGACACTATGGAGTATTCATCCATGAAAAAGCTTCTCAAAATACCGTTCGGAACCGGTGTAAAACTGTAGGACCCAATCAGTGAGTGTAAAACTAGAACGCGCACAGCTCACTGGTTTATGAGAAGCTCTCCCTAATCCTTTCACGGGATGTAACGGGAACCATTGTTTTTTATTTTAATAAAAGATGTACCTCTGATCAAAGAAAGGACATTTTCGGTAAAATATAATACATATTATCTATAAATTTATTCAAGCTCAAGACCTTTTTAAATAATATAAAGCTTATTATCTTTATATTACTTTCAAAAAAGTCGAGCATAAAAATGTTCCAATGATACCAAGGCTGTCTGTATAGCTATTTCGGATCTTGCCAAGATCTTCATCAGCAGACGTTTTTGGTATGTTTTTGGTGAATTCTTCAAAAATATATATGCAGAAACACTCATCATATTAATGAGAATTCCTTTATATACTCGTTTGAAGAATACCAAGCACTACCATTGGACACCTTCATGCACAACTATTTTTATCATGCCGTAAAACCATTGGTTTTAATCAGACATGATTTGTTTTTGTTATGTCATTACAAAAAACAACAAAACAGAGGGTTGCCATCAACAATATTATTGTTTCAAGCTCGCGGTGCTCATCGTCAACTTTCATCATTTCCCTTACGGGAATAGTTGTGCATGAAGGTGTTCCAAGCTCTCCCTAATCCTTTCACGGGATGTAACGGGAACCATTGTTTTTTATTTTAATAAAAGATGTACCTCTGATCAAAGAAAGGACATTTTCGGTAAAATATAATACATATTATCTATAAATTTATTCAAGCTCAAGACCTTTTTAAATAATATAAAGCTTATTATCTTTATATTACTTTCAAAAAAGTCGAGCATAAAAATGTTCCAATGATACCAAGGCTGTCTGTATAGCTATTTCGGATCTTGCCAAGATCTTCATCAGCAGACGTTTTTGGTATGTTTTTGGTGAATTCTTCAAAAATATATATGCAGAAACACTCATCATATTAATGAGAATTCCTTTATATACTCGTTTGAAGAATACCAAGCACTACCATTGGACACCTTCATGCACAACTATTTTTATCATGCCGTAAAACCATTGGTTTTAATCAGACATGATTTGTTTTTGTTATGTCATTACAAAAAACAACAAAACAGAGGGTTGCCATCAACAATATTATTGTTTCAAGCTCGCGGTGCTCATCGTCAACTTTCATCATTTCCCTTACGGGAATAGTTGTGCATGAAGGTGTTCCAAGCTCTCCCTAATCCTTTCACGGGATGTAACGGGAACCATTGTTTTTTATTTTAATAAAAGATGTACCTCTGATCAAAGAAAGGACATTTTCGGTAAAATATAATACATATTATCTATAAATTTATTCAAGCTCAAGACCTTTTTAAATAATATAAAGCTTATTATCTTTATATTACTTTCAAAAAAGTCGAGCATAAAAATGTTCCAATGATACCAAGGCTGTCTGTATAGCTATTTCGGATCTTGCCAAGATCTTCATCAGCAGACGTTTTTGGTATGTTTTTGGTGAATTCTTCAAAAATATATATGCAGAAACACTCATCATATTAATGAGAATTCCTTTATATACTCGTTTGAAGAATACCAAGCACTACCATTGGACACCTTCATGCACAACTATTTTTATCATGCCGTAAAACCATTGGTTTTAATCAGACATGATTTGTTTTTGTTATGTCATTACAAAAAACAACAAAACAGAGGGTTGCCATCAACAATATTATTGTTTCAAGCTCGCGGTGCTCATCGTCAACTTTCATCATTTCCCTTACGGGAATAGTTGTGCATGAAGGTGTTCCAAGCTCTCCCTAATCCTTTCACGGGATGTAACGGGAACCATTGTTTTTTATTTTAATAAAAGATGTACCTCTGATCAAAGAAAGGACATTTTCGGTAAAATATAATACATATTATCTATAAATTTATTCAAGCTCAAGACCTTTTTAAATAATATAAAGCTTATTATCTTTATATTACTTTCAAAAAAGTCGAGCATAAAAATGTTCCAATGATACCAAGGCTGTCTGTATAGCTATTTCGGATCTTGCCAAGATCTTCATCAGCAGACGTTTTTGGTATGTTTTTGGTGAATTCTTCAAAAATATATATGCAGAAACACTCATCATATTAATGAGAATTCCTTTATATACTCGTTTGAAGAATACCAAGCACTACCATTGGACACCTTCATGCACAACTATTTTTATCATGCCGTAAAACCATTGGTTTTAATCAGACATGATTTGTTTTTGTTATGTCATTACAAAAAACAACAAAACAGAGGGTTGCCATCAACAATATTATTGTTTCAAGCTCGCGGTGCTCATCGTCAACTTTCATCATTTCCCTTACGGGAATAGTTGTGCATGAAGGTGTTCCAAGCTCTCCCTAATCCTTTCACGGGATGTAACGGGAACCATTGTTTTTTATTTTAATAAAAGATGTACCTCTGATCAAAGAAAGGACATTTTCGGTAAAATATAATACATATTATCTATAAATTTATTCAAGCTCAAGACCTTTTTAAATAATATAAAGCTTATTATCTTTATATTACTTTCAAAAAAGTCGAGCATAAAAATGTTCCAATGATACCAAGGCTGTCTGTATAGCTATTTCGGATCTTGCCAAGATCTTCATCAGCAGACGTTTTTGGTATGTTTTTGGTGAATTCTTCAAAAATATATATGCAGAAACACTCATCATATTAATGAGAATTCCTTTATATACTCGTTTGAAGAATACCAAGCACTACCATTGGACACCTTCATGCACAACTATTTTTATCATGCCGTAAAACCATTGGTTTTAATCAGACATGATTTGTTTTTGTTATGTCATTACAAAAAACAACAAAACAGAGGGTTGCCATCAACAATATTATTGTTTCAAGCTCGCGGTGCTCATCGTCAACTTTCATCATTTCCCTTACGGGAATAGTTGTGCATGAAGGTGTTCCAATGGTAGTGCTTGGTATTCTTCAAACGAGTATATAAAGGAATTCTCATTAATATGATGAGTGTTTCTGCATATATATTTTTGAAGAATTCACCAAAAACATACCAAAAACGTCTGCTGATGAAGATCTTGGCAAGATCCGAAATAGCTATACAGACAGTCTTGGTATCATTGGAACATTTTTATGCTCGACTTTTTTGAAAGTAATATAAAGATAATAAGCTTTATATTATTTAAAAAGGTCTTGAGCTTGAATAAATTTATAGGTATTGGAAAACAGACCGAATAAAAATTCCCGTAAGGGAAATGATATAATACATATTCTTACAAAAGGGGCCTAAAAATATACTTTTTTTTTTAAAAAAAATACATTACATACTATCTTAACAAAAGTTTATCATTTTACAAGATCCATTTAACCTACAGTATTTTCCAACAGGAGCCTTAGGTGTGTTGGAACTAACTAGTACATAATATATAGCGAAACGAACTTCGTTAAAACCGGGTGCACCCTAACACCTCATGTAATATTTATATTTAAATATAAAATACACAATTTTAATAAAAAAAATTTTTTTTTACTTTTTTCTATAAAATTCATAATGGGTTAAAGCATCACACAATATTAGCTTAATATTTAAATACAAAGTTGTTGTTTAAAAGAATTCATTAATTATCAAATTTCTTCATTTTAAACACGCTTCAAGATATAAATATAAATTTTTATAGTTCATGCCATTTAATATATTTATTACCTCGTTCAAGTCTAATGTATTTTTACCCAGATATATTTTCCGGTAATCCTTATAGGCTGGACAAATACCAATTAAATGAAAAGTACTTTCAGGTTCAAAAAAATTGCAAATGGTACTTAAACCATCAGTATTATTTCTAAAGCAACGCCCATTCAAATTAAGTAACCCTCCTCTAGCTTTAGTAAGAAGGCTTATAGCACGTGTTGAAAGTTCAGTGAGAAGCATTGGTGACAGATTATAATTAAGAATAGACTACAAATCATGAAACTGAGAATTTAACGCATTAGATATGCACTCTTCTCTAAATGTTATCTGCAGCAAACGTATTATATCATTTCCGTGACAGCTGAGTGCTTGATTATCGGGAGGTATAAATTGTATTTTATTACAGATATACCAATTTTTAACCCAGAATTTATTTAATGAAATTACTCTCATTGCCAAAATCCGTGGTAATCGGTCTTGGCCTAACGATAGGACTTTGTTAATATAAGCGAAATGTGAACCTAAAGTGATAACCAGTTTCTAAATAAAGTAAGTAATTCGGACTGTTTGCTGGGAGGAATAACATATTTTTAATGAAAAAACGAAACAGTTTTTCTACATCATCATACTTCATATGACCCCATACTTGAGAAGCATAACACATAATCGACTTGGAAGCCGTTTCAAAAATTTTCAATATATTTTCCCTTGAAATATTGGGATTATTTATATACTTTGACCAACATGAACTAATTACAACTTTAGAGCAGGACAGTTTACATTGTAAATGTTTTTTAAATGATAAGTTATATGATAGATCAACGCCAAGGTACATGTAACTATTGACTATCTGAATATCCTCGTCACCATAGAGCCATTTAAGATTTTTTGATATACGTGGACCCTTGCGAAACACCATTACTTTAGACTTTGATAGGTTTACTTTTAAACTCCACATATTACAATAACTTTGTAGCGAATTAATCATATTTTGTAATCCAGATGGAGAGTTGGACGATATAACGATGTCGTCAGCATACAACAAAACTTTGACGGTGACACCGGCAACAGTGACCCCGTCTGGTAACATATCCGGAACATCGTTGATATATAACGAAAACAAAATCGGACTCAATATGCAACCTTGTTTTTTTTTTTTTTTTATTCGTTTATTTAAATTCATCATGTGTACTTATATACTAAAATAAACAATAGTTTACATGTGCTTAAATATGTAAACAATGCCCCATTTAGAGAACTCTAGTATAATCTCTTATAATCAGATCCTTTTTTGACAATTATATATCTGTAGGTTTGTAATCCATAGCAACTAATTTAATTAGATCGTAATGAAAAACAAACATTGAAAAACATCACTTATATATATGTTAATATAAAATAAGGGGGTCAAGGAGTAATAGAGAAAAAAAGTTTGAAAAAGCAGATTTCTGTTAATCGGGCCACCAGTATTTCGTGGTGTTTAATTTGGCAATTCTGCCTATATCTTTATTAGGTATGCTAGTGCTATATCTTAAGCTTGGTTCGCTGTCCATGCTGAATTCTATGGCCTTCGTTGTGGCCCTTCTATAATGATGGTAGAAAATTGGAATTCCATCTAAGTTCTGTATAGCGTTTCTGCTGTCTAGGTATACGAACGTTTCCGGTGGTAAAAATCCCTTCTGAATAGTACTTTCTATATATGATTTGTTGGTATAATATGGGTTCATTATGAGGTTATATTCTGAGCATTGAGTACACCGTACAATATGATTACGTATCAGACTTATTATGAAATTATCAACCCTGCTTATGTCGGCCGAATTATATAATTTTGAGTTAGATATATATTTCAGAAAGTTACTCTGCGGTGATCTGTATATCGATGTGCAAACTCTAAGTATTTTTCTTTCCATTACACGTATTTTTTCCATGTATGATGGGGAGATATTAAACCATATTGGGCATCCGTATGTTATTATCGGCCTGATCAGTGTTTGGTACATAAATACTTTTATTCTTGGTTTTAAGTATCTTGAATAAAATAGCGACTTGTTAGCCATGAAAGCTTTACTTGTTTTCTCCAATATGTATGTGGTTAACATGATTGTTGAAGTACAGAAATTTGTCCAGATGAATTCCAAGATATTTTACAGTATCCGAGGTCTGTATTCTTTCAGTTGCTGCTTTTGACTTTATACCAAAGGATTTCCATTCTCTTCTGGTGTTGCTATTGCATTTATTTACAGGTGGTCGAAATAAAATAGTCTCGCACTTCTCAGCATTGATTTTCGTGTGCCAGTTATTTGCATATGTTTCCACAGTGTCAAGGGAAGACTGTAGGTCTTTGTTAATATTCTTAATTGTACCACCTGGATTATACACTACAATATCGTCTGCAAAGTAACTGAGTAACTCTAGAATGTATAAATTAAAAAGTGTTGGTGCCATGACTGTTCCCTGCTGTAAGCCATTGATCATCTTAAACTTTTTGCTTGTACTTCCCTTCATATTTATTACGAAGCGTTTAACTTCGAGCACATTATGTAGTAATACCGTTAAATGTAGTGGAAATTCATAGTCTGTCAGTGGGATCCATATATTGTCAAATGCTTTCTCCATATCTAACGGGTCCGCCAAATAACTTTTTTTTTTTTGAAAATGGTATAAAAAAAAACTACTGAGTATTTTCTCAAATTTCTTTTTTATTTTAAAGTACAATCCTTCCGGTTAATAATGGAAAATAATTTCATTCAAATGGCTGCCTCGGCTGGCCATGCAGTAGCCTACACGATCGGTCCAATTTTTAAGCACATTATCGATTGTGTGCAGCTGTATTTCACCAATGGCTTCACGAATATTGTCCTTTAAAGCGTCAATTGTCTCTGGCTTGTCGGCGTAACACTTATCTCTGAGGGCACCCCACAAATAATAGTCCAACCGTGTCAAATCGCAGCTCTTTCACTTTTTTCACAAGATTACGAACATACGGAGCTGACGGTGCTTCTCTTCTTCCAAAATCCGTACGCAATTTTCGCACACATTCTGCAACATTACCATGATTTTCAAAGTAATGTCGCAATATTACCCAGCGTTGTTCAAGCGTATACACAACCATATTCGTTCAGCGGAAGGATAAAACTAATTATCTGTCAAATCAGACATGAGCTAAGTGTTACCATTCACGAAATAAGCACTAGTTGAAAAAAAACGTTAGATGGCGGACCCTTTATAAGGCAAGCCCCCGTGCAAAGTTTTCTGTTCCAGTTCCAGTTAATATCAGAAATTAGAATATTTATTGCATTTATAGTTGAATGTTTATATTTTTGAAACCGAATTGCTTGTCGTTTGTTAACTTTTTCTCTGAACAAAATTTAGTAACTATATTATTAATGCAGATTTCAAACACTTTGCTGATGTTTTTTGGTTTGTGTCTTTATGTTTCTTTGGTAGCACAATGACTTTAGCATTTTTCCATTCATTGGGGAAGTATGAATTGTTGATCATATTGTTAAAAATTGTACAGTAGGCCAGTATTATACTGTCAGGCAATTTTTTAGGATTATATTTGGTATGTCCTGTTGATAATTTGTTCCGTAGCTTTTTGAATATGTATTTGACCGAGTTTTGGGTCACAAAGAATGTTCCAGCCTGCTCGTCGTTAAGCTCATTAGCTTTTTGTATGTCAGTGAATGTTGTTATAGTATTTCGATTATTTTCAAATGATATTTTTGATTCCAAAAATAAATTGAACTTTCGAGTCGCATATAAATGGTTATTATTGTCGGTATCAATCTCTTTTCGAGAGTGAATTTTTTTTTTTTTTTTTTTTAAGACCAGCACTCAGGGGATGCCCCCTATAAATGTGCTGGCGTCGGAAATTTAGGTAGAGGAGGGTGGAAAGAGGGAGTGGTGCTTATTTACATTTACCTTGAATCGCTGTATGTCACAATTGGCGGGAAATACACTTGCGGGAAGTTTATTCCACATACGGACCGTACGACTGAAGAACGAATTTTCTCTGTAGTGTGTTGTGCGATCGACTTCCTTGAAAGCCGCGTACTTCTGCCAAATGTCCTCACATCTGGTATAAGTTGACGGATGTCCGAGGAACACGCACCGTGAAAATACCGATAGAACAGTGTCACGCAACCCACATTCCGCCGATGCTCAAGGGAGGCAATATAGCTGGACACCCTACTGTCCCCTATCAACACCTTTGCTCTCCTTTGTACACGGTCCAGCAACTCCAAAGATGACTTTGGAGCACCTGCCCATATATGGGAGTTATATTCCATTCGCGGCCTGATGTAGGTGGTGTAGATATTAAGGAGATCAGATGGAGTGAAGTACTTCTTGCACCGCTTTAAAAAGCCTAGACACTTCGATGCATCTTTCGACACTTCAAATACATGTTTTGCCCAGCGAGCATCACATTGTATATTCATGCCCAGAACATCAAGAGCGTCTGATTCCTCAATATCCACACCATCCATAGATAATGACTCAAAGTAGGCTCCAATAGTGCTCACCATATTAGCTTCGCCACAGACTATGTAATTCTCGTCTGTATCTTTTTCGACTTCATGCATATCCAAGCCGGCGTTATGAATTACATTTTGTAAGCTTTGGGAAATTTTAAGAAAATCTATGTTTGTGTTATCCACCTTTCTAAAGTTACATTTGATTTTGTTAATCATGTCTGCTGAGTTTTTCGAATTTATATTCGTTAGTCTATTTTCCATTTTTCTATTGATCATCAGTGTGATGTTCTCATCTATGAGCTTCCTACTCCTTTTCGGAATCGATTTCAGCGTAGTTAATGTGATTTCAGGGACTATTATTTCCCAAACTCTGCTCCTACTATTTATATAAAGATTCATTAGAATCCTGATAATTTTAGAAGATAGCCCAATATTGGAAAGATTGTAAAAGAGACTGTGCATAGGTATGGTATAGAATGCACAAGAAAAATCTACAAAATATGCATAACAATACTAACTAAGTTGAAAATGTTATCAATAGTTGAGTACTATCTTCTAAACCCAGCTGGAAATTCATTCAAAATACTGTTACTTTCTAACCAAAATGTAATACGGTTTAACAAAATGTTGTTAAAAATCTTACAAATTGTATTAGTCAATGGTAACCCCCTGTAATTGGATGCAAGATTTGGGTCACGTTTTTTAAATAAAGGAATGAGAACACTCTATTAAAAAAATACAATATTTCTTCTACTAAGCAATGCGGAGCAAACCTATAAAATTCGTATGGAATACCAGCAAGTCCAGGTGATTTGCTTTATTTTAACGTTTTAAGTACAGAATACAATTCCCACATCTCAAAAGGCGAGTCAAGCAACGAGTTAATTTTAAACGGCATACACCAACTAATAGATACATCATCATCAGAAGATTGCAGCATAGTACTAAATTGGATGAAAAAGCTATTAATATTAATACTATTATTTGGAACTAAAGATTTCGTTTTGAAAGAATTTGATAGACTCCACCAATCTTTACTAGATTTGACATTGTCAAGTAATTTAAGGTTGTTGTTATAATACTGTATCGTTTTATCATCACAAATCCTAAAATATCTTGACCTTGAAGTATAATAAATATATCTGTTGGGCGCAGTATGGTATTTTCTAAATTTTTTAAGGTTTTTCGACATGATAGACCGTGAACGAAAACATTTCCAATCAAAACATTTCTGTTTTGGAACGAAAATTGATTTCTTTGTGCTACGAGGATAAGCACTTCTAAGTAATAGCATTGGACATTTCATCTACCGAACCACTTACGGTCGAAGTGTTCATACTTAAATTTTCTTTATATTTTGCAGTGCATTTATTGTTCCAATATAGTTTTTGCAATAGGTCATCAGTATTAGAGATAATAGATTGTTTTAGGATTTTTAAGCTCAAACACAACCGCATGTGATCTGAAAATGGCTTCGATGCTACACTTAATTCCCCAACATAATCTAAAAAGTCGTATGATGCAATGCAGTAATCTATTACTGAACTACCCATAACTCCAGTGAAAGTGAATTCACCATTAAAATCGCCTACTGTTGTGCCATTTAACACAATACCACCTACATTGTCAATAAGATCCATTAAACGACGACCTTCACCATTGACAGTCTTATCTTTAGAGCGTCTGTAATCACCAATACAATTAAAATTAATTAAGTTATTATAATCTATAATTTGCTCCTCACCTATTCTCGCATTTAGATCACCGAGTATACAGTAGCTAGAAGGAGTTAAATCGTTTACAAAGGCTTCAAAATTCTCGAAATCTATTTTCCATTTTGAACTATTCAGATATCTTGGAATCATAAAAACGTTGCTTCATTAAATTTTATGGATAATATTACATTATTTACAATATTTACAAACTTCAGAGAGTATTTCTTCTGAATGGATTTTTTAAATCCGAACAGACACCCTCCACTTGCTCCACCAGCTTTATGCACTTTAGATGCTGAAATCCAATGTAGAGTGTAATTTTTAAAAAATGTCGAAAAGTATAGTTAGTTGTCTGTCTGAAGTAATATGAGTCTCAAATAGAAAGTATATTTCAAATTTATTAACAAAAGATAGAAATGTACTAAATTTTAAACTATTTTCAAGATTAGCAACGTTGTACGAAATCAAATGGCATGAATCAAATTGCTATTCGCTACTAATATTAATACTAATTTTACAAACTCCTTCAACAGAACATTCGCATTCAGCAAAAATTTTTCTCATGAAATCAGAATCAGCCACAGAAAAAGCATTGCGTTTTCCAATGGACCATGTATATTTTTTGTCATTGATGTATACGCAGAACTCACCAAGACGGACTTTTATGTTGGGCTTTTTTGCAGATATAGACAAGAATTATTACTTTTCTATTCTCTCAACAATATACATACATTCAACAACAGGCATCATTTTGGCATAACTGTTATATTTCCGATGAGTATTCAAACCATTTGTGTATAAATTATGAAATTCCATTACATTACTATTGATTTTAGTGCAAATCATAATGTCACGAAACGATTATGTAAAATAAAACTCCCAATAAACTAAACCAGAACTTTCAAAATTCACCTCAACCTATGGTGGTAAACTAACAACACTCGAGTACTACGATTTGATACGGTATGATACGATGCGATTCGATATTAAACATGTCATGCCATCACCACCACCATTCTAATCGTTAAAATGCCATACATTCCCTTTTTGTTACCATACAGCCCAATATGACATTTCATGAGATGGCGATGGCAGCCAATATGATCGGTATAAAAATATAACGAACTATTGAACTGAGATCGTGATAATTTGCTACAACAAACGCAATAAACACTCATCATCATAGTCGATACTCGTATTGGTAAGAAATCTGAAAGAAATACTACTAGAGTCAAACAAACGCCAATTTAAATATGGCAAAACATCTGTGTTGACGACCGAATGTTTAAGGGAGAGGATGATCATCATCATTGAAATAATCGATTCGAATGTATAAGTATTCCAAAGATGAGCTTCCATATAATAATCGCATAATGGGTAAATGAAGAATTTATTGGATATCATTAAACCTTAGAAGAAGACCACCGTTTCTCTGTGCGATCTATACAATGAGAGTTCGTGATTGGACTACTGACATCTTCACATGACGCAAATTCATTGCGAATCATCTTGAATAAAAAGAAGGCTATGAGAGAAGATTTGTTGAAATATTTTTCCTAATGATAACGATTAATGCATTTAATCATTGTCATTAGGTAAAATATATTAGCAAATCATATCTCATCAGTTTTGTAATTACACACATGAAGAATCAGATTTATTTCCAATCCATTTGCAAGTATTCATTCATAACTTCACATAATATCTAGAGACAGGTAAAATCAGCATCCAGTCAGATGATTTAAAATCGGTGTTCGTACTAATCAAGCAGGGCTGTGGAGTCTGACCATAATTTGATGACTCTGACTCCAGTATTTTGGAAATACATGACCCCATTCCGACTTTGACTACAGCGCTCTGCAAATGCACAACTTCACTCCGATTCCGACTCCATTGCCTTGAAAACACACGATTTCACACGACCAACTTCAAATATTAAACAATTCAAATATTAAAAAAACATTGCCAGGATCTGAGAAACCGATATCGATGGTCATAAGTTGAAATCTGCAATTAATGTAAAACGGTGGTAACAGATGAAGGAAACATCTATAGCTTTTCTAAATAGCAATATTGGTACACATTATAATCCCTGTGGGTGTGCAGTCGGAGTCTGAATAAACTCCGACTCCGTGTTAATAAAATTAGTAAAAATTTGCGAAATTGCTAAATGTAAGCTGTGGCCGTCGGTGGTGCCATGGTTAGTGTGCGCGCCTCTTGTACAGGAGATCCTGGGTTCGATCCCTGCTCCGACCACCTTAAAATTTCTTTCGACGACGGTCACCTCGCTTAGTGACGGCGACACTATCGAGTACTTAGCCATGAAAAAGCCTCTCAAAATACCGTTCGGAACCGGTGTAAAACTGTAGGTCCCAATCAGTGAGTATAAAACTATAAAGTGCACAGCTCACTGGTTGTGAGAAGCTCTCCCCAATTCCTTCATGGGATGTAATGGGAAACCACTTATTTATTTTTTAAGCTGTGGCGAAATACAATACTACTTCGAAGATGAAAATTATTTGCTGACATAGACATTGTGTAGCGTGAACGCCCAACTCTGTCCAATACTATTATTTGTTAGCAACGCGAAATAACTTAATTATGGTGTTAATTAGGTCTGGTAAAGCGATATTATAAGCGGCATTAGTTTTTTTATACTGTCAATAGGCTCTGAGAAAATTTAATGAAATGGTAAGTTTGAGCCGCCCTAACTTAGAATCCCTGCTACTGTTAAGCAGGGGCGTGCAGTCACGGTTGGAGCGGGATTATGGGTTGGAGTCGATATTATTCAACCCGACTCCGTGTTAGTAAAATTACTAAAAATCTGGGAACTATCAAAATGGGAGCAGATGGAGAAACACAATGCTACCTCTAAGAAGTTTATTATTTGCCAGACATTGGTTAGCGTGGATCGTTCGACTCCGCTCAATACCAGCGATGTGAGATAGGTCTAATATATCAATTACCGTTTTCTTTATACTGCAACCTTCTTTTCTATGTTGACTTCAGTTTTCGATTCGCCACGGTTCGAAAAAAATTGTTTTTAATTAGTTCTGGTCATATTATAAGCATCCCCAGTTTTGTTATACTAGCCATAGGTTATGTTATAATGCCATGTAATTTGCAAAACAGCAAAATGGTAATTTTGTGCCACCCTAACTGTAAATATAAACTATTCACTCTGTTGTTCTAGTTCTAGAGATATTTCGGAAAACTTTTACAGTGATTTTACGTACTTAGGAGGCCTCAACTAACTTAGAGGGGTCAAGGGATTTACAAAATGAGGATAACATGATTCCCCAACCGTCTCGATCTTCAGCTCTTCTCCTCCAGTTGGCAACACCAAGCTTTCGCCGGTAATTCTTTCATGGGATGTATTGGGAAACGGTTTTTTGTCTATCCAGCGAAGTCTTGGTGGTCCGATTTTTCGAAGTCATCCGAGTACGTCTTCGAATGCCTTTCGCACTGGTTCATTCTGCTCCATTCTACTCACATGACCTAGCCGACGTAAATTTGATACGCATATTTTCGTCGATGTTGTTCTTCTTAAATAAATGTGCATCCTCTCTCCTCTCCTCCTTATACCACTTTTCCGGAGCTCGCGTTGCAACTGACAGAAGCATTGCCATACGTGCAGCGTTCTCTTCATCACTTGCCATACGACACTCTTCGTCGTACCATGGTTTGTCTTTAAGCGGTTTTTCATTTCGCAGTACGGTCTTTGCAGTAGTTTTCATACAGTGGGAAAGGTACTTCCGCTGCTCTGTGGATCTGAGGATCACTGGTAATTGCAGCTTTCCGATGTCCAGCTTTCTATACGTCCGGTCTCGTACGACTGTTGTTCTGCTTAACCTTGTGCAAACCATTGGTGTAACCAGGTAGTGATCCGAATCGATTTTAACTCCTTGAATCACACGTACGTCCATTACTCTAGTAGATTACTTCCATCAATTACTTCCATCAATCTGGTTCTTCGTCTGTTGCACAGGTGATATCCAAGTAGTCATATCGATGTCTTGTATGTCTACTACAGACAACCATGTTTTTCACCTCGGCAAAATCTAACAGTCTCATTCCGTTATCGGAAGTGATGTCATGCAGACTGAATTTACCGATGGTTGGTTCAAGGACATTTTCCCTGCCGACTTTAGCATTAAAATCACCTAAAACAATCTCAATGTCATGGCCATGGCAGTTGTCGTATGTGTCCTCTCGGCGCTCAGAGAACGTGTCCTTGGTGATCTACACAAATTAGCGATGTGTTAAAGTATTTCACTTTTATGCGGATGGTGGCTCACCGGGTTGACTTCTGAGACCAGATGTCGCAGTCTATTGCCAACTACAAATCCCCAATCAAATGCATGCTTTTTCTCATGGCAGCTGTTTTATAATTCATAGTTCTTCGTCTTTGTCTTCCTTGTACAGCCATGACCTGTTCATCACATCTCCTGTATAGCAGCAATATCAGCCATATAATTCTCGAGGACATCTGCCAGTTGGATAGTGACACCAGATCTGTTGAGAGTTCTAACCTTCCAAGTGCATATCCGTAAATCGTGGTCCTTAAAAGGTTAGCGGGGGCTTAAAGTTTCCCATTCTCATTTTGTATTTTAATTGCCAGCATAATGGTGGAGGAAGGCACGCTCAGCCCACCGTGGTTTTGCAATTCATCTACTGTCAGGATGATTATGTTTCAGCCGAGCATTATGTATCAGACGCTAACCATGATACAATGTGTCGAAACTAGATTTTTGTTTCTTTACTTTTGGTCCGCCAGTTCCCGATAGTGTTGGCTCATCCGCCCCAAAGGTCAGAAAAATATGTCCCCTAGTTCGAAGCGCCTCAGTCACAGGGTCACCTATTTAGCATAAGACGCATCAGTGATTACATAACCAATCTGTCTGCTCATTCGTTTCGTCTTGTCGCCATGACTCGTGATATACTTAATCTAAGACCGCCCTTGGACTGCCCTAGGAATCATTTCCGGCGACTCCCAAATGAGTGGCTATCAGAGGAATCATTTCCGGCCACTCCCAAATGAGTGGCTATCAGAGACTTTCCACCACCACGGTCAGTTCCATGTCCCAGAGATTTTTACTTATGCTGGGTACAAAAGCTGGGTCGATCTTAATGAAATTAGGTCAAACGTCATTTAGTCAAACGCCAGTTACCCACTAAAACCAATGTAATTTTGCCACACCCTTAGTAGTACCTCCAATACAATACATGTTTGGCGGGGTGGTTGTTTGACGAGATAACTTCTTTATTCTTTATTAAATTTGGCATAAGACAATATTTATTCGAATGCCACTATTCTATGGAAAATTAATAGTTTTGACCCTCCCATTCTGGTACCTCCCATACAAAATTTAAGCGGCTGTCCAGTTGACGGACACAATATCTCTCGTAAACCACAACCGATCTTAATGAAATTTGGTACTGGACAATTTGTTTTCAAAAGCTGTTTCGTAATTTCAAATAGACCACTGTGCCACCCCAATTTTTGTACCTCCCATAGAAATGTTTGGCGGACAATTGCTGGCCACGATAAATTCCCAAACCCACGTAGGAAATTAATTAATTAGGGTCTTAAATTATATTTTACGCCATGTCACTCTGGTATTGAATATGGGTGCCGTTTCTTCGCCCATTCGTGGCATTGAAGAGCGAATACACAAATTTTTTAATGGACTTTGGACACAATGTATGACTTATAAATGTCTGTACTGCACCAGAATTCTTAACTCATTAACGATAAAAATTGGTAGTTAAATTGACAAAATTCGAATATTTTGTATTGAAATTTTATGAATTTTGACTATTTAACTACCGATTTGTATCGTTAAAAAGTTGTAGAACTCCGGTGCTGGTTTAATTAGTACAAGATCGAGAAATACATATAAAGTGTGTCCCAATAAAAGTGCACGATTTAGTTTAAAAATAAAACGTATATATTTTAACCGATTCAGCGTGGAATCAAATATCCGGCAAATAGCCCACAGGAACTTCGTTTCATGTTTCTGTAACGAATCTCATTCAGAGTGACTGCATTGCGGGCGCCATTTGCAAGGAAGTAAGGCCCAGTCTGCACCAGACAGTTGCTCGTTGTGCATGCATTTGTATCTCATGGATCAAATCAATCAATCAATGGATTCCTGTTACATACCATGAGGGTATTAGGGACAGCTAATCACAAAACAGGGAGCTGTACGCGTTCTAGTTTTACACTTACTGATTGGGACCTACAGCTTTACACTGGTTCCGAACGGTATTTTAAGAAGCTTTTTTATGGGTAAATACTCAATAGTCTCGCCGTCTCTAAGTGAGGTGACCTCCGTCGAAATAATTTTTTTTAAGGTAGTCAGAGCAGGCATCGAACCCACTTTCTCATGCACAAGAGACGCGCACACTACCATTGCACCACCGACGGTCAAATCTCATGCATTACATACGGATTTTCTGAGCCCTAAATATGACAATTTTGTTCGTTGACGAACCCAGATGTACCTCAGATGAAAATGCGCCTCATCGGTGAAGATGGCCTGTTTCGATAAATCGGCACCCAATTCACTTTGCTCAGTCTCCCATTGGGGGGATTGTCAGTGCTGTGCTTGGTCTGCTGGTTTGACCTCCTGAGTGTGCTGAATCTTGTACGGGTGAAAGAGATCTTTCGCCAAAATTCGCTGCGTGGTGCTTCGTGAAATTTGAAGTTGTTTGGAACAATGGCGAATTGATGTTCCAGGGATTTTGACAACACTCTGGTTTACATTATCATTGGTTTCGAGAGAACGGCCACTACGTCGACGCACAGGAGGTACACTGTTTATATTCGACATAGTTTCCTATAATTTGTTGATCACTTTTCGCATTGTTGACACAGTGGGTGCACTTCCACGACCGAAAGTCTCAGCGTAACTTTTCGCCTTTTTGTAATTGGGTTCCACAATGATAACGGGTTGTTCCTTTGAGTAGAGCTCCATTTATACTTATTGGACAATCGTAGACGACAGCTGTCAAATTTCACAGCAGCCACTTGCACTGAAAAAAAATCCCGTAAAATTTCAGTCTTGGAACACCCTTATACAATCGTTTGGCGCCATCTTTGGAATTTACAATAGTAACTTTCACATATCCAGAAATTCGAACTTCTTATAGTTCAATTAACTGCAATGTGAAATCCTGCGATTCTGTTACGGTATCAGTCAATTTGGGTCCATTTTTTGACCATGTAAGTTTTTGTGGAAAAATGACCGGAAAAATGTAAGCGATTATTTGTGAAAAAGTATTTATTAATTTAGTACAATGATTAATTTGTATATTCACGCACTTCATAATTGGTACCATTCGACACAACACATTTTCAAGAAATTATCTTGATTTATGAATCTAAAACGTGTCAGTGTCAAACAAAAAACTGTTAGAAATTCTGACCCAAAGCAAGCTGTATTTATCTAATACTACTACTAAAATATAATACTAAATAAACGAAAAGTCATAAAACCGGGTTAAAAAATAATTTTTGCCGACAATTTTTAATTTTAAAAGTTCTTGACCGTCGGGCGAGTTTCACACTCGTCATTTAAATGCTCGATTTAAAAGGTCACAGAAATATTGAATGACATTTAAATGACAACCATCGGGCATTTAAATTCCATTTAAATGTAGAATGGCTAACTGCAAAACTGAGCATTAGAGTCGGAGTCATCCACCGTGGATTGTGAGCAACAGTGTTGCAAAAATTACATTGCGCGACTCTTGTGTATGAGAATGTGTGTTCATTTCCCGCACTGACCATCTATCACTTGTTTTTCCAACTGTCACCTCGCCTAGTCTTAACGACAATATCGCCTAATTCGCTCAGCTTATCGATTGTGAGAATGTTTTTATGGACTGCAAACGGAAAATAGATTTCCATAGTTTTTTAAACTCCTTGATGGAGTGTATTCCTCCAAACAGGTGACAGATTGGTTCACTCCATTGGCATTTGTCTGACTGCCGTCAAAAGTGACCCAACACTATCAGATCCGCGTAACCGACAAAAATGTTGTCCCAACTGTTGGCCCAAAAGACTCACCCTGTGTTGTTTTGCTATAAGTTTAAAATGAAAAAATTTCATAATGTTTAATCTGTCAGTTGTTCTCCATTACTTTTTGCAGATGATATCGGTCAAGTGTGCAGCGCCATTGTTACACGCTGAAAAATAACGGTCTCTCTAACACATTCTCCCAAACATATTCTGCAGGAACCATGTATAAGTTTGGAACACATTTCAAACATTAATATGTTTGCAGGTCCCAAACTCTCTTATGTTTAAATGGAAACATATGCGTATTTCCCCCCATAATAATAATATATAAAAACTAATTATTCTTTGATTTCAATATATATGTAGGATTTATTTATTATAATTAATTTTATCAATATAAATATACATTTATTAATAATTAATAAAAAGAATTAAAAGATTTAAAACGGGATTTTTTACATTTAGGTGCATTATTTTATTTTTCATGAAATGAGAATATGCTAATCTTTTGCTTCTCCTTTCTTTGTTGTCTCTCACGTTATTCTTTTCGGAAGGTTTCAGCTATGCGTTGGTACACAAAGAATATATTTATATACAAATCTAGTTCATGCAAGCCAAGCGTTTATTTCACAAATGGTCCGCCGTTCCGATTTTCCCAGTAAAGGCTCGGACAGACTAAGGGCTTCACGTTGTTGCCCTTTCCTCAAAATCGTTTGTCACTTTGGTAGCACACTCACATATATATGAAACACATACACAAAAACCAAAGTATTCTTCGTTTATTTTTTTTCACTGATCAAGCGCTTTTGATATCCTCTGTTCGACGAACCATTGACGACTGAATACATGAAATTAAAACGCAATACATCAGCCAAAATAAGAAACACTGACTTCATCTGCAATTTGCACGCACATTCGGGAATATTTATTACCTACTGACTGAGAGAATAATGCAAAAATACAGATAAAGACTTACAAGATATACTCTCTCGTTGTCCCTCTTTTATTCTCTTGCTCTCGAGAGAGTATAGACAGTCCATCAAACGCAGCTGTATTTGTATCACAAACATAAATATATATGGGTCGCAAACACATATGTATATTCTAACATATAAATCATTGTGCCTCAAACATGTAATATTGAACAGCAAACAAAATATGCTTTGACACAAGTATATTATATTTGGGATAAGCTCCAAACACACTTTTTGTTTGCATCCAAACAACAACGAAAGACAGATTTTTCAGCGTGTAGTAAATATTTTGGATATTTTTACCACATTCCACGTTTATCTTTTTAGAGCTTAGAGATTCTGTTTCATGTTCACTTATATGCCTAACTTCAAATAACCCCAAAGAAAGAAGTCTGTAGTGGTCAAATCGGCCGATCTTGCCTGCCACTGCAAATCGCCAAAACGGGGCACCAGGCGACCCGGACACTCATTCATTAAAGTGATATTTGAAATTTGTGATCGTGGTCACCAGTTAAAATATAAAAATGCTCATAACTCCTATATTGTGCGTCTAATCGCAAAAATGACTTTATCTCGTAATCACCGATAAAAAAATATGAAAATGCTGATAACTCGTAAACGGCAAACTATATTTCGAGATCACCGGTAAAAATATTCTCATAACTCCTATACGGTGCGTCTAATTGCAAAAAGGACGTTATTTTGCACTGACCTGTTGGAACCACATTTCCTCCAGATCCAATTCATCAATTAACCAGTACAGAAACTTCAGTCGGGTGAACCGACTTAAACACACCCTCACCCAAAGGGGTGGCAAATGCGCCCATACTCAATAGCAGATTGCCATTGTGCAAAATATTAGTGGTCTTCATGAAAGCTCGAAAGAACCTCGTAAACTCGAAAACATCGTAAACTTGCACAGCAAACGTCAAAACAAACAAATTTCCCATACAAAGCGACTTGCTCAAAGTGGAAAGTTTTCGAGGCAAATTTGCTGCGCAAACGTGGGATGGAGAAACGTGTAAACTTTTGACATTTCGTTGTCATCTGACTAGGATGGATAAATAAGGTGATAGCACTAGAACAGTAGAAAAAGTACACATACATAATACATGCAATTGCTACTGCTACCACCTTATGTATCCATCTTGGTCAGCTGATATAGTTTTGAGCACAACTACGCTGAGCAACTTTACCTGGTGCCTCATGCAACGGTGCGAGGGAAACTTGCGCTGAGCAAAAGTTCTCGGCTTTCACGTTTGCATGAATGCCGCTATTATCTAATACCCAACTTAACTTGGATGTGGGTGCGTAGTGGTTTTTGGGATTTACCATGACGACCCGCCAATTGTTCGCCTACTATTTGAATAGGAGATACAAAGATCAGCATGACGTAGTTGCTAATTTGTAATTGCACAGTAGGTTTTGACAAAATATTGGTCTGTAACAAGTTGCATTAAGATTTGGTGTGATTTACGGGAGATATCATGTCCTTCAGCCGGAAAGCCGCCCAACTTTTATATGGAAGTTACTAAAATGGGAGTGACAGAGTTGTCAACTCTTAATTACAAAGTGGCTTTTAACCAAACATAGCCTAGTAACAAATTTCATTAAGATCTGTAACGGTTTACGAGAGTTTTCGTGTCTATCAACCGGACATCCACCCTACTATTGTATGGCTGACGGAAAAAGTCATTTTTCATAGAAGAGTGATATTTGACGATGTATTGTCCACTACTAAATTTCTTTAAGATTTACTCAGCACTGCGCTAGTTATCTAGACGAACAACCAGCCGGCCAGACAACTTTTGTATGGGAGGTACGAAAATAGGTGTGGCAAAATCACCCTTGTTTTAGTGGCTGACTGGCGTTTGACAAAATGAAGAGTAATACCCAATTGCTTTAAGATCGGAAGTGTTTTACACCGGACAACCACCCAGATTTTGTATGGGTGTGGCAACCACGTCAATTTTCTCCAGTTAATTAGACATTTACAGATTAATAACCCATGTCTGAGTTGAAATTAATCTCACATGCCAAAAAAAAATGTTTTAGAAGAAACATGATTTTGTACTCCATCGATTTGCATACGAGGTACCAAAAGGGACGTGGTCAAAACGCCCATTTCCAATCCCAAAACCAAGTTTTGACAAATAATGGTCACTGAGTCATTGTGTTTGGTAAAGATTTACGGCAGTTATCATATTGACCAGCCAGCCTGGCAGATAGACAGACAGACAGATGGACATGGCTCAATCGTTTTAAAAAGTCCCAAACCGAATTTTGTCCGAAGATACTAAGGATCTGATATGGATGGTTCTATGCGTTACATACTTTTCCGTAGAAAATTAGATATACGTATACCTCCACCCTATGGGTGAGGGTATACAAAGTAAAATTGTTTCCCATTACATCGCATGGACGGTCTGGGGAGATCTTCTCACAACCAGTGAGCTGTGCCCTCTCTACTTTTACACTCACTGATTGGGACCTACAGCTGTACACCGATTACGAACGGTCTTTTGATAAGCTTTTCATGGCTAATTACTCGACAGTTTTGCGGTCACTAAGCGAGGTGACCGTAGTCGAAATAAATGCAAGGTGATCAGAGCGCCGCGCACAATAACCATTGGACCACGGAAGGCTCTAGTAGCACTGAAACAAAGTGTACAAATCAGTCGAATAAGGAAAAAGTTTCTGAATTGTGCCAACTATTTCTGGAACAGTTTCGTTTTCCAGTTTTTCGGAATTTCAGGTTTACAACGAAATAAATGTGTCTCATAATTCATCTTCCGTAGAAAATTTGAATTTAATTTTGTGTACATTTTAGTCCTTAAATTCTTCCTTAAATTTGAAATTTATCACTTCCCTTTCGCCTCAAAATCCTGTCACTTCCGCATTCAGGAATCAGTGATCACACTTCATCTCTCTCTTTATATTTATATTCAATTATTCCCTTCTTTTCCCTTTTAATTTTTTTTTGTGTGTTATAATTCATTTTTCCAAAAAATTTCCTGAATCGTGTTGGAACATAAATCATCGTTACAAAACTTTCATAAAAATTTATTGCATGCTGAAAAATCCTTTGTCAAATTTGTCATAGAAAAACAAAATCGAGAAAAAATAAAAATAAAAATTAAATGCAATATTTTCTCCCCACAAACAGTTGAAAGATGTTTGTTTAAAGAGGTAATGGCTGAACATTTAGGCAATAAATCAATATTAGCTGCAAACTAAACCATTAACCGCTCCACCACCACTACCACCTCCTTCGTCACATACAAAATAAAAACTAAAAACTATTCACACTATGATGTACTAGTGCTAGACGCTTATGATGATGATGCCGGTGATGATGACCATCATTATCATCATCACTACATTCAACGAAATAGACTTTTATGCCTAAAACACAATTGAAGATCTTCCCACGCAAGGTCTCATCTTCCGTAAAGTCATTGTGTGCCAAGATCCATTTGCAAATTTGAGCCATAACAGGCGAGAGCACAAAAAACCCCAAAACAGACAGACAAGCAACGAAATTTAAACGAAGCCTAAAAACCCATTAACCCAAGCGCGTTAACAGAGTTTCTTTATTAAGTTTTTCCTGAAAATGAAATCAATATGCCCTGAAGAAGAAGAAATTGTTTGACTCTTAAAAATGTTTGTACATCACATATATATGTACCTACATGTGTATCCATTATGTACTTGAGTCTTGAGTATTTTTTTTGATATGAACTAAGGCTTGTTGTACTCCACCAAAAACGACTGATTGTAGTATTGGAGCATAGTAATATTGAATGCTACACAAATCCCACAGTGAAGAGACTGGACAAGATTTAAAGGAGGGTCATGGCAAATGTTGCCATACCCTACACTATTGCTCGCCATTGGAAGATGTGGTCCCAAGACTAATGGTCAGTTCCATAGTCGGCACTTAAGTACTATTCCACACTTAAATTACGTTTAAATACCACAGCCAATTTCACAGTTGGCTCGTAAATTAATTTAAAATACTGAAATTAAATGTCATTTAACTATTAGGTGGTCTGATAGCGGTGGCTACGAATTTTGAGTAAAATTTAGATGCATTATAAACCAGCGTTTCAATGAAACTTCAAAAAGTGCACAATAAGTATTAAAAATGATTCTCCGGAGTGTTGCAACGGAAAATGCTACTCGCACTCTATGCAATGAGGTGTGTTGACATGCAAACTCTTTAGGTCGAGTGTCTGAAAGCGGTTAGAAAACGAAGCTATTCTAATTCTCTCAGAATTTACTCGTAACATGATCTCAATTTATGGGTTGCCGTCGGTGGTGCAACGGTAGTGTGTACAAGAGATTGTTGGCTCCTGTACATGAGATCGTGCGTTCGGTCTCTGCTCTGAGCACCTTACATTGCTTTCGATGCCATTCCCCTCGCTTAGTGACAGCGACACTATCGACTATTTAGCCATGGATAAGCTTCTCAAAATACCAGTGAACTGTGAACCAGTGGCAAACTGTGGGTCCCAATTAGTGAGAGTAAAACTAGATAGCGCACAGGTCACTGGTTCTGAGATACTCTCCCCAATCCCTTTGTGGGATGTAATGGGAAACCATTCTTTTTCCATAATAAGATATTTCTCATATATCCGTGACTAAACGATGCCGACATAATTAAATTTATTATAATTTTTTGAGTTGTTGGTGTAGTTTGGATAGGTTAGGTGTTGCTGGCAGTTGATGAACGACTCAGTTAGATTTATAAGTCCATTGTGATACCACGAGCTAACGAGATTAAGTGTTTCCCCACCGGAGAACCATTTCGTTTGCTCCATGAAGCTGAAGATCTTGTGCACGTCTATCTGAGATAATTCTTCCATGTCCCTAAATAGATAGAATCCCATAGTAGACTTCCTCCTGCTGCCTAGGGTAGGTCACGTGAAAAGAAGATGTTCAGTGTACTCTTCCTCATCCTTACCGCTTCTACAGAAGCCATTTACAATGACCTTTAGGCTCGCCGCATGTCTACCAATGTCCTAAATAGGTATGATCCCATAGTACACCTCCTCATCATACACAAGCTTAAAAAAAGTGGCGTCCAGTAACATATTGCAGGAACCATGTGTATGTTTGCAAGCATTATTTTCATGATTGGAAGATCTGCTGCTGTTTTGTTTCTTTGTGGTCGGTCACGTTTTTTTCTTTTCAGCAGATTTCAACAAACAAACCCACATTTGGGTCACAAAAACATATATTAATCATTGTATCTCCAACATGTAATATAGCAAACAGAATGTGTTTGGACATAAATATACTATCTTTACAACAAGTTACAACGACGTTATATTTGCATCCAAAAAAATACCGATTTTCAGCATGTAGGGGCGCTCTTGCAGAATATGCTTACACATCGCTAGGGGCATGCTCCAATTCTGTTGAACCAGTAATGTAACTCCTAGTCTGGGCAGCTCATCCACTCTATAGTTAACCGGAATGCTCCTGTGCACCCACATGAGGTGAATATGTTACTGCTGCGCCATCTCGTTAAGAGATCTGCGGCAGATGTTGAATTCAGGAATACTGATTTCAGGGATTTAATGACCTCCCGACTGTCCGAGCATATATTGACCTCAATGACTGCACTATTTTCCCTCAGCCAGTCAGTCACTTCTCTAATAGCCAAAATTTCCGCCGGATACACGCCGCAATGATCAGGCAATATACGAGAAAGGTACAACGCTAGTTCCCTAGAGTAGATTTCGAAACATCCGTGTAGAAATTCACAATTTTCTCTTTAACAGGAACTCCTTTGTTCCAGTAACCCCTTTCCGGTATGAGAGTGTGGTATTTCCGATCGAATAGTGGTTCCGGTATCTTCCGCCACTGTTCAATTACCGACTCCAACCATGCCCAATTGAGAGATTTGCCTTAAGCTAATGGGAGACGTGGAAGCAATCTGCTGCCTATATTGCCCACCGGCAACAAATACAGCATTGCATTCAGTGCATCAGTAGGAGTAGTGCGCAGAGCAAATCTGATGGACATCATCGCCATTCTCTGAACCCTAGTCAGTAGTGCGCAATAGGTGTGATTCTCAAGCACCTACTTTCACACGATAACCCAATAGAGCAATATCGGTCTCACCACCTCTTTGTAGATCCAGTGAACAATCCTCGGGGAAAGTCCAAATTTACAACCTGTATCCCTCTGACAGATGATAGGGCTATCGTCGCCTTTTCGCACTTTCTACCATGTTGGATCTGATATTAAGCTTCGTGTTACCCAGGTATTTGGAAAACCTTGCAAGCTTAGTTTCAGAACCATTCAAGGCGATTGCTTCCACGATAGGTACTTTATAACTTCGGGTGAAAATCACTAATTCGGTCTTGGCCGGGATTACACGATGCCCATTTTCACCCGTCTTTCTGCCCAAAGATCGTAAGCTGCCGTGGAGAATGCTCCTTAGGTAGCTGTCACTTATAGTTATTGCCACATCGTCCGCATAAGTAATAATTTTCGCACCCGCATTTTCAAGAGTGACCAGTATTCAACTCAGCGCAAGGCTTCATTGAAGCGGAGACAAAACCCCTCCTTGAGGTGTTCATCTGTTGACATTCCTCGTAAAGGTCGAGATTCCCAATTCGGCTGTGACACGTCTCCTGGTGAGCATTCGGTATACCGCCCAATGTTCACTTTAATGACCGATAGCGATAATTTTATCGCATTAGTAGTGGTATTATTGAACGCACCCTCAATATTAAGAAAAACTAGCAACATATACTCCTTGGCAGCCACCGATTTATCTATGTATGTATCCTACCACTTCATGCAGTGCTGTCTCTGTAGATTTGCCATAGCCATGCGCATGCTGTGCACCACATAACAATCTTACATCAATACTCGCCCTATCAGCCGTTCCAAAGTTTTCAGTAGGAACAATCCTGCTTTTAGGAATGAACACCACTCTTGTATCTGTCCATCCTCTGGAAATGTATCTGAACTTTATACAAGCGATGTATAACTTTATCAGTAAGGGGATCAATAGGGTGGCCACAGCCTGAAGTTCCGGTAGAGATACCATGTCGGGCATAAGAGACTTGGAGTATATAACGGGTTATTCAATAAGAGCGCTACAAAAGTTTTTTTAAATAAAACAAAACCGGTTTTAGATACCAATGAAATTCTTCATTCCTGTGAAAGTACGTTCGATGCCATTATGTATGGAACACGATTTCTTTTGCATGGCCACCACAGGCACGCTTGCAGAAGTCCAGACGCTGAACCCAATTTTCGACGGTTTTCAAGCATAAATCGGCCGATACTGCTGCAATTTCACGTTCGATATTCGTACGAAGTTCATCAATCGTCGCTGGCTTGTTGGCATAGACCACAGACTTGACGTAGCCCCACAGGAAATAATCTAACGGCGTCAAATCGCACGACCGAGGCGGCCAATCGACTGGGCCATTTCGTGAGATCACACGTTCACCAAACTTGGTTTCCAATAAATTGATTGTGGCCACACAGGCTTGTGGCGCCGTCCTGTTGGAACCACATGTCCTCCAAGTCCATATTATCCAATTGGGGCCAAAAATATTCGGTTATCATTGAACGGTAGCGATTCGCATTCACAGTAATGTGCCGGTCTTGATCATCGCGGAAGAAGTACGGCCCAATGACGCCGCCGGCCCATAAACCGCACCAAACCGTAATTTTTTCGGGATGCAATGATGACTCATGGATTACGTGTGGATTGCTGTCTAACCAATAACGCATATTTTGCTTATTGACGAAGCCATTCAGCCAGAAATGAGCCTCATCGCTGAAGATGATTTTCCGATGAAAACCCGAATCATTTTCAAGTTGTTGCTCAGCCCAATTCACGAACATACGACGCTTATGGTGGTCAAGCGGCTTCAGTTCTTGCGTCAATTTGATATTGTAAGGATGTAGGCCAAGATCTTTTCGCAAAATTCGCCACAACGACGTCACAGAGATGCCCAACGCTTGAGAACGACGTGTGAGAGACACATTTGGGCTTTCTTGAAGTGAAGCCTCAGCGGCAGCAATATTCTCGACACTACGGGCACTTCTTTGTCTCACTGGCACGGGAACATTTTGTACAGTGCCTGTGGATTCAAATTTTTCCACTAGACGCTCTATTGTTGATCTGGTAGGACGATTATGACGACCATAAATTGGGCGTAGCGCTCTTAAAGTTGAGGCCACTGACTCCAAATTTTGGTAGTAAATTTTAATAATTTCGACTCGTTGTTGGCTCGTATATCTTTCCATGATGAAATGGCAAACCTTACTGAAGAGAAATGTCAAAGGAGCGGGAAAAAATATGGCGTCGTTTGCTGTCCCTATCGATTTACTTTTGTAGCGTCTCTGTTGAAAAACCCTTTAGTTGTAATCCATTCCCGGCCATACATCCATTAAAATCCTATGGTCCGTTCTGATCATCCATGCGGCGTTGACCCTGTCACACGTCAAGCGATCAACCAAGCCATATATGTAGCAACAAGAGAAGCGTGGTGGACCAACAGATGCGTACAAACTCTAATTGGAAGAAGTATAAGCCGTACTGGTAAGGGAGTTAGCTGCCACGTTCCCTGAAACATCGCTATGACCTGGAATTCAGCAAATTTTCGGCTTGTTAGATGATAACTACACTATTCAAAATCCGTTGATCCATAACCATAACCAATTTGGATCTACAGGTGCTTGAACTGATCGCATTGAGAACCGATTTACTATCAACACAGATGGTGAATTCATCAGATGGATACATTCTCGAGTTTATTATCTAAACAACCGCCTTAATAATCGACAATGTTTCAGCCTGGACAGCACTGAAGTAATCGTCCAATCTTAGTTATAAACTCAGTTGAAGGTCCTCACTGAAGATACTACAGTTCCAGTACCTGCTTCCATTTTGGAGCCGTATGTTAATACGAGTATCAGTTTACCATAGAATGAGGTGGGAGTAAACCATTCATCCAGTCGCTCCTGTCCAGCATTATTATCTTCGGTCTTTGTCCAAAGAACTCTGTCGGCAACATGTAGTCAGTTGCTCCATTCATGCCGATCTTTCCATGAAGAATAGTGGCATGTCCATTAGAGCCACGATTCCAGTACCACAATTCTCTCAAACGAAAAGCAGATCTAGCAGCACACCGTCTCGTGTAACTATCAAGAGTAGTGAGATCGAAAATGATATCCGCCGCCTCTGATGTAAACTGTTGTAGTCCGTTCAACCTTGCTAAGCAATTTCAACTGACAACTATTCCGCAATGAAACATGAGACTAACAAGCAAACGAAATATTTTTGTGGCAAATGAAATATTTTTTAGGCCGAACGAACCCTAAACGTTTTTTTTTTCATTACGTATATGATACTATATTACTGCGTATATACATCGGATCAGTCTGATAATTTTTGTCATAGTCAATAAAATAACAATAAAATTCGAGATCTATGTTTTTGATTGATTACGATTTATTTGTGCAAAATATACGATTTTCCAAATTTGTAGACAACAATTTGAACAAAATTCCAAAACATTGATTTAATTAAAGATATGCAATTGAGTGTCCAAAACCGAATCGGAAAAATCGGTGAAACCGCTTTTTTACTATTAACCGTGTGCCGGCTTTTAAAAAAAACTAATTTTCGAACAAACCGAAAACCGGTTATTTGACGTCGGTTAGTTAATATCCTTAAAAAAGTTAATAATAAATAGTATGATTTTCGAATTTTAATGTAGTCTTGGATTAAGAAACATGATTTATATTATTTTCAAATATGATTTTATGCTTCAATAAGTTCTAAATTACATTTCCAAACAATTTTTTTATTCAAATTTCAAAATGATTTTATGATCTGAATTAGAGGTTTACGCCGATTGTTTCTGCATCGGCGGCGGCGTAGGGACCAAGGAAACCGGCGGCGGCTAACGACGGCTGCGAGCTGTCCTAATTATTAGAAAATTTACCAGGCTGCTGCTGTGCAGAGTTCAATTCTTAGGAAATTGACCAGGCTGCTGCTAGTATAGTTGTAATGTATGCTGTAACCTGTTAGGGAATGGGACTACCTGTTGGTGTTGTAGTGGGTGGAATTTCGTCTGACTGTTGTTTTGAAAAATTCAAATTGTCGTTTAACAACATTCGTTAACGAAATTCGAAGTTCATATCGAACAATTCTGTGTCGGCCAGAGTACGTCATCCATGGCACCTTATTTCAATAACTTTTTTTAGAACACCTCAAAATAAGCCGAAAAAATTAAATAAAAGTTATCGATAACTCGCTTAGTAATCGAGATATTGAGGGGTAAAGTTTTAAAAAATCGATAACTTTTTTTCAACGTTTTACTCAAAAAGATAACTTTTTCTGTAGAACTTTGAAAATTATTCGGAAAATTGAAATAAAATTTATCGATAGCTGTAGTAGTTACCGAGATATTGCCAAGAGTACGATTTCCGTGGCCTTATTTCGATAAATTTTATTTTTATAACATTCGAAATAAAGCCGAAAAAATTAAATAAAAGTTGAGCGAGTTAGTCATCGAAATATTGAGGGTTAAGGTTTTAAAAAATCGATTACTTTGTTTCACCGTTTTGTCAAAAAGAAACTTTTTTCTATAGAACTTTCAAAATTAGTCGGAAAATTGAAATAAAATGTATCGATAACTGTAGTAGTTATCGAGATATTTAATATCAGATTGGTAAACTTTCGGAAAGAAATACTGAAATTTAAAAATTATGAAATTAAACGTAGGGAGGGATCTTTGCATTATATTTCAAGTTCAAGTTCAAAATAAAATAATCTTGTGTGAAATTTGGAGAAATTAGAATAAAGTCCATTTAAAAAAACAACACTCCAAATAAAAACTATATGCATTTAAATGGTTATATGTTCAGGGCATCCACGAATTCATCCACTTTTGAAAAATTTTTAAATTATTGCCTACACTCACGATTTGTTAAATTTAAATGAAGACTCTTTCAAGTTTTTAGAAGATATTGAAGTTATCCCAAGTAGGAATTCTAAACCTCCAGAGTGCTGCGGAAAAATTGCGGGATTTTTTTTAAATAATTTTTCATTTTCTTTTGTCTTTTTGCTCTTTGGGTCATTGTAATAGAAAGCGCCGCAGCCGAAAAATCGCGCGATTTTTTTTAAAATAATTTTTAATTTTTGTCCTTTTGTTCATTGGGTTGGTAAAAAATTACAAGTAAATTTGTTGAAAGTAGTACATATAAAATGTTACAGCCACAGATATCTCGATAACTAAAGAACTAAAGAAGTATTTAATATTTGGCCTTATTTTGAGGAGTTGTACCGCTCTGGTTGAGTAAATTGGTAAAAAAAAGTTATTAATTTTCTTTAACCCATGATATCTCGATAACTGAGCGAGTTATTTAAGTTTTTCGTCTTATTTTAGGGACTATTATCGAAAAACCCTCTCCTCTGTGTCTCCTCTAAAATGTTACGTATTTTGGGATTTTATGTGATGATATATAAATATACTTTATATATCGCGCCCTTTTTTAATTTATAACCTATCCAACCTATTAACAAGCCGCAAACTATTCCTAATTCTATAACAAACTTAATATAGTATCCAGTCCTAAGAAGGAAGATACATATGTGTATACAAATAAAAAACATAGTACAACATTTACGATGATTTGATAACACGAGGCAAATTAATAGCGCCAAAAACCCCCGAGACACACAAACACACATAAATGGCTCCTCCAAAAAAGCATATTTTTTCCTGCAATTGACTCCTCCAGTTTGCGACGAGTATCATCTTTCTTGCTAAAGCTCCATGCAAAAATACTTCCCACATTACTGAGGGAAAAAGCGTTTTCTTAAAAAGTCATCAAACAAATACATTTTGTCTGCTGTTGGCAGAGGAGTCTCTGTCGCCTCTAGTAAAAAATAAAAATTTCCCATTAGTTTTCTATTTAAGTCTGTCATGTGCAAGGCGGAGGTTGGGTGGTGGGTTATACGAGGCCCTCGGTAAAAATAAAACTAAAAAAACTTTTTGAATACATGCGAAAAATCTTGAAATTTATTTTTTCGAGTTGGGGTTTTATTTTTGCTAGACATAAATATTGGAAACTGGATTTTTCCTTTTGTTTCTCATGTTTTAAATCTTTTGAAGTTTGTAAGCATTTGGGTAGCATCTTAATTTTTTTCTATTCTTGTATGTTGACTAGTAACGAGGGAGGGATAAAATGAGCGGGGAATAAACTTATAAATACGCTGAATAAATAAATTTTTGAATATGTTTGCACATAATTATAATATTTTTACAAACTACCATATACTAACGTACTTTATATATGTCTCAGTAAGAATACACTTTTTAATTTTAAAATAAAAACACGTTTTTTTTGAGATGGTTGAGATAGTCCCATTGTGTTCGTACACTAAGAGCATCATTACATTATGGCTTTCAAGCGCGTGTTCGACGCGTGCATGACGCGTTTTATGGGTGAGAGGTGTGGTGTTGCTGGCGGGGTAGTCTTTCACGCACGATACGAAAAATTTGTGGGCAGTTTTGACGTTTCTCTCCATTCACTTTTTTATTTCTGCCATTTTGTTTCATATTAATTCTCATGTCGAAGTGAAAAGGTGTAATCAATGGGTACAAATATTTAATTTTTAATAAATTAATTTTAATAAACTTTTACGAATGTAAGACAACGAATTAAACACAGAGAATTTAATTTTTTGTTACATTTAATTAGAATATATTTTTACGAATGTACGATTGATGGAGATCATCCGATAAACGTCAAAAACTGAAGGAGTGGTTGCAAGCCAAAACGCAGAATGTAATGTAATCGTGGTTTACGTAGGCTTTTTAAAAGAGAATAGCGTGATAACACGCGCGTGAAAGCCATAGTGTAAGTATGCACTAAAGAAAGCCTAACGGTGCGTTTACACGGGACAGTTCAAGACCGGACAGTTGATAATATGTATTAGTTGTCAAAAAGAGAAAAATGTGTTGTATGACGTTTGTGTCCAGCCAGTTATAAAGACAGAACAGTTTTAAGCAACCGTCGATAGTGTCGTTTCTTGTAAATTTCGTGCTCTGATTTTGATTTGCTCTTCCTCACATTAGCTTGAAATCTTAATTTACTAAAAGAAGATTGCTACATACATATATTATTTATACATGTTTATATCTAGTATGTGTTGCCAAATAATAATTCAATAAAACTCCAAATTACCAAATAAAACTAAATTTTCCCAATTTCTACGATCGTTTGGTATGTGTTTTGCCCTATTTCTCCAGATTACAATGAAGCTGATGTACTCTGAAAATTTCAAATGTATACATGTTTATATGTATGTATGTGATGTTTAGCTTTGTTTTTCACAAATTACTACGAAATGTCACCGATCTGACCAAATACGTCAAATCACTTGCCGAAGTTACTGTCGTCGAAAATTCAGAGACAGTGGCGAGGCAAGTGGCAGAAGTGTAAGTGGGGTAGTAAAATAGTGTGAATGTATTGCTACTGTCGGAGCAAAACTGTCCCGTGTAAACGCCAGGTAAGCGAACGACAGCAATGCACTCTCTTTCGTTTCAAATTGGTAGTGACTATCTTTCGACTTGTCGTTCGCATGGCCTTACGTGTTGTAAACAAAGGCATTTAACCATTGTGAAATGACAAAGCTACCAGATCAAGAATTCCAAAACAAATGTTAATACCAAAAAAAATCGCTATATTCGTGAAAAATCGTTGCAATTTTTTAAATAGTTACAAAAAAGTACATCTCTGTGACTCAGCTGGAAAAAATTGACAGCAAAATGCAAAGCAAAACAAACAAACAAATCATATGCCATCCAACCAAAAATGTTGTAATTAAGGGTGGGTTTTTGCAATAAATGATGCATTTATCTTCTTGTTTTTATTGTTTATTGTTATTTATTTATTTAACATAAAGTTCTTAATAATATACTGACACTTTTTTCCACTGCTTCTCTTTTGACGAACGAACTCGGTATTTTCCTCCATATGTATGTATATCTCACAAATGTTTGCAGCTTTTTTGTTCAGCTGCAGCAACGTTGACTTGTTTATGCTGAAATATATAAATAAATAAATAAATGGTTTCCCATTACATCCCATGAAGGGACCGGGCAGAACTTCTCACAATCACTGAGCTGTGCGCTTTCCAGTTTTCACTCAATGATTGGGACCTACAGTTTTACACCGATTCCGAACGGTATTTTGAGAAGCTTTTTCATGGCTATATACTCGATAGTGTCGCCGTCACTATGCGAGGTGACCGCCGCCGAAAGAAACTTGAAGGTGGTCAGAGCAGGGTTCGAACCCAGGATCTCATGTACAAGAGCCGCGCACACTAACCATTGCACCATTGACGAAATATACTTATAAACATACTTATGTACAAAAAATAATTACTCTAACAAAACAGAAATAATTAACCGTTTACTTAACATTTATTTTCCATTTGATTGAATATTTTATAAGAATTTTAAATTCAATTCGGTTTTTTTTGGCACTACACGAAAAGAAAAACACAAGTGAGTGTTTTTGACATTTGTGTCCGCAAATTTGTACTGAAATGTTTACGTTTCGTTCGAATTGATTTTCATTCGACTTGTCGTTCTGATGCGTGTTAGTGACTTCGAAATCAACTGTTTGTCGCTTAGAAAGCATGCGAACGTTAACGTTCGACATCGTGACTTTGGCTGTAAGTCTCCAGTACGTCAACGTACCTGTCGGTCTATTGAAAACATTACTGCTGTAATCAAGAGTGTCGCCGAAAACACGAAAACGGCATCGTTGTCAACAACTTCAAATTTCACGAATCACTACGCCGAGAATTTTGACAAAAGACCTCCACCTGCAAACAAAATTCAGCTTACTCAGGAGCTCAAACCAGCAGACTCTGGAAAGCAACGGCAATTCGTTCAATGGGTAATGGAACAAAGTGAAGTCAATGCCAATTTTTCAAAAAAAAAGTCATCTTCTCTGACGAAGCGCATTTCCATCTGAATGGCTTCGTGAATACACAAAATTGTCGAATTTGGGGCTCAGAAAATTCTCATATTATCTAGGAGAAACATATGTACCCACAACTAGCAACTGTCTGGTGCGGAGTTTGGTCAGGCGGCGTTATTGCGCATTACTTTTTTGAAGATGAGTCCGAAATCGCAGTGACTGTGAACGGCATTCGTTACAGAAACATGATAACGGAGTTCATGTGGCCTCAACTGGTTTCAGCCAGACGGCTCGACCTGTCACATGAAACAATCGATTTATTGCAGCAACGATTTCCAGAACAAATTATTTCAAGAAATTCTGATGTCAACGGCCACCAGGATCATGTGATTTAACGCCGTGCGACCTCGGATTTATGCGAATAAACCAGAAACAATTTCTCAAATCAGAGATCCACCGCGTCATCGGTGAGATACAGCCACATCTCTGTGAAAAAGTCATGGAAAATTACAAGAAAAGAGTAATGGCCTGTCATCAGAGCCGTGGGGGCCATTTGACGGATATTTTATTCCATGCTTAATCGGAACGTGCCTTCTTTACAATCCAATGAAAAAATCGTAACCATCTCAAAAAATACGTGTTTTTATTTTAAAATTAAATAGTGCATTCTTACTGAGTCACCCATTACAAGCTTATAAGGCAGAAATATTTTTAAACTGATTTTTTTTTATCTGGTTTTGGTTGGAATAACAGATAATTCAGCTAAGCACACTCACTGTTATGTCTAGTTTCGAACTCCGTGACAAATTCATCATCGGATGCCCAACTACTGTGCCAGAATTGGTACCATCGGTAGATCATGAGTCGAACATGTACAAACTCAAATATATAATTTACATACATATAGGAATTAGTATCCATCGAAAATCAGTAACTATCAACACAAACTGAAAAGTCGATAATTCCAACACAATAACAGAAAGATCTTTTCTCCATGTTCTTCTTTTCCTCTTGTATTCTCTCTCGCAGAGGTACAGTGCATTCAGGTAAGTTTTTTAATCCGTATCACAGAGTTGTATTTTATGTATAAAGGCTACTTCTATCGACATTAAGCATTGGGTTGAGAATGAGTCAATCGTGCTTAATGCTAACTTCAGCTATTTAGGTCAAAAGTATTGACATTTTAAGATGCTGTCTTATAGCAATTGTCATCACCCACTGACGTTGTCCTAATGAGATACTATAGACAATGTATTCAAGACAGCATTTCCAACTGTAAATTTATAATTTACGAAGTTGTGTTTATTTTACAAACTTATAAACGTTTTCCTGTTTTAGCCTTGTTGTCGTACTGTTCTGATAGTTAAACCTTAAGATTATATCGGTTTTTTTTTTTGTTAAGGTTTCATTTATAAAAAGTTTGGTGACGGCGACGCGTCGGAAAATTTTCGATCGGCTTCTGTCTGCCAAATCGTTGATTTTCTATGTTGCGTTTTTATTAGGACTGCATTTCTTTGGTACTTAACAGTGTTGTATCAAATTGTGAACCAGATTAAAATGAGGTTAAAAATTAAACTTCAGTTTTTACAGATTAAAATTGTATGAGTAATCTTCTGGGTTAGCATGGGTTCTCCGTTAAAGTTAACCTTCAAAATGCACAAATTTTGGTCGGTGTAAATGCCGTTTAATCGTCCACCCGAGCGACATGTCAATAAGTAAAATTGCCGTATGCCGAAATATTTCTGATTATTTCGTCCCCCAATTGAATGGAATGTTGACTGAGGCCAGGTTTTTCCAACAGGATGACGCCACATAACATAGAGCGCGTTAAACAAAACTTGCCCAGCAAAAGTCAAAACAAAACAAAAGTGTTCCACACATGTCCGACGTTTCGTTTTCGATATTTGCTCACCAAAATTGACTCGAAACTTTTCTATGTTTGTGCAAGTCGTTTTGTATTAGAACCATCGAGTAATATCGTACTAACTAAAAACTTGGAAAACAAATAGAGGAGAATGAGGGCAATCTTAATTTTAAAAATTTGCCTATTAATTAGGATCTAGACAAATAATTTTACTTTAACACTTCATTACATTTTGATTTTTTTCACTGAATATCAATTTTTTTAATCGATGTAATTGGCAAAATTCACTCCCAGTATTAAAGTATAAAACTCACACCTCGGAACCCAGTCACCTATCATCGTTTCTTCTTTGAAAGCATCTTCTCTATTTGTTCTAAAAGTACTAACTTGATCAGCTGTCTCATCGATACCCCTTGATTAGGGCAGTGATGTTTTGACGTTTGCTGTTCAAGTTTACGAGTTTTCGAGGCTCTTGCCTGTTTACATGAATACCGCCATTGTTTTATTTCAATTTAAAGTTGTACTTACTTAGGGGGCCTTCCTTAAACAAATCAGAGGGGTCGAGAGCTTTACACAATAAGGATAAAATCTTTCTCCAACCGGATCGATTCACAGTGTTTCTCCTCCAATTGGTAATACCAAGCTATCGCAGGCTATATTCCACCTGGTCTTTCCAGCGAAGTTCTGGTCATCCTATTTTTCAATGTCCTTCGAATACTACTGACGGGGAGTAAACGCCCTGTTTTGATACGCATAACTACGTCGATGTCGGGAACAGATTATACAGCTCGTAGTTTATCCGTCGTCGATTCTCGCCGTTTTATATTAAAGGACCATATATTTTTCGGAGCGTTTTTCTCTCGAAGACTCCCAGTGATGCTTCATCAGCATTCGATATGACCCAGAAGTCTGCGCCGTAAAGTAAGACAGGAGAGTCTGATATAAAGGGTGGTCCAACCAAAACGCATGATGTTACTTGTAAATAAAATAGAAAGTTTCAGAGAATTATCTTAATATTTTTGATTATGATAGAAGGATCTATGACAATTATGTGTGAAACAAAATATCGACCAAATGCTCACTACGGCTTCGGTGGCATACCTCTATCCGATGGTCCATATTTTGTCATCCTTTAGCTCTTCAATTATTGTTTGGTTATTGAAGTACACTTTTTCTTTTAAATAACCCCAAAGAAAGAAGTCCAACGGTGTCAAATCACATGATCGTGGCGGCCAATTAACATCGCCACGACGTGAGATAACACGGCCATTGAATTTCTCGCGCAAAAGAAGCATTGTTTCGTTGGCTGTGTGGAAAGTGGCACCATCCTGTTGGAACCTCACATCGTTCAGGTCCATATCCAGAATTTCTCCGTTATTATCCGTTATCACGCTGATCAAAAATATCACGAAGTGCACGAAATGCATTTTGATTTGAACGTCCATTTTCGTAAAAGGCTTCAACAATCTTAACGCGCTAATCAATGGTGTACCACTCCATGGTTGAATTTGGCAAACACTGAAACAAAGAAATGTCAAACTAAGTTGGACAAAAATCTTGACGTTAAGGTGTGACTCACAATTAACATCGTGCATTATGGTTGGACCACCCTTTAGATAGAAATGGCACCTTTTTGCAAGCACAATTCTCCGTTTGATTTCAAAGCTGACATTATTGCTTCTGTTTACGGCAGACCCGAAGTAAAAAAATTCATCCACTACCTCGAAATTATAACGAGTATCAACGTTCACCCTTTCATCCAATCGGGTTGATGTTCTGCTTGTCGAAATCATTAATTTTGTCTTGTCCTCGGTTACTGTCAAACCCACTTTTGCTCATACGTCTTCAATTCTCGAAAGTACCGCAGTAACTTCTTGCAGATTTTGGCCAAGGTTGTCTAAATCAGTAGCATAAGTGAGCGGCATTTGACTTTTGTTTGTGATAGTTTTATTCGTTTGACTGCAGCTTTTCTCACGACTATCTCAATTAATATGTTGAAGAAATCACATGAAATCTTTACTGAGTATTTTGTGTCGGTGAGTGTCATTCTACAAAGACGTGTCAGCTCAGCAGGAATACGAAGGTCCGATATAGCTTGGTACAGTTTTCTCCGTATCGCGCTATCGTAGGCAGCCTTATTATCTAGAAAGAGGTGGTAGGTGTCGATTTGTATTTCGTTGGTTTTCTCCAAAATTCGTATTGTGAATATCTGGTAGATAGTTGACTGTCCAGGCCTAAAGTCACAGTGATAAGTCCCCGATCAGGCCTGCAACAACGATTTTGCATAAGAGCTGATGCATGCCCCTTTCCAACTCATAGCCGTCAGCCTTAAACAGCTCAGCCGTAGTCCATCAGTTCCAGTAGAAACTTCGCTTTGGCTAGAAGGGGGCAGTCGACGCCATCGTCCTGTTCTACAAGTCGATATTACCCAACCTCATTACACACATCTCGTTCATCTAGTAACTATCTAGAGTATAGTTATATTCATATCCATAATAAAGGTTGTGTTACTAACATGACTGTCTCTTCTCTCAGCTTTCTTCCGTAGCTTATCAATTATTGCTGTTTTAAAGGTTTTTTTGATTGTTGTCATTTCATGTTACTCTTTTCTCTGTCTCCGATTTTATGAGAAGCAAAAATAATAATAAAACAGAGGAACACAAAATTTTTAAGGTGTCGCTAAATAAAACAAAAAAAAAGGGGGTAACGAAAACTTTAACGATGTTGACATTTCTTATAGTTTCGGTTGAAGTATTGTCACTTCTCATGTCACATTATGTGGCAAAGTTGAAGATTTCCGACAACCAAAAAACCAAAAAAAAAAACAAAAACTTTAAGAGTTTTGAAAATGTCACAAGATGAAGAAGCATCATGAATCGAGCACTCCAGCGTTATAATTGCATCATTAAAATGAAATATACTATATTGATAGGAAAAATCAATGGGAATTTATGAATGACGTGGAAAAACGAAGGAAATAAACAATCGAAGGGTTTCCAGTATTCACAACTATTCATATTATTTAATATTTAATAATAAATATCCATCGTTAGTCCCAGATATTAATTTATCTCTTCATAATCTTTTATTGTTTAGATTCAAATACAATTTTTAAATATCCACGGATTTTAATACATTGACACCCATACTTACTGAAAGGAAAATATCTTACAATTGTATCTACCAAACTTCATCTTAAGGCATGTAGTAACATAGGTAACACATATAAATTGTGTGTAACTTTTTACCGGCCAAAGAGGACAGAAAATATATGGCTTTTAGTAACACTGTATTTACGTGGCCGAACGTTATGGGAAATTCTACCAAAAGATATAAAACAATATTCGTGGGCAATTGCATGATCAAAACCTTCCTCATGCCATTTATCCAAGTTTTCGGATTTTGGAATTTTAGCACTCTTTTTCCAATGATCTAGACAATGATCAATGTTCTTTTAACTCCCGAACTTTTAGTTGCAGTTCATGAACCTTTTTCAAATTATTAAACGGTGAAAGGTTTACAAAATTCCAGTAACTCTAAGGATTCCAAATCTAAGTTTGAAAAAAAGTAGAAAGTCGGAAGATGCATTATTTTTAATTTGTGCAGTAAACAGATACAGAATATACGTCGACAAGTTATGGAATGTTATACCCCTTATGCCCAGTTTTTAAGTGGGTAGTTAACTATCGGGTGGCCATCGGTGGTGCAATGGGTAGTGTGCGCGCCTCTTCTTCTTGAGATCCAGGGTTCGATCCCTGCGCAGACCACCTTAAATTTCTTTCGGCGGCGGTCACCTCGCATAGTGACGGCGACACTATCGAGTATATAGCCATGAAAAGGCTTCTCAAAATACCGTTCGGAATCGGTGTAAAACTGTAGGTCCCAATCAGTGAGTGAAACATCGTGAATTTTGGCGCAGATTTCCCTACCGTCCTACGGCAACTAGTCAAACACCAAGGGATTTAGCCGCTCTCCTCGAAGAAACTGAAATAACATATGACAGAAGAGACACCGGAAGGTCTCGTGATGCTCATTCCGAAGAGAAGAATATCGCAGCTTTGGCGCTGAATAGGTTGCGGATGAGCCGTAAAACTCGCAAAGACGACATACCATGCAATTGTCCATTACACATCTCTGCTGCGCATTTTGGTGAATGACTTGAAGATGTTCTCTTATAAAGTGCAGGAAGCCACGCCATCAGCTACGACCAGCAGACCGGCAATCGGGTCTAAACTGCGCCCACTCTCTCCACAACGTCAACCACGCAGTGGACCATATTCGGTCGAAATTTTTCATAAGTGACGAGGCCCATTTTCATCTGAACGAATACTGAAACAATCAAAATGTGTGCTTCTTTAGCACTGGCAATCCACGTACCATTCTCGGAGAGTCATTACATCCACTCGAAGGTACTTAGTTTTTCCAGGACATTGTGGATAATACGGTTACAGTTACTGCTGAGCGATTTGAAAGCGATATCAAATTCTGAAGTTTTTTGGGTATCTGGAAATAAATTTAAATGCTTGCATCCTTCGAAGGACTTTTTGCCCATTCTGATTGCAGATTCTGTAAGTCTGTTTAGAGGCTTTTCCAAGAGGTATGTGAGAGCACGGTAAAATTGCTTGTTTCGTAATAATCTTTCTAAATGTTTCCAAGATGCATACATTTTTATGTGATGACTATTGCCTTCTTACAAAGCTATTTTTAGTGTAATATTTAATTTTCGTGTATACATAATGCTCTGATCCTTTAACAGAGTTGTATAAATGAATGTGGTTTGTGTCTTTGCTAGTTAAATTTATCTTCATGGACATTTCCAACTGTGGCACGAAAATTTTTGTAATCGTGTCTGTGCACTGCCCACCGTTTGCTGTAACGTTATAACCATCATTATTTTCGAAGACATATGGGCCAATAATCCATCCGCTTCATAAAACGCACTAAACGGTGACTTTCTTTGTCGGATGTAAAGGTGATTGGACAATGGCTTCTGAATTGCCAAAGCCCCAATGTGGAAATTCTGCTTATGGACATAGCTAAACGTTACCTCGGCGTGACTCTATTCATGATTAATCGCCAAACCAAACTAATCTCAAAACCAACGAGAACTGTCAAATCGGTTGTCACAGAAAACAGTGACTCCAAAACAAAACCCGTTGTATATTTTTACAACCATTCAACAAATGAAACCGATTTTTTTATATTTCTTTATACAGGGTGATTCAGGAAGTTCCGGACAAATTTCTCCAGCGTATTCCTTGGCTCATTTCATGAAGAAAAGTCCACTAGGACCATGTCCGAAAATGCAAGGCTGCGAAATGGCAGCGGGTTCAAAATTTTCGGTTTGGTGATCGGAGGGTAGTAGGGTAAAGTTGCTAACTTCTGAGCCAGTGGTCGGATTTTGGAAAGGTCTTTAAGAGGCCTTTCAGAATCAATACAAAAAAGTAGAAAAAAGTCAAATCGCCGAGATACAGAGCTTTCGGAAAAAAATGGGAAAAAAATTAACATAACCTCAATTTGCTCAGCCAGAAACAAATAAATGTGTGCTGTTATTTCGCTTCCAAATACAAAAACAAACATTTTTGCATTTCAGTAAAATGGTCATAACTTTGGAACGGTAAGACCTCTGGGCTTCGTTTAGGTCATTTTGGAAAGATATGGTTATTTTTTTCCAAGTGGACTTTTCTTCATGAAATGAGCCAAGGAATACGCTGGAGAAATTTGTCCGGAACTTCCTGAATCACCCTGTATTTGTCTAAGCTGTTCCAATCCTCTGAAATTTGAGGTTGTTCACTTGTTGGACCAAAAATTATGGTTAATTTTTATACCTGTAACAGAGATCTGTTAACTCGATAACAGAGTTCTGATAACCAAAGTGGTGTGTGTCTTTGCTAGTTGTATTCGAATTTATTCCGACGCACATAAATATCACTGATGTTAAGTAAAGTTCTATTTTTTAATATGAAAAAAATACTTAATTCTTCTTCTTGGCAAAACCTTTGAACGTTTGTTGAAACATAATTGCTTTCTTATTTAAAATTAATGTCGATTTTATTTATGAACGATCTACATATGTACATTTGTGTATAAATTCTAATTGCCGCTTCCATTGATGTGTTCAAAATGTTACCATTCCTTTCTAAAATAACATTCAATTTGCCCACAATTTTTCAGATATTTATTGATCTCAAGTTATTAAAACTTTACAAAAACGTTTGGATATTGGAAACCTATCAAAATTTATTTGATGAATTGTATTGCATTCGCAGATACATTCACTTTTTTTTTAAATTTTTGATTTTTTTCTTTGTTTGTGATGGACAGAGAGGAATCGTAGTAATAAACGCTATCTAATCATCATTTCATAATCAGCGCGTAGAAAACACGTAATATCGTCAAACGTGAAATCTTCTGCACATCGTAAAAATCTGCGTACTTTAGAGATGAAACCTCAACCAGGTTTTTGTTTTTTTTTTCGATTGCGGCTTAAGGATTTTGCACAATAACCCAGTGATGACTGGCGTTGACTTGAAAATTTGTGTAAATAGACAATTCAAGAGGCTCAATTAAATACCAGCCAACTAACCAACTGGTGCTGGTGGTGCTGGTACTAATGGTGCTGCCACCAACAAACCATGTGCAACAATGACGCAATAACACCGAATCCCAGTACCGTCAGACAAACGGACGTACAGACGTACTCGGCGAACACATGAACATGTGTGCACATACAATTTTGTGTTAAAGCTCACATCATTATTACGAGTATCGAGAGAAATAACGTAAAATATTATAAAAATCTATTCCCCTCCGTATAGAAAAAAAAACACATCTGTAATACCACCAGTTTGTGGTGGCAACACAAATCGCGACTTAAACACTTGGCGGCTTTAAATGCGTTACCAAACACACGTGCAGCTTCTTAAATTTATATTGGTATTAAGGGAAAAATCTCTGCCGACAATCAAATGTGTGTGATACCGTGTGGGCCGTTTAAAATATATTGGCATTTACCTCAATAAAATGAACTGAAAGAACAATTGTGATGTGAAAAATCTGTGGATAATTTGGTCTAACAATCTTATTTATCTATGTAATGTGATGGGGAGAAAACATCAACCAAGTACAGAGAAAACTTTTCCGGCTTTAGGTGAATTTCAGGATATTTTGCGTATATATGACTCATTCTATGCTAAACTGGGAAAAAACTCCCATGGCTCCGATTTTTCTGAAAACTTTACAAAAAATTCTTCTATTAAACCCTAAAGAAAAAAATTGCTAAAAATTATTTGTAGAGATAAAAACATTTAAAATTCGTCAAAAACTTTCCAAAAAATATGTGCTTAATTTTACAGCTAAAATTTTAAATATACGAGTATTTTTTTCATTGTATGCTCGTCATGATATTTCAACAATTTGTTTACCAAAATACACTAGATGTAAGTGGGAGTAAAACGGCCTCTGCAACATACTCTCCCAACCATATTATGCAGGAACCATGTACATATATGTATGGAACACACTCCAAAGATTCAAATATTTGCAAGTCTCGAACTCACTTGTATTTAAATGTAAACACTGGCATATTTACTAACAAACATGTATGCTTTTTCATGGAAATAGATGCGTTATTCATAACAAATATTCATATACTTACGTGGAAGCATTCGTGTGTTTCCTCCAAAACCTCAATATAGTTTCTTGGAGACATGTGCGTATTTTCTCCCAAAGTCATGGTTACTTACGTGGAAGCATATTCGCTATTACTCCCAATCAGAATCAGCTGCTCTTTTGTTACTCCTTTCTCTGTTGTCTCTCATGTTTTTGATATTTTTGGAACGAAGTTCCTTATCGCACGCTGCGGGATGGGGGCTAAATAAAAAAACTTTAAACAACTTTTTTTTAACTACTTTATTACAATCCATTATTGTCAACTATATTGGGTACTTTTGGTTTGGTTTAAAGGGATGTTTTCTATGTGGAACCTGTTTATTACATATTGTAGTTTTGAACCCAAAAAAGTAAATTTAGAAAAGCCAAAGTGCAAGACTGTCAAATCCATGGAATATAACCCTGATCATGGAATTACATTTGGCAGCACACTTGCTCTTACACTCGTACTTTTGGTTTGGTTTGTGTCTAGACTAACATATGGAAAGACATTTCTTGTCTACTGGGAAATTTTCCAGGTGGAGCCTATCTATTACATTTTGTAGTTTTGAACCGAATAAAAGGTACATTTAGAAAAGCCAAAGTGAAAGAGGTTTAAAGAAATAAAATTTTCTTCAATAAGTGCGTTCTCTTAAAACGAGTAAATTTTCTCAAATTTTCTCATATTCTTAAACAGAGTACCTTTTCTTGCCAAAAATACATTATCTTAAAGAAGTACATTTGTTTAAAAAAGTAAATTTTCTTAGAAAAAGTACCTTTTCTTAAAGAATGTATTTTTTTAAATAAATACCTTTTCTTAAAAAAATTACATTATCTTACAACAAATTGCCTTTTCTTAAAAAAATACCTTTTCTTTAAAGAGTACCTTTTATGTAAAACAAAATAACTTTTCTTGGGATAAGTACTTACTCTTAAAATTGTAATGGTTTTTCAATAAGAGCGCTACAAAAGTTGTTTTCAATGAAACAAAACCGGTTTTAGATACCAATGAAATTCTTTATTCCTGTGAACGTACGTTCGATGCCATTATGTATGGAACTCGATTTCTTTTGCATGGCCACCACGGGCATGCTTGCAGAAGTCCAGACGCTGAACCCAATTTTCGACGGTTTTCAAGCATAAATCGGCCGATACTGCTGCAATTTCACGTTCGATATTCGTACGAAGTTCATCAATCGTCGCTGGCTTGTTGGCATAGACCACAGACTTGACGTAGCCCCACAGGAAATAATCTAACGGCGTCAAATCGCACGACCGAGGCGGCCAATCGACTTTGCCATTTCGTGAGATAACACGTTCACCAAACTTGGTTTCCAATAAATTGATTGTGGCCACACAGGCTTGTGGCGCCGTCCTGTTGGAACCACATGTCCTCCAAGTCCATATTATCCAATTGGGGCCAAAAATATTCGGTTATCATTGAACGGTAGCGATTCTGAACTGAACTTAACTGAACTGAACTGAACTCAACTGAACTGAACTGAATTGAATTGTATTGAATTGAATGGAGTTGAATTGAATTGAATTGAATTGAATTGAATTGAATTGAATTGAATTGAATTGAATTGAATTGAATTGAATTGAATTGAATTGAATTGAATTGAATTGAATTGAATTGAATTGAATTGAATTGAATTGAATTGAATTGAATTGAATTGAATTGAATTGAATTGAATTGAATTGAATTGAATTGAATTGAATTGAATTGAATTGAATTGAATTGAATTGAATTGAATTGAATTGAATTGAATTGAATTGAACTGAATTGAACTGAACTGAATTGAATTGAATTGAATGAAATTAAATTGAATTGAATTGAATTGAATTGGATTGAATTGAATTGAATTGAATTGAATTGAATTGAATTGAATTGAAATGAATTGAATTGAATTGAATTGAATTGAATTGAATTGAATTGAATTGAATTGAATTGAATTGAATTGAATTGAATTGAATTGAATTGAATTGAATTGAATTGAATTGAATTGAATTGAATTGAATTGAATTGAATTGAATTGAATTGAATTGAATTGAATTGAATTGAATTGAATTGAATTGAATTGAATTGAATTGAATTGAATTGAATTGAATTGAATTGAATTGAATTGAATTGAATTGAATTGAATTGAATTGAATTGAATTGAATAGAATTGAATAGAATTGAATATAATTGAATATAATTGAATAGAATTGAATAGAATTGAATTGAATTGAATTGAAATGAAATGAAATGAAAGGAATTGAATTGAACTGAAATGAAATGAATTGAGTTGCATTTAAGTTAATTTAATTGAATTGAATTGGGTGGCTCTAATGCCGACTTCTACATAGCTTGGACATAGATCACCAGTATGATATAAAAGATAAATTTTTCGTAATTCCAAAGCATGATATCTCGATAACTATGTGAGTTAGCGGCACATGTTTTTAATTCCTTTGTCTTCATTTCCCAAGCGAGAGGCTTCGGATATCGTAGTCTCCCCAAGACAGCCTCCAACATAAAAACCTCCGGATGGCTTCAGTCATATCCGATAATATAGGGTTGTCTCCACTCTATGGTCGTGATTGGATAAAGCGGATGACGCCATTCATAGATAACTTTAAACAATTGAGTAATGAGAAACAATGTGTCAATATATTTCGAACCCGCAATCCCATTAGCACAGTAAAAACACATCTTATACACACCGTTTTGAGACTAAATCCGATTACAAATCGGAGTTACACCAAAATTGTTCTAAACCTGCTGACATTAGCTCAATTTTGATGTAAGCATTCTTTGAGGTGATACTAGAAATTCACTCGTTTGATGAAACATTTGTGATTTCGACCTCTGAAATCGTTTATATTGGAGAAATTTTCTTAATCAAATAATTTCTGCTTAATAAATTTGTAAAATATTTTTTATCAGCTAAAATTAAACACAGTTTTCACTTTTTTTAATGTTCACTCAAAACCAAAAATACCAAAGGTTGGTTATATAGTAATCACCAATTACTCAACAACAATAATAATAATAATAATTTTATACTGCAAGTCAAATATGTATTTTGTACCAAAAACATACAATACCCCGGGTTGTTGTATGAGTTTTATCTTTCTTCTAAAGATGCGCTTCTAAGCCCAAAACAAAAATGCAAGAAAGATATGCGGCGTTACAGCAGCAGCATTTTCTTCACCATCTACTCAATGTTCAACTGAGCAGTACAACGATAGATCTCCGGTTTGACAATAATGTCGACAAACTGAAGGAATGTCTACCAACAGGGTTGCCAAAAGTGGAGATATGAATGCAACGCTAGAGAAACGAAAACGAAATATGGATCCGTTAAAACACAGCAGAGACCAAGAAACACTCAAAGCAGTGGACTTCTATCAAATAATTACCTTATCAAAGATTACTTTGAAAACAGTAAAACATGCACAGGCGAATATTATTCTCAGTTGGTGGCCAGATTTGAAGCAAAAACGTGCGAATTTGGGAAGAAAAAAGTAGTCTTCCACCATGACAATTCAGCTTAATGACTTAATATGGAATATTTGCAAGCAATATTCCAATCGAATTAATGTTAATTATAATTTTTTTTTACTGTTATTTAAGAAATATCGAAAATAATAAACATTAAAAAAACTTCCCAATGTTTCAAAAAACATTTATGATAAATTTTGTTTGAAATTGTCGGAAAACCAACTAGTTGTATTACACCAGAACCAGTTCTGGATATAGTATTCCAACCGACGTGACCCACATTTAGGATCTGTGGAACGGATTCCCAAACTAGTTCCATGGAATCGATTCTAGTGGAACCTGTTGTAGATTCGATAAAGTGAGAAACCTGTTCAAAAAATGTTCCTGTTTATAATTGAAATGGTTTATTTATCTACATATGATTTTTGTTTTTATAAATCAAGAAGATTCAAAAAACAATAAAACCAAAATTTTCATGCTAAATGTTAAAAACTACTATCCGATTTTAATTAAATTCAAACGGGTTAATCCACAATAGTTTGAACAGGACAGCTGGGAAATTGCAGTTCTAACTTCGCTTTGGCTGGGAGGGGGCAGTCTATATTAAAAATAAATTTAAAGTTTGAAGCTTCTTATAATAAAAAATATGTACACTAGAATTAGAATACGTTTTATGAATAATGATATTGAAGTCTCCTGGGACAGGTAACGCAGAGAAGTGATCTCTCCATATTCCCAACATAGACAGCGGATCAATAAGTCCGTAACTTTTCGAACTTCCCTCAATGTTAGTTCCGTTATTTATTTTGCGTTTAACAGCTGTTGAAAACATACAACCTCGTGCATTTTTTAAAAATGGAAAACAGTGAATTTCGAGTGCTCATTAAACATTATTTTTTGCGAAAAAACGTCAATCAAACCAATCTTCATAAATACTATGGGGACTCTGCACCATCGATTTCAAAAAAGTGGTTTACTGACTTTCGTTGTGGTCGCACAAGTACAAATGATGCTGAACATTCTGGACGGCCAATTGAGGTCAATACACCCGAAACTGTCGAAAAAATCCACGATATGTTGTTGGCCGTTCGAAGGGTAAAAGTGCTTGAGATTGTTGATGCCATAGGCATTTCATATGGCAGAGTGGTTTCGATTTTAAATTATCAGTTGGGTTTAAGAAAGCTGTCTGCAAGATGGGTGCCGCGTTTGCTCTCAATTGACCATAAAAGTAATCGTGTGACAACTCCAAAGATTGTTTGGAGTTGTTTAATTGGGCTACGAATTGGCACCTCAATCGCCATATTCTCCGGAGTTAGCCCCCAGTGACTATTTCCTATTTCTAAACCTAAAGAAATGGCTCGGGGGAAAGAGATTTAGCTCTAACGATGAAATTATTGATCAAACAAATGCCTATTTTATGGACCTCGAAAAATCCTATTTTTTGGAAGCGATACACAAATTGGAGAAATGTTGGACTTAGTGTATTGAGCTAAAAGGATATTATGTTGGAAAATAATTTTTTTTTTTGCAAAAAAAATTGTGTTTCATTCAAAAAGTCCCGGATTTATTGTTCCGCCCTTACTCTGCATATCTGTGATACAATTCCCGTCCTTATCTCTACAAAAGGGAGCCCAGATCCATTGCCGTTGCTTTTGATTTTTACTTTTCGATAGAATTTAAGGGCCTCATCTTCCCTCCGAAAGATTCAGTTTGATCACTCTCGCGCTTTCTCCACAACCGTTTCTAATTCTTAAATAAACGGGTTTCATATTCTCCTTATACCGCTCAGTCGCGGCTCGCGTGACACTGGTTCATCGTACCATGGATTGTATTTAAGCGGTTTTTTAACTAAATACGATCTCTGGAGCAGTTTGGGAAATATACTTCCACTGCAATTCTGGAGGTGGATGTGCGTTCTGCGCAGATATCTGAGTGAGCTTCTCTGCATAGGCCGTAGCTATTTCTGATAATTGCAGCTTTCCGATGTACAGCTATATATATATGTCTGCCTTCGTACGACTTTCGCTCTGCTTATCCTTGTGTGAACCTTTGCTGCAACCAGATAGTGATCTGAGTCTATACGAGCTCCTCGAATCAGACGTACGCCCATTACACTAGTAGAGTGCCTTCCATCATTTACCAGGTGATCAGTCTGGTTTTTCGGCTGGTGGTGAGGAGATTTCCAAGAATCCAAGAATCTCGTACTACTGAGAACTATGTTTTTCGCCGCGGGAAAATCTTACAGTCTCATTTCGTTATCGGTTCAAAGACATTTCAGTGCCGACTTTGGCATTAAAATAACCTAGAATAATTTTAGTGTCATGGCCTGGCCAGCGGTCGTATGTTTCTTCTAGGCGCTCATAGAACATGTCCTTGTTGTCATCGTCTTTTTCTTCCGTTGGGGCATATACACAAATTATCGACAAGTTAAAGTATTTCCCTTTTATGCGGATGGTGGCTATACATTCACTCACGGGGTTAAACCCTGAGACCAGATGTGGCAGTCATTTGCTAACTGCAAATCCGCAACCAAATTCATGCTTTTTCTCATGGCAGCTGTAGTAATGTCACAGTTCTTCTTCCTTGTACAGCCATGACCTGTCCATCGCATCTCCTTGAGAGCAGAAATGTCAGCCTTATAATTCTTGAGGACACCTGCCAGTTAGATATTGCCACCGCATCTGTATAGTGTTCTAACATTCCAAGTGCATATCCATAAATCGTGGTCCTTATAACGTTTGCGGGGGTCGCCATCAAACAGGAAGGTTTTATGTTCATAATGTGCATTTTGACTTTTCATAACGGTGGCGGTAGGAAAGCCCAGCCCACCGTGGTTTTGCATTTTACCTACTGCCAGGACGATTAAGTTTCAGCCAGCCATTATGGATCAGACGCTGACCTGAATGCAGCGTGTCGAAACTGAATTTATATTTCTTTACTGTTGATCCGCCGTTGGCTCATCTGCCGCCAAAGGACAAAAGAATACGTCTCCTAGTACGAAGAGCTTCAGTGAGAGTTTCACATATTTAATTTGAGACACATCAGTGATTGTATAAATAATCAGGCTGCACTGAAAGAAAATCTTTACATCAAATCGATGATAGATTTTCAGCAATTGTTCTTCATTGAATTGATGACAAACTTCATCCCTTCAACGAAAAAGTTCTTCAATATGAAGATTGTGCGTTTCTTCACCCTTTTCAGCTTCATTAAATTTATGGTCTTTTTACATGAATTTTCATCATTGGAATTTGGAAATACTTAGTGGGATCGATTCAAAATATGGGCAAAGTATTGAAAAATTAAAGGGGAAAAGAAACAGTAGTAGAAAATTAAAAATAAATATACGACGGCGAATCAATAAGTCCGTGACTTTTTGAATGAAACACAGTTTTTTTTGCAAAAAAAAATTATGTTTCAACATAATCACCTTTTAGCTCAATACACTTAGTCCAACGTTTCTCCAAATTCCAAATTTTGTCGTTGAATCAACGTAAACTATTAAAGAAACATGGATGAAATAGTGATGAAATGGTCTTCATCAATTCAATCAAATGTGTCATAGGTTGGAAAATGAGGGAATGTTTCATCAAATTGATGGAGGAATTCATAAATTTGATGAAGCTTTCTCTTTCAGTGTGCTCATTCGTTTCGCTTTCTCAATCTAGCTAGCTGACGGTAGGTTCCGATGAAGCCATTCTCCGGGACATACTTAATCTAAGGCCGGAAGTAGTGAGCTGCTTGGACTGCCCTATGAAAAAACCATTTCTAGCCACTCCCAAGTGAGTGGCTATCAGAAACTTTCCATCTCCATGGTCAGTCCAATTTTATTGTATTAAAAGTCCCAAATTTCGGCTTTGTCCCACTTATTGGCCAGGTTTACTATCTATGTCAGAGCGTGGCAACGTAAAACGATCTCTGGAACTTTAACGGCCAGTTTTTAAGTGGGTAGTTAACTATCGGATTACTTAATCGTAATTGAAAGATAATTAGAAGTTAACTTTGCATTTTGTTTTTCAGTAGCAAGTTAAAGTAAGCCGTCATATTGTTAACGATTATGGCAACCCTAATACTCTTATTGGACAAAACATCTGTGTTCGGCTAAATACCAAAACAACAAAGAGGAGCAACCAAATGGAATTATGTAAAATAAGAAGTAAATGCATAAAATCGAGGTCATGTATTGCAGAAACATGTCTTTTATGCAATCTTACATTTCTCATCAGTAATGTGATTGCCAAAATCATATGGGTCTGACTACAAGTTAACCAACCAACATTGGGTGGTTAAATCATTGATAACCATTGACAGAAAAACAAAATTCGATGCTTAACCACAATTTAACTAAGAAACGAAGATCACCACTGACTGAAAAATTGGACATAAGTGTTTGTTTAGGTTAATAATCCTGATCCTTTAAAGAATTTCCTCATTTGATCCGTGAAATCCTACTTATTTAAGTTTTAATTTCGGCTGTTGCGTTCGTTCGTTCAAATTCGTGTTATTATAACAGTCAGCAACAAGGTACGAGTATTTTGTATATTTTAAAAACTAATAGGGTGGTATTCCTGTTTTCATTGACTTCTTTGAAATATGTATATTAGTTGGGTGTTTCCTTTTCCTTGTTTGGGGATAATGAACATATAGTATATTTGGCAACCCTGTATGATATGGTGAAAAATAAGTAGTTGTTGCACGGTTTAACTTCAACATTTCTTCTTATATTTTTTGGTTTTTGTTTACTATACAGATGATGATTTTGATGATTTTTTTACTATACAGTCTCTCTGTGTGTCATGTACATTTTTTGCTTTGTACAAATATATTGTTTTGTGTAATTTATGAGTTTTACGTTACTAGTACGTAGGTAGAGTATTTGTTATTCACCTACCACGAAAAAAAATTGCTTGGTTTATTTGGGGGATTCATTGTTTTGAAGTGTTTTTGTGATTTTGTGTTTATTTGTTTAACCGCATCGCATCTTCGGTGAATGTTTTGCATTTATTTATATTTATTGTGTGTGTATAACCAAAATGCATATATGTGTTCTGTAATTTTTACATTATTTTCCATTAAAATCATCTCCGATGAAGACGTAGTTGGAACGACAGACAATCAGTCAGTCGACAGCCAGACATCATTGTGGTTGACTGGGTGCTGGTTGCAGGTTTTTAATTTCATTTAATTAATTATGTTGTAATCAAATACCACATACATACATACATATCTACTTTATTTGGTTAAAACATATGTACATGTGTTTGTTTGGAAACTGGAATCCACAATGGAAACAAAACAATTACATATCAAATAATAATCACAAGCAGGGGAATGTGCTTGGAATACCAACCAATTGATGACTTTCGAAATGTAATTTTAATAACTTGAAAAACAAAAAATATGAATTCGTTTGAAACTACAAATATTTATAATAAAACATATTGTTTTTCTGACTCTGTTTAAATGTAGAATTGAGAAATTAACCTTTAAAAAGTCTCGTGTAATCTTAGCAATCTGCTTTAACAGTTGTAACAGTAAGCGTTCTGATCATAGATATCTACAGTTCCACATAAATATCGAACCTCTGAAAAAGGAAGTTTTTAAAAATTATAGGAAAACGGACTGGATCGCCTATCGTGGGCGCCTAAGGAAACTCTTAGGTAACCATCCGAATATTCCCACTAATGTGCCAGAGCTGGAAGAAATAGTTGGCAAATTTACTGATGCGTGCAGGAACGGGCTCAATGAGTCCTGTAAGACCAGTGGTTATAATACTGCCAAGGGTAGCATAAAACCTCATTGGTGGAACGCTGAGCTTCAGGATCTATGATCGTCCATTAGGCGGCTTTTTAACAAGGCCAAAAAGAGCGGCGACCAAAGGGATTGGGACGTTTACAAGATTAGTCTTAATCTCTATAAAGGTGAAATCAAGAATGCAAAACGGAAATCCTGGCGAAACTTCTGTGAATCCATTGAGGGTACCAACCAGACTGCACGCTTAAGATGGATACTCCGCAGGGTAGTTCAGTCAATGAACTGATTCTTGACATGGACAGGGCCGAATGCCAGGTCTTTGCCTATGCCGATGATATTGCTGTCATCTGTACGGGTAGAAACCTCAATTTACTTAGCATTCGTACAACCAGCCTACTTAGTCTAATTTCGAACTGGACCGCTAACAACGGACTATCACTTAACCCACTTAAAACCGAGCTTATCTTATTCTCTCGGAAATATAAAACACCCGCATTTGAACTGCCGTCAGTTAATGGGGTGCAATTACAGTTGACGGAAAAGGTCAAGTACCTGGGAATAATTCTCGACAGAAAACTGTCTTGGAAACCGAATGTGGAGGAGAGGGTGAAAAGGCGTCTGTTGTTCTTTACTGCTGTAAAGGGGCGGTAGGAAAACGCTGGGGACTGTCTCCTAAGATCACCATGTGGATTTATACGGCAATAGTCAGACCAATACTTCTCTATGGCATCGTAGTTTGGTGAAGGTCCCTCCAAAAGAAATATATTCTGAATTCCTTGATGAAAATTCAAAGATCAACAAAGATCAAGTGGGGCAATGAGCACGACGTCAGGTACTGCACTTAGTGCTATCCTGAACATCTGTACTCCTGATATCATGGCCGAATCGGCAGCCGCTACATCCCTGGTGAGAATCAGAGATTGTGGCGTTTTGATATCGGGGCATTTCGGACACGCCGAATTACTACACCGGATCAACTCTATTCCCGTTAAAACGGACTACTGTATCCCCTACCTTCTACCGGCGACAAATCTAAGGATTTCTATTCCGAACAGGAATACCTGAGAAAAGTCACTGGAAGGGGATACCAGTAGTATCAGATTTTTCACGGATGGATCAAAGTTGGACGATCAAGTAGGCTATGGGGTCCATTCACCGGACCTAAATACAAATATCTCCTTCAAGCTGCCTGATCACTGTAGTGTATTTCAGGCGGAAGTTACCGACTACTGAAAAGTAGTGTCACAACCCTCCGGAGAATACATATCTACACGGACAGCCAGGCTGCCATAAAATCCCTGGAAGCCATGTTTGCTAGGTCCCTGACGGTGAAAGAATACCACTCAACACTTAGGGTAATGGCAGAGAATTTTGACATCAGGCTCATATGGGTACCGGGACACAGCGACATTCCAGGCAATTGCGTAGCGGGTGCATTAGCTAGACAGGGTACTACGGCACAGGTTCTTCCGGCAAAAGAAGGTGTTAGTATGCCAATCTCTACCTACCGTTTGCAGGTCAGGCAGTGGGCCGATAATATGTTCAAGAACAAGTGGAGACTTACTTCAACGCGCAAACAAGCCAGGGTCCTCTGGCCACAGGTGGACAGGAAGAGGACTAGGCAATTACTTAACTTGCCGAGAGGCAGGTTATCCACAATGATATTAACACTTACGGGACATTGTCTTGTAGGAAAACACGCCCCAATATTGGGACGTAGAAACTCCACTCTCTGTAGATGCTGCATGGAAGAGGACGAGGAAACGACGAAACACCTTCTCTTGGATTGCCCTGCTCTGGCAGTACTGAGAAGTAGGATATTCGGTACAGATTTAGTTAGCACCGTTGCCCTACAGGATATTCCTGTAGGTCTATAGACAAATTTATTGAAAGGGCAAATTGGCTAGACGACTAGTCAATAGTTGCTATGGAGGTAACTGCAGGTATCACAATGTGCTTCTTTAGCCTAGGTGTGCTAGACAGCGTGCTGTCTTGCAGCCTTTTCAACCAACCAATAGTAAGCGTGGTCTTTTATTTCCTGCTAAACTAATTTTTCGAGGACTTTGTATAGGGAGCTGCTTAAAATCGTTTAATATCGCTAAGCTCCCCATACAAACTTTTCAAAAAATTGGTTTAGTAGGAATAAAAAGCAGGTCAAGTGTTGTACAGCTAAGTTTACATTGGGCATAAGAGATGTTGCTTACATGTACATACATATGTATAAATTAACTTTTCTTTTGAAAATCTTCTTTAAAAACTATTTTTACTTAAACCTAATCGACTTATGCCCCGTAGTCAGATCTTGTGATACACACAGAGAAGAGATTCGTTGTCACAACTATATTTACAGCCAACTAACAATTGGCGGTCCCTTGAACTGTCCCATTATTCAGTTGTGATTAACAATAATTGTGTTCACTATCACCAAATGTTGTGCATACCAATTGATTTCTAATTCAGTTTTGATTGCAAGAACTGAAATATTTAGTTGAAGCCACAGCAACAAGAAATAAATGTGATCTGTCAATCGAGTTTTAGTTCTAGCAATCAAATTCTCCTGTAGTGGTGAATATTATATTTGTTGGATTAACGAAAAATGTAAAATCTAATTCGGTTGTACACAATAATATATTGGCATGCTCAACTAATTATGTACTTGAATTTAATGGCTGTCGCAACAATAATAAGTGATGATTTATCCGACCTTACGTATTGTATTCAAAAATTAATTGTATTCGATTAAAAATACGACCAAACGCTCGAACAATTTAATTTTTGAATTAAAAAAAATTATTTTTGAAAAAGTGATGATTTATTCGACCTTTCGTATTATATTCAAAATTAAAATGTTCGAGCGTTTGATCGTTTTTTTTATATAATTTTATTCTTCAACATTTCTCTACCCTTTGGGTACAATTATTAATTACAATTAAGTACAATTAATTAAAAAAAAAACAAATGAAAACTATTATTTGTAACCAGTGTTCGTATTTCGTGGGTAATGGGTTACCTTGGATAACTTATCCCCATTTTTGATCGCAAATATGACAACATTAAAAAAAATTTCTATATCTAGGAAGCGGAGCGTCGAATCGAAAAAAAATAACTTTTGAGGGTTTCTAAGTGTTTTCTATAAAGTGGTCCAATTCGTATCGAATTTTTTTCTATTTAAAACAGCAAAAATAACAAAATCGCTAAAATAAAAAATAGCTATAACTCGGAAACGGTGCGTCCAATCGCAAAATTACTAAAATGTTTACCTCGATCAGAGGCTGTATAGAAGGCTTTAACCAATGGATGTCTTTAATACGGCATCATTTTTTTTAAACAAATCGCTAAAACTAAAATTTTTTTAATATAAAATCGCTAAAACGCCCTTTTGTCTATATTTTCGAAACTTTTCTTTTAACAAATCGCCAAAATATGAAAATCGGTAAAATAAAAATAGCTATAACTCGGAAACGGTGCGTCCAAACCCAAAAATAATAAATTTTTTACCTCCGTAGGAGGCTTTAACCAATGGATGCCTTTCATAAAAAAAATCCCTTAAGCTAAAATTTTTCAAATAAAAAATCGCTAAAAATCACATTAGTGGTGCCGTATTAAAGACATCCATTGGTTAAAGCCTTCGTTACAGGTAACAAAGTTGTTACTTTTGCGATTGGACGCACCATTTCCGAGTTATAGCCATTTTTTTATTTTAGCGATTTTCCAATTTTGCCGATTTTTTTAAAGACTATTCCCTACGATTAGACCGCTTTATGAAAAATGAAGCCCTCAAAAATTAGATATTTTTTCGATTGAACACTTTGTTAAAAAAAAAAATATGCCCTATTAAAGACATCCTGTGTAGGTAAACAATTTTATAATTTTTTGGCGATTGGACGTACCGTTTCCGAGTTATAGCCATTTTTTATAAAGGCTTTCTCACCAAATACAAATATTTAATAGCGACGACAATGTGTTTGGACACAAGTATAAGTATATTATACAGGTTGGTTCAGTCACGACTGGACAAATTTCACCAGCGTATTCCTTGGCTCATTTCATGAAAATATGACCATCTACGACCATCCCCGAAAATGCAAGGGGGCGAAATAGCAGCAGTTTGAAAATTTCCGGATTGGTGGTCGGAGAGTACTAGGGTAATTTGCTAACTTCTGATCCAGTGGTCAGATATTTTGTTTTTGGGCTTGTTGGATAGGTATTTGGGAGACCTTTCAGAATTTAAATTTAAAAATAGTGAAATCGCCGAGATACAGAGGTTTAAAAAAATTTTAGAAAAAGACATAAGAACGTGAACATAACCAGATGTCTTACCGTTCAAAAGTTATTAATATTTGACTGATATGCAAACATTTTTGTTTTGTTTTTGGAAGCGAAATAACAGCACACATTAATTTTTTTGTAAATTAACACGTTTACGATTTTATTTTGTTGAAATTTTTGGCTGAAGAATTGGCTGAACTTTGAAACGGTAAGACCTCTGGGATTCGTTTAGGCCATTTTGGAAAGGTAAGAGGTATTGCTATTTTTTAAGAGAAAAAAACATAAGTTATTATTTTTACGTTTGGACGCAGCATTTCCGATTTATTGCTACTTTTTTTATATTCAAAAAATTTGAGTTTTAGTGATTTGGTAAAAAAAAAATTAATGTGAGTCCGATCACAGGGGAGATGTGTAAACATCTAGTAATGAAGTTGGAAGTGCTTATGCTTTTAGTATATTTTTTTAATTAATCAATTAAAAGTATCAAAACTTTCAATATTGTAAATACATAGGAATTTGCTGGTTTTTGTTTGTTTTATTTAACTTATTTGGTTAGTAAATGGGCACACTGCAGTATATATGTACTGCATTAAAAATTACAGTAAGCAGTAAATTTACTGATTACTGAAAAAATTCAGTAAATTTTTACTGATAATGAAATTTAATTTGCTTTACCAGTCAAATCATAGGGCCGTATTCATAATAATCAGTAATCGGGCATTACTGATTACAGAAAATTCAATGCACCTCATCGTAATCATGTAGGCACTTTATAAAAATTGCTGAAAAAAATTTTAGTAATCAGTAAAAATTTACTAGTTAAAGAATTATTTTTACTAAAATTTGAGTAGTACTGCAAAGTGCCCATCTATGGTAAATGCTTTAAGTACAAATAGTTAATATTGGCTTATGGTAACTAAAATAAGATATATAAATTTTTGACTCGATTGTATTTAAAAATCTATGGAAAACTGCATCTATAGTAGTGGAATTGTTAGTTGTGGAGGTTTGTGGAGAATTGCTCACATGCAAGTGGAAAACGTCAAATAAAAATTTTGATAAAGCTTGCGACTGTGGGTTTGCACAATTTGTATTAAAATCTCCACCCATAATAATTGGCATGAGATGGAGATTGTTACCCAATTGTCGTGCACCAGCTTCAGTGTAAGGCAACAGTACGTAATGAAAATATGTTATAATCTTAATTTATATTGGAATCTAATAGAATTTTTGTTAGAATTAACATTACCTCCATTCAGCTTTGATACACTTTGTGTTGTTTTATGTTCTGAGTTATAATTTTTTTGGTGTTTTGTAAAATATTTTATTATTTTGTATTTGTTGCGGTTGACAAGTTATTAATCAGCTGTTTACTGAAATGTAATGTTATTTTACAGCAATGGTTTTCGAAAATTAGTAGCTAATATTGCACACTAGATGGTGCTTATATGCAGCTGTTAAGTATGAATGACAATCTCAAAGATGAAGAAAACTTTTAGTTTTTAGTTTTCCTTATATTTGACAAGTTTAGTTTTTAGTTTTCCTTATTTTGCTTTGTTTTAGTACATTTTTTATTAAAAGTGCAAAAAATCTTTTTAAAAGTTGTTAAAATTAAATGTTTTGTATTCATTTTATTTATTTGTTTTCATTTGCCTACGATAACATAATGTACGACAATTAGTGATAATTAGTCGCTACTAAGGGCTAGCACAAGTGCATGTTTCGGTTCATTTAATTCATCGTGCAAAATGTTATGCTGTGTGTGTAAGGCCGACGCCAGCAGCGGTTCGAGCCATGCCATGTCATACGATGCTATTACTACCCAATGATTGGGTTGAACTGTGTTGTGATACGTGTTGTACTACCAGCAATCTATGTATGTTGATTTACTTTAGCAACATAAAAAATGAATTCATTTCAAAAATTAAAAAAAAAATCCAATGAGTGTTCGAACTCACGGGCGATGTGTTAACACCTTTTTGCTACACTGTACCTGTTCGATTTCTATGAACACATTCGTAAATGTTACACTGGAAAATAAAAAACAGCGTTCACTCATATGATGGCGTTACAGTTAAATAATATTAATACTTAAAATTATTTAAAAACCCAGTGCAAGCACATGTGTCATTATTTTCTTGCTCAATACTTTTTGTTTTATTCCCACAAAAGTCAAAGAATGCAAAGCAACCGACACTTGTACATACATTGTTATATTCGTACGATATAACCGAAGATCAACATAAAATACTTTTTTAATATTACTCCAAATTAATACTCCAAATTAAAACACTTCAATCTCGGCTCGCCGATATCGGATCGCCTTAATTTTTGGTCTAAAGTCTTCGTCGAAACCCACACTAGCTTTTTAATCCAAAAATTAATAAAATCGGCTATGAATTTCCGGAGAAAATCGCGTGGGAAAATTATATGAAAATCGCCCAATAATCACTTTCAATACCGACTGCCAAGCAACGAACAAACAAACGATGATTTACTCTTACAAACCTAACACTTGCGTATGGATTAAACTGATAGTTTACTGCCCTAGAGGCGCGCGTATAGATGTTAACACATCAAAAAACATTTAAGTAAGGAAAAGGTAATTTTTTAAGAAAATTTACTTTTTTTTATAAAAAGCTGATTATTTAGGAATAGGAATGTTTTTTAAGAAAAGATAATTTTTAAGAAAAAGTACTTTTGTTAAGTAAAAATACTTTTTTAAAGAAAATGTACATATTTTAAGAAAACAAGTGAAAAATAATTAATTGCGATAATTTAAACATCAATATTCTCCATTTTCCCTTTTTTTAATTACAATAGTGCGCACACAAATCAAACGTTAGAATAACATAACTTCAGTGTGGGGGACAAAACGTCATCCATACAGTCTTGGATGAGTGGTCGTATGCACCATGCAACACTCAAGTAAAACGATTCATGTTCGAACACGTTGGATTGATTTACTTGAGTCGAACATAACATTGCCGTCGAAGTCCTATGTATACCAAGTAGTAACAACATGCATGACATGACAATGTATTAGTGTCACACAAATCACAACTCAATCAATTCATCTCGCGCTAGCCTCTAGTCTCGCGCTAGCCTCTAGTCGCTACTATTGCACACTAGATGGTGATGAGTATATTGTATGCAGCGTATGAGTACACTAATACACTCATACATAGCTCACACCGATTTGATAACGCTTTACGATTGGTTAGCGATTACATCGCACATCTTACTCTAAATTTGTGATTGTATTGTGAAAAAGATTTTTACCCCCAGCGTATAGATGTTTACACATCAAAAAGTAATGCCGTATTAAAGATATCCATTGGTTACAGCTTTCTATGGAAGTAAAATATTTAATATTTTTGGATTGGACGCGCAGTTTTCTACTGTGTCAGCGAGCTTTGTGCGTCATGTTCAACATACACATATTTTAATGTTTTCATTGTGATACTTCTTACATATCCTTGATAATGACTAGCGATGCTAGTTGAAATATATCGGAATAGATAATTATCCAGTAAAACGAATAAATTGTTTTTATTGCCATGACCTTAAGCCGAAATAATCACTAGAGTAATCGAAAAGATTACAGGTCAACTATACATAAATATTATAGATAATAATAATAAGATTTTAAACAGTTTTTAATTTTGCAACGATTTCATCATTCGAATACCAAATAAATAATCTAAATTAGTATATCAATTAATTTTTACACTTTATAAGATTACACTGTGCAACAGTGGGTCTCGGGCCTCAACAAAACCAAAAAATTGTGTAAGTACTTGGACGTGGTATCACAAAGCCCCTCTCGGTTTTGCTCCTATACGTAACAATTTTTTTTTACAGGCCGAAAAAAAGTTTGGAGGGTGGTCAGGGCTCTATTTCAGATTTTACTTCAATAAATCCTAAACGGCTGGAAATATTGGATTACAACCTTTGACAATATTGTAGCTATTTTCCTATTTCACAATTCCCTTTAATATTTTTATAATGAAAAGTGTACTGTTAATCGATTATTTCACGAAACGTCATGAAAAATTGCACATATTTTATATGTTTTGCCTTTTCTTGCCTAACGGTAAATAAATTGCGGTAGCTGTCTTCAAAAGAATTGTAGCTTATAAATTTCATGTAGACGTTTCTAAATACACTAATCAACAAAAATTATATTTAGAGCTCCATAATTGGTGTAGAAGTGCTGCGTTTAACCATATTCTTTAAATATTCACCTATATGTATTCAATATTAAACAAATTACAAATTTATATCTTCTACAAAGTTGTAGTGCTTAATATACTTAACAATATTGTCAAACACGTTAATGAACAAATATGACATTTTGGGTTCCAAAATAATTGCACCAATTCAGAAATATTAAATTTTCGCTTATAATTTCTATACTACATATTAACACAGGAATGTAATAATGTCCTCCAAAGTTGTACAACTTAAGGCTTTCGACAAAATTGCCAAATACATCAACGTCCTAAAATGTCATATATGATCTCAAATGGGCGCTTAAAGAAAAATATGATTATTTTTCGGGTTTATGTTCATTGATTTGTATGAATTGAATTGTATTGCATTGAATTGAATTGAATGGAACTGAATTGAAATGAGTTTAACTGAATTGAATTAACTGATGTGTTCTTTATCGGAATATTTAAAAATATTATACCTCTGTCATATATTTATATGTGCAAAATAATTTTTTTTCTTTCCTTCTGAAAACTCTGTAATTTAATGTCGACCATATAACTACAATTCTTTCCTCATTTGGACTTTATTTGCAGTCCCGTTATCTATGATTATCGCTGTAAGTTTGCAATTCAATAGAAAATAATTATATGTGCAGTCACGTTCCCGACACTTTAAAGTGAACAACTCTATTTTTCTCGGGTGTTTAGTATAAAACATAGTTATGTATGTGAGTAAAGTGATCGTTATGAATATATTCTAAGAAACATTTTATTCACAGTTTTGTTTCTAGTTGAACATTCCACGTGGAAGTGAACTTACGGATGAGGAGCGCGGAAAATTTGTTGGAACGAGACTTGCAGGTAAAGGAATTGGCGAGATTGCAGCTGCGGGAAATTGGCATCGCAATACAGTTTCGAATTTCCTCAAAGACCCCGAAAACTTTGGTTGTATTAAGCGCAGTGGACGCATCCCAACGGTGGACCAGGGGACTAAGCGGCGCATTCGGCATTTAGCAGCTAATGAGAATATGAGTTGTAGGGAAATAAAGGTGGAATTGTGTCTAAATGTAACGAGACAGCGTGTCCAGCAACTGCTAAAGGACGATATAGGTCTTCGGTACCAAAGCAAAATGGCGAAACCATGCTTAACCCAGCGCCATAAAACTGCGCGTATTGCTTTTGCAGAAAGTACAAGTTTTGGGAGGACGAATTTGAAACTGTTACATTTAGTGATGAGAAAAAGTTTAATTTGGACGGACCTGATAGTCACCATAAATATTGGAGAGATTTACGACACCATCGGCAAACGTGCTACAAGCGAAACCACGGTGGTAGATCTCTTATGATATGGGCTGCATTTGGAGCGCGAGGGAAGTCAGAAATATGCTTAGTCCCAACTAAAATGAATGCGGAAGCATACGTTGATCTGTTGGACAGCAATTTAATTGACTTTGCTGGCGAATTATATGGAGATAACTGGACTTTTCAACAAGACAACGCCCCGATCTACATTGCTCGGCTCACAAGGGATTTTTTTATGTCCCGAAATATTCCGTTACTGGAGTGGCCAACCATAAGTCCCGACCCAATTGAACCGCTCTGGGGGATACTTTCCGCCAAGGTATTTTCAAAGTCGAACTAAAACTAGCAATATTGGAGGAATGGGAGAAAATTGACATGTCCACTCTAAGCAACTTAGTGAGTTCTATGCCACGCAGGCTAGAACAAGTTCTTATACACAAGGGCAACTCAATATCATATTAATTACATATTTTCATTGGATAAGAATAAGAACTAAATTTAAGTTTAATTTTTGCATATATAAATATTTTCTATGAAGAATATATCAAACACTTTTGTTTGTTTTAAAAAAGAAATGAAAAAAATATGTTTTCTTATAATTTTAAAGAACACATAAATATGAACTAATATATAAAATAAAAATCATATAAATATTTGACAGGGGTAATCTGACAAATGCTGCTATATTTTCACAATAATAAAAGAAAATTGCCAAAAGAAACGTAATACATATTTATATTACCAGTTCACATTTTACAATTAGGAAAGTCAAAAGTGTAACCGATTAACTGGTGTCTGTCAAAACCGTCCCGTCAGTTTTCTGAATATGACGGATTTCATTCCATGGTTAGCCGGTTATATCCCATTTTCAGAATAATTTTTTTTTGGTTAATTTTGTTAGATATTGTAGACTGTCTTAATTTCAACGATCTACGAGTTTCGCTACGACCAAAATCATTTAAAGAAAAACCTTACAAATTGGTATTCCCAACAATTTGTTTACGAAAATCTAACCCAAGGCATGCGAGCTAAAATTTAGCCAAAACATATTCACAAAACGACTTTCTGGGAAATTGGCATGGCCAAAATTAATATCTAGTATCTTATGAGCAAATTTAAGTTTCACGTTTAAATTTAAAAAATCGTCTCATTTAGAAAGCCGTTTTTATTTTCTAAACTAATGACTGGAGTACTATTCAAAAACCGAAAACTGGTCCACCGGCTTTTTGGGCATCCACCGAAAGAAGGTTTTCTGTAAATCAGCATTATCTTATTGGTTTTTGCTGCAGGTTCCACCATTTTTTTAGGATTTATTTTGCGTTTTCAATTAAAAAATTTCTATGTTGAATTCTTAAAATTAAATTGTATAACTTTGAATTTGAAATTTTCCCACAGAAAATTAAAAAAAAAATTAATTTTTCTATAGAAAATTAAAATTTAATCCAAAAGAAAATTAAGGGAAACCACAATAAATATTATTACATAGAGTTTTCAAAAAATAATTGCATAATTTAAAAATAAAATATTTATAGATATTTTGTATTGTTTTAGATTTTCTTGTTTTTAACCGTAACTTATTGAAAATTACACTGTGCAATATCGGGCCTCAACCAAACCAAAAAAATATGAAAGTACTTGGACGTGGTATCTCAAAACCCCGCTCGGTTTTGCCCCTATACGTAACAACTTGTTTTACAGGCCGAAGAAAATTTTAGAATTGGGTCAGGGGCATACTTCAGATTTTACTTCAATAAATCCCAAACAGCTTGAAATATTGCATTACAACCTTTGACAATATTGTAGCTATTATCATATTTCACAATTCCCTCTAATATATTTCTATGGAAAAATACACTGTTAATCGATTATTTCACGAAACGTTATGAAAAATTTCACATATTTTATATACGAGTATTTTGACATTTCTTGACTAACGGTAAATAAATTGCGGTAGGTGTCATTAAAAGAATTGTAGCTTATAAATTTCTTGATAACTTTTCTAAATGCACTAATCAACAAAAATTATATTTAAAGCTCCATAATTGGTGTAGAAATGCTGCGTTTTAACCATGTTCTTAAATATTCACCTATATGTATTCAATATTAAACAAATTACTAATTGATATCTTCTACAAAGTTGTAGTGCTTAATATAGGCTTAACATATTTATCTGCAACGTATTTTGAATTGATGCCAACGTTATAGCCATGATTGTGGTTATATACTTAGTTATAAAAACCGAAGACTAGGAAACAGGTGTTTATCTTCATAACAGGTTTTTCAAAAATTAAATTTTTCGAAACAACCAAAAATCCGGTTTCTTGGATTGATCGGTTTTTTAAATACTCTGCAAATGGAGCTCTTTCAGGCTGACGTAGTAGTGGTTTAGGTCAGCTGTTGTATGTATGATAGACTAATACTTGTAGTAGACCTAATAGTTCTCTCACCAAATTTATGACATTTGGCCTGGTGTGATATTCACCTTCGATGTTGAAAAGAATTGCTTTACTAATACCAGATAGAGGCAATGGTTCAAAACAACGAACAAATTAACAACAACGTTATTGTGTAAAATACACCACAAATGTATGCTAACGATAACAGTTAATAAAAAAGTTTAAACCACATTTACATTTCACAGTTTTTCACCAAAACGATATGAAAAATTAAAGCAATAAGTTACTGTAATTCCACCTGGTGTATGTCACTTTTCGTCAAACATCTCTCTATCACACCGACCGCATCGCGAAGAGTGTGAAAGGTGAGCTAAATATTTTCTCTAGTAAGATTTACTCTATGGTATGTACATATAATGTAGAAACACATGGTCCGACAACACAGTCATTTAGTTGTGAATGCTTAAGGTGACCAGATGTCGCAGATAAATTACTATGATTCAACACTGCGGTCTGGATATACATTACCCAGAACTTACACGAGACAAGACAGTTAGAATATGTATTAGCTGTCAAAGAAGAGAACAAATGTTTGTCTAACGTTCGCATCCAGACATTTATAAACACAATACACTCTTAAGCAACTGCCGTCAGTGTCGTTTCGTGTGAATTCACTACCGTTTACCAAAATCCGTAAATAAAACAATCAATGAGTGTTCGTACTCACGGGCGATGTGTTAACACCTTTTTGTTACACGGTACCTGTTCGATTTCTATGAACACATTAGTAAAGGTTACATTGGAAAATAAAAAAAGAATAGTTTTTGTTCTGAAGGCTCTTTTGCTATTGCACTTTCTTTTTTCTTACATCTGCTTTAGCATTAATATAAAAGCAGTAAATAAATAACTGAAATAATTGTTTTTGTTTTGTTATAAACAGAGCGACGACGAAAAGTATTGAATAGTATAGAGAACTTATTGCACTCTTTTTCCGCTCTTATGTATAGAGTCTGAGTAAAAGAGCATAAACGAGTCTTACTTATTCTCTTTATAGAATAGTTCAATATAAATGCACCATTTCGACAATGTTATTACATAAAACAATACAAAAAGCATAAATGTTTCCAAAGGCATCAATGTTTCACATCAAAATTATGAATGGACCAACAAGTTATGGCAAAAAAAGAGTAATTCGTTTTGAATCATTCGACAGATGTTGCCAGTGATTTTGAGTCATACAATTCGTTCCATGAGTTCTCTATGCTATTCAATACTCTTTGGCGACGACGACCTGCTTGTTTGTTCGCTGCAGCTAAATCAATACCATCATACTTATTTTCAGGCAGAGACTATTGTTGTACAATAACCACGTATGTGATGCTAACGGTGTGTGTTGTTTGCATGTGTTCACTTTGATAAATTATCCTACCCGTTGTACGGTGTTCTGCGAATATGTTTTGCTTTTTTTCGCTAATTAAAACGAAACTTCACCGAATTTGCAGCTCACAGTATTGAAAAATCACTTCCTTGGCGATGACACCAGACAGTTATGTGGAGGCAATAGCGATACATTTAAACTTTTTTACTATTACGTTCACACTTCTCTCATGTTTTGGTCACTGGCTTTGATTCATTAATGTCAGTCAATTCGGCAAATGATTTTATGTAAGCGGCCAATTCGGTGAAGTGTCATTGTAATATTTGAAAAAAACAAAACATAATCGAAAAATACGAGTATCCCACAATTTGGAAAAATTTATTTTTCTTTGTATATTTTGTTAAATGAAACGAGACTGACGGCTCGAAACGATACTGACGGCTGTTGCTTAAAAGTGTAATGTCTTTGTAACTTCATTATACAAACATATTCTACTAATACATATTCTCATTGCCTTGTTTTGTGTAAACGTAGGGTTTTATAAAGTTGTACAAGCACGAGAAGGTTTTGAAAAATAACATAGGTTGTATTAACGTATTCGATAATTTTTTGTATCATTAGCTTGAAACCGTATAAAAATATAAATTAAAACTTCAAAATCTACTTTTTTGATTGACAATGAAAGAAATTAAAAAATTAACAAATAAAATGGTTTACGTTGTAAGAAACCCTGGAATTTGTATCTGATTTTGAATTAAGCTCTAGTTTATGTGGTCATATTTGGTGCAATAAATCTTGACGACTTATGTATTCGAATAATACAGATTCGAGCCCAGCAACCTCTGATTACACTGTGGAACACGAAAAAATAACAAGGTTGACAAGAGTGGATAAAACAAGAATATACGTGTGTCGGCATTTTGAAAGTTTACGTCTGAATTTTTTTTGAAGGGGGATGAAATTTTCCCCCGTTCGCAGATTCTTATGATGAATCGGCATATTACAAATCGATTTTCAAATATATTATTACAAACATATTATTTTTGGTGGAAGAAAATCAAATATGCACAAACATTACGAGGGCAGTTTGAAAGCTTTGTAACTTTTGCAACTTCCCTCGCACTTAGTTGACAATCAACACTGCTCCCTACCATCTGATACTTTGTTTAGTTTGCATAAGACAGCCGTTGAAAGCAGAAAACCTCGTGAATTTCGCGAAAACTGGGAAAAGTGTATTTCGTTTGTTCATCGAGTATTTTGTTTTCCAAAAAAAAACAAGTAAAGGCTTGATACGAAGTACCAATGACAAATACTATGGGTTCTTTGCGTTACCACTTTCAATGGTTAAAAAGTGTTGTTTTCATCCAAATATAACGTGTTTGTAGCTTGTCGCAAATATAGTATACTTGTGTTCAAACACGTTGTAATTGCAATCCTATACAAGACGTAATTACAACACAATAATTAATAAGTTATAATATATGTTATGACCAAAATGTTTTTTTGTTTGTTGAAAACTCCTGCCATGAAACAAAACGCAACAGGTCTTTAATTCATTTGACATTCTGCGTGAATGACACATGCTATTTCCAGTATGAGGAGAGATTCTACGAACAGAAGAAGGGTATGCCCATGGGTCCCCCCCAAGCATCACCAATTATATCACAAAACCGGTTTTCCGAAAATGTCGGGTTTCGGTTTCTTCGAATATTCCGATTTTGGCGAAACCGGTTTTCGGTTAAAACGAGGTTTGGAAACCGGTAAAAATAACCCGTTTCGGTTTTTATGACAAAATGGTAAACTATGCCTTTTATAAACATCTTTTATTTTTAATTCAGTATTTTTGTATTTTGAGACCGACTACCGAGTACATAGCCATGAAAACACCTATTAAAATAAGGCTCGGAACCGATATAAAACTGCAGGTCCCAATCAGAGTTTGTAAGCATATGCCTTCATGGTATGTGATGGGAAACTAAAGTGTGGGCCATGTAAAAATTGGAATTTAATTTCGCTTTAAAAAATACTATCACAGTACCTCATTCGACCAACCCAATTTTTCAGTACATTATCGATTGTTTGTAGGGCCTCTATTTCGTATGTTAAGACCTCAGTGGACTCGGGATTGTATGCGGAACACTTATCATTCATGATGCTCCAGAGACAATAGCCTAACGGCTTCAAATCTCAGCTGCGAAGCGGCCAATGGACTTCCGAGTCTCGGCTGATTATGCGGTTTTCGAGCACAGTGCACACACACTTCGTCCATGTGTCATTCTCTTCAACTTTTTGGAACAAAGCCCCGCTGAGCATGGCACGGTAACGCTCGCCATTGACGGTAATAGCGGCTCCTTTCTCATTTTCGAAGAATAATGGGCCTATGACCCCGCCATGCCAAAAACCGTACCAAACTGTCACTCGTTGTGGATGCATCACCTTATCCTCGATGACGTGAGGATTTTCCGAGCCCCAAATGCAACAGTTTTAACGTAGACCCGAGGTGAAAATGAGCTTCATCGGAAAAGATTGCTTTTCGGTAAAAATTCTCATCTTCAGCCAAGCGATCTTCAGACCATTCAGCGAAGTGGAAGCGCATCGGATGGCCACGACTCTTAGGTTCTTGGACTATTTGTACTTAAGCATTCGTAACGAGGTTTTTATGCAAAATTCTGCGCAAAGAAGTGCGAGAAATGTTCAATCGCTGCGAACGGTGGCGAGTTGATGTTGATGGGTGTTTCAGTGCAATTTCAGCTACAGCGGCAATATTATTCACTGGACGAGCACGTAGACGAATTCCTTTGTTCAATAAGGACTCGAATTGACAAACTTGCTTCAGAAATTGATCCACAAACGGCGGTGATGGAACTCTACTTCTATCGAATTTATTAGGTAGATTTCTTACAGTTTGAGTTGCAGGTTCAGAAATTGGGACGCAATTTTTAATATTTCCTAATTTTCTTCAATAGTAAATCGACCGATTTCATAAATTTCTAATAATCTGTCACTTCATAAATTTCAAATTGACCATCTGCTTCTATGTAACGGGAGGTTCAAATTCCAAAGATTGCATGGCCCACCTTTTACGTATTTATTTATTATATTCAACCTATCTGTTTGAATATTGGACTTCCCCAGTTAGGCAACATCATCGTTGAGTAAATATACGTTTGGACATGCTGTACTTCTTTCTGGATTGAGAATCCTGTTTATTGTTTTATGAATTTCTGCTAACGTACTACCTGTGATGTCATTAGTTCAAGAACCTACATCTAAATCGGAGTTGGCAGATATGACTTATATTGCCTTGGACAACTTATTTCAGAAAACTATCGGCGAAATAAATAGTAGCAAAGTCTTTTGTGACTGTCGGATGGGGTCGGTAACCATAGTGAGCTATGAAAAAGGATTTAGATTTGTAATCTAAATGTGTAAAACCGAGAAACCGGTTAATTGACTTGAAATAACCGGTGAAACCGGTTCTTCGAAAATATCACTTTTTGAAAAACCAACGTACGGTTAACCGGCCGGAATTCGGTTAACCGAATTCGGTTTTGAATACACTATTATGGAGGTATTATTGGATTCAGTACTCGACACATTGGGGGCGAAGCCAAAAATCAAAACATGTGGACGATTTATTTGTTGTTATCAAAAAACAGAGTAGGGCAACATGACCATGAGCCTTTAAAAATATTGAAGACGTAAACTTTCAAAGCCCCGATACACGTATATTGTTATTTTACCTAGTTATTTTCGAAAAAGTTTCATTTTGTTCCACCGTGTTATAACCTCATCCCAGCATAAAAGAATATATATGTATGTATGTACATATTGTACCCTCGGTCTACATTATTATTAGGGTGATTGAGCCATGTCTGGCTGACCAACACGATAAGTGCTGTAAAATTTTGGCAGCATGTACTGCAAATGGACATCATTTCCACGCTTTTCGTGGCACCTCCAAACCAAATCGAGAAATTTAATAACATGTTAATTGTTCTTAAACTGATTCGAACCGATCGCAATGAAATTATGCATTAGACAATATTTTCATTGCACTTGAAATAGGGCGTATTTGCTATCACCTTTATGGTGTCTTCCATACAAAAGCTGGACTTCAGCAAAACAGAACAGAAGGATATGTCTTTCACAAATTATAACAAAAATGTTAAATATAAGTAGAACGTGAATATAAGGGATAACTTGGGGGGAAGGTTTGTTCGAATCGATTACCCTTAGTGAAACTACTCCACTGGTGTTTGAAAAACTTAGTATCCCATTATATCCAATGGAGGGGTAGCAGAGAGCTCCTCACAGTCAGTGAACTGTGTCTTTCTTTTTAGTAGAATCAGTCCCAATCCACACAGGGAAACTTTTGTCGCCGGCGACTCGAGTTCGTTGGAGAGAGAGGGACGACGTAAGTGGATTGGGACTCAGTGATAAGGACCTACCGAATTTACCGAATTCGAAAGGTTTTGCATTGAAAAATCATTTTCATAGCTTAAATCGAGTATACTGATCTAAATTTTGCTGAATCTGAAGTGATTTTCAAAAAATATGAAACTCGAATACAGTCAGAACACAGTAACGATTCACACATTATATTCATGCACATTCGGTCACCTTAGCATTACCAAGCAGTTGAGTGTGTTCAGATATTTATGGGACCATGTGTTTCTACGTCACACGAACAACAACAGACACCAAACTACCACCATTGACGTCAGCTCCACATCACAGCATTAGCTTATCACTAAGCAAATTGTAGGTCAGGGTTGATAAAGTAAATAATTTGGTACCATTTTGGTACTCTTTGTGCCACACAGTACATAAATATATTTAAATATACAAATTAATAAGCTGATAATATACAACAAGTTGCAAAAAAAAAATATAAAAATCCAAGTGAGTGGTATTATCGTGTACAAATGGAACAGTTTCAAACCATCCACCGACTACATACTATTTTATTTGCCAGCATTCATTGTGTTCAGCAACACTCCGACTACTATATTAGGTGGTTCACAAATATTATATAAATAATTCTAATTCAACTGTTTACCTATGATTTTAATTAACCATATAAAAACTGAGCCTAAGACCTAAGTTATTTGGTAATCAGTTGATTTTGATTTATGTTTGATCTGACTTTAAATACGAAAAGAGTTTTTCAGTGCTTTGTCAAATAATCTTACTACCATGTGGCAACAGTGGCAAATGCTATGAAAAATACCCGGTATTCATACATTTATCGGCTAATCGTTACAATATATCAAACTGACGCCATTTGCAAAACAAAAGTGAAGGGATAAAATACAAAATATTTTATGAAATTGGAGAATATTTGAGCAGAAATAAAGTTCTAACTGCACTACGAGTTAAATGATACGTTTTTATTGTTATTTCAACTAGGATGGTGATTATAATTGTTCACATTAACAATTAAAGAAGCTTTGTGTTTGTTCTTCTTGTTGTTTTCTGTCAAAATAATATGGTCACTTGATCATAGTTTAAATGCCCAACTTTGGCTGTTTAGACAGCAATTAACTATAACCCTAAAAAATTAATTCAGATTTTAAATCATGTTTGATCGTTGATCAAAGATGATTTTCTACTCAAAAATTAGGCCTAAGAGAGTAATTGAGGCTAAGACAATAGAATCTTACCTCCGACAGATTCAAACAAAATGTGCACTGTTAGCTTAAAAGGAATTAGGAAAATAAATTTTAAACATATGTAGAAGTTGTTTTAATAAAATCATTTTTCAATAAATATATTTTCTAAGCAAAATAAGCAAACATTTGGAAATTAATGTAAATAAAATAAGTACTATTTTAAAATATTTTTTGTGGTAGTTTTCGATCAATATTATGTGTCATCCCTGGTGGCATTTGATGACTACAACTTTTTTAAATACAAAAATACAATGGATTATCAACACTTCGATGTCTGTTGAAATATTGTCTATTTCACTTCTTCTTTGTACTTCTCATTTGATTCATTCTCATTTGAATTGATAAAGTTGGATTTGTGCACTAAAAATTTAAGACTATACTTCACAGGATCATTTCTGTAGTCAGTCTTCAATTACTTTCATTGCAAAATGAAAAATACCACACCCGCGATGAAGAGGTATAGTTTTGTCTGTAGCGTGAGGTTTTGAACTTTGTCTTTAATTAGGCCTGGACTACTTTGGTAAGAAAGGCTGTTTGATTGAGACAGTGTTTCTTCGATGATCGCTCGATTAACGGATAAGACGACTTCTGAGTGGTGTCCCCATTTTAAATAAATCAATGTCAAAGTGTAGTATATTCCAACAATAATGCATTAAACACATAGACGACAGCAAGCTTCGAGCGACAACCTGTCAAAATTAAAACACACACGTTTATATGAAAATGATTACTTTGACGGCGTCACAGCAGCACGACGGCACAACGACCGTTGCAGTTGTCGCCAATATAAACTAATTTCTATTTTGAAAGGCGACAATATCAGATACAGTGTTGGTAATGCACTAAAGTAGTTGTAATAATTTGGAGATTAAAGGCGTTTAACTAAAAACTGAAAATTTGTGTCAAACATTTTGGGATTTATTAAATGTTTTATCAGCCGGCTTTCGAATTTTTTTTGGTCGATAGCGTAGTTGAAACAAATAATTCTGAATTGAAAAATTTTCTGCCCTGAAAAATTTATTGTTGTACTATGCGCGTTCAAGGTGCACAAAACCAAACTCGCGTTCAATTTTTCACGTTTTGTAAAAAAAACCACACATATTCAGTGAAAAACGGAATGTATTTTTATTTCTTCTTGGTATGCTAAAATATAATTTCGCTATATAAAGATTTCTTGTATAGCCGGTCTTCGTCCGGAGGTATGCCAAAATATGGCTTCGCCTTTTAAATATTTCCTGCCTCTTCGGAATGTATTCTAATCCACTCATTAATAAACAAAATATAATGAAAATAAAACATATGCATGTACTTCGTGTAAAGAAATTACAAAAACAAATACTCTTTTCAATAAATTATTTTGTAGAACAAAAATCGTTTGTTTGTGTGTCTAATAAACGTCATATTGGCATCACAATATCAGCTGTTTACGCTGTAGCTGCCGTTTTCAAAATATTTAAAAAGGTGGCTACACAACGACAAATGTCGCCAACGACATTTGAAGTCAGTCGTCGTGCAGCTTGCTGACGTCTATGTGTTTAATGCATAAACCAACTATGGTATAGAGAAAAATTATCAGATGCAGCCAGAGCCTAGACAAGGAACTCTCGCAACTTTTGGCACAGGGCCCAGCCCGATTACGTCCTGAAGCGCAGTAGAAACCCATTTCCGACTCTACCAAAACTGCCGCAACAACCGTACTTGTTTTTGAAAAACCGCTTCGCAACAAACTTTGGAACGATGAAGACTGTCGCATAGCATACAAATGATGAAAAGAAGTCGCACGTATGGCACTGTTTCAGACAATTGTAAAGCATGAAACACATAGACGACGACAGGCTACCGACCACAACCTGTCAAATATAAAATACATGCGTTTATATGCAAGTGAATATTTTAACGACGGCAAGGCGACACGACTGCAGGTTGTTGTCTATGCTACTTATGTAGCTGTAGTTGAATTAAACTAATTTCTATTTGAGTGGGCGACAATCAACAGGTTAGAGCTGTCAATGCCTGAAGTGGCACCACTGACAGAATAATCAACTGTTTTCACAATTTTTGTTATGTTTGTAATAATATTTATTAAATCTTCTCCAGATATTTTATTTTCTTCTAACACAAATAACACAAACGTCAACATTACAGATCAGCTGTTTACTTTGCAGTTGCCGTCTTGAAAATAATTCAGTAGCTGCCACACGTCTACATTTGCAGTCAGCGGCATTTGTAGTCGTGTGTTCATGTAGCCTGTCGTCTTCTATGTGTTTCATGTAAGGTAAACTCACTAGGAATTGTTACAACAAACACAGGCATTTTGTTTGGTGTCCATAATCTGTCAAATTTTCTTCATGGGTGTATCTACTGCAAAAGTAAACAAAAAAGTACAACAACAAAATGCATGTGAATTTGACATAAGACTGACACCTAAGCAAGAAATATGTTGAAAACAGCTGTTCTAACGAGTTTACCTTACTCATTTTACCATGGACTGAGCAGTATAAGGAAAAAAGAAAGGAGGTAAACCGTCTCTTTAGGCGCAAGAAACGGCAGTGGGAAAACGCGAGAGTGAGAAAATTGAGAAATACAGAAGGAAGAACGAAGCCTACCAAAAAGTCAAAAGCCCTTTCTGTAAAAACAAGGACGGAAATATCATTACAGATGTGCACAGCATGTTGGGAATATGGATATATCATTTCTCCGCGCTACTGGTACCTGAGATATCCAATGACGATGACAAAATCGATCACAGTTTGGTCGAATGCCCTCTGCTAACCAAGCGCAGACAACATTTTTTTTGTGTATGCGGTTTTATGTCAGTTTGTTCGGATTATTTTCGTAGTTACAGTCAGTATATCTGTTTAGCAATGAAAATCAGCCTGAAATTTTAAGCTCTGATCGAGAACACCCATTTTTAATTCCAAACTAAGTTTGGTTAAATAATAGGCAATGACAAAATGTCATTATTGTCCTCAAAGGTTTAAAGCAGTTACCATGTTGACCAGCCATCTATACAGACAGACGAGCTTCACTCGTTTTCTTTGTTGGCATTCCACTCCATGAGTAAAGTTTCTTCTCTATACCATAGTTGCTTTTTGAACCCAACATAAAGCAACTATGGTATAGAGAAGAACATTTACTCACGGAGTGGAATGCCAACAAAGAAAACGAGTGAAACGCGTCGTTTTTCTGTTCGCTCTCTTACACCCCTATTCTGTGTATGAGGTAACAATCAAATTGTAACCACAAAATTGTTACAAAGTTGTAACCGTTGTTTGTATCTGGTATTCTGGTAACACAGTGACAACGAAAAATTCACCTCGTAACAAATAATTCACCTCACAATAACAGGTTGTCAAAAGCAGGGACAAAAAACAAAAACATATGTATGGTTTTCTGAACAAAATGAACGCGGTAAAAAAGGAAAAGTAAGTATTTATTTCATATATTTATGTTTTATTGAATTAAAATTAATACATTATTATTTAGGGAATTTGAGCGCACCGCAAAGGCACAGTTGGAATGCTATATTGCCTTCCTCAAGGAACATCCAGAGATGCTAAGCGGAAGAATACTGCACGTCGGCGCCATATAGAACACGATATTTACTTTAGCGCCAACTCTCTGATCTATAACAAAATTTTACCACCGACAAAAGCTTCTGCGCTGAGTTCAAAAAGTTGTTTTTCCCCCCGCGGTCGGTCAAATTCTTGAGATATAGGCCTTTAAAGCTTGAGTATATAATCGTTCGTATCTCCGGGATTTATAATCCGATCTGGTAAATCAATGTATAAACATATTTACTTTTATCAGCCCATAGGGGAGCTAATTAAAAAAACGTTTTTTAACATCACTTTTCTACTAACAATTTAATTTTTTTTCAAATAAATGTCCAATTATACTTAATTTTTGGCAGGTTCCGATAATACGCAAGACCTTGGCTTTTTTTTGAAGGTATATTACTCAACAATATCCCTTGAAAGACCGGAGATATTTACGTTAAAAGTTTTGTAATACTTTTCGCACATTTTCAATCTTTCTAACACAAAAGCAAGTTCTTTCTTCTTTGTGCTCCATTTCCATAAGACAAAGTAACAAAAGTCATTCCTTCATTTAATTATGCCCTCTTGTCGTTTTGGTACAAAATATATTATTAATTTTTCCCGTATAGAGTTTTATTGTTTACATGCAGAATTTATAAACTTATTTTGTATCAACTTTCTGGCAAATAAAACAGCTGTCACGCACTGTTACCACCTCTTTGGCAGGTAACAATTTTTGTTACTTTTGTCACCAAAAAAATGAGTCAGAATACCGATTTGTGACAATTGTCACATTGCTGTCAAATAGTAACCGTGGTGACTTTTGTAACCCTGCCAGAATCGGGCTGTTAATCTCTTCATTGAATATTTCAATACACGAGCAGTTTTCTGATGGTGTTATTGTATCTAACCATAGAGCAATACTTAAGAGTTGCTATTACTCTCTTCGATGCCTCTTCATGACGACGAGGTGGTAGGCCTAGCACTTTCGTTGGACATAAAACGGACAGAAATCAAAGGGAATGCGTATTTTCGTTCAATGCAAACAAAATAAAACATAATTTAGCTGTCATTAGTATCAATAAATACTATTTAAAATTAGTTCGTGTCTTCTTTGCTCTCTCATTCTACATCATCGGCCTAGTACCTTTTCGATCAGCTGTGCCATAGAATCCCATAAAGCAACTATGGTATACAGAAGAAAATTTACTCATGGAGTGGAATGCCAACAAAGAAAACGAGTGAAGCGCGTCGTTTCTCTGCTCTCTCTCTTACTCTCTTCGTTGAGTATTTCAATAAACGAGCAGTTTTCTGATGATGTTATTCTATCTAACTATAGAAATTCCAACCATGTTTAAACAAAATTATATAAAGTATGAAAAAAGTATTAAACAATCAAGTTATGACGCGGGAAAGAAATACGTTTGAGTGAATCGCGTCTACTTTTTTGGTTCTCTTCTGCTAGGGTTGGCAAATTGCACCGGTTTTTTCTTCTCTACCTGTACATCCTTTTTGAGAATCCCAAAAACGATGTACAAGTAGACAGTCAAAATTTCTCTTCACTCAAATGACAACAAACACAATGAGTGATTCTCTGATCATTCTCTGTTCTCTTTCTTACTCTCTTCATTGCATATTTCAATACACGAGCAGCTTTTTGATAGTGTTATTGTATATAACTATACAAATTCCAACCATGTTGAAGTATAATTCCATAAACTACGCAAAAAGTATAAAATAATCAAGATATGACGCGTGAGAGAAATACCTTTGAGTGAATTCCTACACAGGAAAAAATATTGGCCTGTAAATTTCAATTAAAAATATAATAGAATTTTTTCAAAAAATTCAATTAAAAATTAATTGAATCAATTAAATTTTTAATTATATTTACAATTTATTTTTTGAGTTTACAACAGAACTTGGAGTTGGCAAGGCGCAAATCTATGGAGCTAAAAATGTTTAATTTTTGAGTGCATTATCGAATTTTTGCTGTGAATCTTTCTAAGTTAATATAAATATGCATGATATGTTCTTAACAAACCTTAATATAAACAAGTTTTGTAAACAAAAATTGTTGTGATAAAGTATTTTACAGAAAGTTGAATTTTATAGCACCGTTGGGATTCAATATATCTGGCGGCTGAGTCCCCAGCCGTCGTCGTCACTTTTCGTAAGGCTCTAGTCTTTGATATACAACACTGTTGTTATTTGTAATTCGTTTATTGTTGATTGAAAGATTTTATTTTGTGAACTTAAAGAATAATAGTGTTAAATTGTTTTGTTTAGTGATTAAAACTGCGTTCTTGGTAGTTGTGTTTAATTGGCAAGTGTTGTTGAATAAATTTTTTTGGAAATGAGTGTTTGCGTTCAGTGTTTTGTTTGCAATGGAAAATGTGGTTGTCCCCAAACATTTTTTATGCACTTGAAAATAGACACTTTGCCGCCTTATGCCACATACAATTGTTTACACGAAAATTGTTTTCAAAAATTTCACGTAAAAATAAACTTTAAGACCCACCTTCTTAGACATTTTAAACAAGAGTGTAAAACAAGAGTGCCCTGAATTTAATAAAAGCAATACATTTCACCAGTGGCCGTCGGTGGTGCAATGGTTAGTGTGCGCGGCTCTTGTACATGAGATCCTGGGTTCGAACCCGGCTCTGACCACCTTCAAAAAAAAATGTCTTTCAGCGGCGGTCACCTCGCATAGTGACGGCGACACTATCGAGTATCTAGCCATGAAAAAGCTTCTCAAATTACCGTTCGGAATCGGTGTAAAACTGTAGGTCCCAATCAGCGAGTGAAAACTGGAAAGCGCACAGCTCAGTGATTGTGAGAAGTTCTCCCCGGTCCCTTCATGGGATGTAATGGGAAACCATTTATTTATTTTATTTTAATACATTTCTCCAACAAAGCTGTGAATACGCAGAAGAGAGGAATGCGACTATGAAGTGACTGTTGCTGCGGAAGGAGCAGATAAATTGAATGTTTCTCCAGAACCACCAGACCAGTTTCACTCTTTCAGTCATAAAAACAAAAGAAAAATAATTTACGACAACGCAATAGAATTTATTGTTGAATTAATTGCATTCCCTCAATAACTGTTCTCGTTCTCGCTTAAGAAAACCGGACATTAGTTCCGATTATGAATCCAAATTGTAAAAAATTTAATTTTTTATAGATATAAGTACTTGTGTATCTACGAAACCTTGAATAAAATCGCTTTAAAAATGGAACAGACTAGTTTTTTAGCGTCGTCGCAGGGGGTGGGGGTTTCATGCTGAAAAAAGCAATAACGATTTTAATTGATTCAATTCAAAATTTAATCAAAAATCGCTAAAAAAAATCAATAATTTTTTTAATTAACTTGATTATATACTTAATCAATATTTTTGAAAAAATTCAATAAATGTTTTCATCAAATTTGCAAATTTTTTAATTGAAGTTTTTTTTTGACAAATTTACAAATGCCTTTAATTAATATTATAATTTTCGTGAATACACCAAAATCAATTAAAAAATTAATCGAAACAAAACAAATTTTTTAATTGAAATTGATTTTTATTTTTTTCTGTGTAGCACTTTTCGGTTCTCTTTTACCAGGGTTGCCAAATTGCGCACATCTTCTGGTCGTCTAACTATAGAAATCTATGATCTAACTATAGAAATTCCAAAGACGATCTAGAATCTAGAATTTGGCAACCCTGGTAAAAGAGAACCAAAAAGTGCTAGAAATTCACTCAAAGGCTTTTTTCTCTCACGCGTCATATCTTCATTATTTCATACTTTTTGCATAGTTTATGTAATTTTACTTCAACATGGTTGGAATTTGTATAGTTATATACAATAACACTATCAAAAAGCTGCTCGTGTATTGAAATATTCAATGAAGAGAGTAAGAGAGAGAACAGAGAATGATTAGGGTTTCACTCGTTTTGCTTGTTGGCAGAAAATGTGCGGAATTTGGCAACCCTGGTAAAAGAGAACCAAAAAGTGCTAGAAATTCACTCAAAGGCTTTTTTCTCTCACGCGTCATATCTTCATTATTTCATACTTTTTGCATAGTTTATGTAATTTTACTTCAACATGGTTGGAATTTGTATAGTTATATACAATCAACTATCAAAAAGCTGCTCGTGTATTGCAATATTCAATGAAGAGAGTAAGAGAGAGAGCAGAGAATGATTAGGGTTTCACTCGTTTTGCTTGTTGGCATTTGAGTGAAGTGAAATTTTAACTGTCTACTTGTACATCGTTTTTGGAAATTCCAACCATATTTAAATAAAATTACATAAAATATGTAAAAAGTATGAAATAATCAAGTACAGTGCTAACTACATAGAGAAATACCATCGAGGTAGTAGCAGTGATGATATTTGATAATTTTTGAGGAGACTTTTTGTATTCTTCCAAAAGTACTTTTTTCGACGTCAGAGTACTGTTATAAAATAATTAAATGAATCTGTATCTACACCGAAAGATTAATGGGCTATTTGTAGAACACATAAAAAAATGCATTTAATCTGCGTACGGTTTGTTAATCTTTCGGCGTAAATGCAGTGAAAGCTTTAGTTAGCCTCAGGCACATACATACATAGACTATTTAAAGGCACTAAAAATTCCATATTCAGCCCTGTATCTTTTACAATTTGTAACCGATTTCAGAATTTTAAAATGGAAATTGAAGCTAGACATCTTGAAATATCATGACAGTGTTTGTTTCTTAACTAAAGAAATTTTTTTGGGCAATTTATAAAAAAAAGTCAAAAAATGTGGTATTTTTTTTGGTTCACCTGAATAAAGGCACTTCCTTATTTTTAAAGTAAGCGATGCTTTTTGGTGGGGAGCGTTTGTTTATTACAATTTATTACATCTTAATCATTTTACGAGCCAAAATGGTAAATTAAAAAATTTGAAATCTATCGGAAAAAACAAAAATCGATGTTTACCTTTCTGAAGGATATTCTAACAGCGCAATAGCTACAAAAATTGGACGGGGCCTAATAGTTGTCGACAATTACATCAAGGACCCCGAGGGGTATGGAAAAAATTTTAAAGGAAGGGTTTCATTGTCTTTATCTACGTATGAGAAAAGAAAAATCAACAGAATTGCTTCTAATTCTGCCTTATCCTTGTCAAAAATAAGAGCTCAAGCTGGAGTGGAACCGGGTAAGTCATCAGTACGCAGAGTAATTAAGAGCTGTGAGTATCTTAAATACCTGAAATTATAAAAAACCCGTCACTTAATGCTCCTCGTAAGGAAAAGCGACTTCAATTCGCAAGAGACTACATGGTAAGGGATGTGCAGCCAAGAGGTCATGTAAATGACTGGAGAAATGTTGTATTTACGGATGAGAAGAAGTTTAATTTGGATGGGCCTTATGGCTACATCTATTATTTCCATGATCTGCGCAAAGAAAGGCGTTTTTTGAACCGCCATCACAGCCGAGAGGGCGGCGTTATGGTGTGGGATGCTATTACGTACTATGGCACCATCGATCTTGAATTTTAAGTGCAAAACTGACTGGTGCAAGCTATTAAACGTTATTGGAATCGGCTTTTCCGAAGTTCAGTGAACTGTTTGGTCCCATATCTTGGATATTGCAACAGGATAATGCCCCTATACACAAACGCCAGAGTAGTAAAGGAGTTCATTGCAAGCCAATATGTTAATATTCTTGGCTGGCCACCCTATTCGCCAGATCTAACCATTATCGAAAATGTCTGGGGTTGGTAATCTCGCAAGGTCTATGAAGGAGGTAGACAATTTGATGACAAGCAGTCACTAATTCAGGCCATTAACGATGCTTGGAATCAAATTTCGTTGGATTACATAAATTCTTTTTATCTCTCAATGAAAACCTGTATATTTGAAGTTATTAAAACCACAGGGGGTTAGTAGTTCTTAAATAAAGTAAAATAAATTAAAATAACAATAAAAACAGTTTTTCATTAAAATTAGTTAAAGTGCCTTCATTCAAGTGAACCCAAAAATTAGCACATTTTTTGACTTTTTTTATAAATTGCTCAACAAAAGTTCTTTAGTTAAGAAACCACTATTCTCATAATTTTCTTTATATCTCAAGATGTCTAGCTTCCATTACCATTTTAAAATTCTGCAATCGGTTACAAATTGCAAAAGATACATGCTTCTGAATATGGAGTTTTTAGAGCCTTTAAGTAAGTGAACCGGAGTGTATATGTTTAAGTGTTATTACACAAAAAATTACCATACATAAGTCTTGACAATTTCAATCAGCTGAGTTTGACAAGGTCGGCCCTTTATATAAAAACAAAATTCCTGCAATTTCTAATGCTTCTACCTTACTTATTTTGCCATGTGTTGTTTTTAAATGCTCTCACATAAAATTTGGTAATTCAAATCCGAAAGCACTCTTATTGGACCAAAAGGAGTTGGGGACTTTTTGAAATCGAAAGGATGTAAAAAAGTCCTTATCCACTACAAATATCATCCCTGGGTAGTAGGCCATTTCATCGAGTTTTATTTGCTGCTGTATTTTACCTATTTTACACTTTCGTTTGACATAAAACGGACAGTAATCAAAGGGAATGCGTATTTTTGTTCAATGCAAACAAAATAAAACATAATTTAGCTGTCATTAGTATCAATAAACACAATTTAAACTTAGTTCCTGTCTTCTTTGGTCTCTCATGTGGTTAATAAACTTATGCACTATTTTATAGAGCTTAGAAAGACCTTTGTAATGATACCCATTTCAACCAGATCGAATTATAAATACCGGAGATACGTACGATTATATACTCAAGCTTTAAAGGCCCATATCTCAAGAAGTTAGACCGACCCCGGGGCAAAAAAAAAACTTTTTGAACTCAGCGCAGAAGCTTTTGTCGGTGGTGAAATTTTGATGTAGATCAGAGAGTTGTCGCTAAAGTAAAAATGTTCTTTTCGATTAGCATCTCTGGATGTTCTTTGGGGAAGGCAATATAGCATTCCAGCTGTGCCTTGCGGTGCGCTCAAATTCCCTAAATAATAATATATTAATTTTAATTCAATAAAACATAAATATATTAAATACTTACGTTTCCTCTTTGCCGCGTTCTTTTTGTGCAGAAAACCGTATGTATTTGTTTTGTTGTCCCTGCTTTTGATAACCTGTTATTGTGAGGTGAATTATTTGTTACGAGGTGAATTTTTAGTTGTCAGCGTGTTTCTAGAATACCAGATACAAACAATGGTGACAACTTTGTAACAATTTTGTGTTAATGGGAAGTTTTCTAGGCGGTGCCTTTAACCAATATTTAGTATGTATTGCAGTTTTGAATCCAATAAAATGTACATTTAGAAAAGCAAAAGTGAAAGAAGTTAAAAGAAAGAACACTTTTTTAAATAAGTGGCCTTTCTTAAAAAAAGTTAATTTTCTCAAAAAAATACATTCATTTTCCTAAACAGAGTACCTTTCTTAAAAAAATACCTTATCTTAAATAAGTACCTTTTCTTAAAAAAAGTAAATTTACTTACAACAAATTGCTTTTCTTAAAAAACGGCATTTTCGTAAAAGATTACCTTTTTTTGTGAAACAAAATAACTTTTCTTGAGATGAGTATCTACTCCTAAAAGTGTACATATTCTTGAAAAAAGGCCAATTCTAAACAAAATTCCCACTTCATAAAAAAAAACTTTCCTTCAAAAAAATACTTTCTCTTAAAAAAAAGAAATTTTCTTACAAAAATACCTTTTTAAAAATAAAATAATACCTTTTCCTTTCGTGTGATTAGCAGCCTTATACTCTTATGGCTTTTTCTTACAGAAAGTACTTCTTCTTAAAATTAATATCTTTTCTTAAAACAAACATTAGATTTTAATAAAAAAAAGTACCTCTCTTTAAAAAGGACCTTTTCGGGAAAAAATAATAGATATTCTTAAAAAAGGGCCTAAATATACTTTTTTTTTTAAACATACATTGTAAAAAACAGGTATTTGGAAAAATGTAAATGGATTTCTTAAAGATCCATTTAAATTATCGTTTTTTTTAAAACGGGCGCCTTAGTCGTGTTGGAGCTAACTAAACATAATATATAGAGGTAACTAAACATAATATTGTCGTCAAAATAGACTTTCTTCAGTCGACCCAAATCAGATGTGTTGTCATTTCTTTGGGTTTGGAAATATAAAATTGTCACTGGGGGCTAAAACCGGTGAATATGGCTGTTGTGTTGTGTATGGCCATAAGTGTTGCCATGATGACTACACACCTATGTTCCGGTGTGTTCTCGTTGTGGAGGAACACCTTCGTCTTCGTCAAATGTGGTAGTTTTTCCTTCAAATGAAAGTAGCATCTGTCCAACAGCTGTCAATAATATTCACCGGTGATCGTTTTTCCCTTTTCAAAGTAATCGATGCGAATGAAACCCCATGCATCGCAAAAACTGTCACCATTACCTTGTTGGCAGATATACCCACCTTGGTCTTCTTTGGTACATGTTCCTTGATGTCCGGTGTGTGGTGATGGATCCATGTTTCCTTTGAAGTGGACACACGATTGCGTTTATAGTCGAGTGTGAATAACCGCGGCACCCATCGCGAGTATAGAAATTGATGATCATATATTCATCTAAAATGTGATGTACCTGCTAAGTTAAGATGACTGCCTCTAATATCATTCCATGGATTTTATCAACGACTTCGTTTTTTAACCTCAATTTTCTGCGTAATTTGTTTTCCAACAAAATGTCCTATTACACTTATTTTTTGGCAGGTTCCGATAATAATAGACCTTAGCCTTTTTTAAAGGTATATTACTCACCCATATCCAGTCAAAACCGGAGATATTTACGTTAAATATTTTGTAATACATTTCGAGCTATTTCAGTCTTTCTAACACAAACGCAGGTTCTTTCTGCTCCATTTCCATAGCATAAAGTAACAAAAGTCCTTCCTCCATTTAATTATGCCCTCTTGTCCTTTTGGTACAAAATATATTATTAATTTTTCCCGTATACAGTTTTATTGTTTACTTGTAGAATTTATAAAATATTTTTGTATCAACTTTCCGGCAAATAAAACAGCTGTCACGCGCTGGTACCACCTCATTGGCAGGTAACAGTTTTTGTTACTTTTGTCACAAAAAAAATGTGTCAGAATACCGATTTGTGACAATTGTCACATTGCTGTCAAATAGTAACCGTGGTGACTTTTGTAACCCTGCCAGAATAGGGCTGTAAACAAGAAATTTCTCAACATATGTGAGACATCTAGTTAGTCTAGACACAAACCAAAGCAAAAGTAAACAATATAGTTGAGAATAGTGGGTTGTGAAATAGTGTTAAAACAAAAGTTGTTTAAATTTATTTGTCTTAGATCCGAGTTATTTTTAAAGTTTTAATTTCCTTTAAGGTAAGAGATCATGGTTTCTGCGGTTAGGTTTAATTTTTATAATTTAGCCCCCATCCCGCAACGTGCGATAAGGAACTTCCTTCCAAATATTGCAAAAAGTTATGGGATACATGTAGCGAGCTAAAAGGAGACTCTTTAGAGAAATAAATTGTTTTTTGCCGGAAAATATATCTTTTATTCAAAAAGTCATTGCCTTCGTAGCGCCTTTATCACACGTCCGTCCATTACTGGAAAGAATACCATCCATTAATATCTAAGTGATCAATCCAGTATTTTGTGTTTTAGTCCGGAGATGCCAAGGTGGCCCTGTGGATATATTTACAATCATATATTCCGCGTTTTATCGAATCTGAATTAACGTCAATTTGGTAAACAAATAGCAATTCAATATCATGTCGAATTCAATAACTTTAGGCAAAATGTAGATAAGAAACTCCCAGAAATACTTATTTCTTAACTATGTTCTTTTTTTTGAAGAACTTGAATGCAGTTCGGTAAGAGGTGAATACTGAATAATTTGAATTACACATTCTTCAGCAAATTCATCATCACTACTTGCAAAAAAAAAAAAAACAACTCCAGCCCAGCCTCGTCTATTTTGTTTATTTATGTTATAACAAACAAGTGAGCAAACAAACTACTATTATTATAGTTGTTGTTCAAACACTCCTTAAAATGTTAAATAAAATATCGGTTGAGCAACAACTTAGAAAATATATTTTCGAAAATTTAAGTAAAAAAAACTTATAATTAAATCATAAACAAAAAGAAGCCACAATTTTATTCATTTAACATTAACCGGTATTTAAATACCATAAAACCCCACTGACTGTTAGGACGACATTATGGGGAGGAGGTAGGTGGCTTAAGGAATGACCCATCTGATCTTTAACTGACTGTCAGGCCAAATGCATAGTTAACAGCTCTGGAATACGCCAGTGGACAGAGAGGGGTTGGTTAGGCATCCATGTTAACGTGACATCAGACACCCGACAATAAAGACGCAAATGTATGTTATATAAGTATGTAACAGTAGTAAATTGTTATCCAAGTATTGCATTAAAAATGCGCATAAATTTTATATAAATTACGGAATCTCAAAGAGGATCTACCTCCTCACCTACCCAATTGACTTAAGTATTACCGAATGCAACGAGGTGGGAAATATACACATACAATGCATCCTGGTTATCATGGATGAAGCGGCTGTTTCTCTTTGAATTGATATTTGTAATGAGCAAACATGAAAAGGTTACCAAGTGCCAACATGATAAAGATAATAATGATGGTGATGTTTTAGTCTGTTCAATGAAATCTTGAAGAAAAATGTAGAATACATTGTAAGAAATAGAGCAAAGTCCTGTAATGGTTGTCTGAGGAGGTAACCTGATAATGTTCGAGCTGTTCGTTATCATACTTCACGTACTAGTATAACCATAGAGCAACTCGAACTCTATCATATTGCAATAGACAGGAGTCACCATCGCTCTCCTGACGTTCTCTTGATGACGACGAGGTAGTAGAGTCAGGGGGTAGCCATGGCAGAGCTGATCGACTATAAAGTATGAATCTTATAGAAAACAGAGTAGATAGCCGAAAGAGTGATAAGCAACTAGAAGAAAACCAAGCAGCAAACTAAGTTTGAATACGAGGGCGGATAATTAGTCCGTTACTTTTCGCACTTCCCTCGTAGCTATATGAAATGCAACCCTGCTCCAATCAAGTACCAACTGTTAATAGACTACTGTCAAATTTTGAGCAAGTTCCCTCATTTACATTGCGTTAAACAGCTGTTCACATTTGTTTGATCAATAATTTCATCGTTGGAGCTAAATCTCTTTCCACCGAGCCAATTCTTTAGGTTTGGAAATAGGAAATAGTCACTGGGGGCTAACTCCGGAGAATATGGCGATTGAGGTGCCAATTCGTAGCCCAATTAAACAACTCCAAATAATCTTTGGAGTTGTCACACGATTACTTTTATGGTCAATTGAGAGCAAACGCGGCACCCATCTTGCAGACAGCTTTCTTAAACCCAACTGATCATTTAAAATCGAAACCACTCTGCCATATGAAATGCCTATGGCATCAACAATCTCAAGAACTTTTACTCTTCGAACGGCCAACACCATATCGTGGATTTTTTCGACATTTTCGGGTGTATTGACCTCAATTGGCCGTCCAGAACGTTCAGCGTCATTTGTACTTGTGCGCCCACAACGAAAGTCAGTAAACCACTTTTTTACCATTGAAATCGATGGCGTAGAGTCCCCATAGTATTTATCAAGCGTTTCCTTGGTTTGATTGCCGGTTTTTTTTCGCAAAAAATAATGTTTAATGACCACTTTTTCCCATTTTAATAAAAATGCACCAGGTTGTATGTTTTGAACAGCTGTTAAACGCAAAGTAAATGACGAAACTTGCTCAAAATGTGACAGTAGTCTATTAACAGGTAGTACAGTGTTGTAACTACGAGGAAGTTCAAAAAGTCACGGACTTATTGATCCGCCCTCGTATCTAAAAATCCTAAAGTTATTGGTTTCATAAACAGAGCCGATGGATCATGAGACTACTCTGGAGCTGACACACTTGCGCTTCTTATGAAAACGCACTTACTGAATTGTAGAAATATCGGTATTGGTGGGAATATCGATTTTACCACTGGGTATTACAAGGTTGGGCGTCGGTGGTGCAATGGGTAGTGTGCGCGCCTCTTGTACTTGAGATCCTGGGTTCGATCCCTGCTCTGACCACCTTAAAATTTCTATCGACGGCGGTCACCTCGCATAGTGACGGCGACACTATCGAGTATTTAGCAATGAAAATGCTTCTCAAAAATACCGTTCGGAACCGGTGTAAAAGTGTAGGTCCCAATCAGTGAGTATAAACCAGAAAGCGCACAGCTCACTGGTTGTGAGAAGCTCTCCCCGATTCCTTCTAGGGATGTAATGGGAAACCATATATTATATATTACAAGGTTGGTGGTGATTAACGATGTAATCGAAGTGTAAAGTTCCTTTGGGTTATTCATAGCTTCAAGACCATTGAATCTCCGGGTGGGGTTATGTCACAGAAAAGCGTAAATTTTGTCACTCCATATTTTTTTATATTTATAACTCTTGTATGAATAAACCAACCAATAATATAATACGATTGTTGGTATAAAAATGGATAAATCAAAGAGGAAGCACAGAAAAATTAACCGAATTAGCCGTAATCGAATTTAAAAGATGCCACAACTACTTATACATTAGATGCCATCACATCCGGGTTAGAGGTTTTCAGAACTAATTAAAAGTTGCTTAAACGGAATTTTAGTTGTGGGGACTAAATTCACTCGAGACAACCTCAAATCGGTTCTGGCAACTGCAATTTTGTGGCAACAGCAGTATTTGGGGTTGTAGAAACTTCATGTCAAACGATTACAGCCTGATCCACGATGTCGACCAGTCATTCACTTGCAATCGTCTGCTTGACGTTCGCCTGACTTTATGTCCTATTGTGTGTTTACAAAATGGGGGCCCGCTAATAATTTTTGCTGTCATCTATGCGACGTTGATATCACACCAAGCCTAATGTCATCAATTTCCTGAGAGCAATTTTCACTCTAATTATCTTTACTCTATGGTTCACTTAGATTTTCGTTGAAGTCGTGAGAGACAGTAAGTGATTTGTACTGAATTGTATACGTTTTCGTTCGCGTGATAGTGGACCCTAAATCAGCTGTTTGTCGCATAGAAAGAAAGCGAATGTGAAGGTTTGACATCGTGGGATAGGCTGTTAGTTTGGTGGGTGTACTTGAGCGTTATTAAGGCTTGTGGACTTTGTAATCTTCCTGGATATAGAAGAGGCCTTCAATAGCTTGGCATTTGCGACATTAGGATTCTCTCGACTCTTCATGCGTACACTTGCTTCTTGTCGACTGGATTGATCATATGTCTAAAAATCGTTTTATCAATTCTGTTCGGAAGCAGGCCACTTGCGGCAAACCACAATGCGGCGAACTCTCTCCTCTGACGTGGCTACTAGAGATTAATGCACGCTGAAAAGTCTGTCTTTTTTTGTTGTTTAGGTGCAAATGTAACGTAGTTGTAGCTTGTCGCAAATATGGAATACTTGTGTCCAAACAAATCAAATCAATACTTGTTAGCAAATCAATATTACATGTTGGAAACACAATGATTAATATGTTATAATATTTGTTTTTGTGGCCCAAAAAGGCTCCATTTGCTGAAAACAAAAACCTGACAGACACCAAAGAAACAAAAAAAAAAACACTAGATCTTCAAATCAAAAAAAAAACGATTGCAAGTTAATATAGAGATGTTCGAAACATATACGTGGTTCCTGCATAAGGTTACTGGGACCTTTTATTTCAGCGTGTTACAGCTTAGATCCTTTGAATTGAAGAGACTAGAGGTTGTAGTATTCCTTCTTATCCTAACCTAAAATCGTCTCTAAAAGATGGGACATGAAGAGGAGGTACACGATGAGATCTGCTCCACACTGACTGCCTTAATGTCGCATATAGACCGCAGTTTGTCGCGGCCAGGTTAGCGATAACCTTGTTTTTAATCGTTGCCGTTCACACCACCCAATTGAGATTAAATTGACATTTCAGGTAGTAATTTTCGACGACGGCTGCACAGCAGAAAAATTAAATTGGCGGCTTGTGGTTTTACCAGTTTTGTACAAATTTGGAATTTGTTTGAAATTACTGACTATTTGACTAGTCGGTCAAATTGGCACTCATCTTAATCCAATGAGAACCAATTGCATCGAGGGCGGCGTGAGCTTCAAAATATCTTTGGTGGTGGCGACGATCGACTTCCGTCTATCAAACAGTTGATTTTTTGTGTATGCTTTTATTTTGGTTGCATTTTTTTGGTTATTAGCAGAGTTGAATCAAATTGTACAGCAGTTTAAAATGAGGTTAAAAATTAAACTTCAGATTTTACAGATTAGGGGTCGTATTATATAAGTCGTGAATCAGTTACTTCGCGTTACTTTTGTCGTTTTGGTGGTTTATAAAACGTTACAGCTGTTCTGTGACGCAGTGCAACGTTTTCGATCGCTTCAGGTGTCAAACAACAGACAGTCAAAATTTCTCTTCACTCAAATGCCAACAAACAAAACGAGTGAAACCCTAGTACTTCTCTACTCTCTCTCTTACTCTCTTCATTGAATATTTCAATACACGAGCAGCTTTTTGATAGTGTTATTGTATATAACTATACAAATTCCAACCATGTTGAAGTAAAATTACATAAACTATGCAAAAAGTACGAAATAAGCAAGATATGAAGCGAGGGAGAAATGCGTTTGAGTGAACTCCTAGCACTTTTTGGTTCTCTTTTACCAGGGTTGCCAAGTTGCTCACATCTTCTGGTCGTCTATTGTGTCAAAAACCAAACCCGCCATAATTTCTGGCGTTAGTTGAAGAAATTACAAATTGAAAGAAAAATGTCGAATATCAAATAAATAATAGGTTGGGGCAACTAATTTAATATGGATTGGAACATTTTTTCGTCATTGACGTTCAAAAAAATCTGGGTATTTTACACACTTTACGTGCATTTGCTTAAATATTGTTGATATTTACAGTATTATAAGCAATAGCATTCTTAACATCTGCTGATCTACTAAAATAGAGCTTACTTTTTAGTTTTTTCTTTGTGTGTAGTTCACTCAAGAGAACGTTTTCTAATACATAATTATTTATTTTAGTGGGCAACTCAAATGTCTCTGTAAGCGAACGCAAGCGCGAAGTAATCTATAAACTACAATTTGTTTACTTTTGCTTTCGTGTTTGCTTTTGCGTTTATGTTCACTTTTGGGACTTTTAGAATACTACCCTAAAATTGTATGGGTTAGCGTGGGCCTGCAGTTTCAAAAGTAGCTAGTGGCTCTATGTAGTCAGTTATTTCGTTAGCGAAAAGTCTGACTAGCTACTTGAGTGGCTACAGGTAATGCTGGAGTTCACCTTTTGATTATTATAAGTATGAAAACAAGGGGAAAAACAATGCACTGAGCCGTTATCCCGTTATGATTTGTTGGTTTCTTGGTTATTTTTTTGTGTAGAAGTACCATCGTGACAGCGTACATGGGTTAGAAGTATAAAAAAGTGAATTTTAAAACGACAAGCAACAGACAAATGCAACGCTTAATAAAGAAAGAAAAGGAACAAATTGTGCAAAAGTTTGAAAATGTAGAAATAGAATGTGGTGAAGATAATGAAAAAGATTTATTCATAACATTAATTCATTATGTTCCGGCGGATTCATCAAGCGGATTGTACTAGTCAAGTAGTTAGTACAATGTTGTTAGATATCTCGCCAATTCCATGTAACTAGCGATCTGCGTGGTACATGGTAGTACAGAGGGTAGCCACTGACTACCGCCAATGACATCCCCAGGTTAAATTCGTCAGTGTAAAGCATTGATAGTAGTCTGACGGGTAGTTAATGAGCATGACGGGTAGTTAATGAGCATGAAGTTAATGGTAATTGTTGGTAGTTACGAAAATAACTAAAAATTCGTTAGTTACGTCGACTGCAGGAAGGTTAGTGGTGGGTAGGTTATGTGTATGACAATCGGACTCATCATCTCTATTTCGTCGTGAACACTAGATTATTAGAAGACAAGTAACTTGGGAAATTTTGATCTCTTACCCTCGTCTCCGCAAAATAGCAAAGACAACACCCTATTTATAAAGCAGAGCTCTGTTATATAGTTAACAGTGCTGTGTTAACCTCATGTGCAAAGACATGCGAATAATCTTGCATTGTATTGAATAAATCAATGTACAACTACAAAAATAGGAAACTATATTCCGAATTGAATATAACAAGAACAATCTAGAACTCGAAATTGAAGGTTTGAGATTGAATGAGCTAGAAGCTAAACAAACATTTCCATTTCCTATTTATAATAAAATTTTCTATTTGAATTTACGAGTATTGGAAACAACTTACACTGAAAAACGACCCTGTAATATTTTGCGGTAACCATGTGTATGTTTATAACATCAATATATTTACACGCAAATATTGTTTTCATGAATTGAAGATCTGCTGCTTTTTTGTTTATTTGTTGTTTGCCTCGCTTTTGTTTTCAGCAGTTTGCACCAAACAAAGACCAAAATGTGGGCCACCGGCTCATATGCTATAAAATATTAATCATTATTGTGTCTCCAGCATGTATTATTGAATAACAAACACAATTCGTTTGGACCCAAGTATAGCATATTTGCGGCAAGCTACAAATAAGTTATATTTGCATCCAAACAATAAAAAGACGAATTCTTGAGCGTGCAGCCTCCAATATAGGTGATCAATTATTTATGTAAATTCTTTATATAAACATGCTGTAATTTTGAAACCATTATTGATATTTGAATAATTTTTCTACATAAAATCGTAAATTTGTCCACATATATCTCACATATTTACTATTTTATTTGTATTGAGTTCAAAAATAATGTAAAAATATATTTAAAAAATTATTTCTTTCAGTGTATCTCAGTAGATATTAAGAATGCAACAAATATTTTAACGTGTGTAAGTTCTACGAGCACATGTAAGTTTTTCTCACATCAATCGACACATCTGTATTTGAGATTTTTTTTTACAATTTTAACTTTAAAGCGGCATAGCTTCCCCCCTTGAGGAAGTGGTCCACGGGAATGGATTTCGCGCAGGAAATTTCCGTAATGAAATATTAGAAAATTTTTTAAAAAATTCCTAACTTAATAATTGTTGATATCTGCTGATCAACGAATGTATTGGATCATCTAACGTGTATCTGTGTCCACTCATTTCCAACACAGGGATTAAGTAAATAATAGAAATAAATATTTTCCCAGTACATCTCGTGAAGGGACAGGGGAAGCTTCTCACAATAACAGCACTGGAATTACTCAGTTTAAAAAATGGTTATAAATAAATGTACTGTATAAAATGTAATTTATGAGACATTTATATAAATTTACCGCTTGAACAGAATTAACAAGCCATCGCTCATGATTTATTACCATAATTGTCGCTTCTTCTTCAGCTTCTTTCAGAAGTTTATATGGAAAGAAAATTCCAGATATTAAAAAACGAATGCATGGAATGACTTGTAAAGATACGAGTATCTCTCAACTAAACATTACAAATTTGTCTATAAAACACGTACATATGACGACGGACGCTTCTTTTGTTTTTCGACAACTACGAGTAATTTAAAATCAGATAAAAATTTATTTCGAAGATGATGCTTAGCTATAAATATAATAACATTTTGCAATCATTTAACATTACCCCACCATGAAAACTACAGACGAGTGGCGTCGCAACACCAGCACCACATAGTGGAATACAACAGCCCTCAGTCAAAGTCATCGTCTTTCATATCCATTGACATCGCCACCGCCTTCTTCAGTGTTTCTTGCTTTTCGTCCGACAAAAAGATGGGGTTCTCATCGAAATGAGTGGTGGGTCGGTTGCAGCAGCGTTTGCAGGCCCAGTCGGTACCTGCTCGCCCCTTAGTTGCACATAGTACATGCTACGTTCCTAGTAGATTCGCTCAGACGCAGACAGAAGTTTCGCTCATTAGCATTTATTACTGCAATGAAGCTTAAGCATTGACTACAACTCAAAGTACCCGCATTCATTGTGTATTACCAAATATTTCGTTGTTTTTAAGAAAGAAACAAAAAAATTTCCCATTCAATTCATTCGCACTCAAAGACTCAAACTCGACGGGCAACCCAGTAAACAAAGTAGTATTGAGGCGATATCGCATGGAAAGAAAATTGTACTTATATAGCAGAAATAATCACTGTCGTATTGCCAAAGATTTCACCCGTCGGGAGAAACTGTTACTCGAAAGCGATTCTTCCAAATAGTAGGGAAGCAACACGTCTGGAATATTGTGACAAATGAAACACTACACTGGGCTATAGAAATTCGTAAACCCTACAAATTACCTGGCCCTGTCAGCATAATACCAGTAGAGTATGAAAGTAAACATACACATTTTGCATCCCTACCTCCTAAACTTTTATACCAGCTGAATTAACTTGCCCTATATTCCATTTAGGTGTCGGGATTCAAAGGTGGGATACATTCCGAAAGCACGAAAACCATCACTTGTTAGTCCAAAGGACTTTAGAGCAATCAGTATCTCATCTTGACTTTTTAAGACATTGGAAACGATTAGTGACTCATGTCTGCCTAGAACTCTAGGTACTTCTCAGATGGCTTCATACCATAAAAGTTATGAAAACCGTATTACACTCTCTTGTGACCTTCATAAAGAGTTCTATGTATCTGAGGTAGTACATTCTTGCCGCATTTGTTGATATAGAGGATGCTTTTAACAACGATTTATAGGGATCTATAAAATCATCGATTTATAGGGATCTATAAAATCAACGATTTATAGGGATCTTCTCCCTCGACACACCACATTAAATATAAATTTGAATAGATGAACCCTCAAGGCGGAATCTTATTACCCCTTCTCTGGAATGAAGCCCTTGATAGTATTTTGTTGGACCAAGAGAGATCAGGTTGCAAAGTTTTATCATATATTGACTGCCTGGATATTGTAATACGGTAAAAATACCCCTCCACATGCAGAGATCCTGAAAAACCAAGTTCGTAGTTCGTACGTCAAATAGCAAAGTATAATTCTGGACAAAAAACTCAGGTTCAAACCTGACACTATGAATGGGATCTGTATAGCCACAGTGGCCCTATATTCGTGCCAAAATTCCATCTGAGCTCTATGGAGCAGATCTCCGTAAATAGTTTACTGGATAGATACAGCTGTTGCCCTCCAACATTTTTTTACGGAATTGTTGTTTGTTGGCAAAGATCCAGAAAATGGTTATGACATGAATAATGTGTGCCCGATGCACAATACCTACCGAGTCTTTGGGGGTTATCTTTCACCTGTAACAGTTAGATTTGCTGGACATACAAATGGTGGGAAGAATGGCGGAAACAATACGTCTAGGTCTTTCTTCACTATGGTCACAATACAATTTTCGATAGACGTTAGACATGGAATTTATAACACAAACGTATATACCTACTTATATCTCAGACAGAGAGGACTGCAAAGGACGCACACCGATAATAGGAAGTAGTTACACTGATGGCTCCAAACTAGATGGCACGGTAGTTTTGGTGTCTATTCCAAAAAGGTGCACAAGGCAGAAGTCACGAACAATCGGAAAAGTTAGACTCTGACTGGGGCGAAACGTCATCACCCCAGAGAAATAAACATCTACTCTGATAGTCGGACTGGTATAAAATCTCTGCAATCTATATTCCTGCCCTCAAAAATTATTCACAACTGTCGTGCATCTCTAAAGCAGATGGTCAAGCGTTTTAATGTACACCGTATGTGAGTACCAGGACACAGAAACATTTCAGGAAACGATAGAGCGAATACGCTGGCGAGATTAGAGACTATATTACTTTTCCACCGGATATAGACCATGTGGGTATGCACCTTTCTACATGCAAGTTAGTGCTTAAAACCGAAACTCTTAGACATGCGAATGATAGATGGTCTGAAGGCTCAAATTGCAAAATCACTAGACAGGTATGGCCAAGATTCAGGTCAGCGTTCATAAATTGTGATATCTACTCCTATACAGGATATATCTACACAGAAAAAAATAGTGGCCTGTCAATTTCAATTAAAAAAATTTTTCAAAAAATTCAATTAAAAATTAATTGAATCAATTAAATTTGTAATCATATTTACAATTTATTTTTTAAGTCTATAACAGAACTTGGAGTTGGCAAGGCGCAACTCTACGGCGCTAAAAATGTTTACTTTTTGAGTGCATTATCGAATTTTTGCTGTGAATCTTTCTAAGTTAATATAAATATGCATGATATGTTCTTAACAAACCTTAATATAAACAAGTTTTGTAAACAAAAATTGTTGTGATAAAGTATTTTACAGAAAGTTAAATTTTGCAGCGCCGTTGGCAGGCAATTTGTGTGGCGGCTGAGTCACCAGCCGTCGTCGTCACTTTTCCTACGGCTCTAGTCTTTGATATATAACACTGTTGTTATTTGTAATTCGTTTATTGTTGATTGAAAGATTTTATTTTGTGAACTTAAAGAATAATAGTGTTAAATTGTTTTATTTAGTGATTAAAACTGCGTTCTTGGTAATTGTGTTTAATTGGCAAGTGTATTTGAATAAATTTTATTGGAAATGAGTGTTTGCGTTGAGTGTTTTGTTTGCAATGAAAAATGTGGCTGTCCCCAAACATTTTTTATGCTCTTGAAAGACGCAATTTGCCGCCTTATGCCACATACAATTGTTTACACGAAAATTGTTTTCAGAAATTTCACGTAAAAAGAAACTTTAAGACTCACCTTTTTAGACATTTTGAACGTGTAATATAAGAGTGTCATAAATTGGATAAAAGCAATACATTTCTCCAACAAAGATGTGTATATGCAGAAGAGATGGAATGCGACAATGGAGTGACTGTTGCTGTGGAAGGATCAGATAAATTGAATGCTTCTCCAGAACCACGAGAGCAGTTCCACTCTTTCAGTTATAAAATGAAAATGAAAATAATTTGTGACAACGCAATGGAATTTATTGTTGAATTACATTCCCTCAATCAGAATTTATTCGAACTGTTTTTTGTGATGTATTTATTTTGTATTTAATACAAACTGTTTAAACATTAAATGTTTAATATATAATTATAGTTTAAGAGAACCGCACATTAGTTCCGATTATGAATCCAAATTCTAAAAAATTTATTTTTTTATAGATATAAATACATGTGTGTCTGAATAATCGCGTTAAAAATAGAACATTTTAGTTTTTTTTGGAGTCGTCGCAGGGGGTGTGGGTTTCATGCTGAAAACAGCAATAACGGTTTTAATTGATTCAGTTCAAAATTTAATCAAAAATCGCGAAAACAAATCAATGTTTTTTAATTAACTTAATTACATACTTTTTAATCAAATTTACAAATTTTTTAATTGAAGTTTGTTTTGACAATTTTAAAAATACCTTTAATTAATATTATCATTTTCGTGATTACACCAAAATCAATTAAAAAATTAATCAAATAAACAAATTTATTAATTTTTTAACAAGTTATAACTAGGACTGTTTGGTAGGCAGACACGCGTATAAAGTTGGAATATCAACACATGATTACCGCAGAAGCTGGGAGGATACACCTTTTGTGTGAGAAGAATATAGATAGTACGTAGGGTCTCAATTCTTTTAGGACCTAACCCATATTCGGGGAGTTAAGCTGAACGACCGTAGAATATTTTTTCGAAGCACACACTGGTTCGTCAGGGACTAATTAAGTACATCACTTTTTCAGCACCGTCTTGGAACCCAGAAATGGGATATCATTTGGCTTGAATCCCCTTTGATACACCCAGCAAGTTAACAAGTTCCACGATGCGGACGAACTGTGGTATCACAACGGTCCTTATTGGATTAAGTGTGCCAATGGACAGCTATTTCCATTGGCACACGATATTTCCGGATTATCAATATGAAGATAATTTAATGATATCGCTAAAATATCATATGAAAGTTATGAGAAAGATATCGTTACATAAACTTTCAGAAGATGAAAAGAGTTTAGTTTTTAATTTTGTTTCAGTCTTCGAATTTGTAGTTTTGTAAGTAATAATATTTCAAGCCAAATTTACAATAAATTATGGAAATGTAAAATAAAAAGTTAAATAGAAAATTAAAGTAATTAAAATAGTATGATTAGTCTTGGCTTGCTTCTCGTTTTTGCGATTTGTTCCTCTGGGGTAGGTCCAAACTCGCTTCGCAATTTCGGCGGAGATTTTGTTAAACAGTCCGATGCAACTTAAGCATTTTATTCCCTGGGATGGGCCCGGCATTGGTCCGTTTCACGGCTTCGGCATAGATTTTTTCAACCCTGCACCCACAGAAAAAATAACGGAATTATCTGCAACCGAAGTTAGCGGTTATCACAACTAGAGATGGGCGCGTGCCTAATTTTCTAGCCACGACCCAACACAAGCGCGAAGTTGAAAATTTGGCAAAGGCACGACCCGCACGAGCACGAACTTAGTAATTGCAAACACGTACGCGCACTCACGAAAAAGCACGGTCTAACACGAAAATATAAAAAGAGTGTATACACTAAAAACATTAGGTAAAAGGGTACACTATTTTTAGAGAAATGCATTTACCAACAAAAGGATGTGTAACAGGGAAAAAACCCTTTTGTACTTTCGCATAACCCACTATTGTCTCACCGCACTCGTTTCTCTGCTCTATCTCTCTTTCTCTTACTCTCTTCGTTGAATATTTCTAGACACGAGCAGTTTTTTGACGATGTTATTGAATCTAACTATAGAAATTCCAACCATGTTTAAATACATCAAAGACGATCTAGAATTAGGCGACCAGAAGATGTGCGCAATTTGGCAACCCTGGTATTTTGTATAGTTATATACAATAACACTATCAAAAAGCTGCTCGTGTATTGAAATATTCAACGAAGAGAGTAAGAGAGAGAACAGAGAATGACTAGGGTTTCACTCATGGGGTACTGATGAGTCAGCTGTTCAATTTAGTACTTGGAGAACAGATAGAGAATATGCTTTCAAAGACGAAATTGGGATTGCTGACTGGAATTAAGCAAAAATGTTTTCACTTTTGTCTTGATTTTTTCGTTCGTGGCGCGTTCTTAATATCGGGTAGTTTTGTGAAATATTGTATTAAAAAAGTGGCAAAAAGTGATCAATTTAACAAAAATATAATAACAAATTAGATGCGGAAGTATGTAAATGAAACTCGACACTAATCCTGAAAATCAATCTTCAAAAAAAGCGAAGCATAGCGCAAAATAAAAGTGAACAAAACACATTTTCTTCTAATACGCTATACTCTATATGTTTCCCAAGTCTTCCACGGAACTCGTTAGTACAAAAAGCAACTAGTGCAAACTCTTATAGTATTACTCGGTGTTTTCACTCGTTGTGTTTGTAGGCTTTTGAGTGAAGAGAAATTTTGACTGTCTACTATAAGAGTGTAAAAATTGGTTTTTTGGTTCTCTTTTACGAGGGTGGCCAAATTGGGCACTTTTTTCCTTCTCTGCCAGGATTGATCCTCATTGGCTATAGCTCAGTGAGGTGTATGCCTTTGGAAAAATGGTCAATCACGGACGTAAAGATAACACTCATTTTCGCTGACAGAATTTTTTGGTCTTATTGTGTGTGATAAAGCGATGACGAATAATTTCCCAATATTTAACTGTGTTTTGTTTTGAATATATACTTTCGTGCTTTTTTGTGTTTTTTCGTGTCACAGTACTCTCGACTTGCACGCTCTATACACGAACGATATTTTTTACTCTGCTCAAAAACACAAACGGTGCACGCACGAAAGCCAAATTTCTTGCACGAACACATCAGGCACACGCATGGCACACCAAAAAGCACAACCCGTGCCCACCGCTAATCACAACCACACTAGATGACACCACAACCGAATTAGAGGTTGCCACAACCGCATTTCAGGTTGTGACAACCTATTGAGGTTGCTTTAACCGAATTTCAGTTGTGGGGACTAAATAAAGGTTGGTCAAAATACAGATATCCTTTTAAATCATCTGTTATTTTGCCACTGTTAGATTTTTCCTATTCAAAATATTGAAAGTATCATACAGTCAAATCAGTCAGTATCATACATACATTCGTCCAAAATTAATCGCCTTATTCTTTAACAACGTTGGAAAATATTGCAAACTTTCTGACGTTGGAAAAACTGCAAACAAAGTGAGTGACATTTAATTTGGCCGAGAAATCATCTTTTCTGACGAGGCGAATTTCCATCTCGGCGGCTATGTTAACGAGCATGATTACCGAATCTGGGGATCGGAAACCCGCACGTCATTGTCGAGAAGCCACCAGTTTGGTGTGGATTGTAGGCATCATTGGCCCATTTTTTCTTAAATGCTGCTGGAAACACCATTTCAGTCATCGGCGTGCGCTACGGAGCCATGATTACGGACTCTTAATGAGTTGAAATGGAAGATATGAACTTGAATAATGTTTGGTTTCAGCAGGATGACGTACCATGTCACACAGATCGTCAAAGAATCGAGCTTTTGCGCATTAAGCACGGTAATTGTGACTTGGTGCTGTCAATAGGCCGCCTTGGATCTGCGATTTGACCGGTTTAGACTTCTCTTGAGGGAGCCCTTTAAAGACCGATTCTATGCGAATAATCCATCCATTCCCTTATGTCTAATATTGTCCGAGGCATTCGTACACATTGGAGAAAAAAACAACTCCAGCAAAATATTTGCAAGCGTTGTTGTCATGAATTGAGGATCTGCTGCTTGATTGTTTCTTTGTTATATGCCATGGTTTTTTAGAGGTTGCCAACAAACAGAGCCATATTTGGGTCACAAAACCATATATTATAACCTATTAATCATTGTGTCTCCAACATATAATATTGATTACCAAACACAATGTGTTTGGTCACAGGTATAATATATGTGAGACAAGCTACAAATACGTTATTTTTGCATCCCCACAACAAAAAAGACAGATTTTTCAGCGTAAAAGGTAAAACCAGAATCCGTCAGAAAAGTCTTGGAAAATTGGACCGAGGGCTACTGCGAAGCTAGCTGCGGCAGCCAAATGAATGAAATCATGATCCATAAATAATGGAATATTTGTTATTTAAAAACAAAGGCATAAAATACCAAAAGAAATTAAGTTTATTTCATTTTATTTAATTTCTTAAAAGATACTTGTATTGGGACCACCCTGTACAGTCGTGACAACCCAAATTCGTTTCTGGCAACTGCAATTCGGTGGCAGCAGCCAAATTTCCGTTGCTAGAACCTTTTTTCAAATAAGAGTGTACACCAAACCAGTTGCCATAATCGAATTGAGTTTTGTCACGACTGAATTTATTCACCACAACTGAAATTCGCTTGAAGCAAACTCTACTACGGTTGTGGCAGCCTCTAGTGTGGTTGTGGCAACCTATCATTCTCTAAATTCGGTTACGGTGTATGCAGTTATTTTTTTCTGTGGGTGTAGGGAAATGATAAGAGTTTACATCAGCAGTTTTATGTTCCCTTGGGGTCACGGTAGTTGGAGATTTGATGGAGTTCAATTGCTAAGAGGTGTTTTTTTTTTAAATACGAAAAAAAATTATTTATAGTCTTTGACTGAGTATTCCCGAAATATATCTCGAATGATATAAGGAAGATATATAAAAATACTATTTGTATAAAATTTTCCATGACGATAAAAAATTACATGAGGTGTCATGTGACACCCGGGTGGAACGAATTTCCTTTCGCTATATATTATGTACTAGTTAGTTCCAACACGACTAAGGAGCCTGTTGAAAAATACTATAATTTAAATGGATCTTTTAGAGAAGATACTTTTTGTAAAATGATAAATTTTTTTTAAGAATAAGCATTTCAACAAGCATTTTTTTAAAAATTCTCCCTTTTGTAAGAATATGTATTATATTTTCCCGAAAAGGTCATTTCTTTAATGAGAGGTACTTCTTTTATTAAAAGCTAATGTTTTTTTTAATAAGAAGTACTTTCTGTAAGAAAAAGCCTAAGGGTATGAATATTTTTTAGACAAAGAAGTAAATTTTTTAAGAACAGGTACTTTTTAAAGAAGTTGTAATCTTTTTAGGAAAAGGTTGGTTTTTTAAAAAAATTTACGTATTTTCAGAAAGGCTACTTATCTCAAGAAAAGTAAATGTATTATTTTATTTTTAAGAAAAGGTACTTTTAAGAAAAGTCATTTTTGTAGGAATAGGTATTTTTTTAAGAGAAGATATATTTGTTTGAAGAAAAGCTTTTCTTTTACGAAAAAAATTTAAAATTTCAAGAGTATTTACTTATCTCAAGAAAAGTTATTTTGTTTTACAAAAAAGGTACTCTTAAAAGAAAAGGTAGTTTTTTAATAAAAGGCAATATGTTGTAAGATAATGTACTTTTTAAAGAAAAGGTACATATATAAAAAAAAAATTTTTTTAAGAAAAGGTACTTTTTGTAAGAAAATTTCCTTTTTTTGGAGTGCTTTTTTCTTTAAGAAGATGATAAGGTATTTTTTTTTTTAAAAAAGGTAGATTGTTTAAGAATATCAATAGGTATTTTTTTTTTTGAAAAAATTTACTTTTTTAAGAAAACGTGCTTACTTAAGAAAATGTTATTTTTTTACACTTCTGTCACTTTGGCTTTTCTAAATTTACTTTTTATTCGGTTCACAGGCTCCACCTAGAAAATTTCCCATTAAACAAAAAATAGCGCCCGATAAGTTAGTTTACACACAAACTAAACAAAAAGTAAGAGTGTTAAAACATGTTTATACTGCATTCGAAATCTAGAGATATCTAGATTTCGTGGCATAAACATCTGATTTTTCATACACAAATCATCTGTTCGTGTGAATGAAATCTAGAAAATCGAGATTTCGGTTGCAGCATAAACGCGGTATAAGAGTAAGTGTGCTGCCAAATGTAATTCCATGCTCAGGGTTGTATTCCATGGATTTGCCAGTCTTGCACTTTGGCTTTTCTAAATTTACTTTTCATTGGGTTCATAACTACAATATGTAATAAACAGGCTCCACCTAGAAAATTTCCCATTAAACAAAAAATTCCTATTAAATAGTCTAGACACAAACCAAACCAAAAGTACGAGTGTAAAAGTAAGTGTGCTACCAAATGTAATTCCATGCTCAGGATTGTATTTCATGGAATTGCCAGTCTTGCACTTTGGCTTTTCTAAATTTATGTTTTATTGGGTTCAAAACTACAATATGTAATACACAGGCTCCACAAAGAAAACTTCCCTCTAAACCAAACCAAAAGTACCCAATATAGTTGTACAATTATGGGTTGTAATAAGTAGTAATCGTACGTTACTACTGTACGATAAGGAACTTCGTTCCAAAAAGTGACAACTCCACACTATCGCTATGGAGATACAATGTCTTCCAATTGTTTATTGGGTAGAGCTGTAAATTATTACGAAAAAAATTGTTTGTTTGATGCATTTCTAAGCATTTTCTTCTAAAATAAAAAAAAACTAAACAAGAAACGACACATTTGTTGCTTGTTGCACTTTGGATTTTCTGTAGCTGTGATGATGATAATATTTTTCCAATTTACCACACCACCTTAATGTTATACACTCAAAGATAAATATATCGCACTCTAACTATAAAAGAGTCATAGCTCAAAATTTACAAATTTGTAATAGAAAAAATTCGAAATAAGATTGAATTCATATGGGATTATTTTGACGAAAGGGGAAGGGAAAGTGAAGTTAGATTTTTACACCGGAGAGAAATGGTTTTTGTTTTTAAGCAAACAAACAAAAATGTTATTATTTTGAGTTATGAATTTTTTGAAGTTAACATGCGATATTAGGAATAGTTAGTAGTTTTTATTTCCATTTTTATTGAAGAAATCTTCAAAATGTTTTTAAAAGATATTAATCATATAAAAAGGTCGATCATATACATGCCATTGAAGATAGTTGCATCAAGTTTTGAAGTCGCTAACTCTGCGCCCTCCCTTTGATACATTTTGTGCTACGTTTACACTACTTTAAGAAAATATTTACTGCCAGTCAGGGCTATTTAAAAAAAAGGAGAAGAAGAAAGTGTTAGGAAAACCAAGAAATATAAGAAAATATTTTAACATAGTTTATACTTCAAAATATGACAGACCTTTTACTCTGAGCTAACCTGTATTGCAGATGGGATTTTTCAGCCGTTTGTCTTTCATATTTCCATGCATGCAATTTGTTTGGGTTTGTTTTTTCTTTTTGGTAATACAACTTTGTGTCTAGTATGTACGTTGGCTTTAATAACTATCAATAAAAAAACCAAAACATATATAAAAATATGATTTTAAATAAAATTTAATATATTTTCTCAATTTGTCATCTTATATAATTCGCTTGTTGTGGTTATTACGCATTTATCTCTTCTGTTTTTGTGTCATTAGGGAAACCGGTTGCCAATTATGAAAGATTAATGAAGTAGTTGCCTCTAAGCACATTCCAATTCAGATTGGGATCAATTTTTAACAGGGAAATAATTAAAAGATAGAAAGTAGTTTCATATTATAAATGAAGATTATCTAACAAGGACATCAAACGATTTATTTTGAATACTAAATAATATTATTATATTTCTGGACGAATTTCCTATAAAAGATGGTTCATTTTCATTATATTTTCGATGCAATATGACTCTTGATTATTTCCAAAAGTTTAAAATTTATTTGTAGATTCGTAATTGAATTTGCAGAACTTCTAGATTGGGTCGAATATTTACTGCCAAAAAATTAAAAACATTACTGTTTTTGCGTATGGGAAGAAACCTGTGAACTGCCCAATTCAAAAATAAAAGTTTTTAGCGCAATCTATTCTGGTGACTTATAATATTCGACTTCGGAGAAAATGTTCCCTCAGAGAATTCAATAAATTCATACAGATCGTTGAAGTCAAAGCCCATTCTCTGTAAAATGTAATTCGATAGTTGGAAAGTGACATATTTACTTAGGTGACCTCAAATAAACCAGAGGGTTACGAGCCTTACAAAACGAAGATAATATCTTTCTCCAACCGGCTCGATCTTTTACTTTTTCTCTCCAGTTGGTAACACCAAGCTTACGCAGGTAATATTTCACCTAGTCTTTCCAGCGAAATCTTGAACGTCCTATTTTTCAATTACCTGCGAAGACGTCTTCGAATAACGTTCGCACTAATTCATTCAGCTCCATTATACTGACATGTCCTAGCCGGCGTAAACGCGTTATTTTGATTCGCATAACTACGTCAATATCGAGATGTAGTTTATACAGCTCGTGGTTCATCCGTCGTCGATACTCGCCATTCTCTATTATAGGACCATATAGAGGGCGGATCAATAAGTCCGTGACTTTTTGAATGAAACAGTTTTTTATTTTTTCAAAAAATAAATTTATTTTTCAACATAATCTCCTTTTAGGTCAATACACTTAGTCCAAGGTTTCTCCAGTTTGTGTATCCCTTCCAAAAAATAGGATTTTACGAGGTCCATAAAATAGGCATTTGTTTGATCAATAATTTCATCGTTGGAGCTAAATCTCTTTCCACCGAGCCATTTCTTTAGGTGTGGAAATAGGAAATAGTCACTGGGGACTAAATCCGGAGAATATGGTGGATGAGGTACTCGTATCAGGTACTCGTACCCAATTCATGGAATTTTGCCATTGAGACTACACACGTGTGCATCCGTGCGTTTATGGTCAATTGAGAGCAAACGCGGCATCCATCTTGCAGACAGCTTCTTAAACCAAACTGGTCATTTAAAATCGAAACCACACTGCCATATGAAATGCCTATGGCATCAACAATCTCACGCACTTTTACTCTTCGATCCGCCAACACCATATCGTGAAAAAAATTTTCGACATTTTCGGGTGTATTGACCTCAATTGGCCGTCTAGAACGTTCAGCGTCATTTGTACTTGTGCGACCACAACGAAAGTCAGTAAACCACTTTTTTCCATTGGAATCGATGGTGCAGAGTCCCCGTAGTATTTATCAAGCTTTTCCTTGGTTTGATTGATGGTTTTTTTCGCAAAAATAATGTTTAATGAGCACTCGAAATTCACTTTTTTCCATTTTTAAAAAAATGCACGAGGTTGTATGTTTTGAGCAGCTGTTAAACGCAAAGTAAATGACGGAAAAAATTTGACACTAGTCTATTAACATGTGGTACTTGATGAGAGCAGTGTTGCATTTCATATAACTACGAGGGAAGTTCGAAAAGTCCCGAACTTATTGATCCGTCCTCGTATCTTTCGGAGAATTGTTCTCTCGAAGACTCCCAGTGATGTTTCAGCGTGCGATATGGTCCAGCATTCTGAGCCATAATGCAAGACAGGTTGTATGAGAGTCTGATAGAGTCGGATCTTTGTTTCTCGAGAAAGGGTTTTATCTCTGAAGTGATTGTTCAGCCCTAGGGAATGTTATTCAAAGCTGAAAATCGATTTTGATTTTACGATCAACTTTTTTCTTTTCGACTTTCAAAGTTGATCTATTATTTTAGCGTTGGTTACCTAAATTTTCTTTGCTTGCTTTTTTAACCTAAATTTGCACACAATCGTTAAAAACAAAATAATATGTGTGTTTCTCCCCAAAAAAAAATTTTTTCAACATATGTTTGAGGAAAGTAAAAACTAATACTTTAGATTACAAAAATAAATCTATGAAATGTAAGAAATTAAAAAGACAGTAAGTTATACTTATACGGTTATTGAAACCAATCTTCATCGCTAAGACTTTGAAGGAAAAGTTGTTGGTTTAGGTGCTTACTGCGTAGTCTATTTCTCGTAACCCAGCCTTCGAGGACAAACGTTCGCATGACACCGATGTTGCGAGAATTCCTAAATATTCCCTGGCAAGTTCGTATATATGTTCGGCGCAATTCAAGTGGTATTCCATCGGCAACATCTTGGCCAGCTTATAAGTTTTGGGACTCGAGTATAGTATCATGGAATTCCCACAGACTATTGTGGGCGTCAGTGGTACAATGGGTAGTGTGCGCGCCTCTTGTACTTGAGATCCTGGGTTCGATCCCTGCTCTGACCACCTTAAAATTTCTTTCGACGGCGGTCACCTCGCATAGTGACGGCGACCCTATCGAGTATTTAGCCATGAAAATGCTTCTCAAAAATTCCGTTCGGAACCGGTGTAAAAGTGTAGGTCCCAATCAGTGAGTATAAAACTAGAAAGCGCACAGCTCACTAGTTGTGAGAAGCCCTCCCCGATTCCTTCAAGGGATGTAATGGGAAACCATTTATTTTTTTTATTCAACTGGTATCGACATCGACAACATCTTGGTCAGCTTCTAAGGTTTGGGAATCGACTATAGTATCATGGAATTCCCATAGACTATCTCCCGGATTGCAATCAATACGTGCTCTTTTTGAACAAATGATTTTTTCGTACGATGCATAGACTAATTACACTGTGAGACAAAATTAGATTTTTTTCAAAATGATGGGGTTCTGTCAACAGATTCTGGTAGAAAGGTCTAAAAAAATATACGTGTATCGGCGTTTTGCCCGATCTGATCAGAATTTATTTTCAGGGCGGGTCAAAGATTCCGCCCCCCGGAACTTTCCTGCAACATAACGGCATGCAAAATTGTGTGTTCCTTACTTCTGAGGTACAAAATGTGTTCAGAAGTTTTATAGAAAAGATTCAGATAAACATTTTTGTGGAACAAATTAACCCTCTAACTGTCACGTATAGCCATAATTTGTATCTTTTTTTTTTTTGAAAACTCGCAAAAAACTGCTCGAAAATGACGGGGGCGTGGTCAAAATGTTCTACAAAAATTATCGCCATGAAATTTCACTAAACACAATCTTAACAACAAAACACAAATCTTAGCCCAAGTGGTAGATAATAAGCAAAAACTAACTGCCTTCTAAGGGTTAATAATGAATTTTGTCATTTTGCTGTTTCCATTTTGTCATATTTCATCTTTTATCTAGTACTTGGGCTAAGATTTGTGTTTCGGAGTGTTCGGACACATATAGTGAAAGACATCTAAGACAACTAAATTTGAACAATATGGTAGGGCCAAACCAAAACAGAACGAGACAACTACAATTAGAATAGTGCGTTCTATAAATAGAGCTTTCAAACCTTCGGCATCAGTGCGTGTAAGTAGGAAAGCAATGTGTAAGTATCACTCACTCTGCACAATAAAATAAATATCATCGGTTAGTGACTGGTGTGACGGGTTAGTAACCGCAGTGGCTTAACGGGCTAGACGCTGCTGAAGATGATGCTTCACGAACATCGAAACGATCGGCCAGCGAATGTGAGTTTTACTTTTCTTCCACCTTCTATTTTTTTAAAATACTGCCAAACTTGACTTGAAGCCATTTTAGGTTTGTTCACTTGTTAACCAAACGACGCTACACTACGAATTAAAAAATGTAACAGACGCCAACGTTTTTTTCTTGTAAATTTTTGTTCCGCGTTACCAACTTTAATACGTAGATGGCTTAATTCAAGGCGTGACGTAAATTGTCATATGTTTTTCTCGACGTCTTTAAATCGGTCGGTGATAATCGGTTTCACTATAAAATCGGACATATAAAGTCGATTGCAAAAAATCGATTTTGTTCTGCCTTAAATCGATTTTTAACTAAAATAGAAATCGATTTACCAGTCCCTACTTAGCCCGAAATGAAACATGTTTGCAAACACAATTCTGTTTTTTGTGTAGGCTGACATTATTATTTTTGTTTACTGCAGATCCGAGGAAAATTAATTCGCCCACTACCTGGAAACTATAACATTTATCGACGTTCATTCTTTCCTCCAATCGGATGGATGTTCGGCACGTCGGAACTATTAATTTTATCTAGTCCTCATTTACTGTCAAACCCACTTTTGCTGATTCCTTCTTGATTCTCGAAAAACCCACTGATGTCTAAATCATCAGCATACGCGAACAGCATGTTGCTGATAGTTTTATTCGCGTTGACTCCAGCTTTTCTTCTTGTCGCCCTGCCTCGTACTAAATGGGTCGGTGACATCTTTATCACTCTTTACTTAGGATTTCTAGCAGTCACCGTCATTATACAAAGGCGTATTAGCTTAGCAGGAATATCAAACTCCGATATAGTTTGGTACAGTTTTTTGCCGTATCGGGCTATCGAAGACAGCCTTATAACCTAAAAAGATGTGGTAGATGGCAATTTGTTTTTCGTGGGTTTTCTTCAGGATTTGTCGTAATGTGAAAATCTGACCGATATTGGATTTTCCCGGCCTAAAGCCCCACTGCTAAGTTCCGATCAGGTCTGCAACAAATGGGTTACGCTCGAGAGGACCTTGTATGCGATGGATAAGAGGCGTATTCCACGATAGTTGGTACATCCACTCTGGTCACTTTTTACACATAGGTTGGGGGGTATGTATCATTTAATACAGAAAAAATGTAACATATAGAAGGAACCATTTTAGACCCTTAATATCGTTGGACAAAATTCGTTTTACGACTTCTTAAGACGATTGAACCATGTCCGTCTGTCTGTCTGGCTGGCTGATCAACACGATAACTGCCGTAAATCTTCGCAGATGATACTGCAATTTTGTCAGTGACTATTACTTTTAGAAAGTTAGTTTGGGTTTGAAATGGGCGTTTTGACGACGGTCTTTCTGGTACCAACCATACAAATCGACACATTTAGGAGAAAATCATATGTTTTCCAAACCTTTCTTCTGGTAGATGTGATTAGCTTCCACAACACATTGGTTAATAATCTGTAAATGCCTACTTAACTGGAGGAAATGGGTGAGATTGTCAGGCACATTCTGGTACCTCCCATACAAAACTGGCTGTTCATCCGGGTTGTCAATCGAATAAATTGCGTGAAACACTTCCGATCTTAATAGAATTAGGTATAAGGCTTCACGTCATCAAACGCCAATCACCGATTAAAATAGCGGTGATTGTGCCACGCCCCTTTCTGTACCTCCCATACAAACATTGTTTGGCCGTCTGGTTGTACTTTTTGAAATTTTGTACTAGTCAATATTTAGTCAACTACCACTCTCCCATAGAAAATGAGCGGGTTTGCCACACCCATTCTGGTACCTCCCATACAAAAGTTGGGCGGATGATCGCGTTAATCGACACGATACCTCTTGCAAACTACAACCGATCTTAATAAAATTCGGTATAAGGCAATATTTTGCTAAAAGCTTATGTGTAATTAATAACTGACTACTGTGCCACGTCCAGTTTCGTACCTCCCATACAAAAGTTTTGCGTATTTCCGGTTTGCCAACTCTATCTCCAATAAATCACAACCGATCTTAATAAAATTTAGTACTGATCAAAATTTTGGCAACAACTTGCCATGCCCATTATTGTACCTCCTATATAAATATTGGGAGGGCAATTGGTTGGTAGTCATAAAAATTCCCCAAAACCACTTAGGATCATAACTAATATTGGTATTAAATAATATTTAGCGTAATGTCAATCTGCTATTGAATATGGTCACTTTTGAATATAATTAGGTGTTTTTTAACAGAACTCCCACGCAATGGATGACTTAGGGTGAGGGTATGATTAAGTCAGTTCACCTGACTGAAATTTATGTACGGGTTTGAAAACAGGTCACAGTATGCTAAGGCTCCAATTGTCGGGAATGCATTCGTCTAGCCAGGTTTTACATATGAGCTTATGGATGCACCTTCTAACACATAGCCACCAGCCTTGAACAGCTTAGCCGGTAGTCCATCAGCACCTGCCGCATTGTTGTTCTTAAGCCGGAGAACTGAAGTAACAGCTTCGCTTTGGCAAGGATGATGGCAATTGACACCATCGTCTTGTAGTTGCTCAAGTCCCTAATATGCATTGAAGTCTCCTGGGACAAGTAAAATAGAGAACTGTTCTCTGCACATTCCCAACATACTCTGCACATCTGTGACAAGATTCCAAAGGGAGCCTGATCCATGGTCGTTGGTTTGACTTTGCACTTTTCAGTAGAATGAACGGGTCTCATTCTTCCTCCTGCAAGTCTCAATTTGCTCACTCTCGCGCTTTTTCTAAATTTTAACAAAATTTAACAAACGGGTTTCATCTGTCTTCTCCTCCTTATACCGTTCCAACTAACTGAAGCATTACCATACGTGCAGCGTTAATTTCATCACTTGCCATGCAAAACTCATCATCATACCATGGTTTGTCTTTAAGCGAGTTTTCATAACCAACTACGGTCTCTGCATCAGTTTTCATAGAGTGGGAAATGTATATCCACCGCGCTACAGGATCATAAGGCAGGTTGGGTCATTAGCTGCACCACTGCTGTCTACGTCGTGGCTATCAAAGATAATTGCAGTTTTACGATGTCGAGCTTTCTATATGATTTGTTTCATACGACTTTCGACCTGTTCAACCATTTGCGAACCTTTGTCCGTACCTGAGGTAACGATTTTGTCTCGATGTGGGGGCTTAAGCGTGGGCACTCTGATACAGAGTGGATGCGTGATCTAAAGGTTATATCTATATATAATTTACGCAGGTACCTAAGAATTGATTGGCATATATTAAAATTTTTGATTTATAAGGCTTCTCTAACACATTTTCCCAAACACATTCTGCAGGAACCATGTATATGTTTGGAACACACTTCAAACATTCATATGATTTCAAGTCCCAAACTTACTTGTATTTAAATGCAAACAGTATCTATTGACACACATGTATGTTTTACGTGGAAACATATGCGTTCTTCATCCCAAACATCCATATACTTACGGGAAGCATTCGCAAGTTTCCCCCCAGCCTATATATACTTCTGTGGAAACATATGCGAATTTCCTCCCAAATATAATAATATTTAGAAACGAATTATTCTTCGATTTCAATATATATGTATTATTTATTATAATTATTTTTAAACAATATAAATCCACATTTATAAAATGCCCTTTTTGCATTTTATTTGCATTGAATGCATTGTCTCTTTTCATGAAATGAGAATCTGCTGCTCTTTTGCTTCTTTTTTCTTTGTTGTCTCTGACGTTTTTGTTTTCAGAAGGTTTCAACTATGCATTGATTATCACTACGCGTTGATACACAAACAAGATATTTATATACAAATCAAGTTCATACAAGCCAAGCGTGGATTAATTAGTTGTGTTTTTTTTTATTACACTTATTTTACAAATGGTCCGCCGTTCCGATTTTCTCAGTAAAAGCTCGGACAGACAAAGGGCTTGACGTTGTTACCCTTTCCAGTTTCTTTCCTCAAAATCGTTTCTTACTTTGGTAACACAAATACATATATACGAAACCCATACACAAAAACCAAAGTAACATCACAAACAATTTAACCGTCCGAGCCTTCGTTTATTCTTTTTTCACTGATCAAGGGCTTTTGATATCCTCTGTCCGATGAACAATTGACGACTGAATACATGAAACTAAAACGCAATAGATCAGGCAAAATAAGAAACACATTATCTGCAATTTACACGCCTATTCAGGAATATTTATGAATCACTGACTGAGAGAGTACTGCAAAAATACAGAAACACACGTACAAGATAGAGTCCCTCGTTGTCCCTCTTTTATTCTCTTGCTCTCGAGAGAGCATAGACAATGCAACAAACTCAGTTGTGTTTGTGTTTGTAATATATGTGGGTCGCAAACACATATATTATAACATATTATTCATTGTGTCTCAAACATGTAATATTGAATAGCAAACACAATGTGTTTGGACACAAGTACATATATTATAAAGGGTTATCCATTTTGCGGTTTCAAAAGTAAACGTAAATAAAAGACATATAAAATATTTTTTTTCATGATATTTCTTTTTTATTATAAAGTTTGAACGTTGATATTATGTGTGAAACACTACATCATTTAAATGACCACCACGCGAAGTGTTGCAAGCATTGATTCTTTTGAGATAATTTTCGACCACTTTTTGACACATATTGGGCGGTATCTCAGCCATAACTTGACGAATGTTGGTTCTTAAGTGCTCAAGAGTTAAAGGTTTATCTTCATAAACACGGTCTTTCGCGTAGCCCCACAAAAAAAGTCTAATGGTGTCAAGTCGCATGATCTTGGTGGCCAGTTGATATCGCCACGACGAGAAATTACGCGGCCAGGAAATGTCTCTTGCAATAAAGCCATATTCGCTTTATTGCGTGGCATGTGGCACCGTCTTGTTGAAACCACATATTCTCCAAGTCGTATTCTTCAATAGCAGGCAAAAACAATCGGTTATCATATGACCATAACGCTCCGAATTGACGGTGACAGTCGTTCCATCGTCGTTTTCGAAGAAGTAAGGTCCAATTACACCTTCGGACCAAAGAGCGCACCAAACAGTGACTTTTTCTGGATGTAATGGCCTCTCTTCAATTACTTGAGGATTCTCAGAACCCCAAATACGACAATTTTGTTATTAACAATTTTGTTATTAACATGAAAAATGTGATGAAGCACAAGAAAATTTTGTTCGAAATATCGCCCTCCACCGCCTGTTGTTCTAGCACCGATTCCACGTATCTACCACGTTGTGAATGGTCAGCTGGCTTCAGTTGTTGTGTGAGCTGGACTTTATATGGATGTAGGTGTAAATCCAAATGCATAATGTGTCGTAAGACAGTCATAATTCCTGAGAACGACGAGGAATCGACACATTCGGGTCTTCGGCAACACTTTCACTTACAGCAGCGATATTTTCAGCGGAACGAGCGAAACGATGATGCACACGCCTTACGATATCTGTAACCGCTTCAGTCTTCAAATTTTTTCACAATGTTGCCAATTACAATAAACCATAATCTCCTCTTAAAGCACGATATGCGGCTGTAGTAGGTTTTAATAATTTTTATGCGTTGTGTGATAGTTAAGCGATCCATTTTCGTCAATGTCAGACTTTCAACTGAAAAGAAAAAAATTGGTTTAACAACTTAGTTTGACAGATGTCGAATTCCAGGCCTATACTTTTGAAACCACGAAATGGATAACCCTTTATTTGCGACAAGCTCCAAACACAGTATATATTTGCATCCACACAACAACAAAAAAACTGATTTTTCAGCGTGTACTGGTCAACGTCGGTTGAGTGCGGGGGAAAGCGAAAACCAGTAGGACAAACTTATTAAGAGCTTCAGCCTTACCAGTGTGGGCGGTTGTGAATACATCCTGGCAACCGTTTTTTTTTTAATGACAGTTAAAATACAAAAGAAAAAGAGTATCTAATACCAATTTTTTTTTTTGGTTTTGTTCGTTTCGTTCAAAACGCATCAGGGAAATCAACAAATTAGAGAAATCTAACAGACCCGTCAAAATTTTTTCTGTAAATCATTCTTCTCAAGTTTACACTATTCCATTCTCTCTCTTGAAATGAAAATGTTGAAATATCCAACGATTTCTCGAATAGTCTGATATGGCGTTATGAGAAGATTTCTTCCGTGTCATAGGAACATGTTCAAATTTCAGAGAAGCATTAAATAAAAAAGTCACCGGTATTATAAAATATTAATAATTAAACAAATCCAGTAAAAAATTCATCTTGAATTCTATACAAAATAAGATTTATATGAATTTGTTAAAATTGTTGTGTTATAAAGTTATGACGTCAACTATGATCAAATGTTAGTTAGAGGTTGTTATAGTGTGAAAAATGTGTTCTCATTATTTTTAATAACTTTAAGTTAGACACTTTAATAGCCGCCATTTATAACTCTCAAAATGTGTAAACAAAAATATTCATTCCTCATATGAATCCACACGCAACGGAGATGGTTGGTAGTGGTGCGGTTGATGTTGATTTTCCAAATAATAGTTGAAAATTACCATCCTCTAACATCGCCAGGAGTTCATATTGCTTTTCATCTAAGTACTCGTACGTATTCAACATTTACCGTGAAGGTTAAATATGGAAAAAAACTAAATCATTATTATCGTACAAGTACAACTTTAGCTACAATTCTAGGCAACTCTCCCGTAGCAATACTTTATCAAGCGGCGCTTTATGTCATGACTCCTCCGGTTGGTGTGAATGAAACATTTACTATGGTACCATCATCACGTTTTAAATATCATTAACTGTTAATAATTTGTTTATACAATTTTAATATTTTGTCATGACCACAGAATGGAAGAAGTTGCAGAAACAAATTAAAAAAATATTCTCTACAAAAAGTGTTAAAGGGGGAAAAAATCTCAACATTAATTGATGAACAAACAAACAAGTGTTTTTCTTTTGCCATCCATCGAAAATCGTTCTCAGCGCGGTTTTCCATGAAAATCCATTAAAAGTCTGTCATGAAACTGTATTTATTTTTTTTGCAACACAAATACAAATTACTGATGAGGCCTTGATGGAGTACAAACGAATATCGCTCACAGGTGATTGTCTGACTTTTCGAGTGCATGGAATGAAGAATCTATTTGGATGGCATAATATTTTTTTTTTTCGTTTTCAAATTTAATCGTCAAGAGGTATTTTCGCAAGTGATTGTAATAAATAGATGTATTTCGGTTTTTGTTTTTGTGAAAACGTACAATGTTATTTCATCAAATCTAGATCAATTGTTTGTTTTTCGCAAAACAAAAACAGATGGAAATTTTTATGAATAAAACAAGTTCTTTGTTTAAAATTGTAGTAGACCGAACTAGAAAGATTCAATTGATTGATAATGTAGAAATATTAAGACAACAATTAAGATCAGGGATATCAAGTATTAAACTTTCGTATCCCCTCAACATTTTAACAGATGGTTGTTTTATTTTGGTTGGTAGATTCCATTTTGAAAATATTGTTGATTATCGCAAATGTAAGTTTTCACATTCTATATTGTACAGTCATATGTATTCCCAATTTCTTTTCTGTTCTGCGTCATTTTGTGGGAGATAAACGTAACAAAGATTTTGATATTTAGGTAGGTTAGGCTGTCACTATTAGCAAACTTAGTCCAATGAGATTACCACGGGGCGTCCAATGAGATTCCGTCCCCATCGTTGAACCTATAAATTAACCTGGTATGTTTAGAGGGCGCTCAAGCCATATGATACCCCATGCCAAGGTGTAGCTGAAGAACAGACGTACAGAACAGACGTGTGTGGCGAACCAATTAGTACTCTGCAAAAAAAAAGTCGTAAAGTCATTGAGCTTAGCTCCCTTAGTGTATGGTAGATCAAACATGAAGTAAGATCCTAAATATTGTCTCCTACTCACACGAAAGCCCGGACAGTAGAATTAGAGATGATACACCAGGGGGTATCCATGCCACAGCTGATCGACATGGTAGTTCAAATTTGATACTTTTTTTAAAAAAAAAAATCTTACATACGAATTGGACCAGTTTATGAAAATCCCTTAGAAACCAGCAAAAATTGTTTTTTTTTTCGTTTGGAAGCTCCGTTTCCGATATACGGACATGAGGGCGTTTTAGCGATTTTTTATTTGAAAAATTCAGAATTTCCATTTGAAACTCAGAAAATATCAATTGAAAATTATAAAATATCAATTGAAATTCAGAAAACATTAATTAATTTCAGAAATTGGGAATTGAAATTCAGAAAACATCTATTAACATTCAGAAAATATTAATTGAAATTCAGAAAACATCAATTGAATATCAGAAAATATAAATTGAAATTCAGACAAATGTATATAACCAGATGAAAGTTTAATACAAATTTTTCTGATTTTCAATTGATATTTTCTAAATTGCAATTGATAGTTTCGGAATTTCCATTGATGTTTCCGATTTATTTCTGAATTTCAAATGATATGTTCTGAATTTCAATTTAAGTTTTCTGAACTTCAATTGATTTTTTACGTCACTTCAACTGATATTTCAATTGATATTTTCTGATTTTCAAATAGAAAGTATAAATTTCAATTGGTATTATGAATTTCAATTGGTAATTTTTAATTTCATTTGATTGTGTATTAATTTCAATTGGAAATTACGAATTTCATTTGAAATTTTCTGAATTACAGTTGAAACAGTTGTGGTTGTTTACAACATATGAATATTAAGAATTAATTTAAGAACAAAACCACCTTGTTCACCAAAAATAAGATACGTGAACAACGGACCAACAAAATTTTGACCAAATTTTAATTTCTTAAAACTTGAGTGATAATTCATCATGAACAATTAAAGACACCAGATTGCCCAAATCTAATGAACAGTCACCAATTTTTTTTTAATTTGTTCAGTTTTAGTTTTTGGTCGATTTTCACTTGGTCTTGCCTATTGAATCGCTTCAAACCAATGATACCGTAAGTGCTTACTCATCTGCTTTCATTGGACATGAGTTTTGTTTGAGATCTTTCACTTAACTGAGATTGAAAGCAATAAAAAATATTATTTGAGATTGTCATGGATTTTTTGTGATAACTGGCTATCAATTGCAGAGAGAGATCCCTCTGTGCACAAAATACATCATGTTAGATCAGGTTGGACTATTAGCTAAATCATTGGAGTAACAAAGTTTTCATTTGCGGAGAGTGAATGGATGTTAACTTGTGCCTTCTCAAAAATATCAATGAGTGTTCGAACCATAGAGTAATGACGTATAGAGACGCCAATTTTCTCAGTAAATTGATGACCTTTGATGTGTTGAAGATAGGCGGTTGGATGTTGGAAAATATTGCTTCATTACTCTATGGTTCGAACTCACGGGCGATGTGTTAACACCTTTTTGTTACACGGTACCTGTTCGATTTCTATGAACACATTAGTAAATGTTACATTAGAAAATAGAAAAAAAATTGCAAGCTCTTTTAAACATTAATAAATTTATTTAATTAGAATTGATCAAGGTTTATATGATGCCCAGAATGCAGTCAATTCCAAAAGCCATTATACGAAATGTACTTACTTCCATTATACTAAAAATTTAGTTTAAAATTGTTTTGTAGTGGTTTAAAATTGTGCTGAAGTCTCTTTTAAAATAAATAAAGCAATACTGAAATACTGAAAAATACTCACTGAAATAATTGTTTTTGTTTTGTCATAAACAGAGCGACGACGACCTGCTTGTTTGATTGTTGGCATACAACTGAATAAAAATCACTGAAATAATACTGAATTATAATAATTGTTTTTGTTTTGTCATAAACAAAGCGACGACAAAAAGCATTGAAACTTATTCACTCTTTTTCCGCTCTCAGAGTAAAAGTGCATAAACGAGTCTTATTCTCTTTATAGAATATTTCAATATAAATGCACCATTTCGACAATGTTATTACATAAAACAATACAAAAATCATAAATGTTTCAAAAGGCATCAATGTTTCACATCAAAATTATGAATAGACCAAGTTATCGTCGGTGGTGCAATGGCTAGTGTGCGCAATGGCTAGTGTGCGCGGCTCTTGTGCTTGAGATCCTGGGTTCAATCCCTTCTCTGACCACCTAAAATTTCTTTCGGCGGCGATCACCTCGCATAGTGACGGCGACACTATAGAGTATTTAGCCATGATAAAGGTTCTCAAAATACCGTTCGGAACCGCTATAAAACTGTAGGTCCCAATCAGTGAGTATACAACTAGAAAGCGCACAGCGCAACTGGTTGTGAGAAGCTCTCCCCAATTTCTTCATGAGATGTAATGGGAAACCATTTTGTTTTAAGTTATGACAACAAGAGAGTAATACGTTTTGAATCATTCGCCAGATGTCACCAGTGCATTTGTGTCATAAAATTCGTTCCATGAGTTCTCTATGCTATTCAATACTCTTTGGCGACGACGACCTGCTTGTTGGTTCGCTGCCGCTTCATCAATACCATCATACTTATTTTCAGGCAGAGACTATTGTTGTACATCAACCACGTATGTGATGCTAACGCTATGTGTTGTTTGCATGTGTTCACTTTGATAGATTGCCCTACCCGTGCATATAGATGTTAACACATCAAAAATTTTGAGCCTTTGCACAAAAAATGTTGACAGGTCTATTCGATTTCTCTCTGTGTTTCGCCTAGGTAATGAAAGCTTCTACATGCTGCAAAACCTGTCTGTTTGTTGTTTGGATGCAAATATAACGTGTTTGTGGCTTAACGCAAATATAGTATACTTGTGTACAAACACAATGTGTTTCCTATTTAATATTACATGAACATGGATACACAATAATTAATAGGTTATAATATATGTTTTTGTAATCCAAGTGTGGTTTTGTTTATTGAAACTGTTGAAAACAAAAACATGACAGACAACAAAGAAACAAAAAAGCGGCTTGCAAATATACACATAGTTCCTGCAATATGTTTCTGGGCCGTTGTTTTCTCAGCGTGTAGTTCGTCGCTTTTTTCAAATGCTTAATGTTTGTGAATATTTTGTTTGTCACTTTGAAATCAGATTTGTTTTCATCCTCCAAAACTCACAGTTTTAATCGAAAGAAAAATGCGAAATAAGTTCATTCGAGTTCTCTGTACGCGAATCGTTTTATTTGCATTGATAGTCTAATATGACCTTAATGGTTGTAAGTACAAGCCGCGTTTTAATGAAGAAAAACGCTAACTTACCTTAACGTTTTTATTTTATATACTCATGGGAATTGTACAATCATAATCTCTGTTCAAATTAAATATTTTTTAAACGCACATGTATACCTTATTTAACATCGATTTTCTACAAGCTGCTTGCATGCAAATACATTGAGCCTCTAGCACTTAAGTAAGAAATGTATTTTTTGCTAACAAAAAAAGGTTTCAAATGCAGGTGTGCTAATAACATAAATCAATTCAACGCCAACATTTAATGCGAGAATATTTCAATTACATTTAATGGAAATATAAATTTTACAATGTTTATACATATAAAACTGTTTGCTGTGATTCATGCCATCTAATTCCTGGTCAAATTTCAATTTCCATATGTTATTTTTCTTCTTCTTCTTTTGGGATTACAAGAAAATTTTATATAGTTATTTTTATAAAGAAGTATCCCACATAGTTCGAGTAGTACTCGTACCTTCAATCCAAAACCGGAATAAATATCTAATTTTATGTTAGCAATAAATTTGATGTTATTGTTTGCCATCCAAATATCCTTCTGTTGAAATTTGGTTAGAGAAGGGGGGAGAGCAATCGTAACCACAGACACATATGAACATATAAAATACCAAGACCGAATCTTAAGGTTCAGTTTGCACCACACAAGACAAAACTAAGAAACGAACAATCAAATGTTCGCGATGATTTTGAGGTTTTCATTGTTTTGTAAATGTCAGTTGACTGCCTCTAGATTTGGTCTGCGGCTGGATATTTGGATGCTGAGAAACTTTAAAGCTCACACGGAAATCCAATTGTAGTTACGAGTACTTGCCGGTGGAAACAATACCAACAACAGCAGCAACTATTTAAAATATGTAATCATTAATTGATTTTGAGCAACAATGTGTATTAAAACCCCAAGCACTTACCCGACCAATAAAATGTATATTAATAAATTATGTAAACCTTGGCATTTGATTGAAGTTCATGAATGGAAATCATCGTTAGGAATCCGAGTTGAATCCATGTTGACACACGCTGATGAATTGACGTGTGTATATTATTGAAGAATTGTCGTAATTGGTCATTACGATTGTGTAAATATTATGTTAATTGTTAGGAAGTGAATTGCTTTTATTGATTTTACAAGAATAATCCAACATTATGCATTTTTTGAAAAGTTGCTAGGCGCTTTAGCAACAGTGCAAACAGAAGACTTAAGAAACGAACGGGAAATATGAAACATTTTCACAACAGCGTCAACATTCAACTTTACATTTTGTTGCACTACAAGTTCCTATCCCACAATTGAGCTACTCAGAGGCCAATTGATCTAACTCCACAAAACAGCAAACTGGAAATAAGTTTGTGACTTCTGCTTATTCTCATTCAAATCTAGTGCTATATAAATAGTTCATGATTACTCCCTCATTGTAATTATAGTACAGTAGGAGGTTTTAAATATAACAAGATTACGATGGTTTAGTTCTAATAGCATTTAAATCTCAACATCTTTAAAATGTGGAGTTAGATCAATTGGCATCTAACACTATGCAGAAAAATTTTTGGTGTCTAGACATTAAGTTAAGAAATTTAGAAGTACTAAGTAAGCCTATTTTACTAATACTTGTACAAATTTAGAACTAGTAATAATAATTTAGTACCATCTTGTGAATGGATCTTAGAGGATAACAATATCTTTGCAGATATCAAATACTAGAGAACCGACCGCACTTCAAAAAATATTGTGATGGAAAACTGCTGCACAATTATCTTACAGAGACTTGTAAACTTTGTGTTACATACTCATAGAACCTCAAGAATATATGAGGAAAGAATAACAAGATGGACTAAGGCTTTCTGTTGCTGTGTTGGAATAATTGACTTTTAGGTGTGAGTTGGTACTTAGGGGTTTTCCATTGATACTAATTCGCATATCGTTAGCAGAAATGCAAAACCACGTAACTAATATTTTAATTTCTATTTCCAAGAGAGAAACAATCCTCGTAAAACGGTGAGGAATTAATTTTTCAATTCAAATTTTCAAATTTTTTTCTATTCCATTCAGTAAGATTCGAAAATATACTGCCAATCTGCATTTTTTGTATTTTTTAATAAGTTTTTTGTCAACTCCTTTAAACAAAATGAAAGTTGTAGTAACGTTCTTTTGCATTTTAGCTGACGATATGTATTATATTTCATATAAGAGTTTGTATATATACGATTGGTGATCTACCAGTGGAATCATTTCATGCACAGTAGTTAGGCATCTGATGATGAATTTGCCAAGGAGTTTTGGAGATTCTGTCTGAAAGACGCTACAAAGGTCATTTTCGAAGGTCTAGGATGGACTCCAAACCCTAATTTGCCATCAAGTCTGAAGCCATCACTGTATACACATTTTCTATAACCGAGTATGCGTCCGTTGCAGTCCTGCATATCCGCGAATTTTCTCTCAAAGGTAGAAGTGGGTGTCCTGTAACCCACAACCATTGTGGATTGTCGCAGATCCCTTAAAATCGTCCTATTACCATATGGGCTGATGAACCATTGCAAACCCTCGGTAGGGGTTGTGCGAAGGGCGTTCCATTGTCAGCCTCTGAACTTTTGTCTACAGACTTAAGTAAATCGATTTTTCCAGTACCGGGCATCAAACGGCAATGCTGTAGAGCAATATCGGGCGAACAACAGCTCTATATAAGTATTTTCAGTAAACTATTCTCATGAATAGGTTCCATCGTCCTCCGATGACCTTTTTACTCGAATACAGTTCAAACTTGGCTCTCCTTATCCTATCTATAGTGTTTGACTAGAAACTAAGCTGTATGTGGAGATTCACATCCAGATATCTTTTATTATCCTTTAGACAACCCACAAAGAGACAATGACGCAATATACACAACCTGATCCCTCCAGATCTAGAAAAACAGTATTCAGTGGTAAATTTCAGAGAAGTGGAGATATAACTCCTCTCCTGGTGAGTGAGACACTGAGACGAGGTTATGCGCCTTTGTGTAGGTAATCCATATATCAAATTATCGATCCCGGTAAGACGTTGTTAAAGACAACCTCAATAGTGACAAATGCCAGAAGAGTGTTTTTCGGTAGATACATAGACTTCTCTATGAAGCTTACTAGAGCGTGCAGAGCGGGTTTCGTCGATTCGATTTACTCTTGTTGTAATCGTCCTGGCATGAGGATCGTCCTGATAAGTATCCATGGTCTATGGTCGTTCGCAGATATGAGTATATAACGTATAACGAGACTATAGAATAGCTTGATTCAGCTCCTGTATAGTTTCTGACGCCAGGGTGCCAAAATGTGTAGTACATTTTGTAACTTCAGTGCTATACCGTCAGATTTGTATTACTTAAAACGTTCTATTGGTCATTGCAGTGTTTCTTCTGTCGCGACATTTCCCGCAACGTGCGAGATGACCTGGTTGTTATTTCATTCATCACTCGATGTCTTCCACCACCCGATTTTTTCTTTTAGATATCCCAGAATTGTGAGATTCGTCGGGAGTACTTTGCTCAGTCTTTGAGGTCTATGCCCTTTCAAAAATGGTATGCAAGACTTTCTCAGGATTTGCAGATCCTTGTTCCACCACGGAGGTTTCTTCCTACCTCTGTAGAAACCAGCGCGGCATGCGGAATTAAATGTTCTGTTAAGAGCTGAGGTGAGAGTATTGGTAAGGTCGTCCATCGCAGCACTATTAACCGGTTCGGAGACAGACATGGTTTTTATAACACCGTTTAAACTATATTTATACTGGACCAAGTTGTTTTACGAACGTTTCTTGAAACCAGCAAAGTGGCGATGTTCTGCGAGAGTTAACACTATATGTTAATACGATATGAAAATCAATCCTCACTCGCCCTCTTCCATCCTTTGATCAACTCGGTGGTATCCTGTCATGCAAAGGTCACATCAAGGAACTTTTGTCTATCTTTAGTAATAAAGGTAACCTAATTGTCCTTGCTATAGACTTAAAGGTTAATGGACAAAACTTTCTATCAAAGTGTCTCTCTTCTGACTATTATATTATAACTCCTTCAAATTATGTCTTGCGCATTGACGTCCGCACAAAGGACGGGCCCCATTTATCCTTATCCGTCTCATCGAGTAGCTCCATCAGCCCAAGTGACGGCCGATGCTCAGTATTTTCAAAGGGCACATAGGCTTATGTTAACTAGACCATTATTCAACTTTACTACCCATACCATATGACCTACCCACATAGGCAAAATCATCGTGAATCATTGTAAATTTGCCTTTGAACGTTTTGTACTTTGTTTGGATACTGGCTTTTATTTTATGCATTCCTGATAAAGCCCCGAAATCAGATCTTGCGAAATTTTCGTAAGAAATGTTGTCATTTATCTCTAAACGGAAAATGTTGATGTGAAGAGTTACCACTTATCATTGATTTACCTTGAAAATATTTAATTTATAATTCCTCTACACACTCCAATTTATTTTTAACACACATTTAACTTTGGCGTAACAACCCTGTAATAGATTTTTCCTACGAAATTTTATCAAGTATATAATAGATGTTGCCTACGAAATTTTATCAAGTATATTTTATCGAGTATCAACGTACTTCTTTCGGCAATTAGTTTCGGAGCTTACATCTTAATCGGAGTTGGTAGATGTGTCTTCTATTTCCATTGAAAAAGTTATTTCGGGAATCAGGCTAAATAGTTCGTTGGCAAGGTGTTCGGTATCTGTCTGATGGGTTCATTGGGAGCAATTGAAAAGTCTTTAGGTTAGTAATTTTGCGTTGTAATATTAGTTGAGTGCAAGTTCTTTTAACCCCCAAAATCCGGATAATCGACTTGAAATAATTGCTTAAACCGCTTCTTCGAAAATATGATTTTTTAAAAAACCGACTTACGGTTAACCGTTCGAAATTAGGTTAACCGGTTTAGGTTTTGAATACACTATATGCAATACAATAGTTGGGGTCGCGAAATTACTTCAGAGAATGAATATACTAAATAAGCCTATTTTACTAATACTTTTACAAATTTAGTAATAGTACTAATAATTTAGTTCCATCTTAGAGCATAAGAAAACCAACATACATACATATAACGGAAAAGCTGACAGGCTTCGTCAGAGAACCGAACGCACTTCAGAAAAATATTTTCATGGCAAACTGCTGCACAATTATACATACTACAGAGAAGGTATTGGGGCAGATGGTTCCCACACGGTCGTTACCGTGTCGAAAATGTCGGTACGCTCAAACGAAATCTCAGACAACTGAACTTTGTTTGGGGAATACAATTGCAGCAAACGAACATTTGTAGAACTGAACATACCATTCAGTTTGTTGTGAATAAATTACTCCAGTTCCAAGAACCAAAAAACGTTTACAAGAAGCATAATATGGTAACTCTAGAGCCAAAGATCATGATGATCATGCCAAAGATCTCGGCGTTGAGCTCAGGAATTGTTTGTGGTTTATTCGCATAGACCAGAGATTTCACAAAACCCCAACGAAATAAAATCCAATAAATTGGATGTTCCAAGCGCGGCATGGCAGGTGGCGCCGTCCTGCTGAAAGATCCGTGCCGTTCAGTTGAGACCACACGAACCCCGTCATAATGTTCCTGTAATGAATGTCATGCATAGTCATTGCATTTCGGGCTTCAGTTTTAATAAAGAAAGTGCAATTTACACCGCCTGACAAAAATCCGCACCAGACAGTACCTCGTCGTGGATGCTTATGTTTCCCATGGATCATGTGCGGATTCATTGAGTCCCAAATTTGATAATTTTGTTTGTTGACGAGCCCATTCAGATGAACATGCAGTTTCTTTTCTCTTTACTCCTTCACCCCGTAAACGAATTCCCGGCGTTGCGCATGGTCCACTGGTTTGAACTCCTAAGTGAGCTGAATCTTATATGGGTAAAATTTGAAGTTGTTGTGAACGTTACCGACATTTCGGCAACTCTCTCGTCTACGACGGCAAAGTTTTTGAGAGACCGACCGATACATCGAGGCACAGGAGACACACTACGATATTCATAATCAACCCAGTTCTTTAAATTTGTTTGATCACTCTTCAACTTGTTGACATATTAGGCGCTTTCCGTGCCCGAAGGTATTGTGCGCGGCTCTTGTACATAAGGACGTAGGTTTGAAACCTGTTCTTCTTTACATTTTTTTCGACACCAGCCCCATTGCTTAGTGACGGCGACAGTATCGATTATTTTGCCATGAAAAAGCTTCTAAATCCGGTGTAAAACTGGAAAATACACTGGTTTTGAGAAGATTTCCCCAATACCTCATGGGAAGTTTTTGTTAGGTGCAGTTCCACGACCGAAAATTCTTCGAAGTTAGCGTGAGGTTTCAGCGTAACTTCCCCATTTTTGTAATGGGGTTTCACAATGATATCGCGTTCTTCCTTTGTGCATCACTTCATTTTTAATAATAAGGACAACCGTAGTTCAAAGCTCTTACTTGCACAGAAAAATATCCTACATAATTTAAATCGTGCACTTTTATGGGGCACCCTATACAATCAAGTTATTGGAAATGTAATGCTAAATATTTCCCGTTTCCCGATTTTTACAAGCTCTCCCCTCTCCATCCATGGACTGTAATGGGAAAATATTTATTTTCATGGCATTTTTTATTTTAATTGAAACATAATTCTTAAATATGCAGTTGCTACAAATCGTGCAGTTCACATTTAGTACTACTTGGGGTAACTGGTTGATTTTCCTCGCTGTCGTATGTAAATCCGGCGGTGGGGAACATCTTCAAATACCTAAAGTCACAGACTCCCCCACACAAAAGTCATCAGTGAATCCAACGACGACGTCATGACTTTTTGACACACAAACAAGCAAAAAAATAAATGGATGAACAAAATTTACATGACATGTTTTATACTTTTGGCCTTAACCAAGATCGTGGATGATTTTTCAAAGTAAAATCAAAGACAAAACGAAGAAAAGTCGTCACCAATACAAAATAAAACAACAAAACAAAACAAAAAATTGGGTACGGTTGCCCTGTTTGAAATCATCATCAAAACATAACGAGTACCATGTAAATACTTCTGCAGTAACATAAAAAAATCTCAAATAAAAATAGACATATTGAAAGATTTATATGCAAACGTGTTTCAAATTATAATTGGCAAATTTGTAAAGCTGTCATAGTTTTGTTGGTTGTTGGTTTCAACGAAATGTTGAAATCAAATTTTATAGTTGCGGTAATGCAACATTGTTTAGCGGCAAGGTTAAAATTTTAGTTTAAATTTAAATATTTTATTATGATTTTAATTTTGCGATATAAAATTGTTTGCATTCTACGCAAATTGATTTCTTTTATTCGGCGAAAAAAGAGTAACAATTGACCATAAATGTGAAACCGCAAAAAACACACTGATGACCTTTCGAATGATATTAAAACTTAAAATAGTTGATGTTTGAATTGTGGCTGTTATGAAAATTCTTATCAATATATACAGTGGGACAAAAATGGTAGAGTTGTAATTAACGCAAAACCATTAAAATTGCATTCTTAAAATATAACGTCAGTGGTGCAATGGTAGTGTGAGCGGCTCTTGTACATGAGATCGTGGGTTCGATTCCTGCTCTGACCACTTTAAAATTCTCTTCTACGGCGGTCGCCTTGCTTAGTGACGGCGACACTATCGAGTATTGGAGAAGCTTCTCAAAATACCGCTCGGAACCGGTGTACAACTGTATGTCCCAATCAGTGAGTATAAAACTACAAAGCGCACTGCTCACTGGTTGTCAGCAGCTCTCTCCAAGATGTTTCATGGGATGTAATGCGAACCAATATTTTTTTTAAATATATCGGCTTAAAATGAAATCAACGACATAGTAAAGGGTTTTTCAAAAGAGACGCTACAAAAGTTAATCGATAGGGACAGCAAACGACGCCATATTTTTTCCCGCTCTTTTGACATTTCTCTTCAGTAAGGTTTGCCATTTCATCATGGAAAGATATACGAGCCAACAACGAGTCGAAATTATTAAAATTTACTACCGAAATTTGGAGTCAGTGGCCTCAACTTTGAGAGGACTACGTCCGATGAGGCGATGAGGCTCATTTCTGGCTGAATGGCTTCTTTAATAAGCAAAATATGCGCTATTGCATCCCGAAAAAATTTCGGTTTGGTGCGGTTTATGGGCCGGCGGCGTCATTGGGCCGTACTTCTTCCGTGATGATCAAGACCGGCACATTACTGTGAATGCGAATTGCTACCGTTCAATGATAACCGAATGTTTTTGGCCCCAATTGGATAATATGGACTTGGAGGACATGTGGTTTCAAAAGGACGGCGCCACAAGCCACACAGCGAATGCCACAATCAATTTATTGGAAACCAAGTTTGGTGAACGTGTTATCTCACGAAATGACCGTCGATTGGCCGCCTCGGTCGTGCGATTTGACGCCGTTAGATTATTTCCTGTGGGGCTACGTCAAGTCTATGGTCTATGCCAACAAGCCAGCGACGATTGATGAACTTCGTACGAATATCGAACGTGAAATTGCAGCAGTATCGGCCGATTTATGCTTGAAAACCGTCGAAAATTGGGTTCAGCGTCTGGACTTCTGCAAGCATGCCCGTGGTGGCCATGCAAAAGAAATCGAGTTCCATACATAATGGCATCGAACGTACTTTCACAGGAATAAAGAATTTCATTGGTATCTAAAACCGGGTTTGTTTTATTTAAAAAAACTTTTGTAGCGCTCTTATTGAAAACCCCTTAATAATAAAAACGAAATAAATCAAAATCATTAAATTTTGCCAAACCGAATGAAATTAGTAATACAAGATTCTTGAATATAAGGACTTTTATTCACCCGTGATGTAACACTATACCATAGAGTAAATTTATCTATAGAGCACATTCGTCTTATCTGACGTTTCATTTCACCCTCTTCGTGGTGTGGTCGGTACGATAGGAAGATGTTCGAGTTATGCCAGGTGGAGTTATATTAACCGTTGTCAATAACTTTTCATATCGTTTTGGTGAAGAACTTTGAAAATTAAATATATTTTCACCGATTTTGTGATCTTTTATTGTTTGTACGCATTTGTGTTGTATTTAAGACAACTAGTTTAATACATAAACGAAAAATGCTGTTGTTGTCTTCTTGTTGGACGTTTTGTCGAAATGCCTCTAAAAATAAATAAATAAATAAATGGTTTCCCATTACATCCCATGAAGTGACCGGGGAGAACTTCTCACAATCACTGAGCTGTGCGCTTTCCAGTTTTCACTCACTGATTGGGACCTACGGTTTTACACCGATTCCGAACGGTATTTTGAGCAGCTTTTTCATGGCTATATACTCGATAGTGTCGCCGTCACTATTCGAGGTGACTGCCGCCGAAAGAAACTTGAAGACGAAACTGGAGAATAAAGCAGAAGAAGTAGCACTTCGTAGACCAATTTATGTATTTTTCCCATGGCGACTACACACCTGTGCGCCGGGGCTTTTTCTCAGTGAAGATCACTTTTTCTTCACCAAATATGGTCGGTTCTGCTTCAAATCAATGTCGAGTCTGTCCAACAGCTGTAAATAAAAATCTTTTTACCCTTTTCAAGGTAATCCAAAAAAAACTGTCGCCATGACCCGGGGTGTGGGTGGGAATTTAGCAGTCGGAGTTGAGGAAATTTGCTTGGAGTCGACTATTATCAGCGCGACTCTGACCCCGGGTTAATAAAGTTATTACCAATTCGAGAAATATCAAAATTAAAGAATATGATGGAATTTGTTTCATAAACGAAGATGTCACGTGTTTGGCATAATTATAAAAGCTAGAGTATTCAAAAACCATGATTTTTAACATATATCGACCACTGAAAACTATCTTCTTTTTTAATTGTATTTTATTCCAAATCTTACATTAAAAATGAGAAAAATAAGAATCTGCTGCTCTTTCGCTTCTCCTTTTTTTGTTGTCTCTCACGTTTTTGTTTTCAGAAGGTTTCAGCTATGCCTTGGTTATCACTATGCGTTGGTACACAAACAATATACTTATGTACAACTCTAGTTCATGCAAGGCAAGCGTGTATTAATTACTTGTTTTTTTTTTATTATATTTCAAAAATGGTCCGCCATTCCGATTTTTTTTAGTAGAGATAAAGGCAGTTACGTTGTTGCCCTCTCCAGTTTCTTTCCTCAAAATCGTTTCTCACTTTGGTAGCACACATAAATATATGCGAAACACATACATTTAATCGTCCGAGCGCTTGTGTATTCCTTTTTTACTGATCAAGCGCTTTTGATATCCTCTGTCCAAGGAACCATTGACGACTGAATACATGAAATTAAAAGGCAACACATCAGCCAAAATAAGAAACACTGATTTCATCTGCAATTTGCACCCACATTAAGGAATATTTATAAATCATTCACTGAGAGAATAATGCAAAACTACAGATGCACTTACAAGATATGCATACTCGTTGCCCCTCTTTTATTCTCTTGCTCTCGAGAGAGCATAAACAGTGAAACAATCACGGCTGTATTTATATCACAAACATTAATATATTTGGGTCGCAAACACATATGCTATAACATATTAATCATTGTGTCTCAAACATGATAATATTGATTGAATAGGAAACACAATGCGTAAGTATATTATATTTGCGACAAGCTGCAATCACATGCTATATTTGCATCCAAACAACAAAAAGCTATGGATTTTTCAGCGTGAACTACAAGCTTACATGGTGGGAAACATTTTTCTAAGTGAAAAATGGTTGAATTTGTTGAAATACCAGGCCATTCAGGAAAGTACACTCAAACGAAATGCCGTTGCTGTTTTCTTGATGGTTGGGTATCAGGAAACACTATTTAAAATCGGTTCCTGTCTTCTTTGCCTATCGACCTAGTGTATGCAGGAATTCGTCAAACTGATCACTCCAGCGGAGTCTTGATATTCCTATTTTTCGTCTTTCTTCGAGTTCGGTTTCGAAAACCCTTGTGCAACTGCGTTATTTTGATCCGCTTAACTATGTCAATGTCGCGATATAGTTCATTCGGTTCATGCGCCGCCGATACTCGCCGTTGTGCAATATAGGGCATTACATTTTCCGGTGTATTTTTCTCTTGAAGATTCCTAGAGATGTTTCGCCTGGTGCCGATAAGACCCAGGAGTCTGGTATAGCTGAACTTTTGTAACTTGAGAGTGGACTTTACCTCTAAAGTGCTTGCTTAGCCCAAAATAACATATATTCGCAAGCACAATTCTCCGCTTGATCTCAAGGTTGACGTTGTTGTTTTTATTTACGGCAGATCCAAGGTAGATAAATTCGTCCACCACCTCGAAATTATAACGCTTATCAACGTTCACGCTTTGGTCTAATCGCTTGATGGCCCTGCTCGTTGCAACCATTATTTATGACTTGTCCTCATTTACTGTCAGACCCACCTTTGCTGACTCCTTCTCAATTCTCGAAAACACCGCAGTAACTTTTCTCATTGTGCTCCCAATGATATCTATATCTTCAGCATACGCGAGCAGCATGTGACTTTTGCTGCTGATTGTTTTATTCATGTTGAGTGCAGCCTTTCTCATAATGATCTCCATTAAGATGTTACAGAGATCGCATGATAGGGTGTCGCCTATCCTGAGGCCTCGCTTACTTTCCAAAGGTTCGTTAAGATCCTTACCAACTTTCACGATGGATTTTGATGGATCAGACATTGCTTCGTAGAGTTTCTCCCGTATCGGGCTATCGAGGACTGCCTTATAATCAACATATGGATGATAGCTGTCGATGTGTTATTCGTGGGTCTTATCCAGGACTTGGCATAGAGTGAAACCCTGGTCAGATGTCGATTTTCCAAGCCTAAAGTCACACTGGTATGGTCCAATCATGTCACCGATAATTGGTTTTAGTCTTTCGCACAATATATTTGATAGAACCTTATATGTTATGGATAAAAGGATTATTCCACGGTGCTATGGATGTACTCTAGTATAATCAGACCTATACTCTCCTACGAAGCATGAAACTGTTGTATAGAGTACAGAGATCAGCTTGTATCGGCATAACAGGAGCAATGAGGACGTGTCCAGCTGAAGCCCTTAATGCAATACTTCATATTATACCAATTTACCTTCACATAACAGCTAGTGCAGCCTGGAGTGCTACCCGACTAAATGCTCTTGAAATTTGGAAGAGAATACTACAGACAATCCCAAGAGAACTCAATATAACCAGCGATTACTGCACCCCCTCATCGATGACAGGTTTCCCAGAAGAATAGAGTGGGATAAAGGGCAATCACTGACAAGTTTTGACACCAAAGTATTTACGGACGGATCCAAAATGGAATGTGGAACCGACTCGAGTGTCTTCTCCGAAGAGACAAGCCTCAATTTATCATTCAAAGTCCCGGAGGCGCGAAGACCCAGAAGAGGAGGAGTCGGTGGAACAACTCCTTTGCAGGTGTCCGGCTCTAATGAATTAAAAACTATAGATCGTCCCTTCCTACACAACCTCACTGAGATACACGAGATAGATCTAGGGGATATAATGAGATATCTCCGATTAACAGGTTGGATATAGACACTGTACATTAGAATGTCCGGAGTGATGCAAAACGGTGTCTCAAGACACTAATTGATGCTAAATAGTAATTCGTTCCTGTGATCACTCGTACGTCCATTACACAGCGGTCATACGTTTCCTCTAGGCGCTCATAGAATATGTCTTTGGCATCATCATCTTTCTTTTCTGCACACAAATTAGAGAATTATAAAAATATTTCGCTTTTATACGGATTGTGGCTATACGTTCACTCACAGGATTGAACCTGGAGTCTTTGGCCATCTACAAGTCCGCAACCAAATTCATGTTCTCTCCCATGGCAACTGTAGTGTATGTCGCAGTTTTCCTTTCCTGTGCTACCATGTCCTGTCCATCGCATTTCCTGGACGTTTGCGGGGGTCGTCAACAAATAGGGGTTGTTTATGTTTTCTCTTTCGTTTTCGTATTGTCACTGCCATTATGAACGTAGCCGGGAGACAGTTCCAGTCAACCGGGTTTTTGAATTTTACCTACTGCCAGTATATTTGTTTTCGGCCGCCCATTATGGATCAGACGCTGACCAGGATGCAACATGTCGAACCTGGATTTTCTTTTAGTTTTTATCCGCCGTTGGCCCATATGTTTAGCTCATCCGCCTTCTGAGGACAAAATAATATGCCCGATATATTGACAAGCTTGCCAATCAGGCTGCTCACCGGAACAAGTTATGTCGATAAAATACCCCCCTAATTCAGGGTGCGAGGGTATTTATTATTTATAATGTGGCCGTCTGTTGTGCAATGGTTCGACGTCGGCCACCTCGCTTAGTGATGACGATACTTTAGTATTTAGCCATGACGAGTATTTAGCCATGAAAAGTCTTCTCAAAATACCGTTCGGAACTGGTGTAAAACTGTAGCTGTAAAACTAGAACGCGCACAGCTCACTGGTTGTGAGAAGCTATCCCTAATCCTTTAATGGGATGTTACGGGAATCCATTTTTTGTAATCCAGGGTTTCATGCGATCCGAGCCTATTGGATGGTTGGCAGCTGGGGTAAAATAAAGGCTGTTTTTAACGTGTTCCTCTCTGATGCCGTGTCGCCTCGGAAGCCAAGGACTGGGCGTACTTGGTGGACACTATTGAGCCCGTGAACTTCTGATCTGCTCCGGCGGAGACGAAGTCGGAGGAAAAGATGAGCAATTTAAAAACGAAACAAAAACATGAGACCGAGGTTGAGCTGACCAGCAAGAGTTGACCAGCAAGGGTGCTTTAGCCAGAAATGCAAATGTGAAAAAAGTTCACAAGCAGTCCACTTGTTCGCGTGTTATGTTCTCAAAAAGATTGAGGAATACAAGCACGCTGGAAAACAGACCCCGTGATGAGAAAGAATTTAAGACAGCAGTTGAGGTAAACGACCAGCACCTAACCACAATAACTATAACGGAGAATGTCAAGCCGGCTAAGATGGACCGCTTTATCTCCTCCAAGCGGGACCGGTCTCTAGACGAGACCAGCAAAGTATCCTCGGCTAAGAGGCCTAAGCATGAGAAGGCGGCAAGGAGAGACTATGCGGATCGGGCCAAGGATGACCTTTCCCTAGGCTTGGTTGATGAAAATAGCCAGAATAATCATCAGGTAGGTGATTTGTGGGGGGAGATCTAGACCAGATTGACCCTAAGGGTGATTGATCACCTTATGGCCAATCCCTCTGGTCTGCAACCCACTTTCGACTCGTCCCTAGTGATCAGGGTATGCAGGGAAATCAGTGGCGACGATGGATTTTCTCCAAGGACTTCCTTTTGCAATGCTTTGCTAAGATTATCATTGCATGTGAAGGTTTGAAGCTCAAACTTATTCCAGCTGGAGAAATTCCATGGAGAACAAGAGCTCGAATTTGTTAACAAAGTTATCTGGCATAGGCAATGACAAGCTTATACAGGTACTTAAAATGCAGTATCTTCTATTTTTGGCTGGTTTTACCAGGGGGTTTCTATGGTACAGCTAATCGAAAAGGTACTAGGAAAATGGTGTAGAATGAGACCCCAAAGAAGAGTGTTTAAATAGTGTTTGCATCGAACGAAAATACGCATTCCCTTTTATTTCGGTCCGTATTAAGTCCAACCAAAGAGTAAAATACAATAGCAATTCGAACTCGATGAAATGGCCTACTACCTCGTCGTCATCAAGACAACGTGAAAAGAGTGATAGCGGCTCTTGTCTATTTTTCTATGGTTTAAGCTTTTTAAGTTCAGTATTCAATTTTTATGAAATTTTGGTTGCCATAAAAACTACGTGCATCAAAAATAACGAAAATTTGATGAACCGAAAATTTAGCTTACTTTTCGTTTGCTTAGTTCTCAGTTCTTTTCGAAAGTCAATTACAGAGTTGTTACACCAAAGATATATCGTACGAAAACAAATGTTTGATGATCGTTTAGGACAGAAATTTTGGCGTTTCGATTATTTTAACAAACAAAAGTAACACCAAATGCGTTACAAATAAAATGGAGTACGAAGAGGAATTATTGATGAAATATTCGCCAGGTAAATTAGGATTATGTGGTAACTCTCTGCATCAAAATTTTCCGTTTGACAAAATTTCCTACGAAAATTTCGCAAGAACTGAAAACGCGGCTGAAGGCCGAAAGAGACGCCAGGGCTGACGTGGTGGGTTGCTAATACACAAACAGAATCTGCAAATATATTATTTTTGGGCAGGCGAAAACAATCAAATATATACAAACATTAAAAAAAATTTCCGGCATACATACGTATAAGTATATACAGGGTGGTTCAGTTACGACTGGACAAATTTCACCAGCATATTCTTTGGCTCATTTCATGAAAATATGTCCATCTACGATCATCCCCGAAAATGCAAGGGGCGAAATGGCAGCGGTTTGAAAATTTTCGGATTGGCGTTGGTGCAAGGGTAAAATTGCTAAGTACTGAAACAGTGGTCGGATTTTTTTGGTTGAGAGCTTGTAGGAAAGACCTTTAAGAGTCCTTAAAAAAAGTGAAATCGCCGAGGTACGGAGTTTTAAAAAAAGTTGGAAAAAAAGACATAAGAACGTTCATATAACCTCAATTTTGTCATCCAGATGGCTTATGGTTTTTTTGATCACCTTATGGTCAACGAAGACCTCTGGGCTTCGTTTAGGTAATTTTGGAAAGGTAAGAGGAAGGGCTATTTTTTAAGAGAAAAAACATAGGTTAAGTTAAAAAACATAAGTTAGGATGAGAAAATTGAGGTTATGTGCACGTTTTGTCCTTTTTCCAAAATTTATTTTAAGGCTCCGTATTTCGGCGATTTCACTTTTTTTAATTCGCCCCTTGCATTTTCGGGGATGCGACAGCTCGCACTCGTGTCGAATGTTGACCTTGAGGGCTTCCAGGGTAAACACGGGACTTCAAAAAAGCCCACAAAAAAGTCTGGAACGATTAAATCGGGCGATCTTGCGGGCCAGTGCAAATCGCCAAAACGAGAGATGAGGCGACCCGGGAACGCCGCCTTCAGAATATCGGTTGTGGCTCGCGCAGTGTGTGCCGTTGCTCCATCCTGTTGTAACCACATGTCCTCCAGTCCTAATTCGTCGAATTGCGGTAGAAAAAACTCGGTTAACATGGCCCTATAGCGCGCACCGTTCACTGTTGTCGTTTGACCAGCGGCGTTCTCGAAAAAAATGGCACGCTGACTCTTCCAGCGTGAACAGCGCACCATGCAGTCACTTTGAGCGGGTGTAATGGCTCCCCGTGTATCACTCGTGGATTTTCGGTGCCCCAGAAGCGATAGTTTTGCTGGTTCAAGTACCCGCTGAGGTGGAAACGAGCCTCATCGCTCATTATGATTTTCAAATCATTATGAACAAAAATGCCATAAAACGAGGCCGTATGGTAATCAATTGTGACGGCGCCCATTTAACCGATATCATCTTCTCAACTTAACCAATAAAATTCTAAAGGTTCAAATAAACATAATAAAACAACAGAATCGAAGTTTTTCATTTAAAAAAAAAAATGAGAGCCAAACAACATCGGATGACTTCTTTTGAAACACCTTGTATAATAATAACAACAATGAATTAAAATCTATCGGCCTTATTCATAAAAAGTTGTCATAGGTTTGTTAAAGGTTTAAGAAGGTAAAGCCCAAAAATTGTATTCATAATCGAAAAATTCCTCTGTTAAGAGTTCTCTAACGTCGCCATTTTTGTTGAACGTTTAACCCTTCTTTAAGGCCATTTTATCCGGATTAATACACAAATGAAACAATTTTTTTACATTTCACGCGTGCCGTACTTAAATATATATGCGATATAAACACGTGGAATTATTCTGTGTATATTTGCAGCGTTTATAGTGTCACATTATCCTGCCAAACAACCAAATAGTTTCGGTCCAATTTTTATAATTTTTAACCAAAATGAACTTTTGTTTACATAGTGATGTATATAAAATCAAAACATTGAAACTACAACCCATTATCCGGTTTTAGATTCGACTACCCAAAACTAAAATCCAATTCAATATGATTTTTTGACACTTCTTCCAAATTTCTGAATATAGCAAAATATTAATTGATCTTTTTATTGAATAGTTCTTTCCATTAATGTTTAAAATTTTGCAAAAATGCATTGACGCGTTTAAATAAAAAAAATTAATTCGGTCTATCGGTTATTGTTCATCTTGTTTTTGCATCACAATTATCTGTTCCCTAGTCAAAATACTCATTATGAATACGGTTCTAACAAAACCTTCGCCAAATCTTAAAGCTTTCAATAACTGATGACTGCTTTAGAGGTAATTTAATGATTTTTTATGAATAAGGCCGTATATTTACCAAAAAGGATGTACAAGTAGAGAAGAAAAAACCAACGCAATTTGGCAACCCTAGTAGAACAGAACCAAAAAAGTCGACGAGATTCACTCAAACGCATTTCTTTCCCGCGTCATAACTTGTTTATTTCATACTTTTTACATACTTTATGTAATTTTATTTAAATATGATTGGAATTTCTATAGCTAGATACAATAAAATCATCAGGAAACAGCTCGTGTATTGAAATTTTCAACGAAGAGAGTAAGAGAGAATGCAGAGAAATGACGCGCTTCACTCGTTTTCTTTGTTGGCATTCCACTCCATGAGTAAATTTTCTTTTCCATAGTTGCTTTATATATTTACAACCTTACGTCACCTAAAATGCAAAAGGCTGTAACTACACTTTTGAATTTTTTACAGGAGAAGGAATAAACGTTATAAATATATCTTAAAAAATACTTTTATTCCACTAATTAGTTTTTCAGAAACAAATCCATCTTTGTTTCCTAAGCTTGAATCTAAATATTCTAAATATTAAGTTTTAAGTTGTCTTTAATTTATAACATTTATTCCTTCTCCTGTAAAAAACTAAAAAGTGTAGTTACGGCCTTTTGAATTTTAGGTGACGATGTACTCATAAATGGTAGTTTGTAAAAATATTATAACTATGTGTAAACATATTCGTAAATATATTCTTTCAGCGTTTAAGATGAGGGTTTAAAACCTGAAACCGGTAGAATTTCGCTCTTTGAAACAACCTAAAAACCGCCTTGTGATATTTTTTTTTCCTTTTGTTCTCCTACTCTTTTAAAGTCAGACATTGGATCGCTGAGGTTTTATTCAATATTATACTTAAAAGTTCCCATAAACTTGCAAAAATTAAATAAAACAATGACAACTAAATAATAGTTAAAATATTTTAACATTTTTTAATGGTCTATAACGGATTAGTTCATCTGAAGCAAATTTTTGGTGTTGAATTATAATAATCTGTTTTTGAAATAATTTCATGAACCACAATGGTAAATAGCGATGCGATGATGCCTTTGTTGTGAATTTCGATGATGAAATGTTTAATTTTTTTATTGCCAATGAAATTCGTTTTGATTCGATAATTCTTTTGTTAATCCCAAGTTGAAGTATTTGGATAGCAGTTAATGAAAGGGCACTGTCAAATATTCAATTGATGAAATTCAGTCAAGGAAGATACTGACGATGATGACGTTGTGAATTCATTTGTTGTGGCTAGCCATTGTTCCATTGGCTGGATGATTTCTAAAGTCCACGTGAACCTGACCTATGAAAATATATTCCCACGCTTTCAGCTTCTTCTTCTAGTCAATCGTGCTGTAAGATGCCATTGTGCGGCGTTTGGAAAAATATCATCATTTTCCTTTGACAGTCGGTGGTGTCGGTCGATGGTGTTCATCATCGTGATCATCATCTTCGTCATCATTCCCATGATCATGATCATCGTGTGGATGCAATACTATTGGTCGTCGTAGCATTTTTTTAAGTTATATTGTGCTAATCTGACCTTGACATCAAACATTATATATTTTTTGAAATTGTTACTGCATTTTTTGCTAAATGTTAAGAAAATTCAACACCGGCCATATTTTATATACTTATACATACATATGTACTGATTGTATTTACTGCTATTTACATACTAAACATTATCAGAATTGAAGAGGTTTTACCTAAATTTTTTATGTTAATTGAGAGAAATCGTTAATTGTGGGAGGGTGATTTAGTGTGTAATTAGCTTAACTTTAAAATTTAACATGCGAATTTTTTGAAAACTGTTAAATAGTTATCTTGAAGCGCCAATGTGTATTTTGGCAATGACAATGTTTGGTAAAAAATTAGCGATTTTAAACGAAACGCTTTCAAGACGGCAATACCATCTGTATAGAAAACGATTACACTGTTAAACAGGATTTTTGATGGTGGACGATTCTAATGTCATATTGATATGTTTGTCGGTTTAGCAAACTCCCAAGAGGTTGATATAGCTCTGACCTGGTTTTACACCGGATCCAAAAGGTTTGATAAAAAAATCTTTTTCATGGCTAATTAGTCGATACTTTCGCCACCACTGAGCAATGTGATCGTCGTCGAAAGAAATGTATCCACGATCTCATGTACAAGAGTCGTGGACATTAACCATTGCACCACCGACGGACACCACCATTCTGGCTGAATTTAAGTGTTAATAAGGCTTTGGTAAAATTTACGAGGATGTTTATCGGAAAATATTTAATTTTAGTTTTTGTCAGAAGAAATACAAAAATAAATGTGACGCCCCCGTTGGTTCCAAGTAAAAATTAAACTCCGACTCGTCTCACCAATGATACGAGTAATGTTGTTTCCCAAAGCTGCAATCGTGGTTGGCTTGTCTCTCTAGGCGAGAGACTTCACGTACCCTCACAAAAAATAGTCTAGTGGGATCAAATCGCGCGAACGAGGCAGCCAGTTGCCAGCGCCGCAACGTGCGATTAATTGCTCACCAAACTGTCTTCTCAATTGGTTCGTGGTATCGGCAGTGTGGCATGTGGTACCGTCCTGTTGAAACCACATGTCACCAGTCCAATTCTTCCATTTTGGGCAAAAACCAAAAATTTTCATCGAACGACGGTCCAATGATGCCGCCGGCCCATAAACCGCACCAAACAGAGAATTTTTCAGGGTGCATTGGCAGCTCTTGATCAGACTCTGTCTATTCTTTGGACCACATTCCGTTTATTGATGTACCCAGTGAGCCATAAATGAGCCTCGTCCCAGAAGACTATACAAATTTGTGAAACACATTTTTCACACAGCATGACTTTTGATAATAAATCTCAAGGATTTGCAAGCGTTGATCGTTTGTAAGTCTATTCATGATGAAATGTCAAAAGAAAACTGAACATTTTTGACTTTGACACATGTCGAGAATCTCGCGTGAACTGGCAAAAACTTAACCGTTTAGAAGTAGTAGTGATTCATTGTTCAGATAGAGAATCGCGTGTCTGAAGACAGCATCTGGATCTGCCAATCGATCGATTTTCCAATTGTATTTTGGTCGCTGGTTTCCACATCGTATCCAGGCATAAGGTAAATATTACCTACAACAATACAAAGAGGCGGAGGACAGACCGCTAATCCTAGATGGAAACACCTCCGATGCGAGCAGATGGCAGAATCCGCTAATATGGATACAAATGAAGTGTGACCTGATGTCAGGTCTAGCGTTGTTAGATCCTTGGAAAAGGTGCATCTGAAATGAATGTAGCTTCGACCATAGGGAATCCCGTTTTGTCTGATAATTATGTCGTTCCGTCAGTCGCTGGTGTAAAGCCACATTTGACACCTTCCACAACTAAATTTTAGGATTGTCGTCAAGCTCTTACGATTATAACAAATGGTGATGTCGACTAGGATACACTCACTGGTAGACGGAAAGAAATTCTCTGAAACGGAGTCGTAATATTATTGAGAATCAAACTATTACACCGCGTACCAACGAAGAAACAAACGAAGAGAGGGCTTGGTTCACCTGATGAGCAACCACAGCCTAAGGGAGCTAAGGTGATCACTTGGAACTTCGGTCAATAGTCATTTACTAAAGTTTTAGGGACTACCTTTCAAGGTATTACATCAGCCTCCACATTGCAACAAGTATAGAAAAGGCATGACTAAGCTGATGATCAACAACAGCCTAAGACCTAAGTGTTAAAAGACGACCTGGTAATGGCGGTTACTGGCAAAAGGAAGGAAGATGAAATTATTCCGAAGGTTAAATGGAAACACTCTCGTGGCGTGGAAGCATTTGGAAATAAACTAAATATTCTTCAGCTTAAGGCGCATAGGTACTGATATAAAGTTGCGCTCAGACAGGAACTGAATAAGCCAAATATTTTGATTGGTCGCATCGTATATGCCCTAAGGAAAAGCAGAGATCACGAACATCTGCCCCGAGGAAAAGACTAAAAGACTAATTGTTATCGGAGAGAAGGCGAAAAGGGTAGATGCCCTACTTATCGTGGACGCACACCCTCCATTTAGAGCTAGCACAGATAACTATGAGAGGTGTGAATTACTTGTTGAGTACGTACATAGTTATGCTGTTTTTTATTCAAATGGATTTTAGCGCCAGAACCAACACATCTCTTATTTAAGAAATAACCCAATGTGAAAGTATAAGGATCCGTGGTAGAATAGAGAGATTTCGGATTTTTTGAATTCATACCGGAAAATATTTAACAGAGCGATAGGTCATAGAGTAATAGATAAGAGTTTCCGTCAACTGTTCTAGTCACCGTTGTGGAGTTCGAGTTTCTGCTAGATGTTTGGCGTAAAAAGAACAGAAACTAGGCGAATCGAGTCGAGTTTATTCATAGAGTACTAGGTAAGAGTCGCCATCCTCTCTTAGCGTTCACGAGATTGAGTTGCTGTTGTATGTTACTCTTTGGTTGGACATAAAACGGATAAAATAAAAGGAAATGCGTATTTTCGATCGATGCATCCAAGATATAACATAATTTAGCTGTCATTAGTATCAATTAGAGAGTAGCATCAAGCTACTTACTTTCAAGACGTCTTACGGTTTTATCATCAAGAACAAATTAAACCAAGTGTAAGAAAGAAAAACCAATAATATTTGATTTGTTCGTAAGCGAATCAAATTCATCCGAAACGTAAGCGAATGGAATTCAAATAATCGGATTCAGTCATAGAGTCATAGATAAGATTCGCCATCCCTCTCTTTACGTTCTCTCGATGTTAACGAGGTAGTAGGCCATTTCATCGAGTTCGAGTAGCTGTTGTATGTTACTCTTTGGTTGGACAAAAATCGGACAGAAATGAACGGGAATGCGCATTTTCGTTCGATGCAACCAATATGATACATAATTTAGCTGTCATTAGCATCAATCAAACATTATTTAAACTTAGTTTGCTGCATGGGTTACTTCTGGTGGCTTATCGCTCTCTCGCCTTTCTACTCTGTTTTCTATAAATTTTCTACTTCATAGTCAATTAACTGTGCCATTGGTGCCCCTGGTTTAATGTACTGAAGACCCAGAGTTGCGTACTTTCACACAAGCGCACAATTGACTCGTCTCTGTCTTCAGTTTCTATGGATGGTGTAGGTATTGAAAAAGCAGATGATCTTGATATTCTGGGCATGAAAATACAGTATGATGTCCGTTGGAATAAACATGTGTTTAACGTGTCGAAAGAAGCTTTCAAGTGTTTTGGGTGTTAAAGCGGCCCATCTGATCTTCTCAATATCTACACCACTTACATATGTTCGGAATATGGAATATAATGCTCAAGTTTGGACTGGTACCCCTTGATCCACCTTGGAGCTTCTGGGCCTTGTTCAACGGAGGGCAATGGTGTTAATTGATTATAGCAGGGTAGCCAACTCAGTTATCTTATTGGACCATCGCCGTGATGTGGACTGCGTAACATTGTTTTATATATAAGTGTTCCTCTGAGATATAAATACCAGACGTTAGGGTAATCAATCGTACAACCCGGTTGTCGGGAGATTCACATCCGTTTATTGTCATTCCCATTTTTCAGCAGAACAGTCCGTATGTGGAATAAACTTCCGGTGAATTGACACCCTAATACTTATAATATCTGCAAGTTTACGGAAAATATACTCTCTCTCTCTCTCTATACTCTCTTTTGTTCTACTCATATCCCTATTTTCTTACTCCAGTCAGGGGATTCTATGGCACAGCTGATCGAAAATGTACTAGGCCGATGATGGAGAATGAGAGAGCATAGAAGACAGGAACTAATTTTAAATTGTGTTTATTGATACTAATTAATGACAGCTAAATTATGTTGTTTGCATTGAACGAAAATACGTACTCCCTTTGAATTCTGTCCTTTTCATGTCCAACGGAAGTGTAAAATTGGTAAAATACAGCAGCAAATAAAACTCTATGAAATGGCCTACTACCTCGTCGTCATGAAGAGGCATCGAAGAGAGTAATGGAAACTCTTAAGTATTTCTCTATGGTCCAATACAATGCACTGTATTTATAGGGGACATCCCATGAGTGTTGGTCATTTAGATTCGATAAAAATCGAGCAAAGGCATTATAAAATTGCGCGGTTCCAAGCGAAACTGGTACATGCTCTTCTGTAAATCCATAAAAGGTACTATCAGTCCTCAAGAATAAGAAAAATACTAGCATCAGGCAATACGTCGTTGGGGTACCTGTACGACTCTTCTAGACACTGGACTACGTACAATGGGGATTTACTCTCATGAATACCCATTTTACTGGTAACTATGTAACTGAACGAAAATTGCTGTTTGATTATCTACTTGACAGGGAGATTGCAATTTCAGGTTCGATATTTTTTTCGATTGCAAACTTCTTCTGGGATTAGATTATTATTCTCTCAAAACATCAAATTAAGGGATCATTAATCAACTTATACAGATCTGTCATCTATAGATCCATTTTTGTTCCCTTACACTATAAGTAAACCACGTGCTGAACGGCCTTTAACGCCGGAAGACGAAGTTGGTTCGGTGAAAGTTCATATCTTTAAGGCTTTAAGGTAACTCGATTGGAATGGAAAAATCGCTATGAGCATTGATTTATTCTTATGCAAAAGTATTTCATTCATTACTAATTTGCCATGTCAACTTCGCAATTTAAATCCCTACAAAGTTCCATATTGGGCATTCCATGAAGGGGTAGGGGAGAGTTTCTCGCAATCAGTGAGCTGTGCCCTTTCTAGTTTTACACACTGACTGGGACCTACAGTTTTACACCTTTTCCGAACGGTATATTCATGGCTAAGTACTCAATAGTACAAGAGTCGGGCAGACTAACCGTTGCACCACCAACGGCAATATCATACTCATTTCAAATATTTTTCTCCACAGATTTTCTGATTTCGGTAGTTATCCGTTCATTTTTATCTATGATTCATTTCATCCTAAATAATAGACTTAAAATAATGTCCAAATACAATGAACAAAACAAATTCTCACAATTTGATCTACAGGTGGAAACCAATAATTATTATATTATACATTTATTAACGTAAATGGCAGATATATACAAGATTAAGATATCATATACATATGTACAATAATTATATTACTCAAGATTATTACGTGTATATTATGACTGTCAAGATTAGGAAAAATATAAAACCAATTGTAGTCACTAGCACCAATTCAAAGTAATCATCGTTGTCGTCATTATCATCAAGATTGTAGTGAAGTTAATTAAACGCCCAATATGAAAATGCGTGTGTGATTTCGCACTTAACATGAAATACACGATTCAATCCAAAGAGGCAATCAATCATAAATATTTCAATGATAAACATCTCATCAAGATTTATTTCGTCATAATAGTAGAAGAGAAAAAACACAAAAGGAACTAACATACTATTATAATGTACATATGCATATGTTTTTCAATTCTAAAACAATTTTTGAATGAAATGAAGAAATTAACAAAAACATAAAAAAAACTACCTGTGATGGTGATGAAGTAATCCGCCCAAAAGAATATGAAAAGATTACCAAAGTGCCATAATTACTTTTGCGCATTGAACGTGAAGAGCAATGACAAAACATATTTTCCCTATACTAGACACAGGTACAACGCTAACTAGCGAAACACAGTCTTAGCGTTAATATCAAATAAAAAAATCATTAAAATCGTTTTAAAAAAACTATTAAAGTTATGTTAATGATATTTAAGCGACTGCTGCTTTTGGCAATCGTCGGTACTACCCTCAAGAGGGTAAAAGGTTTAAACACACACAGTTGTTTCAAGCTGAAAAAGTTAAAAAATATGTTTCACTCAAAGTGTTAAAACGGTTGAAATGTAATATTTCGGCTTTGAATTTCTGTGAACTGACGATTCCCTAACCCTTATAATTTAAATGTTGTCAATATTCTAATTTCTAATTTTAATTATTTTTGTGGATGTCGGTGGTGCAATGGTTAGTGTGCGCGACTTTTGTACATGAGATCCTTTATTCCATCCCTTCTCTGACCCCCTTAAATTTCTTTCGGCGGCGGTCACCTCGCATAGTGATGCCGTCACTATCGTTTTTTGCTAAAATAATATTTTAGAAAATAATGAAGAAAACTACCAAAAATTATATATTTCTTCATTATATGTTCTTCATTATTTTCTAAAATATTAATTTTAGCAAAAAACTTTCTCTGAGGCTAATGTTGTTGACTAAAAGAGCTAAAATATTGCCATACATCATATTCTTGTAAAATGTTTTTTTAAAAAGATACAAACAAATTACATTTGAATAAATGGGCTTGAAGGCCAACTGAGGGGCGAACGCACCCCCTAAAACACAACTTATCGGTATGAAATTTTTTTGTATTTTTTTTTTACATAAAACGGAATCGATTTGAGGCGACAGAATATAAGAAATCAAAAAAAAAATGTTTCACACAACTAACGGCCATGCTAGTGTTTATTTTTCTCCCATTGTCTCCCATTGAAAATGTCTTCAGTGTCAAGTTATATTTCTCCCATTGCAAATGTCTTCAGTGTCAAAATAACTGCAGAGGTGTTCTATTCTTTAGCATTTTCGAATAATAGGAATATGCCAACACGTTACATACTTTGCCCGACACCTACCGTGTAATAACTTACTTACCTACTTATCCGGTCACGAACAACCCCGGGGACCTTATAAAACGAAAATAACATATTTCGCTAACCAGTTTGATCTTTTGCCTTATCTCTCCAGTTGGCAATACCAAGTGTACGCAGGGATTCGATAACCTGATCCCACTAGCGGAGTTTTGTTCTTCATATTTTTCGTCTTCCTTCGAGTTCGGTTTCGAAAACCCTTCATCCATTCTACTGACATGGCCTAGCCCGCGCAATCGCGTTATTTTGCTCCGTTGAACTATGTCAATGTCGGTATAAAGCTCAGACAGCTCATGGTTCATGCGTCTCCGATACTCACCGTTGTGCACTATAGGGCCGGGCCATACATTTTTGGGAGTATTTAGCTCTCGAAGACTCCTACAGATGTTTCGTCTGTTTGCGATAAGACCCAGGATTCTGCGCCATAAAGCAAGACAGGTTGTATGAGAGTCTGGTATAGTTGGACATTTGTTACTCGAGAGAGGGCTTTATCTCTAAAGTGCTTGCTGAGCCCAAAACAACATCTATTCGCAAGCACAATTCTCCGCTTGATCTCAAGGCTGACGTTGTTGTTCTTGTTTACGGCAGATCCGAGGTATATAAATTTGTCCACTACCTCGAAATTATAACAGTTATCAATTTTGAACGCTTTGGTCTAATCACGTAACTTTATTCGTAATACCTCAAATCCTTACTTACTTAGGTGGCCTCAAACAACCCAGATGGTTAAAGGGCCTTACAAAATGAGGATACCTTGTTTCTCCAACCGGCTCTATCTTCAGATTTTCTCCTCCAGTTGGTAATACCAAGCTCTCGCAGGCAATATTACAACTGGTCTTTTTCACCGAAGTCTCGGTCGTCCTGATTCACTGATTCTTTCTGATCCATTATACTGACATGGCCTAGCCAGCGTAAAAGTGATTTTTTGATATGCATAAATACGTCGATGTTGGAATACAGATTATACAGCTCGTGGTTCATCCGTCGTCGATACTCGCCATTTTCTATTACAGGACCATATATTTTTCCGAGCATATGTCTCTCGAAGACTCCCACTGATGTTTCATTAGCCTTGCGATATAGCCCAACCCAGACAGACTGTATTTTGTATAGATCTTGTTGGTTGGATCTTCGTTTCTCGAGAGAGGGTCTCATCTCTAAAGTGATTGCTTAGACCGAAATGACAATTCGGGTACAATTGTAAGCACAATTCTCCGTTTGATTTCTGGGCTGACGTTATTGCTTCTGTTTACGGCAGATCAGAGGGTAAATAAATTGTTCCACTACCTGGAAATTATAACGGTTATCAACGTTCACCCTTTCATCCAATCTGCTTTTCGAAACCATTAATTTTGTCTTGGCCCCGTTTACTGCCAAACCCACTGATTCCTTTTTAATTCTCCAAAAAAAAATACTGCAGTAACTTCTCGCAGATTTCGCCAATGATGTATATATAAATCATCAGCATACGCGAACAGCATATGACATTTGCAGCCGATAGTTTTATTCGCGTTGAATGCAGCTTCACGATGATGTCAATTAAAATGTTAAAGAGATCGCATGATAGGTCGGTCAGTGTCATTCTACAAAGATAGTAGTAGGAATACCAAGCTCGGACATAGCATGGTACAGCTTTCCCCGTATCACGCTATCCAAGGAAGCCTTAAAATCCGCTTCCTTTAATTCCCAATCGGTTTCGTGTTATAAACCTTCACAGTCTTCTGTTTGAAACCACTGTGCATCTTTGTCGTTTATCAACAATTATTACTACATATTTTTATGAATGAATGGTTGGATTCGCTTGCGGAACTGTGCTGATACACCTTTTTTTTAATGACAGTCATCTTCTAAGAAACAAAAGTAGCAGTTAAACTATCATACCCAACGAAGTAGTAAAGAAGATTAAGTGATTTATTAATTTGTTTTAAATCATACCGTACAAAATATTTAAAAAAAAAAACTTCACCTAAAATACAGCTCTACCCATAAACTAGTACCTACATATGCACATTTGTTTAGTTTTGTTTTGGAAAATACATGTTGAAAATACTTGTGTTTTCTTTTAACTGGCTGATCGACCTTATGTTGTCTTCAATTTGACCTTGCTTTCACGTTGTTGCTTTAATAGTTTCATCATCATAGAGAATGATGTTACCACCGGTACCATGATGGGCAAAAAGAGTGGTATATAAATTGCATATTTTTGTTCATCTGGAAAATAGAGTTGCGCCAAAAGACTCGCATCAAAGAAAGCCTGCTCCGAGGCTATAAAGGCTTTTTGGGCTAATGCCGAAGCTTTCATTAGCTCATGATTTGCTAAAGCCTCTTTGGCCTTGATAATCAATTCATAGGCTGAGTTAATGGCTCTACCAACATCATCATTGATGACTATGTAGCTAATGTTGTCTGTAATGAGTAAAAGAAAAGAGAGAAAGTGTATATAACATTGGCTTTTCATTACAAGTACTCAAGCAACTGATTGTTTTAGAGTTTAGCTTCTTACCCAGTAGTTTAATTAAACTTTGTAATGTATTTGTGGTAGTCGTTATATGTGTTATCGCACTGCGTCTTAAATATGACTCGTATTCCCAGAGACGGGGTGCTAATTTTTCGACACCTACGGTTTTAACACCTTCAGTTGTTACCTGTACAAGATGAAATAAAAGTTTTGATAATATATATTTGTATGTCTCATATTTAGTTAAACAGAAGAGGCTTAATTGTGTACATTATAACTTCTTCTGTCAATGTTTAAGATATTTTCGTTGGATTTGCAAAAAGCGCTTTGTGTGAATTGTGTAACATTTTTCTACAGCAACATGAAACTACAAAATCGTTAAACTGAATTGGTTTGGAACTGACCAAAGAAATCCATAATATATAATATATGTCCTCTTGAAGTCTTGCTGAAATTCACATAACGCTTTTTTGAATTCGAACGACGATATATTAATGCCCTGTTCCTCGATCTCAAACGAAAGCCTTTCACAAGAATTCGACAGAAATTGCGTTCCTCTAAGTCACATATTTCATACGACTGACTTTATCTTTGATCGCAAATGACACCACATTCGAAATAGAAAAATTTTACGTTTTCGTTAGACCTAAAATTGCAAGATTGTTAAATCCAGATCATATTTCTTACGGCTGAAATAAAGCTTTCGTTCGGCATCGACGATCAGTTTCTTAAATAAATTTTCTATCAACAAAATACCTCTACACTTATATCCAACAGCTTTTGCAATTGATGCAACATTATCTGCATTACATCATTGGTTTGAACAAAAAATGAAACCTTTTCACCAGGATTATCATTGTATTCTTTACACGTCTCCATCGAGGGGTTTGCTATAATAACTCCACCCCATTTTGAAGAAATGAAAGCGTTTATATTATCTCGCGCAGCTTTCTGATTTTGTTTATTGTAAATGTAAACGGGAGCAATGTCGCAAGGTGTTATGTACACCACCAAATTAATGGGTGTTTTATCGGTTATGCCAGAACCTAGATTCTTCTCGATGGCGGTAATGATGTGCGGCAGTGAAGACTCTGATAAAGCATAATGACGTGACAATGGTGAGGTGTCACGAACTTGCCGAAGATCTGCTTCGAAAGGCAACTGATATTTCCATTGTGTTGTTAGAGTGTAATTGGAGATATGAGAAACTTGGTCCAAATAGGGTTTTAAATAAGCTTGAGGGAGGAGAAACACGAGTATAATAAGAATAATAAGAATAATTAATTTATAATCGAATATGGTCAAATATGGACAAGCGCCAAGATGGCAGTAAATAGTATTAAATACGGCACAAACCGACTATACATAACTTGTTTATACATAACACCACGATTTTATACGTTAATTGTTCATAATAACGACTATAATATCAATCTAGTTATGGATGGTTGAATGTCAGCTACACCAAAACTTGAATTGATATAGCCCATTTTCTAAAGCGACCAACCCTGGCCTTATCTGTTGTATTCAATTTTAAATCGTTTAAGTTGATACAATTTGTATGGACAAAATTTAAATTGCTACAATTTGTATAGACCACATATTTGTAAAGTCTGGAGCTTGTAGCGCTAATCATGGTTGGTACAATTTATATTTGGGTTATATTAAATCGCGAAAGAAAATCATTTTTCTCCAAAACAAACATTAGCATTATCTTACTGAAAACGGTTAATACGTGTAGCCCTTGTAGCCAATTGTGCTTAGTTTATTCGGTAAAATTTATATGTGGACTATATAAAAACGTGGACCGATATGACGAAATTTTATTAGCCATCATTATTGGCTTTGAAATACGTATGTGTTATTGTACCATACTTGGTTAATACCGTCTATATGGGGCTAAATCAAATCGTGATCCAAGGGGGTAATTTATTTTACTGACACAAAATTGTAGTCAACTTCATTGCAATGGGTGGCCCCTGGACACTAGGCCAACAATCTTCGAATTAACTTTTGAGAGGACTATAGCAAAACAGGGACCGATTCTTAACAATTTCAATAGACTTGGTCCTGAAGTGACAATATTTATGTTCATGTTCCCAACTAAAATAAAAATTGTGCTTCTTTTATGAACATTCCCAAAACATTTCTTATTTATTAATGGCCGCTTGTGAGCTGAACCCTTCCCAAATAAACTCCAGAACAAATGGATTTCTCAATAATAACTTTTAGTATCATATGGAAGGTTTTTTTATAAAAAAAAAGTCAAAACATGTCCAGACACATCCTTTTTTCAGGGATCTTCTGCAAAAAAAAATCGACATTTTTAAATTTTGGTACGGAGATTTTTTTGATTTAAATGTCATCTTCACACATTTTAATCTTTGGTAGATTTAAGTAAATACGTGTTTCAGCTTCTTTTTTTTTTTTTGAAATTCGCAGTAGTTCGCGATTTATCAAAAATTCAATACGGTGGTAACATTACGTTCTAAACAGGGCAAAATGGGTATCAAATCTGTTCTTTGGACAAGGAGATCATTGTTGTATAGATACACATTTTTTAATACATTTTGGGAGGTGATCTGGAACAAATTTTGAATATTTACAATTGCTCCAATTTGAAATTAGAATTAGAATTACTCCAAAACCTAAAAAATTGTTTCTTTTTGCAGAATATCCCTGAAAAAAAGGATGTATCAGGACATGTTTCTACATGTTTTATATATACTTTAAAATACGCTTTAAAATAACCTTTCATATGATACTAATATTGTATACATTGACTTTAGTTAAACTACAAAGTTCTTTGAATTGATGATCAACCGATGGTATCAATTAGGCATCTGATGATGAACTTGTCACGGAGTTCGAAACTAGTCATGCCAGTGAGTGTGTGTTGAACTGAATTGTCTATTATTTCCAACAAAACCCAACCATTTTTCAATTAGAAAAATGTTCATGACTTGTAAGCTTCTAGTATGAATTTCTCATACATTAACCAAAAACTTTGAAAAACTTAAAAAATAATACCTGTTTTAAAAATAGTTCAGCTCACGACGGTATCTTAATGCTAGACATGAAATATTTTGGGAAACATAAAACAAACCAAGGTACATTTGAGGGGTGGACAAAAAACGTATTTCCCTCCACTATACAATGGGAGTCGGTCTAATGTACATGGATAAGTACATATATCTACCCAATTTGCACTTACTTTCTACCGCCATTTGTACATGCCACTTTGCATCCATTATATCTGGTCTAGGATTAAGTACAGATACCGTTACATCATATTCCGCCTGAGGTGCTTCGGATTTCACCGCATCTTTCTGTTCCTTGGCCAAGATCTGTCTAACACGATGAGTTTGCAGAATATATGTATTTAAAACTTGCATAAGTTTTTTAGAACCTTAATAGAAAGAAAGAAAGAATATATGATCCAGATCTATTATTTGTACATATTTATACTCGTATTACTAACTGGTATCACTTTTTATTAATGCCGTCCTCTCATTTGTAATCAACACTTCTTCCTGTAACTTAGGCCACTCGATAAAAGCAAAATCTCCCTGCAGCAGTCCGATTTCTTTCAATATTATTTTTTCCAAAACAGCTGGTGTTTTGATTGTGCCCGCATTGGAGAAATTTGATTTGTGCACAAAATCTATGGTCCAAATCTCTAAAAGATGCAAACTGCATATAAGAATAACTTCTTTGTTGTTCAACAAGATTACAACTTACCACTATCTTTGTACTCTTCTCTAAGTTCATTGATTATTAGCAGGGCTCTTTCATTTTTAACATTAAATAAACCAACTTTGAGTTTGATTTTCAATGGTTTATCGCTTAAAACCATGATATCAGATGATGGCAAATTTACTCTGTGTAAAATTAGAAAATTTATTATGGTATTAATTTTGGAAAAGATAAATTTGTTGTTATAATTACCTATAAACTTCAGTTGTTTTCCACCACATTGGTACTCCAATTACAATGACAACAGCCATAAAGGCTATGGTGGCATACAAACGAAATTTAGCTGTAAGGCATAGAATATAATGATGTTTATAATATTTGCTTTTGGATTGTAACTCAAGATATGATTTCTTTCTTTATTTCAGGTAAGGTGAATGCAAAAGCTTTGTTGGGTTTTTTAATTTCCTTGTAAGTACAAATTGATTTTTATGAATTAGAGATAACCGTTTTTCATCAGGGATGATATTAATATATTCGGAATTTTTATTAGAACTTTTTTTATTTGTGTTATTCAAGCTCCATTATATATCTCTATTAATAATATTCTCTGGAGATGCAAAAAGTTTACATAGCGGGGAATTCTCAATTAAATTGAGTTATTAGTTAATGTATGAGGAATTGAGAAAAATGAGTTTTCGTTTGCGTTTAGTTCGATAGCATCATTCCAAACAACCGCTGATGAACATCTATAGCCAGATCTGAAATAATTATACAGTTTGCCAGGAGTCATAAGAAAGCATTTTGCAAAACTTATTTAAAAAAATCTATATCTCTATTAACAGAGACATAGAATGGTCTTGCATGACTTAAAAAGAATAGAATCATTTTTATTTATAATTATTGTCGTGCCCAGTGTTCTCCACATATAAATGATGACCCATTATATGGTAATAAAAATAATCAGCCCTATTGCGAATAAAGTTAAACATTTTGTTTTTGTTTGTTTTAAACAAATATGTTTTCCTCCCGAACAAAAAGTTGCTATCGTGAATTTGTCCCAAACGATTGTTCACTTCGAAACAGCTGTTCTTTTGCGACAATGAACAGCTGTAAAAATATGTTACATCAAGTGCACAGAGTAACAGAAATATCAATTTAAACAAAAATATGAATAACAAATAAAAATATTTCGCATTGGAGTAATTTTATTATTGCAAGAAAGTGAAGAAAACGAAGAAGAACAAACAAAAGCCACGACTCTTTTCTATGGAATGTGAGCAAAATTAAAAGCACAATGGAAACAGAATACATAGAGAGAGGCAGTAGTATGTGGCTGCTAGGTGAGTGGCCGCCACATTTTATTAAACTATATTTGATTTTTAGTTTCAACAAACCACTTTTTCTTAGGGTATGCTGGATATCCATTGGAACCATGGCTTTTAAGTCCTTATAGAAGCTCTAGTAGTGGATCTGTAGAGGCTCAATTTAATAATATTCACACTAAATGTCGAAACATAAGAGAAAAGAACATATGGAGTTCTTAAAAATAGATGGATGTGTTTACTTGGCGCAAGAGAACTTCATTATTCGTCCAAGAAAGCAATTAAAATAAATGTGAACTTGTAAGTGAAACTTTTTCTAGTGAAGACGATAGTGACGATTAATTCGACATGATATCTCACAATATTTCTCACCTCGCTGCGGCGCAACGTAATCATTTAGTGATCTCCAACTTGTAATATTTATTTTATTTCGTCGTGAAGTTTTACTTTTTTAACCCCACTCTAACATCTTATTAAATTCATCAACTAATAAGTTAATGGATGTGCTTATTGAAATATTAACTTTTAACACTTGAAATAAATGATTTAAATGTAAACATATTTTTGAAATTCAATTATTTCTTTTGTCATAAATATCTAATGTCATCTCTTCAATGTCCATTAATTTCTTATTTTTTCTAATTTACTCTCAATTACTAATTTTCTATACTTTTCCGTGACAATGGTGAGCCTCTCGATCTCCGTCAACTTTTTGCCACTTTGGTCATTTATCTTTTCTAAGGAACAGCACATCCTCATAATGAGTGACTTCCCTGACGGCGTCTATAAGTTCGGATATTTTTGAACACAAATTTTGTGTTTTTACCAGGGTTCGTATTTCGTAGGTAATGGGTTACCCAGGTTAAAAAATTTCTAGATCTCGCAAACGGAGCGTCCAATCGAAAAAATAACCAATTTTTGAGGTTTCCTAACGTATATAGAAGAATTTTTTTTTTAAAAAATCGCCAAAATAAGGAAATCGCTAAAATAAAAAAGTGGCTATAATTGGAAACGGTGCGTCCAATCGAAAAAATTATACAAATTTTTCCTCCATGAGAGGCTTTAACCCATGGATATCTTCAATATGGCATCACTGTGAACGCACCGTTTCAGAGTTATCGCCACTTTTTTATTTTAGCGATTTTCTTATTTTGGAGATTTTTTGAAAAAAAATTCTTCCATAGGAACTGGACGACTTTATGAAAAACACTTAGAAACCCGGAAAAATTGATTATTTTTTCGATTGGACACTCTGTTTTCGAGATATAAACTTGAGGGCGTTTTAGCGATTTTTTGGTTTGAAAATTTTCAAGTTTTAGCGACTTTAAAAAAAATTTGAGGCCATATCGAAGACATCCATTGGTTAAAGCTTCAGGTGGAGGTAAAATTGTTATTTTTTCGATTGGACGCACCGTTTCTGAGTTATAGCAACTTTTTTATTTTAGCGATTTTTTGAAAAAAAAATTCTTGCATACGAATTGGACCACGTCATGAGAAACCCTTAGAAAACCTCAAAAATTGGTTATTTTTTCGATTGGGCGCTCCGTTTGCGAGAGGATGCGCCTGGGTAACCTATTATCCATAGTCGTGGGTAGCTACCCCTTACCCTGAAGGTAACGGCCAATCGTGATGGGTAATTCCCCATTGCCGTGGGTATCTACCCATTATTTTCCCCATATCCTGTGGGTAATGGGGAAACGTTCATTACACATTCCCCACGACGATGTGTATGGGTTACACATGGGGGGTAAATACGAAATCTGGTTTTTACCTCCTTTCTTTTCGTGAAGATGAAGTTTTTGATGGAGTCTTGTCAATTTCCTGAGTAATTTCGTCCATCGGGGCCTACAAATTTAATCGTGGTTCGTTTTCTTTGTTTTGGGATGAAGCCAATTTAGGCATCCCGAACGTGTATGTATTTTCCACTACCTCCACGGTCTCCGTTGACAGATTTCGGGCGAACAAAATTGGAACTCTTTCTGGGATAATTAATATTCGCGATAAGAGTATAAATGATAATCGTAATTTTGCGCTAGTATTGTACTTGAAATTGAGGATTTTAGCCATTGAACAGTCACCTTTTTTTTCACGAAGACCAACACTCAGGGGTTGTCCCATATAAATGCAGTGCATTGGACTTAGGAAAAGGGGATAGGAGTAGGGGAAAGAGAGAAAAGTACTTGTTAATGTTTGACCTAAACTTATTCCACATACGAACTGTTCGGCTGAAGAACGAATTGTTTCTGTAGTGCGCAGTTCGATCCAACGGCCAGGAAACAGAAAAGGGATGAGTTTCACTTGAAAACCTTTCTCTATAACTGTTTCTTAAACAATACGCTTCAGGGTATATAGATAATTGTTAATCTGTTTCTGATACCTTCAGAGAATGTAGCTACTCATTTATGATTACCAAGTAATGTCACAGGACTAAACATTCCCCAATACAATAGTAATTTTATGCTTCTTCTCACCTACAAGCTAGCGAAAACTGCAATTACATTTCCAGGGAATATCAAAAATATAAAATGCGTTACGATCTTCCCGTCGTACTAAAACAATTACGATTTTATGCAATCTTGTTTTATTCAAAAAACTATTGTTTCCATTTTACAACACATCTACTAGACATTTTGTATCTCAACAAATACTATATATGTATGTATGTATTTATGATGTATACATGATTATCGCTTACGACTACAAACAAAATATTTCTCATTCTTAAATTATGAAATAAATCAGGAAAAAAAAGGAAAATAAATTAAAATAGACATTTCGTCTCTTTGAAAAGAACCATAGTGCAATAATAGAACATTTGCGCATGTTTCATTCATTCCTTATAACTGCAAGAAATAACAAAGACAGGTCCTTTGTCCAGTGGAGTATTGCGGGAAACGTATTTTGTAAATTTCGTGGTGCCCTCACAACGGTAAACAATATTTAAAGCATTATCCACCGGCGTTATGGTTAAAAGGACCGATTCATCATCGTCATCAAAGCCCTCACCCTCCAATGAGTCTGTATCGCTAAGCTCATCTGACTTTTGGGTGGGATGTGCTGGATCCGTGTCTGGGGAAAGGTACGTTATAACTGCTGCACCCTCGGAAGCGTTTAAATAGTATATTAAATCTAAGGTATTATCGTCACATATGGCACCGTCTCCTAAAACAGTGTAGTCACCGTGAGACCATCTTTGGATTTCTAAGGTATAGGATGGATTTGCAGCACTTTCAGCTGCTAAATCCAAGTCTGTATAGTCTTTCAACAAACTAAACATTTCAACGTTAGAGAATAATTTGGTGATTTGTGCTATCGAATGGGAGGACGTCTTCATATCGAGAACTTCAAAATTCTGCGCATTGGCGGGCCCTTTGCGTGACCATTTGAGTGAGTCATCGGTGAGCAGTTGTTTTAAGGCCTCTTCAAAGATTTCACGTCGGAAAAATTCATATAGGCATATTTCCGAATTATCTTCTATGCGTTTTTGAATACTGCGCTTTGTGGTGGGTTTAAGATAGACCTCATTCAGTAAATGGTCCACCGATGTTTCAGGTGTCACTTCGATGGGTGGTTTAAATTTGAGTCTGGAGAAGGGTCTTAAAGCATCGGCTATTAAATCCTCATTCGTAGCACCATGGAACCAGCCATTAATGGTTAAACGCGGATAATCAAATGTAGTGACTTCTCCAACTTGATGAAAGGATTTGGATCCCACTTTAAAGAACGCAAATTGATTATTTTTAGGTGATATTTTTCTTTGTACTGGATAGCGAGGCAGGCACTTTTCGTCACTTGAAAATATCTCCAAACATCCTCCTTGTGATTCCAGCCATTCTTCATTGTTGTCCCAGGGCGAAAGATAGTAGACAAAAGCAACTTGACGATCTTTTAAAAGGTCATCGTGAACTAGCAAATAATCTCCGCAGGTATACATGGAACAAGAAGCCGAGACATAATCTAATTTCAAATTTGTCACCTTTTCAAGCCACGGCCTTACGGATCGTCGTAGCATCTGTAGAAAATTTGCCAGAAATCTACATTCCACCATATTTGAGAGATCTGTGCTCTGGTAGAATTCGTATAAATCCATTTGTTTTCGCGACCAGTGGACTTTTTCCACCATTTCCTTAACTAAAAGTTTACAACTTTCAGGATTCACCAGCAAATTTGGTAGTAACCCCAATTGAAAGGGTTCGGTGTAAACTTCCGCAGATGTGGAGGGGTCTCGGTAGTCGTCCTTTTGTTCTGAGAACCACTGAGTTTGCAATTTATGTGCATACTCGTCCGATGTATAGCAGGGGCTGAGTGACAAATCAATGCTTTGTGGTTCTCGTCTTTGTTGTAGCTTAATGATTTTTGTTTGAGGTTCATCTGATGTGGCATCAGCCCTGTGGCCATTTGTACTTGTTCCGCCTGCAACAAAGAGAGCAATGAATGTTGTTTTGTCATTAATAAGAGATATAAAAATGCATACCTTATGTTAAGTTAAAAAAGAACACATTACAGATTTTAACTTTTTTTATATTAACCAAAACACATTCGGGAGTGGGAGAAATGTATCTCTTTCTTTTCTCTAGGCCACTAAGAGGTTATGCCTAATGCATTCTTGCATTGGGAGAATAAATATTAGAACAATTTCTTTAATTCCAGACCCCTACAAATTCACTTTTTTTTGCAATTTAAGAGTGTCGGCTGCACCCCGAGTTTTTCTTGTTTCTTATCAATCACATTTCTGGCACTTTCAACTCATCACTTTGCGCTTACCTTCTGTGGCATCTTCCTTGTTGTGTTCGCTGATTGTCTCCTCAGCCTTGGTTTTATCCATTTTTGTAGATTGAACGGGTAAAGAAACCGGAATCTTTTTAATGTTTTATTTCTGTGTATTTATGAAATTATTCGATACAAATGTGCAATATGCGATTTCTTCGTTTAGCTCATTTGCATAAAAAGCCGAAATTGACAGTTTGTTAGCAAGTGCTGCCAATTCCGTAAACTGAGTCCAGTGTTGCATGTGCTTACATAATTTCCCCACGGTAGAAATACAAGGTAATAGCGTTATCCCAGCTGATTTCTTTTGTTTACGTTTCACCGTACCCAGTATATGACAAAGTTGTTTGTGTTCTTTTTCGTTTAATTTCATCCATCTATGTTCATAATTGTACATGTTTGTGTACAGTTATATCAGCTGATTTTGACAATAACTCGGTACTGAAATAACAATGCTAATGCTATACAATGCTATACATAAAGCAACTATGGTAATGAGAAGAAAACTTACTCATGGAGTGGAATGCCAACAAAGAAAACGAGTGAAGTGCATTGTTTCTCTGCTCTCTCTCTCTTACCCTCTTCGTTGAATATTTCAATACACGAGCAATTTTCTGATGATGTTATTGTATCTAACTATAGAAATGACAACCATATTTAAATAAAATTACATAAAGTATGTAAAAAGTATGAAATAATCAAGATATGACGCGGGAAATAAATGCGTTTGAGTGAATCGTGTGGATTTTTTTGGTTCTCTTCTACTAGGTTGCCAGTTGCGCTGGTTTTTCTTCTCTACTTGTACATCCTAAACGAAAAATATGAAGACCAAGACAAAGACGATTTACAATTAGACGACCAGAAGATGTACGCAATTTGGCAACCCTGGTGAAAGAGAACCAAAAAGTACTAGGAGTTCACTCAAACGCATTTCTCTCTCGCGTCATATCTTGCTTATTTCATACTTTTTGCATAGTTTATGTAATTTTTCTTCAACATGGTTGGAATTTGTACAGTGATATACAATAACACTATCTAAAAGCTGCTCGTGTATTGAAATATTCAATGAAGAGAGTAGGAGAGAGAGTAGAGAAGTACTAGGGCTTCACTCGTTTTGTTTGTTGGCATTTGAGTGAAGAGAAATTTTGACTGTCTACTTGTACATCGTTTTTGACCAAGACTCCGCTGGAGGGATCAGGTTAACGAATCCCTGCGTACATTTGGTATTGGCAACTGAAGAAATAAAGCAAAAGATCGAACTGGTATTTCGCCAATCTTCGTTTTGTAAGGTCCCTGACCCACCGGGGTTGCCCGAGACCGGATAAGTAAGTAAGTACTTGTACATTCTTTTTGTGCTATAGTGCTTAAAGACGATCTAGAATTAGACGACCAGAAGACGTGCGGTATTTGGGAATCCTGTTAAAAGAGAACCAAAAAGTGCTAGAAATTCACTAAAAGGCATTTCTCTCACGCGTCATATCTTGATTATTACATACTTTTTGCATAGTTTATGTAATTTCACTTCAACATGGTTGGAATTTGTATAGTTATATACAAAAACACTATCAAAAAGCTGCTCGTGTATTGAAATATTCAACGAAGAGAGTAAGAGAGAGAACAGAGAATGACTAGGGTTTCACTCGTTGCGTCTGTTGGCATTTGACTGTCTATGGTTTGTATTATAATATCGACATAATTATGGAATCCTGAAAACTGCGAAATCACGGTATACCAAACCTGACCAACTGTTTTTTTTTTTTTTATCGAAAAAACCAAAAAGCGGGACTTGTTTATCTTTAACAAATAAGTTAACATTTAAATAAATATAAAATTTAGAAATAGTTAAATTATATTTAAAAATAAAATCTATATTTATTTCGATTTATTAACGGCAAAATTTGCTTTGCTGGGGAACGGCTAAAATACCCAAAAAAAAATTAAAACAATAAAATTAGATAAAACGAGAATATTTCGCCGGAGGGCCTTATGGCGACCACAAAATAGGTTATTTTATAAAAAGAGTCAAAATAAGGCGAAGCATTTTATCGACAGATAAAATGAGCAAATTTTCAAAAAATATGATCCTGATTCTATAATTATTTTTTTGTAAAAAGGATATAAATAAAACAAAAATATTAATAAAAAATAATAAAGAAAACTTAATTTTTAAAAAAAGAAACTATTCTCCTATGGGGTAGGTCCAACACCGGCTTCGCGGCTTCGGCATGGTATTTTTGTGTTATAAAGCTTTCTGCGGGGCGGGCCTTCGGACGGGCTAAGGAATTTTCTCCTCGGTAGGTCTTAAAAGCCTAAATTGAAGCGCGATTTCTTTTAAAAACTTACCTGTACGGAAGTGAATCAGTTATTTGGACCCTGTTGGCGCCATTGGTCCGTCCGCCGGCTAATTTTCGATTTCTCACATTCTTGATTTTTTCTTTAATTTCCCCACCACCCGAACTGTAGTCTTTATTAACATTTATTTATTTATTTATTTATTAGTTCGAAGTAACATAAGCCGTTTTGGGCCAAATTAGTCACAGCAGTAGTTGGCAAAACATGCAAAGAATTTTAAATTCTGACAAATTAAGATATTTCTTTTGCAAATTGCAAATATATGGGATATTTTAAAAAAAAAACTTGCAAAATAATGTTATGATGAAATAATTGAAGATTTCTCCGGAGGAATTTAAAATTATTTAAGTGTTGCCAATACAAAAGTATTAAATTTATTGTATATGTAGAATTTTTTTAGGGAATCTCAAACATTTTAAAATTTAACTGCATTCGTTTTTTTCTGTGAAAATTAAAGTCGTTTGGTTACATTTTATAATAAAAAAATTAGGTTATATAAACCGAAACCGGGGTTTAATCGTCGCATTTCGAAACAATCGAAACCCCGGTTTGTTGAAAAGGGCGGTTTTTTGAATACTCTAATTATGACTCAGAGCATCGAAGGCCTTACTAAAATCCAAAAAAATTAGTATCGAAGAAAACTTCTTATCTAAATAACTTCTGATATTGTCTACAACATTAATTGTTTGGGTGGTTGGACTGAAAGCTCTTCAAAACCCCGACTGGTATGGCGATATATATTTTTCCATATCCAAGTGATACTGCATCTGGCCCCTCATCAATATTTTTAAAATTTTCGACAAAAAACTTAACACACTAATAGGCCGATATTAACTTAAGTTCCTAGGACTTCTAATCTTTGGTATTGGAATAACTCTTCCCATTTTCCATTCCAAAGGAAAAGTTGAATCGTGTGATTCCGCCACTATTGTGAACCATCCGGCGGTAAAAAGAATTTGATATATCACATTAATAGCCCTATCAGATTATTTCAGTTAGTGACGGACTTTACTATCTCTAAAGACCAAAACGTCATAGAGAGGGACTTTCTGTAAAAAGCGGGATGCAATCCAAGGCGGTTAGATATACCTGAACGCCGCTTACGTTTTGTATTTTACTTTTTTTGCTTAATAAAAGTGTGTTCTACCCCCACCCCACAAATTTTGTCTTTGCTACCACAGCGTGAGCTGAGGAATGTTTGTTCCCTACTTACTTACTTATCGGGTAACGAACAACCCCGAGGGGGGTAACAAATATAACATACTTCGCCAACTAGTTCGATCTTTTGCCTTATCTCTCCAGTTGGCAATACCAAGTGTACGCAGGGATTCGTCAACCTGATCCCTCCAGCGGAGTCTTGGTCTTCCTATTTTTCGTCTTCCTTCGAGTTCGGTTTCGAAAACCCTTCGTGCTGGTTCATCTTCATCCATTTTACTGACATGGCATAGCCAGCCCAATCGTGTTATTTTGATCTGCTTAACTATGTCAATGTCGGAATATTGATCATACAGCTCATGGTTCATGCGTCGCCGATGCTCGCCGTTGTGCACTATGGGGCCATATATTTTTCGGAGTATTTTTCTCTCGAAGACTCCTACAGATGTTTCGTCTGCTTGCGATAAGACCCAGGATTCTGCGCCATAAAGCAAGACAGGTTGTATGAGAGTCTGGCATAGTTGGACTTTTGTTACTCGAGAGGGCTTTATCTCTAAAGTGCTTGCTTAGCCCAAAATAACATCTATTTGCAAGCACAATTCTCCGCTCTAAAGTGCTTGCTTAGGCCAAAATAACATCTATTCGCAAGCACAATTCTCCGCTTGATCTCAAGTCTGACGTTGTTGTTTTTGTTTACGGCAGATCCGAGGTATATAAATTCGTCCACGTTCACGCTTTGGTCTAATCGCGTGGAGGCCCTGCTCGTTGAAACAATGAATTTTGTATTGTCCTCATTTACCGTCAGACCCACTTTTCCTGACTCCTTCTCAACTCTCGAAAACACCGCAGTAACTTCTCTAACTGTGCGTCCAATGATGGTTTTATACATGTTGACAGCAGCTTTTCTCAGAATAATCTCTATTAAGATGTCAAAGAGATCGCACGATAGGGTGTCACCTTGTCTGAAGCCTCGCTTAGTTTCGAAAGGTTCGGTAAAATCCTTACTAACTTTCGCTGGGGATTTGGTGTTCGTCAGGGTCATCCTGCAAAGGCGTATGAGTTTTGCAGGAATACCAAGCTCAGCCATTGCTGAGCCGCTTTATAATCGACAAATAGGTGATAGGTGTCGATTTGATTTTCGTAGGTATTCTCCAGATTTTGTCGTAGCGTCAAAATCTGGTCAGTTATAGATTTTCCAGGCCTAAAGCCACACTGGTATGGTCCAATCAGGTCAACGATAATTGGTTTTAGTCTTTCGCACATTATGCTTGATAGAACCTATATGCACCTTATCAACTCATCGCCGCCAGCCTTAAACAGCTCCGCAGCTAATCCATCGGCCCCTGCACCTTTGTTGTTCTTAAGCCGGGCAATAGCTGTACTGACCTCGTTTTGGTTAGGAGGGGGTCAATCGACGTCGTCGGCCAAATTTTGATCGATTATCTCGTCATTGGATATCCCAGGTACCAATAGCGCGGATAAATGATCTCTCCATATTCCCAACATAATCTGCACATCTGCGATGAGATTTCCGTCCTCGTCTTTACAGAAGGGGGGCCCTAAATTCCATTAGTTCCGTTTTTGACTTTTTGGTAGAATTTTCGGGCTTCGTTCTTCCTTCTGAATGACTCAATTTTCCACCCTCTCGCGCTTTCTCAACTGACATTTCCTACGCCTAAAGATACGGTTTACCTCCTTTCCCTTCCCCCTGTACCGCTCAGTCGAAGCTCGCGTTGCAATTGACTGAAGCAGTGTCATGCGTGCAGCACGCGAGCTTCCTTGAGCAGGCTTTGGCTACCTCTGGTAATTGCGGTTTTCCGATGTCTAGCTTTCCCTGCGTCGTACGATTCTCGCCCTACCTAATCTTGTGCAAACCTTTGCCGCTACCAGGTAGTTATCAGAAGTAGCCTTGTGGATGTCTTTATGCTGGAATCTTGTACCACTAATGGCAATGATTTTTGCCGCGGCAAAGTCAATCAGTCTCAGCATGTAGACTGAAATTGCCAATAGTTGGATGAAACACATTCTCCCTGCCTACTTTGGAATTAAAATCTCCTAGTACAATCTTAATGTCATGGCCAGGGCAGCGGTCATACGTTTCCCCTAGGAGCTCATAGAATATGTCTTTGGCATCATCATCTTTCCCCTATGTCCCAACGTTATAAATAAAATACATTTAAAACCAAAAATAAGAATTAAAGGACACAAATTGGGCAAATGTTAAAAACTTATGAAAACAAAATTGGAAAAATCACATTATTCAAAATGTTTATAAACTTTTTCGATTACAAATTTACAATTTGTTTTTATATAAAAATGTTTCAACAATTAGTTCGCCTTTCTTTCGAAATTGAAGGGATCCTCGATTGAATTGATACTAATTCACATATGTAAATTCCATATTTGAGTTTGTATATATCCGATTGATAATCTACGGATGGTATCAAATCAGGCACAGTAGATGATGAACTTGTTACGTTACGGAGGTCAAAACTAGTGGGTGTGCCAGGGAGTATTCTTAAGTGAATTGTCTATTATTTCAACAAAACCCACCCATATTTCATATTAGAGCAATTTTTCTGATCTTGTAAGCTTGTAGTATGAACTTCTCATACAGTAACTTTACATTAACAGAACTGAAAAAAATCAAATTGTATTCCATCTTAGTTAGAAAATTGATTGTATAATTTAAATTTTCTGTGAAATTTTTTATAATTTTTATTTAAAACCTATAAATAGAATTACAAATTTTTAATATAAAATTTTGGAACAATAGGAGTGCTTTTTTGCCCTGCTAAAGTTAATAATTACGAAGGTTAACCCACGCTAACCCAGAAGATTACACATACAACTTTAATCTGTAAAAACTGAAGTTTAATTTTCTGACAATTTGATGCAACTATGCTAATTACTAAAAAGAAAAATGCAGCCATAATAAAAACATACACAAAAAATCAACTGTTTGACACCCGTAAGCCGATCGAAAATTTTCCGACGCGTCGCCGCCACCAAAATTCGTTTGAAGTTCATGCCGCCGCCGACATAATTGTCCTCTCATCGGTTTAAAATATGAACAGATTTCATCGACTGACACAATTTGACCGACTGATTTAATTTTAAATGTTCAGTTATTTAAAAAACATCTCAAATTATTACAAAAACCAAAAGCCGTCAACTTCTGTTGCGGCGCCGTCTTCGATACTTTTGTCTCGGCACGGAGTCACTCGAAACTGGTCTAAGCACAAAGTGGCCATCTGAAATGTCTAATTAATCTCAAAATGGCGGGTATAAACGGCAACGATTAGAGAGCTTAGTTATCGCTAACCTGGCCCGATAAACTGCGGTCTAAATGCGACATAAACTGTAAAGATTAGACAGAAAGGTTATCGTTAACCTATGTTATTTAAAAAACATCTCAAATTATTACAAAAACCAAAAGCCGTCAATTTCTGTTGCGCCGCCGACTTCGATACTTTTGTCTCGGCACGGAGTCACTCTAAATTGGTCTAAGCACAAAGTGGCCATCTGAAATGTCTAATTAATCTCAAAATGGCGGGTATAAACGGCAAAGATTAGAGAGCTAAGTTATCGCTAACCTGGCCCGATAAACTGCGGTCTAAATGCGACATAAACTGTAAAGATAAGACAGCAAGGTTATCGTTAACCTAGCCGCGATAAACGGCGCTCTAAATGCGTCAAACATGTTAAATTGCAAAGAATGACATGAAAAAGTGATGAAGGTAAATTTTGTTATCATTTCTTGTGAATGAAACTGTTTCCAAAAAGGAAAAATTAAAATAAAAAATATTTTGTGAAATGGCTTTCAAATGGTAAATTCATTTAAATTGTTTTATTTAAATATGTATATATTTTTGTTACATTTTTAAATCAGTATTTATTATGCTTTCCAAATCAGTAAAATTTTCTTAGTGGAATACCAATGTGACACCGGCATCTTTAAAAAAAAAATTACACACAGAGAAGAGATTCGTTGTCACAACTATATTTACAGCCAACTAAAATTTGGGGGTTCATTGGACTATCACATTATTCAGTTGTGATTACCAATAATTGTGTTCAGTATCACCAAATTTTGTGCATATCAATTGATTTGTAATTTAGTTTTGGTTGCAAGAACTAAAATATTTAGTTGAAGCCACAGCCACAAGAAATAAATGTGATCTGTCAATCGAGTTTTAGTACTAGCAATCAAATTATCCTGTAGTGGTGAATATTCAATTAGTTGGATGAACAAAAAATGCAAAAACTAATTCGGTTATACCAAATAATATATTGGTACGCTAAACTAAAGTAATTACTTGAATTTCATGGCTGTCACAACTATTTGGTGATGCTTTAACCCCTTATGAATTTTATAGCAAAAAGGTAAAAAAATAACTTTTTATTAAAATTGTGTATTTTATATTTAAATAAAACAAAATTATTATTATTTGTAATCAGGGTTCGTATTTCGTGCCCATTTTTTATCGAAAATATAAAATAATTTCTATATCTCGAAAACGGAGCGTCCAATCGAAAAACAAATACAGACAATCTTTCTAAATTTTTCATATTTTCGATCAAAAATGGGGATGGGTTACCCTGGGTATCATATGTATGTTTAAGTTAATTTGTGTCATCCACAATAATAGTTCCTGCAGCCAAGTGTCCACAATTGTCTGCTTGTGTTTGTGAAGGCGTCAATAAAAATAAATAAATGGTTTCCCATTACATCCCATGAAGGGACAGGGGAGAACTTCTCACAATCACTGAGCTGTGCGCTTTCCAGTTTTCACTCACTGATTGGGACCTACCGTTTTACACCGATTCCGAACGGTATTTTGAGAAGCTTTTCCTTCAGGCGTTTCAAGGCGTCAATAGTGGCGTCATATTCAACGATTATGTTTAAAAGTCTCACTTCACCTCAATTTATGATAATATGTATTCTTCGCTGGCTGATATCTATAAGTATACACTTTATTGTTTTTTCACTACTTTGTATCACTTTCTGTTTAAAATATTAGTTTTTCGGTAAAGTCCTCGTGTAACATTCCAATATACGTAGTTTCTCTTTAACAACAAAGCCTCTTGTGAAAAATCGAATACATACTCGTAACTTTGCAACAAGTGTTTTTATAACAGAAACTAAATTATGATTACAGTAACTAATATTTGAACACAAATTCTAATATTGTACTTTTTATTAGTTGTATCTTCCATTTCAGATGAATGAGGTTTTAGAAATTCTCAAATTGGTTAATACAATTAAAGTTCGGTAGTAGCAACTTGTATTTAGTAAGACCTATTTTAATCTATCAATAACATCGACAAATAATTCTGATGTTTGACAATTATGAATTCTAATCAAAAAATAGACTTAGTCAAAAAATAGATTTCCAATGCTTGAATTGATTTCCAACTAATATTTTCCCTGTGTGTAGAACATTATTGCAAGCATGTAAATATATAAAGAGCAATACCAACCGAACGGGAGCAAGATCTTGCCCTCATCCTAATATGGATAAGTTAGTTCGGGAACAATGCGGTAATATCACGCGCACTGTGCCCCGTGTCAGCATCATATGGGATTTGAAGTCTTCTCTTTCTAATTTGTTGATGACTTCTAAAAAATTAATCACTTTGTATACTCCTATTACCTTCGTCTGACGGGGAACTTTAAGTGAAACAGCTATCAGAGTCAACTTTGCGTATTTATCATTATTAGTTTATTATTATTTTATTTAGCACAACAGAAATATGAGTGACTTAAAGAGTCAAAATTGCAAATTAATTAATTTATTGAATTACTTCTGTGAATAGAATTTTAGCTCAAATGCACATACAACCAAAAAACACTCTCATCGGTTTAAAATGTGTGCCGATTTGATCGACTAAACCAATTTTAAAGATTAATTTATTTGAAAAACTTCCCAAATTTGTACAAAATTGGCAAAACCAAGATACACCAATTTCATTTTTCTGTTGTGGCGCCGTCTTCGATGATTTGGTCTCGGCAAGTAGTTGCTCTAAATTGGTCTAATCACAAAGTTGCCACTTGAAATATCAATTTGTGGTGTAAACGGTAAAGATTAGAGAGCAAGGTTATCGGTAACCTGGCCGTAATAAACTGCGGTGTAATTGCGACATTACCGGATTATCAAGACCCACTATAATATAGTAAATTGAGGTTATCTGGGTCCACAGATGCCGTTCCATAAAAATAAAGACACCATTAAATTTGTGATAAAAATACCTTTAATTTTAGTACCCCCAGTTACCTGTTCCTAGCAGTATCTAACTGGCCCGGTTTTTGGCCCCTGTTGGCCCCATAGTTCCGTCCGACGAAAAATATATATATTTTTCTGTAATCTCCGTCAATTGAACTATTGAGCAAATGAGCTATTAAGTGTATCCTGGCTATTACTGCCGTAGACTCCAAATACTTCTCCTTAGTTTCCTTAGGAAGAGATAAAGAAATGATACTATCAAAAATGTTGCTGCACCCTAACAATTTCGTATGTGTTAATCATAGATAAGGGAAATAATAGATATAGTGCGACCATTGTCAACTTTGTTCACTAGGTGCTGTCTTGTACTACTGTCGCTTTCACTGAAGTTTCCCATAATTCAAAATTGTGGGAAATTTTTGTAAAAGTAATTTAAATAATGGACAATGTTAAAAAATTTATGTGATTTTACATAATAGCATTTGTTTCTTATAACAAAAAAATACTTCAAAGCCATAAGGCTGGTGTTGGGATATCAATAGGAGAAACACTGTAAGACCGCCCAAAGATGATGTCCCGGAACGCCTTTTTAATCTAAAAACTTCCCCGCCCAAAAACTGTAGCAACTTCTGTGGTCACAGATACCAAAACCGTTAGAGTGTCTGAGGACTCCCAACAAGGAATGGTAACTGAACCGGAGGAAGAACCAATTTATTAGGACATAGACGGTGGTGACATGGCTTTGCAGTTCGATGGCCATCAGATATTCTACTTTAAGTAACTTGTAGTATTCTTGTATTCTTGATATTTTTATTGAAAATTATTTTGAAATTTTATGAAATTTTAGATTTTTATTGTCATATTTTTTGACTTTTTTTTGGGAACAAAAAAAATCCCATTTAGTGCTTTCAACGACATCTAGAAAATTACCCATTACACTAAAATTTTCCCAACACGTGTGCTTCATCTATTTGTTTACTTTATCTATGGTGTTAATAACTAAAGTTCCAATAACGTAGTTGGTGTAATTTTATCGACTTTGTGTAAGGCCCTGTTAGACTATTAGAGAAATCGTTGGGTATGTCAAAAATTTCCATTTGATGTGATCAGATGAAATAATGTAAACTTGAGGAGAATAATTTGCAGAAACAATTTTGTTAGATATCTCAAATTTTTAATCTTTCTCAAAGAATAATACGATCAGTGTTGCATTTTAAATGACGAAAGAACAAAAGCAAAGAAAAAGGGAAAAATCTCTTTAATTTCGTCGCTTTTGACAAATGCGTAATCTTTGTTGACAATTTTCTCTTTTCGCCACTATATTTTTGTTTTATAACTGTTAATTTGCAGAGAGATGTTTTTTGAATTTTACACTGATAGTCTAACACCGCCTTTAGTTGATATGGATTTGTTAATATTAATGTGACTTCCTTGCGGAAATCGTGTCTCACCTAAGTCACAATATTTTTTTTGGTGTTAAAATACGAGGGTTGCGATTAGAGTGTTCAAAACCGAAACCGGTTAACCGCTTTTCATGCAATTAACCGTGTGCAGGTTTCTTAAAAAACTTATTTTTCGAATAAACCAAAAACCGGTTATTAGATATCGGTTAACCGGTTTATATTCAATTTGTGTTAAACGTTCTTACAAACTTTTAATAATTAAACAAAAAAAATAGTATTTTCGTAAATTAATTATTTTTTTGTAACACGACATCTATTTTGAAATATAATAATAATAAGATTTTAGACAGTTTTTAATTTCGCAATGATTTCGTCACTAAAATAATTTAATTAGTATATCAGTTAATTTTTTACAGTCTATAAGATTATCATTCATGAAAATTGCATTCAAATTCGAACATGATTTTCAAATTTAAATAATTTTAATGTGCATTTTGAATTAAACTTATCAATGTTACATTAAACAGGCATTGTAAATTGAAATATGATTTATATTTTAATTTAAAAACACACCGATTAGTTACAGCTGTGAAATTTTGGGATTGAAAGACCAATACAAATATTTAATTCATTTCAATAAAAATCAATTCAATTCAGTTCAACTAATTTAAGAAGATAAAAAGAGTTGAACTGAATTAGACTAGATTAGACTTACTTAGATTAGATTGTATTGAATTGACTTGGACTAAATTGATGCAATTGAATTGAATTAAATTGCATTGAATTGAATTAAATTGAATTGAATTTAACAGAATTTATTTAATTGAATAGAATTAATTGAATTAATATTAAAATCTGACAAATGCTGCTATATTTTCAGAATAATAATGACTCTTTTTACGGGCAGGGCAAACAAAACAAGACAAGAAAATGTTATTTTGTTTTAATTTTTTTAGAAAAATTTTAACATATTGTTTTCCATTCGAAACGAAAAAACCGAAAATTACCTGGATTCATCGGTTTTCTCCATTCCGTGAAAACGAAAACCGGTTTTCCTAAAAACTGATTTTTTGAATACCCTATATCAGGTTATTCGTAAATGCCGGTTTTATGAACACTCTAGTTGTAATTCCATCCTTTTTGGTTTCCATCCATCCTTTTTGTTTCCGTGTTGTCACGTGCAATCTGGCGACAAAATTGGAAAATCAAAAAGGATGTACAGGTACGGAAGAAAAAATACCGCAATTTGGCAACCCTAGAAGATGAGAACCAAAAAAGTCGACGCGATTCACTCAAACGCGTTTCTTTCCCGCGCGATAACTTGAATATTTCATACTTTTTACATACTTTATGTAATTCTATTTAAACATGGTTGGAATTTCTATAGTTAGATACTGCAACATTATCAGAAAACTGCTCGTGTATTGAAATATTCCACGAAGATAGTAAGATAGCGAGTAGAGAAACGACACGCTTCACTCGTTTTCTTTGTTGGCATTCCACTGCATGAGTAAATTTTCTTCTCTATACAATAATTGCTTTATGGGAAAATGTTACAGTTTTTAGCTTAATGCTGGAGTTAATGTCGACGGCGTCAAATGTCAAAAAAAAGTTGAATCGTATGAAATTGTGTGAGAGCAGTTAATCTCAACGCCGTAAGAAATTCGACGCCGAAAAAGTTCAATTTGTTTCAACTTTTTCGGCGCCGTTGCGGCGTTGCTCAGACAAAAACATACTGCTGGAGTTAATGTCGACGTCGTTGACGGCGTCATATGTCAAAAAAAAAAAATTGAATCGTATGAAATTGTACGCATGTGAAGAAAACAGAAGAAAAAAAACAGAAGATTTCAACCAGCAGAATTTCATTTCCATTCCGTTCCAGACTAAATTGTAACAAAATCAAATTAGAAACAAATGAAATGGCACAAAAACAGAAGATTTTTGATGGAATGAGAACAAAAAGCAGAAGATTTTACAAAATGTAAACAAACAAATTTGTTTGCAAAAGAAAAATATTTTGTAAAATTGTTTTCATCGGTAATATAAATTAACAAAAATAAAATGTGAAATGATTTGTTGATAATATGAATAAAATAAAGTATTTTATTGAAATTAAATAAAAAATTGTTTTGTTAAATGAATATGGGCAAATTTTAGTTTAATTATTTTGTTCTGCAACACGAAACGAAAGATTGTGTAGCCCTTCGGAATATTAGAATCCACTCCGGAGACACGTACAAATCGAGTGCTTTGTTGGTCATTGGCCAGAAAATTAAATTGTGTGAGCTATAGGGTGAGAAAGTGCAAAACATCTTCATAAGAGTGGCCAAAAAATGCACTTGCATTTCCGACCACCAGCAACGAACACCACATTGTGCGTTCACTCCGAGTATAAGGATCTCTTCGGGAGACATGTACAAATCGATTGGTATATGTATCATTATCCAGAAAATAAATTTGCGTGAGCTATAGGGTGAACAGTTTTGAAAAAGTGTGAAATATTTTCATATATGTGGCCAAAATACGCATTTACATTTTCGGTCACCAGAAGCAAACAAAAGATTGTGTACTAACTCCGAGTATAGGGATCTCTTCCGGAGACATGTACAAATCGATTGGTATATGTCTCATTATCCAGAAAATAAAGTTGCGTGAGCTATAGGGTGAACAGTTTTGAAAAAGTGTGAAATATTTTCATATCTGTGGCCAAAATACGCATTTACATTTTCGGTCACCAGAAGCAAACAAAAGATTGTGTACTAACTCCGAGTATAAGGATCTCTTCTGGAGACATGTACAAATCGATTGGTATATGTATCATTATCCAGAAAATAAATTTGCGTATGCTATAGGGTGAACAGTTTTGAAAAAGTGTGAAATATTTTCATATATGTGGCCAAAATACGCATTTACATTTTCGGTCACCAGAAGCAAACAAAAGATTGTGTACTAACTCCGAGTGTAGGGATCTCTTCCGGAGACATGTACAAATCGATTGGTATATGTCTCATTATCCAGAAAATAAAGTTGCGTGAGCTATAGGGTGAACAGTTTTGAAAAAGTGTGAAATATTTTCATATATGTGGCCAAAATACGCATTTACATTTTCGGTCACCAGAAGCAAACAAAAGATTGTGTACTAACTCCGAGTATAAGGATCTCTTCTGGAGACATGTACAAATCGATTGGTATATGTCTCATTATCCAGAAAATAAAGTTGCGTGAGCTATAGGGTGAACAGTTTTGAAAAAGTGTGAAATATTTTCATATCTGTGGCCAAAATACGCATTTACATTTTCGGTCACCAGAAGCAAACAAAAGATTGTGTACTAACTCCGAGTATAAGGATCTCTTCTGGAGACATATACCAATCGATTTTTACATATACCATATACCAATCGATTTTTACATGTCTCCGGAAGAGATCCTTATACTCGGAGTTAGTACACAATCTTTTGTTTGCTTCTGGTGACCGAAAATGTAAATGCGTATTTTGGCCACATATATGAAAATATTTCACACTTTTTCAAAACTGTTCACCCTATAGCTCACGCAACTTTATTTTCTGGATAATGAGACATATACCAATCGATTTGTACATGTCTCCGGAAGAGATCCTTATACTCGGAGTTAGTACACAATCTTTTGTTTGCTTCTGGTGACCGAAAATGTAAATGCGTATTTTGGCCACATATATGAAAATATTTCACACTTTTTCAAAACTGTTCACCCTATAGCTCACGCAACTTTATTTTCTGGATAATGAGACAAATACCAATCGATTTGTACATGTCTCCAGAAGAGATCCTTATACTCGGAGTTAGTACACAATCTTTTGTTTGCTTCTGGTGACCGAAAATGTAAATGCGTATTTTGGCCACAGATATGAAAATATTTCACACTTTTTCAAAACTGTTCACCCTATAGCTCACGCAACTTTATTTTCTGGATAATGAGACATATACCAATCGATTTGTACATGTCTCCGGAAGAGATCCCTATACTCGGAGTTAGTACACAATCTTTTGTTTGCTTCTGGTGACCGAAAATGTAAATGCGTATTTTGGCCACATATATGAAAATATTTCACACTTTTTCAAAACTGTTCACCCTATAGCTCACGCAACTTTATTTTCTGGATAATGAGACATATACCAATCGATTTGTACATGTCTCCGGAAGAGATCCCTATACTCGGAGTTAGTACACAATCTTTTGTTTGCTTCTGGTGACCGAAAATGTAAATGCGTATTTTGGCCACATATATGAAAATATTTCACACTTTTTCAAAACTGTTCACCCTATAGCATACGCAAATTTATTTTCTGGATAATGATACATATACCAATCGATTTGTACATGTCTCCCGAAGAGATCCTTATACTCGGAGTGAACGCACAATGTGGTGTTCGTTGCTGGTGGTCGGAAATGCAAGTGCATTTTTTGGCCACTCTTTTGAAGATGTTTTGCACTTTCTCACCCTATAGCTCACACAATTTAATTTTCTGGCCAATGACCAACAAAGCACTCGATTTGTACGTGTCTCCGGAGTGGATTCTAATATTCCGAAGGGCTACACAATCTTTCGTTTCGTGTTGCAGAACAAAATAATTAAATTAAAATTTGCCCATATTCATTTAACAAAACAATTTTTTATTTAATTTCAATAAAATACTTTATTTTATTCATATTATCAACAAATCATTTCACATTTTATTTTTGTTAATTTATATTAGCGATGAAAACAATTTTAGAAAATATTTTTCTTTTGCTAACAAATTTGTTTGTTTACATTTTGTAAAATCTTCTGCTTTTTGTTCTCATTCCATCAAAAATCTTCTGTTTTTGTGCCATTTCATTTGTTTCTAATTTGATTTTGTTACAATTTAGTCTGGAACAGAATGGAAATGAAATTCTGCTCGATTGAAATCTTCTGCTTTTTTCTTCTGTTTTCTTCACGCCGATTGAAATTGTATGAGAGCAGTTAATCTCAACGCCGTAAGAATGCAGTAGTAAACAGCTGTGTTAACGTCGTCGACGGCGTTGACATTAACAGCAAAATGAAATTTTACGCCGAACATCACAATTTCGGCGTTGAAACGCCGTCAACGATGTCGACAATAGCTCTAGCATAAGAGTCCAAACAGAAACCAGACAACGAAAAAAATCTCTAGCGTCTAAACGAAATGGAAAAGAGAGCGTCTGGCGTCTTCGGTTGATTTTTCCTCTCTTCGTCGTATATATTTGCGGCTCTTTTCTGGAATTTGTTTGAAAGTTTGGAAAAATAATAATATAGTGAAAAAGGAATTAAATTGTTTTTACTGCTTTTAAAAATGTATTCACTTTTAATGTATTGTGTTTAACAATAAATTATTTTGAACATGTACCATCGTATGTATGGGTTGGTTTCTCTTATGATTTTCATGAACATGTGGCAACTTCATTCTCTCAATTGAGAGATTTCGTGAGAGCGCCGCCAAGAAATTATAAAAGATTCTATTCTAGCGGCGAGTCGTCAGCCGTAGCGGATTTTCGTGACGATTTTTCCCTGCCATAGGAAACCTATGTCGAAAAAACATCGTTGTCTGTAGCGTGTTTGATTATGTTTAGACTCTAATGGCCAGTTTTTAAGTGAGTAGTTAACTATCGGATTACTTAATCTTAATTCTAAGTTAATTAGAGGTTAACTTTGCATTTTGGTTTTCAGTGGTGAGTTAATGTAATGCCTTGTTCACGCTGCCGCGAAATTGAAGTCTTTTGCAGTTGGGGCCGAAATTGAGTTGAACATTTACGACAATTTCGTTGAAATTGTCGTATACAACGCTGTTTTTACTCAGCAAAATTAACTTCGTACTCTGTTTTGCACATATGCAAGAGAACGAATTCGACAGAATATTTTCTGGTGTGCCGCCGTCGTAGATATTTTTTTGTAGTTCACGCCGCCGTCTTTAAAGCGTGTTTCGAATTAAAATGTTAGCCGATATTGTCAATTAGGCTGCATTTAAAGGCCCGAATTACTAAAAAATATCTAAAGTTATTAAACAACCAACGAGATGAACCTAAAACTAACGTCTGCCGAAAAATTACATTTAATAAAGACTCAGTTGCCGGCGTCGATTAATTTTTTTTTGTAGGTTCAACGCCGTCGATAATTATGGGTCGGCTTCGTTCACGGAACACGTGGTTACTAAAATTACAACAAAAAATCAAAACAATTGTATGCCGCCTCATTCATCAGATTGAAATTTTAAGTTTACATCGAAATAGGCTAGTGAAAATAAACTATAAACCGTGGCGAATCAGTGATTCATGTTAAAGTTCACGTACCATTTATTTATTTTATTGTTTTCATTCATTTCCAAACAGAATTTTGGTTATTGTGCCCAGGCACTAAAATTTTACTAATGGCAATATTTGTAAACAAACAGCTGTCATTTTTCAACGAAATTGCTCAAAACCAGTGTGAACGATTTCAATTTCGTTCGACAATTTTAATCCGAAATTGTCAATTTCGTGGCAGCGTGAACAAGGCATAAGTCGCCATATTGTCAACTAATATGGCAACTCTTGTATTCTTATTGGAAAAAACGCGTGTTTTGTGATAAATACCAAAACAACAAAAGGGGAACAAACAAAATGGAATTATGTAAAATAAGAAATAGATGCATAAAATCGAAGTCATTTTAACAAAAATGTGTAAATAACTATATAGGCGCAACAATTTAACGATCTAGACTCAACGTATGTGTACAAATATGCAAATCTGAAACATGTATTTTATACAATCTTCATTTCTCACTTTGACAGTCAGTAATTTGATTGTCAAAATAATATGGTTCTGACTATAAGTTAACCAACCAACATTGGGTGGTTAAATCATAGTTAAACAATGACTAAAAAACACAAATCGATGTTTAACCACAATTTAACTAAGAAACGAAGATCATCACTGACTTAAAAATTGGCCATAACAGTACTTAGAATGTGTTTACGTGCCATCTGGATTTTTCTGCATGAACATTTGACCGTAAAAAATATTGCTCGCTTATTTTTTTATATCACAGTGAAAATCAGAACAGCACTATTACGAGTAGTATGATGATTTACCCTTTTCAACGTCAATGCTTGGTGTTGTGAATGGGAGACAGTCACGTTCTTGTCTGGCAGAAAAGTTATAGTGTCATAAGTTTCAAACTGCAAAAGCAAAAATTCGTCAAAAAACGATAAATTTGATAAATATTAGGTATTTTATAAGATGATTAAGACAAAGTATACATTTTTAATACAAAACTAGGAGAATGATTTGACGTTACCTTTCAAGTGAAACTGGAAGCACTTTCATGAACGGTCACTTACCAATCAATTTCAGTTCAAAGTTAATTAATTAAATCTTTATACTAAAGTTTCAACATTAAAATGCTTATTATTTATTAATGGATTATATAAATTTACTCTTACTAAATGTTATTTGGTACGTTTTGGTTGCAAAAAGGCACTATTCGTTTCAATATCTCATTAATTCCAAATAGAATGGAATACATTGAATGGCAACAAGACTAGTAAATAAATAGATAAAAAAAAATAAAAGTTTTTAATATTTTCATAACAGCAACGATAAATATTTAGACACGACACATCTTGGGGTTCAAATAAATAAAACAAAAACAATACAATATAAAAAATATAAATATTAATTAAGGCCATGTTTGACTATCAGTGCTAATTGGGCGATTCGCGGAGTGAGAAATTGAATGAAACTCCCTTTCATTCGTAAGACATGGTACGATCATGCTGCTTCAGATTTACACCACCAGTTTTGGAGAATGCAAAAACATCTGTTTGCAAAATGGCAAACAAAATACAACAGTTAGAAAATAATAATATAATAATGAAAGAAAAAAAATTGTGAACAAAAATTAATCATTTGAAAAACACCAAAAAATTTGTGTTTGTTGTTCCCGTTTTCGTTGTAATTTTTTGAAGAAAATCAAAAAATTACAGAAATCTAACAGATATTTGTTCAATATTGTTTCTTCAAATTGTTCTTCTCAAGTTTGCACTATCCCATTCGCTCCTCGCAAATAATAGTCTAACACGGCCTTTACAAAGACTTCCTTTAGATTAATACGGGTACAATTGCATATGTTAGATATAGTCGCAAAATTTTAGTTTTGTACTCAAGTCGCTTTCACGTGAGCAATTCAAGTGTTCCCCACGTTATATATTGTCTACACAGTTGTTAAAGCTTAAATGTTTAGTATCTTCTACTGGTGTTGTTTCGGATGAAAGGACATCGGGTAATTCCTCCTGATTTACCAGTGATAGTTGATAGGCCACCTCAAAGGCTTGACCCAAGGTTAGAATAATTTCCGTGGCTAAATCCTGCAATTTGTATGAGCATTATAAAATATAACCGTTATTTTGTATAACTTTAATTAGAGACTGACTTACCAAACTGTCAACCGTAAATACATGACAGTAATGAATACCCTTTTCTCTTGTGATGTAAGCGAAATATCGCAAATCGTCCGTATCTTGACTGACACAGTTGATATTTTCAATATCGTGAACACAAATCGTACTCTAAAAGGAAAAATATGAAGGAATTCTGAAATGAATTTTAAACGTGTTCAAGTCAACCTGAAAATTTCAGTAATAAAAGAGGGAGGACCACGATACAATGACGATTGGTAGGGCTACGTGCCCACTGATCGTGTTTTACATCGTTGGAGGCTAAAATCTGCTGTTTTCGGTCTCAAACCATGTTAAACGTGCTAGGTGGAAACGTAGTCTAAGGAACACACACACAAAATGCACAATACAAGAGAATAAAAATAACTGTTTTGTTTTGACTCTATACCACTGGCACAATTTTTCCAAATATCGTTTCATAATCTGAAATATCATTTCGATTCCTGCGGTAAGCTTAGATCATTTTTTTTTTTTTGGTTTTAACCATTTATTATGTTTTTAACCATCGTGAAAATCTTTTCGTTAAATAAGACTTACCCTATTTCCGCTATCGATAAACCTCACCCCGGCATGTGAAATGGCAATGCTCACTCTTAAACGAGTTTGTTCGTCAGTTCCTTTTAAAATTCTTGTAGAACTGTTAATATCTTCTATCAAACCATTTGCTTCGGCCATCTGTCGGGCGGGTGTATCCTCTCGTTTTAATTTCTGTATAGACTTTCGTGTCGACGCTGTACCGTGTAACTCCCGAACCACAGTAGAACCCAAATACTGAAAGTAAGTTAATAAATTATGGATTTTTCTCTGATTTTTAGTCGTAATTTGTTTTTTTTTAATATATATGGGGAAACAAAAATTTCTATGCTGTTTTTACATCATATTAAGATACTAGGGTTCCCATATAATCGGGTTTTTTGATTAATCGGTTAATCGTAAATTTCAATCTGACAATTAACCGAATAAAACGAAACCAAATTATTCGATTATTCGACTAAAATAAAATAAAAAAAAGAAAACAGTGTTCATTAGTTTGGGCCCAATAGTGTCACGCCTTCGGGTACCTCCCATACAAAGGGTAGGGTGGGCTCTGAAACTATCACACTATAACACCATATTGGATTGATTAATTTTGACCAAATTTTGGACAACGTAATTTTCTGAATATTATCCTTATTGTGCATAGTTTGAGCAGAATCGGACCAGGCTTTTTGGATCCCCCATACAAAGTTACCAGTGGGTCTTGAAATTTCATCAGACTATTACACCAAATTTAATAAACCAATTTTGAGCACTGTGCGAAGCATTCTCTCAACAAGCTATCAAATCTGTTCGAAATGTGTGTAAAGTTATGAAATTTGTTCGCAAATCGTTGTCATATGAGTTGCCACATCGTAGGAGTGGGTAACCATTCAACTAATCATTATTCGGTTAATCGATTAATCGCACTGAATTGTTCGAGTTAATCGTTAATCGAAAAATTAATTATTAAAATGTTCGGTTAATTTTATAACACGATTAATCGATTAACCGAATAATGATTAATTGAATGGTTACCCTATAAGATACTAAGATTGCAATCGAAATTCTGCGTTTGAAGATTTTTTCAGTCAAATATCTATTTTTCAACTTGAAATGTCAAGTCAGTATGAAAACTCATGAAACCAAAATATTCCATATTGAATATTTGTAGTTAATTTTGTAGAATATTTGTAGTATTTTTGTATTTAAAGTCCCATATTCAGTTCATCATTGGCATGTCTTGTGAAGACCTCAAGACAACATTACAAGAAACGCAATCGAGCGGAATCCACAAGGCTGCAGCAAGAAAGGTCGGCCGAGTCACGCCTGGCGTCGGCAACTAGATACCGAAGCAGCAAAGGTTAACAAAACGTGGAACGAACTAAAAATTGTAGCAGCAGAGAAGGAAGAATGGCAAACAATCAGGGATTTATATACATACATATGTATATACATAGGTATATTTTCTGTTCGTTTTCATTTCCATAAGAATTACGTGCATAAAATATAACACAACATTTCGTGCACCGAAAATTTTTTTGAAAACATTTGCATGGCACTCAGCTATTGCATGAATGTTTCCTTCTCGTACTCCGTTTTATTTTTAACGCACGTGTTATCACTTTTGCTTGTTAAAATAATCGAAATGTCAAAATTAATTATCAGACAATTGTTTTCGTACGAAATATCTTTAGCATAACACCCCTGTAATTTATTTTGTAGCCATTGACTTGAACATTGCCATGAATTATAGCTAGTCGAGACACCATGTTAGCAGAAGGTCTAACGTCTTTGGTCTAACGCTGGTTTAAACAGCTAACAACTGTTGACATCAGCTGTTTTGTTTTCATGTTATGATTTCAATATTTGGTTTTACTTGCTTTTTTCCACCAGGTCAACAAGTACTTGTTCCTCGGCAACTGAGAAGTTTTCCCACGGCATCTTTTTCATTGCTTTCCGACATTCTTTGAATAAGTTACAGTTTGCACAACAACAATAATAAAGTAAACATCTGAAGTCTTATGCCTAGATTACACGTAACGATTACAGTGGTGAGACAGTAATGACCAGTTTTTAAGTGGGTAGTTAACTATCGGATTACTTAATCTTAATTCTAAGTTAATTAGAGGTTAGCTTTGTATTTTGTTTTTCAGTGGTGAGTTAATGTAAGTCGCCATATTGTTAACTATTGTGGCAACCCTTGTATTATTACTGAAAAAAAACGTGTGTTTTGGAATAAATACAAAAACAACAAAGGGGAACAAACAAAATGGAATTATGTAAAACAAGAAATAGATGCATAAAATCGAAGTCATTTTAACAAAAATATGTAAAAAACTATATAGGCGCAACAATTTAACGATCTGGACTAAACGTATGTGTACAAATACGCAAATCTGTATTTTATACAATCTTCATTTCTCACGTTGACAGTCTGTAATTTGATTGATAATGTGGTACTGACTATAAGTTAACCAACCAACATTGGGTGGTTAAATCATAGTTAAACAATGACTAAAAAACACAATTCGAAGTTTAACCACAATTTAACTAAGAAACGAAGATCACCACTTACGGGTCATAACTCGGCCGAGTGCTCGTTTCGTCTAAACACTGAGGCGAATAGTCAACCGAGTCAGTAACCGAGTATAGTGGCGAGAGAGTCACTAGAATCAGATTATGTTTATCCAGCCGAGTACTATTTATATATACATATAATAAATCTTATTGAAGTTAAGTTTGACTTTTTATTTAACAATTAATATATATCTACTTTAAACGACGCATATCTACTTTAGGTCGGGGAAACTCGTATTCTAGTAGATATTTTACCTTCGTAAATGGTTCCAAATAGGCTATAAGAGCATCCATCACTTTAGGTATAAATAATGAAATCGCAGATCGAGATGTTCGATACATTGCTTGCAAATATCGAAAGCCCATTCCGGTTGCCAAATAAGTCAAAGCTATTTGCAGTTTAACTCGCGCAGGTATTGTTTCTGTCATGACTGTATCTGCTCTTTGAATATGTGGAGCGATGTTATACAAAAACGTGTTAAAACTTTCTACGTTTATACTCAAAAGAGCCCTGAATTCTGCTGGATGTTCTGTTTCCAGTTCTCTAAAAAGTGTATTTGTTGCACCGATGGCGGACCGTTGTAACATCCATGGTGGTGTCCAAATCCTCTTATTTTCGTCGTTTAATAAATCCAATAATTCCTCTATTATCAGCGGTAAGAGTTGCTTAAAACCCCGTTTAAAATTTTGTTTACCGCGATTCATTTCAAAAAATTATTGTTGTTAAACTTAACTGTCTCGCCACGTGACAAAATCGCTTTCATCTACACAACTCTCTCGGCCGAGTGCCTTCTTACTGTCTCGCCACTCTACTCGTTACGTGTGTCCACGGCATTACAGTGCTGACAACAATAGTAATACATTTCGTCAGAGTTGTCAGCGTAAAACATCTAACATCCTGTTAAATTAAACGGAGTATGAGAAAATATATCGTTCCGCTAATTCAAAGTACCGATTACGAAGCAGACACTTTAACCGGACATTGAGAAAATGACCCTAACTCAGGTCTCAAACTGTATACCATATTTTTCTTTAATTTTTTTCAAATACTTACATAAACATCATATAGAACATAACTATATATTAATAAATTGGCTGAATGACACCAATTGGGATTGATGTTATTTTGCACTTGTGACGGCGACGGTGAACCCAACAAAAGGTCCGCTGGTTTCCGTATAGTCAATGTTTTCTTTCGCAAAGTATTCGAGAGCGAATTACTCTCACTATTGATAGCCTCTAGTTTTGCGTCAGTTGCAGCAACTTCATTGCCAATACTCTCGAAAATCGTATTAATTTCATCCCATACTTTCGATGCTTCGAATTCTAATTCACTTTCTGTTTTACATTCGCTGGGTGTTTTGATGGTAACCGTTCGTTTGGCTGGCACCGGTTTTACTGATCTCACTAAACTAGGTGATCTCAAACCGCTTGGCATATCCTCAATAGGGGGTGGTGGTTTTTGAGAATCCTGTGATTCAATGGCTAAGTTTAATGAGGATCCCTTGAAGAGTCCAGCAAACGGTACATCCCCTACAAATTCTTCAACACATTCGGAAATTCTTGAACTGCTAAGTGAATCGAATTTTTCTTCCTCGCCTGGTTCCATTTGATCTTCCCAAATAAAGGATTTTAAACCATCATAGAATAGTGAGCCACAGTTTTGTAAACGTAAGGATTTTCGATTTACTACAGCCTTTTCGGGAGGTTTGACAAATTCGAAAATTGTAGTTTCCGCTTGCAATGCTGATGGTGGTGGATATTAAGGTGTGGGAGAATGGATATCCCTTTCGTTGGTTTGCTTACAATTGTTGTTATTGTTGGTGTCAAAGCTATCCGATGTAGTAGAAATCCGGCTGCAATATACAAACATAAGTGCTTTTAGAAAGATAAAAATATATTTGAATGTATATTGCAAATCGTAAAGAAGTTACACAATTTCCAATTGTATTTCAAAAAGTATAAATTGAAAATCAAAATTGTTATTGCAAAACTTGAAATTTGTCAAATTTCTAAAGTTGCATTTAAAATTTAAAATACTTTAATTGAAGTGCAAAATACATAAACGAAAATTCAAAAACCACAATTGAATTCATTTAATTTTAAAAGACAACAATTACATATTGAACTTCAATTAATTTTTTTATTTGAATTTTTTTAATCTAAATTAATATTTTTTGAATTTCAATTGACAATGGTGTAGTATAGCGGAGTCGAAAAAACTGGAGTCTAGTTAGCTAATTTTTTGACAAAGTAAATAATTACCCAAAAATAAGATATCCATGAGTGCTCTGAATTTCACTTTCACCTGAAGAAAATTTACAAATTATTACTGAAATGTCCCAGGTTTCATACTCATATAAACAAATTCCGACACAATTTCAGTTTTCGTGAAAGTGGAATACAAAAGAACCCTCTTTTTTATAACGCTGTCAAATGTTGTGAGTATAAATGAGTGAATCGAATACAAAAATTCACAGGCGATTGAGCCAAGCTATTGGTTCACTACGACGATAGTTGGAAACTATTTATTATTCAAATGATAAATAAATATCCTTCTGGATATTAAATTTAGGATTGATCCCAATAATTCATAATACTGTCCGGGTCCGAAAATTCACGCAAGATTTGAGTTTCGTGCCACGTGTAGTGTTGTGGTTGATGAAACAAAGCCAGCAGACCAGGCACGTACGCAGGATTTCCTTGCGAGGTGACAACTTGAAATTTAGGTTGACAAAAAAGAAATATGTTCAAAAATCTCCACTTACGGAAATAATTCAATTTTGCGTGAATTTTGTTACGTCCTTTACTTATTAGAGGCTTAGAAGGCCAAATTTTTGAGTGCAAGATCATCTCTGAAGTAATTTTTTAGGTTAATAGTGGATAACTGTTTAAAGCCCGGTATTCAGTTTTTAGGAAATTTTCATTGCCATAAGAAGTACGTGTATAAAAAATAACGAAAATTTCATGAACCGAAAATTTCGCTCACTTTTCATTTGCTTGGTACTCTGCTCTTTGCGAAAATTTCGTAGGCAACATCAATCACAGGGGCCGAAATTTAGACATTTCGATAGTTTTAACAACCAAAAGTGACACTGGATGCGAACTGAGAACTGAGTACAGGTCTTCTGTATGAAAATTTCGTAGGCAAAATCAATTGCAGGGTTGTTACGCGAAAGTTATTTCGTACGAAACAATTGTTTGATAATTGTTTGGGACCGGAATTTTGACGTTTTGATTATTTTAACAACCAAAAGTAACCACATGCGATAAATGTAAAACGGAGTGCGTTGAGGACATATAAATGAAATGTTTTCAAGGTAAATCAGATATAGGTGGTAACTCTCCGCATCGAAATTTTCCGTTTAGAGATAAATGACTAAATTTCTTAAAGAAATTTCGCAAGAAGGATAAGGGGCTTTAACAGCATTTGAACTATGATCAAGTGACCATATGATTTTCACGGAAAACAAAAAGAAGAACAAGCTAAAACCTTCTTTAATTGTTATGTGAACAATTATAATCACCATCCTAGTTGAAATAACAACAAACACTTATCAGTTAACTCGTAGTGCTGGTGGAACTTAATTTCTGCTCAAATATTTTTAAATTTCATTAAATATTTTTTACTATTTATTATTTTACGCATTATTATATTCCACAAGTGATCAAAACAAATTTGAAAAGTTCTAAATAACCGAGGAATCATTTCAGAGCAACTAATTTGTGTTTGTTTTTTATTGTTACCAAAAAGCATTAGGAGGGTTTATTAAATGGTCCACCTGTATAAGCTGAATTAAAATTGGCAACTGTTATCATATTCGACGATTATTTGAAAAAATTCGCAAGAAATATTGAGGTTAGCACTGGTCTTTCAACACGAATAAACACTCATGTAAATATAAACGATAAATTCAGTCCGTTGAAACATATTCATCACAGAGATGACACATATTCTTCGCAGCAATGACAAATATTCGTCACTGTGGCGTTTTTTTTTTGTGTTCCCATAAGAGTTACGAGTATAAACAATAGAGAACATTTCGTGAGCCGCGAATTTCCTGAGCGAAATCAATTACAGGATTGTTATGCCAAAGGTTTTTCATACGAAATAAACTGTTTGGGATTCAGGTCCCAATTTCGATCATTTTAACAATCAAAGGTAACACTGTATACGTTAAAATTATAATGGAGTACATACGTACAGATATTATTCATGAAATATTTCCAAATCAGTGCAATTTTCCATCTATGATAGCAATGTGACACCGGCATATTTAGATTCAAAAATGAGAACGTTGCTGCAAACATATAAATATGCCGAACAATGTCAGCAGAATGGGAGCAAGATCTTGCCTGGTTTATTATATGGATGAATAAGACGAGTTGTTCGGGAAAAAGCGATAATATGGCACGCATTGTGTCCCTTGTCAGCCTCAGACGGGATTTCAAGTCTACGCAATGGACGACGACTTCCATAAACTTATCCCCTTTTGCATACACCTTTACACTTTCATCTAACCATAGATTAAAGTATTATAAGTTTGTTATCCGTCTCATCAGACGTACCACTTTGTACTTCTTCCGACAGGAATTGCACTGCTGTGCTCCATATATTATTTTATGCATTCACGATGTTCCTATATTTACATATTTTGCACATTAACAGTTACAATATCAGCTGCGTTTATCAAACCTCAGCGACAGAATTCTTCTCTTGTCGTAAAATCTCGCAACATCCAGACGTTCGAATCCCTTCAGTCAATAAACCAAGGAGCGATTTGAACTATCTATAGTATTTCAATCTATGAGACTGCTGTCAGAGTCAACTGCGCGTATTTCTTAGTATTACTTTATTACTATTATTATGTTAGTTAGTACTACATAAATATGAGTGACGTGACGTAAGCCACGTTCATGTATACTGAGATTTCGAGGTTTTTGGGATTTCGACCCACCAAACATATGTTTTGCAGTACAAAAATCAGCTGTTTATTGAAATGATATCCCGTAAACTGCGAAATCGGAGTATACCTGAACATAGCTTTAAACAGTCAAAATTACTTAAAACAACTTTTTATTACAAATTACTTATTAATTTATTGAATTACTTCTGTGAATGGAATTGGAGAACAAATGCACGCTCAACCAAATTAATACAAGCAATGGAGAACTATGTATATTTGTATACCTCTAAATTTGAAGGATCCGTTGCTACGTTTCGTAGTATTAAGTGTGGTTGTTTTTTTAAGATATAAGCGTCAATAGTGTAATGGAATAAAAAACAAACCTAATATACCTAAAACTTGAGGTAGCTTAAGCTATGTTCAGGTATACTGGGACTTCACAGTCTACACATAGAGTAATATTTATAAGAGGCTGCAACAGCTGTTTTACTTGCACCTCAAGTCCGTATAACACTTGAATAACATATAGGGTGATTCAGGAAGTTCCGGACAAATTTCTCCAGCGTATTCCTTGGCTCATTTCATGAAGAATAACACAGTGCAACACGAAAAAAAATAACCATATACGGACACCACTACGTGATAAAAGACTAAAAAAAAAAGACCCGTGTCTCCCAATTTTTCCCAAAGTCATTCACTTTTTTTTTATGGGCCGCCAAAGATTTGGGGCCTCGGTATCATTTTCGTAAAAATGTAATCATTTTCTCAGGCTCATATCTTGCAAACCGTTCAGAATTTCGATTTACTCTCTGAGGCAAAGTTGTAGCTCTTGTCATAAAGGCAAAAGTTGTAGCTCTTGTCAGATCAAAATTGCAAAAAACTTAAAAAAATTCGATTTTTTTTACCTTTTTTCCCGTGTTCAGGTCCATAGGTAGCAAACCGTTCAAAATTCAAGGAAACAATCAACTACAAAAATTTACCTAAGATCTCAATAAACAAATTTCTAGAACATATAAACTTCCTAGAGATGATTCTTAACACTGTTTAGGTAGCACGCAAAAGTGAAAAATTTGCCGAAAATTTTTTAATTTAATTTTTTTTACCTTTTTCTCCTGTTCAGGTCCATAGGTAGCAAAAAATGAAATATGCCTGGCCAGAACCATGTGTTTGTCCAAGGGTTAACACCGTTTAGGTAGCGCTTAGGTATCACGCGATCATGCACCGACAGCAGCAGCACAGGCAATGCAGTAAGCTCAGCACACGCAACTAGGGACGCAGCACACAATATAAAAGCGACACGACGCTCACATCGAGGCATTACACAGCGCGACGTCAACGAGAGCTCAGCGGTGAAAGTTATAAAGTGAAAGTGAAAGTCAAAAAAGTGAAAGTGCTACAGTATAATTCGCACACAACATTGGCAACTGACAATTTCAATATGCAGTGTGAAAATATTGATTTATTTTGCTACGTTTGCGGTCATCAAACCAGAAAAAAAACATCTACAAGATTTCAGAAGGAAAAGAATCTTTTAACTAGTGAATTCAAAAGAGCATATACATTGTTTTTCGACGAAGTGGACTTGACCGGTGAAAATTACACACCTAATACAGTGTGTCGCCAATTTTATAACAATCTCATGGCATGGTTGAGTGGAGGCAGAGGTACTATGAAGTATTGTAAGCCGGTAAACTGGATTAATCGCCCAGGTGATCATGCTGCAACCAGTTGCTATGCATGCGTAAATTACACATGTCGTCTAAATCGACATTCTGAGAAGAACAAAATTTATAAAGCAACTGCAACAGCCACACTACCAGTGCTTGCACCTGAAAATTTTGTATCACCAAGGCCGCCAACTCCAGATCGTACTACAGAATTTACAGCAATGAGTACAGCAAGTGGTGTTACTTATGGAAATCCATTTGATACCGATTATGAGCCCCAACAGGGAAGAGATGGACCACAACTAATAACACAAATGGAAATGGATTTCATTGTGGCCATATTGGGATTATCGCGACTTGCAATACTTTTGACAGCTTTTTTAAAGCAAAGAAAACTCGCACATGCTAATGTTAACTCTACGGCGTACCGCAAACGACAAGCTGAATTTCAGATGCTCTACACTCTAAATGATGACAATATCGCTTACTGCAACGATATAAAAGCTTTGGTGGTAAAAATGGGAATGAACTACATCGCTAGTGAGTGGAGATTATTTATTGATGGTTCTGTTTCAAGCTTGAAAGCAGTGTTGTTGCATGTGTCGAACCGAAAACCTTCCATTCCGCTAGCAATGGGTATCAACATGAAAGAAAGCTATGAAACATTGAAAGATATAATGGAAAAAATCAAATATTACGAAAATAAATGGAAGATTTGCTGTGATTTGAAGGTCATCAACATTTTGCAAGGGATCATCGATAAGGGCGGCTTCCCAAAATTCTTTTGTTTTCTTTGTAATTGGGATTCACGCTCACCTCTGAATCAATTCCAATGTAACTCGTGGAGGCCAAGAGGAAGTGTGGATGAACAAATACAACAACATAGACTGAAGAATGCACCTTTAATTGACAATACTCAAGACATCTTGCTGCCACCGCTCCACATAAAATTGGGAATTGTTAAAAAATTCATCGAAGTGGCCGTTGTAAATTGTCCAAACGCATTCGACTATTTGAAAAGCGTTTTCCCAAAGCATAGCGATGAGAAAATTAAAAAAGGTATTGTAGTAAATTTAAAACGAATTTTTGTTCACCTAATTGTACTATTTACACTATGTTAATGTTTTCTGTCTTTATTTTTTGTTGTCATTTAACAGGCGTACTTAATGGCCCTGACATTAGAAAGCTATTCAAGAGCAACTTTGAATCATCGCTTCATGATTATAATCATTCAATGGCATGAATTTTCCTTCAGCGTGTATGCACCAGAGTCTTAGGAGGGGATCGAGACTCGGAACCGGAAACAAGAGAGTGGGTGAAATAAATGCTGTATTATTTTGAGAAAATCGGCACATCGATGACATTAAAGCTGCATTTTCTTCATTTTCATTTTGACGATTTTATCAAACAACTCCCTACTGAATCCGATAAGTAAGGAGAACGGTTTCACCAAACCACAATGCCCATGGAAAATCGGGACGAAGGCAAAAAACGCGACGCATTGCTTGCAGAGGTATGTTGGTGGAGTCACAAGATCACCCTGTATGATGTTAATGAAGTATTTGAAGAAGAAAGAGCTGATGATGGAGGGCAGTCTGGAAGCAACGTGCCTGTGGACACCATAATTGCTGAATCAGAGTCAGATTCGGACGACGATTTGGATCCACAACTTAAGAGAGCGCGATTTGCAAGTCCAGGGCCATCAACATTATAAACATAATACGAATACTTTTTTTTAATATTTTTGTAATAGATAGCATAGTATCTCAATGTTGAAGTAAATAAAAAACAAATGAAATTAAAAAACGGTGTTAAGAATAATTCCCAGGAAGTTTATATGTTCTAGAAATTTGTTTATTGAGATCTTAGGTAAATTTTTGTAGTTGATTGTTTCCTTGAATTTTGAACGGTTTGCTACCTATGGACCTGAACACGAGAAAAAAGGTAAAAAAAATCGAATTTTTTGAAGTTTTTTGCGATTTTGATCTGGAAGGTGAAGTTTTTTGATTTTATGTGTTCGCAATTTTTGTTCTTTATGACAAGAGCTACAACTTTGCCTCAGAGAGTAAATCGAAATTCTGAACGGTTTGCAAGATATGAGCCTGAGAAAATGATACCGAGGCCCCAAATCTTTGGCGGCCCATAAAAAAAAAGTGCATGACTTTGGGAAAAATTGGGAAACACGGGTCTTTTTTTTTAGTCTTTTATCACGTAGTGGTGTCCGTATATGGTTATTTTGCCATGACTTAAAAAATTACTCACAGTTTAATCCACTATGTCCGACCATGTCCGAAAATGCAAGGGCGAGAAATGGCAGCGGGTTAAAAATTTTCGGATTGGCGGTCGGAGGGTGGTAGGGTAAAGTTGCTAACTTCTGAGCCTTGTTGGAAAGGTCTTTAAGAGGCCTTTCAGAATCAATTAAAAAAAAGAAGAAAAAAGTCATATCACATAACCTCAATTTGCTCAGCCAGATGGCAGGTAACTTTCCAAAATGACCTAAACGAAGCCCAGAGGTCTTACCGTTCCAAAGTTATGATCATTTCTGAAAATTTCAATAAAATAAAATCTTAAACGTGTTAATTAACAAAAACAAATAAATGTGTGCTGTTATTTCGCTTCCAAAAACAAAAACAAACATTTTTGCATTTCAGTAAAATGGTCATAACTTTGGAACGCTAAGACCTCAGGGCTTACCTGCCATCTGGCTGAGCAAATTGAGGTTATGTGAATTTTTGTTTTCATTTTTTTCCCCGAAAGCTCTGTATCTCGACGATTTGACTTTTTTCTAGTTTTCCTTTCCAACAAGCCCAAAAACAACAAAATCTGACCACTGGCTCAGAAGTTAGCAACTTTGCTCTACTACCCTCCGACCGCCAATCCGAAAATTTTGAACCCGCTGCCATTTCGCACCCTTGCATTTTCGGACATGGTCCTAGTGGACTTTTCTTCATGAAATGAGCCAAGGAATACGCTGGAGAAATTTGTTCTGAACTTCCTGAATGAGAGAAACCTTTAATTTTAACAATTTATGTGTGATGTACACAAATAATTTTACCCTAACACTTCATTACATTTTGATTTTTTTCACTTAAAATCTACTTTTTAATCGATTTAATTTGCAAAATTTACCTCCAGTTTATGTGTTTTGTAGTTTTGGTATGATAAGCGGCTGCAAAAATATGAAAATCACACAGCGCAACCCGAATTCTTTCAGTCACCCTATCACCGTTTCTTTGAACGCATCTTTTCTATAAATTCTCCGAGTACCTACTTGATCAGCTGACTATCGGTACCCCTTGAGTCTACGGGATTTCATTTCAATAAATAGCTGATACTACAAAACATATGTTTGGTGGGGTGAAATATCGAAAACATCGAAATCTCGGTACACGTGAACATTGCTTTAGATACAGAAACTTAAGATACGTTCAGGTATACGGAGCCAACAACAGATTTTTGTACGGCAAAACATATCGCACCCTAAATACAAAAGGGGCACAACTCAAAATTCTCAATTATTCAGTAGAGGCAAAAAACTGATTTGGTTAATTAGAAATATGTATGAAAATACTCACTAATAGACATATTCATAAAGGATTTTTTTTACGAAAGAGACGAGTAAACGACGTCAGATTTTTACAGTGGATAGAAATGGTCCTTGGTTATTGTTTTTAAGCAAAAAATTAAAATTTGAAAATTTTGAGCTGTGCCCCTTTTATATTTAGGGTGCGATATGTTTGGTGGGTTAAAATCTCGAAAAATTCGAAATCTCGGTGTGCCTGAACGTTGCATTAGAAACAGCAGTTTTAGTAGTATGAAAAGCTGCTATGACATGTTATGGAATTAAATAGTGTTGGGATATAGTTTAATTATCTTCTAAATCTTACTGTTATAAATTAATTTAATATATGTTCGTTATTTTCGTAATTTATAATTTGAGTTTGAAATCTGAAACTGTAACCGTTTCATTCGTTTAGTTAAATATGCCATTTAACGTTGTGTATACAATCATGTATACAATAACATGTTTGTTTTATGTATTTTATGTATACCAATATTTTATTGTGTTCATTTGATCTCAAATCATGTCAATTAGAACGGTGTCTTATAAAGTTTATTTACCAAACATACTTGGTGACTTGTTTTGACATCACCCAGTGATGGTCTGTGAAGTGAAATCTTTGGTTGTGTCGTTGTAATGATTCGACAGAACTTTCTATTCCAATTAAACTTACGGAGAGAAAGAATCATAGAATTAAGTAAGGATTACATTTACGATTAGGTAATAATATTTTAATTCATTTTATGTTTCACAGATAATAAAACGACAACAAAGACGAAAATGATAACAGATACAAAAATAGACTACATATTATCAATATATCTCTTCGTTTGGTTTTATTATATTTTTGACCAGAGTCCCATATCCCGGGACAACGTTAATAGCCTTAATTGGCAACACTTACCAATCGAGTTTATTTTCAGTTTCAATGGTTGGGGTGATTTTTTTTCAGTGTATTTAAGGTAACAAAGACTTTGGATTTAATATTTTTACATCTTATGAATTCTGCATTCAGCTACATTTTATACTCATAATTTTTTCGATTCCGTTACACTATGTACACAACTATAACTTACATTATGTGATGATCAGCATTAGAAGAAATTTCATGCTTATTATTACTACACTGTGCCTTGTTAATAATACTAATATTTGCATAATCGCCATATTCCATATTCCCTCTGGGACTTGGTAATGGCGGTTGTGCATCTAGATGTTGATGTTGCGTCTGCGCAACCGGTGTACGTGGACTAGTGCATGCACTGAATGGTGGAATAGACATCTCCACATACTCATCTACACATGCGTATTGTGTAGAATCCAGATCCACTATTAAATTAAACATTTAGGAAATACCCATAATGATATTGCGATTATTTCACGTAGTACCTACTTTGAAAATTTGTTGTTAATTTGGGTAAATGATTGACCTTATCACCGAGCCGTCTATCGAGCAATGTTGGAGTAAAAATTCGTTTATATTCCAGAAGATGCTCTGGTGTCGAGCGATTGCTATATGTTTTTGGGTATAGTATCGGTTCCATAGGTGTATAACGATCGGTGGACATTTGTCGTAAAAAACAACTTAGAAAATGGAGATTTTTTAAAGAAATGTTAAACAGTGTGACCTCTTAACAAATTTAACATGTACATTATTAAATTAGACACAAAATTTTTATGATTCATTGGTAAAACAAAAAATAAACACACATACTATATATAAACATTAAGCATAGCAAAGGATCATAAATGAATATGAGATAAGAAGGTTAATAAGACGGACAATGGCATGACAGTGATTTGAGAGAGGATTGACAACATGTGAAGTTTTAGTTCACACGAGTTTTTATGCTATTGGAACAATAACTTTTGCAAATGTTCGCTTTTCCAGTTCAGGAATAATGTAATGTGAAATGTAAAAAGCGTATACATCATGACCAACCTGGCCAATTGCTTGTGACCAAAAAGCGGGGTACAAAGGGGAAATATTACGATTTTTTGGTTTCAAATAAGAAATTAAATACAAATTAAAATTTCTGACGGTACAAGCTTGTAGTATGCACTTCTCATACATTGCAACAAAAATACATGTCTTTAGTTAAAATTAGGCTAATGGCCTGCTTCCCGATCTCGACTGAAAAGCTAAGCGAACGTGAGCCAGTCATTCTCATTCGACTCAAATTGAGTTCCTCAAAAACTACATTTTCGTTCGACTAACTCAATATTTATTCGCAAATGACAATTTATTTCGACTAGAATACGAACGAAAGCTTTCGTTTGAGATTGAGTACCAGAATGTAAATATACTTATGTATAAAATACAACGTTTTGTTTTTTTTTTTGTTATTTTAGATTCAAGTCGAGATAAGACTCGGGGCATTCCTGCCAAATGCAGGACAGTTGGTCTGGTTAATCATGACACACCATACCAAACTAAGTATAAAGGTACCTTTTTTAAAAATTTATATAAATTTAAAAAAAATTTAAATTTAGCGGGTAAGACTGTTGAAAAAATGCAATGGGGGTGCTTCAAAAGACACGACAGGCGACGAGTTATGCATCTATGCAGATGAACTAAATGCAATACTCTCCCGCGTCATATCTTGATTATTTCATACTTTTCATACATAGCATGGCACTGTGCTCTGGAGTCGGTTTAAAAAAATGTGCGATATCTCCGAAATTCTCTCATTTAACATTTGTACGAGATTCAGCCGCTACAGAAAAAACTCGACTCGGTGCTTTTTTTTGTAGAACGAAAATAAGAAAAATATTATGCCTGGAGAAGATAACGCCCTTTCACGTGTGATACACGTCCATGTCTTCTTTGCTCATAATTTTCTCTTTGTCATCAAGGTTGTTTCATGGTTGAAAAAGAGAGAAGAGAAGAATATGGCGCCCTTTTCGTGTTGTATCCATAGATTAATACTTATAGTAGATCTACTAGTTCTCCCACCAAATTTATGACATTTGATATTTACGATATTTACGTTTGATGTTGAAAAGAATTGCTTTACTAATACCAGATAGAGGCAATGGTTCAAAACAACGAACAAAATAACAACAACGGCATTTCGTTTTGTGTGTTAAAATTATTGTGTTAAATACAACACAAATGTATGCAAACAATAACAGTCAATAAAAAAGTGTAAAACACAGTTACCAAAATGACATGAAAAATTAAAGCAAGAAGTTATTGTAATTCCACCTGGTGTATATCACTTTTCGTCAAACATCTCTCTATCACACCGACCGAATCACGAAGAGTGTGAAAGGAAACGTCAGATGAGCCAAATATACTCTCTAGTCTGAGATTACTCTATGGTTGTATCTCTATATTTATACTGAACATAAAACAGTCGAACTAAAAATTACATTTGTTGTCTAGACAACTCGTGTTGACATAGAGTAAACATAGCGAAGCAAATCGAAAAAGGGAAATGTAAACATTGAATCTCGGCTCGCTTTCTCTCATTCAAAAACAAAACGTGTCAATTTAGGATGGGTGTTATTATTTTTGTTGTGTTTTTACCATAGATAAAGGAATTAACTAGATATCGCACATGCCTTGGAAATTTCTTGTTCAATGGGATATTTTCTAGATGGAGCTGAATGCAATAATTGAATGCAAACAAAATATATCTTGCAAGATGTATTTAGAACAGGTGTTAACAATAGGTGTGGTAGGCAACATCAACAAGGATTTTGTTTTGTTGTCCGTTGCTCTGAAAATCAACACAAACGAACACCAACAACAACAGTAAACAAAAAGTCACAATCAAAATAAAAAAGTTTGAATTTGAAAGTGGGGAACAAAACGACATAAAAAATTAAGTTAGTTGTTCGAATAACACAACCTGGAAAATGAATGAATTTTTGTATGTATCAAATTTCCCACAGTGTTGAATAAACGTCAATGAAAGTTATGAGAAACGTCAGTGAGAGTTACAAAACGACAACACAGCACCTAGTGGTAGGACTTGACAACGCCTGTGCGATATCTACTTATTTCCTTTATCTATGGTTTTTACGCTTTCAAGAATCACAACCATTGCGGTACACTTCTTGAACACCCTATATCTATCATTAGCGGCATTCATGCAAACGTGAAAGCCGAGAACTTTTGCTCAGCGCAAGTTTCCCTCGCACCGCTGCATGAGACACCAAGTAAAGTTGCTCAGCGTATTTCTGCTCAAAACCATATCAGCTGACCCAGATGGATACATAAGGTGGTAGCAGTAGCAATTGCATGTATTATGTATGTGTTCATTTTCTACTGTTCTAGTGCTATCACGTTATTTAGCCATCCTAGTCAGATGACAATGAAATGTCAAAAGTTTACACGTTTCTCCATCCCACGTTTGCGCAGCAAATCTGACTTGAAGCCTTTCCACTTTTGTGCAAGTCGCTTTGTATGGGAAATTTCTTTGTTTTGACGTTTGCAGCGTAAGTTTGCGAGGTTTACGCGTTTACGAGGCTCTTTCGAGTTTGCATGAGGACCACTATTATATTTATATGTGTATGAACCACTGCGGATGTATAGGGCAAAGGGCGTTATCTTCTCCAGGCATATTATTATTTATCATTCTCCGTCACTATAATGCTAGCTCCCACACATCGGCTCAAACAAACGCGTATTTGACCAGCAAAAATATCGAACCTCCTTACACACCGATTTGGCACATGATTTCTTTTTATTCCCGTGCATTAAAGACAAATTGCGTGGTCAACGTTTTTTTGACGCCTGAATAGGCGACTGTTGTGTTCAAAACACATGTTTTGGAGATACCTCATGCGGATTGGCAAAAGTGATTAAAAAATTGGTTCAAACGCATGGAAAAGAATATTATTGATCTTCAAGGAAAATATATTGAAAAACAGCAATATCATCAATATTTGTTTTTTCATTATTAGGTCAGAATATAAACAGCAACCCTAGTATCGTACAAATTAACCGTTCTTTATTCAACGGTTATTTCAAACATGGCCAATTCTAAGGTTACAATATTCCATGGCGCTTTGGAATATTTCGAGTGGTATTTGTCTGTGGCGCAATGGGTAGTCATGGTAAAATTACGAGGAGGTAAACTCGTTGAACAGCTGATTTAATTTTTTTCATAGCTCTAATCGTTTAAGTTGTCAAACTCATATGTTGTTTGTTTTTGTACTTTTTGTATTCTTGTGTTGTTGGTATACTCATGTGTACAGATTGACAACTTAAGCGATTGAAACAAAAACAAAATACCTGTTGTTGCTGCCTACAACAACAACGGCTACTGCTACTACTTGGTTATTTTACTATGTGGGTAGTGTTCACGGCTCTTGTACATGAGATCGTGAGTTCGTTCCCTGCTCTGACCATATTATATTTCTTTCGGCGACGGTCACCTCGCTTAGTAATGGGGATACTATGGAGTACTTAGCCCTAAAAGGCTTCTCAAAATACCGTTCGGAACCGGAGTAAAACTGTAGGTCGCAACCGGTGAATGAGCGCGCAGCTCACTGGTTGTGAGAAGCTCTCCCCAATTCCTTGGGATGTAATGGGAAACCATTTTGTCATCTTTGTCGAATGACGCGAGTAATATTGGCTTCCAATTCCTCAATCGTAGCCGGATTTTTTACGTTTACTTTGGACTTTGCGTAGCCCGTGTAGAGATGTAATATCACATGATCTAGGCAACCAATTCACCGCTCCGAATCGTGAAATTAACTTTTTACCGAATTGTTCTCGCAATAAAGCTATGGTTTCACCGACTGTATGGCAAGTAGCGCCGTGTTGCTGAAACCAAATGCTATCGATATCAAGGGCATCAATCAAGGTTGCAAATAGTCCGCTGCCTTGGCGCACAGTTCTTTGGTCTCTCATTCTACATTATTTCCCTAGTACCTTATCGATCAGCTGTGCCATAGAAACCCCCTGGATGTAATGACTGCTGTTGAAAATATTAAGCAACATCATTTTGTTTAGCTGTGAAATGTGCCAGCAACGTACAAGTGTGACGACTAATGTTATTCACATTTTAAACTTATTTTACAATACAACTCTCCCTTTTTCCAGAAATTGAGTGACAATTGAAAACATCGATCATTCTGCTACGATTTGATTTGTCTATGGTAGAATCATAGACGAATTTAAGATAGAGTAATTTATTCTCTCAATATTTTTAACGTCATAGGTATGGCTGCAAGTGAACATTGGATGGTGGAAAGCATGGATTCAGTAATACTAGATAGAGGCCATGGAACACAACGTCCAACAAAGGAATATCAACCGAATTTCGTGTTTTTGTGGCGAAATAGTTGTGTTAAATAAAATAGAAATGTATACCAACGATAAGTCAACAAAAAAGTGCAAAATACATAAAATTTCACAGTTTATACAAAAACGAAATGATACCGCGTTTATGCTGCAACCGAAATCTCGATTGTCTAGATTTAATTCACAGTAACAGCTGATTTGTGTATGGAAAGTCAGATGATTAGGCCACGAAATCTAGATATCTTTAGATTTCGAGTGCAGTATAAACATGTTTTTACGATATTGTAACTCCACCTGTTGTATGTTAATTTTCGTCGAAATTCTCTCATTTGCGTAAACCTACGACGAAGAGTGTGAAATAAAATGTCAAATGAGAGAATAAAATACTCTACCATAAATTTCTCTATTGGTACAATAAGGAAGGTCAAACCGATAGAACAGCTGATTTGAACATGTTTCTTTCGTATGTGGTCCTTTTATGTCAAATTCACATTTATTTTGTTTTTTTTTACTTTTTTGTTAACTTTTATTGTAGAATTACATTTGACAGAAAAGAAATACGAAACAAAATACCTGTTACTGTTGGATATAATTACAGCACAACCTACTGGGCCTACCTTGGTTATTCGTTGAATTTGTCTTACGCTACAGCCACATGTTCAAGTTTTTTACACATATTCATGTGAATTGATAGCTGGGGCGTAAGCTGCACGCAACTTGAAAGCAATTTTATTATTCAAGATGTCATCGTCATCATCCATAAAACTTCATGGCTTTTGCATAGCTCTTTGAATCGCAGCACATCATTATATTTATTACTTTACTTTATTACTTTATTTTAAATTATTTATAATACTTTAATATTTCGTCGCTGCGCCGACGAAAAGGTTTATGTGTAATTTTTTGAAAAAATGTTTATTGCACAATTGGAAACCATTTATACATACGCTCACGCAACTCTTTGCCGATATTTGCTGTTTTCGTTGGCGCAGCGACGATTTATAAGAATAGAAATCAAAAAATTATGCCGGCGGAATATTTGTAAAAAGAAAAACGAGAAACCAATCATAACAAATGTAATAGATTTTTTCTTAAAAGAAAATTGAAACTTGAAAGAAATTGAAGCAAGTTCGTTTCAACCACAAAGTAAATCTTTAAAGAGAGAATATTTGACTCATCTGATGTTTCCTTTCACACTCTTCCCGGTGGATTTACAAGCACTTCTGACTTGCATTTTTCATGTCGTTTTGGTGAAAAACAGTTAAGTTTAAATGTGTTTTACAAAACGATGATAACATATTTCGCCAAACAGTTCGATCTTTTGCTTTATTTGTACAGTTGGCAATAGCAAGTGTACGCAGGGATTCGTCAACCTGATCTCTCCAGCGAAGTCCTGGTCTTCATATTTTTCGTCTTCATTCAAGTTCGGTTTCGAAAACCCTTCGTGCCGGTTTGTCTTCATCCATTCTACTGACATGGCCTAGCCAGCGCAATCGCGTTATTTTGATCCGCTTAACTACTTATGTCGATGTCGGGATATAGTTCATACAGCTCATGATGTATGCGTCGCCGATCTCGCCATTGTGCACTATAGGGCCATAAAGACTCCTACAGATATTTCGTCTGCTTGCGATAAGACCCAGTATTCTGCGCCATAAAGCAAGAAGGTTATATGAGAGTCTGGTATAGCTGGATTTTCGTCATTCGAGAGAGGGCTTTATCTCTAAAGTGCTTGCTTAGCCCAAAATAACATCTTTTCGCAAGCACAATTCTCCACTTGATCTCAAAGCTGACGTTTTTGTTACCGAAAATTATATCGGTTATCAACGTCTTGTCCTCATTTACTTTCAGACCCACTTTTTCTGATTCCTTCTCAATTCTCGAAAACACCGCAGTAACTTCTCTAATTGTGCGCCCAATGATATCGATATCATCAGCATACGCGAGCAGTATGTGACTTTTGCTGCTGATGGTATTATACATATTGGCTGCAGCTTTTCTCATAATGATCTCCATTAAGATGTTAAAGAGATCGCACAATAGGGTGTCGCCTTACCTGAGGCCTCGCTTGGTTTCGAATGGTTCGGTAAGATCCTTACCAACTTTGACTGCGGATTTGGTATTCGTCAAGGTTATCCTGCAAAGGCGTATGAGTTTTGAAGGAATACCAAGCTTAGACATTGCTTCGTAGAGTTTCTCCCGTATCGGACTATCGAAGGCCGCCTTATAATCGACAAATAGATGATAGGCATCAATTTGGTTTTCGTGGGTTTTCTCTAGGATTTGGCGTAGCGTGAAAATCTGGTCAGTTGTCGATTTTCCAGGCCTAAAGCCACACTGGTATGGTCCAATCAGGTCAGCGATAATTGGTTTTACTCTTTCGGACATTGTACTTGATAGAACCTTATATGCTATGGATAAAAGGCTTATTCCACGGTAGTTGGCACAGAGACTCGAATCACCTTTTTTAAATATGGGACATAGTACACTGAGTCTCCAATCGCCGGGCATGCATTCATCTATCCAAATTTTGCTAATGAGCTGATGCATTCACCTTATCAGCTCCTCGCCGCCAGCCTTAAACAGCTCCGCCGGTAATCCATCGGCTCCTGCGGCTTTGTTGTTCTTAAGCTGGGCAATAGCTGTTCTGACCTCGTCTTGGTTAGGAGAGGGCAATCGACGTATTGTGATCGATTGTCCCATCGTCATTGGATATCTCAGGCACCAGTAGCGCGGAAAAAGAGCTTTCCATATTCCCAACATGTTCCGCATATCTGAGATGAGATTTCCCTCTTTGTCTGTACAGAAGGGGCCCTGAACCATGTCCATTAATCCCGTTTTCGACTTTTTGGTAGAATTTTCGGCCTTCGTTCTTCCTTCTGTATGTCTCAATTTTCTCGCTCTCGCGCTTTCTCTCCTGCCGTTTCTTACGCCTAAAGAGACGATTTACCTCCTTTCTTTTTTCCCTATACCGCTCAGTCGCAGCTCGCGTTTCAATTGACTGAAGCATTACCATACGTGTAGCGTTCTTTCATTATTTGCAGTGCGACACTCTTCATCGGACCATAGTTTGTTGCGAAGAGGTTTTTCAAAACCATATACGATACGGTTGGTAGTTTTTATAGAGTCGGAAATGGGATTCCACTGCGCTTCAGGATCGTCATCGGGAGGGGGTGGGTTCTGTGCCAAAAGTTGCGAGAGTATCCTTAAGTAGGCTGTGGCTACCTCTGGTAATTGCAGCTTTCCGATGTCCAGCTTTCTCTGCGTCTGATTTCGTACGATTTTCGCTCTACTTAATCTTGTGCGAACCTTTGCTGCTACCAGGTAGTGATCACAATTGATGTTATGATCTCTTATCACTCGTACGTCCATTACACTGGATGAGTGCCTTCCATCTTTTACCACGAGATCAATTTGGTTCTACGTACTTTGATCAGGGGAGAAACAAGTAGCTTTGTGGATGTCTTTATGCCGGAATCTTGTACAACTAATGACCACGTTTTTTGCCGCGGCAAAGTCAATCAGTCTCATATCGTTGTCGGAACTGTCAGCATGTAGACTGAAATTGCCAATAGTTGGATGAAACACATTCTACCTGCCTACTTTGGCATTAACATCTCCTAATATAATCTTAATGTCAAGACCAGGGCAGCGGTCATACATTTCCTATAGGCCCTCATAGAATATGCCTTTGGCATCTTCATCTTTGTCTTCCGTCGGGGCATACACACAAATTAGGGAAATATAAAAATATTTCACTTTTACGCGGATTGTAGCTATACGTTCTCTCACATTATTGAACCTAGAGACTATATGCCGCAGTCTTTTGCAACTACAAATCCGCAACCAAATTCATGTTTTTTCTCATGGCAACTGTAGTACATGCCGCAGTTTCTTTTTCTTGTGCAGCCATGTCCTCTCCATCGCATTTCCTGGATAGCGGTAATGTCAGCCGACATATGCCAATTGGATACTTGCACCGGATCTATATAGAGTTCTTACATTTCAAGTGCATATAGGGGTTGTTAATGTTTTCGTTTTAATTTTTGTATATTCACTGCCATTATGAACGGTGGCGGGATGCATACCCAGTCCACCGGGTTTTTGCATTTTACCTACTGCCGGAATATTTGATTGCAGCCGCCCATTATGGATCAGACGCTGACCAGAATCCAATATGTCGAACCTGGATTTTCTTCTTTTGATTTATATCCGTCGTTGGCGCGTATCTTTGGCTCATCTGCCTTTTAAGGACAAAATAATATGCCCGATTGTTTGATGAGCTTCAGTGACATCAGTCACCTACTAAACCTGAGGTATATCAGTGATCGCATAACTAATCAGGCTTCACATTTGTTTCGCCTAATCACTCTAGCTAGCTAACGGTGGTTTCCGAAAAATCCATTGCCCAGGACATACTGCGTGGAAGTAGTCATCAGCTTGGACTTCCCAATGAAGGAATCATTTCTGGTCAATCTCAAGTGATTGGCTGTCAGAAACTTTCCACCTCCACGGGCATGATTGGAGCCTCGATGTACCATATCCCATATTTAAAAAAGGTGACCCGAGTCTCTGTGCCAGCTACCGTGGAATAAGCCTTTTATCCACAGCATAGAAGGTTCTATCAACTATAATGTGCGAAAGACTAAAACCAATTATCGCTGACCTGATTGGACCATACCAGTGTGGCTTTAGGCCTGAAAAATCGACAATTGACCAGATTTCCAAATCCTCGAGACGACCCACGAAAAACAAATCGACACCTATCACCTATTTTTAGATTATAAAGCGGCCTTCGATAGCCCGATACGGGAGCAACTCTACGAAGCAATGTCTGAGCGTGATATTCCTGCAAAACTCATACGTGGAAGTTGGTAAGGATCTTACCGAACCTTTTGAAACCAAGCGAGGCCTCAGGCAAGGCGAAACTCTATTGTGCGATCTCTTTAACATCTTAATGGAGATCATTATGAGAACATCATCAGCAAAAGTCACATGCTGCTCGCGTTTGCTGATGATATCGATATCATAGGGCGCACAATTAGAGAAGTTACTGCGGTGTTTTCGAGACGTTGATAACCGATATAATTTCGAGGTAGTGGACTAATTTGTATATGTACCTCGGATCTGCCGTAAACAAAAACAACGTCAGCCTTGAGATCAAGCGGAGAATTGTGCTTGGGAATGGATGTTATTTTGGCTAAGCAAGCACTTTAGAGATAAAGCCCTGGGTCTTATCGCAAGCAGATGAAAAGAAAAATACTCGAGAGAAAAATACTCCGGAAGATTTATGGCCCTACAGTGCACAACGGCGAGTATCGACGACGCATGAATCATGAGCCGTATGGGCTTTATCCCGACATCGACATAGTTAAGCGGATCAAAATAACGCGATTGCGCTGGGTAGGCCATATCAGTAGAATGGATGAAGACAAACCAGCACGAAGGGTTTTCGAAACCGAACTTGAAGGAAGGCGAAAAATAGGAAGACCAAGACTCCGCTGGAGGGATCAGGTTGACGAATCTCTGGGTACGCTTGGTATTACCAACTGGAGAGATAAGGCAAAAGATCGAACTGTTTGGCGAAATATTGTATATTCGATTTGTAAGGTCTCTGACCCCCCGGTAAGTAAGTAAGTAAGAATTTTTTTTTGGCCCCGCCAATTGGACACTATTTTTGAAATTTGTGTGGATACATTTGGCAGAAAAATTTGTGATCCAACAAAAAATTAACTATCAGAGGTATGAATATAATATTTGGTATATAAGTTGTTTGTACAGTTCGAATTACAGCCAGGGTGGAAGTGGGCGGTGCCACGCCCCCTTTTCAAAAGTCGCTCTAACGGCTTTTCTTATAGACCGATTGTTATGAAAATTTCACAATGTGGTACTGATGACCTGCTGGTAGTCCTTAGCTAGTGATTGGATAAGGGGGTGGCACCGCCCATACAACTTGAAATTTAAAATGGTTATATCTCATGAACTATCAGAAGTTAGAAGATGAGATTTGGTATAGATGTGGTTGGTATCACACACTTTTTAAAAGAAACCGTTATAGGAGTCATAATAATAGTTTGATCGTCCTGAAAATTTAACAGTATATTACAGTTAGCCTACAGATACGAACAGGCTATTTGGAAGCATGTTGACAATAAGGATCCCAGCCGCCCACATACGTCAATATTTAACTATTACATAAAGTATACTACATATATCAAAGATTGTCCGTACACCAAGCACTTGAGAAATAACATATTTCAATATATCTCAAAAAATATTTGGCCGATTCGTTTTTAATAATTTTTTTTCAGTTCATTGCTTCTAAGTTTTAAAAAAATAGTTGAATCAAATCGACGGTATATCTTGTGGCCGTTGGTGGTGCAATGGTAGTGTGCGCGGCTCTTGTGCATGAGATCGTGGGTTCGATACCTGCTCTGACCACCTTAAATTTCTTTCGACGCCGGTCACCTCGCTTAGTGACAGGCGACACTATCGAGTATTTTGCCATGAAAAAGCTTCTCAAAATACCGTTCGGAACCGGTGTAAAACTGTAGGTCCCCATCAGTGAGTGTAAAACCAGAACGCGCACAGCTCACTGGCTGTGAGAAGCTCTCCCTAATCTCAACATTGGCTGTAACGGGAAACCATTTAGTTATTTAATGACACTTTATCAGCAAGAACTTTTCAAAGTCAAGAGATGTCGCTAGTAAACTCTGTGATTTTTAAAGGAAGATTGGTAACAATGGCGAGTATATTTTCCGAAGATAAAAATATAATGCGGCAAAATTGCACTAGATACTTTTATATATGTACATATATATTTCTGTATATCCGCGAACGATGTAGGATTACAAAATTTCACACATCTCATCATCCAATCATTGTTTTTTAGCCGTCTAACAAAATCAGTGGGGTATAAAATACCGTTTGGTACAAATAAATTCCACTGAAGTCATATTGGGACGTGATATTCCTGTAGGTCTTATAGACAAATTTACTGAAAGGGCAAATTGGCTGGACGACTAGTCAATAGTTGCTAGGGAGGAAACTGAAGGTATCACAATGGGCTTCTTTAGCCTAAGTGTGCGTTCTGTCTTGCAGCCTTTTCAACCAACCATATTGGGACAATATATCCCAAAGTCAAAGAAATGTGAGTTCAAATCCCACCCGCGGCATTTAAATTTTTTCCACTAATCGGAAAAAACATGATCTGTTAGCCTTAAAGGAATTACAACTTCAAACAGTACTAAATTTTCTGATCTTTTTTGTTGCCAAGTGACAAAATACTTCGTCACTGAAAGCTCAAAAATGGTGCTTTAACTAACAAAGCATAACGAGACTTACAAAATTGGTGGATCTTCCATGATTCAGAGGAACAAATTTACTCTAAGATTTACATTAAACAAGTCTATAAACTATTACTGGGGAAATCCAGCACTGGGGTGCTAGTCGACAAAATCAGCTGACAAAAATCAGTAAAATGAAAGAGCGCGGTGAAAATATCATGTAATGGTTACAAATCACTTTTCTTAAAGTTATAAATTTTAATAATGATTTATATACAAAACATATCAAATTTTATTTGTGTACTCATTTTCTTTCTGATATTGCTGATTTTCATATCAAATTTTATTTGTGTACTCATTTTCTTTCTCATATTGCTGATTTTCTTATAAAAAACTTAAATGCGATTTTTTTGTACCAACAAATTTGACGATGATTTGAAATCAGTCACTCTTTTGTGCAAGTTCACTGTAAAGTGATTGTGCGAACATACGTGATAATAAAAATGTCAACACCACCGATGGATTGTACACAGCTCACAATTTTCTATTCTATTATTCAAGCTCAAGAGCATCTATATCTCAATAAATAGAGATATAGTTTTTTAAAAAAAGATGTTTTGCAAATGCATCCTCATGATTCCTATTTCAGATCTCGCCACAGATATTCATCAGCGGTTTTTTGGAATGCTGCTTTTGAAAAATTCATCAAACTAAATGCAAACGAAAACTCATCTGAATTGTGAATTTGCCTCAATGCAAGTTTTCGAAAAATATTGCAAGCAAAACACACAAGAAAACATTTGCAAAATTAATATCATAAAAAAAATTGTGTAATTTTCGATCACTGGTGTATTACTCAGACCAAATTCGTGTCACGCTAATAGCTCTAAACGATTGTCATAATCCAAAATATTAACACTGCTATCAACATATGTCGATCACGACAGCCGTGGTTATTCCAGATATGTTCAAGTGATAACACTATATTAAACCAAGCCAATGGATTTAAAATTGGGTGATTAGCAAATCACCAGAGTGATTTGAAAACGGCAATTGATTTTGAAACAGTCCTATCTTGACATATGTATGTAAAACAATATTACTACTAGGCAATTCAATCACATTATTATCTTTTTTCCAGTGGTATTAGTATTCATTTGACTTATCGCAAAATCCTATTTGCTGAAATTATTAATTTTGTTTTTGATAAACATTAACGCGGAACATATAGTGACACAGTAATTATTACAACACTTATAAAGGCAATCAATAGATTAAACGACAGTATTTTATTATTGCAATCCAAAAATTAATTCGAATTCAAAAGATAAATATCTCGAGTTCAAATTGAATTTATTTACATCTGTTTCGAGATTAGAACAGTATAAACAATTGGGTAGAAAAACACACACTACCAATCGTAAATCAACAACAAATGATAATGCAAATACACATGTAGTGATGGAAGTTTGTAAATGTAATTGACATGTTTGAGATGCATACGAATAATAGTTTGAAACGCATAGAATAAACAAAATGCAAATATTTGGACTTGATGATTTTGAGAAATAAACTTAATGAATATATTTTCAAATAGCAATTGACTTCTAAACATTAATATTAAATAAACCGAAAATAGAATACAAATATTACATGAATGTTAGTGTTACTGTATAACAAATGAGATCATATATAATTATAGTACATATTCATACATACATACATACATATGTTTATAGTTAATATATATTTTACGATTGTTTACATTAAGGTTAAATATCACACATATCACAACTCCAATTAGTATTAAATGGATTGTAATATTATACAAAAGTTTCAATATAAATTCAAGTGTAACAATGAAACCCCATTACAATACATGACAATAAAAAAAGAGAATATATAGGATACATTGTGGTGCTGATGATGTTGTGGAATGTAGGTGCATAACACTGATGGATGTTTTTAGGGTGGTGCAGATTATGGCGGGATGAAAATAAAGTGCATACCATCATTAATGGGACAAAATAGACACACAGGCAAATGGAAAGTTATGGTTAACATCTATGTATATGGATTCTTACTTCGTTGTTATGGATGGTTGCCCATATTTATCGGGAGTCTGGATATTGATGTTTCCAGATTCATGTTCATACTTTATAGCGGTGTTATTATCATTGACATCTTTAATGGTCATGAAATGTGTTTTATTCTCCATTTTGCTGCTGTCTTGGCAGAAATCTTTAACGAAAAAAAATATTGATTTATTAGTTTTTTTTAAATACACAATTTCTTAAGGAACATAATCATTGTGAAGAAGAAATGTATGGTTCTGTTTCAGAGAAGAAATCTTTTCCCATAAGGCGAAACGTCTTAGGGAAACAGATATTTCGTAGAGATGAGATGACTTCTCCTAGATAATTCAAATAACGTTCTATTAGATTTTGTTAAAACACATATTTCCATATGAGTAGAAACAACACTTCTGTAAAAGAAAGAACATATTTCGGGAGAAGCTGTTAAAAAAAATGCTTTTCAATCATAATCTGGTTCGAAATTTGTTTGTTTAAAAACATAATTTTGTATTGAATAAAATTATTAAGACGTCTTTATTAGACTTGGTCATTTTAGTTCCTTTAAGGGATGTTGATCTGTTGATTCCGCTCCTTTTTTTAAATTTCACAGTTTCCTTCAGTTCCCACAGGTTTTGGAAACAGAAACAAAAAGCTCAAAATGAAAAGAACGTGAAAGACCAAATATATGAATGAACTATTTTATGCAAAGATCTACTACATGGACTGGTTAATGAAAAGGAAGTAAAATATTAAATGTTCAGAAAAAGAAAATGTAGGAGGAAATCTCTAAATTAATTGAATAATAAAGAAAATTAAATAGATAACCTAATGATCAGATAAAATAAAGTATCTTAATGCGCTGAAAGTCTAAATTATACGTTGAAGTTGAAGAGATTATGAATTAGAAAAAGAAATAGATAATAAATAATAGAAGTTTGTATAACTGGTTCCTGTAGTTCCTTTTAGAGTTAAAATTGCGAGATCAAGTTCCCTCCGGTTCTACACAACTCCAGTATTTATAACAGGTGATAGAAGTAAGTATAGACAACAACAACCTTAATTTTGTTTTGAGTGCCGAAGCTCACAAATTCAACACATATATATATGTATATCACCAATAAAAATAAACAAAAAAGGACAAATATCACTACCTGGAACAGGATTATATAATGAAAATTTCGATTTGCAAGAGCGATAAAATAAAGAGCTCAGACCAAAAAAACTAATTAATAGAAAATATCACATTTTCATGGAATATAAGTTAACTACTACTATATCGCACACTAACTACAAAAAGGTCATAGCTCAAAAACTTCAGATTTTAATTTATTGCTTAAAAACTACATCCAAGTATCATTTCTATTCGCTGTTAAAATATGTTCTAATTTTCTCTTCCTGTCCGTCAAACAAAATTCTTTATCAAAAAAACTTTAATAAGAAATTAACTACAAACTAACTACAAACTTTAATAAAAAAATAAGACTAAATACATATGTAAAATTAAGGATTTTATTTTGTATATAACCATTTTATTGATTTAGATTCAAGTTCGGATGAGACACCAAAAACTGGGACAATACAGGGCAATTAGTCAGCCGACCTATGATATTGTCCTAAGCTTAAAATATTGGCTTCAATGACACGACTTACCATTTATTATGCTCACAATTTCATACGTGACATGTGGCGGATAGTCCTTTAAAATATCCAATGCTGTTCTACCATTTCCATCGACTGCATACGGGTCTACACCGGCCCTTAGCAAAGTGCAAACCACCGACTTCTTGCCACACAAGGCAGCTTCATGCAAAGCCGAACCGGCATGTGTTAAAATATTAACATCCACACCGGCTGCTAGTAAAGTTTCCACCACTTTTTTGTGACCATTGCGAGCAGCTAAATGCAAACATGAATGTGTAAAAATGTGCTTTGTCGGTGTTATCGTATATGGCGGTGAGTGACCATTTTCCATGGCCATCGTTTCATCGTACAAACGAAATGGCTCAATTAACTCGGGGTGGGTTCGTATCAATATTTGTACCACTTGCAGTCGACCAAAATGTGATGCCAAATCCATTGGTGTTTGAAAGCTATTATTGCGTATTGTTGGATCAGCACCGTATGCCAATAGAATGGCAACTACGGCGTTATGACCATGTTGAGCTGCACAATGTAAGGCGGTTTCATTTTCAGAAGTTTGTGCATTTGGATTTGCTGGCTTCACCGGATACATTAAAAGCATTTTCACTATATCCTGATGACCCGCCCAAGCTGCGAGATATAGAGGTGTTGATCCACGTATATCGGGTATATCGGTGGTAGCATCATGAGCCAACAAAAGCCGTACAATTTCTAAGTGACCATTAAGACAGGCATGATGTAGGGGTGTATAACCGTTGACATCTTGCCAATTAATACTGGGACTGCGCCGAAAACTGTAATACAAAAATGCAATTAATGGCAAATAAAACAAGACTAAACAAAGGGAAGTTGATGAAAATAAATGGTTTCCCATTACATCCCTTAAAGGAATCGGGAAGAGCTTCTCACAGCCAGTGAGCTGTGCGCTTTCTAGTTTTTATACTCGCTGAATGGAACCTACACTTTTACACCGGTTCCGAACGGTATTTTTGAGAAGCTTTTTCATGGCTAAATACTCGATAGTGTCGCCTTCACTATGCCAGGTGACCGGCGTCGAAAGAAATTTTAAGGTGGTCAGAGCAGGGATCGAACCCAGGATCTCAAGTACAAGAGGCGCGCACACTACCCATTGCACCACCGATGGCCACATTAGTAGTTGATTAGTCGTATCTTAAAAAATAAATCATTATTGGTAATTCAGCGGATATATTTAGAGATACAGAATCGTATTCATAACACAATCTTAATACATATTATAGTTCCGGTTACGGGTTCTAAAACTCGAGAACCGCTGGATCGATTAACACCAAACTTAGACAATCCAGTATGTGATGGAATACGATTTAACATAACAATGATGTTTTTTGTGTAAATAATGGATATCAATTAATGTATTCCTCTTTTCTGTCATTATATTTTCTATGAACAAGTACATATTATTAGAAATATTAAAAAAGCAAAATGTGAAATTTATTATTATGGTGGATGGGTTGGGAATATATGTAGCTATTTCAATGCCCACCAAGGCACATCATCAGCTCCCTTCTCCACAAGTATTTAGGTATATCATCACACATTATAGGGATAAACAAATCTCAACTAACCGAGAATTGCCTAAACAACTACTTGTGCGAAAATATCCACAACAATACTTTACCATAAGCATCAATGTTCACAATCTTTCTTTCGTATGAATGCTTTCATCGAAAGCCATTGCATAGATGTTGTTTCAAAAAAGAAACAACGATTGTCATGAGATAGGCGTTAGAGTGTAGAGTGTCTTCAAATTATATCAATTTGAGTTTATATAATTCTATCTTTCAATTCTCCCCAATATTAGGAATTATGCCAATAAAATTCGACAAATAGTCAGATCGTATTCGATTTTTATCACATGCCCGAATATGTTAGTTTAGTGGGTTGGCGGAGGGCCATGGCAAGAGTATTTGGAGCTATATAGCTGAAAATAGGTATACGTATAGTACTGACGACGCACAGTGGGATGGTTTCATATATTTGAGTGCAAAAACTATAAAGAGTTCTCGTACAGTGATGAAACTTAGTGCAGAACATTTTCTTCACGCACTTCAGAAAAATAGTATGTTTCATCAAAATGGGAACAGGCTATCTCATACCGCCCATATAATTTTTGTTTTGGTCCGAGTGTCTTGAAATTTTGCACAGTTTACAACAATCAACAAAATGAAAAAGTTATGAAAATTTCAACAAGATGATACCGCACATAACCCACGCATAACTCAAAACGAATTTTTCATACAAAATTGCGTGATCTTTGTTAACAAAAACTTTGTTCCGGGATGCCAGCTTGCGGCAGCCAAATTAAACATACAGCTGATGTCAAAATAATATATATGATAAACGAAAAATTAGAAAAAAATTTATTTCAAAATTAACTTAAATTAGACACAGATAAGTAAACAAGACTTGTGTGACAAAAAATATACTTTGAATTTATCCAAAAGTCAAAAAATGGGCAGTCAAAATAATAGCACCGCTTATATGTAGCTAAAAATAAAAATTTAAATTACAAATAAGTTTTATTTTGTAAACTTCTTGTTGGAATATGCTTACAAATGAAAATCAATTTTTAGTTGCGTTTCCCTTATTCAAAATAATGGCTAAGCAACGTATTTCCATTGAGGTACGGCATCTGTCACTTGGTATCGAATATCAGAATTGTTCCACAGTACTCCGCAATTCATTATTGTTAGGTTTGACTTCAGACACCCTCTTCTTCACATCCGCCCATAAATTTTCAATGGGGTTCAAGTCTGGTGATGCCCCCATTCCATTAAAGGGGGTTTGTTGTCATCAAACCAATTTTTAGCCTTTCGGCTTGTATGTTTAGGGTCATTGTCCTGCTTCATAACCCAAATTAGTGGCTTTTCTTCAGATACACACGGAAGCATCACTTCCTCAAGGTTTTGAACATATACGGAAGCGTCCATATTTTGGGTTAAACTCTGAATTTGGTGGCCCCCGAGCGTATGATCGAGATCCCTTTCCACGGTATAAAACAATTTTGAATTCATCTGTCCAAAGAATATTCCGCCACTTTTCAATTGGCCGGTATAGATGACTTTTTGCAAATTGCAACCTTATAGTCACATGCCTCTTTGCCAAAAGCGGCAGTTTTCGCGAGCTGTGAGCTTTTAGGTTATGTTCCCTTAATCTACGGAATATGGTTTCAGTGCTTACTGTCAAATTCAATTGTGTTTTTACTTCTGCTGCCGACATAAAGGGCAAACAAACATTGCAAACAAAATAAAGCGAAAATTATGTTAGCTTTTTCAATTTTTATTAAATCAAATCACCATTAACCACCTTAAACTCTTATAAACTAATATTTTAGGCCCGCTTTTATTTTTTTATACAATCGCTTCAAATGGTGATATTATTTTGACAGCTCTCTCGGCATCTTATTTTACAAATTTACATATTAGCTCTGTTTCTTTACTTGCACAATTTTACACAAAGTTACACAAATTTACACAAAGTTACACAAAAGCGTTTCTTTACTCCAAAATTGTGTAAATGAGAGAGATTTTTTTTTCTCTTAACGTCAAAATGCGTTTCTCTTTTACCCAAATTTACACAGACTTTTTCTTCGGGTAAGTTTGTGTAAAGTGATAAACAATCAGCTGTTTGAAACGTCAAAATAAGAACATATGTATTATTTGTGAAAAAAATAACACAAGTGAAAAAAAATTATTGAATTTACAATTTTATTAACTTGAAAAGTGATTGCTTTGAGTGTGCTTATTTAAAGAAGATGTTAAGTGTGCAAATGAACAGTGAAAATTAACATGATATGCAAGATTTGTTGTCAAGCATATGTTTTGTGTTTTGACATTTGTTTGCGTGTAAGAAAAGTGTTTTTTTTTGCGTTTCTTTACTTTTGTGTAATTTTGAGTATTTGACAGTGAATTTTGCTTTTACTCTCATTTACACGCACTTTACACAAAAAGTAAAGAAACAGAGCTATTGTAAGAGTATACACAATATTAAAACTGAAAATAATCTACCGCATAAGAGAGCAGACGTCAATTATCGGGACTGCGAATTTGTGGAGGAAAATATGATTGCAGATGAACACAGTCTCAAAACAAAATCAGAACCTTTATTTAGGTGGTGCTATTATTTTGACAACAACTGTACATAAGTCGAAAGAAGAGCTTGCTTTCTTTAAGTTTGAAACCCAAATGAAATGAACCCAATGAAAATGAATCCACATTATAAAACAATATTATATTCATAAAAACGTGAGTGGTTTAAGAGACGTTTTTTGTATGATAAACTACCTCTCAAACCTCTCACAACTTTTTATGAATAAGGCTATATATTTATAAAAACAATTATTTAAAATAGTGAAAGCTGAAATATTTTGGATGAACATACTATTAACTTTAACAAAAATCTGATCAGTTTTCTTCCCAAAATCTTTGCGTGACTTGCTCACTTTTTCGTAGCTAAAATTTTAATTTTTGGGCACAACTATTATGAATTCTTCTTATTGAAGTATTTCCTTACAAAACTACATCATTAGAGTTTTCAATTTCAGTGGTCAATAAAATAAGTTATTGCCCTCAAAATCCTACTGTGCGCAAGCAAGATCAATTAAAGAAAAAGTCTTGGAGCAAATTTACTTTACCACCAATTGCCGTACTTAGAGAACAACATAAAACATTAGGGAAATTCGGATATTCGAATATTTCAAAGTATTTGTCGTGTCGTGCAATTTCGCGATAAGTCCAGTTATTCAAAAATATGGAAGAGTTGAATATAGAAAAAGTATTTTTTAATAGTTACTGATCTTGAACCGGAAAATTATTAAATAACATAAAAGATGTCAAAAAAATTCCTGTCGCTAAGTCTTCGCTAAGTGTATCATACAAAACATGCGACTGTATAACTAAAACTCGCTTCTTATTTTCTGTTTGATGTTTAATATGCAAATTTGGCGTTAGGAAATTTGCTTTCAATTGGGTACCCACCCTAACGTATATGTATGTAGGTTTCGTATCAATTTTCATGTCTGGAATGGCATAGTTTTCTCTCAAAGGGTGTCCCCCATACAATTGCCACAATATCACTTTAAGTACCCTTTTTATTTGTGGGCGTTAAGTAACCATCCAAATTATTATTAGGGTCTTAGATTCTTCGTAGTCTTTCATTCCACATTTGGAACACGCAAAATCTCTTATTATTACTCACCTCGATAGTGGACCTCCCTTTTTGGCACATAGTTCGAGTATTTTGCAAACGACAGCAATGTTACCATTTCTGGCACCCTCCAGCAGATCTTGACATTTGCCCATTACAACGACTACAACCACAATGCTGCGTTGAAGTTAATCATGAAATACGAAATTCTTAAAAGTTAACAGTCTCGAATTGGATCATCCGCATTCTTTACACGATTAGAGTAGGCCCCAAAATAAGATATGATGCGATCAGCTGGTTAAACTCTGCTGCCGCACTCTCGTGCTCGTTCGCACAAGTAATTGAAGAAACCAAAATACAGAATGAAATTCCGCTACATTTAATCTTTTACGTTGCTTAAGCAAATGTGTTATCGTTATTTATCCAGCCGATTTGTTTACACAATCTCCCCAATGGATTCAAGGTCTTCCCTTCCTCTTTAGTCAATGTCAAATGATGAATTTGTTTCTTTATTAAAAAAACAAAACAACTCAGTTTAACGTCATTATTCCACAATTAGCACTGTTGTTGTTATACTTATTCAGTTGTTTTCATGTAATTAAGTATTTTCGCTTAGAACTTTAATATTTTAGCAGTATTTTTTTTAAAATATTTTCATTAAATTGATATATTTTCTTTATTTTTGCTGCAGAAAGTCAGACACGTTTAGTCTGATCGGATTAAATGGTTTTACTAATTAATTTTAATTAAATTCACTAGTGCTTCTAGTATAGTGATGCCATCGCATTAATGTGTCACAAGTGTTTTGTAGCCATCAGCTTTCACTTTGCTTTTCATTAGGTGCAGTGTTGCCAGAGGTTAGCTTGCAGTCGCTGGAGTTTTGGGTATAACACCATGGTTACACTTTCAACTTTTGTTTGAAAGGCTTTTACACATACTGCTTGTCAGAATTCGTTAAAACTGACAGCTGGGTCGTAGGCTGCACGCAACAGGTTGATCAATATTAGTGCGGGTCAAATTGTATGGAACGATTTTTTTTGATGAAGCGTATAGCAAAAACGTAATCTATAGGTGATTTTGAGAAATTTTTCTCAAGAGACCAAAGCTCTAAGTCGGAATATATATGGAAAAATATCTATTTTGAAATTTTGGGGGGCTCCAAATCCGAGTTAGAGCTATGGTCTCTTGAGCAAAATTTCTCAAAATCACCTATAGATTACGTTTTTGCTATACGCTTCATCAAAAAAATTAACCCGCCCTAATATATATACATACATATATTTAGTTAAAAAATCACTTTAATTTTTGTTTTAAAAAACAGAACACGCTTTATTTACTTTCCCCCCAAACAAAGCAAACGAATTTGACACAGATATTACAAATCAGTTGTTTAGTTGAACAACTGGTTAAAACGCTGGTTGAAAGAGAAACTCGCAAGCAACAGCCTTTCAACTTTAAAATGTGTGTTAAATGTGTTTAAAACTAGTTGAAAGTGTAACCCCGGGTAAATGAATTTTGGATCGAAGTAGACACAAAGTAGTAGGCGAATTTTAATTGGCTCCACTTGGAATCGAGCTTATACGGCATTTACACCGACCAAGATTAGTGCATTTCGAAGGTTAACTCCATTAACCCGCGCAAACCCAGAAGATTACTCATACAATTTTAATCTGTAGAAACTGAAGTTTCATTTTAAACCTCATTTTAATCTGATGTACATTTTGTTGCAACATTGTGAGTTACTAAAAACATGCAACCATAATAAAAACTGTTTGACAGATGAAAGCCGATTGAATTTTTCCGGTGCGTCGCCGCCACCAAAACTTTTTGAAGGTCACACCGCCACCTATATAAATGGCTCTAATTGGTTTAAACTATGAGCGGAATTTATCGACTGGCCCGATTTGACTCACTTATGCAATTTTAAAGGTTCATTAATTTCAAAACATCCCAAATTTGTACAAAACTGGTAAAACCAATATCCACCAATTTAATTTTGCTGTTTTGCCGCCGTCTTCGATGATTTTGTCTCGGCGCGGAGTTTGTCTATGCAAGGAGTTGCCAACTGAAATATGAATTTAGTTTCAAATTGGGTGGTGTAAACGGCGGTGGTGCAATGGGTAGTGTGCGCGCCTCTTGTACAGGAGATCCTGGGACCTTTCGACGACGGTCACCTCGCTTAGTGACGGCGACACTATCGAGTATATAGCCATGAAAAAGCTTCTCAAAATACCGTTCGGAATCGATGTAAAACTGTAGGTCACAATCAGTGAGAGAAAACCGAAAAGCGCACAGCTCAGTGATTGTGAGAAGTTCTCCCCGGTCCCTTCATGGGATGTAATGGGAAACGATTTATTTATAAACGGCAAAGATTAGAAAACAAGGTTATCGCTAACCTGGCCGCGATAAACGGCGGTGTAAATGCGTTATTACTGAGCCATTTTTATAGAACTTCGAGGTGATTAAATTCTACACGTTGGTATGTTCTGCGGCGTTTATATAGACGGAGATTAGAGCGGATTAGGTATAATGCCGCATATAGACCGAAGTTTATCGCGTCCAAGTTAGCGATAACCTTATTCTCACATCTTTGCCGTTTACACTACCCAATTTGAGATTAAATTGACATTTCAGGTGGCAACTTCGAGTAAATTTAATTTAGGAGCAAATGACCTGTTTTTGCCTAATAGGGCATTAAACGCTGATTAAAAAATCAAAATAAGGCCAAACTTATTTTTACATACTCATATTTACAAAAATATAGGCCTCCAAAGCTTGCATGTATAATTGGGCATAAGTCAGCCATTTATTATCTGATCTCGTTGAAATGGATATAATTACAAAGGTCTTTCTGTGTATAACCATATTTAATTTTATTAACCCATTGGGGGCTATTAAAAAACGAATTTTTAACTTCATTTCATTGATAACAATTTACCGATATTTCAAAAAATGCCCTTTTATACTTATGTGTTGGTAGGTTCTGATAATAGACAAGATCTTAAGCTTTTTTTTAAGGTATAATATTCACCAATAACCCTTCAACGAGCGGAGATATTAAAGTTCAAAATTAGAGTTAATATTCAAGTTCACAGTATTTTTATTTTATGAAGCTTTCTCCGGGCTAGCCTTCGGCCAGGCTTAGGGATTTTCTCCTCTGGGATGGGTCCAACACCGGCTTCGCGGCTTCGGCATAATATTTTTGTATTATAAAGCTTTCTGCGTGGAAGGCCTTTGGCCGGTCTTGGGGTTTCTCCTCTAGGGTGGGTCCAACATCGGCGTCGCGGCTTCGGCATAGTTTTTTTTGTTATAAAGCTTTCTGCGCGCTCGGCCTTTGGCCGGCCATAGAGGTTTTCTCCTCTGGGGTGGGTCCAACACTGAAATGAAATAAAAAATGTTTTGAAATAACTTGTTTGTTTTTGTTTACGAAGAAAACTGTATTGAAAAGCACCACAAGCAAAATACTACTAGCAAAACCATAGTAGGGGCTAATAAAGCATAGTATTATAGCTTGAAATCTTGTCTCTTATCGGAGTCTAGGAAGACAATAGGTACAGTAGGGATTTTTTAATATTGTACAGTTTTAACAAAAAAAATTGTGGTTAAAACCCTGTTTTTACTAAACCCCAATGGATAATTTAAATTAGGTATATATATACCAGGATTTATTGAGTTTAAAAATACCTTTGTAATGATATCCATTTGAACCAGATCGGGTGTATTGGTTCTTTTGTTATTAATACCATTATGCAACGCATTATTTGTTTAAGCTTATAATTTAAATATTGTAAATAAGAATTTCAGTGAGTAAGCAATATAATTTTTAATTATTTAAAAAAAAATAGCTCTATCCGTCGATTGTATTTCAGCCAAAATTGACAACTACTTATAAGCAATTAAATGCAAAATACTTCCATAAAATTTACAATGCTTTTGTAAGCTCTGTCGCTAAGCAGGCTAGGATAGACGAAAACAATAGTTATATTTTTTGTTTTGGGTTACATATTTCGTTTCGTCTTTGCATTCATTATTGTCGTGTTTTATAAAAATAAAAAAGTGTTCGAAAAAGTTCAGAAATAATCAAGCTTTTAAAAATAAATGAAAATATAGAGGATTTATCTAATCAGATCAACCGACCCTCCACAGTGAATACAAAACCACTCGCCCAAGCTCTCCGTATTTGACTTGATCAGAATACAGTTCAAGTGAAGAGAGTGATGCAAATTCATATGTACATATTTCAATCCCCTTTTACCAAATAAATATATTAAAAAATTCCTTGCGGGAGTATTTTAGTCGGTCTGTTTTTTAACTTACAATTTTCTAAATTTATTCAAGCTCAAGACCTTTTTACTATAAAGCTTATTTATTAGGTTTATACTATTTTCAAAAAAGTCGAGCACAAAAAGTGTTCCAATGATTCCAGGGTTGCCTGTATAGCTATTTCGGATCTTGCCAAGATCTTCATCATCAGACGTTTTTGGTATGCTTGTCGGTAATTTTATCAAAAAATTTTATAGAAACACTCATATTAATGAGAATTTCTTATATATACGTTCGAAGAATACCAAGCATTAACATTGGAAACACTTTCATGCACAACTCTTTTTTATCATGTCGAAAACCATTGGTTTTAAACAGGCATGATTTGTTTTTGTTTTGTCATTACAAAACAACAAAACAGAGGGTTGCCTTCAATAATATTAAGTGTGTTTTTTTACCCCGCTAATGTTTGTACCCGCTTAATTTGTACGGGACAGCTAAGCGATATTAAGTGGCATTTCAATTTCCCACTTAAATTCCGACTTGAGCAATGACAATGTTGCCACATGTTCAATTTCAAGAAATGGCAACAAAAAGTTATCTTAGATAAATTTTGTTATCATTTCTTGTGAATGAAAATGTTATCAAGGAGAGACCCAAAGCAGAAATTTGCAAAATGGCTTATACATTTTAAGTTCATTAAACTTATTTTATTTAAAGGAAGACTACGTGTACTTTTATATCTCTAAATTTGAAGGATAGATTTTTATTTGCAATTGAAACCAAATTTGGAAATAAATTGTTCACAACAACGCGCGGTAAATGTTATACATATTGAACATGGTGGCATTATCTATCAGGTATAGTCGTTTAAACAGGTGATGTAATGTTTTCCATGTCATTTTTCGTTTCACTTGTCAAAATCATTTGTATTTTGATTTTATACTTGTTTGTATTTTTGGTATATATTTGTGTAGAGTTTGACAACTGTAACGAATGAACGAAAATAAAATGTCTGTTGTTTCTGCTTACAACTACAACAACATGTGCTGCTACCATGTATTTGTTGTCACGTGTTGCCATATCGAATTTTTCACCCATTCCAGCAAATGTTGCCACATTTCGTAGTATTAAGTGTGGATCGTTTTATTTGGAAAGTAGTAAGTGGCGATAGCTTAATGGAATAAAAAGCAACCTATTATTGTTTCAAGCTCGCGGTGCTCTGCGTCAACTTTCATCTTCTCCCTTGCGGGAATTTTTTAGTCGGTCTGTTTTATAAACTTACAATTTTCTAAATTTATTCAAGCTCAAGACCTTTTTAATATTTTCAAAAAAGTCGAGCACAAAAAGTGATCCCGGCTGTCTGTATAGCTATTTCGGATCTTACCAAGATCTTCATCAGCAGTGAATTGACTCATATTAACGAAAAATTAGTTGTGCATGAAAGTGTTTCCAATGTTAATGCTTGGTATTCTTCGAACGTAAGTATATATAAAGGAATTCTCATTAATATGAGTGTTTCTATATATATTTTTGATAAATGCCAAAAATTTTTACAAAAATTTCGCATGAACTGAATATGTCGATTAAACTGGAGAGAGCCATAGAACCCTTCTAAAATTAGGCCGATGAGTGTCGACAAACCTTTTTTTTTTTGTATCCGAAAATATAAATAAAGAGCTTCCTTGTTTTTAGGCTTCAAACATGCCATTGTTGTACAATTTTGTCCCTTTAAGCACCAAAAATAAATGTATTGAGTTGTAATTCACATCACACAAACACATATATTTGACTGCACCGCTATAAGCAAAAACCCGGGGCAATATTAGCGATATGCGTTGATTATGTGCTTTTATCAGTTTTTAAATTTTTTTTTCATATCGTTACCTTAATTTAGAAAGAACATAACTAACATTTTAAAAATTTTACAGGAGAAGGAAAAAACTTAATAAATACCATAATTTCAGAAATTTTAAAAATGTTTTAATGCAGTGTGAATAACAAGGGTAGACATATTTTGCATCCACAAGACACTAATTTTTTTAGTAACGATGTATTGTATGTTTTTGTATATGAATATGGAATTAACGCTATTTCAAAACAACATTTAGTTACGTCCTTTCTGATTTAAGGCAATGATGTGCGTTTTATGCTGGGAAACATAAAATTCACAATTTGTTACCCATAATTATCCTAAAATTAAAATCTCGTAGTAGAAATTCTTTTCACACGGAATCGTAAGCAATTTAATACAATTTAATAATCCTTTACTATTAAATTGATGACTTATTTAATTCAATTTAAATATATTATGTGAATTTTTGTCTATCCCACTGCGTAGCCATACCATTTTCGCCAATGCAGAAGCCATACCATTTTGACTTTCGTTAAAAAGAGAAAATTTTAAAATAAAACTTAATTAGGGTAGTATTCTAAAAGTTCCGAAAGTGAACGTAAACGCAAAAGCTAACGCGAACGCTAAAGTCAAAAAATTGTAGTTTATATATCACTTCGCGCTTGCATTTGTTTACGAATGCTGCCACTGACATATGCGGTATATAGAGTTGCAAAACTAAAATAAACAATTATAGATCAGAAAAAGTTATCTTGAGTGAAATGCTCAGAATGAAAAAGATTTAAAAATTTAGCTCCATTTCAGTAGATCAACAGATTTTAAGATTACTAATATTTATAATACTGCAAATACCAACAATATTCACATAAAATGTTATTTTGGGGTTCAATGTCCAATAAATTTCCCCATCTATATTAAATTAGTTGTCTTTTCAAAAACGCGTGCCATTTGGCGGTATGTATTGATTGTAATGTATTGGTTCTTTTGTTTATTATTGTCAACTTCAACAGATATCTATAATTTTTAAAATATAATTATAATAGTTTTGCAACGCATTTTGTATTTGAACGTTCCATTTCTAATTTTATTATTGTAAATAAGAATTTCAGTGCGTATAATTTTGAATTATTTAAAAAAAAATTTGAGCTCTATCCGTCGAATGCATTTCATCCAAAATTGGCAACTACTTATAACCAATGAAATGCAAAATACTTCCATCTGCCTATTCTCGATCGACATTTTTTTTAAATTTGTAATTTCTTCAAGTAACGCGAAGAACTATGGCGTGTTCAATTTGACAGCTGAAGTGATCAAAAACGTTGCGCTGCGTTTTATAAACTACCCATTAAATAACGTAACTCAACGCAGGTAGTCACCGAACAGCTGTCACGTTTTATAAACTACCAAAACGACAAAAGTAACGCGAAGTGACTGAATCACGACTTATAGAATACCACCCTTAAACTCATGGACCAAGTGCCATGTAAATTGGAGAGTGAGACATAGAACCCCCCTGAAACTTATGTCTCTGATTCTGAAGGAGTTATGCTAGATGGCAGCACTGGTGCTTATTCTTGGTGCTCTCTGAACACTTCCATAAAAGTGATACCAAGTATATTATGAAGCTTGGTTTGTTTTGGCCATTTTGAAATTAACGACAATTGTACAACACAAAAGAGCGACGCGCCAACAACAAAGCATATTTTTGTCTTACTGGATATTTTCAATAATTATTAGTGTTTTTAGTGAAGTTCAATAATAAGCTGTAATGGAGACGCCCAAAGGAAAAAAGGGTATGTATCTGTTCTCTCCCAAATTACAAATATTGTGCCTACTAACAGATGTTTACCCAATTTAAAGACTCTCCGAATAATATGAATGTTAAACGGCGTTCGATAAAAGCGAAAAATCTCGAAGAAGAAGTAGATTTGATACTATCACAAGATGAATGTGATGACCACGCAGAGACGGAGTTGCCGCAAACACCTTCAACGTCTGGCCATGCTGAACAGCAGGTCAGGTTTAAAAATGCGACACCACGAGCATCGGAAATGTCGACATTGAAGGAATTATTGCAAACCCCACGGCGCAGTTGCCGTAAAAGTATTAAGCCAGCCCAGGATTATGAGGATATTGTAATGAGGTCTATGCGTTCGGTAGGTAAATCTGCTAAAAAGTCTTTAATGACCTTTGATGAGCAAGAGGACGAAGAAAACATGGAATGTCTGAAGGTAGAGGAGGACTCTCAGCACAAGTGGTCGTCATCGGTAGTGGGAAAATCTTCAACGAAGCGTGGGCGCAAGTCAAGACGCAATACCAGCACAAAAAAGGGAAAGAAAAATAAAACGGATGATGAGAAAACCGAGGACAGTATGGTGTTGGCTGATGTCAGTGGTAGCCAGAGAAAACTCGATTGGGATAGTGTCGTCAGCAAGGAGATAAATAAAGATAATCATTTCGAAAACGCAGATTACGATAAAACGATAGAGACAGTGCATAAGGAAATTCCTGTAATTGAAAATCGTCAAGTCCCTATAGAAAATGCTAAAGATATTGTCGATCATGCAGATACTGTACACAGCCAATCTTCACAAGCAGTACGTATAATACCAGAGATTGTAATTGACTCGCCAAAAGAAAACAGAGAAGCTGAAGAAGTTGAAAAACAAGATCTAAAAGAAGAAATCATTGATGTACAGGAAAATCACATTAATAATGTAAGTGCTAATGGAGATCCAGTAAAAGCTGAATTCTCAGAAGAAGACCTCATACAGCTTATACAAGAGGAGTCTGATGATAGTAAGGATCAGCCAATTACCGCAAAGGAAGAGCGTGAAACTTCACAAACTGAAGCTAAGATTATGGAGAGCGTCATTAACATTAATGTTGAGGATGACAAAGTATCGTCCAGTGACTTGTTTGGCAGTTACTTGAAATCTAACAAAATTAATGTAACCGATTTAGGTTTAATTCCTTTAAATGATAATGATGACGATGATGATGTCGAAGAGACTAGTGGTAACAAAGCTCCAACCACTGCACTGCTCCCAGAAGCTGAAGAAATGCCCTCTTTAATAATATTGGATGATGATGAGGATGAAGTAACGCACATTGATGAGGTAGCAAAGGATTGCGTTGATAAACCAAACCTTGATGAGACATTTGAAGCCCTACCTGAGGCAAAGTCAGAGGATAATCATAAAAAATGGAGCTCCTTTGAAACCTATGAAGCCGTTGATAATTCCTTACAAAGTTTCCTTCAAAATGAAGCAGCAGCCATAGGAGGTGACGAAGAAACTATAGAAATGGACGCTTTGAAAATGTCTGAAGATGAGGAAACACCACGGAAAACATCACGCATTTTTTTTACCAAAAACAAAACAATGTTCTCACCGCCGCCGAGAGTCTCATCAAATCCCTCCACCCCGAAGCAGAAAGCCAAACCATTTAATTTCCCAACACCCTACCGCAATAGACATGTTAACAGGGAACCAACGAGCAGTTCCAAAAGATTTCCCTTGCATCATAATAACATGGGCTTGGCCTTGACTGCTCTGGAACCTAGGGAAATCGTTTTGCGTGGAATACGCAAACGCTCATTCTCCATGTGTTTAGGTGGCGGTGGTGAACTAAACGCCGCTGGGGGTAGTGCAGCCAAACGTCAAAGGCCTTTGAAGGGTCCCATGGCAACGCTCAGCAGACAACTAAAGGCTGTTAATTTCTACAGTCCTGCCAACCAAACCACGACAATTGATGATTTGGACAAAATTATAGAAGGAAGTGTAAGAAAAGACAAAAATGGGAAAATAATTCAACAAATTACTAGTAAGTTTTTGACATTTAAAAATGTTTAGGAATTATTTTCAACATTAATTTCTTTATTTTCTTCAGATGTCACTACACGTCGCAAACGTTCTTTTTCATTGGATGAATCCATGATGTCGAAACCGTTAATATCCAAAATACCACGTGCAGGAGGTAACATATTGTAGCATCTAATACTGTGTAAGGTTTTAATTCAATTGCATTATTCTAGCCACTGCTACTTCCTCAGTATCAGTGACCACTACCGCCTCTTCATCATCATCGTCCACTTCAAATGTTCCACAGTTGGCTCGTACAAAATTACCCAATTTTGCTGCAATTCATCAAAAACGTTTCCAAAAAATGGAAAGCTTAGTTGATCACGTTGCTCGCAAGCAAGAACGTTCACAGGTCCTGATAAACTCGGCCACCAAAATTAAGCTAGGTAAATATAAGTGTTCTGATTGGGTTTGTGATTTGGGATAAGGGTCATAGGAACTCAGTTCTTAGTTGGTGGGTGTTTTCTTGCTTTGTATACAATTTGCATAAAGTAATGTATTTTCCAGCTCATTTTATCTTTTCAATCTGAATCGCCTAATGACAGCGAAGAAACATTTGTATTGAACAAAATCAATATTTTGGGTTATATCGATCAAGAGATTTCATGTTAAATGTTAATACACGTACTTTCCAAAGAATAATATACATTACGGATTTCTTTATAGCATCTGCCCAAAAGAATGCCACTATTAACAGGAGCGAAAAAAGTAGCCATCTGGAGCAACCCAAAGCATTGAAAAAAATTGATTTGGAAGGAACAAGTCAAATTAAAGTCAAACCATTGTATAATTCTTCGGCAACAAAACCAATACCAAAAGCCGTCAATAGTGCGCTTAAAAAGCCAACTACAAAGGAAAACAACTGTAAGCCAGAAAAATGTAATTTGCCACATCCAAAAGATTTGCCATATCCCAGAGTTTTTAAACATGTAAATAAGCATCAGCAACATCTAATCAATAAGCAGCACTTGAAACCAACACAAACGATTAATGTGCTGGCCAACACCAAGTCCTCATCAGCGCCACTCAAGAAACAACAGCAACAACAAAGGCCCTTCAATTTGTCAACTCAACTAACAACTAGGCCCCAGATAGTAAATCCTAAAACAATATCAGCATCATCTACATCTAAGGCGCCATCAACTGTCACCGTGTCAACATTATCGAAAACCATTTCTTCCACCTCAACGCAAGACAAGATGGCTTCTCGTCTACAGCGCCACATGGATTTATTTAAAGGTCCGTCAGCACGAGCTGGTGTTGCTTCCCGGAAGATTGATGCCAATATTAGAGGTGTTCGTTCCAATCGTCGTTTTGAATTGCAAATGCAACATCGTAAGAATTTAGAAAATTAAACAAGAATATGATTTGGATTGTCTCTTGGAGTGAAATTGTCGCCGTCGCATTTTTAGAATCGCGGGGGTCGATTCGCAGAAGAAAAATTAAATACGTCGTTATTTAGTTTATTTGGACATACAATTATTTTTAATACAATGAAAGAGCGCAGTATGTGCAACTCGCATTTATTTTCTCTATTTCACATTTATTTCTCGTATCTGGACCCCCCTTATTTTCTCATAATTAATACTTTAATTTTATTTTGTAGTTAAGGTCTGTTCGTTTTGTCATATTCGTTCTACTTGATTTAAATTTGTCTGTATTCGTTTGGGAATGTTTGTAATAGATCTAAGTTTTGTATATTAATTATAACTAAAACAACACTACATTATAAAATAAATCATTTTTGAAATGTAATTAATACGTTGTTTCAGCCAATTCTCAGATTACGTAAGAAACTGAACTGGGGCCAAATCACAGCATTCGTTATCGAGTTCACTTTCGTAGCGTAAAACATTTCGATAGTCGAAATTTGTTGGATCACGGTATTCGATCGAAATCTATTTTGTCTACTACTCTTTTTTACATTGCTGTAAGCATATGGTGTTACGAAAAACAACAGGAAAGGGGAAGGCAAAAGTAGTCAATTGTGAAAATTGTTTTGTATTATACGGAAAATTTAACTTTGAAAATGAATCCTTGTGTTTTTTTTTTGTTGTCTTCATCGTCGGATTCGGAGGATGAATCAAATATAAGCGTATTGAGAAGAAATATTCGCGAAAAAAGCAATCCTTTGTCATTGCCTGAAGTTGAGGAAGTTGTAGTTGTTTTGAAGTGAGCGGCTTCCGCTGTTTTTTTTAATTGATGTTCATTTTCCCTGAAAACAAGTAAAATTATACTGTGTTAACTTATTTTGCTAAAATAAACAAATACTTAAATTTATAAAAATTTCTTTCCAAAAAAAATATTTTCAACTCAATTTATTCTCAACTTTGAATTTTTTTCGCGTCTTTGAACTGCAATCTTTCTTTGTTCCTCTTTGCATTCCTTCTTTTTAGCGTGCAAAAATGGTAGTTTGTTCGATTTCGATAATAAACTACCAATCGTGTACAACTTCGAGTAAATACGATTCGATAACGAGTACCGTGATCCACGTTGACAACATATCGAAGGCAAAGTACTCGATATCGAATGCGGTGATTTGGCCCCTGATCTCGGTAGTAGTCAATCAGCCTTATTACGAGTGTCGGTGACGTATTTCGACTACGACAGTTTTGTAAAAGATTAAAGATAACACGCCAATTTTGTCTTTAATCTTTTACAAAACTGTCGTAGTCGAAATACGATAAAGACATTTGTAATAAGACTGAATAATTTGCTTAAGGCCGCGTTAAACTATTAGCGAAATCATTGGATAGGTCAACTTGTTTTTATTTGATCACAGTCGATGCAATACACACCTGTGCTGGTTGCTTATTAGTGAAAGCGAAACTTCTTCACGCAATAGGTGTGCCAACTTCCACTATCGCTATAAGTTTGGCGAAAATGTTTCGCTCGCAAATGGTGGATGGAAATAAAGTGAATGCACTTTTTCACTCATGTTCTATCTTCCACCGTGAATTCGATTCGCTTGACATATCGCGACCTTAAAAAAACAAGGTTCTAACGTGACAATTTTTGATAAAATGTCAGAATATTGCATCTTACCAAATTGGGTATTATGCTCTTTCGATTACTGCTATGGGGCCGTTCAAGTATTACGTAAGCAGATTTATTACAATTATTAACCCCCTCCCCCTTGTCAACAAAAGTAAGCAAAGCTCTTAAACACCCCCCCCCCCCCCCACATGCCGACGTAATCATTGGTATTTGCATTTTACTTTCAATGTATTCTGTTTTTTATTTTATTGATTCATGAGCAGCAGTTATAATTCTAGAAATAAGAAATAGGCTTCGGAAAGAGGACTAATAATAATATTCATTTAAACAAACATATGTGTTGCCATATGTGTAAAAAAGTAAATAATTACTCATGATGGAATTAGTAAGGTGAACGCATTGCGCAGCTGATTTTCTTTTGTTTATATATTTCTGGTTAATTTAAATTGTCAAATGTTGTTCACGTATACATATTTGTTTGTTTGTATGTGTTTTTCCACAGTAGCACATAATTGATGTGACAATATAAGTTAACTTTAACAAAAACAAAATGCATGTTGTTCTTTCCCTACAACAGTAACAAGAGCTACTGCGCTTCCATCATGCTGACGTAATCACCATCTTGATCCCCCACCACCCATGTCATCAAAAATATGCAAAGCAAAGATCCCCCGCCCCCCTATAGTGCTTACGTAATACTTGAACGGCCCCTATCGCAATAAGGATATCTCTTTATCGTTTACGAGATACTAATTGCTTCTTTAATGCAAACTTCTAACTACATGTTTTTCTATAACAATTTGGTTAGCAAAGTTCTAACAACCAAATAGTAGAATATTATGCGTGTTTTGGTTACACCGCTTGCTTATATAATCGCTTGTTTTGTATGAAGCACTTAGCGGAGACTTAGCGACACGAATCATTTTCGCTAAGTTTATAATTTTTATTTTTTGCCATCTTTTACCATATTCAACCCTTTACCTTATTTTTGAATAATATGACTTTTCGCTAAATAACCGTTTTCGTTGCAACTTAGCAAGCGATAATCGCTTGCTTGTAACCAAAACACGACTATTGTGTCCCAAAACGTCTTGAAAAATGTTCCAGTTAGAACTTTGTTTACCAAAATATTGTTGATAGAACTTTGTTCCACAACATTCTTCGTTGCATTAGTCATTATCAACTTTGTTGAGGAACATTGTCCCGTGTGTATTTAGCCCTTCCAGCAACAAAATTGGACAAATTGTTACTGGATGTTGTCTGGTTACGAAAAAGCCAGTAAACCCGAGTAGTAATGTGGGTCACGTGAAAAATATTGAGCCACATATATTTGTTTCGCTGCGAAATGGGCAAGCAACATAGATATCAGTGATGACGACCATATTTTTCTTTGTTTTTAAGTATCTTACACAAAAAATCCATTTTTGTTCTGAAATTGAGCGACGGTAGACAATACTGCTCATATCTTCCGTCAATTTGATTAGTCGTGGCATTTTTCTTAGCAACATTAAAACGTTGCTCGATACATGTTCAATTGTAAAAACCACGTGCTGAAGTTGTTAAAACATTTTATCTAAATAATCGTTCAATTGTAAAAACGGGAAGAATTTTTCTGAATTTTTTGATTTAAATAATGTGCCGATAAACTCAACCATTCAGGGTATTGTCAGTATTGTAAAGAATTTTGAAACTTTGTATACACTGGGAGACAAAGTAAAGTCTGACCGAACTCGTAACGTACGTAAGACACAAAATATTGCTGCAGTGAGAGACAATGTTGATGAAAGCCCAGATACACACATGTCATCGTCAATTTTGTTCAAAATACTCGAAAAAGATTTGCATTTATACCAGTATAAAATTCAACTGGGTCAACAACTAATGGAAAATGACCATATGCGCCGACGGGAGTGGTTCAAGAAAACCTCGGTCTGGAATATAATAAAACACCTTGTACTACACGTGCGAAATATTTCGTCGAATTCCGCAGGCATTTTTTTGTATGGAATTTTGTAAAAGTTCACGTGGAAAGTTCTTAGAGAGCAAGAGAGTTAGATTCTTAGCAGTTAAATGATGGAGAACTTAAACAATTTTACCAGAGAAGAAATAACATTGAAACATATGTTTTGTGTAGAGGTGTGTGCGTGACACGAATTTGCCGTATCACGCATGAAATTCTCGTACAATAGGTCTGTCTGTTTACTCGATAATTTTTACAAATTTGTACAAATTATTACTGGATGTTGTCTGTTTACTCCAAAAGCCAGTAAAAGAGAGTCAGAGTGAGATTTTTTTTGACAGTTCAATGATAGAGAACTTACAAGTTTTTACTGGAGTTTTTTTCCCAGTACGAATTTGCCAGTAAGAAAACATATGTTTTATGGAAGCAGCTGTTTTATGAAAACAGATGTTTTTTGCAAATAAACAAATTAAAGGAAAATAAAATTGAAATTTAAGAATGGAAGTTGTAAGTAATAGGTCTGAGAAGTGTTTCTTGTGCATTTTAATATGAATAAAAGTCAATAAATACAATGTACAACATAATTTATTGCAGAATGGTAATACAAAACAGTGCGATCGTTTTGTTTTTAAGGCCTGCGCTTTTGCCTACCATTGGAAGCAATTCCTTCACTTTGGCTTTCAACATTTTAGTTGAGGAATCCAGCCAAGGGGTTTTTTGCCTTCCACATCCGTTGCTGGACTTAATTGTGCATCTGCATTTATGGCATCAATTGTATACAGTCTGTCCATGTCCATAGGCGATTCATCTTCGTTCGGCAAAAATGTTATTTCGTCGAAGGTTTCTGTTCCCGCAACTTCCACAGCAACAGTTTCCCGGTACTCTTTATCTATTAAATTACAACGGTTTACATTTTATATACTCGTATATGTATCTCTAAGTTAAGAATGTTCCCGTGAACATTTTACATTTAGTTTTTTTGGTTGCTCATTTTTTAGTTGCTTATTTAAAGACAAAAACAACGATAATTATTTGTATCTTTGGAATCAAACGCTTTTTGAATCTTTAATTATTTAGATCAGCTGTTTTCGTTTCTTGCAAGTTTTTACTGGATGTTGTCTGTTTACTTTTTGGGATATTTTCAACTTGAGAGTATAATCTGTCTTACTCTCTCAAAAATATTTACTGAGTAATTCTTACTGGGAAAGTAAACAGACAGACGTATTATGTGAACTGGTTTTCGAGAAAACAGCTGTTAAATATTTCATTGAAAAGAGCGTTAATTTTTTATTTAACAAATTATTTCAAAAAATATAAATCAATTTTTACGGCCGTAGGTACCATAGACTAATTACTATACTACACTTAATATTTCTCTCAGCAAGTTTATGACATTTGGCCTGGTGTGATATGAAAGTTGGATGTTGAACAGAATTGCTTTACTAATACCAGATAGAGGCAATGGTTCAAAGCAACGAACAAAATAATAGCAGCGGTATTTCGTTTTGTGTGTTAAAATTATTGTGTTAAATACATGCTGCTAACAATAACAGTCAATAAAAAGTGTAAAACATAGTTAAATTTCACAGTTTTCACCAAAACGACATAAAAAATTAAAGTCAGAAGTTATTGCAATTCCACCTGGTGTATGTCACTTTTCGCCAAACATCTCTCAATCACACCTACCGCACCACGGAGAGTGTGAAAGGAAACGTCAGGTGAGTCAAATATTCTCTCTAGTAAGATTTTCTCTGTGGTAGGTACCTTCCCGTAGATCAGGTCACATCATAGACGAATTTAGTATAGGCACATTAATTCTGTCAATAAATTAAACGTCATAGGTATTGTTGCAAGCAAACATTTAATGGTGGAAAGCATGGGTTCAATAATACCAGATAGAGGCAATAGTACAAAACGTCAAACAAAGTAACATCAACCGTATTTCGTGTTTTTGTGGCAAAATAGTTGTGTTAAATATAACACAAATGTAAATGTCAACAAAAAAGTGCAAAATACATTTAAATTTCACAGTTCTATATGAAAACGAAATGAAAAAGTTAAGTAAACAGTTCTTGAACCTCCACCTGTTGTAAGTTAATTTTTGTCGAATTTCTCTCATTTTCACAAACCTACGACGAAGCGTGTGAAATGAAACGTCAGATGAAAGATTTAATGTGTCTATATTAAATTCGTCTATGGGTCACATATTCACAATTCAAATAATGTTTTAGTTCTAAGGTTAAACGCTGCTAAAAAATAAGATTTAAACTTCCATTATTGGAAACCTGTTACAATTTTGATCGTCACTGTAAATGTATCAAATAGAATTAAGTAACCGACGGTATGACTAAAAATACCACATTATTTTTTCGTTTCCTTGAAATTAAGTAAACCGCGCTATGAATTATAAAGCCGTATTTTAGATAATTTATTTAACAACGTGGTAAACACTCATTGTTTGAAAGAGAAAAAATTTATTACTAAAATAATTTAAATGCACAAGATACTTGTTGAATTATGGTTTCTTTCAAAATGGATTTATGCAACAAAGTTCTAAGTGATCAAATTTAAGTTCTTACAAGTTGCACAAGGTTCTAACTGGCTCATAGAACCTTGTGGTACCACCAAGTTATTGCGCCTAATAAATGATGATCAAAGTTGTATCTAATTTTTTTAAATACAAAATTCTAGAAAACTGAAGATTTTATCGTAGATATATGTATCAGGTCGTCGGTGGTGCAATGGTTATTGTGCGCGGCTCTTGTACCAACGTGGGTTGGATCCCTGCTCAGAGCGCCTTATATTTTTTTTCGAAGATGTTCACCTCGCTTAGTGATGGCGACACCATGTTATACATTCCACGTGGAATAGTTTTGTCGAACTTACTTTGGAATATGAACATATTCCGCACCACGATTAGTGTGAAAGGAAATGTCAGATGAGAAGAATGGCAGCTCTATATGACATTACTGTATGGTTTTATTATTAAAATGTACGGGAACACTCCTTTTGTATATTTAATTTCCTAATCATTGTTTTTGTATTGTGACATTTTTTTTATTCACATTTCGTCAGCTGAATACTATAAGGTCCATACATTTTCACTTTTATTAAGCTAAGATTAGAAACAGATGTTTGAAATGTTGCTCTTTCGAACGCTGTCTTCAGAATTTCGCTATCTCACTCCGTTGCTAAGGTACTCAGTGTTTTATTAATTTAATGTATTATATATTTGTATTTATATATAAAAAAAAATAAATGGTTTCCCATTACATCCCATAAAGGGACTGGGGAGAACTTCTCACAATCACTGAGCTGTGCGCTTTCCAGTTTTCACTCACTGATTGGGACCTACAGTTTTACACCGATTCTGAACGGTAATTTGAGAAGCTTTTTCATGGCTAGATACTCGATAGTGTCGCCGTCACTATGCGAGGTGACCGCCGTCGAAAGAAATTTTTTTTGAAGGTGGTCAGAGCCGGGTTCGAACCAGGATCTCATGTACAAGAGCCGCGCACACTAACCATTGCACCACCGACGGCCACTTATTTATATATATTTATATATTATATATATATATACATATATTATATTTATTATATATTTAATTTATTATATGAATTATATATTTAAACTCTTTAAGCAAACAGTTATTCCGATTTAAAATTTTAGAACATTCTATCACGTAGTTTTTTTCCATCTCTAAACTTAAATGCTGTTTTTCTCGAAACTAAGTTGATGGCGTATGGCGCTTTTAGTAGTCAGCTGACGATTTTGTGAATTATGTTGCAAAATAAAAAAATTACTCACCATAAAAAATATCTTCTATATGTCTTGCATTATTTTATGGTATAGTTTGTTTTGTTCACAAATGAACGAAATTACGTTTTCCGTCCTTAAGCCCCGTATTCAGTTCTTGCGAAATTTTCGTGAGAAATTTTATTATTTATCTCTAAACTCAAAATTACCACCTATCTTTGATTTACCTTGCAAATATTTCATTTAAAATTCCCCTTCGCACACCATTTTATTTTTATCGCAAATTATGTTACTTCTGATTGCTAAAATGATCGAAATGTCAAAATTCCGGTCCCAAAACAATTATTAAACAATTGTTTTCGTACGAAATAACTTTGGCGTAACAATCCTGTAGTTGATTTTGCCTACGAAATTTTCGTAGAGAGCTCAGTACCAAACAAATGAAACATAAAATTTTCGTTATTTTTTATACACGTACTTCTTATGGCAACGAAAATTTCATAAAAACTGAATACCGGGCTTTATACGGCTTTTACATCGCATTATCGGGAGTATCTGTATTTTATTCTTATAGAATTGGACATTAGTAATACTCTAATCTCCGTCTGTGTAAATGTTAGAACTCTAAATGATGGGTACAATGTCATCGCACTACAATTTTTCTTCAAATTTAAATTTAAATTATTTTTACTTTGACGTTCTCTTATTTTCCGCAACCGGTTGCTTTATTTGCTAAAAGATTAGTACTGTGCATTCAACTTAGTGGATTCAGCAACCATTTGATATTTCCACTTGAGTGTGGCAACACCAAACCCACAATTCGATATTTAACATTTGAGTATGGCAATGCTGCAACATATTTGCCAACAGTTGTCAGTTTTTCCGCGATTTTGTCCGTGCCGGTTGCGTTTCTAATAAGAAAATTTTTATTTCAATAATTTCATCGCATAAAGTTGTGTTTCAATAAATGTTTTTGTATAAAATTGTTAAATAAACAATAAATTTTGTGGTTTCGATGCAGTTTTCTCTTAAGTCCATGTAGTTTTGTGCCAAAATAGTAAAATAACGTGGTAAGGTTGTGGCCGGCCACAACTTCGTGTGCCAAATGTTTAGTTGTTGTATTATATAAATTAAATCATTTAATAATGTTTTGTTAAATTAGCAAATAAATGAAAGGAAAAGTAAAGTTAGTCTGTTCAAGCAAAATGCTAATAAAAAAGCTTTTGATAATGAAGAGTTTTAATGAAAAGGAAATGCGAAAGAGTGCAAGAGTCTATGAGTGGTTTGCGGTGTTGTTCAGTTTTAATTACCGCAATAAATGCAGTTATAATCTACTAGTGTGTGTGTGTGTGTGTGCGGTAGTGTAACAAGAGTTTGTTTTTATATGAATAGAGTTTAGCCTCGCACTTAAGTGGGATTCCATCAGAAAATCATCATTGGCAGCATCATTCATAAGAAATAGGTAAGTGTGTTTTAATTATTTCAAAATGTAAATTCCTAGCAAACATAACGTTCAGAATTAGGTCAGAAATCTGTCCACAGTCGTCAAAACTTCGCATGTCAGATTCGACTTCTGACCGAGTTCACACCGAAAAACGTACTAAGGCTTTCTGCCGGTATTTCTTACCGACTTGTGATTTCCGAATTATGAACTCAAATCATGGGAAATTCAGCAATGAACTGGATGTGAGGTTCCGAATTCGGAAAGAATTCATTAACTATTTTATTTATATTATAAAAAACGGAAAAGAGATCTAGGAACAGACAAGTGTGGGTACTCAAATTCAATGGTGCTTTACATTTTGTGGTGCAGTAAAATATTTTTAAAATATAAGGAGTCTTGAGAATCGGAAAACCCAAAGCACTAAGGGTCCATTATCGTTGGAAAATTTGGTAATAATTAAAAATAATAAAATTCGCTCACTTTTCATTTGCTTGGTACTCAGCTCTCTACGAATATTTCGTAGGCAAAATCAATTACAGGGTTGTTACGTCAAAGTTATTTCGCACGAAATCAATTGTTTGATAATTGTTTGGGATCGGAAATTTGACAATTCGATTATTTTAATACCCAAAAGAAACACCACGTGAGTTATGGAATTAGTAATGAAATATTTGCAAGGTACATCAAAGTTAGATGGTAACACTCCGCATCGCAGTTTTCCGTTAAGAGATAAATGAGAAATTCCTTACGAAAATTTCGCAAGAACTGAATGCGGGGCTTTATTTCTAAAAGAAAATTTTTGTTGCAGAGAGTTATCAATTATCTCTGACTTACCTTGCAAGTATTTCATGAATATTTCTTCATTGCAATACATTTTATTTTTAACGGATGTGGTGTTTCTTTTGTTTGTTTAAAAAAAACTAAATGTCAAAATTCCAGTTCAAAACAATTATCAAACAATTCTTTTCATACGGAATAACTTTGGCATAACAACTCTGTAATTGGTTTCGCCAACGAAGTTTTCGATGAGAGTAATAACCGATACAAAAATAGAAGCAAAATTAACAAATGTCAATGAATATGTATATATTTTTGTAAATAAAACAGATTCGTTCCTGTAATGCATAAACAGCGTTAACCCTAGCAACAAAATTGTCATATCATAACGAGAAAGTCAAAAATTTAAAAAATATTGTCATACTTTTGTAAATACTTTGTTGGGGATAAATAAATGTATAAATAAAAACTCAAAACGCATGCACATTACGCTATTTCCCAAACCAGAGCCAAAGACAATTGTTTCGCCTTTTGCTGGGTTGAAAAGTGATAACTCTAGCAAAACAAAAAAGCTAAGTTGTCATCATTGCCTGTCCCACATTACAAGCAGTGTTGCCAAACCATTTTAAGTGTTTCATTGGGATCTTTTTTGGCGCGGCATTTTTTTTAGCATATTTTTGACAGAATTCACCATTCTGACACCTAATTAATCATATTATGCCCGAACAATAACTTTTGGTAGAATAACGCTCAACATAAATGTATATCAACAAGAAGAGTAATCGAAAAAGTACTAAATTCACACGGAACAGAGCTTTATTTACTTTATATTATTTTTTAAATTACTTATCACTTTTTTGGCATTAATGAAAAAGAATAGGGAAACAAAGCGAAATTCTGGGAATTAAAAAACAAATTTTATCTTTCTCAAAATACCGTTCGGAACCGGTGTAAAAATGTAGGTCTCAATCAGTGAGTGTAAAACTATAAAGCGCACAGCTCACTGATTGTGAGAAGCTCTCCCCTATCCCTTCATGGGATGTAATGGGAAATTATTTATTTATTTACCTCAAGAAATATATCGATGATGTTCTTTATTATATCCTATAACACCACAGTGGTACAGGGTGTTATAAGCTAGTAGTCGGATCCTTATAGTTGTTACATTAGAAATAGACCCACCAAAATTTATACCGATCGTTTAAGAATAATTTTCTGAATCGATTAATCTATGTCTGCTGTCCATGTAAAGATTTAAGTATAAGTCGCAAATATGATCTCATTTGAAAAAAATTTTGTAATTTGTTCCGACCTGTACCAAAGAACAAATTCTGTTGAAAATGGTAACAAAATGGTACAGGGTTTGATACGAATACCTCCTACATAAATGGACTATACAACAAATAAAAATTGATTTCAATTAACAAATTCGCGTTGTCAATTAAATTCTTGTTTGATTTTGCACCGGCAAAGAAATTGATGGTATCAATTAAATAAATTGTAAGATAATGGGCAGTTTTTAAGTGGGTAGTTAACTATCGGATTAACTTTGCATTTTGTTTTTCAGTGGTGAGTTAATGTAAGTCGCCATATTGTCAACTAATATGGCAACCCTTGTATTCTTATTGGAAAAAACGTGTGTTTTGGGATAAATACCAAAACAACAAATAATTGAATAAAATTCAATAAACTAAATAATATATGAACTAAATATTTGGTTAATTCATGTGAGATAATTCAAAGAAATATATTTGTTGATCAAATAAAACATTTAGTATAACAATTTAAATATTAATTGGACTTTAAAAAACTAAACAGAACAAATTTGTAATTGACCAATTTATTGCAGATCGATCGTTCCTGTGGTGTAGTGCTCCTAAAGGCAGTGTTAGGGTCCAAACATAATCAAACACGCTACAGACGACGACGATTTTTTACATACATACATTACTTTCTTATGGCAGGGAAAATCATCACGCATCATCACTCGCTGCTAGAATAGAATCTTTTCTAATTTCTTGTCGGCGATTTCACGAAATCTCTCAATTGAGAGAATGAAGCTGCCACATTTTCATGAAAATCACAATAGCACCCAACACATGTATGCATACGGTAGTTCATGTGAATCAGGGGGTTTCTCAAAAAGGATGTACAAGTAGCGAAGAAAAAAACCACCGCAATGTTGCAATGCGCAATATAATGATGTATAGAGACGCCAACACCATAGATAAAGGAATTAACTAGATATCGCACATGCCTTGGGAAATTTCTTGTTCTATGGGATATTTTCTAGATGGAGCTGAATGCAATAATTACAACATTTGATCCCAAACAAAATAAACCTTGCGAGATGTATTTAGAACAGGTGATAGCAGTAGGTGGTGTAGGCAACTTCAACAGGCATTTTGTTTGGTTTAGTGGGCCGATGCTGTACAAGTCAACACAAACGAATACCAACAATAACAGTACACCAAAATTGCTCATAACCAAAATGCATTAGAATTAGAAAGTGGGAAACACAATGACATGGAAAATATTTAATTAGTTGTTTGAATAGCACAACCTGAAAAATGATTCTATTTCTGTATTGAAAAAATGTGCCACACTGTTGAATAAACGTCAGTGAATGTTATGAGAAACGTCAATGAAAGTTACAAAACGACAACACAGCACCTAGTGACAGTACTTGACAACGCCTGTGGGATATCTACTTATTTCCTTTATCTATGGCCAACACTTTCAGTAAATTGATGACATTTGGTGTGCTGCAGATGGGCTGTTGAATGTTGGAACATAAACCATAAAGCAACTATGGTATAAAGAAGAAAATTAACTCATGGAGTGGAATGCTAACAAAAATAGGAGTAAAGTGCGTCGTTTCTCAGCTCTCTCTTCGTTGAATATTTCAATACAGGTGCTGTTTTCTGATGATGATATTGTATCTAACTATAGAAATTCCAACCATATTTAAATAAAGTATGTAAAAAGTCTGAAATAATCTAGTTAAAACGCGGGAAAGAAATGCATTCCACTCCATGAGTAAATTTCTTCTCTATACCATAGTTGCTTTATGGTTTCTATGGCACTGCTGATCGAAAAGAATGAGCGACTTAAGAAGACATAGGGATTATAGACCATGCAGCAAACTAAGTTTAAATCAGTGGTCATCATGCTATTGCCCCACTGCCCGAACACGATCGGCTTTTATGGCAGCTCTCTAGCTTTAATGAGAAACCAAAACTCATTGATTTTTTCAGCATTTGAAATATTTTCAGTACACTTGGAATATTTTTCGCTTATTGTTTGTGTACACTAAAATGTGGAACGTAGAGTGGAAAAAACTTTTTTTGTTTTTGTAATTTTTATATTTTAAATATGTAATTTAAATATATATACATATATGTATTGTAATTTAAATATGTATATTCGAAAAATGCTTGAATAAAATAATTATTTGTGAAGATAATTTAATTATTTTCTTCAACTGATTTAACTTTTTTTCCCCCATGTATGTACATTATTTATTGGATCTTTCGTAAAACAATGAAAATAACAATAAGTTTTCAAATCTTAACCTAGTTAATTACGTTAAGGGTTCTGTCACTGCAAGAAATCCCATATACGACTTATCAAAAATATTATATTCAGCCTTATTACGAATGTCGTCGTATTTCGACTACGACAGTATTGTAAAAGATTAAAGACAAAGTTGACGTGTTATCTTTAATCTTTTACAAAACTGTCGTAGTCGAAATACGACAACGACACTCGTAATAAGGCCGATTAATTTTACTTATTGCAACTAATCTTCATGGTATGCATTTATCTAATTATTTACAAAGTATTGAATCAAATATTATATTATGGAATCAAATCAAGCGTATTTTTCTTTTTGAGGCGTGTGTGTGTTCCGAAGTTGAGGAATTCTCGAGCCAGGATATTCGGATGATCGGATAATTTGCTCACATAGCGTCGGCAATATGTCTTGACTTCCTCTTCGACAGTTAGCATATTGAGATCTTCATGGATGTTAGCGTTTCTTATAACCAAGGAGCGCCTGTAATTGAACGAAGAATTTTCGAATGTTTTCTCTGCAGTTTGCTTACGTTTGAAGCGCATGCTGTACCCCAGAGCTGTATACCATATGTCCATATTGGTTTTATTACCGTTTTATACAAAAGTATTTTATACTTAAGGTCCAGAGCTAACCGTTAGCCAAAGAGCCAGTTGATTTGATTGGATTTAAGTTGTATTGGGTTAACTTAGAAGCAATACGATGCGACCATGTTAAACGACGACTCAAATGCATTCCAAGTTATCTTACGTGATATTCTTGTGGAACCAGTGAGTTGAAAATTTTCACCGGGGGACTAGTATCCCTTCTCAGGGTGAAAGTAACATGGGTACATTTGGTAGCGTTTATTGACATTCTCCACTTTTCCAACCAATTTTCCAAGATATGGACATGTGACTGCAGTTGATCGGACGCAACTGAAGGGTCTTTGTGTATACTGACGAGAGCAGTATCGTCCGCAAAGGTGGACGTATATGTAATTGAGGACGTTGGCATATCTGAGGTGTAAATAATATATAATATTGGTCCCAATGTGCTACCCTGTGGGACAACGGCATTTATTTTCTTAGAGCTAGAAAAGAAGCCGTTAGATTTTACTTCAAATGTTCGATCTGACAAATAGCTCTTAAGCAACTTGTGCGTGTTGTTTGGTAGAATTCCACAAATTTTGTATAGAAGTCCTTCGTGCCAGACTTTATCAAAGGCTTGAGAGATATCTATAAATAGAGCGGAACAATATTGTTTATTCTCATATGCGCTTGTAATGTACTTAAGTAACAATACGGTGAACTTGTTCTATGGTATTATAACCCTTCCGAAAACCAAACTGGTGGTCAGGTATAATATTGTTTGGAGCTATATGAGGTGTGATTTTTTTCAGAAGTATTGTCTCGAACCTTTTCGACAAAATTGATAAAAAACTTATCGGGCGATAAGATTTAACTTGGGTCGGGTCTTTGCCAGGATTCGGAATCATCACAATTTCCGACCTCTTCCATGATGATGGAAAGTAACCAACACGTAATATTCGATTATAAATAAACAAAATCAATCTCATGGACGAAAGCGGTAGTTCTTTCGCGGATATACCATCTCCGCCGGGAGATTTCTTTAGTTTAAGGTCTTTGACCGATTTCTCAATATCTGATAGTCTTAGTGTGAGAGGACAGGGAATTATTCCATCTATCACGGGCAGATTTGTGGTGGATGACCCACTGTTTGGGGTGAAAACGTTTTCAAGATAGTTGGCAAAAGCGTTGACTTTCTCCTCAGTGCTTTTCGTCCAACTTCCATTTTCAAGGCGTATGAGCAATAGGGCTTCGCATTCTTCTTGTGGCTTTATGTAGACTGTAATCAGTTTTGCCAGTGGGATCTAAAAATTTTAAATAGTATATGAGGTCGTGTTCTTCGGCTGACTGTAGGGCAGATTTTAGTCTCTTTCCACAATCTTTGAGTCGACTCTTTAGGGCCGGCGAGCGGTAACGTTGCCATTCTCTTCTAACATTTCTCTAACTTCAATATCGGGATTTGAGGTTGAAGAACTGCCGCATCTGTTATCGTGTTCACGGGTGGACACTTTAACTGCACTGTTAAGGACATCAGTGAACTTATTAACAGCGGATTCAATATCATCTTCCGCTCTTAATGAAAGCTTTTCGGACAAATGTGAGGTAACATATTTCCTGTATTTCATCCAGTTTGTGTGTTTATTAGACGTGATGTTGAGGACATTTTTCCACTTAATACCAAATATTGTTAGAATAGTTGGCGAGTGATCCGAGGATAGATCAAGAGATGAATACGTAGATATTTGCTCACGTCTTATATTTCTGACTATACAAAAATCGATCAGATCGGGAGTCTTGTTTAAATCTGAAGGCCAATATGTAGGTTGGCCTCCGGAAATAACATCGAGTTTAGCAGACGATATGGCACTTAACAGCTGCCTGCCGTGACGAGGCGAGACCTGCTACCAAAAATTTAGTTCCCAGAGTGGTGAGAAAGTCCACAGTTCCACCTTGAACATAGGTTGTGGAGCTTTATCTTTGTTTATAACATTAATTATGGATTTGACTTCGAAACCCTCTTTTTCAAGATCAGCCTTTATATCTTCAGTAGGCTCTGAACTATCTATCCCTTTAAGCACAACGACGAGACCTTTAGAGCTTTTCAACTGGTATGTATAATATTTTCTATTTCGCTGTTGAATACTTCAACTACTTTTCTATAAAGTGACTCGGTGCAGGTTTGAATTTTTGTGTCGAAAACATTTCCTTTTTCGCAATGAAACGACATGAAATTTGTCCTTTCGTAGAAGCTGGGAAAGCTTATTTACTAGGACATTAGAAGTTTGTTCCCGTAAGTATATTGGGGGAGGTTTGAGTTCGCGGACGGTTTCGTGTTCCTTATTTGCGTTTTCCTCAGTACTGAGGATGGAAAACCGGTTTTGACTAACCGAATCTAATCCCTTAGGAATTTTAGGGTTTGACTCTTTTCTGGGCGACCTGGCGTTAGCTTTACGTTTTGTCACTAGAATATATCTATCCAAACCAGTTTGGACCTTATTTGCATCTTTATCACCTTGTGATTTTTGAGTGTGGACAGACCCTAATAAGATGGCACCACTTATTTCTCCACTTGAAATGTCACCAACGCGCGTTTTTTTGTAACATATTTTCGCCTACAACTCCCCTTTTCCCAACTTAATGCTATTTATGATTTGAAAAATATAAACTCAAAGCTTTGAACACAAAGATTAGGTGTATACTTACCATTACATAGTCTTAAACAATTGTAAAGCACATATTTACTTAATGTCTTTCGTGTCCAAAATGAATAATAAGGAGCTGTTTGTTTGTACCCACATGATGGCACAAGGGAAAAAGTTGCATCACCTAAATAGTGCCGATCAACAGGAGGCACGTTTTGTATACGATTTGCAATTGGTCACAAGAAAAAAGTTTGTACGCAAAATCTTTCTCTAAAACCGTCGTTTGATAAAATCGTTGGTCTGATTCACTGTCGCACATACTTCATTCTTCCATAAACTCAGCCTTTTTAAATACATCAATGAAATCTTTAGGCGATTTTGGCATTGATGCTGCCTTAATTCTACGTAAATTCCTCTGCATTTTTATATACATTCAAATATGTAGAATACTTAATAAAAATAAATTTGGGCGTTATGTCCGTTTGTAATGCGGTCATAAAGCCCAAAAAAATTGGGTTGTAAGTCCGGTTTCATTTACCGAAGTGCAGTTGGCCCACCATACACTGAAAGAAGTTTGTGCGTAATTCGAATGAAATGTTCTTCATTAATCCTATGAAACTTTCATAAATATTATGAAATATTTCATATATTTTATGAAGAACATTACGCAATTAAGAATCGTGTTCATAAAAATCTTGCACTAAATATATTTCATATAAATTATGAAAATATTTCATAGATATTATGAAATGTTTCGCTAAAACTGCATAACTTTGTTTTACAATTTGATAAGATTTTTATTTTCATAAAATCATTAGGGTACAACAAATATAATATTATCACTATAAAATGTATGTACATATATAGATGTATGTATGTATATATCTATTATTTCCTTGTTTAAATGGATTACATAAAGACGCATATATGTATATATACCTATATTTACAAATTATATAAGTACATATGTATATAATCACAAACTTTAATACGCTAACTGCCAAACAATTTTTTAATTTTAATTAATTAACAACTGTTTGAGGACAGCAAATTATTTTGTTAGTGCGTGGGTGAACGCATGTATAACACATTTCTTTCGTACTCTCTCTCTCTCTTTTCTTGTTACTCTACCAAAGGTGCAAATGCTTTTTCGCAGTAAAGGCCCAATTAGTCTCGACGCCGTCAACCGTCGACGTTCTACTTAATATTGCGCGGTTAGTCATGACGGTTAGACAGTAGACAGACAAAACAAAACCAAACAAAACTGATCGAAGAGCATTTGTACAGAATATAATTTGCATGCATGAGTTTTGTGTTAAAAAGTGATTGTGTCAAATAAAAAAATGAAAAATAAAAAGAAAATTGTGGTTGCCGTGTAATTGTGTATTGCCGCGCACAAAATGTCGAAGTAAAAGCAATAACAATAACAGCTGATAGGTCTTGACGGCTGACGGTTGATTTTGCAGAATTCTACCGTCGTAAACCGTCAATTTTAGTTGTCTCTCTCTAACACACGCAAAATGCAACCTCAACTCAAACAGCTGATCGCTTACCGTCAACCGTCAAGACTAATTGCACCTTAACGCAAACGCTTTTTTATATGTATGTATGCTTTGATATATTATTGACATATATACACATTAGAGGCCCCATAAATGCAAAAGTTGATTTTTTTTCGCTCCCCGCGACTTTTCTAAAACCTTGGGCTTAAAAAATAATAAATTTTGTCTTATTTCAAAAAATTTGATTTTATTATAAACATTATTTAATTTACTATTTAGCAAGCTATATCCTATACGATTACCGCCCTTGAACAGCAAAAGAAAAATTTTTAAAGAAAAAAAGAGCCCCAAAAATTTGGAAAATTTTGCTTTTCATAGTTGAAAACGCCATTAACGGTTAGATATATGTTAAAAGCTTGTATTGAAGAAATGTCCACTTTTTTATTTTGGTCAAAATAACTTATGTGAATAAACCTCGTAAAATCGTTTGTTTAGGAGTTAAAGGCCAAAAAGGAAGTGAAGTGTTTTTAAGGCCGGTTTTTAGCGTTTAGGTCAATTGGGACTGGTCGGTTTAAACAAGATTTGAAAAATTGGGATGCAGATATTATTTTTTAAGCCCAAAGTTTTAGAAAAGTCGCGGGGAGCAAAGAAAGCAATATACTTTTCTTTTTCATATATTTTGTGGGGACTCTAATACACATACATATTGACTACTAAAGAAATATTTGACTGCTTATTAGCAACCATTTCTGTACCGTGCTACTCGTCTTCATTGACATTGTTGTTGCTATTCGTTACATTTATTTTCTTTATTGCGTGGAGTTGGTGGCAACATAGGCAAAGACAAATTCCATGAGGATTAGCGGTTAGCAACAAGAATGTGTATGAAGAGACGCAGCGCACTTCAGTAACGGTTGCTTATACGCAGTAGTCAATATGCAGGTATGTATGTATGTCAATAAAATATCAAAGCATACATACATATAAAAAAACGTTTGTGTTACTGCGAAAAAGCATTTGCGCCTTGATATGCAACGTCCAGCATGCTCATTGTCATTGTTGTTGCTCTGATCATGCAAAGCAAAGGGCGAAGGAATAAGAAAACGATAAATCATTTTAGTCTTGTAGTGGATGCCAAAGAGAGAACGTGCTTGAGACAATTTAATTAAAAAGTGTGAAAAACCCAAAACAATTAAGGAAAGTGTTTAGTTTAAGAAAAGTGTGATTTTACAACATTTTATAAAAAGAAAAAGTTTGAAAACCTAGAAAAAAGAAATTTGATTAAGAAAAAATGTTGAAATAACAAAAAAAAAATAAAATTTTTATAAATGAAAACAATACCAGACAAATTTGAAGTGTGAAAAAAATCAAAATTGTAAATATAGTGAAGATTTTTATCCCTCGTCCTCGCTGTTCTGTTTATATTGTGTTTAAGTGATTTGTTTCGATTTCCACTGTCAGTTTCCTTACATTCTTAAAATTCAAAAACTCATTAAACACAAAAACAAAATAAAAATAAGGCCGTAAGGACAACACAATAAAAATGATTTGTTTTTTTATGTAAAAAGAAATTTTGTAACAAAAAAATTTTCCTTAAACATTTTAAAATTCATAATTTTTTAAAAAGCGACGACTGTTACAGGTGTTATGGACAAGTTTATGGAAGTTCTGCGTCTTTTCAAAGGCATGTGAATAAGAAACACATCAATAGTTCAATATTACAAAATACTGAAAAGTTAAATAATAATGCTCCCGAAAGTATACATTATTCTATAATTAATGAGTCGGAAATTCGATCATGAACGACTGCAAGAACTTGAAAGAAATTTTTAAAATGTTTCCGCAATATAAAACCCCCACTGGCTACAAATTGGTAAGTGTACTTACACATATATACATATATATAACTAATAAAACAACTCTTTTTCCTTCCAGATTGACAAAGACTTTACCACGCTAAATAAGCCATATAATAATATTTCAAATTGGGACCAAAAAGTGTTGGATTTATTCAATTACCTACAAAGGTGTAACCCAACAAATAGCCAAGGCGAAAGAAAGCTTTTAAATGGAATGAGTGCTGAAGACTATGAAAAAGGTATTTACATGAAAAATTTTTTCAATAATCCGTTTCAAAAAATTATTACCATCTTTCCAAATCTTTCTGTATAGATTCTGACAAATTTACCCTAAAAACACAGTATGCTTTACATAGCTGGCTATACCCGACGGGTAGATACCTTCGGAAGAATGTTTGTGGAAAACCCGAAATGTGCCGATACACAATAAAGGACTCCCAGGAGTCGTTTCCAATTTTTGAATGAAAAGGGTGAAAATATACAACCCTTTATTTTAGGAGTTGGCAACATTGATAAAGTTGAAGAATTTTATGTTTATCTAGATATAGATTTGTTACCTTTCACAAACTTCCTTAGATCTCTTGATATTTGTTTTAAATCTTTCCATCTTTTTAACTTGGAGTACCAAAAGCCTTGGGAGGATTTTGGTGATTCATCGAGCAATATTTTTTTGAAATAGAAACGATTTCAAAAAAACATTCTAAAGTTGTAATTCTTATAGATGCTATAAACAAACATATATAAATTAACAAAGAACATAACTTTTAATAACTTAAGTAATATATAAATAATATATAACTTTATGTATGTATGTACATATATTGTAATAAGAGAATATATACTCACAACCATAAGATTTTAACTTTACTGCTTATAATTGAAAGTTTATTTTGTATTATCAAAATCACATATGTATGTAAATGCTCAATATGGATTTACATTCATAATTCAAAATTTTATTTTGCCTTTACAAAATCATAACTTATTTCACATTATATGTATTTCCATGAATTAAACAAACCTAATTTTATTTTCTTATTTCCTATAATTTATACATAATAAAAATATTTCAGACTAAACATACTCCTTGGTTTATTGTTTTTATTGCATAAAATGTATTAAATTTTTGATCGGAATCCTAGAAAGACTCAATAAAAAATATTCATAAAAATTATGTTCATAGAAAAATCTTCATAGATTCTATGAATAATTTCATTATTTTTTAGCCAAAGAAACATTTCATAGAATCTATGATATTTCTTCATAGATTCTACAAAATGTAGATTATGAAGCAGCTATGAAATATTTCATACAATTTATGAAATATTTGCGTAGCTTTTATGAAAAATTGTCATAGATTCTATGAATAGGTTTTATAAACTATATGAAAGCATTTCATATAATGTGTGAAAATCTGTCATAGAATCTATGAAATTTTTACGTAAAATCTATGAATATATTTCACTGAAACTATGAAAATTGTTCATAGATTCTATGAAATATTTTCATACATTCTATGAAATTCTTTCATATAGTTTATGAAACCTATTCATAGCATCTATGACAATTTTTCATGAAAGCTACGCAAACATTTCATAAATTATATGAAATATTTCATAGATACTTCATAGTCTACATTTCATAGAATCTATGAAAAAATTTCATAGATTCTATGAAATGTTTCTTTGGCTAAAAGATAATGAAACTATTCATAGGATCTATGAAGAAATTCATGGATATTACGCACAAAATCCGTTCAGTGTAGCTGGCCCACTTTTTTGTACAACGTTAAAGTAGATCAAATCGATTGGAAAAGTTCTAACGTCAATTCTAGGTACGTTATTCAGGATGTTATGTGTAATCTAAAATTCAGGACATTGGTATGTGAAGAGATCCTTAAAAAGGATGAAATTTAACATTTTTAATGTACGTTTCAGAAAAAGTTCACAAAGGTTAAAAAAGATAAAAAAATTTTAATTTCTTTATATGGTTTTACTATTACTAGAAAATTTAGAAATAAAAACTCAAGGACTATGAAACAAGACAAGCTCCTTAAAATCGGTGAAAACGAATTGCCGCTATATACATATGTATATGAAAAAATCTCAGAAAATTAAAAAAATTTGGAAAGTTTTCACACTTAATATTCACGTATGCTGTTGGACGTACGAAGCAGAAATTTCACAAAAACCGTCAAGGACATTAAAACAGGTTTAGGTCCTTAAAATCGAAGAAAACCAATATCCTCCATATATATGAAACTTCTCAGAAAATTAATAAATGTTTGGAAAATTTTCACACTTTAATATTCACAGATATTATTGCAAGCACTAGGTAGAAATTTTATAAAAAATTTCAAGGACATTGAAAAAGGACTAAGTCCTTAAAATCGAAAAATATATATGAAAACTTCTCAGAAAATTAAAAGAAGTTTGAAAAACTTTCACACTTCATTATTTTGATATGTTGTAGCAAATACCAAGTATATAAAATAAATTTCTACTTGGTATTTGCAACAACATATCAGAATATTAAAATGTGAAAATTTTCCAAACTTTTTTTAATTTTCTGAGAAGTTTTCATATATAGGGAGGATATTGGTTTTCTTCGATTTTAAGGACCTAGACCTGCTTCAATGTCCTTGCATTTTTTTACAAAATTTCTACTTGGTATTTGCAACAACATATCAGAATATTAAAGTGTGAAAATTTTCCAAACTTTTTTTAGTTTTCGGAAAAGTTTTCATATATATGGGGGAGATTGGTTTTCTTCAATTTTAAGGACCCAGTCCTGTTTCAATGTGCTTGAGATTTTTTCTAAAATTTCTACTTAGTACGTACAACATCTGTCAATATTAAAGTGTGAAAATTTTCCAAACTTTTTTTAATTTTCTGAGAAGTTTTCATATATATGGAGGATATTGGTTTTCTTCGATTTTAAGGACATAGTCCTATTTCAATGTCCTTGAAATTTTTTCTAAAAATGTCTTATCATTAATACTAAAAACGTGTATGGATATAAAAGTGGGAACCTGTTTTATAAAAATATCATACAATTTAATGGGTAATGGCATATATAGGGCAGGATAATTGCATTTAAAGGACCTTGTATCCTTTCGATATCTTCAATGTTTATTTTGAACATTATTACACTTTATTAATGACCAGTGCAATGAAATTTATATGCTTGTTGTGATTTAAATACAATAAAATTTGAAGGTGGGCCAACTTCACACTACCACATGCTACTGTGAATCTAGCCCACCATAGAAACATGTGGGCTACGATGGTGGGCTAACTTCAGGCTAGTGTTTCATTTTGGGCTATATGTCCGTTTTGAGAGCGGTCGCAACGCCCAAAAAAAATTAGGGCGTTATGTGCGTGTCTGAGGCGGTCCTAACGCCCAAAAAAAAAGTTGGGTGTTATGTTCGTGGGCGTTAAGTCCGGGCACCCATAAAATCTCAGGTCGCCAAGTTTCCAGATGCTCCAAAAGGCGTTAAGGATCGAATAAAATAAACTTGGGATGTGATTCCAGCGAAAATTATGACAAAATTTTGAAACAGCATGCCTCGCCGTATACAAGCTGTTTAAAAAACCAAAGGCTTCTGGACAAAATATTGCATCAGAAAATAAAAAAAAAAATTAATATAAAACCAGACTGCAAAGCTGTAACATTTGTATAACTTTACAATATTTACTTTGCACTTTGTATAATATACATACATAGAAACATAGAATTAACATTATTTTTGTCTCTATTCACGAGAAAACAATAAATTGATTTAGTTAATTCTTCCTTTTAATAAAATATACAAATTTATTTCCAAACTGTGTCAACACTGTTAAAATTTTGCTCGTCACTGTATATAGGAAAGTTTCAGAGGCCAGATTTGACCCTCACGAACAAAATTTTAATTTTTAGATAGCGAGTCTTAGTCGCCCTAAGTCATACAGTTTGCTTCGAGTACTTGGGAGTTTTTTTTAGCTGCATGAGAACTTAAAATATTAATACAAGACAGAAATATTGTTGGAATGCATTTTTTTATTACAATCTGGTACATAATTTCATGACATTTATTTTTGAAATGTCATTTCCGGCATATGTCCGCTGCGGCTACGAGTTACATGGTCCATTCGATCAAACAAATTTTGGCTTGAATACTGGCTTCCAATGCTTTAATAGTTGCTGGTTTGTCGGTATAAACTAATGCCTTAACATAGTCCCAAAAAAGGAATCATTAATTCGCACGAACGAGGGGGACAGTGAACATGACCACTTCTGGAAATAAAGTTGTCACCAAATTAAATTTTCAATAACTCGATTGTTAAGCGCGATGTGTGGCAAGTTGCGCCGTCTTGGTGGAACCAAATGTCGCTGATGTTTGCTGATTTTCGGAAACAAAAATTCAGTCAGCTTTGCTCGATAGCGCTCGCCATTGACCGTACGGTCAGCTCCTTGTTCATTTCGAAAGAAATAAGGACTAATGATGACGCCAGCGTGTAAACCGCACCAGAGTATATTTTAATGAATGTAATGGTGATTCGTTAACGGCTTGAGGATTGTCAATAGCTGCACGAATCAATAACTGCATAAATTGCTTGCTTACTAGGCCGATTATGTTGATCGTAAAATGGACGAAGTGCTCTATGAACTTGGCGAACAGATTTATTTTTTTCGATGTAAATTTCCACAATTTGGAAGCGTTGTTGCAGCGTTAAACGATACATGACTTGGCAAACATTAATGAACATAAATGTCATCACAGTTTGCCATTCTCAGCTGTGCAACCATAGTTATCGATATGAATTGTTCTCATGCGCTAAAAAACAGTCGTTATAAGTTGGGCGCGAAAAATCGACTCCAAAAAAATCGGGTTTGAAGCGTTAGAATCGATTAAAATCTTAATCACCAGCCTTGGCGTAGCTAAAAACAAATCATTTTCCCCTCAAAAGAGAATAACAACATCATAACAACATGTAAACCTGAGCTGTTTCAATGGAATCAACATTTACATAAATATAAAATTCTTACGTGGATGTTGTACGTATATTTTAATCAAATACAAAAACAAGTTTTCAATTACGGTCGAAATTAAATAAATACACAAGGGACCATCCTTATGTACCGATCATGTTTTATGTATCTCACGTACTATTCAATCGCTCTTAATCAAAGTGCAAACATGTAGACAAATATGTAGCTATGTATATCTGCTACACGACAGGAGTCAATAGAACTGCACAGGATACAAATAAATACAATTGCATCTATATTCGCACAAATGTTATTTCTACTTGATTGTAGGTAATTGTTTAGTATAACATACGTATTGCATTTGGCTTTATCTTGAGTCTGATGAGGACTCCCTTTAAACATGCCAAAGACATCGCGAGTACATCCGGGGGCTGGATGTGCACAACGGAAATGTGAATCTCATATCCTTATTGCGATTGTGCTGCTGATATTTGTTTACTGGCTCATTTTATTCCCACCATTCCACAATGGGCCAGAAGATACGGCTGGGTAGCCGAAATAGTCATTTCTTTTCCTAATATCATACACAGTGGTGATGCTCATAATCGAGGAATCGGTTCTTTATAAGAACCGATCCGACCGGTGCTTACAAGTACCGAATTAAGGTTCCAAACGAACCGAAAACGGTTTCAAACGAACAGGTACCGTGTAACAAAAAGGTGTTAACACATCGCCCGTGAGTTCGAACACTCATTGATTTTTATTTATTTTTTTCAAGTTTTATATTCTTATAATAACTTAAGCCTTTTTAGGACAGCAATTTGCTTAGAACCAGAACCGCTCGAAATACTCGGTATACTCGGTTCTTCAAATACACATCACTAATACACTGTTCCTTATATCGAACTCTAAAGTTTTGTCAAATTTCGTCAGTTTGGCAACAATCTGAAGTTTTGGTAATAAATACATTAGTCCCATTGGCACTTCTTACATTACACTGCGAATCACTTAAATATGGAATTATATTTTTCAAACTTTGAATGTAAATATCGTTTAAACGGGATGAAGGATAATTACGAAATTAATTACGAATAAAGTCTATAATCTTTCTATTTATGTAGCAAAATAAGAAAAAATATTTTTTTAATCTTTTTTAAAAAAATTGTTTTTTTTTTATTCACATTAAATAAATAAATGGGGTTTGAATGCATCACTTGAATGATGAAAAATTCCAATTTAGATAAAATAATATTTATGATAATTTATTTTTTAAATTGACAACTAATAATAATAATATAAATAGATTTAGTAATGGCTGTAGGCCGTCGGTGGTGCAATGGCTAGTGTGCGCGGCTCTTGTGCATGAGAACGTAGGTTCGATGACAACCTTACATTTCCTTCGACGATGCCCACCTCCCTTAGTGATGGCAACATTATGAAGAAAAAGCTTCTCAAAATACCGTTCGGAACCGAAGTAAAACTGTGGTTCCCAATCAATGAGTGAAAAATTAGTACGCGCACAGCTCACTGGTTGTGAGAAGCTCTCCTCAATCCCTTCGTGGGATGTAATGGAAAACTGTTTTTTGAATGGCTGCCACCACCCTTCTTGGAAATAAATTCAAAAATACGGTCAGGCATTGAATGATAAAGAGACCCTATATAATTTAAAGAAATTGAGTCCCGTGGAACTTTTATCGCGTCATATAATCACTCTTTTTATTATGTCGCTTTCCGTCTTCGTATACTTTTCGTCACCCCCAGACATTGTCCATCATATATAGATCGGCTGAATATGGAGGCCAATGCAAAGCTTTCACATTTTATTCATGAATCCAATGTTTTACATCTCTGGCAGTATGAATTGGAGCATTATCTTGTTGGTAAGTCCTTGCTATGAGTTCAAACCAATTGTTAAATTGAGGAAAAGCGGCTTTTAAGATCCTCTTGTACGATGGTCTAGTAATTTTTTCGGTTTCAAAAACCAAATCGATGGTGCCGTAGTAGGATAGGGCACTCCATACCATAACTGCTCCTTCTCTGCTGTGTGTTCGTTGAAAAATAGTCTTCGTGGCAAGTTCTTCCTTAACTGATCTTACACGCTGAAAAACGGCATCTGTAACATATTCTGCAGGAACCATGTATTTGTTTGCAACACACTTCAAAAATGTATATGTTTGCAAATCCCAAACTCAGGTGTATTTAAATGCAAACATTATCATGTTTACTGACAAAAATGTATGCTTTTACATGGAAACATATGCGTGCTTCATCCCAAACAACCATATACTACCGAGGAAGCATTCGCGTGTTTCCCCCAAACCGCTATATACTTACGTGGAAACATGCGTATTTTCTCCCAAACATAATACATTTTTTTACTCTGATTTAATTATAATGATGACTTGCATGAACAAAGACTGTAAGGTTAGATCGGATACCGATACCCTTTTTTCGTGTTGGTTGTGTGATGGCTTGGTACACGTCAAATGTGATGGCTTGGTACACGTCAAGAGTGGCGGACAATTTTAGTGATGACAAGGGTCTTCGTTGGTGTTGCCTGGATTGTAGAAAATTGGGTGTGGAGTTCTACAAATTTTTCAGGAGCATGAAGTCCGAGTTTTCTGATATGGAAAAGGAGCTTTCGGCTTTATCTGGTCGATTTTCCAAGTTTATTGGGATGTTTAATAAATATCCGGGATTGGAAAAGAGAGCGGGTTCACCGAAAGCTTCCTCGCCGAAAAGGAAGAAGACGGCTAAGAAGGCCCCTCCATTGTTGGTAATTCCTTCCTCGCCGAATTTAATGGACGTTAATTCTCCAATTACAGTTTCAAGTCCAATGAAATCTTCTGCCCCTTCTACTTTTGCTGAAGTTGTTTCTGTAGTTACTATAGCTTCCACGGACAGCGATAAGTCTTCTCCTCCGGGTGGTAATCCCGCCCCGGTGCCAGGACCGGGACCAAGAACGTTGACTGTCGTGCCGGCAAGGAAGACAGTTTTTGTGTCTAGACTTTCCCCCGACACGACCGAAGAGGATATACGACTTTACATATCGTCTAAATTAGTCGGGAATAATTCTAACGATTCCATACAGTGCTTCAAGCTGAAGGCACAATTTTCGGAACGTAGGTCGTCTTTCAAAATTATTGCACCGGATGATCTATTTGTCAGACTGGTGGATTCGGAATTTTGGCCTCACAGAACAAACGTAAGGGAATTTGAGTATCGGGATAATGGTAGGCGTGATAATTTTGCTAGATTACCGTCTGGAGATAAGGCAGCTCCAAAAAACTAATTGGGAGTTTGAATATGGCGTATCAGAATGTTCGCGGTTTGAATACAAAATTGTCCAGATTATTTGTTGATAGCTTTGGTTTTGAGTTTGATGTCATTGCATTTTCTGAGACATGGCTTAAACCTAATGTTTTTAATTCTGAGTTGTTCTGCAATAAGTACGTAGTTTATAGAAAAGATCGTGTTGGTAAAATTGGTGGTGGTGTTTTAATCTCAATTGAGAATTCTTTATCTTCTGAGTTGGTTACAGTTGATGATATTGGCGATCTTGAGTTTATTGTGGTGTCCATTAATTTAGGCGATTTAAAATTGTTTGTCACGTGTTCTTATATTCCGCCATCTTCATGCTTTGAGGTATATCAAGAGCATATTGACGCTATTGCAAAAGTTATTGCGTTAGCCAGTAGAAAGGACCGTATTTTAGTATTGGGTGACTTTAACTTGCCGTCTGTGACATGGGTGTCTTTACCCGATACTAATTCTCTGACTCCATTGACACCATGTGATTGGTCATCTGATTTTGTTACGCATATTTTCGAACTTGGGTTTATACAATTGAACGACATTCCCAATTCTATGAATCGAGTCCTTGATCTAGTTTTAGTGGATGATTCTAACAACTTTGATATTTCTCGAATTGATCCGTTAATTTCTCCTGAATTAATTATATGATTTCTCCGTTAATTTCTCCTGAATTAATATGATATATGATACCATGCAGGTTGGTTGCAATTGCTCTTCGTCCTATGTTGGCCTATGCTTTTCGCGTGCGAACTTTATTCTTTTGAATAATCTTATCTTTGATACCGACTGGCATAGTATTTGTCAGTGTGATAATTCTTTTGAATTTGAAATCGCCCTGGATGATTTCTATAATATTATTAATGGCTATATTTCTAAGTCTGTACCCAAGAGGCCAATAATGGGTAATACTGGTCCCCCATGGTCCTCAAGGCTCTAAATAGTCTCAAGAATGTAAAGAATAGATGTTCGAAAAAGTATAAAAAATCCGGACTGGTATATTGTTGCTAGGAGTAGATACAACTCCAAATCTCGTGAGAGTTACAGATTATATTTGGATAGGTTGAAGGCTAATTTTAAACGGAACCCCAAATCATTCTTTAGATTTGTTAACTTGAAGCGTAATTCGTCTTCCACACCTTGTAGGATCAAAATGAACGGTATTGAATATTCCGATGAAGAGTCTATTGCTAATTGTTTCGCCGATTTTTTCGCATCTATTTATTCCACCCGAGCCTATGATGTTTCCAAATCATATCCGTACACTGTCCGCTCTACCATTCCGTTTGTTGCACCTGTCGTAAATTCTTCGTGGTTGCTAGATAACTTAATCAGCTCGAAAGCCTCGAATAAAGCTGGTCCTGAAGGTATCCCGGACTCTATGTTGAAATACTGCTCGAATTCTCTCAGCTTACCGTTGACTCTCTTATTTAACGCTTCGTTGAAGTTCGGTCATTTTCCTGCACAGTGGAAGAGCTCTTATATAATCCCTCTCCACAAATCTGGAAGTTTAGTAAATGTTGCAAATTATAGGGGAATTGCAAAATTGAGTGCCATTCCTAAACTTTTTGAGAAGTTAGTCACAGAGGTAATTTCTCATAAGGTTTCCTCTATTTTAGATCCATGTCAACATGGCTTTCGGAAGGGTTCTTCCACCGTGACTAATTTGCTTCAGTTTTCCTCTTCTATTATTGACGGCTTTATTAATGGAGATCAAACTGATGTGATTTTTACCGATTTTAGTAAGGCTTTTGATAAAGTTAACCACAATTTGTTATTATATAAACTAGGGGCAATGGGTTTTAATTGTAACATGCTGAATTGGATTAGTTCTTACTTAATGAACAGAGAACAGATGGTATCATTTGGTCAATCATTCTCAAGATCTATTTTTGTGTCATCTGGGGTGCCTCAGGGCAGTCATCTTGGGCCGGTTCTATTTTTGTTATTCATTAACGACTTACCCGCCTCCATAATGCACTCTAAATTGTTAATGTACGCTGATGACGTGAATATATATTTTTCTTACAAGGATCCTTGTCAATATACTTTACTTCAGAGGGACTTGTCTACTTTCCAGACGTGGTGCGAAACCAATTTGATGGAACTTAATTTTACGAAATGTAAGCATATGCTGTTCTCTAGGTCATCATTATTTTCGGCAAAATACATTTTAGGTGGCAATGTTCTTGAATCGGTGGATTCATTTGTTGATCTTGGTGTTCTCTTGGACAGAAAATTGAATTTCAACTCCCACATAATTACGATGGTAAACAAGGCTTATGGCGTTCTGAACTTTATTAAACGTTGGGCAAAGGAATTTTCAGATCCCTACGTTACGAAAAATCTTTTTACTTCACTAGTCCGCCCTATTCTCGACTATGGATCAGTTCTTTGGGACCCCCAGTACAATTTGTATGTTAATATGATTGAATCGGTCCAGAAACAGTTTCTCATTTTTTGTCTGAGAAATCTTCAATGGAACCCGAACCATAATCTTCCTTCGTATAGCAGTAGACTAGCATTGATCAGATTGCCGACTCTTAGTAGTAGACGTACCATGATAAACTCTATTACAGTTTTGAAGATAATTGATGGATGTATATGTTCTGAATTTCTGTTATCTAAGATTTTCATAAATGTCCTATTGAGACCCACGAGGTACTATAAACTCATTCACATCGAGTTTCAGCGTTCGAATTATGCGTCCTTTGATCCAGTTAGGAGAATGTGTCGTGACTTTAATGAGCTATATCAGTTTATTGAATTCACAGGTAGTTGGGAAACGACAAAGTCTAGCATAATTTGTCATTTGAACCGATTGCATTAGTGCTGTATATTCATTAACATACATATGTAAATTTAATTTACTTTATCCTTACCATCTGGTCTGATTTATAATTTGGTTTTCGTTTTGCTCGTAATTATTATATATTATGAAGTCTGTTATGTTAATATCTCGTGATGTGCTTTTATACTTATTTATGTTAGTGTAATACCAACTGGTGAAGAATTTCTGTAGTTGGTTGTAACGTGTGAACTTATGATCCTTGCTCTCCCGTTATAGACCGGTCTATAATGTGTACGCTGTCGTCACGTTATGGACGTGGACCTCTCGGTCGGTAGGGGCGGGTAAGAGCGGCGGCGATGGGTTCGCTCGATTAAAAAAAAAAAAAAAAATACATCAGCCAAAATAAGAAACACTGACTTTATCTGGAATTTGCACGCACATTCAGGAATATTTATGAATCATTCACTGAGAGAATAATGCAAAAAACAGATACACTTTCAAGATATACACCAGGGCCCATCATAAAGAGAACCAGCTTAAAAATGTGTGTGTAGTGGTGAGAGTATTTTGAGTGCACTGGGAGAAATTTCGTGCTACATATGCTGAGTAATATTTTCTACGGCTTTGAGTTTGTCCCCCGGCCAAACCTCACCTACTCGACTCATGGCGGACTTATACAAACGCGCTGCTCGTTCATCAGAGCAGCCGATCAGTTTAATACTACCCTGGAACCATCCCGCGTCTTCGCAGTTTGGCACAGGACCAGGGTTGTCGTTTACGATGTCCATGAACACCGTAAGAAGGGCTCCTTCTACAAGGCGCCATTTATCCTTGGGGATACGTCCATCCTGGGAACCTTCATCCAAGACGCCAATGATTATTCTGTCCTTCGCGACATCGCTAAAGGACCTGCCGAGCACTGGGTGGCTTTTATGCCTCTTAGATGAGGGACCAGGTTTAGTATCCACCTCCACTGAACGCTGTACTTTATTAACAGCCAGGAAGAAGAGTGTGCTCTAGTTCGGTTTTGTACTAACGAGTTCCGTGGAAGACTTGGAAAACATATAGAGTATAGCGTATCAAAAGAAAATGTGTTTTGTCCACTTTTGTTTTGCGCTATGCTTCGCTTTTTTGGATGAGTGATTTTCAGGCTTTTTGTCGTGTTTCATTTACTTCCACCGAATAACCGTATTGGATCTAATTTGTTATTATATTTTTTGTTAATTTGATCACTTTTTGCCACTTTTTTAATACAATATTTCACAAAACTACCCGAAATTAAGAACGCGCCACGAACGAAAAATCAAAACATAAGTGAAAACATTTTTGCTGAATTCCAGTCAGCTATCACCATTTCTTCTTTGAAAGCATATTCTCTATCTGTTCTCCAAGCACTAAATTGAACAGCTGTCTCATCGGTACCCATTGGTATCTACTGTAAAAATAAAAAAAGGTACAAAAACAAAATACATGTGAATTTGACATAAGAGAAACACCCAAGCAAGAAAAATGTCCAAATCAGCTGTTCTAACGAGTTTACCTAACTTATTTTACCATGATCGCGGGCGTTCGGCTCTTGCTTTGTTTACATTTTTTCAATTCAAAGCAAATCAGTTGCTATTCAGCATTAGTCGGAGCAAGGTCTTGCTATGTAATTTTTTAAAACTACATCAAGTTGAACTTTACATGTTGTTAATCGTGCGCGAAGTGAAGTAAAAGTGTTGTTTTTTGAAAATGGAAAAAATTGTATTATGCAAATATTTTGCAAGACTGTATTTTTTGCGTCTTGAGGTAGAAAAATATTATATCAAGTGTCTATTTCGCAAAGTACCGAAAAAGTGATGTGTACATAGACTATTTTAAGGTTGTACATAAATTTGTTATCATTTCTTGGCGAAAAGGGTATAACTAATAATGAGCTGCAAAGAAGAAGGGCGTTTGACTTGTTTAGGCATGCGGTAAGTAGTATGGATTTTGCTTTACGTGACGTATCAATTTGCAAAATACACACATAACTTTAAATAATTTAATGGTTTCAAGTAATTTTATGTACTTTACTATGAATGAGTATATGCCTGGTAATAAAATTAAAGATTGAATGCTCGACAACGAAAACCATGTTTTTGTACAAATGTACAAATCGTGTGATCCCACCTTGACAGACAACAAAGCAAGTTAAATAAAACACTGTAAAAATATGAGCTTTACGTTAAAAAGTGCTTATAGGTCAAAAGTTGTTAAATAATAATTTAACAAAAGTGCTAAAATGCCCCCAGCTCTTTTTTTTTGCAAAAAAAGAGCAGCAACCAAAAAAAAGTGTTAGAAATGCCCTAAAGGCATCACTGTTATTTTCGCTCAAAGCGATTTCTCGAAGGTGACCATGTGGTCAACAGTAAGAATGGTAAGAAAATTGTTGACAACAAATATAAAAAAAATTAAACAGCTTAAAGACATTTTTGAGCAAATTTACATTAGGACCAAATGGCCTATTTTTTTGGCTTTGCTTTACCTGATAGGGCATTAAACGCTGATTAAAAAAATAGACAAAAATTTTGCCGCTGGTTTATATTTTCCGAAATATAGACCTCCAAAGCCTGAATGTATAATCGGGCATAAGTCAACCACTTATTATCTGATCTGGTTGAACTGTATATCATTACAAAGGTCTTTCTAAATTATATAATTCTGTGTGTAAACATATTTATTTTTATTAACCCATTGGGGGGCTTATTAAGAAAAACGATTTTTTAACCTCATTTTATTGATAAAAATGTATTTTAAAAAAAATTCACTATTAACCTTACAAAGACCGGCGATATGAAAGTTCGAAATTAAAGTTCATAGAATTTTTGTGTTATCAAGCTTTCTCTGTTTTTTTTTGCTCTCCTGAAAAATATGAAATTTTGACTTATGAGACTTTGGTATTTAAACGTTGTTATGTAGAAAATTGTCATGAAAAGCGCCGAAGGCAAAAAATTATTTCAAAAAAATCGCGTGATTTTTTATTTTATGGCGGAAAATGTAGTCCAAAATTTTGCACGTAAATATCTCCGGAATTTGAGGGGTTAATGCGTAGTACTACAACTTAAAAAAAGCGTGAAGTCTTGTCTATTATCGGAGTCTAACAAGAAAATAGAAAATTTGGATTTTTTTTGAAAATAGTACAGTTTTAACAGAAAAGTGAGGTTAGAAACCCTTATTTTTTAAATAAACCCCCAATGGATTAATTAAACGAAGTTATAGAGTTTAAAAATACCATTGTAATGATATCCATTTGAACCAAATCGGGTAATAAATTCCTGAGATATGACCAATTATATACTCTGGCTTTAAAGGTCTATATCTCAAAAAGTTGGGCCGAGTGGAAGGAGAAAAACAACTTTTTTTACTCAGTGCAGCAAATTCTATCGGTCTTGAAATTTTGGTGTAGATCACTCTTCAAGTAAATTTATGCCGAAAGTTTACTATGACAAACACAAACTGTGCCACTATTCTTTCATACTTTTTCATGAGTTTTCAAGTTATTAGAAAAAATATTGAACTCAAAAGACCTCATGAAAACAGCAGAGAATATCAGGGATGGAAAATTTTATAATTTATGTACAATTAAATTAAATTCAATGTATCAGTAGAATGGCGCTATCAAAAACCTGTTACATGATTTTAGTCTTTTGTGTAATTTTTTGTCATTATGTACACGGTAGGTGTTGCTGTAGAGGAGAAATTAAAATCCCAAATTTGGAAATGCTTTTAAATTTTTTTCTCTGATTTTATTGCATCCATCATAATCAGTGTTGCCAGTTTACCACTTTAAGTACAATTCTAGCTCATTTTTTTGGCTTATGCATTTTTTTTTTAGAAAAAATCATGCTAAATGCTTTTTAGCACTTTGTTGAGCAATTTTTGCAAACTTTTTACTTTTCTCGCTTCATTTTTAGCATTCTTGTCGATAAATTGCATTTTTTTCGGAATAATGATTATTTTCAACCAGGAATTATGACATATCGATACCTTAATACAAAATATCACTTTTAATATAAAAAAGTTAAGATAAATATGGACGTATTATAAAAATACAATTATAACTTACAATAAATTAAAACTTCCTAAGTTTTCATCTAACCCGCAGTAGATTTGAGTACAAGGTGTATCACGACGTACTCAACAAGAATCAAAAACCTCGATTTCGAAAAATTATGAATAGGGTCTTTTTTATGTAGAATTATCACGGGTGTGGATGTTAAATATGTACGTCAGTAGGCGTTTAAAAAATCCATTATTGCAAAAGTATATTGGTCCAGACACTTTATTAGCAATTTCAACAACATGACTATAAAACATAATATTATATTTCATTAAAGTGGTTACTTGGTTAACCGCTTTTGATTTTTCAAATTTGAATAAGGTATTTTAATTTTAGTCTTGTAGTGATATACATTTTGTATTTTTGTATGGTTTTCGAATATGAAATTTTATAAAAATTCATTAAACCTAAATTATTAATTTTACATATGAACTTACAAATTGTATTTTGAAAACTTTTATGAAACAATGTAACAAATAAATACAATTTGAGTGCGGCTTAAAAATTTTAATACAGATAATCTTATCCAGTACTCTTTGTATTTACATACATGCATACACACAATTTCACTGAACAATAACATAACAGATTTGCATTTAATAGTACTTAGGATTAAAATTCTACTACAAAACCGATTTAATTTTTTGTGTTAAATTACAACCAATATATGAAAAAAAAATTTTTTTTTAACTTTGTTTGATTCAAAACTTTAACGTGTTTGGTGCGTAACCTTTTTTAACAATAGAAAAACTAAAAACGCAGTTCTTAATATTTGTCCATGCCCTACACGATTTTGTCTGGGGAGATTTGATATTTGCAAAAAATGCAAAAAGTTATTACCCTAATGCCCATCCCCATGGGTGAGGGTGTTCTAATATGTGTGATCTACAAAATGGTGTTTTTTTTTATCGAATATAAGGCGTAAAGTGCCCGCATTACTGAAACTTTGTATTGCCTCAGTTTTGGTTTTATTTTCCAAATTGCACTTTTTTGGCATGTTTTTTTTGGCAGCTTCTGGCAACAATGATCATAATAGTCAAGAAGGGAGAGTATCAGTGTTACCATGTTGACATAATTTGTGCCGTTTTAGCATAATTTTTTTGGTTTTGGCACTGGTTTTTGAAAAATTATGCCAAATGCTATTGGCCGCTTATTATCTCTGGGTCGCCGTGATAGACAAGTGCTACGCGAACAATCCCGAGTCCATTGAGGCCTTAAAGCATGAAATCGAAGCTGTTGTTCACGAGATAGAGTCCCAAACAATCGGAAATGAACTGAAAAATTGGGTACATCGAATGAGGTACTGTAAAGCAAGTCGTGGAAGCCCTTCATAAATATCGATGATGGGCCTTACCAATAAAATTTTAATTACAAAAAAAAATTTCTATTAGTATTTTTTTTGAAGCAAAATTAAATTTCACATTTTTCATGGCCCACCCTTTACATGCTATAACCATAATAATTCTTTTTAAGTTGAAGAGTTAAGGTATACTACCTGTTTCAATTTTCAAATGCAGATAAACACTCATTTCCTGGAGTGACTGTGTATGTTATGGACACAAAATTACAAAAAAAACTAAAATACCAGTTTTAGCATAATGGTTTCGCAAACGGCAGAATTTTTGAGGACATTTGGCATAATTTTTTAGTCGGTCTCTGGCAACACTGGAGAGAATACACTTTTTTAAGAACAGTTAATTTATAACAGTCCTACGCTGTCGACACACATATAGTACAGTGATGATATTTGATAATTTTCGAGGGGACTTTTTGTATTCTTCCGAAAGTACTTTTATTGACATAGGAGTACTTTTATAAAATAATTAAATAAATCTGTATTTACAACGAAAGAACATATGTGACCCGGTCTACGAAAGGGACCTTCGGTGTAAAAACAAGTTTTCGAGAAAACAGCTGTTAAAGATAAACAAGTCATGTCATCAGTTTCGCTTCAGTTGTTCCCTTCTCTCTGTATCCCTACTCCTGACAAACTTCTTTACGAGTTGGAAACTTCTGCTTTGCGCCATTAGAAAGAGCACACATTAGTCTATCCGAATCGCCAAAAAAGTGAAAAATGATATTTTCACACCGAAGGTCCCTTTTCGTAGACCGGGTCACATATAAAAAATGTATTTAAACTACGTACGGTTTGTTAATCTTTCGGCGTAAATGCAATGAAAGCTACAGCTTACCCTCAGGCACACATATATTTCAGTCATATTACACAAAAAATTATAATAAATAAATCTTGGGAATTTCGATCAGCTGAGTTTGACAAGGTCGGCCCTTGATATAAAAAGAAAATTAGTGCAATTCCTACTACTTCTACCTTACTTATTTTGCCATTTGTTGTATTTAAAAAGCTCTCACATAAAATTAGGTGAGTCAAATCCGAAAGTACTTTTTGAAATTGAATTGAGGTAAAAAAGTCCCTATCCACTATAAATATCATCTCTGATATAGTATGAGCTTCTTCGTGAGGTTTCGATCGTGGGCGTTCGGCTCTTGCTGTGTTTACATTTTTTCAATTCAAATCAAACAAATCAAAACAGTTGCTGTTCAGCATTAGTCAGAGCAAAGTCTTGGTCTGTAATTTTTTAAATCTATTTCAAGTTGAAGTTTATTGTTAATCGGGCGCGAAGTGAAATTTAAAAGGGCTAACTATAATGTTCAATTGTTGGCTTAAGCAACTGTCAAATCTGAACGAAAAGCCTTTCAAATTTTTAACCAATTCAGAAAAGACTTTTAGGTGACTATAATGTACTTACATGAAGTTGAAACTATTAAGACACAGTTGCACATCAACGTAATATTGGTAGGTTTGCAGGAATTTTAATTGTTCTCATGTTTCGTAAATATACGAAATTTGTTCACAAAAATTTACTGAATGACCATAATATATAAAACTCATACCTTAAGTAAGAATGTGTACGATAATTTTATTAATTTTTGCAAAAATTTGAATGCAAAACCGCACCCGTTTTTCTTTTTGTGTAATTTATTGAGAAAAGTACTAAAAATGCATCAGTGTGCATCTCTAAATTACTAAACAATAACAACTTCAGACTTAGTGTTTATTTAGTGAAAAATGGATAAGAAACTGAAATATTTAAAGTTCCTTAAATTGATTAAATGTGCATTGGAAGGCATGTGCACATTAACAAAAATAGCTGAATTCCATTTCATATTTTGCTTTTTATGTATAGCATATACAAACAGCTGTTTACGTACGGAATGTGCGTTCAGGTTGGCTCTTTGCTTAAGCAAATGACATTTGACGAAACTTTTTATTAAGTACATTATAGTTTGCCGCATACTAAACATATGTGTTCCCACAGTTGCTTAAGCTGGCTTAAGCCCACACATGCACATTATAGTTAGCCCTAAAGCCTTTTTTTAAATGTAAACAATTGTGTTATGAAAATATTTTGCAAAACTATATTTTTTGCGTCTTCCGATAGAAAAATAATATATCAAGTGTCTATTTCGCAAAGTACCGAAAAAGTGATGTGTACATAGACTATTTGAAGGTTGTACATAAATTTGTTATCATCTCTTGGTTAAAAGGGTATAATTAATAATGAGCTGCAAAGAAGAAGGGCGATGACTTGTTTAGGCATGCGGTAAGTAGTATGGATTTTTCTTTACGTGACATATCAATTGGGAATATTTTTGCAAAATACACACATGGCACTAAATATTTTAAAGGTTTCAAGCATGCTACAAATACAAGGCAGTAGCATTGGCATTGTTGTAATTTCCAGACCCAGTTATTGTCAAAATCAGCTGATAAAAATGTACACAAATATGTGCAATTGTGAACATAGATAGATAAAATCAAAAGAGAACGCACTCACACAAACAACTTTGACATTTACTGGGTACGTTGAAATGTAAACAAAGAAAATCATATGGGCTGTTGCTACTACCTTGTATTTGTATCATGGTTTCAAGTATGCAAGGGTACATATACGCCTGGTAATAAAATTCAAAAACTTTATTGTGTAGAGTTAAGTTAATTCACGTTTATTTAATTATTCCATGTTAACGACAAAAAATCCCTTCTGTGATTCAGGTAGTTTAATCGGTCCTTGGTACTAGAATGTTCACCTCGATAAATACAACTTTTCGATTCCATTAATAGTAACCCAATTATTATTAATTTTAATTTTTAAATCTATTTCGTTTTACCAGAGTTCGAATTTGTCCACCCTGGGTGACAAGATATGCCATTTTGGTTCAGTTCGATAGGGTGGTCCGTTATCATATTGTTTTCGGCCGGTTCCAGATCGTTTGGTAACTTAGGGCCAGTTTTATATTCTACACCAGTGGTGGCACAAAAGAGAACAGGCTTATATGCAAGTGTATTGGTTCGTTTGCACTGTGCGAAATTTGTAGTTATTGTTTATATGCATCAGGATTTTTTCAAATCAATTAGAAATACTAAGCTATTTTCAATTGTGATTTATAAAGTGCAATTCTGAAAATATCAATTGAAGTTTCAAAATCACAACAATTAAAATGCATACATTTTTTTGACAGCAAATTGAGTAATGAAGTTAGTAGTTCTTCATGTCAAACCGAACTTAGAATTTCAATGGATTCAACAATATATATTAATATAATGGAGATAAAAGGAGTTGAACTGAATTAGACTGAATGTGACTATGTTAGAATCGAATTGAACTGAATTGAATTCAATTAGATTGATTTGAATTGAACTAAATGGAACTGAACTGGATTGGATTGAATTGCATTTTCTTATTCGTGGTTAAATCTCAAAGTTGCAAAGCTGTATTTAAATTTGACAATGACGTTTAATTTTTAAATCAAAATGTAAATTATATTCCAATTTGGAATGCCTGTTTAATATGAGATTGATGAGTTTAAATTTAAATTTAGAAATCCTATTCGAATTTGATAGTAACTTTCCTGTATGAAAATCTTATAAACGGTTAAAATTAAATTATGTGCTAGTTTAAATTATTTAATTGATTTTAAAAATTTGAAATCATTTTCACGCTGAAAAAATTAATTTTTGAATATGTCTCCACGTAATTGTAAACCACCATGTACTTTGTATGAGGAGTGACGGACCAAAAGTGGTTAACTACGATTTGGCGAAAAATGAGATGACACATGATATGGGTCTTAAAATTTAAACCCTGCCACATACTGCAATCAAATTGAAACAAAAAGAACAGGGTTTCATACAAAAATTACTTGAAAACCGAGAGACGGAGCAAAATTGGTTAAATACGATATTTTTCAAAGTGTTCGAAAAAAAAACACTTTACGCTTTAAACAATAGTATCAAAGTAAGTTCGATAATCTAGTGAGCCATATCGCTGTTGCCAAATCATAAAAACCTTTAATGAGAAGTGTGTCAGAATTTTAAAGCGAAACATTTATACGTTTTGTGTTAAAATATGGAACAGACAACAATCATATCTGATATAAATAATGGCAGTAGAAAGCGTCAAAAAATAACTAGAATTGCTGAGGAGAAACGGAATGAAAAGTAAGTCCAAAATTGACCAATAAATAGTTTGACAGTAATGTACTTTGAACTAATATGTCTTACGCATATTATTATGTTCTTAATCTTCACAGATATAAGAACATAAGTCCGTTGCGCAATGAGTACAAAGCGATGTGCAGACATAAGTGCCAAACATTAAAATGCAAAGATTTTGAAGTTGAAGACTTATTGCCTCTTCGTAACCAATTCTTCAAGAGAAATGGCAAAGTACAGCAAGACATATATCTGTGTAGATATATTGCTCCTTATATACCAAACCGTGTTACAAGTGCATCAATGAAAATTCGGAAGTTTAATTGCAGATACTTCCTTAAGCTCAAAGGAAAGAATGTTGCGGTCTGTGCGAATTTTTTCCAAAATGTGTTTGATATAAAAAAAGGGCGACTTAAAACCATTGGAAGTTTAATTCATGAAGGAAAAATACCTAAAGAAAATCGGGGAAGTGACAGGGTCTCTAGTAAGAGTATCAATAAAAAAGAAAGCGTCACAAACTTTATTAAAAACCTTCCAGCACAGGAGAGTCATTATAATAGAGCAAAATCTCGTCGAGTGTACCTTTCTTCGGAATTAAGCGTGAAGAAATTATTTGATTTGTATAATAATTCAGTTGCTGTTGCAATGCAAGTAAAACGCACAATGTTTCACCAAATATTTCTGCAAAATTTAATATTGGTTTTTCATCACCAGCGTCAGATACATGCTGTACCTGTACATTGTTGCTTAACAATATTAAAAAAGAAACAAATGCAATTGAGAAGGAACGATTTTTTACACAAAAGAGGTTACACACACTTCGAGCCAAAGCATTTTATACGCATTTAAAGACAAATGTCCCGAAAAGTAAAACCTTTTGTTTTGACATGCAAAAAGTGTTAAATTTGCCTAAAACAAAGATACAGGAAGCATTTTATAGTCGCCAATTGAACCTTTATAATTTTTGCATTGTAAACACCGACTCAACCAATCTAGACTTTTACTGCTGGAATGAAACTCAATCTGGCCGTGGAGCAGAAGTTATAGGATCTGCTCTTCTCCACCATTTAAATAATATCGAGTTTGCAGACGATACTGAGTTACTGCGTCTGTTCTGCGATCGATGCGGAGGTCAGAACAAAAACTGTCACATAATTCATACTTTAGCGTTTTGGCTACTAAATAAATCTCCAAAGTCAATGAAAGAAATACATATATATTTTTTCCTGTTCGAGGTCACAGTTTTTTGCCTGCGGATAGAGTATTTGGCAGGCTTGAGAAAGAGCTTAGAAAAATTTCGGTAATTACTACGGAAGAAGAATATTGTCAAATATTTGAGAAACACGGAAGAGTGCATAAGTTATATGCCGACTGGACTCTTTATGATATAAAAGCCTTAGGGAAAAGAAACTACAAAAAGATCGATGGTATTCAAAGCCTTAAAAGAATTCAATTAAGGAAATCACAGAGCCGAAACAGTGATGTGCAAATTAAATGTAATGAAAACTTCTTTTACGAAAGTACACAAAAATTTCAGCCTTTGCTAAAACGAGGCCAAAATCACCCCAGAACTATAAAAGAAAAGTATCTGAAGAGAGTCCTTAGTAATGAAAAAAAAGAGATGTTTCTAATTTATTAGCAAAGCAATTTGGCGAGCATTGGACTGGGCTGCAGGAGCTTCAGTGGTTTAAGGAAATTTTAGACAGCAATAAGGGATCAATTCCTCGTAACGGTGTTGAAGAAGATCTTTTGTGCAATTGCGAATGTTTGGAGCCAGAATTAAATTATTCAAAAGTATGATTTCTGCTTTAACTATACATACATTACAGAGACATAATTTCAACAGTGTTGATTTTTTCAAATAAAAATATATGCAAAAAAAATACTATTTGTTATTCTTATTTGGAGCAAATTGTCGGAGCAAAATTAGTTAACTACATACTGTGGCGTTTCAAAACTAGTTAACTACTTTGTGACAGAGCAAAACTGGTTAACTGTAAATTTAAAATCCCTATATGTTCTACATTTAAAGTCTAACCGTTTTCTTATTTGGCCATTTCGTAAGATATTATTTTCTCAATCGGTTTTCCTTATTACAAAAATTACATTCTAAATGCGACATTTTTTATTTGTTTTTTTGTATTTAACTCAAAATTAAAAATATTGTAGTTAACTACTTTTGCTTCGTCACTCCTCATATATTGTGAATATAGTTCCAATTACATTATAATTTTTAGAAATATATCTACATCTATTTGCCAGAAAATATTGTAATGTTTCTGCATATTTGATTGTTTTCCATAGAATAATTTAATGTAGAATTTAATCAAGATATAAAATTATATTTGAAAATAGATATCGTGCTACGTAGTATTTCGAAAACTTAATTCATATTTAAAAATCATACCTTTTTGTTTCATTTTTACATTTTTGGAAGGATATTTAATACAAATTGAGTTAAAACCGCTTAATTGACGCCAAATGACCGGTTTTCGGTTTATTCGAAAATTACGTTTATTTAAAAACCGGCACACGGTTAATTAGAAAAAACCGGTTCGGCGGTTTTCGGTTCGGTTTTGAATACTCCAGTTAGGTGTCAATTGACACTAGGGCTGTTTTTTTAATCCATTAAGATAGTGACACTTATGACTTACCAAAATTAAAAAACGATACACAATTAATACTACGAAATGTGGCAAAATTTGCTGTAATGCAAACCGATGTACAAGTACACAGTAAAAAATTCTCTTTCCACTCTCTGCTCTCTCTCTTACTCCCTTCATTGAATATTTCAATACACGAGCAGCTTTTTGATAGCGTTGTTGTATATAACAATACAAATTCTAAACATGTTAAAGTAAAATTACATAAACTATGTAAAAAGTATCAAATAATCAAGATATGACGGGAGAGAGATATGCGTTTGAGTGAATTGCTCTCAAAAAGGATGTACAAGCAGTGTTGCCAGTTTAGGGGATTTATCCCCAAATTGGGGATTTTTTTCAAAACAGGGGATTGCTTTTTTGGTGTGGAACGGGGATTTTTTGGGGATGAAAATTTAAGATGTATATATTAAAAGCGCTTCTTTTGTATCATTGTTTGAAAGTTTTGATCTGGCACTACCTAAATCAAATCAAGCAAAACAAATAATATTTGGTTTTGCGTATGTGTGATTGCAAAAACAAAGAGAAGAATGTTAATGTGGCAAGTCTATACTGTTTTTTTTTTTTGTGTTGCGAGTAAACAATTGCAAATCGTTATTGCTAAATGTTGTCAGCGAAAAGAATTGCATACACTTGTCCGTAGACTAATTCTTATAGTAGACTTGACTTAAAAGTTCTTTCATCAAATTTATGATATTTGGCCTGGTGTGATATGAACGTTGGATGTTGAAAAGAATTGTTTTGATTCAATGATTCAAACCAACCAACAAAATAACAGCACAGTAGTTCGTTTTGTGTGTTAAAATTATTGTGTTAAATACAACACAAATGTATACTAATAATAACAGTCAATAAAAAAGTGTAAAACACATTTAAATTTCACAGATTTTCACCATAACGACATGAAAAATTAAAGTGAGAAGTTATTGTAATTCCACCTGGTGTATGTCACTTTTCGTCAAACATCTCTCTATCACACCGACCGCATCAAGAAGAGTGTGAAAGGAAACGTCAGATGAGCCAAATATTCTCTCTGGTATGATTTACTCTATGCACTTGTCAGTCCCTGAAAATATCAAAATGTTTTACTGGCAAGGCTGTACGTGATGACAGCAATAAAACCAGTAACATATATTTTTGATATTTGGCGTTGCTGAAAAGAATAGAAGCAGTGGAGAAGAAATAACTATGTACAAAACAAATAATGAAGTAGATGAATCTGAAAAGTATGAGACTGAAGTATTTGATATACTAAGCCTTAATGACTTTTAACCAATGTCCAGATCAAAATTCAGATCCATTTGCCATAATCTTTGTGTTATAACTAATTATTATTAAAATAATAATAGTATAATATTTATAATTTAATAATAATTAATTATTATTTTTAAAATTTTCAATATTTAAGTTTTCGTTTTGTTAAACTGAATTCTAAATTAATTTTTATTTTAAAACTTAAAACTTTCTCGAACTTCCTTTAAAACTGTGGGGATTTTTTAGGGGATTTTACATTTTTCTTGGGATTTTCGGGGATTAAAAATAACAATTCGGGGATTTCGCCTAAAAAAAACTGGCCACCCTGTGCACAAGTAGAGAAGAAAAAACCGGCACAATTTGGCAACCCTAGTAGAAGAGAACCAAAAAAGTCGACCAGATTCTCTCAAACGCAATTTCTTTCCCGCGTCATAACTTGATTATTTCATACGTTTTATATACTTTATGTAAATTTATTTAAATATTGTTGGAATTTTTATAGTTAGATACAATAACATCATCAGAAAACTGCTCATGTATTGAAATGTCCAACGAAGAGAGAGCAGAGAAACGACGCGCTTCACTCGTTTTCTTGCATTCCACTCCATGAGTAATTTTTTTTCTCAAGTCGAAATTTAAGTAGGAAATTGAAATGACGCTTAATATCGCTTAGCTGCCCCGAACAAATTAAGCTATAATTAACTTTAGCGGGGTAAAAAACACACACTAACACGGAGAATGCTCTTAAAATTGAATTTATAATAAAATAAAGGGTAGTACAAAAAAAAAGTGTCGAAAAAAACCCTTACTATAGTGACGGATTTTGTCAAATATTTTTACAAAATACACGGCGTATGCTCTACTTTGGACTAATTTAATGGGATACTTCGTTGATAATTCTAATACCAGAATATCAAATAGTCCAGTGGAGTCGTCCTATATACGATAATTAATAATTTAAAGCACTTTAAAAAGCGTTCGTTATATGAGACCCTCTATATATATACTTGAATCGAAAACCTACATCAGAGCAAAATTAACGGAAGCTGATGAATATATATATAGTAGTGAAAAACTCTATAAAACTGAAACTAATAAAGCAGGAATAAGAAAGTTGGCGAAAAACTCCGAAAAAAGTTAAGATTCCTAACAACAATAAGGTAATTGCATTAAATCGTGCTTGGCAGTCTGTTTACTCCAGAGAAAAATACGTCATATTCAGCTTAAAAAATATGATGACTAATATTAAATATTAATTATGGCCGTCGGTTGTGCGGCTCTTGTGCATGAGGGCGTAGGTTCGATCCTTGCTCTGACCACCTTACATTTATTTCGACGACGGTCACCTCGCTTGATGCTGGCGACACTATCGAGTAATTAGCCATGAAAACGCTTCTCAAAATACCAGTTGGAACCGGTGTAAAGCTGTAGGTCCTAATCAGTGAGTGTAAAACTAGAAGCGCACAGCAATACCGAGAAGTTTCAAAAAGAATGCAATGGAATATTTTAGCAAAAAAGTGTAATCTAGCAAGCTCGAACTACGAGGGCTATTCAAAACTAGCCGACTTAACAAAGAAGTCACAAAAAAGTTGGGAAAAATGTTCTTTGTTTTTTAACATAATCTCCTTTTAGCTCGATACACTTTTTCCAGCTATGTATATTCAATTGCTTCGATACCCTGTTTATAGTACGAACTGTCAAACTCCTTAAAATAACCATCAACCGTAGACTCCACCTCTTCATTGTGGGCAAATCATTTACCACCGAGCTTTTTTTCAAGTTTGGAAACAGAATATAGTCCGAGGGAGCTAAATCTGGCAAATAAGTTGCGTGCTGAAGCAATTCCAACGTTAATTCATTAATTCTGGCCATCGCAATAGTGGAGGTGTGAACTGGAGCAATGGTTTGATGAAACAACATTTTCTTTTCGCCAAATGCGGCTTTTCTTCCCCAATTTGATCACTTAAACGCTGCAATAAATTAGCATAATATTCGCCGTTGATGGGCTTTCCCTTCTGAAGATAATAAAAAAAAATAATTATCCCATGCGCATTCCAACAAAGACACGCCACGACCTTGCCTGTAGATGGAACCATTTTCGCCTTCTTTGGACACGATTCTCCCACTCCAGTCACTGCTTTGACTGTTACTTTGTCGCAGGTTTGATGTCGTGAACCCATTTCTCATCCATGGTTATAAATCGATCCAAAAAGTCGGCTTAATTGTCGTGAAATATCGCCAAACACTCTCCTTCACGACGCTGTTTTTGCTCTATTGAAATCAAGTGCGGCACACAACTCGCGCACAGCTTTCTCATCTTCAAATCTTCGGTAAATATACGATGTATAGCAGTTTTTGACACCTGCTCACGCACCTTCAGCCGACGATCATCCAGTACCATTTTGTGGATTTTCTTAACCGAGTCTGGCGTGGACACCTCAATTGGTCGATCACTACGGTGTTCGTATTGGCAGCTCGTACGGCTCTGCTGCCCAATATTTTACAGTCGTAAACGAAGGAGCAGGCCCCTAGAGTAGAATCTAGCTCGGCTTTAATAATGCTTGGAGTGAGACCTTTCACATGGAAATATTTAATTACATAACGGTGATCAACTTTTTTCCATGTTTACAAATTCACTGAGATCGTTTACTTTCGATGGCTCAAATAAAAATACTAAACAACGTGGCGCCTTGAAACTTAAGGTAAGATAAGGTTACATAAGGTTGCCACTTTTCACCAAAATATTTTTTGTCAAACTATTGGCATACGTCAGGTCCCCTAGTTTTGGGACCGCCCTCGTATTCTAGAAGCTTACATGTTTGTATTTTCGTACAATATTAGCAAAAATAAAAATGACTATATGGAGGGATGCGACATTTTCGTTAGTTGTTTAGCATTGCTACAATGAAAAGTTTCATGCTCCCGATAATTGTTTCGCTGGTGCAATAAACATTCATCACTGCGTTGCTCCACTAACTCAATTTTTGTTGCTGCAACGAATACATCTATTGTGCATTTTGGAGAAATGGTAATTTTTTAGTAATATAATTCTTAAGTTTTTGTGGTTTAAACCCTTGCTATTAGGCATCTTATGCCGTTTTCAACATACTATATTTCAATATATTATTTGTTATTACTGTATTGAGTCAATCATTTAAAGTTAACGAAACGAGTGTTTTACTGCAACGTATCAGTCAATAAAGTGAAACAGTTATCAGTTTTTAAACCAATTTTACAGCCTTTTTTAGCAACAATGCATAAGCAAAAAGCAATGAAACAAATTCATTGCAGCAGTGAAATAAATTCATTGCTGTACTGAAACCAATTCGTTTCTGTAATGAACCAAATTAATTGTTGTAATGAAATAAATTCATTGCAAGAATGAAACTTATTGATTGCAACAATGAAACTTATTCATTGCAGCAATGACACAAATTCGTGGCAGAAACGAAACCAATTCCTTGCAATAATGACACAAAATCATTGCACCAACAACCACGCTTTCATCACATTGACGAAAAATTGCCGGTTTATGAACACATTTTCGTAGCAGGAATGAAACTGTACGTTAGCTCACTTTCGATGACAAAAGTTGTTGGGGTTATGAACATTTCATCCCTGTGATGATCCTTTTCCGGTCAGTGTACCTACTACCCAATAATAATAACCCAAACTATTAGGCCATAAAAATCAAAGCTGTGGCTGGGAGCCGAGGTCAAATATAAAATAATTTGATAATTTTTCTCTATAATTCTTCTTTGAAATTTATTTTATTTCAAGAAACCTCAATATATTGGAAGTAAGAAACTGCCTTGAAGAATTGGATCAATTTCTTATCTGTGTGTTGTGCTCGTATAAAGAAAGTAGATAAAACATTAATGGTCTTCATGAAAGCTCGAAAGAACCTCGTAAACTCGAAAACATCGTAAACTTGCACATCAAACGTCAAAACAAACAAATTTCCCATACAAAGCGACTTGCTCAAAAGTGGAAAGTTTTCGACGCAAATTTGCTGAGCAAACCTGGAAAAATAAACGTGAAAACTTTTGACATTTCAATGTCACTATTTTTTTTATTGAAAAAAGAGAGGGTTTTTGATTTATGTGGATAAAATAAAATAATGGAAGAGGTAAAGCATATACTTTTAATTTTACTTTGTTTATTTACTTTATCAGCTTTTTTTTGATAATTGCTGCATAGATACATTGAGCAACTTTATTTGGTGCCTCATGAAACGCTTCGGGGCAAACTTACGCTGAGCAAAAGTTCTAGGTTTTCTTGTTTGCATGAATATTATTTGAAAATGTTCAACAAAATAATAAGACGGTTTTTTTATTCCAAATAAAACGATTCACACTTAATACTACGAAATGTGGCAACATTTGCTGTAATGATCATGGCAACTCGTTTGTAGCCAGTGCTAACGAATACATGGTAGCAGCATATGTCAAAACTTACATATGTCAAACTTTACACAAATATTTACCAACAGTAAAAAGAGAGTATAAAAGCAAAACACATATAACTTTGACAAGTGAAACGAAAAATGACATGGAAAAAATGCAATCACCTGTTTAAACGACTATACCTGATACATAATTCCACCATGATCAATATGTATAACATTTACCGCGCGTTGTTGTGAATAATTTAATACCAATTTTGATTTCAAACGGAAATAATCTATCCTTCAAATTTAGAGATATAAAAGTATACGTAGTATACCATTAAATAAAAAAATTTTAACGAACTTAAAATGTGTGAGCCATTTTGCAAATTTCTGCTTTTGAGTCTCTCCGTGATAACATTTGCATTCGAAAGAAATAATAAAAAAAATTTATCTAAGATAACTTTTTGTTGCCATTTCTTGAAATTGAACGTGTGGCAATATTGTCATTGCTCAAGTTGGAATTTAAGTGGGAAATTAACTTATTAATTTTTAATTAACTTTAGCGGGATAAAAAAATCACACTTAATATTAATAATATATTATTGTATGGAAATAAGGAATACCTTTTTGTAAAAAAATCGTGTATCTTTTTACAATATGTAAAAAAAATATTGCTCACGATGTTGAGATATATCTACTTAGATCTTTAAAATATTTTCATTGGTTTGAAAGAAGTAGTAACAACTTGCAATTTAATTTAGACCGACATGAACAATAACTAAACTACAGAAAATCAATGAAAAACTGTCAGTTGTGTACTAATCCAAGATTATGCTACAACAAAGCAGCTAAAATGTAACCATTCTACACAGAATACAGACGTTGTTTAATACAAAAACATAGAATATTGTAAACAAATCCATATACATATATCGGGGTTTTCAATAAGGGCGCTACAAAAGTTTTTTTAAATAAAACAAAACCGGTTTTAGATACCAATGAAATTCTTTATTCCTGTGAATGTACGTTCGATGCCATTATGTATGGAACTCGATTTCTTTTGCATGGCCACCACGGGCACGCTTGCAGAAGTCCAGACGCTGAACCCAATTTTCGACGGTTTTCAAGCATAAATCGGCCGATACTGCTGCAATTTCACGTTCGATATTCGTACGAAGTTCATCAATCGTCGCTGGCTTGTTGGCATAGACCATAGACTTGACGTAGCCCCACAGGAAATAATCTAACGGCGTCAAATCGCACGACCGAGGCGGCCAATCGACTGGGCCATTTCGTGAGATAACACGTTCACCAAACTTGGTTTCCAATAAATTGATTGTGGCATTCGCTGTGTGGCTTGTGGTGCCGTCCTGTTGGAACCACATGTCCTCCAAGTCCATATTATCCAATTGGGGCCAAAAATATGCGGTTATCATTGAACGGTAGCGATTCGCATTCACAGTAATGTGCCGGTCTTGATCATCACGGAAGAAGTACGGCCCAATGACGCCGCCGGCCCATAAACCGCACCAAACCGTAATTTTTTCGGGATGCAATGATGACTCATGGATTACGTGTGGATTGCTGTCTGACCAATAACGCATATTTTGCTTATTGACGAAGCCATTCAGCCAGAAATGAGCCTCATCGCTGAAGACGATTATGACGACCATAAATTGGACGTCGTTTGCTGTCCCTATCGACTTACTTTTGTAGCGTCTCTGTTGAAAAACCCATTATAATTAAAAGATTTTGATGTAATACATATTCATTCAGAATATTTTTATTCATATAAATATCGTCGCCTGCATGTCCAACGGGCGGAACTGACATTTTTTTCCAAATGAAGTTAAGGCCACCACTGGACTTCGGTATTCATAGTGCATCTTGTGTGTAAATATTATGCTTGCAGATATTACCGTTATCTCAGGAAACGCTCCAACATTATATGCGTATCTGACAGAATAGGAAAAAAAAGATTTTCTAAGAAGAGTATGTGCATTATATTACTTATAACTGCATTTGTTTGGCTAACTTCGAATATTCTTTCAAACTATTATTAATTAGACCGTTTTTATTTATACCCGACTTTAAAAAAAAATACAAAATTGTGGTTTCCTTAAAGCCAGGATAATAAACCTGTCAATACTAAGTCGCATTTGTTATAAAAAGTCCAAAGTGGGTTTTCATAATACGGGTTTATGAAAGAAATTTGTTTGCGTTTTGATATTTAGCATGTATTACTATCGAGATAAATGTCTTAACCTTCGATAGTTAAATAGGCAAAGCATAAAAGAGGCAACAACACATTGCTTGTTTTTAAGATTTTTAACCCATTGATGTTTTCTTTTGCTTTAACTAGCTATGACAAACTATCGAGCCAGCAATGCTATAAGATGGCAATGATATGCAATGGCTATGTTATTTGGTAGCAGTGATCAAAATGTATGTAGATAAGGTGATAGCGGGGGCACTTCCACTACGGTAATATAGAACTACTATGCTGTGTTTATTGTTTGCATTGTTTGTTTTTTGTACTGATACTTGACAGCGCGGAAGGGGAGTTGTAGTACAACAACACCTCCTGCTATCACCTTATCTACATACATCTTGTCAGTGGTTTTGAATGGTTTGATTTAAACGAAGAAAAGAACAGAAAAACATTTGACAGAAGATTCCTATCAAAATTTGTACAGTTACAATTTTTTCGTGGCAAAAGCTAACCAGTTCTTATGTACACGTGTATAAAACAATTGAATTAAAGTGATACAGGCATTTATAATAAATTGCTATCCATAATTACCATTGTACAGAGTACAAAAAATAACTTGGTAAGTGAAAATTAAATAATATATAAAAGGAAACCGCAACATAATATTTTTTCTAGCTATCGTTTTGAAAAATGTCTGAAGAATTTGGGCAAACTTGCGAAGTTTTAGAATGCCGTCGAAAAGTGATCACTTCTTGTTTTAAATGCTGTTGCCTACTCTGCTCGATACATTTTGCTATTGCTACTTCATGTGCTGAACACTACGACCCCCTACCGGGAACTTCGCGCGCTGAACAAATTTGTGCCGATTGTCCAGAAATGTATGAAGTAGATGGTGCCGAATCAGAAAGTCAAAAAGTAAAAGCAATCAGACCAAATAAAAAAAAATTACAAAACAGTTAAAGAACTCTGGAAAAGAATATCAAACTCGAACGAATAAAACAATATCCGAACGAACTCTGGGTCCAACATGCAATATTAAAAATTGTGAAAAGTCAAACCGTAGCTGTTTTCGATTTTCCGAAGAAATTCGACGTTTGATATTTAATGACTTTTGGGAACTAGCATCATTACATTTACAACGGGAATACATATATTACAAGATATACTCAAACATGTAAAATAATTCGTAGGACAGCTGGTCCTCACTCGAGAAGACATCAGTCAGTAAAGTATCATCTTCCTTTAGATGGTGAACCAAGACAAGTTTGCAAATTTTTTTTCCTCAATACATTGGACATTTCAGAAAAATTAGTGAGAACAGCCATGAATAAAATTTCATCAACAGGAGTGGTGGAAAAGGAAAAACGAGGAGGTCGTCCTAAAACTTATATTGAAGGTGATCAGCAAAAAAAAAATGCAAATAGAAAGGCATATCGCCAGATTTCCAAGAGTGGAGACCCACTGCTGTCGCCAAAACTCCTACCGAGAATACTTAAATGGAGATCTTACAATAAATAAAATGTTTGATATGTTGGTTAAGGAAATTGGGGATGGCACAATACCAAGTTTCAGCCTATATCGAAAAATATTTAGAACAAAAAATGTATCATTTCATCGCCCCAAAAAGGACCAATGTAGTCTTTGTCTGACTTACCACAAAGGAACAGAAGATACCAAAAATAAATTAAAAGTACGGTTTGACATACACAATGATGAAAAAAAAAAGATTTCGATTCATTCGAAATGAATGGAAAGAAGAGGCCAAACGAGACTCAACTATCGTGTGCGCTACGTTTGACAAGTAATAAGCCTCCCAATTTCTATGGACAATGCTGTATTTTATAAAAGACGTCTTTCGGTATACAACTTAACAATGTATAACATTTCTTCTGGTGATTGTACATGCTACACATGGCATGAAGGAAGTAGCAAACGCGGCGCTTCTGAAGTTTCGACAACGATTTATCATTTTCTTCAGAAGCATGACGAGGAAGGTTGCAAAAAAGTGTATCTTTTGCTGATGGATGTAGTGGCCAGAACAAAAATTCTATAACCGTTGCAACTTTACTATATATTGGGCCAACTCAAAACACATTGAAGAAATAGAACTACGAATATCGGTAGCATTTCATGGGCAAAGCGAGGGAGATTCAGCACACAGCTCTATCACATACGCCTTGAAGAAAAGTGGTGATGTTCACGTTCCCAGTCAACTGCATCCAATATTCCGATTGGCGCGAAAAAAGAAGCCTTATGAAGTAGTCTCAATGGAATACTTCGATTTTTTAAATTTTAAAGCATTTTCAACTGATTTGAATATTTTAACTATTCGAAAGGACGATGCAGGAAATCCCATAAACTGGACAGAGATGGTCGAGTATGGGGTATTGAAAAGCGCGCCTTCTAAGTTGTTTATTAAAAATAAACATACCGACACAAACTATAGATCTCTAACACTGAGACGTTCTGCTTCCCACTTGTTTACAGGGAAAATAGCAACATTAAATGATATACCACCGAAAATATCAACGGATAAATACAACGACTTCATGTCACTTACCCCAGTAATCAAGCTTTCAGAACATGTAAATTTTTATAAATCTCTTTCACATTAAATATTTTGTTCTCACTTTAGTTTTTGAATTATTTTATTAAAAATAAATAAAATTTAAAATAAAATATCATATCGACGTAAGGATATGTCTCGTAATCAGTATTAATTTTCTTAATTTCTGTCCAATAGTACTATTTATGAACCAAATGTAAGGTTTCTAAATTTTAGTAATGTTTTTTCTTAGACGGGCGTATCTACATTTGAAAATTTTAAAACATTTTTTTTTCACAAACGGGCGTATCTACTTCGGAGTGCAAAAATGGTATTTAATTAAAATTTATGGCAACTTTTTTTGTACCATGTTAAAGTATAGGGTCTTAAGAACATAATACATAAAACCGAATGCAAATAGCACAAGTAGTTTGCCGAGGGGAAAAGTCTCAAAAACCTTAAAAGTGATCTCCTGTAAAATTTTGTTTTTGTCAGTTCCGCCCGTTGGACGTGCAAGCGACGACATAAGGAGAAGACAGATTCTTTCAGAACACAAAATATTTTTTTCTACCAACATTTATTAAATCAAAAGAAATGTGGTTTTTTTTGTATTATATTATTAAGAAAGCCCTACTAATGTATTAACGCCTGGCATAAATTTAAATCGCGGAGCTTTCTTAGATTCGGCACAGTGGTTGAGAATGTTGATACATGGCCCGATGCAAAATTTCAAATAAGTATGTTCTCAAATTCGCTACGATCATAGTTAATATACATTTGGAAAGCACTACTGAAACACTAACAACGCCTGCCATAAATTTAAATCAGGACAAATTCTTAATTTGGATACAGTGGGCGAAAATGTTAATACGTGGCCCAATACACAATTTTAAAAAAGTGTGTTTTCAAATTCGCTACAGTCATAGTTACTATTAATTTAGAAAGAACTAGTGATTTACTAACGCCTGGCATAAGTTTAAATCGCGAGGTTTTCTTAATTTGGTTACAGTGGGCGAAAATGTTTATAAATGAAATACATGAGTATTCAAAATTTCAAATACGTGTGTTCTCAAATTCGCTATAATCATAGTTACTATTAATTTAGAAAGCACTAGTGATGTACTAACGCCTGGCATACATTTAAATCGAGAGGTTTTCTTAATTTGGGCACAATGGGTGAAAATGTTAATATTTCGACTGTAAGAGTTAGTGTGCTGCCAAATGTAATTCCATGCTCAGGATTGACATGGATTGGCCAGTCTTTCACTTCGGCTTTTCTAAATTTACTTTTTAATTGGTGCAAAACTACAATATGTAATACACAGGCTCCACCTAGAAAACTTCCCTTTAAACCAAAAAAAGTTGTTTAAAATGTTTTCATTTAGCCCCCAACCCGCAACGTGCGATAAGGAACTTCGTTCCAAAAACAACGTTGGATACGAATTAACAGTTATCCACTGTCAAATGATCTGCATCTTGCTTCAACGTTGTTTGATTTTGTGTGAACTTTTCCAACCCATTGTCGTATATTTAAGGTTTTACAATTTTCGATAACTAAGAAATTTCAAAATGATCTCCAACATAAATAGTGGAAAATGTATGCAATTACTGTCAGCTCTAAAAGTGGATGTCACCTACACTAACATCATTTTAAATTCTTTTGCATTTGTAACAAAATTTGATTTGATTTTTATAACAGCAATTTAGATCCACTGATAAAATTCATTGTTTCCAATTGAAGTTGATGTGTTTTACATTGGATATTTGCACATTTCGTTTTTGCATTCGTTTCATTGCTGGTCCTGCATTCAAGTTGTTCAATCACCTCTAATCCTTCGTCAGTGAGTGGATTGAAAGGAAGTAAATGTGATAAAAATAATCACATTTTCCGCAGGATCCAAAAGAACAACATATAGATGTGCATGACACGTTTCAGTGTGTGCTGTATCAGCGAAAAACTCTATTTGGTGCATTATGATGGGCAAAAGATAGGAAACAAAATTTAAAGTTGAGATAGAACTTACGAATGGGTTTGCTGTCAAACGAACAATCATATTGAGAGCACGTTTTTTACCAATTATGATCTGTATACTCACGCTTGAACAATGCTACCAAATTATCCACATTAAATTTGACAATTAGTCGTCGATTGGTGCAACCTAGAGCAGTTGGAAACTGACCCGATGTTTTGTCCCAAATTGTGTTCGGCGATGAGGCTAATTTTTGGCTTAAAGGTCCAATTAGTCTTGACGGTTGACGGTAGACGGTAAGCGATCAGCTGTTTGAGTTAGGGTTGCATTTTGCATGTGTCAGAGAGAGACAACTAAAATTGACGGTTTACGACGGTAGACTTCTGCAGGTTGCATAATCAACCGTCAACCGTCAGCCGTCAACACCGATCAGCTGTTATTGTTATTGCTTTTACTTCGACATTTTGTGCGCGGCAATACACAATAACACAGCAACCAAAATTTTCTTTTTATTTTTCATTTTTTTATTTGACACAATCACTTTTTAACACAAAACTCATGCATACAAATTATATTTAGTACAAATGCTCTTCGATCAGTTTTTTTTGTTTTGTTTTGTCGTTATACCGTCTAACCGTCATAACTAACCGCGCATTATTTAGTAGAACGTCAACCGTCTACCGTCAACCGCCAACCGTCAAGACTAATTGGACCTTTACGCGTATGTTAGTAAACAAAATTTCCACATACCAGGCAGATGGGCGCGTGCCTATTTTTCTAGGCACGACCCGACCCAAGCACAAAGTTGATATTAACAAACACGCACATACACGCACGACCAAATTTTGGCAAACGCACGACCCGCACGAGCACGAATTTGGTAATTGCAAACACGCACGCGCAGGCACGAAAAAGCACGGTCTAACACGAAAATATAAAAACAGGGTATACACTGAAAACATTAGGTAAAAGGTATACCTACATAGAATATACATATATACCCTATATAAAGGGTATATAAATGTATATACCAATAAAAGGATGCATAACAGGGACAAAACACTTCTGCATTTTTCGCAGCATACATAAGCCATTATTGTCTCATTGCACTCGTTTCTCTGCTCTTTCTCTTACTGTATTCGTTAAATTTTTCTAAACACGAGGAGTTTTTTGACGATGTTATTGTATCTGACTCGCGGATCACACACGGCAATTTTACTAGCAGAGAGAAGAGAAGAGCTTCCATTATCTTCCCCTCTCTCTTCTATAAACTCAAAACTTACGCAAGTAAAATTGCCGTGTGTGATCCACGAGTAACTATAGAAAATCTAACAATGTTTAAATGAGTAAAGCGTGTAAAAATTATGAAATAATCAAGTTATGATGCGAGATAGAACTGCGTTTGTATCTCGGGGATCACACACGGGGATCTGGAACCAAATTGAAATACTTGCACCCTTCGAAGAACTTTTTGCACAGATTCTGGTAGTGTTTTTAAAAACCTTTCCACCGAGGTATGTGAGTACTCAGGCAGTCCTTGTTTTCGCACAATGGGTGAAAAAATTATTTGGGTGTCTGAAATCAAATTGAAATCCTTCGTAGGACTTTTTGTACATTCTGATTGCAGATTCTGGTAGTGTTTTTAAAAACTTTCCAACGAGCTATGTGAGAACACGGGAGAATTCCTTTTTTTCGCACAATGGGCGAAAATATTTTTTGGGTGTCTGGAACCAAATTGAAATACTTGGATCTTTCGAAGGACTTTTTGCATATTTTGATTGTGGATTCTGAAAGTGTTTTTTAAAGACCTTTCCAACGAGGTAAGTGAGAACACGGGAGAATTCCTTATTTTCGCACAATGGGCGAATTGAAATACTTGGATCCTTTGAATAACTTTTTGCCCATTCTAATTGTGGATTCTGAAAGTGTTTTTAAAGGCCTTTCCAACGAGGTATGTGAGAATACGGGAGAATTCCTTGTTTCGCACAATGGGCGAAAATATTTTTTGGGTTTCTGGAAATAAATTGAAATACTTGCAGCATTCGAAGGATTTTTTACACATTCATATTCATATTTTACACATTCATATTCTATAATGCTATGACCGTTTAAAAATCGCTTCTATTGACAAATGTATATCTCTTTTTGACCGCATTAACAGATGTCTGTTAACGCGTTAACAGAGTTGTATAAATTAATGTGGGTTGTGTCTTTGCTAGTTAAATTCGGAATTTATCTTCACGGACATCGTTTGGTGCCGGTTACACGCAGGTGTCTGATCTTTTTCTTCAAAAATGAAGCTGGAGTTCGCGTTACGGTCAGTGGATATCGTTATCGTACCATGATCCGGTCTAGATGTGGTTACCACATGTCGCTACGTGCCATACGGCAACCGCAACCATCGATTTGTTGAAACCAAAGTTTGGCGATAAGGTCGTGCGATTTGACACCTCTCGATTATTTCCTTTGGTACAGTGTGGAGTCACTGGTATATACTGACAAGCCAGAAACAATGGTTCTTGTTATTCGTGACATACGACCAGCAATGCTCGAAATTGTGACTCAAAATTGTACGTCGTTATGAACAGCAGCGGTGGCCATATGCCCGAAATTGTTTTCAAATGTTACTGCCATATATTGTTCTTTCGAAATTTTCGTTTAAATACACGCTTTAGGTATCTCCGAATTTGTCTAAGACATTAACTACTCAAAAAAATATGTAGTTTCGGCGACATTATCGAGTATTTAGCCATGATTACGATATTTCGTGAAAAAAAGGCAATTTTTAAAACTTTAGGGCTTTTTCGGGCCGGGAAGACATAGGCCGATTGAGCTAAGACTTTTGCATTTGTATTCTTACACGTAATGGAATAATTCAAAACGTGAGCACCTATAAAAATAGATTTTTTTTTTTAAAAACCACCCTAGTCTTCACGAAGCCATTGAGATGGAAATGAGCTTCATCGGAGAAGATGACTTTTTTGAAAACTACTAATAATTAATTAATAGTTTTTTGTAATAAGTTTTCACAATTATAGCACGTTGTTCTTTCGTAAAGCGCTCCAGTTTTAATTATCGGAATAAACATATGTGACAGCTGCCAAATTTCAGACTTGCCACTTGTTGCCACTAGTGTCTCTTAATGAGACACCCTTTATTTTGGAATTCATTTATCCGAAAGAACTTCTACCGGAGAATACGTTGTAGATCTCATTTCTATCCCGATAAATTTTGAGGTGTGACGCTCTTGGATGAAATGAGTGATATATGCACCTGAAGAATAATCATAACACTTGTTTAAAGTCATTTTGTGATAAAGCTGCGACTATTTTTTTTAAATGTATTTTAGGTTTTCAAACTCGAGACCAGCAATTTGATAAATGTTTTACTATTTTGACTAAATTTTGGGATAGAAACTTCCTATCAAACGCTATATACTAGACCGGTTCAAAAATGTATGGGAAAAATTATGTGTCTTATTTTCTTCGGTGCGCGTCCATTTTCTGAAAGTTCTACCCCTAACGAGATGAAAAATATTTCAAGACCCCAAAAATTTTGATCCCTAGGTACTCCGCAAATCGTTTAAAGGTCATTTTAGGGCTGTTTACGACTTAAAACCTTTTGAATAATGTGTTGTCCAAACCAAATGACATATGGATAATATTTTGGTGGGAGATCATTAATAATAATCCCGGAAATTTTTGGATTTTTAAATTTTTTAAAAAAACTTTGTCCGTTATATTTGGCGGAATTTTTAATCTGCAATTTAACTCACAAGCGATCATTATCGTTTTCCCACATCAAATTTTTTTCTTATTTTGTTCTAGCGAAAAAGATTTAGAATTTTTGTATTTCTGGGCAACGATTTGCCTTTCTAACGGTATATAATAATGTACATTCTTTGGACCATAAAATAAAAAAACAAAAAAAATAAATTTTAAGAAGTTTATTTTTTGAAATGTTTTTGAAATTTTTTCTGTGGTTATCTACAACCTGCACATTGTATTGTGTGGACATTCGTTTTGAACTTAAAATAAATTCATAAAATAATTGTTTTGCACTTTTCTTTATTGTATTTTTATTTTTCGCACAACACAACTTTAATTTCAAACACCACTAAAACAGCTGATTTTAAAACAGACCCGTTATGAGTATGCTTAATACGTTTTTCGTTTCTATCCTTTTTGCTGACATTCGTCGTATTAAAAGTTTTAATTTAATTTCAATTTTGTAATTTAAAACACGTGTTGAAAAAATGTCCAAAAGAAGAGCTTGCAATAAAAAAATATATTTAATTGGGAGTGAGATCGAAGAACTGAAATATGATTCACTACCATTAAATCGCGACGTATTAGCTTTTTACTTTTTTTTGCACAAATCGGAAAAGAGTGTAAAAATGTGTGTAAATAAGGTGATAGAAAAATGTGAAGAATCGTGGAAAAATCTTGACAAAAGCATTACATTAAGAAAAAATTCTGTTGCGAAACTATAAAGGTTATTAAATAGTTGGAAAATATTAAACAAAGATAAAAAAAGATTGAAATCGAAACCAAACGAAAAAAGGAAATCGTTATTTATTTCACAACTAAGTCTTATATTTGACATATCTAAAAAACAAAACGGAACGTCAATTAAAAAAAAACAGTTATCGAAGACGAAAACAAAGAATGTATGGAATGTGATAATGAAAGTGAAATAAGTGTAGAATCTGTAGATGACGACGAGCCTTATCACCCATTTATTCCAAAGCGTTTGGAACCAAACTTAAGTCCCACAACAAATATTTTATCTTCAGCAATATGTTCTTCTCGGGATAGAGCGAACATATCGAACTGCAAGGGAACTCTAGTTCTCGGATCTGTTCTGTCTGAAATGGGTTATAAACGTAACAATGTTATTTTAAGTACATCAACCACGAGGAGAACGAGAATGAAATCGCGAAAGCAAGAGGCAGAAAAAATAAAGACTGCGTTTTACACCAAAAGCCAATTAACAATTCATTGGGATGGAAAATTGTTGCCCTCTTTAACAGGACACGATACTGTTGATCGCCTACCAGTTCTGGTTTCAGGAGGAGGGAAGTCCCAACTGCTAGGGGTACCCTGTCTTCAAAGTGGCACTGGTAAAAACCAAGCTACTGCCATTTGCCAGTTGATTCACGAGTGGAAATTAAAAGAAAAAATTAGTGGTCTCTGCTTTGATACCACTGCTACAAATACAGGTAGCTTTATTCTTATGCACAATAACATTCGATAGCTTTGATAACAACTTATTTTTATAATTCAAGGGAAAAGAAATGGTGCTTGCGCTTTAATAGAAAAGGAATTAGACACAAGTTTCTTGCACTTTGCTTGCAAACACCACATTCTCGAACTCATTTTGTCCACTGTAATGAAAAGTGCTGAAGGATCGACGATCAGTCCTGATATTTCTTTATTTAAAAAATTTCAAAAGCAATGGCAAACCATTAAGCAATCTGAGTTTCGGATAGGAATAGATGATGATTACGTTGTTGAAAATATTGGTGACTTAATAGCAGAGAGTTTGGATTTCGCTAAAACACAACTTTTGGTATATCTTTCATCTAATTATTTCGTAATTTAAAGAAAATTATTTGCAATTATAGATCCATCACGCAAGACATGATTATGCCGAATTATTGGAGCTTATTGTAATCTTTCTTGGGGGGGACAAAGAGAAAAATATACGCTTTAGATATCCAGGAGCAATGCACAGAGCAAGATGGATATCTAAAGCCATTTATTCCTTAAAAATTTGGATGTTCCAAAATCAGTTTCCTATGTCTCCTCAAGAAAAGAAACTAGTAAAAGATGTATGCTTATTTGTTGTTGGAGTGTAGGAAAAATATTGGTTTTTGTCTCCACTTCCCGCAATGGCACCTAAAAACGATTTGGAGTTTCTGCAGAGTCTTGAAAAGTAAACAGCGCAACTAAATTTGTTATTTAACTGCCTAAAGCCAAATTTATTTCTTTATATAGGTACGAACGTATTAATCCTCAGATAGCAGAAATTGCAAAAAAAAATTTGAGAATCACTTATGGTATCTTGGTGAAGAGCTTGTGGGGCTATCCTTTTTCGATAGATCACTAAGTGTTGACACTCACAAAAACATGGTGGAGTCAATTAAAAACAATCCAGGAACCGAAAAGACCTTGAAAAAGGCTACTTGCAAAGCTTCATATTTAAATGCCAATTTATATGATTTCGTTACCATCAACACGCAGTTATTTTTTGAAAAACTCAAAATATCTACAGATTTTTTAATGCTTGATCCTGCTGAGTGGCTTAATAACAGCGCTTATGTAAGTGGTCTTCAAATTGTCACACAGCTTAAAGTTATTAATGATTCAGCAGAAAGAAGTGTGGCATTAATAACTGATTTTAATAATTCAATAACATCGAATGAAGAGCAAAAACAATATTTGCCACAGAAAAAATTTCAAAAACATTTCAAAAAATAAACTTCTTAAAATTTATTTTTTTTGTTTTTTTATTTTATGGTCCAAAGAATGTACATTATTATATACCGTTAGAAAGGCAAATCTTTGCCCAGAAATACAAAAATTCTAAATCTTTTTTGCTAGAACAAAATAAGAAAAAAATTTGATGTGGGAAAACGATAATGATCGCTTGTGAGGTAAATTGCAGATTAAAAATTCCGCCAAATATAACGGACAAAGTTTTTTTTAAAAAATTTAAAAATCCAAAAATTGCCTGGATTATTATTAATGATCTCCCACCAAAATATTATCCATATGTCATTTGGTTTGGACAACACATTATTCAAAAGGTTTTAAGTCGTAAACAGCCCTAAAATGACCTTTAAACGATTTGCGGAGTACCTAGGAATCAAAATTTTTGGGGTCTTGAAATATTTTTCATCTCGTTAGGGGTAGAACTTTCAGAAAATGGACGCGCACCGAGAAATTTTAACAATTTTGAAATGTGAACCGGTCTACTATATACACAGACAAAAATAAAAGCAAGTTCAATTAAAAAATTTGTTTATTTGATCAATTTTTTAATTGATTTTGGTGTAATCACGAAAATGATAATATTAATTAAAAAAAAAAATCTTCAACTAAAAAAATTTTTAAATTTGATTAAAACATTTATTGAATTTTTTCGAAAATATTGATTAAATTATTGATTTTTTTCGCGATTTTTGATTAAATTTTGAATTGAATCAATTAAAACCGTTATTGCCTTTTTCAGCATGAAACCTCCACCCCTTGCGACGACGCTAAAAGAAAATAAAATGTTATATTTTAAAACGATTTTATTCAAGGTTTCGCAGGTGCACATGTTCTTATAGCTATAAAAAATTAAATTTTTTAGAATTTTGATTCATAATCGGAACTAATGTCCGGTTTTCTGAAAAGAGAACGAGAACAGTTATTGAGGAAATGTAATTCAACAATAAATTCCATTTCGTTGTCACAATATATTTTCATTTTGTTTTTATAACTGAAAGAGTGGAACTGCTCTGGTGGTCCCGGAGAAACATTTAATTTATCATCTCCTTCCGCAGCAACAGTCATTCTATTGTCGCATTCCATCTCGTCTGAATATTCACAGGTTTGTTGGAGAAACGTATTGCTTCTATCCCATTTAGCGCACTCTTGTTTTACACGTTCAAAATGTCTAAGAAGGCGAGTCTTAAAGTTTCTTTTTACGTGAAATTTCTGAAAACAATTTTCGTGTAAACAATTGTATGTGGCATAAGGAGGCAAATTGGGTCTTTTCAAGCGCATAAAAAATGTTTGGGGACAGCCACATTTTCCATTGCAAACAAAACACTCAACGCAAACACTCATTTCCAATAAAATTTACTCAAAAACACTTGCCAATTAAACACAATTACAAAAAACTCCGTTTTAATCACGAAACAAGACAATTTATTACAATTATTCTTTAACTTCACGAAAAAATAAAATCTATCAATCAACAATAAACGAATTTCAAATAACAACATTATTCTATATCAAAGACTAGAAACGTACAAAAAGTGATGGCGACTGCTGGTGACTTAGCCGCCACACATATTGCCTCCCAACATTTACAGCAAAAAATCGATAAAGCACTCAAAAAAATAAACATTTTTAGCGCCGTAGATTTGCGCCTTGCCAACTCCAAGTTCTGTTGTAAACCCAAAAACTAAATTGTAAATATGATTAACAATTTAATTGATTCCATTAATTTTAAATTGAATATTTTGAAAATATTCAATTATATTTTTAATTGAAATTTACAGGCCAAATTTTTTTTTCTGTGTAGACTCAATTCTAGCATGGTTGGGTGGACAAAAAATGTTATAAACGTAATTTTAAATTGGTACAGTTGTTTACGTGCAGTAGGCAAAAAGTAAAACAAACATGGTTTTTTGTCGTAACTTTTTGGTCAATTGTATATGTTTAGTGGTTGAATATCAAGCTAATTAGACCTATAGTTGTTTGTAAATAAAAAGTCATTTTTATTATATTTTCCTGACGTATCGTCAATTTCTTGTTGACATCTTCAGGGGATTCCTCTATTTTAAATACAAAAATTATGTCACAATATGCATTTTGTTTACTAAAAAAAGATCCGAACACGAAGAACACCAGGAAAATATGGCAAACCACCAGTGTGACCATTTTAGCATTTTTGCTGCTAAATTTAGCATTTTTTATTTTGATTTAGCTGCAAATTTTCCATTTAGCATTTGGCATTTTTTTTAGCATTGTTGAATTATTTATTTATCATTTTATAAAAAAAAAAAAAAAAAAAAAATGGTTTCCCATTACATCCCATGAAGGGACTGGGGAGAACTTCTCACAATCACTGAGCTGTGCGCTTTCCAGTTTTCACTCACTGATCGGGACCTACAGTTTTACACCGATTCCGAACGGTATTTTGAGAAGCTTTTTCATGGCTATATACTCGATAGTGTCGCCGTCACTATGCGAGGTGACCGCCGCCGAAAGAAAATTTGAAGGTGGTCAGAGCCGGGTTCGAACCCAGGATCTCATGTACAAGGGCCGCGCACACTAACCATTGCACCACCGACGGCCATCATTTTATACCCTTTTTAATTTAATAAATCTCAAATATTTTAATTTTATACTCATAAGTAAAACCGTCTGCTAAAATTTTAGTCGATTAACAATGGTTAACGTAAAACCCCATTTTGAAATTGCCGCAATGACAGGATCATGCCATCAAGAAAAAATTTAAAAAAATTTATACAGCGATGAGAATTTATTATATTAAAAGTTTTGAAACCTTCGCTGTCTGATGTACCACGAGTAAATAAAATGTTTGAAAGTAATGATGTTGACCCTACACTCTTGTTATCAGAACTAGACGATCTTTGAAAAGAACTCTGCTACCAAATAGTTTTAAAATCTGACAATTTTGATGCTATAAATTAATTCTTAGAAGACTTTTTTTGTTCCAAAGCAGTATTTCAATTACAATTTTGAAACATTTTTAAAATCAAACAAAGATGTACCTAATTGTGAAATTGTCGTGTTTCTTAATACTTGTAGTTTACTATTGAATAAAATATTTGTTGTTGTTTATTTAATCGATTTTTTTATTCAAATGAATTAAAACGTATATGTATGTATGGAAGCACGAGAGACGGATTATAAAAAATAAACACGTTTTAAAGGATATACAAACTAAAAACAAATTCTTATATTTTAGCATTAATTTTGAGTATTAAAAGAAAAAATTTAGCAGTTTTTAGCATTATTTTGGAACCGATTTAGCTGCAACAATGTTTTAGATCTGGTCACACTGGAAACCACACACATTAATTGAATATGAACTATATCATTTTGATCCCACGTAATGAATGTAAAGCTGTGGTGAAAAAATACAATCGCGAGTGATATTAAAATTTTGATTAAATATTTCAAAAAGTCATCGTAATCAGTTTAATTGTTGAACTGGACACGAAAACAAAATATGGTTTCTTGTTGCCTTGATATATTGACCGTAATACTGGTATCACCTGTTATAAAAAACATCTCGATTCGAAGTAAACTGTTGCTTACATTGCGTATGCGTATATTGAAAATGTCGCTTGCATTGTGATTCCTGCTTTATGGATTGATTTTGTTTGGAAATTTAGAGTTGACAAAGTAGACGCATATTAATACATATTTTTTTCCTACTGTTACAAACTCATGAAGAAACTACAAATACTCACCTTACAGTTGATATCCTGACGAAACTTAAGAACTCTCTCAAAATACTTTCCCAATATCCTAACTCGTAACGCTTCTGCTTTTGATTTAACTTCACTACATCAGATTCCATTGCATTAAAGGACTAACCTGCATTGTGATGACTGCATAGTGAGTTGTTCCTTTGCAACCTTACAGCATTTTATGTAAATCCTTCCTATCCATGTGTAATATACTACTTGCATATCTTAAAACGAAAACTGTGAAGAGTTTGTTCTTCAACAAGGAAAGCGGGTTTTCGACGACAAATCCGTTGTTAATACAATCGATAAAGTTTTTCTTGTGCTTTACATTTTCCGTATATGTATGTCTACCCGGATACCAATAAACTCGATAAAAAAGGCATCGGAAACACATGCCACTCAAAATTTTACAACATTCATGGCGTTAAAAATCCTGTGGCACGTATTGATGATAGTGGGGTTGTATGCCGCAGCGAGTGGTGATAAATGTGTAAAGTGGTTCGTTCCTAGCCAATTTGCACAAAACTTGTGTGAAAATCTTCGGGTAAAATATATTTTATTATTTTTTATTTGAAGTCTTCAAAAATATTAGATTTAAAACGCGTTAGTTTCTTAAGGAAAATATTTATATGCCGTCGGTGGTGCAATGGTAGTGTGTGTGTGTGAGAACGTGGGTTCTCGATCCCTGCTCTGACCACCATAAATTACTTTCGACGGCGGTCACCTCGCTTAGTGACGGCGACACTGTCGAGTATTTAGCCATGAAAAAGCTTATCAACATACCTTTCGGAACCGGTGTAAAATTGTAGGTCCAATCAGTGAGTGTAAAACTGGAACGCGCACAGCTCACTGGTTGTGAGAGACCCTCCCTAATCCCTTCATGGGATGTAACGGGAAACCATTTTTTTTATTCAAGTGCAGTTTATATTTATAATAATGGTTAAGAAATTTAACATAAGTATTTATTTCATAATAATGGGTGTGAAAATTCGAATTTAACTAGTAAAGACACAAACCAATTATCTTAGCAGAGCTCTGTTATTATATTAACAAAACTATGTTAGACACCTAAATTGGGGGCGGTTATATAAATAATCGTTTTTATCGAGATCTAACACATTCATAACCAAAGGTTAGAATTTTTATTGCCAACGTTCAGTAAATGAATGAGAGAACGAGAACAGATGACAGTACTAAGAGATTGTTCTGGAAATGGCTGGCGATAAGATGTAACTGATATAAAACAACTAATGGATGGCGTTGTTGCGGGAAGGATTCTTTGTTTTAAATTACACTACACATGTAGCTCTTACAATACATTGTTTTAGCGACCATTTCATTACTTATTCGTGTGTAAATCCCAAAAATTTCACAGATATGTTTAAATTTGGCAATCACGCTTTAATTTTATATTGAAATTTAACTTATATTTCAATGGGGAGTTTTATTATAAAATTTTAAAAGTTTTATTGAAATTCACATTATACTGATTTAAATTCGGAAATTTTTCTGAAATATACCCCACTGTGCGATTTTCAATGTTGATATATCGCAATAATCCTTGGCTCCTCGCCTACAATCGGTTTTTTACAGAACTTAAAAATATTTACTGAATCAAAAGACATTGCATTTTGGCCGATGGAAATTGATTCTGAACCGCTGTGCGACGCTGCCCGTTGTTAACTTAAAATAAAGTCAGCAGCAAGTGTACGATGTCCAATACATCTCAATCCGATAACTTATTTTTGTAGAATACTTCTAAATCAGCAGAAAAGTTTGGGATGGCTCTAATACCGGGTACGGCATAGTTTCTCCGTTGCTACAGATCTTTTATATGGTAAGAACATAGATTTTTCAACCATTGATAACCCAGTAACTAATCGAGTTATTGGAAAATGTTATTTAATTTATCCGTCTTATTTTGGACTGTGCTATAGAAAAGTATTATCGGGCGGAGGGGTCTCAGATATCGTTCACCGTCAAGAAAGCCGCCAAAATAAAAACTTCGACCCGATTTCAGCCAGTCACTTTTGTGGCGTTTGCGTAAATAATTATTTTGTTGTTGCGTTTCATACTATTGTTTTTCGCATCTTATTTTACCAATTAATACAATGGATTTTTTTCTTCCAGAAGTTTACGAAAAAAAAAATAGAAATAAGCTTTCACCCATGGTTGGGTAAAAGGATTTTTAATACACGTAGAACATATTATCGTCGGCTTTGTTGGGTGAAATAGTATCAAGCACACGTAGAACAGATTACACTGTTGTAGTTTCTGGCATGACATTTTTGTATCAACGTTCTAGTAAATTGTATCGGTTAGGGACTAGTCTACTGAGAATCACGTCAAATTTTTGATTCGATTATTGTTTTGTCGATATTGTTTTTTACATTTTCCAGCATAACTTTTAGGGGCTCAAATTTTTACACTCACAATATTTGGCAAAATTGTAGCCATGGTAAAGCTGAACAACTTTTGTGAACATATTAATACAATCTGAACGTGTCTAGTCACCCTAAATATCACATAAACACCACTTTGTATCTTAAGAATGGTCATTTGTATGTATGTATGCAAATATATGCCATCATTACTCGAGAACGACGTATACCTTTAATCTATTCCTATACTATTTTTCAATGTAATCAACAGTTTCGCAGTTATAAAGAAAATAATGACGAGAAAATATATTTTTTTACTTAAAAAATTCAAATTTTCTATTTTTAACAAATCATGAAACATAAGACACGGCAAAAAGTGTAAAGTTTTATTATAAGTAGTTTATCCTAAAGGAGCATCTCCTCTGCAGTTGTCCGGCTCTGATGAATAGACGTCTGAAGACGATGGGCCGTCTCTTCCTGCATAACCTCACTTAGATACACGAGATATATCTAGGGGATCTAATGAGGTATCTTCGATTAACAGGCTGGATATAGACACGGTACTTTGAACTGTCCGGAGTGATGTGATATGCAAAACGGTGTGTCAAGACACTAATTGATGCTAAATAGTATATTTAATAACCACGAAAACCAACCAACCAAACAACCTTATCCTAAAGTCGCATGACCTATGAACAAAATGTGATATGAATCGTAAAAATCGATGGACGCGTTTCGCTCTTATTCACGATTTAATGAAGGTATATCAATTTGTCAACAATTGTGTTTCATTGTTTGGGTTGAATATGATGAGTAATAAGTGGTTTTAATTGGACAGTATAAATTGTAAACATTTTCCCTTGCTGTCATGTACAAAATTCTTTAAAACAAACGTTGAAGATTGAGCATTTTTAAATCAGCGTGCGCCAGATTTCTTTTATATACATATTTTTAAAATTGTAAACACAATTTTTTATATTTATTTCGCATACGATTTCGCAATGATACAGCATGTACAATTTTTAATATCTTTAATATCTTTAAAATTTTAAATATTTTGAATATCTTCTAGTAAGAGATAAGAATAACTAATCAAAAATAAATATTTTTTCTCCCAAAAACAAATACTCACAAACAAAATTTCTAACTTACGATATCTCACACTTTGAAACGATTTCCATTTAATTTACATATTTTCTTTAAAAAAAAATTGCCCACCAGCACCGTCAGGCACAGTAACAAGATTCCCACTAAATTGTTGTTCCTCCAAATAAAGAAATAACAACAATAACTAACTCCTGGCCGTAAAAGTTCACACCACACCACGCACACCTACGAAAGACGGTTTAAAATATCAAATAAAAAAAGCATTAAGTGTAAAGGGAAACAAAAACGAATTTAAATTTCCGTTTTCAATTGCTTTTTTGAATAACAAACATTCAGGCGGCAGACGCCTCTCCACGCCACTACCAACCAGCATTTTGGCAGTTCAGCTGAAGCGAATTCAAATCGTGCAGCGAATACAAATTGTCGGCGGTTTAACTCACGACGCTTCAACAGCGGATGTTTTCACTTTAGACGGAAATGATAGCAATCGGAAATTATTGCAAATGAAAAGTAAACAAAAACGTTCTCCTCAACTATCTACCGATGCAATCATCGCTGAAATTTCCCAAATGAAAGTTATTGTGTATAAATTTTAGTAAAGAAGCACAATTTTTTTCGGGCGCACCCTACAGGGGTGTAAGAGACACTTTAACTGAGTTTTTTGACATTTGTTGGATGCTACATTTTGTCTTACCATTTGGTTGTCCTACCTCACTCAGTTAAGGGGTAATGATACCGGAAAGTCAAACTACATTACAGCACCTCAAATTAAGTAAAACGAAATATAAATTAAAACCCTAATTCTGACGTCTAAAATTTACCTAAGTATTTCTGATAATGATTTACGAAAAAATAATAAATTTCTAATAAATTAGAACCAACTCAGAAAATCTACGAGTATAACAGTTATGAAATTCTTAGCTCCATTCTTTTAAATTAGAACGTACACCCGATCTATGCTCCGACCACCTTAAATTTCTTTCAACGACGCACAGTGGTTCAGAATCAACTTCCGTCCGTCAAAATTCAATATTTCTTGATTTTGCAAATATTTTATGTTCTGTAAGAACCGGATTGGGACATGGGACTGTCCGCGGAGGTGGAGGTCTGATAGCCATTCACTTGGGAGTGACTAGAAAGGATTCCTTTATTGGGCAGTCCAAGCAGTCGGAAGCCTCCGTTAGCTAGCTAGGGTGAGAAGGTGAAACAAATGAGCAGCCTGATTGGTTATGTGATCACTGATAGGTCACAGGTTTAGTAGGTGACTGATGTCACTGAAGATTATCAAGCTCTCGGGCATATTCTTTAGTCCTTAGAAGACGGTAGAGCCAAACATATGTGCCAATGGCGGACATAAACCAAAAGAAGAAAATCCAGGTTCGACATATTGTATTCTGGTCAGCGTCTGATCCATAATGGGCGGCTGCAATCAAATATCCTTGCAGTAGGTAAAATGCAAAAACCCGGTGGACTGGGTTTGTCTCCCGCCACTGCTCATAATGGCAGTGAATATACATAAACGAAAAAGAAAACATAAACAACCACTATTTTGTTGACGACCCCCGCAAACTATATAAGGACCACTGTCTACGGATAAGGACTTGGAATGTAAGAACTCTACATAGATCCGGTGCAAGTATCCAATTGGCAGATGTCCTCGAAAGTTACAAGGCTGACATTACCGCTATCCAGAAAATGCGATGGACAGGACATGGCTGCACAAGAAAAAGAAACGGCGACATATACTACAGTTGCCATGAGAAAAACTTGAATTTGGCTGCGGATTTGTAGTTGGCAAAAGACTGCGACATCTTGTATCTAGGTTCAATGCTGTGAGTGAACGTATAACCACAATCCGCATAAAAGCGAAATATTTTGATATTTCCCTAATCTGTGTGTGGGACACACACTAATCTGTTTGTCAGAAGACAAAGATGATGATGCTAAAGACATATTCTATGAGCGTCCAGAGTAAACGTATGACCGCTGCCCTGTCCATGACATTAAGATTGTGGCAGAAGATTTTAATGCCAAAGTAGGCAGAGAGAATGTGTTTCATCCAACTATTGGTAATTTCAGTCTACATGCTAACAGAGTTCCGAGCACGGTATGAGACTGATTGATTTTGCCGCGGCAAAAAATATGGTCATTAGTGGTACAAGATTCCAGCATAAAGACATCCACAAGGCTACTTGGGTGTCCTCTGATCAAAGAACGAAGAACCAAATTGATCACATGGTAATTGATGGAAGGCACTCATCGAGTGTAATGGACGTACGAGTGATCAGAGGAGCTAACATCGATTCTGATCACTACCTGGTAGCAGCAAAGGTTCGCACAAGATTAAGTAGAGCGAAAATCGTACGCAACCAGACACAGAGAAAGCTGGACATCGGAAAGCTGCAATTACCAGATGTTGCCTCACACTGCTCAGCGAAGCTCTCGCAACTTTTGGCACAGAACCAACCCCTCTCGATGACGATCCTGATGCGCAGTGGAAATCCATTTCCGACTCTATAAAAATTGCCGTGACAACCGTACTTGGTTTCGCAATAAACCATGGTACGATGAAGACTATCGCATTGCAAATGACGGAGAGGACGCTACACGTATGGCAATGTTTCAGTCAATTGCAACGCGACCTGCAACTGAGCGGTATAGGGAGAAATGAAAACGGTAACCCGTCTCTTTAGGCGTAAGAAACGGCTGTGAAGAAAGCGCGGGAGTGAGAAAATTGAGACATACAGAAGGAAGAACGAAGCCCGAAAATTCTAACAAAAAGTCAAAAACGGAACTAATGGACATGGTTCGGACCCCTCTTCTGTAAAGACAAGGACGGAAATCTCATCGCAGATGTGCAGAGCATGTTGGGAATATGGAGAGAGCATTTCTCCGCGCTACTAGTACCTTAGATATCCAAAGACGATGGGACAATCGATCACAATATGGACGACAACGTCGATTGCCCCCTCCTAACCAAGACGAGGTGAGACCAGCTATTGCCCAGCTTAAGAACAACAAAGCCGCAGGAGTCGATGGATTACCGGCGCAGCTGTTTAAGGCTGGCGGCGATGAGCTGATAAGTGCCCGGCGATTGGAGTCTCAGTGCACTATGCCCCATATTTAAACACGTGCCCTGAGTCTCTCCACCAACTGCCGTCGAATAAGCCTTTTATGCAAGTATAATGTGCGAAAGCCTAAAACCCATTACCGCTGACCTGATTGGACCATACCAGTATACGCTGGCTAGGCCATGTCAGTGGAATGGATCAGAATGAATCAGTACGAAAGAAATTCGAAGACGTACTCGAAGGACATCGAAAAATAGGACGACCAAGACTTCGGTGGAAAGACCAGGTGTAATATTGCCTGCGAGAGCTTGGTGTTACCAACTGGAGAAGAAAAGCTGAAGATAGGGCCGGTGAGAGAAACATGTTCTCCTCATTTTGTAAGGTCCTTTACACATCTGGGTTGTTTGAGGCTACCTACATAAGTAAGGAAAGAAGTTTCGGAAACAAGTTCCTTCCTGTTCTACACAGCTCTAGTAGTTATAGTCATAGATAAATAAAAAAACCATAGATAGTGATAGATATGTGGTGGCTTTGAAAGTAAAGGGAAATTTTCTAGATGGCGCCGGAGTGGTGGATATGGGCAAATTTCCCTGGACACCAAAACTATAGAAAAAATTATATAACCATGCATTTTTGCCTTTTGTATTGTGTACAAATATCAAAACGATATGCTGTTCTATTATTTGTATTCTATTTTCAAATTTAAACAACAGAATCCAAATAAAATTAAGGTTAAGTGCTTTTTCGTCGCATCCGAGTGAGCATGTGCCCTCTGGGGAAAATGGTGATTAAGCAAATGAGTCATCTATGGATTTTATTTATCTATGTTATAGTTTAACTGGTGAAAATTTGGAGAATATTGGACAACATTTAAACAAAGATCAAAATTTTACGAATTATGTATTTCCAACATATCAGCTATTTTACTTAAATTTGAACTTTGACCACGTGCCGGCACATGTTAACGTTGTCCGATTTACTCCACATTTGTTTACCAGCAAAACTATAACTACAGTGTAACTGTGTAAAACTATACTACGTTTCATAAAAATCCTCCGAAATATTGAACGAATTTCTTTAAGCATATTTGTTGATAATATAAATTTTCTTAAAATTTGAAACTTGATCACGTAGCGCCACATTTTAACGGTGTCCAATTTTCACCAAATATATTTTTACATGAAGTGGCAAATAATTCCTCCCTGCGCTCCTTTAATATAAGCACAAAAATTCCCACAATCACGGAACTAATTGTTTAAAAATAGGTTGTAGCAACGTTAATTCGACTGTTGTCATGGAAGTGCAGTTGCCACAACCGATTTGCAGTTGTCACGGCAGAATTCAGTTCCCGCAACTGAAATTCGGTTGAAGCAACCACTAATAGATTGTGACAACCTCTAATGGGGTTGTGACAACATCTAGCTCGTTTATGATGATATCTAATATGGTTGTGATAACCTCTAAATACGGTTACGGCTCATTCGGTTATTTTTTCTGTGGGAAACACACAAAACATATCATTCTAACATAAATATTCCAAAGCCAATGAACCGAGTAAATAAGCCCTTCTTCCGTCCATCCATTATTGTTAATATAAAAGCTTTACATTATAACAATTCTAATTATAAAATCCTAATTACACTGCTGACGGTAATGCTTAAATCCCGGAACGATAGCTTCTCCCACATTTTCCAAAACATATGAGCTTTAATACATAAGGTAATAAGTTTCGTGGTAATTAAGAAAATTCAAATTTATTTTAATGTCTCCTTTTACACAAACCGAAAGAATTTGAATGGAATGAACCGAAAAAGGATGGAAGAAACTCATTTAATGTTTTATTGCGTTTCTTTTTTTAATTTTTGTATATCAGTGACCGGATAAAAGTACGTGATATGTGATATGAGAACAATGCTAGGAACAATTGTACCGTAAGAATAATATTATTATACTCACTACACCATTTCTAATTGAAATTAAAGCATAAGTTGTTGAAATATAAAAGTTATATTTGAAGTTTAAAATACATCAATTGAAATTTAAAATGCATCAATTAAAATTTAAGAAATAACAATTGAAATTTAAAAGCCAGCAATTGAATTTTAAAAGACTTCAATAGAAATTTACAACACAGCAATTGAACAGATATTAATTTAAATTTAAAATACATCAATTCCAATTTAAAAATGTAATACATACTTGGCTGGTTGGTTGAAGAGGCTGCAAGACAGCATGCTGTCTAGCACACTTAGGCTAACGAAGCCCATTGTGATACCTGCAGTTTCCTCCATAGCAACTATTGACTAGTCTTCCAGCCAATTTGCCCTTTCAATAAATTTGTCCATTAGACCTACAGGAATATCCTGTAGGGCTACGGTGCTAACTAGATGTGTTCCGAATATCCTACTTCTCAGTCCTGCCAGAGCAGGGCAATCCAAGAGAAGGTGTTTCGTCGTTTCCTCGTCCTCTTCCATGCAGCATCTACAGAGAGTGGAGTTTCTATGTCCCAATCTTGGGGCGTGTTTCCCTACAAGACAATGTTCCGTAAGTGTTCCTATCATTGTGGATAACCTGCCTCTCGGCAAGTTAAGTAGTTGCCTAGTCCTCTTCCGGTCCACCTGTGGCCAGATGACCCTGGCTTGTTTGCAAGTTGAAGTAAGTCTCCACCTGTCCTTGAACATATTATCGGCCCACTGCCTGATCTGCAAACGGCAGGTAGAGATTGGCATACCTTCTTTTGCCGGAAGAACCTGTGACGTAGTACCCTGTCTAGCTAACGCATCCGCTACGCAATTGCCTGGAATGTCGCTGTGTCCCGGTACCCAAATGAGCCTGATGTCAAAATACTCTGCCATCACCCTAAGTGATGAGTGGCATTCTTTCACCGTCAGGAACGTAGCAAACATGGCTTCCAGGGATTTTATGGCAGCCTGGCGGTCTGTGTAGATACATATTCTCTGGAGGGTTGTGACACTACTTTTCAGTACTTCAGCAACCTCCAGTATGGCGGTAATTTCCGCCTGAAATACACTACAGTGATCAGGCAGCTTGAATTAGATATTTATATTTAGGTCGGGTGAATGGACCCCATAGCCTACTTGCTCGTCCAACTTTGATCCATCCGTGAAAAATCTGATACTATTGGTATCCCCTTCGGAATAGAAGTGCTTAGATTTGTCGCTGGTAGAAGGTAAGGGATACAGTAGTCCGTTTTTAAGGGCATAGAGTTGATCCGGTGTAGTACTTCAGCGTTTTCGGAATGCCCCGATATAAAAACGCCACAATCTCTGATTCTCACCAGGGATGTAGTGGCTGCCGATTCGGCCAACATATCAGGAGTACAGATGTTCAGGATAGCACTAAGTGCAGTACCTGACGTCGTGCTCATTGCCCCACTAACGCTAATCAGTGCTGATCTTTGAATTTTCATCAAGGAATTCAGAATTAATTTCTTTTGGAGGGACCTCCACCAAACTACGATGCCATAGAGAAGTATTGGTCTGACTATTGCCGTATAAATCCACATGGTGATCTTAGGAGACAGTCCCCAGCGCTTTCCCATCACCCCTCTACAGCAGTAAAGAGCAACAGACGCCTTTTCCACACTCCTCCACATTCGGTTTCCAAGACAGTTTTCTGTCGAGAATTATCCCCAGATACTTGACATAAAATCGGTAAATTATTTTTAAATTTCCATTGATGTTCTTTAAATTTCAATTGCTGACTTTCAAATTTTTAATTTATGTTTTTTAAATTTCAGTTGATGTAATTCAAACTTCAATTGACGTGTTTTAAATTTAAATTGATGTGTTTTAAATATTACCTGATGTGTTATAAATTTAAATTTTTGTCTTTTAAATTTCGATTAACATATTTTAAATTTCAATTAATGTTCCTTAAATTTCAAGTGATGTATTTCAAACTTCAAATAGAAATTTTAAATTCCAATTGCTGTATTTTAAATTTCAAATATAATTTTCAAAATAAATTGATATTTTTTAAGTTTCAATTGGAAATTGTGTAGTCTGCTACAGTCTGACACAGGAATCAAATTAACAGTTCGTTGGCGTAGTTGGCAATGCAGGTGTATCAGGCCAACGGGTAAGATTTGATGTTTTTAAGCTTAAAGTTTATTTCCCATTTCAAAATTTAAAAATATGTTATTTAAAATCAAGAAATATTATTTTGTACATCAAACCCAATAACTCAAATTTAACTACTCATGGAATTTTTGTTTTATTTTACTATTCATAATCAAATTCATGGCCTGCAGCAGAGGGCGTGCTTGGTTATGAAAACCCGCTTAAAGACTAAAGATGCTACGATGAAGAGTGTCGCATGGCAAGTGATGAAAGGAACGGCGCACAATGTCATGCGCGTGTCCAAAAACGCTTGAACTTGGAATTGCTTCCACAATAATACATGATTCAGTAGAAAACAGTTTGATTAGAAAATGTTTAAGTTTTTTTCTACATGTATATTCTCGTTTCAGAGATATGTGGTTTCGAAGTTGAAGATATTCCTCAATGTGTTGTTATCAGGGTTCGTATTTCGTGGGTGTTAATGGGTTACCCTGGGTTACGTTCGTGGTAGCGGTCGTTTACCCATTACCCACAGGTTATTGGGAAAATAATGGGTAGCTACCCACGACGATGGGTAATGGGTTACCCAGGGTAACCCATCTCCATTTTTGATCGAAAATATGAAAAAATTAGAAAAAATTTCAATATCACGGAAACGGAGCGTCCAGCCGAAAAAAGAATAAATTTTTGGGACTTTCTAAGAGTTTTTCATGAACTGGTCCAAAAAAATCGCCAAAATAAGAAAATCGCGAAAATAAAAAAGTGGATTTAACCAATAGAAGTCTTCAATACGGCATACCGTTTTTTAAATCGCTAAAACTAAAATTTTTCAAATAAAAAATCGCTAAACCTCCCTCATGACAATATCTCGGAAAGGGAGCGTCCAATCGAAAACATAACCAATTTTTCAGAGTTTTTAAGGGTTTTCATAAACTGGTCCAATTCGTATGGAAGATTTTTTTTCAAACAATCGCCAAAATAAGAAAAATCGCTAAAATAAAAAAGTGGCCATAATATTTTAGCGATTTTTTTATTTTGGCGATTTTTTTTGAAAACAAATTCTTCCATACGAATTGGATCACTTTATGAAAACCCTTAGAAACCCTCAAAAATTGGTTATTTTTCCGATTGGACGCTCCGGTTCCGAGATACAGAATTTTTTTCATATTTTACCCATCACCGTGGGTAACTACCCATTATTTTCCCCATTACCCTGTGGTAATGGGTAATCGTGATGGCTAATTCCCCATCGTCGTGAATAGCTACCCATTATTTTCCCCATTGCCCTTAGGGTAATGGGTAATCGTGATGGGAAATTCCCCATTGTTGTGGGTAGCTCCCCATCATTTTCCCCATACAGTGTGGGTAATGGGTAAACGTTCATTACACATTTCCCACTCTGGTTGTTATTTTGAGTTCAGTCAAAACTTGAATACAGTTAAATTTATACCGCTAAAAATAAGACATCGTAAATTTTAAGGTAATATATGCATATTTTATGAGCACTTCCTTGGAAAGGGTACGCATGTCCAGGCTCCAATTTTAAAATAACATCTTAGAAATGTACTCTACCAATTTTGGTAGAATTCGGTTCGCAGCTTTAGAAATTAGAGCATTTTTGTGTTTCAGTATATAAGGGAGATGGGCGTGTCCTTTGACGGATTTGGACCAAACATAGATGTTTCTTTTGATTGCTTCTAAAAATTGCTTGAGCAAAATTTGGTTGATCTGCGGCAACTACCATTTTCAGCCGCACGTATTGAGAAATTACGACATTGGGCGACGCACGCTTGGCAATGATTCAGTCAGTTACAACACGAGCCGAGACGGAGCCGCACAAGTTGAAATGAAGAGAGGAAACCCGTATATTTAAGAATAATTATCGTTTATCGAGAAAGCGCGAGAGTGACAAAATTTACACTTACGGAAAGAAGGAAAAGTCCCATAAACTCCACCGAAAAGTGAAAAGTCAAACCAACGGTCATGGCTTAGACCCTCGTATGTGGAGATAATGACGGATATCTGATCGCAGAAATGAAGAGTATGTTGGTAATATGGAGACCACTTGTCTGGTTTACTTGTTCCAAGAGACTCCAATTCAGACAAGAAAGTTAAGCAGTTGATGGTGTCGATTACCCCCTCCTAACCAAGGTGAGAACAGAACTGCAACTCACAGATGATGCCGCAGATGCTGATGGACTACCGGCTGAGCTTTTCAAGGCTGGCGGCGATGAGTTGAACAGGGGCATGCATTATCTCATTTGCAAAATTTGTTTAGACGAATGCATGCCGGATGATTGGAGTCTTAGTGTCTTAGAATTTAAAAATAGTAGCCCTGGTATATGTACCAACTATCGTGGAGTAAGCCTTTTATCGACTGTATACAAGGCCCTCTCATGTGTAATGTGCGAAACTCTGAAGCAAAAATGCAAAATCAACGATCGACCGATATATTCACACTACGAAAAATCCTGGAGAATATCCATGGAGACCAAATCGACACCTACCATCTCTGTACCATATTTGCAGATTATAAAGCGGCCTTCGATAGCCTGATACGAGGAAAACTTTATGAAGCTATATCGGAGCTTGGCTTTACTGCTGAACCAACACGCCTTTGAAGAATGATCTCTTCAAAATTGTAGATGAGATCCTTATGAGAAAAGCGGCAATTCACACATAAAACTATCAGCAGCAAAAGCCACATACATCTTGCGTATGCTTATGATTTAGATATCATTGGATGAAATCTGTGAGAAGTAAAAAAACGGTTTCTCATTACATCCAATGCAGGGATTATGGAGAGCTTCTCACAACCAGTGAGTTGTTACCTTTCCAGTTTTACAATCACTGACTGGGACCTACAGTTTTACATCGGTTCCCAACCGCATTTTGAGAAGATTTTTCGGCGACATCCGTTTCTAAGCAAGGATACCGCCATCGAAAGAAATGTAAGGTGGTGCGAGCTGGGACCGAATCTACCTTCTCATGTACAAATGCCACGCACAATACCATTGCACCACCGGTGGCCATTCTGGGAGAAGTTACTGAGGCATTTTTGAGAATGGAGAAGAAATCAATAGAAGTGGGATTGACAGTAAATGGGGATATGATAAAATTAATAGTTTCGACGACCAGGACATCCATCCGATTGGAGGAATGTATCGTATTTCGAGATAGTCAACGAATGCATTTACCTCGCATCTGCAGTAAACAAAGGCAATAATTCCAGCCTGGAAATTAAACGAAGAATTGGGCTTGCTAACTGGTGTTATTTCGCGTTAATGAAACTGTATAAAACCTTCTCCATCAGACTCTCGTAAAAATAAAATAAATGGTTTCCCATTAAATCCCATGAAGGGACCGGGGAGAACTTCTCACAATCACTGAGCTGTGCGCTTTCCAGTTTTCACTCACTGATTGGGATCTACAGTTTTACACCGATTCCGAACGGTATTTTGAGAAGCTTTTTCATGTCTATATACTTGATAGTGTCGCCGTCACTATGCGAGGTGACCGCCGACGAAAGAATTTTTTTTGGAGGTGGTCAGAGCAGGGTTCGAACCCAGGATCTCATGTACAAGATCCGCGCATACTAACCATTGCACCACCGACGGCCACATACAACCTGTATTTCTTTATGGCGAAGAATTCTGGGTTATATTGAACTCTGACAAAACGTCACTGGGAGTTTTCGAGAGGAAAATATTCTGAAAAATATGTATCTGGTCCTGTAGTAGACAGTGTGGATTATCGACGACGTATGACCTACTAGCTGTATAAACTATATTTCTGCACCGAAGCAGGTAAATCGAATAATCCATGTTAGTTGAATGGATCAGAAGGATCCAGGGCAAAAGGCATTCGAAGACGTACTCGAACGACATCGACAAATAGGATGCCCAAGAATTAGCTGGAAAGACCAGGTAAATGAGTGCCTGAGAGATCTTGGTGTTACCAACTCGGAGAGAAAAGCTAAAGATCGACCCGGTTGGAGAAATATGTTATCTTCATATTGTAAGGAGCCTAACCTCTCTGGGTTGTTTGAGGACACCTCCTAAGTAAGTGAGTAAGTAAGCTCATTATCACAATTACTTTTAAATATTCCGAATTAAAATGTTTGACGGTTTGGAATTTTTTCAAATAATTGTATTCTCCAATATTTCTCGCTGCCCTTTGGATAGCATCGTCAGGAACATAAACACAATTATTAATTCAAAATTAATCGAAAAAAGGGCACCAAAATATTGGAGAATAAAATTATTTGAAAAAACACCAAACGCTCGAACATTTTAATTTTGAATATAATACAAAAGGTCGGATAAATCATCGCTATTTTAAATTACATTTAAATTTAAGTTTTAAGGGGGAACAAAATCATTCCTAGTTACGGAATTAGAAATGCTAAAATCTCTACACGCAATGAAAAAAAAAGTTTGGAGTTCGTGTTCCAAAAATATTTCTCATGCTACGTATACTTAACGTTGACCACAACAGTTACAACGTTACCCCAAATGAAAACGTTTTTCATTAGGGATTATATTTATTTATTCGGTCTTTTATTAGAAATATTTTATTTGATTATAATGATGATTCGACGATGTTGCATTTATTTTCCAAATGCCCCTCTGTACAAGGCCTTAAATCTCTATACTCCGTGCCTGAGATATTAACTTGTTCATATGTTTATACTTCTATTGTCCTTTTTCATAACTTCTGCTGTATTTTAACGAACTAATGCCCGAATATACTATGTCCTTACGTACGTACCTACCTGCTCCTTAAATATACAGCAAGTGATTTGGGAATGTTACATACCATACGGATAAGGACACCGTTGCTACTGTAGTAGTATACCAGGGAATTCGAGGTGTTGAGTGTTAAGCTGCGATTATGGCAGTACATTAACTATTATCCGGGTGACAGGTATTTTCAGCATAAATTATCCTTAATGATAATAATGCTCAGCTTTCGTCTTCGTCGTCCGGCACAAGTGCTGCCAAGGGTTGTGTCAGAATGAAGATGGCACGAGGTGATGGCGTATAATATGAATACTAATATTATTATAATTAAAAGTGCCAACGAAACGAATTGGATTGTTTGCAGCTTAAAGGAAATTTTAATAGAGATGTCGTTTAAGGTGAATTTTTAATAAACAAATTATTTGTTTTAAAGACAAATTTTTAGCCCCAATACACATTTAAGGATATGGTCATTGCCACAGATAAGTCCACTTTCTGTCACGTAACGACATTCTTATTAATTGCTTATATTTTAGGAATAGGTACTTCGATTGTTTTCTCTTCTTTTACGAGTTAGTTGCTCTTCTTCTTTAAGAGTTAGTTGGTCTATATTTAAAAGAAGAGAAATCAATCGAACTGCGTGGTCCTAAAATATAAGCCATTAACGAGTGTGACGTTACGTGACAAACGGTGAGCTTTTCTGTGGAAATGCCCATATAAAAAAAATTGTTTTGATACAGGCGATGATTTATTTTTATTTCTTTTTTTTACACTCGTAGTTGTAAAGAAAATTAGTCTGGGGAATTTGATGTAGTTTCTATGCTCAGGATTCAATTGCAGTTAATGCCAGCTACCAAACTTAGTTTTAAAACAATTTGTACTTCGTTCGTTTTTGACGAGTACATGCCATGTTATAAGACCACATACATGTGGTGGATTTCACCTGAAATGTCCACTTGATAGGAGGATTCACTCCGACAATTTTTTTCGGTGCAACCTTCTAGTGCTCGAAATTGTTTTGATTGCGCTTTGTTGCCATTTGAACTCCGAGTCTCCAGTAGCCTGTGTTACACTAACCATGTATATGTTTAGAACACACTCACTTATGTGTAAACGGAACACTAGCAAATTTAGTTGACTTAGATCCTCGTTATGTTTAAAGTTGTAATTTCCTTTAAGGCTACAAGAGATCATGTTTTCTCCGGTTAGTGAAAAAAATGTAAATGCCGCGGGTGGGGTTCGAACTCACATTCGCTGGACGATCGTTTCGACGTTTGTGAAGCATCATCTTCAGCAGGGTCTAGCCCGTTAAGCCACTGCGGTGTGGTTTTACACAAGTCACTAACCGAAGACATTTATTGATTGTGTGCAGAGTGATTGTTTGTCGCTACTTACACATTGTTTTCTTGAAAATATGCATGCTTTGACGTGGAACCATATGCGCTTTTCATTACAAACATCCATATACTTACGTGGAAGCATTTGCGTGTTTCCTCCCAAACAAGCGGTTACTTACGTGGATACATATGCGCATTTCTTCAGAAACATAATAATAGTCGTGTTTTGGTTACAAGCAAGCGATTATCGCTTGCTAAGTTGCAAAGAAAACGACAATTTAGCGATAAATAATTTTATTCAAAAATATGAAAAAGGGTTGAAAACTGTAAAAGATGTCGAAAAAAAAATTTCTTTAAACTTAGCGAAAATGATTCGCGTCGCTAAGTCTCCGCTAAGTGCTTCATACAAAACAAGCGATTATATACGCAAGCGGTGTAACCAAAACACGCATAATATTTCGGAGCCAGTCAGCAGGTTTCAGTGTTATCAAACGCTACAGCACTTCACCACACTATTATTACTAAGGGCTAGAGTGTCCAGAAAAAAAGGCATTATCTAAAAACCGGTTTTCGGTTTGTTCGAAAAATAAATTTTTTAAGAAACCGGTTTTCGGTTTATTCGAAACTAAATTTTTCAAGAAACCGGTTTTCAGTCTCTAATTTAGGCAAAAACCGGTAAATTACAAATCGTCACCTAAAATGCAAAAGTTTAGTTTTTTACAGGAGAGAGAATAGACGTTATAACAATGTATTAAAAACCACTTTTTTCCATTAATTTGTTTTTCAGAAACAAATTCGTCTTTTTGTCTAAGCTTGAATCTAAAATTTGGATGTTAAGTTTTAAGTAGTCTTTAATTTATAACGTTTATTCCTTGTCCTGTAGAAAACAACAAAGTGTAGTTACGCCCTTTTGCATTTTAGGTGACGATATGTAGCATAAGATTTAACAATTGTTTCGTTTCTTTCTGTAGCACTTACAATAAATTTCTCCACACTATTAAAATATGGCAATTACGGTTTAATTTTAAATAAAAAATTCATTTTATATTCCTATTTAATACAAAAATTTTAATCAAACTAACATTAAACTGATTTCAATTCGAAAATCATATTCAAATTTGAAAGAGATTTTCATGTATGAAAACCTTATTAAATTTGAAACCTTCGTTATAAAATTATTTTATTTTTGAAATTTGGAAAAAGTTCAAAATGCTTAATTAATTTTTAATTAATTCTGAGTCGCCATAAAATCATTTTGAAATTTTAATATAAAAATACTTTGAGATATCATTTATAACTTGTTGAAGCATACAATCATATTTTAAAACAGAAATGACGTTCTTAATTCCAAAATTTCATTAGAACTCGAAAATCATATCATTTATTATTAAGTTTTTTTTTAAGGATATTCACACACATTGAAAAAAAAAACGGTTAACCGACGTCAAATAACCGGTTTCCGGTTTGTTCGAAAATTACGGATTTTGAAAAACCGGCACACGGTTAATAGCAAAAAACCGGTTAACCGGTTTGTTCGGATTTGTACTCTCCACTTGGTGCACAAACAATACATACACATAGTTAGTGTACAAAAGCGCGGTTTAAATAGTCCGATTTTTTTTGTTAAATTTCTCTAAATATTTACAAATGGTCTGCGCTCAGTCTTTATTCCTTTTTTCCACCGATAACAAATATTTTCCAATAATGTAAATATTTTTGATAGCATACTTACCTAATGGACCAATCGCATTTAGTATCCTCTGCCCTTCATCTGCAATTTACACACGCATTGAGGAATATTTAAGAATCACTGACTTAGTCGTCTTTTATACGATGACTTACGACCCTGGGACATTGTGTTCATTCTCTTTTGGTAGATAATGTTTCGTAAATTCATGTGCGTTCAGACGACGGCTCTCTGTATACAACTATGCGTGACTCTTTGTGACGTATTGTCGGTTAATCTTCTCTTTGTTCTATTTGTAATAATCTCAAATTCAGCATTTTAAAAAGTTAATGAACAGTGGCTGATAAAATTGCAATAGTATTGTTTTAATTTATTAAGAAATTGCTTCAAAACAGTTTCTCACCACTTTTTGTACACTGTTGCTTTACCGCCATGTCAAAACACGAAAGATGTGGAAGAGAAATATCAAAATGCCCCCTGAATTTCCAATTCGTGACTCTTATGCTACCCCTTTTTCTTCTCTTCGCCCCTCACCAAGAAGCATCGTAAGTCGTGACTCGTGCCCCAGGATTGTAAGTCATCGAATAAAAGACGAATTACAACTTAGACTGTGAATAATCTCTCTTTGCCCTTCATTTATTCTCTTGCTCTCGACAGAGCTTAAAGAGTGCAACAAACACAGCTGTATTTGTATCACAAACAAACATATATTTGAGTCACAAATACATACATATATTAAAACATCATTGTTTCTCCAACATGTAATATTGAATAGCAAAAGACAATGTGTTTGGTCACAAGTATACTATATTTGGGACAACCTCCAAATATTCGAAATATTTGCATCCAAACAACAAAAAATACAGATTTTTCAGCAACGCAGCAAACATTTCTAAAGCCTGTTGCCAACAACATTTGTTGCAGATCAACTTACCTTGTAATGAACTTCCACTCCATTACTGGTTTTGCGGAATATAAATCAAGTTCTATATAATCCTGTCAGATGAAATGAATCAGTAGGATTGTTTGTTTAAACTCAATGTCTTCCATAGCTCAACGCATAAGCCACGTATTCAGTTCTGATGAAATTTTCATTTGCATAAAATTTACGTGTAAAAAAATAAGTGTAATTTCATGAACCGTAAATTTCGCTTACTTTTCAATTGCTTCTTACTCAGGGACTGTCCGTGGAGGTTGATAGTTTCTGATAGCCACTCATTTGAGAGTGGCCACAAATGATTCTTGCGTAGGGCTGTCCAAGCAGCTCACTACTTCCTAGAGGTATGTCCCGGACAATAGCTATATCGGAACCCTACGTTAGCTAGTTAGGGTGAGAAGGTGAAACAAATAGGGAGCCTGATTGGTTAATTGGTAATAGGTACAATGCAAATCCAAGGTGAACTAGGCTTGCCTTCCACCACGTTATATTGACAATGAAAATACAACATGAGAATAAGAAACATAAAATTCCATTACTGCTGTCCAGGAGATGCGATGGACAGGTTACAGCTGTCCAAGGAAGAAGAACTGTGACGTATACTACAGCTACCATGGATGCGGATTTCTAGTTAAAAAAAGACTGTGAAATCTGGTCTCATGGTTCAAACCCTTAGTGAACCATCCTCATAAAATCGAAATATTTTAACATATCGCTAATTTGTATAGATGCCCCGACGGAAGCAAAATACAATGACACCAAGGACATTTGCTATTAGGACGTACGTGTGATTCAAGGAGCTTATACCGATTCGGGTCACTACCTGCTTGCAGCATAGGTTTGCGCAAGGTTAACCAGAGCGAAAGTCGTACGAAACCAGACCTATAGGAAGCTGGCCTATGCCGTGAAGCACACTCAGATACTTCCCACTCTCAGCAAAAAAAAAAATGTAAAGGAGACTTTGACGAAAATTATGATTAGATGCCATGACTCTTCCCTCTCCATTTACCCCTAATATTTCGGAAACACGAAATAATACCCATAAAAAGTCATAGAAATTATGAAAATTTTAGATTAAAAATAGCGTAGGTCGACAAGCAATATTTTGATGTAAGAACTGACAGTTTGTAAGTTAGAACTTATTTTGTTTTTCACAAGTCATTACTAAGCGATATAGTTTTCTGCTAAGTAACATTCAATGAAATTTCGCCTTATTTTTCTTTAAAAAGTCCCGCGGCAAAAATGGTTCCAAAATAACTAATAGCAGTGCCTAAGGATTTAAAATGGCAGGCAACTGGATTCTAGATATATGAAAGTCAATGTTATGTGGTCCTAATATGGCGCCAAAACTTTGAACTTGTTAAAAAAATATACGTTTTCTAACTATACCCAGTTAGTGAGTAGAATCCGAACTCGAATCGATAACACAAAATTGGTTTGAGTGGTGTGTTCCATGCTAACCAGTACCTATAACAGTACTCTCATTAGAAATACCAAGCGCTTAACGTCTTACTGAATCTACTTTTATTTACTCTAGTCAATTTTTTCCGGCTGAACAATCGATTCCAACTCCTACTCTGACTCGGGCAACTTTCCTGGAATCCGATTCCTAAACTCCGACTCTGACTCCACACCTTTGGTTTCAACTCAACTGAGAATCGAACCCGGGGTCCTCCTTATCTCTCGTTTTGTAATCGCACATGCTGTCATCGCGCCAACTGCCGTATGTTCTAGTTTTCCTTAAAACAAACCTTTTGGTTTTGGTTACAATGTGAACAAGACGGTCAATGGCCAAGAAGAGTCTCAAAACTTCGAAATGATTGTCCGTCAACGTGAGTATAAATCCTGGTGCCGACAGTTTACATTTTTTCTAATTACAGAAATAAACTCAGAAATTTTAGATTCATATAATATAAAAATCGAACGATCATATATAATAAAAATCGAACAAATATAATCGATGTTAGAATTATAAGTCGAATAGATTGTTTCACTGTCAGCAATGGTGCGACACTGGTTCCATGCAATCGAATATTTTGCTGGGTTTGCACATGCTGAAAAATAACGGCTCAGTTCGAGTTTGTCCAGCCTTGCCTATTATTGAAGCATGACCTTAGTGGCTTGAAAAGGTTTTCGGGAATTCAATGTTCATAGTCCGCTTGTTAGAGAACTTCCCAGCTAGTTCATCTGGCTTTTCAGTGCCAAAGATGTGAGGGTACTCCAGACTCCATATGATCCCAAGGCTGTCAGTGTTGGATAATTTGTTTAGATCCTCATTGCCCTCGAGTACCACAAACTATCTAACACTCTGTGACGAAATCGCAGTGGTCGCTGCTTGACTATCAGTGGATATCTTCCTAGTTGTCTGTCCACCTTCAGTGTTCAGCCTTTCACTGATTCAGTGTTGTTCTTTATCTCTGCGCGAAACACAGTGTTGTGACCAGGAAGGCGAAAATGTCGTTTCTAATAATAAGATAAATGAAGATTCAGTTGTCACAACCGAATCCATTATGAAACGAGGTTGCTTCAACCGAATTTCAGTTGTGGGACCTAAATTCAATCGTGGCAATTTTTCTTATTTGCATACTCATTCATTCAAAGTGCAGAGACTGCATCACTTGTTAGCTGTTGACCCGCCGAACGCGTGTAACCTACGGTCAAGCCAACCTGAATCTCAACGAAGAGGTGGACGATTTTTCATCGAAAATTATCATGAGCGATAAGGCTCATTTCCATCTTAGCGTTTACGTGAATAAACAAAGTAATCGTTTCTGGGGCACCGAAAATCCGTGTATCACCCACGAAGAACCATTACACCCGCTCAAAGTTAGTGCGTGGTGGGCTGTTTGCGCTGGAGGAGTCATCTGACCTTTTTTTATGAGAACACCGCGAGCTAAACGACGACTGTGGTGCCATGATTGACGATTTTTTCTTCCTCAATTAGATGAATTGCGACCGGAGAATATGTGGTTCCAATAGGACTGTGCAACGGCGCCCTCTGCTCAAGCCATAACCGATATTCTGAATATCTCGGGTCGTTTAATTTCTCGTTTTGGTGATTTTTAGTGGCCGGCCAGATCACCCGATTTAATCGTTCTAGACTTCTTTTTATGGGGTTTTTTGAAGCCGCGGGTTTACGTCAACAAGCCTCCGACTCTTGAAGCTCTGAAGGAGAATATTCGCCAAGAATGAGAGAACCTGTCGTCCGAAGTTCTGGCAAGAGAAATGGAAAAAGCCATAAAACTAGCCCGAATGGTTGTGGCCGTCGGTGGTGCAATGGTTAGTGTGCGCGCCTCTTGTACAGGAGATCCTGGGATCGATTCCTGCTCCGACCACCTTAAAATTTCTTTCGACGACCGTCACCTCGTTTAGTGACGGCGACACTATCGAGTACTTAGCCACGAAAAAGCTTCTTAAAATACCGTTCGGAACCGGTGTAAAACTGTAGGTCCCAATCAAAGAGTATAAAACTATAAAGCGCACAGCTCACTGGTTGTGAGAAGCTCTCCCTAATTCCTTCATGGGATGTAATGGGAAACCATTTATTTATTTTATCAACTCTGGGGGCGGCCACTTGGCCGATATCATATTCTTAACTTGATGGAATAAATCTAATGGATTAAATAAACAAATTTCACAAGCAGAACCAAAGTTTTTTATTAAAATAAAATTACAGCAAAGGAACATTGAGTGTGTACTTTTCCCCCACCATGTATTTGCATTAAACAACAAAACTATAGTGATTTTTCAGTACGTGGCTCCCGCGGCCCAGATCACGGGTCCTTGCTCTTTTCATCAAATTTTCGATTTTGAGCCTTCAGCTCAAGAATTGTTTGTAGTTTATATGCATAGACCAAAGATTTCACAAAATCCCAAAGAAAGGAATCGCACGATTTTGGTGACAATTTTACATTGGAATTCCGGGAGATGATTCGGTCTGGAAATTGTTCCTCCAATAAGTCGATAGTTTCAACCCGGTTGAGGCAGGTGGCTCCGTAGTGCTAAAAACACCTGTCTACCAGATCCATGCCGTCGTGCTATGTTATTGACACACACTATTTAATTGTAAACAAATTAGACAAAGGCTTATTTTACCTGTAATCTACCGTACATATGGATGTACTCTAAGGGACTATGTATCACTTAATTGCATTCTCATGGAAGTACTTACTTCATTTATATGAGATCAAACTTCGAAATCAAATCGTAATGGTCCCCTACATGTGGCAAGTAGGGTACTTCTTCATGAATCATACCGAAAAGAAACCGTATTATTAAGAAGAGCTAGGATATGAGAACGTGGATTAAATTTGTGCTCTGACGACATTTGAACGCATTTTCAATGCAAACCCTTTTGGATTCGGTGTAAAACTGCATATGGGGTGGAAGTTGAAACAAGGGTTTTCTCAACAGTTTCCCTGCAGTTTTCGGCTTTATATAGATTCCTTCTCTAATGTAAGGTATCAAAAGAATTATATCAACCGAGCTTTAATACGTACAATGTGTTAAGTGTCTTGCTATAACAACAATGACATTCCATGACTCCCAGAAAATGTCCAAGTTAAATTCAGTTACACAAGTCCCATTATTGTTCCATTGTCCTTGTTTTGAGAAACTGTCCTTTGGGCAAAATATTTCAAAATGTATTTCACTACTCACATCAACTCGTTTGACAAACTACATACTAGTGACTTGTTTAGTTTACTGGCAATCGTAGAATTGAAATGAAGTTTCTTCTTGAAAATCATTCAATTCATATAACAGAAAGGTTTGCATTTGGTCTTCAAAGAAATCAATGATTCAAATAAAACAATTCTCTAATGGAATCCTTTTTATTGTTTTCCCTCACAGCTCAATTCCATGTCTGTGCCGTCAGGGTTCATGTTGCCCATAAACAATTTGAAAGTGTGTGACTTTATGTGTAGCGAAATCAAGTAAATATCCTGAGAAAATTGAAAACAAAACAATTGTAATTCTAAGTATACATTACATACCAGTGGGAAAATTGTGGCGGCTTTAGGAAAACAGGCCAGTTTAAAGGCCTTCTGCCACTTTCGATAACATTTGTATATTGCCTCTTTTAGAAGGTATAACAGCAAACTTTTCTACACTTAAAAATATACCTTGTAACTATCACGAAATTTTTCATAGATTTTATGAACTCCCTTATTAATTTTTAGGCGGAAAATTATTTCGTGGGATCTATGAAAGAATTCCATGAAACGAAATTAATGAAATTTGTCTAAAACTATGAAACATTGTCATAGATTCTAGGAAAAGAAATATAAACATTTTTGTTCATAAAGTCTACGATTTATTTTCGTATATTCTATGGAATAAATTGTATGAAACTTTTTAATGATATCTATGAAAAATTTTCATGGATTTTATGAAACCTTATATAGAATTAGAATGCATCTCTATGATTACCGGCAAACTGTATTGGTGTTTAAGACCTATGCACAGATTTTCATCTGTGATTGTTCTCAATGATGATGTTGTTACGAATTTACGATATATCTTTTTTAGTGTTATTCTACTTATCGTTCATAAAATTAATTCTGTTTAAATTACGATAGTGACAATATTACTATTTATTTATTCAAAACTTAACGCTTAACAATAATTCTATACTCAGTGGCAACGTTGAACTGTCACCACATTTTTACTATTACACTTTTTGCGTTTCAAAAGAGACTGATCCAAATCAAATCGCTAGTCGCCTACTTCGCGAACCATCTCGTAGTTTGCAGATAGAGTACTAGCGCCATCTATTTTTACGATTCTTTCAAAAGGTTTCTTAGTGAATTCATCAACCGTTCGTGGTTAGATAATAGACAGTAGCTTTCATTTACAGCCATGATAGTTATCAACGATAACAGAAATACATAGATGATGTATTCTATTATTCACCATTTTCAGCAGATGGCAAAGGTTGTTTCCGTGCGATCATTTTGCACTCGGATACGACGAAAAGCACTCAATCATACTTTTTATTTCGGTTTTAGTTTATATTAGTCGATCTTTTGAGTTGTTATGTTTTTGATAATTGTTCGGTTCAAGATCAATAACTATTAAAATGTACTTTTTCATAGAAAAAGTACTTTTTAATAGAAAAAGTACTTTTTAATAGAAATATAAAAAAGAAATGTGTGAAATTGATCATTATCGTGGATGGTTGGATGGTGAAACAACAACATCTATGCAATGGCTTTCGATGAAAGCATACATAGGAAAGAAATGTTGTGAATATTGATGGTAATGGCAAAGTATTGTAGTGGATGTTTTCGCACAAGTAGGAGTTTAGACAATTCTCGCTTACTTGAGATTTGTTTATCCCTATAATGTGTGATCATATACCTAAATACTTGTGGAGAAGGGAGCTGATGATATGCCTTGGTGGGCATTGACATAGCTATATTCCCAACCATCCACCAAAATGATCAATTTCACAAATTTCTTTTTTTATTTCTATTAAAAAGTACTTTTTCTATGAAAAATAGTTATTGATCTTGAACCGAACAATTATTAAAAACATAATTTTTATTTCGATTCTGTATTTTGAATTTGACAATAAAATATACATAATAGAAAGGCATATTGCTTTTGTTATTTTTTTTTCAATATAAAAGGCAAACAGGTATGGTTAAATAGTTTTTTCAATAGTTTTTGTTTCCAAAGAAATTTGCCCATTTCCACCATTGCTGCGCCATCTAGAGAATTTGTCTTGACTTTCATATCCACCGCAGAAATTTCACCATCTAGAAATTTGCTTATCTAACAACAGACAGAATAACCAAAAAAAAAATTTTTATATCGTTTTATATCGTTTTGGTGGATGTCGTGGGAGCATAAACGTCAATATGTAATAAGTTTTGTATCTTTAGAGCAGGAAAAACTAATTTGCTCAGAAAATTCAACACGGACGCAATCCAAAGCATTTTTCTTCAGACAGAATTGTACCCGATTGCAAGTGTGCCGACCCATGTTTCTTTCAACATTAGGATTGAAAGAAAAAATGCTTCGAAATTGGATTCGCTCTGGTGAAAAACATGGCACAGTAATCAATCCTGAGAAGTACTCAAATTCTTGCATACAATCCAAAAGATCTTCCGAAAATGGCCAACGCAATATGAAAAGACGAGTAGTTCTTCAAAAATGGCTAGATGAGTTGCGAAGATGGAATCGCATTACTGTAGAAAGAGAACGAAGAAGTTATATTTTGAACAACCATTTTCGTCACATCAAGAGATTTATGAGCTATATGTCGATAAATGTGCATCAGGCAACGAAAGTGTTATAAAAAAAACTGTCATATCCAGGTTTTGCAAATAACTGTAATGAAAGAATGTAATTACTCAATTTTTAAACCTAAAAAAGACGAATGTGATATTTGCATATCATATAAGGCAAATAATGTGTCTGACGAAAACTACAACAAACACAGAGAAGAAATAGAGAAGATGCGGGAAGAGAAACGGAAAGTCAAAATTAATGCATTAATGCTGAATTAAATGCAAACGCTGCATATTATAAAATGAAATTGCAGGTACATAATTTCACAATGTACAAGGTCATCACGCATGAATCTGATAATATCGTGTGGGATGAGTCTGGTGGAAGTCTCGTAGCGTCTGTTTTTGTGACATGCATTATAAAACATTTAAGAAACTTTATTACTTCTTGTCCAAAAATCCACCACATAATCATTTATTCGTATGGCTGCTTCTACCAAAACCGAAATGTCCAATGCCTTACTTACCTTTTGTATGGGGACAAATAGCGGGTCCGCCATCTAACGTTTTTTTTTTCAACTAGTGCTTATTTCGTGAATGGTAACACTTAGCTCATGTCTGATTTGACAGATAATTAGTTTTCTCCTTCCGCTGAACGAATATGGTTGTGTATACGCTTGAACAACGCTGGGAAATATGGGAAAAATGAGCCTGCGATCGACTTACAGAATATGCCGATTTTCCCAAAAAAATCATCTTTTAAGATGAAGCTCATTTTGATGTTGGCGGGTATGTAAACAAGCAAAATTGTCGCATTTGGACATTGAAAAGCCGATGGATGCACCCAAAACGAGTCAGTGTTTGGTGCGGATTTTGGTCCAGAGGCAGAATTGGGCCATTTTCTTCGAAAATGAGCACGGAGTGGCCGTTACAGTCAATGCCGATCGCTATCGTTTATAGCATTTTCAAAAAAAAAAGTTATTTGGCGGACCCGTTACAGTTTTTTGATAAGAAGTATCAATTCCTTTTTAAGCACTTAGCCGTTCCAGATCTAGCCGTACCAACTGATGGAATGGGCATTAGATTTTTCTAGAATGCAAGAGGAAGGACAACTAAAACCTTTGTTTAGAGAATGAAGTTAAGAATGGTAACTGAATCTTTAGGAAGTATATTATTAAACAACTTTTCCCCCGGATCGGATTTGAACCTGCTTCGATAACACTGTGGAACAAAATTAAACTTTTTCGAAAATTCAAGGTTCTGACAAAGGATTCTGGTAAAAAATATACGTATGTCGGCGTTTTGAAAGTTCATGTCTGAATTTCTTTTAAGGTGGAGTGAAATTTTTCTTCGTTTTGCACATTCTAATGATGATTCGGCATAGAAAATCATATTAGGTATAGGATGTGTTTAGCAATTTTTTGTATAAAGTTACGGGAAACATTTTTGTGTCGTACTTTAACCCTCTACCGCCTCAATATATGACTATTTTTTGTTATTTTTGTGGAATAGGTTACATTCTACTATAAATTTCTTAGCACACTCAATCTCAAAACTCAACTTGAATACCAAAAATAAGTGAAAACTGAAACTCCATTTAAGGTTTAATTTCTACTTATTCCGAGTTGGCGCTAAAATGTCAGTTTAACCCGTTACACCCCTATATTAGTGGTGTTTTGTACCCTTTTGCGCAAAAAGAACAACAAAACCCATATATTGAGGCGGTAGAGGGTTAAAGTATTCAACATAAATAACTATTTTACATAAAATTGCTGAACAAATCCTATACCTAAAATGTAAGGATAACACGGTTTCTTATGCCGATTCATCAAAAGAATATGCAAAAGGGGGAAAATTTCGCCCCCCTTAAAAAAATCAGACGTAAACTTTCAAAACGCCGACATACGTATAATTTTGTATCCCTTCTACCAGACTCCGTTGTTAGATTTTTTTGTGTTCCACAGTGTAATTGCTCAAAAATACAAACTGATTCTTACTAAAGAGTAAACACCTTACGTTTAACCTTCCAAAAGAAGGCACGTTACCAGGTCATGGAGAAGACAGAAAGAAAGTTTATTAGCATGACTTCTATTAGAAGGTCAGAAGGCCTGTTTTTGTTATGCCCTCACAATTTTCTCATGGGGTAAAGAGAGTTTTGTTTGTAGTAGTTGCACATAGTGACACATATAGACCAACATTTACAATTACGATAGCGGTCAATGATTGCTTGGTCGGGTTAGATCAGACCTTTTAGAATGCGAGGGGTCATTACAGAGTTCGCTTTATTATATATAATAATAAAAGGGAGTTTATACTTACTGTTACGATTAAAACTGTTTTAAATTTTTGAATCCACAGCAGTCCAAAGTAACATTAGAATACCAACAGACAGTTTGTGATTTGTATTACAGCTTGATTGTTCTAACAGTTTGGCAGGTTAAAAATAAATAAATGGTTTCCCATTACATCCCATGAAGGGACCGGGGAGAACTTCTCACAACCACTGAGCAGTGCGCTTACCAGTTTTCACTCACTGATTGGGACCTACAGTTTTACACCGATTCCGAACGGTATTTTGAGAAGCTTTTTCATGGCTATATACTCGATAGTGTCGCCGTCACTATGCGAGGTGACCGCCGCCGAAAGAAATTTGAAGGTGGTCAGAGCAGGGTTTGAACCCAGGATCTCATGTACAAGAGCCGCGCACACTAACTATTGCACCACCGACGGCCACAGTTTGGCAGGTTAGTGCAGCTTAATTTCGATAAGTCAGTCGTTACTTTATGTTGAAAGCTACCATACATGAGGCAAATTAATTATATTACAATTATAATTTGTAGTATAAATTGAATTACCTCTACAAATGCAAATTCAAAAAAATTTCAATACTATTGGCAATTGTACTTATTTTCAAAGCATTTCCTTCATACATTTCTGACAGTTTGTGTGTGTACAGGTTTATGAATTTGAAAGTACTACGAGGCAACACCGATCGAAGCCACAAACCCCTACCTATACTTTAAGAACAAAATTGCCGCAGTCCAGCAAATTCAAAATAATTAAAAGCATTCCCATATGTCATTGCAAATGACATCCGATTCCTCAACCTCCATTTGCATTGCCTGAGCAAATGGAAATTCAAAACTTTTTAATTTCCATTACGAACAATATCAATTCTTTTGCATTTGCATTAGATAAAGTAATGCAAATTAAAAAAACCAGTGTGTGAAATCTACCATAGACGATCTCACCACGAACGGTTGATGAATTCGCTAAGAACTCTGGAACAATTTTAAATAAAGGACGCTACTATGCGATCCCACGACTAATGATTAAGGCGCTGCAGAGTACTCTAGAATAATCGAGATAAAATGATGTTACTACGAGATTGTTTTGGAGAAAGTATAGCTTATATCGGTGGTGCAATGGTTAGTGGTGCAATGGTTAGTGTGCGCGGCTCTTGTACATGAGATCCTGGGTTCCGGCTCTGACCACCTTCAAATTTTCTTTCGGCGGCGGTCACCTCGAATAGTGACGGCGACACTATCGAGTATCTAGCCATGAAAAAGCTTATCAAAATACCGTTCGGAATCGGTGTAAAACTGTAGGTCCCAATCAGTGAGTGAAAACTGGAAGGCGCACAGCTCAGTGATTGTGAGAAGTTCTCCCCAGTCCCTTCATGGGATGTAATGGGAAACCATTTATTTTATTTATAGCTTATATAAGTAGCCGATTGGAGGGAATTTTCGAATCAGTCTGATTTCAAACTCGTTGTTATTGAGTATAGAGGAATTGTGTGTAAAAAAAGATAAATATTTTCATTATCGAAATATGAAAACGAGAAATAAAACAGCCCTTAAAAAGGATAACCACCAAATAAAAAATCAAAAGAACGTATCACAAATACAAATTCTCACATACAGATGGCGCTAAAGTTGCATTGTGATATTTATTAGTGGTCAAGTAATCTTTTATACAATTGGTTGCTATGCCTAATTCCTTTATCAAATTTATTCGCGAGTAGAGTGTGACATTTCCTGGACTGGCGTTATTATTATCAAGATGGTAAAGAGATTGTATGACGGATTGTAACCTCCTTCAGTATACAGGTTGCTCCACATACAAGTATCTTTTTAAAAATTAAATAAAATTAACTAAACTTAATTTCGAATTTGAATTTAAATTTTTATGACCGATTTCCTTTTGTTAATTTCTTTTGGTGTATTATGGCTTTATTAGAAGTAACAAATATTCCCAGTAGTTATGGACTACGATTTCATTTACGTGGCTGCCACGGCTGGCTTCGCAGTAGCTCGTCCTGTCAGCCCAACTTTCCAAGACTTTGTTGACAAATGCTGGTTATATCTCACGATTAGCTCGGATGATATTACAAGAAAGAGTCTAAATAGGTCAATTAGCAGCTCCGAGTCGGCCAATTGACATCGCCAAGGCGGCTCTTAACACGATTACCGAACTAATTTCGCAAAAGATTGATTGTTTGATGAGCTGTGTCAGATGATGCGCCATCCTGCTAAAACCAAAGATTATTCAAGTTCATATCTTCCATTTCTGCCCATAGAAAGTATGTAATCATGGCTCTGTAGTGCTCGCCGTGACTGAAATGGCTTTTTCGGCAGCATTTTCAAAAAAAAAAATGGGACAATGATGTCACCATTCCAAAATCCTCACCAAAGTGTCACTTTCTGTGGATTCGTTGGAATTTCCGATCTTCAAATGCGGCAATTTTGTTTGTTGACATAGCCGCTGAGGTGGAAATGCGCCTCGTTAGAAAAGATTTCTCGTCCAAATACGATGTCCGATTGGAGCTTCTGTAAGTCCCAAACTGAGAAGTAGATGGTCGTTTGCCTTCAATTGCTGAACCAACTGGAGCTTTTAAGCGAATAATCCGAGAACTTTGTGCAAAATTCTCATCCTTTCGAGTTGTTGAGATGGATGCCGAGTCGATGTTCCTGGATTGTGTTGCACACCTTCTTCCACAACAGCCACATTATCGTCGGTACATACTGTACGACGACCGTGACTATAAGTATTGTCCACTAGCAAATCAGTTTCACAAATTTTTCCATACAGCACGCCCGAACCGTGCTTCATTTCGAACAAAACTTCTTTTCAACAAACGCACAGTTTGGACAACACAGCACTCACATTGGAAATATATTTGCAACACTTCCCAACGTTGCTCAAGCGTAAATTTGCTCATTTTGGTCCGCGGAGGTATGATACTGACTGATAGTCAATATTTCGAACAGAAAAAATCTGTCAGCGTCAAAATAACATATGATTTGAAAAGACCACACGTTACACTAGATATATTCGCTGGAAATGCAACTTCAATTATTATTACTATCATTTCCGTTGTGTCATACCCCGATAGGTTTATAAGAGCACTATTACACGATGAATTTATCCCAGCAAGAAAATTTGTAAATTTTACGATCGTCGGGAAAGAGGCGTAGAATAGTTAGAGAGGAGGGAAAAATGCCATGAAATGCACTGGCATTGTGTTTCGGGAAATTTTTTTCAATTTCTGTATGTGTTTCTGTTTGATTTTGAAATTTCATAGTTATTACCATAGAATAATACATACATAGATAAACTTATTCTCTCATCTGACGTTTCATTTCACACTCTTCATCGTAGGTTTGTGGAAATGAGAGCAATTAAATTTAAAATTATCTTACACCAGGTGGAGTTACAAAATATGTTCACTTAACTTTTTCCTGTCGGTTTGGTGTAGAACTGAAAAATTTAAATATATTTGCACTTTTTTGTTGACTTTTATCGTCGGTATACATTTGTATTGTACTTAACACAACTAGTTTGCCACAAAAACACGAAATTCGGTTGTTGTACCTTTGTTGATAGTTGTATACTATTGCCACCATAGAGTAATCTCGTACTAGAGAGAATATTTGGCTTATCTGACATTTCCTTTCACACTCTTCTTGATGCGGTCGTCGGTGTGATAGAGAGATGTTTGACGAAAGGTGGCATACACCAGGTGGAATTACAATAACTTCTTGCTATAATTTGTCATGTTGTTTTGGTGAAACATTGTGAAATTTAAATGTGTTTTAAACTTTTTTATTGATTGTTATTGTTAGCATACATTTGTGTTGTATTTTACACAATAATTTTAACCGTTGTTGTTATTTTGTGCGTTGTTTTGAACCATTGCCTCTATCTGGTATTAGCAAAGCAATTCTTTTCAACATCGAACGTGGCCAAATGTCATAAATTTGGTGAGAGAACTATTAGGTCTACTATAGTATTAGTCTATGACTGCGACTATCTGGTATTATTGAACCCATATTTTCCACCATCCAATGTTTACTTTCCATCGTACCTATGACGTTTAATTTATTGAGCGAATAAAAGTTTCTATGTATGTATTATTCTATGGTTATTACTTTTGTGTTTTGTTTGAATTTGAGTTGGTTTGTGTTGTGTTTGAAAATTAAATTAAATTTAAATAAAATACACACACAAATCAATATTATACAAGACAAAAACATTGAAGAATGTCAAAAAAGTTGCAGGCATCGATATTGTGAAAATTCAACGTGTAATAACTCAATGAATTACGTAGCAACTTTAAAAGAGAACTGAAAAATATGCCCGTAAGAAGTGTCATCGTGTAATAAGCACTAACTCTTCTCCAACCAACTTAATGACAGTTATCATCAATCTACAATCAGGTATCTCAGGCACAGTATAATTCAAACATAGTGTAATTCAAGCATAGCAGAATAACGTTTTTCAGGCATAGCATAAAAAAGTTATGCAACTTAGGCAAGGTTTTGCTTCACTTTCGCGAATTCCTTCTCTTCTTTGCCAGGGAAACTGTTACTTGTCCATTATATTTACATTGTTCTGCAAAAATAACATTAGAATGTCAGTAAACATTTTGTGGTATATGTAGCAACTTGATTGCCTAATGTTAATTACGCCTAAAAGTATACCGTGGATGCAAGTTGAAAGGCTACCTCATATCCACTCACCGCTATTGTTTGACGCAACAATCGATAACAGATAGCATTTCACCACTAATTATAAGTCGATGTCGAACTTTCCAAAACAATCGGGAACAGAGCAGATACACTGAATGAAAAAGCATCATCACACGGATGAAAATGTTCATCACCCCAAAGACTTGTCATCGAAAGTGAGCTAATGTAACGTTTCATTTCCGCTATGAAAATGTTTTCATCAACTGCAAATTGTTCGTTACTGTGGTGAAAGTATGTTTGTTCCTGCAATGAATTTGCTTCATTATTGCAAAGAATTTGTTTCGTTGCTGCAATGAATTTGTTTCATTGTTGCAATGCATAGGTATCGTTCTTGCAAGGAATTTGTTTATTGCTCCAATGAATTTCTTCATAGCTGCTATGAATTTGTTTCATTAGTCCAACGAATTTGAGACATTGTTGTTATGAATATGTTTCATTACTACAATGATTTTGTTTCATTGCTGCAATGAATGTTTTGAAGTGTGTTTCAAATTATTCATTGACAATCGTAGATAAATATGCTGTTTGTACTACATTGCAGGTGTTTTGATAACAATTTGTTGTTTTCGAAAATCTATTTGCTAAATAGATTATACTCATTCCATGTTAAAACACTCGTCTGGAGAAGATTGTGGTCGCCGAAAACATATACGAGGAATTTATTGTTAAGATTTCTATTTAAGATACATACATATGTACATATCTATGTCTGTACTTACCATTAACATAAGCTCTACTCCCCTATGCTCTACTCCTTTAACATAGAACCACATTATTGTTTTGTTGTTGTTGTCATGCAATTCTTGTTGTATTGAGGGTTTTGATATTCAATTGTAGCGCCAAATCTCCCCGCCATTAAGCCAGTGATCGCTCTGTAACTATTTTCTTCAACTGCTCTTTTATTTATTTTAACCAAATAAATTGTTATTTTTTATGTTCTTCGTACTTGAAAGACTTAGTTTCTTTGACTTCTACGTTTTCATTGACTTCGACTGCCGCACAAATGTATGTATGGCTTTCGTTTTTTTCTGAATCCAAACAACAACACAACGAAACAGGCGCGACCGAGTTATGATTTAAACACAAAAACATGAACATTTTGTTGCGATTTATACCGTCACGCGCATCCACACACACACACAAAAGTTCAGTTACATATTTCAGGGTAGTTTTTCTGCTATCGATGCGTCACTTTCTTTGCTGTCGTGTTGCTCCTTACATTCTGTTTATTTATCTATTTGATTTATAGATTCGTAAGTTAGACAAACGATCACAGCAAACACATAAATTCACACAATTTAATTTTTCACAATAAAATATTATTACTAAGTATAACTAATTAATCTGTTTCAACAAATTTATTTAAATTAATCCGGCGGAGAAATATATCTACCACTTCGATTGTTGCCATGGAACTGATTTAAGATGTGTACGTGACCCACCACTCACGCTCACAATTTTCTCTTGCTGACCTCTTTTTTATGCTCGCTCATTTTTTCGACTGCTTCTCTCTCTCTTTACTATCATAAAAATTAGTTTCGTTGCAATAACGAAATTATTTCGGCAACTAAAAATTTTGACAAACCTCCAAAATAAATAAATAATATACACTATAAAAAGTAAGAGATAAACAAAATGTCAGTAGTTTAAATAAAATGCCTTTACTGGTTTTTGACTTTTTTCGACAAAATTCAAATTAAATAAAATTGTCAAAGAAGCCAAGTATGAAATATTTCGTTGCAGCGAGTACCAAACTGTCGGATATACGACACTTTTCACTATAACAACGTAAAAACATTAACGAAAACGTTTCATCCATGCGACGAAGCGTTTTTCCTTTCAGTGTAGTTCTGGAAACGGTAAAAACTTATGTCAGTCTCATTGCAAACGGATAAAGGTACAAATCGTCGGTATTTGCGTTATTGTCTAAAGATTTAATATAAAGTTTTATGTTTGTACTTAAAGTAAATAAAGAAAAGTTTTGTACTTCTCGAAATTGAAAAAGAACATTGTTTTAGTAACGGGAAATAAAACTGCGCTAAAAATGACAATTAGAAAATTCATAACAATATCTTATGCATAAGATGGATAAGATTAACATAACTCCTCGATGATACAAAAGAAATTGCTAAACAGGATTATCGGAATTTTGGACACTTAGTTTCGAGTAGTTTTCGTTAATACAGTCCTCGATTCCCATTTCTATTTTTCTCAAAAAACTTATTACTAGTTTTTGATTAAGGCTTGGGCCACACTGGTGCTTTGTTAACGCGCGTTTTCACGAGGTTTCGTAGAAGTATACACAATAGAATGGAGAAGGCCACACTAGCGTTTTTTCATCCCGCGTTTTCAACTGCAATACGCGTCGTAGAAAAACCCGACGACAACGCACGCGTATTAAAAGCTGTCTCTCCCTCTCATCGTGTGTGTGTTTCATTTGTTAGTAATGTTGTTGCTATTGACACATGTTTTTATTGTAATTCCTATGACCAGTTTTTCAGTCAGCGGTGATCTTCGTTTCATATGTTCAGATTAAACATCGAATTTTGTTTATCAGTCAATGAAAATGATTGTAGTCGGAACCATATGATTTTGTCAATCACATTTCTGAGCCTACTTTGAGCCTGCATCGTTAAATTACACAGTTTATTAAAATTTTTTGGTTTAAATGACTTCGATTTTATTTATTGATTTCTTATTTTACATAATGCCATTTGGTTGTTCAACTTTATTGTTTTGGTATTTAGCCAAAAACAGATGGGTTTCCAACAAGAATACTCGTACAAGGGTTTACTTTAACTTTACTTTAACTTCCCACTGAAGAACAAAATCCAAAGTTAAGCTCTAATTATCTTTCAATTACGATTAAGTAATCCGATAGTTAACTACCCACTTAAAACTGGTCTTTTGTTACATGATGAAAGCGAAATTAATAACACTATGCAACATGACTTTTCAACCAGAAATGCCAACCCAATTTGTTGACGTAGTTTAGCAGCATTATTAAGAAAAACAACAACAAACATTTTTGAATGGTAGTTTTGTTTTAAAAATTTCTTGTTTTTTAAAATGTTACGTTAATTTTATTTGAATTTTCTAAGGATTCCCTTCATCGATTTTCTCGAAATTTATTTTAAAAATACCTTTGAAGTGAATGAAAATATTTTAAATCAGAATGCTTGGTTGAGAACTTATTGAATTTAACATTTCAAATTTTGCATTTATGTTTTGCAAAAAATCAAATATTTTTCATTTTTATTTTATCATAAAAAAAATAAAAGAAAAATAGATATATATTTTTTTTTTTATTTTCCTATATAATACACTGGACAGTTCTTTAAAAATTAATTAATCTACTAAAATGGCTATAACTCTTTTATTTCTGTATGGATTTATTTGATATGTATGTATCTTAATTTTTGAAGAATAGTCCAGTGTATTATATATGAAAATAAAAAGAAATATATCTATTTTTTTTTTATTTTTTATGATAAAATAAAAATGAAAAATATTTGATTTTTAAAAAAAAAATTCAAAATTTGAAATGTTAAATGTTAAATTCGATAAGTTCTCAACCAAGCATTCTGATTTGAAATATTTTCTCTCATTTCAAAGGTATTTTTATGAACATTTTTTTAAGATAAATTTTCAGAAAATCGATGAAGGGAATCCTTAGAAAATTCAAATAAAATGAAAAAATTTGAAACAAAAAACTGTACCATTCATAAATTTTTGTTGTTGTTTTTCTTAATAAGGCTGCTAAACTACGTCAAAAGTTGGGTTGGCATTTCTGGTTGATCAACTTTTTTTCATTTTGTTGCATAGTGTAATAAGTGAAGTAGAGAAAATAAGAATTCTATGGGATTCAAGCGCCATAGATTATAGAGACAAAATAAAAGAAAAATAATAAGAAATAAAAAAGAATAAATCCGGAGAATTTTTATTTATTATCAGAAGACGAACAGAAATAACGTGGGGTACATAGGTATAGATATTTTATAACTATATAATATATTTTATAATTATCCTTTAATTAATATCTTTATACTTAATATAATTTAATTTCCTTATCCCTTAATATCACCCCCTTAATATCACTTCAGGAACTACCCATGAACTACAGAGCTTTTCGAACGCCCGTACACAAAACTCTGGTGTTGCGCCCCAAAAGTATACACTATGTTAAGGTTTTGTTTTGGCAGCAGAGCTTTTAAAAGCGCGCGTTAACAAAACGCTAGATTGACCCGAGCATAATAAGCCTCAAAACAGTGTAAGAAATTCTAAGATTTTTCGTTACAGGATGCAATACAAAGTTTAATTTTTTGTTACTTATTTCGGATTTATCATTTTAAGCATTTTCAATTTATCGTTAATAAAACGAAGTACTTTAAATTAAATATTGATAATGACAATACTCTATATTATACTATACACCACTGCACACAAGTGAACACTTGCACTTACTCGATATTCAACACGATTGATATTACTGGACGATGTATACTTTGGCGCGTTTGAAATCAATTTGACTAGAACTCTATATATAAAAGTTAAAACTCGCCATCTAGCCGCGTCCACAACCACTTACCGAATTCATAAAGCGTTTGTGGTGAGATCGCAATCGTTAAGCGAACCACAGACTTGTCATTTATGAGCATAAGCTTGGTGGATAACTCTTTATCTGACCGATTAAGTTGAAAAAATATTAGAAAAAAATTTTATGAACATGATAGAGTGATGCGAACAACTTCGAGTACATTCTTATTTGGTATCAAGAAGGGCGAAAAGCCAACAATAATCTTCAACGATAGCTGATGTTCTTGCTGATGAATGTCAAGTCTGTGGTTCGTTTGAGGTTATAACTTACAGCCACGTTGTGTTTACCGTCATTTCATTAACATTGCGTTGCACTACTCCGACATAGATCAGAACATCCAAGCTGCAACACACAACACACTTTCAAATTAACATTCAAATGTTGGTTTAACACTCCGCATATGTCTGTTGGTATTCAAATGCTATTTAGCCAAAAATGTAAAGCATTTGTCGTAGCAATATAAACTTTTACTACACCCTTAACTTGTGTTTATTTCCTTCTTGCGGATGTTGATGCTTTCTAGCCTTATTACAAAACATGGGTTTGACATTTCCTCTTTTGTAGTCGTTTCGGTTTCAAGTGTTTATGATTTTTTCAATTCCACTATAATGTTGCTTTGTTGCCGCTCTACTTAACCACTTTGAGTGGACTTGACCGGCTGTAATTGTGTAACTGTGGCAAAGTGATCCCTTGGCGTTTTCCGTTTACTGGCAAATTGTTATGTTCCACCGCTACATAAAGAAGCTGAAAACTGTAAATTCCTTTGAAGCGTTGCAAACGGTCAGAGATGCTGCTATAACTTTGTGGCAATTTTTCCACAAAATTCATTATTTTCATTAAAGCTTTTTTTTTAATTGCTAGAGGTTATAAATATAACAAAATAAGTCTTGTCTCAAATTAAATTTAAAAACAAATTTCAACATGAGTTTTGCACAAATTTCAGGAATCTTAAATTACATCTTTGGTAAATTTTTATGTTAAATAAGGAAAGAAAAATTATTTAAAATTTAATATTTAATTTTGGATACTTCCTTTATAGAATCTATGAATTCCTTTACTAATATGCAGTATAAGAAACCTTTTTTTTATAATGAATTTGATCATAACTTACGAAATTTTTTCTAAAATGCGAATCAAATTAAATGCTAATCAAATTAATATTAGTTATGTTTTGGTTACAAGCAAGCGATTATCGCTTGCTAAATTGTAAAGAAAACGGCTATTTAGCGATAAGTGATTTTAATCAAAAATATGAAAAAGGGTGGAAAACGGTAAAAAATGGCAAACAAAAAATTAATTTAAACTTAGCGAAAATGATTCGCGTCGCTAAGTTCTCGCTAAGTCTTCGCTAAGTGCTTCATACAAAATAAGCGAATATATAAGCAAGCGATGTAAGCAAAACACGCTTATTGTCTTAATATCTGAAACTCAATTCGCCTCCAAGAAGTACTCTTTTAATATGATGGCACATCTCATGGTATTCGCCTAAAGGATAATGTTAAACATCAAGAAGGTTAGCACTCTTCCATAGAAGATATTCAAACCACAAACGTAATTATGTAAGAGAGATCTGACCCTATCACTATATCCTCTATATAGAGTTCCCCGAGATACATCATAAAGAAATAACAGCATAAATCGTTTTTCTTATGTCTTGGCCACAAACTCTTAGAATGTGGCGATTATAATGATAAACATACAGCATTGGACTCGCGTCTCATAACTTCAAAGGGACGGTAACTACTCTTGTCAATTAACCGTTTCTCTCCTAACATCACTTCCCCATACTTTCCCACATATTTGCCAATAGATATTATCAAAATTCTCGACCTCGTTGCTTCCATATATCGATAAACATGCCTCCCGAATCTCCCAAATGTTGCACGGTCTGAAGACTATCCACTGTGCAATCATACTAGGCTGTTTATACTAAAAAAGGATTCGGTGTTAAAATGTATAGATTATTACGATAAATAATTTAGATTTCTGGTGTTATCAACTTTTATGTCAAAATAACATTAGAATGTTAGAAAACAGGTTGTAGCAAGATGTATCTATTACAGGTGGAAGCGTTAGAACAGCTTATTTCAATTTGTTCTTATCGTTGTGGTCCGACCTTGTCAAATGTTGTTTATTACAATTCCAAGATGTATCTGGTACAGGTGGTAGCGTTAAAATAGTAGACGAAATATTTTCTTGTACAATTCCTCCTGATATGGCCTGAAATAAATAAAAAAATAAATAAATGGTTTCCCATTACATCCCATGAAGGGACCGGGGAGAACTTCTCACAATCACTGAGCTGTGCGCTTTCCAGTTTTCACTCACTGATTGGGACCTACAGTTTTACCCCGATTCCGAACGGTATTTTGAGAAGCTTTTTTCATGGCTATATACTCGATAGTGTCGCCGTCACTATGCGAGGTGACCGCTGCCGAAAGAAATTTTTTTTGAAGGTGGTCAGAGCAGGGTTCGTACCCAGGATCTCATGTACAAGAGCCGCGCACACTAACCATTGCACCACCGAAATAAATACATCTTGACAATTTCGATTGACTGAATTTGACAAGGTCCGCTCCTGAAATAAAAACAAAATGCCTTCAATTCCTACTGCTTCTAACTTACTTATTTTGTCATGGGGTGTAGTGTATACTAAATGTAGATACGCCTAAAAGTATGTCGTCACTGCAAGTTGAAAAGCTACTTCATACCAACTCACCACGAATGTTTGATGATATCGCAAGCATAGCCTGAAATAATCAAGAATAGATGACATCTCATCGTGACCGCCGGCTGTGTAAAGGTTAGTGTGTGCGGCTCTTGTAGATGAGATCATGGGTTCAATCCCCGTTCTGACCAACTTACATTTCTTCCGACGACGGTCACCTCGTTTAGTGACGGCGGCAGTATCGAGTAATTATCCATGAAAAAAAAGTCTCAAACAAGCTTCTCCTGAAAAACTGTAGATCCCAACCAGTGAGTGTAAAAACTAGAAAGCGCATATCTCACTGGTTGCGAGAATTTCTCCCCAATCCCTTCATAACATCACATCACTGGGCAATAGATAGATGTCAAATTTTTGGAGAACAATCGAGAACAGACAGAGTCACTACGAGATGGTTCTTGAATCGGCTGAACTAAAATAAACAACTGATTCACATCGAAACTGCGGTTAGTCTCATATCAATTGGGTAAATGGATAAATCGGCGACTAATAGTGATTTCGTGAAAGACATATTGTTAAGTGTTAAGATTGTACGGTAAAGTAAATTGACGTGAAATAAAACCAGTGTTGAGATTTTTTAATTTGCATTGGATTAATTTGCTGCAAATGTAATAGAATTGCCATTCGCAAGGACAATTAAAAGATTCTTATGGATCTTCGCAATCTTTGCAAATATGAGTTTGTATATATACGATTGATGATCTATTGAGGGTATCGATTAAGGCAGTAGTTAGGCATCTGATGATGAACTTGTCACGGAGTTCGAAAGTAGTCATGCCAGTGTGCTTAACTGAATTGTCTATTATTCCAACAAAAGCAAACCATTTTTTAATTAGAAAAATGTTTCTGACCTTGTAAGCTTGTAGTATGAGCTTATCATACACTAACTAACACTAACATAATCGGTCATAAAATTCAAAATTCAAAAACGTGACTGGCACTAGCCAGGTCATCAAAAAGTCTATACCACAGGAAAATGCAACTTTGTGATACAAAAACTGACATCAAAGCACTGCAACAATGCTAGTTGGCAAGAGGAATAGAAGCACATGCGGGAAAAGGCTTTTAGTTATTCTGTTGGTATTATGAACCTTTCAGTGTGTGTCGGTACTGAGGGATCTTCGATCGATACTAATTCCCATTTGAGTTTTCATATATCCGATTGATGATCTTCCGATTGCATCAATTCAGGTACAGTAGTTAGGCACCTGAAGATGAACTTGTCACGAATTTTGAAACTGGTCATGTCAGTGAGTGTGCTTAACTGAATTGTCTATTATTCCAACAAAAACCAACCTGACCTTGTAAGCATGTAGTATTAATTTTTCATGCCTTGTAAGCCTGTAGTAAAATTTCTCAGACAATGCAAATACAGGTTGTGCAATCGGATGCCAATTGTAATGCAATATGGGAATGCTATTGATATTGTTACGAATTTCCTTATTCGTCCTTTAAGCGCTGTTTTATTCCCAATACTAAAACAAGGTTCGTTTTAAATTACGATAATTACAACAGTTTAACTTCCTTTTATTTTACTCAAACATTACAAGAGTTTACTTTATTTACACCACTTTACAATAAGTCTTATGTTTTACTATCAAATGGCGTTGCTTACTTTCCGGCGGTTAATCACAAACTGAACTCCCCATTCCAAAGAACTCCGCTATTTATACCAACTCACCATACTCAAATGAAGTTATATCCAGCGAATTCAAGAACCTTCTAGTCGTTGTGGTTTGTTATCTTTGTAGAATCATCTCGAATGGTGGAGAATTATCTTAACTGAGGCGAATTCATGCTACTGGTTTAGCGAGCTGGTACGTTGTTACAATGCATACATTCAGGCGCAGCACTAACCGCCTGTTATTTACATAATGTTAGTAGAGTCATTAAGAGCAAGCAAAAGGTTTTACTTATTCCTAACAATATTTTGAATTTGTTTGACTGTTGACCATCGATGGTGTAATGGCTAGTGTGCGCGACACTTGTGCATGAGAACGTGGGTTCGATCATTGCCCTGTCCACCTTAAAATGTCCTTCGTCGATGGCCACCTCGCTTAGTGATGGCGACACTATCGAGTACTTAGCCATGAAAAAGCTTCTCAAAATACCGCTCGGAACCACTGTAAAATTGTAAGTCCCAATCAGTGAATGAAAGCGCACAGCTCACTGGTTGTGGGAAGCGCTCCCCAATCCCTTCAAGGAATGTAATGGGAAACGGTTGGGTTTTGACTGTTGGCGAAGTAAAGCAGTAAGTTTGTAGCAGAAAAAACCCTATTCATGAGAATTTGTCTGATAGTTCATCTTTCTATTTTTTAAAACTATAATGTACACCCTAACGTACCTGTACGCACAAACAAATTACCACTACTTGGGGTAAGAAAATGAAACGAAACTTTGTCACACAAAACTTATTTCCGCATTACAAAACTTTTTGGAACTACATATTCTAGGAACAACTGCATTGCAGTTTCAATTTGAATTTACCTTTAGTTTTTGGCATAACAAAATCGTAAGTTATTTGCTCGTAAATTTGAATTTCAGAAAGTTTGAATTGTAATTGTTTCTAATGCTTGCTTCAGTGATACAGAGACATATCAATAATTGGTATGTAAAATTGTAACAATCAAAACTTCACACGTTGTATATGATACTGAGGTATTCCACAGTACAGCGACTACTGACATGTCAATGCCCTTTTTCAAATTAAGACATATTTTTTTTATAACAGGTACAACATAAATTAAATATTAAAATCTCATCCACAACTAAGCCATGGAATGAAACTCTATAAATAACGTCCAACTGTTACTATTTGAATTTTCTAATAAATATCTTCCCTTAATTGATTTGTTCCCTCCCTGCTCTTCAATTGTGCACAGGGAATGAATAAAACATTTGCTTTTGCTGGCATTTATTCCGAGCACAATCCCATCATTGCACATATTTGTCCCGTCCTAACCTTTCTCGTTCCATAAGGTTATATCCTAGTTCGAACCATCACTGAATGCAAAATTCAGTTCAACGAAAATATTGGAACTGAGTTTTCAATCAACTGCAAAATTGTTAAATGAACGTTCATAGGAAGCAAATCAAAAGCTTCGTATGAACATCTTTAGGTGATTTCTATTGAATTATTGAAGTTGAGAAACAGCCAGTACAAACCAAACTAACAGATTCTTTTAAAAGTTTAGTTCGTTTTCTTTTATTTTCTGTTCAGCATTTCCTCCTTTTGGGCCATGAGGAGCTAGAAGTGATTCCCAAAGTGAGGAAAATTGCAATTGAATTCAGGTATTTAAGACAAAACCGTTGGATATTAAATAACTAAAAAATCATTGCAATTTTTTAAGCTGTTAGAGACAGAAAGAGAGAGGTGGAAGACTAAATGCGAACTATGACAGTTGCCGTGCAGTGAAAGACGAACGATTGGTTGCAGGGACGAAACATATTGGTTGACATTGTTGCAATGAAAAGTTTCATACATCCGACGATTTTGTCGCTGACGCAAATTAGTATGATGTACAAGATTTATTTGACCATTCGTCGTTGCGTTCCTGTTATGAGTTAATACAGGGCTAGGTTTGGAATTTAATTTCGCTTTAACAAAATACTGATAGACATTTTTTTAAAAATTGAGATTTTATTAATGACACTTATGAATGAAACACAACATGGCCCACGCTTTGTAAGTGTCTGCCACTATAGAAATATTTAGTACGAGGAGAATCGTTGTGGTACCACTTCGTCCCCATATTGTAACCAATAAATACACTGGTGGGATTAATAAACGTCTAAGTTAGTGTGGGGTCGGACACGGCAATTTTACTTGCTCAAGTTCTTGGCAATTCTCTTTTGAACTTGCTTTCATGTTCACACAGGGAAAGTTTGCTTGACCAATTTTTGCTTTCTTATGCTTCCACGTTCTTGTTTTTTTGACATTCCATATTGTTTCAATTGTAGAAAAATTTATTTGGAGGGGAATTTTTTTATATTTGTGAATAAAATTGAAGTGAAAGAAAATAATAAATAATAACAACATTATTTGATTGCATAGGAGAAGCTTTTTTTACTACCAATATCAAACAAAACACTTTTACTTTTTTTTATTACCCACAACTTTATGAACAACGAAACAAAAAATGAAAAGGAATGTCAAATGTCAAATTCGTTTAAAAAAATGTGAATGGGAAAACAATACGAAGTAAGAGTACGGGCAAGTCTGTACCCCTTTCCATTCTCTTTCCCTCTCTCTCCTATAAATTCAAGAATTGCGCAAGTAAAATTGCCGTGTCTGACCCCACACTTAGAATACATTTTTATAATCCCTTGCAATTCGTTAGCTATTTCAAATATAGCCACATATTGTGATCAGCGGTTGGTCTGAATGATACTATTTCGATAACACATGTTACACGTTTTCGGCATAACCAACCCTTACATCTGCAGTATGTCAAAATGGCATTTGAATGTCAACAAACAGTATGAAATGATATTAGTTACGCCTAACAATATGCCGTCACTATAGCATACTAACTCACCACGGTTGTTTGATGATACTACGCGATCCCAACACACTCTCCCTAAAACAATTCGATAACAATCGAGAAAATTTATGGCGCTTTTTTGAGATGGTTCGCGGAGTTGCTGAAAACACGTGTTCAGAGTTGAACTTATAAATATTCGATAGGAGCACATTTTGGATCAGTCCGATTTCAGACTGGTAAAGGTATTGTGGCCATCGGTGGTGGTTTACATGAGAACGTGGGTTCGATTTCCGCTCTGAAAACCTTAAAATAGTTTTTATTTTTATAAAACATTTTATAAAATCGCTTGGCGATAGCGACAATATCCAGTATTTAGCAATGAAAAAGCTTCTCGAAATGCCGCTCGGAACCGGTGTAACATTGTAGGTCCCAATAAGTGAGTATAAAACCAGAAAGCGCATACCTCAGTGGTTGCGCACACCTCAGTGGTTTCAGTCTAGATGCTGACTGTTCCGACAACGGTATGAGACTTACTGACTTTGCCGCGGAAAAAACATGGTCGCTAGTGGCACAATATTCCAGCATAAAGACATTCACAAGGCTACTTGGGTATCCCATTATTAAAGAACGAAGAACCAAATTGATCCCTTGGTACCACTCATCCCGTTTAATGGATGTACGAGTGTTCAGAGGAGCTAACATCGATTCTGATATCTCCTGGTAGCAGCAAAGGTTCGCACAAGATTAAGTAGCGCGAAAATCGTGCGAAACCGGACGCAGAGACAGCTAGACATCGGAAAGCTGCAATTAGCAGATGTAGCCAGAGCATACTCAAGGAAACTCTCATTTCTCCCTGCTACTGGTACCTGAGATATCCAATGACGATGAGAAAATCGATCACAGTTTCTACAACGACGTCGATTGCCCCCTGCTAACCAAGCTCAGAAAAAAATTTTTTTGTGTATGCGGTTTTATGTCAGTTTGTTCGGATTATTTTCGCAGTCACAGTCAGTATATCAGTTTAGCAATGAAAATCAGCCAGCAATTTAAGCCCTGATGAGAACACATATTTTCAATCCCGAACTAAGTTTGGTTAAATAATAGGCAACGACAAAATTTCATTTTTGTCCTTAAAGGTTTACGGCAGTTACTATGTTGACCAGCCTGCTATACACACAGACCGGCATAGCTCAACTTCTGACTTCTTCTAGGCGATACAATTTTTTCCGTATCTAATGCTATATACTCCCAACCCTATGGGTAAGGGTGTTCGAATATGTATGGTTTACGAAATTGTGTTTTTTTTTTATCGAATATAGGCCGGAAAGTGCCGCATTACTAAAATTTTTAACTGTTTCAGTTTTAGCACTTTTTTTTTTTTGCAATTTGCACTTTTTTTGGCATGTTTTTTTTTGACAGCTTCTGGCAACACTGATCTAGGTTATTCCTCAACTACATCATTTGTATTGGAATATTGAAGTATTCTCTCGAAAGTCACTTTTCCGTGGTGAATTCGTTATGTTCGTTGCAGCCAAAAAGTATGAAAATGTATTATTACGAGGGTGTTTCCAAAACTAGCCGTCGTGACGTGTAGATGGTGACAGTAGTTTGAAAAAAAATATTTTTGTGAAAAGTGGTACCTTATAAAATATATATTTTAAGTTTCAAGGCGCCACGTTGTTTAGGAATTTTTGTTGAGCCATCAAAAGTAAACGATCTCAGTGAATTTGTAAACATGGAAAAAATTGGTTACCATTATGTAATTCAATATCTCAATATTTAAAATAAAATAAATCAATATTAAAGCCGAGCTAGATTCGACTGTGGGGGAGTCTGCTCCTTCATTTACGACTGTAAAATATTAGGTAGCAGAGCTTAAACGAGACCGTACGAGCTACCGAGACGAACACCGTAGTGGTAGACCAATTGAGGTGTCGACGCCAGACACGGTTAAGAAAATCCACAAAATTGTGTTGGATGATCGTGGGCTGAGGTGCGTGATCTAACTGAAATTATAGGGATTTGAAAAAGTGATATACATACATCGTATATTGACAGAAGATTTGAAGATGAGAAATCTGTGCGCAAGATGGGTGCCGCGCCTGCTTTCAATAGAGCAAAAACAAACTCGCGAAGATGTTTCAGTAGAGTGCTTGGCGATGTTTCACCGCAATATAGCCGAATTTTTGCATTGATTTATAACCATGGATGAGATATGGGTCCACTACTTTATACCTAAGACAAAGGAATAGTCAAAGCAGTGGACTGGAATGGGAGAATCGTGTACAGAGAAGGCGAAGACGGTTGCATCTGCAGGCAAGGTCATGGCGTGTGTTGTGTTGGGATGCGTATGGGATAATTTTTATTGATTATCTTCAGAAAGGAAAAACCATCAAGCGCGAATATTATTCTAATTTATTGCCGCATAATGCAAAGCTGCTCAAAATTCCGTTCGGAACCGATGTAAAATTGTAGGCCCCAATCAGTGAGTGTAAAACTAGAACGAACACAGCTTACTGGTTTATGAGGAGCTCTCCCAAATCCCTTCATGGGATGTAACGGGAAACCATTTATATTATTATTGCCGCGTTTAAGTGATGAAATTGTGGAAAAAAGGCCGCATTTGGCGAAAGAGAAAATGTTGTTTCATCAAGACAATGCTTCAGTAAACACATCCACTATTGTGATGGCCAAAATGAATTAAAGTTCGAATTGCTTCACTACCCACCATATTCGCCAGCTTTAGCTCCCTCTGACTATTTTCTATTTTCAAACTTGAATAATTTGCTCGGTGGTAAAAGATTTGCCAACAATCAAGAGGAGTGGAGTCTGCGGTTGATGGCTATTTTAAGGGGTTTGACAATTCTTACTATAAGCAGGGTATCGAAGCTATAGAATATTGCTGGAAAAAGTATATAGAGCTTAAAGGAGATTATGTTGAAAAATTAACCAATTTTTTTGTGACTTCTTTGTACTTCTTATTGAGACTACATTCGACTAACATGAAATAACATTAAATATTAACATTAAAATGTTAGGTTAAACTAAGTAGAATGAATTGTTCATAACAATATTTTATGATTGATGAAATTATGGTTGTCTTAGACGAAAATTTCCAACAATAAAGCAGGTAATTATTAATATTTGCAAAATGTCTAACTAAATCAATAAATTTGGGAAAGGTAAAGTTAATAACTTTGTTTAAAGTTTTTTATTTTGAATTAAATTTAAAACGTCTTCCTTTATCAAAGCTTAAGGATACTCTATGCGCAAGGTGAAATATTATAAAATTCATGCTGCCACTCAGTATCTGAGTGACAACGCTACTTAAGGCCCCACATTACGTCAATATTATTACTTCAGGTGGGGGAATTTAAATATTAATCCTTCGAAGGATAAAACGAATGTTGAGAATGACATTGGACCTTGCATTGTCCTTTTCATTTCGTTTAAACTGTTTGTTTCGTCACAAGTACATTGTTGTTGCTACACAAAACAATATTTACCCATAAGATCTTGAGAAAATGGTCGACGCGAAAGGACATAAAAGTGACTATGGCTGGTTGTGTAAACAGCGGAGAACTTAATTAAATATTTATCAACATTTTGGATGTTACAACTGCAGAAGAAGTAGCAACTCCCGAACAATTGAAGAAATTTCCTAAACTCCTGTTGACAATGCAATTGATGGGTGATTCCATTTGAAAGGAGAAGCGTATGGAACAAATTTAAATTAAAGTTGGTGCTACTTTAATCTATAAACGGATTTAGTTTCTAGGCGATGCAAGGAAAAGATTGAGGTTATCGAAAAAGTAATTTTTCGATAGTTTTATTAATTTAACTAAACACCAATTTTAGGAAAAATGTTTCGAGACCCATGCAGACCAACTACATGTGGAAGTAGGTATTTTAAGACAGATAAATCCGTCGAACTGGGATGGTATATTTGTTCGGCATAGGTCCACAAGTTATTCAATTATGTTACGAAAATCAACGTTCTACGAGGAATGTGTTTCATGAGGTTAGAGCGGCTTATGATCCACATAATCGACCTACCGAACGGGCAATTCGCTATACAGTTAATACGGTTTATTCGCTATATCCTGTCACTGAAGCCCTTCGTACTAGCGGACATATTCTTTTGTCCTTTAAAGGCGGGTGAGCCTACACTACTGGCCAACGACGGATCAAAAGTAAAGAAAGATAAATCTAGATTCGATACACTGCATTCTCGTCAGCTTCTGATCCATAATGGGCGGCTGAAACATAATCATCCGGGCAATAGGTAAAATGCAAAACCACGGTAAAATGAAAAACCGCCACCGTCGTATTGACAATGAAAATACAACATGAGAAACATAAAACCCCCTATTTGTAGACATTATAAGGACCACGATTTACGGATACGCACTTGGAATGTTAGAACACTATACAGATTCGGTGCCACTATCCAACTGGCAGATGTCCTCAAGAATTATAAGGCTGCTATCCAGGAGATGCGATGGACAGGTCATGGCTGTACAAGGAAGAAGAACTGTAACAGATACTACAGCTGTCATTAGAAAACGCATGAATTTGGTTGGGGAGTTGTAGTTGACAAAAGACTGCGACATCTGGTCTCAAGGTTCAACCACGTGAGTGAACGTATAGTCACCATCCGTATAAAAGCGAAGTACTTTAACATATCGCTAATTTGTGTACATGATCCGACAGAAGAAAAAGACGATGACACCACGGATATGGTCTATGAGAACCTAGAGGAAATATACAACTGCTGCTCTGCCCATGACATTAAGATTGATCTAGCAGATTTTAATGCTAAAGTCGACAGGGAAATTATGTATGAACCAACTTTCGGTAAATTCAGTCTAGACGCCACCACTTCCGACAACGAAATAGAGACTGTTATATTTTGCCGCGGCGAAAAACATGGTTGTCAGTAGTATGAGATTATAATATAAAGACATCCATAAGGCTAGTGGATATCCCCTGATCAACAGACAAAGAACCAGACTGATCACCTGGTAATTGATGGAAGACACTCTACTAGTATAATGGACGTACGTGTGGTTCGAGGAGCTAATATCGATTTGGATCACTACCTGGTTGCAGCAAAGGTTCGCACAATGTGGAATATTGTCTGCAAGAGCTTGGTGTTACAAAATGGAGGAGGAAAGCTTACCATCGAGCTGGTTGGAGAAACATGTAAGGCCCTTGACCTGTAACACGAAGAGCTTCGTGATCTGTGATTACATCCACAGGACATAACAGTTTGGTATAGTTTGTGAGCCGGAGGTAACATCGGTCTATATTTCTTAAAAACGTAACGTAAATGTGAACCGTCATCACTCCCTGACAAAAGTCTATACGCTGCCCGAATTTGGAGATCATGATCTCGACGACATTTGTGTCCAACGAGACAGCGCTACTTGCCGCTCAGCTTGTGAAACCATGGCATTATGCGCGAATAATTTGGCGAACACCCTTAGGACTGGTGAGCGGTGCCACGATCATGTGATATATCGTCTTTAGACATTTTTCTTTAGGGCCACGTAAAGTCCAAAGTATATGTGGATATCCCGTCTATTATTGACGAATTGGAAGCCGTCGTTCGCCAAATATCACTCGAATACGTCATCAAAAGTTGGAACCTCAGAATATATCTTGTTAGCCGTAGCTACGCCCAACATTTGAAAAGAACAATTTTTTAAAAATTAATACAGAGTACTGTTCTTTTGTCTGACAATAAAGATTACCCGAAAAAATTACTTTTATTTTTTTGGTTTATTTTGACGTGACAACGTCTTAAATTAGGTTGCGGCTGGGAGTCACTTATGAAAAAGTGTAACGCCCGGTAACGTTACGATGAGTCACCGAACACAAGTAAACGCAATGTGTTTACTTGTGTGCCAGAAACGATTTGCTTTGCTGGCTTCTAGTGGCTGTTGGTCGGTGGTGTGAGTGTTTTTGTTTTTTGGCACATCATATATATGACGACTGAGCAAGTATGTATGTGCGTATATATGTGCGTGTGTATGAATATTGATTTAGATCAGTCTGCATTGGATAAGGTATTATTTTTTGTTTTTTGTTTTTTGGCTTTATGATATGTGTAGTGTATGTTTGTGTGTAGTAATTTTCATATGAATTAGGTAGCCAAAACGAAACAGAGAGCTGCGGTCGGCTTTAAAAACGATATGCGAATATGATGAATTGAAATACTTTTTGGTTAGTAAATTATTTTCTTTTGTTTTTAATAAAAGAAATGTTTATTTTTTATAATAAAAGAAATGTTTATATTTTATAATAAAGGATATGTTTATTGTTTATAATGTCACATTTGATAATGTGTTCATAGAAATCGCACAGGTACCTAGATGGTGTTGAAATTACTTCTATTTTCCTAAACCATAAGTTTCAATAAATGTTAAAACATCGCCCGTGAGTTCTAACACTAATTGGGCAAGTGAGTTCATTGCACTCCTATTGTGCAATTTAATTATATTCATATCAATAAATATTCTACCGAGAAAAAGACGTTGTCACGTAAAATCTTCGCCCGTAAAACCGACTTTACAGGCAACAATTTTTTTTTATGATGCCACATGGCACCAATTTTATTTCAAGAACCTAAAATTCTGGTACATATTGATGTCATATGGCATTATAAAAACAAAGTAACATTACAGAAAGTAACATTATATTAAAGATTCATTTCTTTATACCAACTAATACAAATGATGCCATATGGCATCATTCCACAAAACCACTTTGGAGTCAACTTATTGCAAAAAAAATTTGAATATTATTAAATATAAATAAATGGTTTCCCATAACATCCCATGATGGAATTGGCGAAAGCTTCTTACAACCAGTGAGCTGTGTGCTTTCTAGTTTTATGCTCACTGATTGGGATATACAGTTTTGTACCGGTTCCGAACGGTGTTAAAAATATTAAAGCCAAATAAAAGAGAAAATTGGATTTTTAGGGTTTAAATCTAAACCATGTACCGAAAGGTTTAATTCACTGTGAAATATTTATGAGAATATCAGAAATTAAGTTATCAATAAAGCAATAAGAACTTCTCAATAAATACGTTTTTATTTAATAAGAGTAATTTTGATTAGATAACCCCTAAATTCGGTTGTGACAACCTTTAATTCGGTTGTGGCAACATCGAGTTCGGTTGGGGCAACCTTGAATTCAGTTGCGACAACCTCTAATTTGGTTGTCGTTACCCGCATTTTTTACAATCACACTACTTTCAGTTCGGTTACGGCTAATTCGGTTGTCTTAATCTCATTTTTCTGTGGGCGTATAAATCAGTAACCAAATGCTTAAATTGTTCATGGCAGTTTTAGTAGATACCACAGTTTTTCTCCATTGTACAGCTATGTATGTCCTGTCCATCGAATTTCCTGGGCAGTAATAATGTCTGCCTTTTAATCGGTTACCATAACCATATCATCGTGTTTTTGAATTTTACCTATCGCCGGGACTTGCATTGCAGCCGCCTATTATGGGTCAGAGAAGTCAGTACACACAGGGAAAAGATTAGTTGGAAATCAATTCAGGCATTGGAAATTTTATGATAAAGTCTATTTTTTGATTAGAATTCATAACTGTCAAACATCAAAATTATTTGCCGATGTTATTGATAGATTAAAAATAGGTCTTACTAAATACAAGTTGCTACTACCGAACTTTAGTTGTATTAGTCGATTTGAGTATTTCAAAAACCTCACTCATCTGAAATGGAAGACACAACTAATAAAAAGTACAATACATATTAGAATTCGTGTTAAAATATTAGTTACTGTAATCATAATTTAGTTTCTGTTACAAAAACACTTATTGCAAAGTTACGAGTATGTATTCGATTTTTCACAAGAGGCTTTGTTGTTAAAGAGAAACTACGTATATTGGACTGTTACACGAGGACTTTACAGAAAAACTAATATTTTAACAGAAAGTGATAAACAAAGTTGTGAAAAAACAAAAAAGTGTATAGATATCAGCCAGCGAAGAATACATATTATCATAAATTGAGGTGAAGTGAGACTTTTAAACATAATCGTTGAATATGACGCCACTATTGACGCCTTCACAAACACATGCAGACAATTTGTCGTACCGGAGTTATCTGTACGTATATCACAAAATCCAAAAAAATGAGGTAAGAACACTTTCTAAGGTAATTTTTCAAGATCTATCAATCTGTCTAATAATTGTATATCCATAAAAACAAAAAACAAAACGTATATACCAATTTTGTGGATATACAATGCAAAATATATAAAATTTGCGAATTCAAAAATTGTTACGTTATCTCCACGTATGTGCAATAATACGTATATTACTCATGAAAGAAAAGCGTGGTAAGTATTATTTTAACAACTCTATTGTAAATTAAAAAAAAAAATAATCCTAATCGTAAACTTAAACATTAATTAATTTTTAAATTTCAATACTCCATAGAACAATAATTGTAATAAACTAAAATATTTATAAAAATCAAAATATAAAGACAAATTTGTATCACTCGAACACATTATGAAAATTCGAATGAATGTAAATAATCGAAAAAAAAATCAACTTTTTCTCTTATTAACCGGATGTCGGTGGTGCAATGGCTAGTGTGCGCGGCTCTTGTTCATGAGAACGTGGGTTCGATCCCTGCTCTGACCACCTAACATTTCCTTCGACGACGGCCAGCTCGCTTAGTGATGGTGACACTATCGAGTACTTAGCGATGAAAAATATTTTCAGAACACTGTTCGGAACCGGTGTAAAACTGTTGGACCCAATAAGTGAGTGAAAATTTAGAAAGCGCACAGCTCAATTGTTGTGAGAAGCTCTCCCTAATCCCTTCTTAGGATGTAACGGGAAACCATTTATTGAATTTATTTTTAACCGGATATTAAGTTAGAAAAGTATTTCGCATCTTCTTCCGGGAGATAAATAAATATGTCTTTTTTTCTCTGATGTAATTTTATTTCGGACTGAATTATCCAACTCAATTTCAAATTTCAAAAAGATTGTTTGGTGTTTGTTTGGTAGTTTTTCAGCAAATAGGCGATGTATATTGACTTTTAATAAATTATTTTTATATATATATTTTTGAAATAATATTATTACAAATGTATGAACTATTCTACATCTGAATTTTTTAACTCTAATCATCAATTCAGTAATTTTTAGTAAGATTCTACTACTGGGTCACATCTTACCCAAAGCACTGTAACGTCAGTAACACTAAATACCTAATGTGGGTTAATTACGAATAATAAAATTTTAAAAAAAATGTAAAAGTAACCATTTTTTAACACGCTTCTTTTAGTGCATTGCCACGTATATCCCGCATTTTGAACAATGTCTCACAAAAAGTGGCGTATACGATTTAATAACAAAATTTTTCTGAAGGAAAAAATTGGCATAACTCGAAAATTTTTCTCCATGACCATTGATATTTTTCCATATAACAATGAAGAATCCCCACCATTAAATCTAAAAAAAATATTGGACTACTTTTTTCATACCATTCTTTTGATATACCTTTCTGAAACTTTAAATTCAATTTCCCAAAAAAAAACTTTTTTGGATATACGTGCAGATAACTCCGGTACGACGAATTGTGGACACTTGGAATTATTATTGTGGATGACAAAAAATAAACTTAAACATACACACATATGATACCCAGGGTAACCCATCCCCATTTTTTGAGCGAAAATATGAAAAATTTAGAAAGATTGTATGTATTTGTTTTTTGATTGGACGCTCCGTTTTCGAGATATAGAAATTGTTTCATATTTTCGATAAAAAATCGGCACGAAATACGAACCCTGATTATAAATAATAATAATTTTGTTTATATTTAAATATAGTATACACAATTTTAATAAAAAAATATTTTTTTAACCTTTTTTTTTCTATAAAATTCATAAGGGATTAAATCATCACTAGATGGTTGTGACAGCCATCGAATTCAAGTACATAATTAGTTGAGCATACCAGTTTATTATTTGGTACAACCAAATTAGTTTTAACATTTTTCGTTCATCCAACTAATAGAATATTCACCACTATAGGATAATTTGATTGGTAGAACTAAAACTCGATTGACAGTTCACATTTATTTATTGTTGCTGTGGCTTCAACTAAATATTTCAGTTCTTGCAACTAAACCTGAATTACAAATCAATTGATATGCACAAAATTTGGTGATACTGAACACAATTATTGGTAATCACAACTGAATAATGTGATAGTCCAATGAACCGCCAAATTTTAGTTGGCTGTAAATATAGTTGTGACAACGAATCTCTTCTCTGTGTGTAAGTCTGGCGGACCTGGATTTTATTTTTCCTTGCAGTTTTGCCGCCGTTGACCACCAATGTGAGCATATCCGCCTTCTAAGAAAAAAATAAGTGGCCTAATAGTTAAATGAGCGTCGGTGACAATTGCTACTTCATCATTCGGGTAAACATACATTTTTCATCCTTGAAAACATGTTTAAAACTTTTGCATACTGGAAATGACGATTTTTGTGCAGTTTTTGTCTATCAGCGACATAGACATTATACCTGCCATGTTGCCTCAGCAGAACATTTTTGTGTGTGTCTTTTCAAATGATATAATATTCATATGAATATACTGTTCACCAACATCTGCTGTTTGCTGTCAGACTACACGAATTCAGCATCACCAAGATGAATATCAGGGAGGTACGAGTACATGTACAGTGGAATGGGTTGCATGGGCATGATAAAGCAAAAAATAAATTAAATGTTTTTGTTAAGCAATTTTTTTTATTTTATATTTTTCGAAATCAATTTTTTTTTAAATTCACATCGAACTCAAAAATTATCTGCGGGGAAAATCCAAATATTATTAACATAAATACAAGGATCTAAAATTGTCTTTCCGCTAATTAAACGTTGCATCTTGAACTAACCTTTAAAACTGCAACTTTTCAGTGGTATCTACTTGTTCGACCCAGTCTAATGCACAGTAGTCACGCAACCGAGTCACAATTAGTGGATAAGGAATTACAAAAAAATCCTTGCTAAATAATTCAACGGAAGATGAAGACAATTGCACAAAACGGGGAAATAAACCATGATAAAACAAAGGAAATGAAAATAGGAAACCCATTTCAAACTTATTTATTTATACTTGTGTTGTAGGAAGAGTCCATTGCAATCCTTTGGCTTCTAAACGTGCTACAACAAAACGATAATTTCTTCCTCAAAGGAGAGAACACATTCAACTTGGAGTTCGTTGATTTCATTTTATTTGACTTAAATGATGACGATGATGATGTTCCCGCTGTTGTTTCCTGTTGATTTTGCTGTTGTCCTCGTTGTTGCTGTTGATTAAACAAAACAACAATTACGATACGAATGGATACACAACAGAATGCAGGAACACTTCCTTTAACATGGACGTAGTTGAAATGGATTCACCTGTGTAATAAGACTGGGGAAAATATTTACTTCTTTGGAGAGGAGGCAACAGAAGGGACTGATTCGAGTTGAAATGTATGTTTGCACCAAACGATAAAGGTTATGAGAGTCTACTCATACTGGATGGATGTGAGGTTTTGGTATTCGCTAAATATTTGTGCTTTTGCAAACAGTACATAGACCAATATTGAATATATTGGACGAGGGCTAGAATTCGCAAATTTACGAAAAATAGTTTCACACACTAACCATTTTACTATTGGGAAACAGATGGACTATATCTGATCTGATGGTCATTGCGAGTCTTGGAAACGGCGATGGTAGTAAACTGCTTGGGAATGGTTACAACGAGATTTAGAGGCAATGAGGAAAACACCTTCTCTCCATATTTTAAAGAATACGACATCTTCACTGAGGCTTTAGTAACCTTTAATGGGAAAACGGATAAAGAGGTTTCCACTTTGTATGATTGAATGCTAGTGTATTCAAACCCGAAACGGTTAACCGAATTCCTGCCGGTTAACCGTACGTCGGTTTTATAAAAAGTGTTATTTTCGATGAACCTCTATCACCGGTTACTTCAATTAAATTAATCGGTTATTTCGCTGTTTACACAACTGATATAACAACGCAGAATTACAAATCTAAATCCTTTTTCATTGCTCACTATGATAATTACTGACCCCATCAGACAGACACGAAAGACTTTGCCAACGAATTATTTCGCCGATAGTTTTCTGAAATAAGTTGTCCAAGGCAATAGAAGTCATAACTGCCAACTCCGATTTAGATGTAAGTTCCCGAACTAATGCCAACACAGGTAGTATGTTGGCAGAATTGCATAAAACAATAAACAGTATTCATAATCCAGAAAGAAGTGCAAAACGTCCAAAGGAATATTTTCTCAACGATGAAACGATGGAAGTCAAATATTAGAACAGATAGGTTGAATAAAATAATTAAAGGGTGGGCCATGTAAAATGTGGAATTTGAAACCCCGCCGTTATATCGAAACACATCGCCAATTTTACACTTATGAAGTGACATATTATTAGGTAAAAGTTAGAAATTTACGCTTGAAGAAAATTGGGAAATGTTACAACTTTCATCAAAATTTCTCAGCTTTCAACTCAAACTGTAAGAAATCTACGAAATAAATTCGATAGGAATAGAGTTGCATCAACGCCGTTTATGGATCAATTTCCTGGTCTTTATTGAAAAAAAAACTCGTGTACGTGCTCGTCCAGTGGTAAATATTGCCGCTGTAGCTGAAAATGTGCTGGAACATCCACCAACATCAACTCGCAACCGTTGGCAGCAATTGAACATTTCTCGCACTTCTTTGCCCAGAATTTCGAACGAAAAACTAAGCGAGCGAAAATTCGACTCAAATTGGGATCCCCTAAGTCGAAATTTTCGTTCGCCTGACTTTGTGTTTTTCCCCAATTGACAGCACATTCGAAATTTGTTCTGAAAAGTTTTGAAAAATGAGTGTTTTCATTCGTCTTGAAGCGACAAAATTGTGGAACCCAAATCAACTTTCGTTCGTTTAGAATAAGAACGAAAGCTTTCGTTTTAGATAGAGAATCAGGCTGTTAAGTTAAAATAGTCCCCGAATTCCGTAGCCTCGTGGCCATCCGATGGGTTTTCACTTTTTTACTGAAAAGTAATCTTTTCCGATGAACCTCATTTTCACCTCGTGGCTACGTTAACATACAAATTTGTCACACTTGGGGATCGGACAATACACACGTCATCGAGGAGAAGGCTATGCATCCACAACGAGTGACTGTTTGATGCTGTTTTTGGCATGGCGCCATCAAAGGCACATTTTTCAAAGATCCGCTGTTACCGTCAATGGCGAACGTTACCGTGCCATGTTCAGCAGGTGTTTGTTCCAAAAAGTTGTATTAAAATTGTTGCTGTTTTTGCTCCTTAAAACTGCAGCAACACAATTTTGAGAATTTAGAATGAACGGATTTTATAGAAGAGGTAATTTCCGAAATAGCGCATGACGAATATCGTTAAATAGTGGTAAAGGGTTTCTGCAATTTGGGCCGGAATCATCATTTTTACAATGAAGTGCATGGAATAATAATAATGTTGCAACTCGTTAATCGTCTTGTTTGCAACTTATAGAAGACCATTGTGCTAAATATTGACGCCGCACATTAAATTGTACCAAAAATCAAAAGGTATCTGAAACTTTTTGATTTCGATACACCTTTGTGTGGAGTAGCAACAAGGAGTAGCAACAATAAATTAATAAAATTTATATTTTTTCCATGCAATTTCATGTCGAAAAGATATATTTTTAATGCGCTATATCGGTAATTACCTCTTCTATAAAACCCATTCATTATAAACTCTCAAAAATGTGTTGCTCCAAAAACTTAAGTTTTTTACTTTAAAATTTAAATTAAACTGCATTTATTGCATATTTCATATGCTTTTCTTTAAAACTTTTGAAGCACATAATACCAACATGACACATGCTACATTTCGCCATCCTTAGAATTTTGAAAATGTCACCAAATTATATTAAAATTCTCCAAAAGGTGCATTGTGGTACGTGAAGGGGTTAATTGTGTTTCTGTAATTTTGTGTTTGTATTCTACTGGACCCATATAATAATTTTTTTGCTAGCCAAATCCTGTAGCTTTAACTTTTTATTCGGCCCGGCCTAGTATCTACTTATATATGTATTAGTATTTTTTTAAAGCGAAATTAAATTCCAAATTTTCCATGGCCTACACTTTAGATTCCCATCTCATTCCATGAAGGCATAGGCTTACACACTCTGATTGGGACGTGCAGTTTTACACGGTTCCGAGCGGTATTTTGACAAGCATTTTCATGACTATCTACTCGGTAGTCGATCTCGATATTCAAAAAGACTGAATTAAAAATAGACGATGTTTATAAAAGGAAAACTTTACCATTTTGTAATAAAAACCGATTAAACGGTTTCTGCTCCTCAGATTAACCGAAAACCGGTTTCGCTAAAATCGGAATATTCGAAGAAACCAAAAACCGAAATTTTTGAAAACCCTGATTTTTGAATATACTTATAGCTATGCCAACAACTAAAAACGATTTAAGGGCTGTTAGAAGGAAATTGAGTTAAGGATCTCAGGGATTTTTTAATTTATCTCATGCAACAACTTCTCACTTGAATGGAACCTTCACACTTGGAACCGACCGAGCTCAACATTACAATCAATATTATTAAAATTCTGTTCTGTTTTCTGGTTGATCACTTAACTTTTATTTACAGCGATCACTCCTATATTATAATATCATATTCGCATATCCAATGATTTTTGTGTTTTATTTTATTCGAATAATCGATTAATCGAATAATTGGATTTCGTTTTGTTCGGTTCATTGTCAGATTGACATTTACGATTAACGATTAACCGATTAATCAAAAAACCCGGTTAAATGGGTACACTAATACCGTCGGTGGTGCAATGGTTAGTGTGCGCGGCTCTTGTACATGAGATCCTGGGTTCGAACCTTGCTCTGACCATCTACAAACTTCTTTCGGCGGCGGTCACCTCGCATAGTGACGGCGACACTATCGAGTATATAGCCATGAAAAAGCGTCTCAAAATACCATTCGGAATCGGTGTAAAACTGTAGGTCCCAATCAGTGAGTGAAAAACTGGAAAGCGCACAGCTCAGTGATTATGAGAAGTTCTCCCCGGTCCCTTCATGGGATGTAATGGGAAACCATTTATTTATTTAATTTTTAAAACATAAATACCATTGTCTTAGAAATAAGGAAAATGCACTTAAGTCGTTTCTGATTCTTCATTCTTTTTCTCATGTAAATTCGACTCGGTGCGCGTTTCTACGGAAAACTTCTTTTTTCATATTTTTGTTATGACATTCATAATCGTTTTCTTATTCTTCTCATACGAAAGTATAGGTTGGAGCAACCATGGACAAATCACATTGCCACTGTGCATCTGCATCGTCGGAACAGATTGCATTATATTACATACGTATGTCGCGAGAGTTATTACAGACTGTGAACGTGTCTGAAGGACTACAATGTTACGTCAGTTATAATTAATTGTGTTTATTTTTCACTCTATTGCATTTTACCTGTGTATCCTGTTGTTAACACAATGTTTTATGGAAGCTATATGATGGGCTACCTGACATTTTAATTCATACACGCAAAGAAATAATAGCTTAAAATTCATTTGCCACAAAAGAATTTCCTTTGGCCTACAAATATTTCGTTTGCTAACTAGACTCATGGTTGATTGCAAAAGTTAATACTTTTCCCGCAAATATTAAACTTTTGTCGTAAACGTTGATTCTTTTTTTTATAAACGAAGTCTTATTTACCCCAAAATTGCCATAAGTTACTTTTGTGGTAAATAGGGAAAATTGTTTATTACGAACGAAAAAGTTTATATGAATACTTCTACTTCCCTGGTAACAGGGAAAGAGTTTATTATAATACAAAAAGGTTATATGTATTTGCATTTCCACTGAAAATTCCACTAGTTAATTGCTTTTATTTTAGGACCATTATATTTGTATTTAGGAAAAAAAGAGAAAACATTCGAACTTCCTGGTCCTAAAATATAAGCAATTAACCAGTGTGGCGTTACTTGACGAAAAGTGGGGATTTCTGTGGAAATGCCCTATTACACAAGCAGTAATCAGTCTCATAAATTGATGCTCTGTTCTTTGCGAGAATCCAAGTTTATGCAAAGACAATTGAATTGATGAATTTGATCTTTCAACAAAAACAAACGAGGAAATCCTAATGTTAGGTTCTCGCAATGTATGCGATGGTTGAGTGGACAGAGGCGTCAACTTACTGTGATGGTGACCTGAGTTCAATTCCATTTCAGGGAAAGACTAAGTATTACCAAACAATTTACTTAAAGTGCAAGAAAATACTTCTCTTAATAAGTGTACCCTTCCATCCAAACTAAATACTATTCACTGAAGTATAACTTGTTTGAATGAAAAGAAAAACGAGTTTGTCACAAAAACTTTTTTCATTTTGGGTTAACTATAATGCGTTTGCTGTACACGAAAGAACAGTTAATGGAAACGCTTTTCATTTGTCGTAAACATTAGATTCGGTCAAGACTTACGATTTGTCGTTTGTGGGAAACGTTTGTAGTTTATCGTAAACGATTTTATTTATAATGTTATGTTGGATTAAACCAATACTGACTTGTCATAATTACATAACCTAACGATGTAAATTTCGTTGGGGCGTAATGGAATTTTTCTTTGCGTGTACATGTGGTATTATGCACACGCAGTAATAAATCAGGTTTTAAAATCTGAAATTCATTACAGGAGCCCACCCATTTTTTGCAACCAAACCGTACTCATTCATCTAACCAACCATCAGAATAGTTGTATACGAAACTAACGCTTAGTTGTAAATATTGTGGCCCGTGGAGCCGTAGAAATTGTAGTGCAATTTAACAATGTTGTGTTTATGGTCTATTCTACTTATATAATGATTTGTGTTGTTGTTTATATTTGTTCGTTGAATCAAATAGATTTTTAATGTGATGTTATATTTTTCTTTTCTTTCAGGATCCAATTATAAATTAATAACTCACAGGTAAGAGGAATTCAATAGGGTGGCTAATATTTTTCCCATTGATTGACTGTACAAATGTGGAAGTCAATGTTTCTAGCTTTCAATATTGTGTTATTGAAATGCTCCATTTTGATGATTAGTGACACAAGTTATCATCAGCTTGTTTTGTATTTGAATTCACCGTAGGTTTACGTATTTGAACAAATTTTTTCCAAAACATTTTAAATTCTAATGGAGTAAATATTTGAAAAGGATCCCCAATTTAGCTATTTGAGGCGCACATCATCACTAGTTTAGTAGATATATATTTTAATTGTTGCGACTCATGGGCTCTGAACGTCCTCACTTACATTTCCTTCGATGACGGTCACCGCATATCATATATTTAACCATGGAAAAGACTTCTCAAACCTGTTTGAACCGATATTAAACTGTACATCCCACTCTGTAAGTATTCAACCACAAAGCGCTCAGCTCAGTGATTGTGAGAATTTCTCCATTGTCCCTTCATGGAATGAAATGCAAAAATATTTATTTATTTATTTATATCAAAGACTGGTTCGATTCTTACGAATTTCAATGAATTTGTTCTTCATAACACAATAGGACCTGTTCTTTGATTACAAGCTCTGCACGGACAACATATCGACAGACGGACTTATATCACTAAATCGAAGCAGGCAGCCATTCTGAAACTGTCGCTATATATTTACATGTGTCTATTACACTGTGTGTAATTTTTGAAGTCATGGAAATCTAACCATATACGGACACAACTACGTGATAAAAGACCAAAAAAAAAGACCCGTGTCTCCCAGTTTTGCCCAAAGTCATGCACTTTTTATTTATGGGCCCCCAAAGTTTTGGGGCCTCGGTGTCATTTCTTCAAAAAAGTGATCATTTTGTCAGGCTCATATCTTGCTCCTGTTCAGGTCCATAGGTAGCAAACTGTTCAAAATTCAAAGAAACAATCAACTACAAGAATGTACGTTCATTCCTAGAATCATTCCTAGGAAGTTCATATGTTCTAGAAAGTTGTTTATTAAGATCTTAGGTACATGCTTGTAGTTGATTGTTTCCTTGAATTTTGAACGGTTTGCTACCTATGGACCTGAACAGAGGAAAAATGGTAAAAAAATCGAATTTTTCAAAGTTTTTTGCGATTTTGACCTTGAAGATGACGTTTGTTTTAATTTTATATGTTCACAATTTTTGTTCTTTATGATAAGAGCTACAAGTTTCAATCAGAGAGTAAATGAAAAATTCCGAACGATTTGCAAGATATGAGCCTGACAAAATGATCACTTTTTTGCAACAATGACACCGAGGCCCCAAATCTTTGGGGGCCCATAAAAAAAGTGCATGATTTTGGGCAAAAACTGGGAGACACGGGTCTTTTTTTTGGTATTTTATCACGTAGTTGTGTCCGTATATGGTTATATTTTTTCGTGTTGCACTGTGTTATACCTTCTGGGTGTTAGAAATATTAGTATTCGAGCACTAAGTTTTAATAACCTGTGCGAAAGAAAAAGGTTGTTACGCACAAACGAAATATCAGCATAATTTTAACTTCGTTTGTGGAATGTAAATGCCGAAAGGACATTGGACGGTCCGTGGAGGTGGAAAGTTTCTGATACCCATTTACTTGGGAGTGGCGAGAAATGATTCCTTCATTGGGCAGTCCAAGCAGCTCTCTACTTTCAGGCAGTATGTCCTGGGCAATGTCTTTATCGGAAACCTCCGTTAGCTAGCTAGGATGAGAAGGCGAAACAAATTACCAGCCTCATTGGTTATGCGATCAGTGATATGCCTCAGGTTTAGTAGGTGCTGATGTCTCGGAAGATCATCAAGCTATCGGGCATATTTTTTGTCCTCAGAAGGCGGATGAACCAAACATATGGACCAACGGCGGATAGAAACCAAAAGAAGAAAATCCAGGTTCGAAATATTGCGTCCTTGTCAGCGTCTGACATGTAGGTAAAATGCAAAACCCCGGTCGACTCGGTTTAACTCCCAGTCATAATCCCGTTCATAATGGCAGTGAATATACGAAAACGAAAAAGAAAACATAAACGTCCCCTTTCTGTTGACGACCCCCGCAAACGTTATAAGGACCACGATTCACGGATATGCACTTGGAATGTCAGAACTCTATATAGATGCGGTGCAAGTATCCAATTGGCAGATGTCCTCGTAAGTTCTAAGGCTGATATTACTGTTATCCAGGAAATGCGATGGACAGGACATGGGTGCACACGAAAAAGAAACTGCGACATATACTACAGTTGCTATGAGAAAAAACATGAGTTTGGTTGGCGGATTTTTAGTTGGCAAAAGACTGCGATATCTAGTCTCTAGTTTCAATCCTGGGAGTGAATGTAAAGCCACAATCCGCATAAAACCGAAATTTTCCTAATTTGTGTGCATGTCCCGAGGAAATGTATGTCCGCTGCCCTGGTCATGACATTAAGATTGTACTAGGAGATTGTAATGCTAAAGTAGGCAGGGAGAATGTGTTTCATACAATTATTGACAATTTCAGTGTACATGCTGACAGTACCGACACCGGTATGAGACTGATTGACTGTGCCGCGGCAAAAAATACGGTAATTAGTGATACAAAATTCCAGCATAAAGACATCCAAAAGGCTACTTGGGTATCCCCTGATCAAAGACCGAAAAACCAAATTGATCACGTGGTAATTGATGGAAGCCACTCATCCAGTGTAATGGCCGTACGAGTGATCAGAGGAGCTAACATCGATTCTGATCACTACCTGGTAGTAGCAAAGATTCGCAAAAGATTAAGTAGAGCGAAGATCGTACGAACAGAAAGCTAGACATCGGAAAACTGAAATTACCAAAGGTAGCCAAAGCCTACTCAAGGAAACTCTCGCAACTTTTGGCTCAGAACCCACCCCCTCCCGATGACGATCCTGAAGCGCAGTGGAAACCCATTTTAGACTCTGGAAAAACTGCCGCAACAACCGTACTTGGGTTTGAGAAACGGCTTCGCAGCAAACCATGGTACGATGAAGAGTGTCGCATTGCAAATGATGAAAAGAACACTGCACGCATGGCAATACTTCAGTCAATTGCAACGCGAGCTGCGACTGAGCGGTATAGAGAGAAAAGAGAGGAGGTAAACCGTCTCTTTAGGTATAAGAAACGGCAGTGGAGAAAGCGCGAGAGTGAGAAAATTGAGTCATACAGAAGGAAGGACGGACTCCCGAAAATTCTACCAAAAAGTCGAAAACGGAAGTAATGGACATGGGTCAGGCCCCCCTTCTGTAAAGACAAGGACGCAAATCTCATCATTTCATATGGAGAGATCATTTCTCTGCGCTATTGGTACCTGAGATATCCAATGACGAGACAATCGACCAAAACTTGTACGACGGCGTCGATTGCCCCCTCCTAACCAAGACGAGGTCAGAACAGCTATTGCCCGGCTTAAGAACAACAAAGCCGCAGGAGGCGATGGATTACCGGCGGAGCTGTTTAAGGCTGGCGGCCATGATCTGATAAGGTGCATGCATCAGCTCATTAGCAAAATTTGGTTAGATGAATGCATGCCCGGCGATTGGAGACTCAGTGTACTATGTCCCATAGTATCTGTGCCAACTACCGTGGAATAAGCCTTTTATCCATACCATATAAGGTTCTATCAAGTGTGGCTTTAGGCCTGGAGAATCGACAACTGCCATGATTTTCACGCTACGCCAAATCCTGGAGAAGACCCACGAAAACCAAATCGTTATATATCATCTATTTGTCGATTATTGACGTAGTTAAGTCAATCAAATTAACTCGGTTATGTTGGCTAGACCAGGCTAGTAGACTGGACACGGATCGAGAGGGTTTCAAAGAGGTGGAAAAATGGGACGAATAATAATCCGTTGGGAGTAGCAGGTGATTGAATCTCTGCGAAAGTTTGTTGTTACTAACTGCAGAGAAAAGACAAATCATCAAGTCAGCTGGGGAAATATCTTATCCACATTTTATAAGGCTTCCTACACCACGGGATTGTTTGGCGACAATTACATAAGAGTAAGTAACAAGAAGAGAAACATAGTTTATAGATTTCTACCAGGGAACAAACATTTCAGTCTTACAGTAATCAAAAAATGTCCTCGAAAATTTCATGAAAAGAGCAAGGGCCTGTGATCAGAGCTGCGGGTGTCATTTGCATTACACAATGCAATTAAAATATCACCACTCGGTCAAAAAATATGCAGTTTATTTTTAAATTAAATCGTTCACTTTATTGGGACACCCTTTATCAGTCAGAAATTTCGTAAGCATACGACAGTTGCATCACACACAGGCTGGAAGTTGGCCCAATAAAATATAATTTCAAAAGTATTCTAAGTTTTCGTCTAGTGATTTAAAAGTTGACTCCCTTTTACATTCCATAAGTCCTGTCATATAATGGACAATAAAAACGAACACGGAATCTATGAAACGAAGAACATAAACAAATATATCATATCATCCTCTTGTTTCGTGATTTAATTTATTTTTTATCTACTGGTCTGATTTATGATAGAGACCAAACAATCCACAATTCAATCTAAAATAAAAAATAAATTATTGTGAAGCATCACAACTTTTTCTCAAACGCTGGCAATAATGTCGCCGACACTGATGATGATGATGGAATTTTGTTAACTTGATTTTTTTTAATGTTTCCCAACTGACAGAATTGGTTGGAATTGGCTGGATGACTCGCTGCCATGTCTGCCATAACACTTTGGCTTAGTTTCACTTCACTTTGATTGAATGCCTCACTTTACTTTGGCAGTAACAGTTTTTCATTTCAAAACGACTCTTGATGCAGCATTTGCCATTACCTTGAAGTGGAATGGAATGGAATAGAGTGCGATGTGAGAGGGAAAACGGTTATAGTAACTGAGGAAAATAGTTAGCCTAAAGCCATAAAACCCATATATAAACTTTTTTATTTGCTTTCAACATAAAATTCTTTCATTTTGACGTTATTTTCTGTTACTTTTAACTCACCAGCATGTAACGAATGCGGTGGTGGGGTTGTTGTGTGTTTGAGGAAACACTGAAAGAAAAATACTGGTTTATTCAACATATTTGACAAAACTGTTCAAAGTATAAAAATGTTTTCTGAGAATATGGTCATTTAGATGTTACACCAATTGAGGAAGTTCTTTTCAAAACTTGACTATTCCACTTTCAACAGAAAAACTATTTTTTCAAATTGTGCAAAAATGCAAAAAGTGAAATAGTCAAGTTTTGAAAAGAACCTCCTCAATCACACTCTAGTACAAAAAAGAATTTTGGTTAAGTGACCTAGCGAAGGTCGTAGGTCTGGTCGAGTACATACCAATATCGGCATTGGCATTGAATGAAATGCATACGTAATATGTCCTAGGAAAATCTAGGAAAATCTGGTTGATGCCACGGAGTATTTTATATTAGGTTTAAGTGATATTGAACTTACTTCAAGAATGTGAAAAATTTATTACAATTTCACATTTAAAGTGTTTTCCAATTTGAGCGATATGATATCTTTAAAAAAAATCCAATGAGTGTTCGAACTCACGGGCGATGTGTTAACACCTTTTTGTTACACGGTACCTGTTCGATTTTTTTGAACACAGTAGTAAATGTTACATTGGAAATAAAAAAACAGCGTTCAATCATATGATGACGTTACATTTAAAAAATATTAATACTTAAAATTATTTAAAGACCAGTTAAAGCACATGTGTAATTTTTTTCTTGCTTAATACTTTTTGTTTTATTCCCACAGAAAACAAAGAGAATGCAAAGCAACAGACACATGAACATACATACATTGTTATGTTCGTACATACGCTACGCAAGTTCACACAATTTTCATTGCTCTTTTGCTATCTCATTTTTATATACGTATAACCATGTCATTATTCTCTTTGCTCTGAGAGTGCTCCCAAAAAACTATTCGCTGCCGCTACATCAACGTGTGTTTTTTTTGGTAGTTTGACAATCTGTGTTTCGCAGTCTGACAAATCTGTGTTCTTTATAGGGGTGGGTCACCCTTATCACTTAAGGGTACGAAAAATAGATGCTGGCCGAATCTGACACCTACCCGATATACACACAAAATTTCATACAAATCGGTCCAGTCATTTCCGAACAATCCAAACAATCTGTGATCGCAGTCGGACAAACTGTGTTTGGATGTGTTCACTTTGTGAGTTTAGTCCCTACCCGCGCCTATAGATGTTAACACATCAAAAAACACACTAATTGTTAAGGAAATTCCAATATTTTTTATTTAATGTGAAGTACAATCGATACAATTAAGTTCTGTATAAAACGTCTTTCAAATGGTCTCCACGTCTTCTTATGCAGGAACGAATTCGATGAACCCAATTTTGGAGCACTTTTTCCATTGAATCAAGTCGTATGTCATGAATAGCATGTTCAATATTTGCTTGTAAAGCTTGAAGAGAGTTTGGTTTATTGCTAAAGACAAATGGCTTCAAATAATCCCACAGGAAATAGTCTAATGGTGTTAAATCACAACTTCTTGGAGGCCATTCAATGTCACAATTTCTGGAAATAATCGAATCTCCAAACTGTTCTCGCAATAAATCGGTTGTTGCACGTGCTGTGTGGCACGTAGCCCGTCTTGTTGGAATCAGATGTTGTCAAGATCAATTTCTTCCAATTTCGGCCATAAAAAGGTGGTTATCATCGATCTATACCGCTGTCCATTGACAGTAACGGTGAGGCCAGCTTCATTTCGAAGAATTACGGTCTTCAGCAACACTTGCCTGAACGGCAGAAATATTTTCATTACTTCGAGGGGTTCTTTGTCTTTTTGGAACTTGAGCATTATGTAAAGAATATGTACGGTCGTAATTTGCAATAATTCGCCGAATAGCGAGCACAGGTGGACGATTATTACGACCATAAAATTGCAAAAGCGCTCGAAAAGTTGCAATTGGACAACGATTATATTGATAAAAAAATTTAATGATTCTTCATGATGAAATTGTAAACATTACTGAATACAATGAAAAAAATTACAGATCATGACATGCTACAAATGACCGAACGTCACCTAGAAATCATATCACTCAACCTGGAAAACCCTTTATGTACATTAGACCGCCTCACATGCTATGGCGGGGAAAAAAGTATTTTCTGAGCACCCCTCTAAATGTGGGGCAACGAAAAATCGCTCAAAGAAAAATCGCCCAAAAAAATTTATGAAAAATTGCCCAAAAAACCCATACAAATGTGGGCGAAATTTCATATGAAATTTCCCCCAGAAAAAATGGGTCTTATTTTGTAAATTGTGGGCAATATTTCATTTCAAAATACGTTTGTGAAAAATTGCCCATTTGGATGTTTTTTTCATAAAATTAAATATGAAAACAGACCCATTGTGGGCCATATTTCCTAATTGTAGATGCGAAAAATAGCCCATTCCGAAATTTGTGGGGGATTTTTCGTTTTCTTATTTTAAGTAAAACTGATATTGCAATTGAAGCGAGACTACACGAAACCTCTTTTTTCTTTGCTACACTCTATGAATTGACTTCCCGTCAGCGGCACTCGCTAAAACAAAATATGAAAAATTATTTTGAAAAAATCGCGCGATTTGGGAGAAATAATCTTTCGCCTGCTACGCTTCAATACAATATGAAAAGTTATTTGAAAAGAACCGCGTGATATTTTAGAAATGACTTTTAGTCAGCGGCGCTACTTAAAACAAAATATAAAAAGCATTCGCAAAAAATAGCTCGATTTTTCGACTGCGACGCTTATTTAAACACAATATAAAATTCTTTTCAAGAAGATTATGAAACAATTATTTCTCCAAAATTGCGTGATTTTTTGACTGCAACGCTTACTTAAACACAAGATAAAATTCCTTTAAACAAGAATAGCATGATTTTTTAAAAGTGACTTTACTATAGCGGCGCTCGCTAAAACAAAACATGAACAATTATTTCCAAAAAGTCGCGCAATTTTTTGACTGCATCGCTTATTTAAACACAATATAAAATGGGTGAGATTTAATCTTTTTCAAATATTGAAGTTTTGGACTCCTACATGTATCTCTTATTTCATTTTCACTATGATTTTGGGCGATTTTTCATATTTCTTTTGCATTTATTTTTGGGGTCTAAATTCCACATTATGGTGTAATGAAAACCACATTTTTTGAATTTCGAACGTTGGGGGTCTCAACAGATCCGTATTGAAAATCTGACCCCTACCGCCCGTTGAAATGTTTGAAGTATTGAGATTTAAAACGTATCTGAGACGTAGTTGTCTACGTTTTTAAATAAGTATTTGGTACAGTTGGACGCGTTATGACCTCTAGTATTTTATTTCTTCAAAAAAATTAAATACAAAAGTGCCTCACGAACCACAAAATAATAGTCAAAAATTGCATATAACGTAAATATTATCGGAATTAATTAATGTACTCAAAAACTTTCGAAAGAAATGAGATATAACACCGAAATTTGGCAGTGTGCTTACTCATTTAACTTTGTTGAACATTTTTATAAATTCCTATTAACACAAACCCAGAATTCCACAAATAAAATCTAAAATCCCTCAAAAATGGGAGTTTTCAGAAAATGTTAGGAATTTTCCACATTTGTTTCTAGGTAGTTTAGTTTAACGTGCTTTATTGAAACATATTCAGATATCAGAATTAGGTTAAAGAAGTCGCGAGGCAGCTTTGCACGTCGAGATATTTTACGCTGAAATATAATTTTTTTTCAAATCGATCGAATTTAGATGACTCTGGAGAAAGCTGTGTGAAAGATAGGAAACAGAAAATTACTCTATATTTAGGTGTGTTTCAAATACATATAAAAACGTAAAATGTTTTAAAACAGATTTCTCTAGTATTGAAAAAAATGCAGTGACTACGTTTTTTTCACTACGCGTCCAACTGTACCAAATACTTAGTTAAAAACGTATACAACTACGTCTAAGATACATTTTAAACCTCAATACTTCAAGCATTTGAACGGGTGGTAGGGGTCAGATTTTCAATACGCATCTGTTGAAAATTTTCGATCGGCTTCAAACAGTAAAACAGTTGATTTCTTGTGTATGTTTTTATTATGGTTTAATTTTTTTAATAACTAACAGCGTTGCATTAAATTGTACACCAGTTTAAAATTAGGTTAAAAATTAAACCTGAGTTTCCACAGATTAAAATTTTATTAGTAATCGTCTGGGTTAGTGCGGGTTAACGGTGTTAACCATTGAAATGCGTTAATCTTGTTTGGTCTAAATGCCCCATAATGTACATGACTACATAATAAATTTAATGAAGTAATTTATTAGAAGACGAAAAAACGAAAAAAAAATTCTCATACATTCTTTTGAAAATCACTATCAATATTTGATGTACAGGGTGTCTCAGTATGATTCCACTTTTTAAATTTAGAGCCATTTTTTGTGCTAGTGGCAACTAAAAAATTTGGCAGCTGTCATATATTGTTATTCAGATTATTAAAAATGTAGAGCTTTATTAGTTTTCAGTTGTTTCGGGTTAAGGCCATAAGAATAAAAAGAAAACACTTCAAGTATTTCTTCTTACAATTTAATTTTTATTAATATTTTCCAATATTTCGACCAACGTCGTTGATCATTTTCAAGGATATTTTGAGATAACACAGAGCGCGTCGAAGTTTTTCCGCAGGCGCGTTATAATTGTGAAATCTTATTACAAAAATTTTTAAAGTTATCCGAGAACGCTCTCAAAACTTCGAAGAATTTTCAGTCGAGAAAGTGCACCTAATTTCTCAACCATTCGAAGAGTGGTCAAACAAATGGAAGAAACTGGGTCGGTTATGGACAGTAAGACGTGGGCTTCAATGAACCGGTCGGTCTCTCGAAAACATTGCTGCTGTAAACGAGAGTGTCGCCGAAAACTCGAAAACATCAATTCGGCATCGTTGTCAACAACTTCAAATTTCACGAAGCACTACGCAGCGAATTTTGACAAAAGATCTCCACCTTCAGGCGTACAAAATTCGGCTTACTCAGGAGCTCAAACCTGCAGACGATGGAAAGGCCGGCAATTCGTTCAATGGGTAATAGAGTAAAGTGAAGTCAATGCAAATTTTTTAAAAAAAGTCTTCTTCTTTGATTAAGCGCATTTCCATCTGAATGGCTTCGTGAATACACAAAATTGTCAAATTAATGGCTCAGAAAATCCTCATGCAATCCATGGGACACAAATGCACCCACAAAGACGAACTGTCTGGTTCAGATTTTGGCAGGCTGCGTGATTAAGCCTTAATTTTTTTTTAATTGTGAGGCCGAAATTGCAGTGACTGTGAACAGTATTCGTTACAGGAACCTGATAACGGAGTTCTTGTGGCCTCAACTGGAAGGCATGGATCTGGATGACATGTGGTTTCAGCATGACGGCGCCATCTGCCACCCCGCTCATAAAACAATTGATTTATTGTACCATCGATTTCTAGAACAAATTCTCTGACGAAATTCTGATGTCAACTGTCCACCAAGGTCATGCGATTTAACGCCGTGCGATTACTTTCTTTGGGGTTTTGTGAAATCTCGGGTTTATGCGAATAACCCAGAAAGACTTCCCGAGCTCAAATCCGAGATCCAAAGCGTTATCGGTGAGCTACACCCACATCTCTGTGGAAAAAGTAATGGAAAATTTCATGAAAAGAGTAATGGACTGTCATCAGAGCCGTGGGGGTCATTTGACGTACACGCAGCGAAATAATTATAAAGGCAATATATTTTTTCTCCGTACTCTCAATGCACTGCGTTTTTGGTGTAGAATTTTAATGCATAAATGTGTCATTAGGTATATTATGTCAGAGAATGTAACCATTCGATCTCTTTGACAAGTTCAATGAAAAGTGACGTTGGTTTGTCTGTTTCTGTTGCGAAATATATATAAAAGCAACATGAAAAAGAAACCGAATTCGAACAGTAGTAAAAAGGAACTTAAACAGAAGTGAGTTTTAATTGGTTGTTATTTTATTGTTTTAAAATCAATGTCGGTGAAATTAAAATAAATTAATTTATAACGAATACCTGAAGGAAAGTACCTAAGTAAAGAAGAAAAGGGAAAAATTTAAGATTATCACGATGAAGGCCTGTCCAATCGGGAAATTTCGAGGCGATTGAAAAAATGTAGCTGTGTCATTGATAATTTTATAAAATACGGTGGCCAATATGGTAACCCAAAATGACCAGGAAGGACGCCTCTGATCAGTGGCAGCGCCAAAAGAGAGATCAAAAGGGTTACTGTTAAAAAAAAACTTCGGCTATAAGGAAATTATTCCTGAATTGAGCTTGGGAGCAGGGTTGCGTCGTGTTCCACAAATAATGAAACGCGACTTGAAACTGTCATATGGGAAAAAGTATGCAAAACTTGGTTTCATGCCATGACATGAATTAGCCCGACTTAAATTTGCTGAAATATGCATATTTTTTGATGCAAAATTTTAAATTTGGATGCAGCTGATGGCTCGGACAAATATTGGCGTTCCAGAGGTTTTTCCAAAATTATGCGTCAACATCGGAATTTAGGCGGTGGCTTCATTATGGTTTGGGCAGTTATGAATTATAGCGGAACCACTCCAATATGTTTCGTTTCCACAAAAATCGACTCCGAGTATTATTTCCGAATATTGGATGTCGTCTTAGTTAATTCTGGAAAGGAAATTTGTGTTCCAGAGTTGTTCATCCAGCAGGACAACGCAACAGTACATCGGTCTAAGTAAACTCCAAAGTTACTGGAGTCCAGAAATAATACAAATTCTCGACTGGCCTGCACTTAGTTCTGATCTCTATCCGATCGAGAACCTCTGGTCTATTTACCTACCCAAGTTTACCACCCTGGACTCCAGTTGAAGAATGTCAAGGATCGAAGAGAAGCAATACCAGAAAATGGAAGACAACTGATCTTGCGCATATTCATTCGTTGATAAACTCAATGCCAAAATGCTTAGTACAAGTTCTTAGCGATAATGGAGATAAAATGTCTTACGAAACTTTTTAGAATATTTAAATAAATCTTTTGCCTTTATAAATATTTCGCACTAGTTCATTTTAGTTTATTTCACCTTGAAGAAGTCATATTCATAGTGTTTTTGCTGAAAAGTATTTAAGTTTGAAAGGACTAATACAATATGAAATAAAAACTTGAAAATTGCTCACAACATTTGAAATGGTGTTGCCGTTATATTTATTTCGCGGGCTGTATATTTTATTACATATTTAATCTCAACATGTCGTCTTTAGAATCCAATAAAAAAAATCACAGCTATCTCAAAAAATACGTGTTTTTATTTTAAAATGAAAAAGTGCAAGTGGAAAATACACCCTGCATACCTAGAATGTATCTACATGGAAAGATATGCTCTTTTTCTTTCCTAGGCTATGAACAGAATGAAAATCGATCTGAAAACAACTGAGTTACGCGTTCATAAGTATTCGAATCAACCCGAAAACAGTTTTATCAGAATAACTCAAAATTTTGATTCTGGAATTTTTAAGACTGTTTTGCGGTGTACTCAGCTAGCCTATAAACTACACTAGGTAATTTTTCAAGTTATTTTTCACTGTAGCACAGTGGTTTCTTGCAATCTAACCTACACAACCTACCACGAACCGAACCTCACTTACGTTACGATAATTCATGTATTCGTGATACTTTGGTTGCATGGGAATATATTTTTCCTCTAACGTAATTTTTTTTTCAGTGCACTTACCAAAAATTGAATACTGTTTATATATTTTTATTTGCAAATTTTTGTTTAACATATTTCGATAATTTCTCATACAATTTTGTATTCCAACAAAATTTGTTCATCATTTTGTATTCATATGTCAGATTTAAAAAAACGACCCCTTTCCAACCATTTTCGAACGAAAAGGTTATTTATTTTATATTTTCATTTTGATTGTCTTCATGGTTTGTTTTACTTCAGGCATTTGTAAACATAACCTTTGTGTAAGTCTAGATGTCAAACACATGTTATCCTGTTGAATTATATTCCTTTGACTCAATTTTAACTCTTTTGCTGTATCTATTATTTAGCTATATTACAAAGGCGTTTGGCGAGAGCAAAGAAAAAAAGTAATCAAGTAGTCAATTAATAACACTGTGCGACAATTTGAAGTTAAAGGCGTGGAAGGGGGTTTGACAATTCTTACACTATGTGATTGACTTAAAAACACATTATTTCTATGATTTATTGTCCTTAAGAAGTTTGGTTTTTTTATAAGGGTATCCAAGACGTCAAAATTACTTTCTTAATCAACAACTGATCTTAATTTTGTGCCTTCAATTATTTTGTAAACATTTGTGAAGCTTTGTATTGAAAAGGTCTTGAGTTGTTTGTAGCCAAAAGTGTTGCCAAACATTCTTATGCTTACAGGCAAACATATAGTTGGTTACACCCCAAACATATACATGTTTGCAGGCAAACTTATACATAGTTGGTTACACCCCAAACATATACACATATAGCCAACATAATAAGAACTCGTGTTTTATATTGTTTATTCCGAAGTTTTTTTTTTATTTTTTTTAAATTTTTTTTTAATATTTTATTTTTGTAACCTATGTTAAACTTCAATGGTAAATGCAATCAAAAGATAAAATTGAGTGGACAAAATAATAAGTACATTCTGAAAATCATTAAACAAAATTTTTAAGTCAATTATTATTATTTATTCAGTATCCAGTGTATCCCCCTTTGTTTTGAACAACTTTGTGTACTCTTCTTGGCATACTGCTTACAAGTTTTCGGCATGTGTCTAATGGGATTTCATGCCATGTTTTCTGAACAAAATTCCAAAGTTGGTCTTTATTTTCAAATGTTTCTTTACCGATTCGCTGTTTTAAATCTCCCCAAAGGTTTCCAATGGGATTTAGATCCGGTGATTGACTAGGCCAGTCAAGCAGGGTTATACGATTGGATTGGAACCAATATTTGACAAAGCGAGAAGTGTGTTTCGGATCGTTGTCTTGCTGAAACACCCATCTAAGAGGCATATTTTCTTCAGCGTATGGCCCCCTTTTGTGCTCCAAAATGTTTTTATATACAAATCGGTTTATAGTATCCGTAATACAGTAAATTGGACCAACACCATACCAGGAAAAGCAGCCCTAAACCATTATGTTTCCGTCACCATGCTTGACGGTCTTTTTTGTGAAGCGCACATGAAATTCCTTTCCCTGGGGGCTACGTACATTAAGGCCATTATCATTTCCAAATAAATTTATTGTGGCTTCGTCGCTCCACAAGATGTTGCGCCATTTTGCCTCACCTTCTGGTCCGGACCAACTCAAACGGTTTTTTGCGAAACATAGTCTCTTCTTCAAATTTTTTTCCGAAGCAGTGGAACTTTACTGGCAATTCGGCCTGGTAATTTGGCATCCCCTAGTCTTCTCCGAATAGTTCGAGTAGACATCACATTGCCTATATCAGCCGAAATTTCTCTGGATGACTTAAAAGGATCCCTTTTATCACAATGTGATTATCAGTTGTGGCGAGTGCCTTTCTTGGTCTCCTGCGTGTTTCAGCAGTTGCTTCTTCTATTAATGCATTTTGAACAAAACATAGTGATCTACGAAGAGATTTGGCGATTGATGGAAGAGTTTTTCCCTCGTTTCTTAACACTAACACTAGTCTTCTCTCTTCTGGCGTACAATGCTCTTTGCGACCCATCTATTAAAGATTTTTTCTTTAATTTATTTGCCACAGTTAGTTCACCAACAGACCTTCTCTAAAACGTATTCACTTTTGAAACAACAAATATAAATGATATGTTAACAAAAAAAAACTTTGCGGATTTTCTGCGGTTTTTAAGAAAAATATTCTTTTTTGTATGCCCATGCAATTGAAATATGTATGTACATATATGCAAGTAAAAGAAAGGTAACTTGATATGTGTACATCAAGTTAGTGTTACTATTGTTGTTGCTGTTTTTTTATTTGTTTCGTTTTCTTTTGTTGCTGTGTTCATGTTCCTTTTGTTGGTGCTTTTTTTGTTTTTATTTTAATAAAGTAATAAACGTCGACAGTTAGTGATTGTAGCTTCTGTTTGTTTACTATAGGGGTAAAGGTACGAAATATTTTGGATTATGTCACTATTCCGTAGAATAGTGCGTAGAAAATAATTGTGACTGTTCACTATGTTTATTTTTCGTGTCTAACGTGACTGTAACAAAAATAGTTGGATCGATGTGGCTGTAAAAACTTCCAAACTTCTCTTTAGCAACAAGTTCAACTACCATATTCCTTCTTCGTCGAAGCCTTTATGAAATTATGGAAAACTCCGGTTGCAGTCAGCTCCAAGAAAAGTTCCAATTTCTGAGAGAAGAGTTAAGAGAACAAACTAAAGTTTCCCCTGAAAATATGAAAGAATTCAACGAGAGGATAAATAAATTCTGATTTGATTTCAAATCTCGCTGGTATGCATCGGCAAGGAAGCAGCAATATTTCCTGCATTCCAACAGAGATTGGTTAGATTCTTCGATTGGTTTTACCTGCGGTAAAAATATGAACGTGGCCGCATGTAGGTACCCTTTGAAGAATGTAGTGAACCAACTAAACCCAAGAAATATATGTATAGCACTAACAAAAACTGCACCTTTGCCTTTGCTAGTTCACGCAACTCAAATGGGTCTGAGAGCTGCGGGATAGTTAGATGCGTCGAAAGTGATGCAAGAAATATCGGAATCACCGGCTAAAGCGACTAAGTACCGGTTAAGTTTTCAACATGCTGGGAAAAATAAACAGATGTCAAAAGAGGAAGCGTTGTCTGTTTTGGTAGAAGCTCAATTGTCCCGTCATCAGTACAACATCCTAAGCCAGTCTGCCCCAGAAAAATTTCCTTGCTATACATACGTGCAGTCTGCGAAAAAAGATTATTATCCTAAACGCGAATGTATTAAAATATATGAAACTTCAGTAGACGTGAGTTTGCAAGGCGTATTAGACCAAACCGTTGAACGTATAATGCTGTCACAAAAAAGTGTACTCGAAATACTTGAAGAGGAAAATTTATATGAATTATGCTTGTACTCGAAATTGGGCTTTGATGGGAGTTCTGGGTATAGCCAGTATAAGCAAGCATTTCATGGCTCGAATGCAAACGATTCATCGGGATTTATAACTTGTATAGTACCACTAAGGTTGGTTTACAAGACCAAAATAATTTGGATAAACCCTCGTCCCTCATCCACAAGGTATTGCAGACCATTAAAAATGGAGTTTGTTAAAGAGTCTGCCGAAGTTTCGAAGACCAAAAAGGAACGGGTTGATGCAGAAATAAGAAACCTCGGAAATTCTATTGTATTTATTGACAATAAACGCCTAGAAGTGCGTCACAATTTAATGCTGACAATGGTAGATGGAAAAGTCTGCAACGCACTTACGGACACTAAGTCTACACAAGAATGTTATTTATGAGGAGCTACAAGTAAGGCATTCAACGACATCGATAATATGGTAAAAAGGGATGTGAATATGGACAATATGCAGTTTGGTTTATCGATTCTTCATGGTTGGATACGATTTTTTGAATGCCTTCTCCACGTGTCATATAAACGTCCAATAAAAAATGGCAAGCAAGATTAGTAGATGAAAAAAATTGTATCTGAAAACAATGCTCTTATCCAAAAAGAGTTTAAGGATAGAATTGGTTTAATTGTCGACCAGCCAAAGCCTGGCTACGGAAGCACAAATGATGGCAATACTGCAATGAGATTTTTTGAAAACGCTGAAGTTTTATCAGAATGACAAAAATTGATGTTGAATTAATAACAAAAATGCATATGTTGATGATTGCCGTTTCAAGTGGACATGAAATTGAAGTAGAGAAGTTTAGGAAATTTGCTGTGAGTACTGCCAAAAGAAAAAATTTCAAACTTTGCCTAAAGCAGCTGTGGAGCTTCTCAAACTCGCAAAAGAAGATAATGACGAATATTACGATATCAATCCAATGATGATTACTAAAACAAAGAAGGAGAAGATAATGATGATGTTTTTGCAAATGACTCAATGTCAGATGACTACTAACATAAAAAAACTAAAAAAAAATTTAACAACCGCTCTATATTTTTGTATTGGATATGTATTGGAAAAAAATTGAGTTCCATTAAAGTAAATGGTTTTATGATGTTTTTTATAGCTTATAATTGTTTGTTAACTAAAAACCATAAATTCCGTAGTGAGAGGCTTGGCTGATTTGATCACACTTATTCGTATCAATTACCCAGTGTGTGACGGTCGTCTTACTGGTTGGGAAAAATTTAAAAAAAAATCTTATTCACGAAATTTATTTAAAAAAAAGGAAAATAATTCATTACTAGCGACATTTATGTATTCATTACTTCACAGTTACATATGTATACAAATATATATGGTTGCATGCAAACACATAGTTGGTTACACCCCAAACATATATATGTTTGCACCCAAACATATACATGGTTGCACCCCAAACATATATACGTTTGCACCCCAAACATACAGTTGTTTGCACGCAAAATATATATATGTTTGCACCCAAAACATATATATGTTTGGATCCCAAACTTATTACGTTTCCACCCCAAACATGTAGTTGCTTTCAGGCAAACATATAGTTGTTTGCACCCTAAACATAAATATGGTTGCAAAAAATATATAGTTAGTTACACCCCAAAGCTATATATGTTTGCACCCCAAACATATATACGTTTGCACCCCAAACATATATATGATTGTACCCCAAACATATATATTGTTGCACCCCAAACATATATGCGTTTGCCCCAAACATATATATGTATGTTTGGGGCGCAGACATATATATATGTTTGCGGTATTACCACCTATATGTTTGCATGCACATATATATATATATATTTGGAGTGCAAACAGCTATATGTTTGGGGTGCAAACGTATATATGTTTGGGGTGCCAACAACTATATGTTTGGGGCAAACGTATATATGTTTGGGTGCAAACAACTATATGTTTGGGGCAAACGAATATATGTCTGGGGTGCAAACATATATATGTTTGGGGTGCAAACATATATATGTTTGGGGTGCAAACATGCATATGTTTGGGGTGCAAACATACATATGTTTGGGGTGCTAACATATATATGTTTGGGGTGCAAACTATATGTTTGGGGTGCAAACAACTATATGTTTGGGGCAAACGTATATATGTTTGGGTGCAAACGTATATATGTTTGGGGTGCAAACAACTACATGTTTGGGTTTCCATCGTATATATGTTGGGCGTGCAAACATATAAATATATGTGTGGGGCGCAAACATATATATGTTTGGGGTGTAACCAACTCTATGTTTGCATGCAACCATATATATGTTTCGGGTGCAAACAGATATATGTTTGGGGTGTAAATATATGTATGTTTGGGGCGCAGACATATATATGTTTGCGGTATTACCACCTATATGTTTGCATGCAAATATGTATATATATTTCGAGCGCAAACAACTATATGTTTGGGGTGCACACATACATATGTATGTTTGGGGGGCACAAATATATATGTTTAGGTGCAAAAGTAACTATGTTTGGGGTGCAAACATATATATGATTGGGGTGCAAACAAGTATATGTTTGGGGTTCAAACGTATATATGTTTGGGGTTACAAACGTATATATATTTGGGGAGCAAACAACAGTATGTTTGGACAAACGTATACATGGTTGGGGTGCAAACATATATATGTTTGGGGTGCAAACAACTATATGTTTGGGGCAAACGTATATATGTGTGGGGTGCAAAAATATGTATGTTTGGGGCGCAAACATATGTATGTTTGGGGCGCAAGAATATATATGTTTAGGTACAAACGTAACTATGTTTGGGGTGCAAACACATATATGTTTGGGGTGCAAACAACTACATGTTTGGGTTGCCATCGTATATATGTTGGGCGTGCAAACATGTACATATATGTTTGGGGCGCAAACATATATATGTTTGGGGTGTAACCAACTATATGTTAGCATGCAACCATATATATGTTTCGGGTGCAAACATATATACGTTTGGGGTGCAAACGTATATATTTTTTGGGGCGCAAACATATATATGTTTGGGGCGCAACAAACTCTATGTTTGGGGTGCAAACATATATAAGTTTGGGGCGCAAACATATATATGTTTGGGGTGTAAACATATATATGTTTGCGGCGCAAACAACTACATTGTTGGTGTGCAAATATATGTAGTTTGGGGCGCAGACATATATATGTTTGCGGTATTACCACCTATATGTTTGCATGCAAATATATATATATATATTTGGAGTGCAAACCACTATATGTTTGGCGTGCAAACATATATTTGTTTAATATTGATTACATATATATGTTTGGGGTGCAAACACCTATATGTTTGCCTGCGAACATATGTATGTTTGGGGTGCAAACAACTATATTTTTGCTTGCAGACATATGCAAACATATGTATGTTTGGGGTGTAACCAGCTATATGTTTGCACGGAACGCTTTTGGCTACAAACAACTATATGTTCACCTGCAAACGTATATATGTTCGGGGTGTAAGCAACTATATGTTTGCCTGCAATCATATATATGCTTGGGGTGTAACCAACGACGTGTTTGCCTGCAAACATATATATTTGGGGAGCAACCAACTATATGTCTGCCTGCAAACATATGTATATATTTAGGGTGTAACCAACTATATGTTGGCCTGAAAGCATATATATGTTTGGGAACACTTTTGGCTACAAACAACTATATGTTTGCCTGCAAACATATATATGTTTGAATTGTAACCAACTATATTTTTGCCTGCAATCATTTGAATGTTTTGGGTGCAACCAACAATATGTTTGCCTGCAAACATATATATGTTTGGGGACATTGTTGGCTACAAACAACTATGTTTGCCTGCAAACATATATATGTTGGGGACACTTTTGGCTTATGTTTGCCTGTAAACATATATATGTTTGGCGTGTAACCAACTATATGTTTGCCTCCAAACATGTATATTTTTGGGGACACTGTTGGCTACAAACAACTATATGTTTGCCTGCAAACATATGACTGTTTGGGAACACTTTTGGCTACAAACCACTGTATGTTTGCCTGCAAACATATATATGTTTGAAGTGCAACCAACTATATGTTCCCTGCAAACATATGATTGTTTGGGGTGCCACCAACAATATGTTTGGGGACACTGTTGGCTACAAGCAACTACATGTTTGCCTGCAAACAAATGAGAATAAAGTTGTTAAAGGAAAATTTGTCTCTGTTAATTAATTTTTGTTAGCTTGCATTTCCAGGAAATTTTGTAGAGTATTTAGGTACAATTTAGAGGAAATGTAGACTAGGCTACGATGAAGAAGGATGTATTGAAACCAATTGTTTTATTTGAATGTGACATAAATAAGCTACCGTCGAAGAAGGACGTTTGCCTAGGTATCTTTACAATTACTTTATCATATAAAATAAAATTCGGTTCTGGTTCAATCAACTGGGCGGATACTTAAAGCAGAGTGCTTCCCACAATCATTGGTACGAGCTATTTGTAAATTACAGACTTGCTGATTACAAACAGCTGACGATTATGTTACAACACAGTGTAATTACTTACGTCAAGTTAACCCTTTATAAGATCGTTCGCTAAAGCTAAGCATCATTCCACATACACAAGTTAAGTGAGTTCTTAAGCCAGAAACGTGTGTTTCGTTCGGATAAAACTTTCGTACATATTACGTAATACGTACTAATATATTTCTTTATACATACGTGAATTATATGTTTGGAGTGCAAACATGTATATGTTTGGGGTGTAAACATACATATGTTTGGGGTGCAAACATACATATGTTTGTGGTGTAAGCAACTATATGTTTGCCTGCAAACAGGTGATAGTTCGGGAACACTTTTGGTTACAAACAACTATATGTTTGCCTGCAAACATATTTACGTTTGAAGGGTAACCAACTATATGTTTGCCTGCAAACATATGAATGTTTGGGGTGCAACCAACAATATGTTTGCCTGCAAACATATATATGTTTGGGGTGCAAACATACATATGTTTGGGGTGCAAACAACAATATGTTTGGGGTAAATGTATATATGTTTAGGTGCAAACGTATATATGTTTGGGGTGCAAACAACTATATGTTTGGGGCAAACGAATATATGTTTGGGGGGCAAACATATATATGATTTGGGGTGCAAACAAATGTATCTTTGGGGTGCAAGCATATATATGTTTGGGGTGCAAACAACTATATGTTGGGGGTGCAAACAACTATATGTTTGGGGTGCAAACAACTATATGTTTGGGGCAAGCATATATATGTTTGGGGTGCAAACAACTATATGTTTGGGGTGCAAACAACTATATGTTTGGGGTGCAAACAACTATATGTTTGGGCAAACGTATATATGTTTGGGTGCAAACGACTATATGTTTGGGGCAAACGAAACGAAACAGTATATATGTTTGGGGTGCAAACAACTATATGTTTGGGGTGCAAACAACTATATGTTTGGGGTGCAAACAACTGTATGTTTAGGGGTGCAAACAACTATATGATTGGGGTGCAAACAACTATATGTTTGGGGCAAACGTATATATGTTTGGGGTGGAAACATATATATGTTTGGGGTGGAAACATATATGTTTGGGGTGGAAACATATATATGTTTGGGGTGCAAACAGATACACGTTTGCCCCAAACATATAGTTGTTTGCACCCCAACTATATGTTTGTCTTGCCATCATATATATGTTGGGGGTGCACACATGTATATGTTTGCCTGCAAACTACTACATGTTTCGGGTGGAAACGTATATATGTTTAGGGTGCAAACATATATATGTTTGGGGTGCAAACATATATATGTTTGGGGTGCAAACAACTACATGTTTGGGTTGCCATCGTATATATGTTTGGGGCGCAACAAACTCTAGTGTTTGGGGCGCTAACATATATATGTTTGGGGTGTAAACATATATATGTTTGGGCTGCAAACCACTATATGTTTGGGGTGCAAACATATATTTGTTTAATTTTGATTATATATATATGTTGGGGGTGCAAACACCTATATGTTTGCCTGCAACATATATATGTTAGGGGTGCAAACAACTATATTTTTGCCTGCAGACATATGCAAACATATGTATTTTTGGGGTGTAATCAGCTATATGTTTGCATGGAACGCTTTTGGCTACAAACAACTATATGTTCACCTGCAAACATATATATGTTCGGGGTGTAAGCAACTATATGTTTGCCTGCAACCATATATATGCTTGGGGTGTAATCAACGACGCGTTTGCCTGCAAACATATATATTTGGGGTGCAACCAACTATATGTCTGCCTGCAAACATATATATATATATTTAGGGTGTAACCAACTATATGTTGGCCTGAAAACATATATATGTTTGGTACACTGTTGGCTAAAAACAGCTATATGTATGTCTGCAAACATACTACTGTTTGGGAACACTTTTGGCTACAAACAACAATATGTTTGCCTGGAAACACATATATGTTTGAATTGTAACCAACTATATGTTTGCCTGCAAACATATGAATGTTTTGGGTGCAACCAACAATATGTTTGCCTGCAAACATATAATGTTTGGGGACATTGTTCGCTACAAACAAATATGTTTGCGTGCAAACATATATATGTTGGGGACACTTTTGGCTTATGTTTGCCTGCAAACATATAAATGTTTGGCGTGTAACCAACTATATGTTTGCCTCCAAACATGTATATTTTTGGGGACACTGTTGGCTACAAACAACTATATGTTTGCCTGCAAACATATGACTGTTTGGGATCCCTTTTGGCTACTAACAACTGTATGTTTGCCTGCAAACATATATATGTTGGAAGTGTAACCAAGTATATGTTTCGCTGCAAACATATGAATGTTTGGGGTGCAACCAACAATATGTTTGCCTGCAAACATATATGTTTTGGGACACTGTTGGCTACAAACAACTACATGTTTGCCTACAAACATATATATGTTTAGGGACACTGTTGGGTACAAACAACTATATGTTTGCTTGCAAATATATATATGTTTGGGGACACTGTTGGCTACAAACAACTATATGTTTGCCTGCAAACATGTATATGTTTGGGGTGTACGCAACTGTATATTTGCCAGCAAACATATATATGTTTGGTATGTAACCAACTAAATGTTTGCCTGCAAACATAGATATGTTAGGGGGCGTACCGACTATATGTCTGCCGGCAAACATATGAGCGTTTCGGGTGCAACCAACTATATATTTGCCTGCAAACATATATATGTTTCGGGACTGTTGGCTACAAACAACCATGTTTGCCTGCAAACATATATATGTTTGGGGTGTAACCAACAATATGAGTTTGATAAGAGGGTTGGGGAAATGAGAATAAAGTTGTTAATGGAAAATTTGTCTATGTTAATTAATTTTTGTTAGCTTGCATTTACAGGAAATGTCTGTACAGGAAATGTCTAGACTAGGCTACGATTAGGAAGGATGTATTGAAACCAATTGTTTTATTTGAATGTGACATAAAGAAGCTACCGTCGAAGAAGGACGTTTGCCTATGTATCTTTACAATTACTTTATCATATAAAATAAAATACGGTTCTGGTTCAATCAACTGGGCAGATACTTAAAGCAGACTGCTTCCCACAATCAGTGGTACGAGCTATTTGTAGATTACAGACTTGCTGATTGCAAACAGCTGACGATTATGTTACAACACAGTGTAATTACACAAGTAAAGTGAGTTCTTAAGCCAGAAACGTGTTTCGTTCGGATATTACTTTCGTACAGATTACGTAATACGTATTAATATTTCTTTATACATACGTGAATTATATATTTGGAGTGCAAACATGTATATGTTTGGGGTGTAAACACACATATGTTTGGGGTGCAAACATACATATGTTTGTGGTGTAAGCAACTATATGTTAGCCTGCAAACATATGACTGTTGGGGAACACTTTTGGCTACAAACGACTATATGTGTGCCTCCAAACATATATATGTTTGAAGTGTAAGCAACTATATGTTTGCCTGCAGAGATATGAATGTTTGGGGTGCAAACATACATATGTTTGGGGTGCAAACATACATATGTTTGGGGTGGAAACATATATATGTTTGGGGTGCAAACAGATACACGTTTGCCCCAAACATATAGTTGTTTGCACCCCAAACATATAGTTGTTTGCACCCCAACTATATGTTTGTCTTGCCATCATATATATGTTGGGGGTGCACACATGTATATGTTTGCCTGCAAACTACTACATGTTTCGGGTGGAAACGTATATATGTTTAGGGTGCAAACATATATATGTTTGGGGTGCAAACATATATATGTTTGGGGTGCAAACAACTACATGTTTGGGTTGCCATCGTATATATGTTGGGAGTGCAAACATATACATATATGTTTGGGGTGTAACCAACTATATGTTTGCATGCAACCATATATATGTTTCGGGTGCAAACATATATATGTTTGGGGTGCAAACGTATATATTTTTTGGGGCGCAAACATATATATGTTTGGGGCGCAACAAACTCTAGTGTTTGGGGCGCTAACATATATATGTTTGGGGTGTAAACATATATATGTTTGGGCTGCAAACCACTATATGTTTGGGGTGCAAACATATATTTGTTTAATTTTGATTATATATATATGTTGGGGGTGCAAACACCTATATGTTTGCCTGCAACATATATATGTTTGGGGTGCAAACAACTATATTTTTGCCTGCAGACATATGCAAACATATGTATTTTTGGGGTGTAATCAGCTATATGTTTGCATGGAACGCTTTTGGCTACAAACAACTATATGTTCACCTGCAAACATATATATGTTCGGGGTGTAAGCAACTATATGTTTGCCTGCAACCATATATATGCTTGGGGTGTAATCAACGACGCGTTTGCCTGCAAACATATATATTTGGGGTGCAACCAACTATATGTCTGCCTGCAAACATATATATATATTTAGGGTGTAACCAACTATATGTTGGCCTGAAAACATATATATGTTTGGTACACTGTTGGCTAAAAACAGCTATATGTATGTCTGCAAACATACTACTGTTTGGGAACACTTTTGGCTACAAACAACAATATGTTTGCCTGGAAACACATATATGTTTGAATTGTAACCAACTATATGTTTGCCTGCAAACATATGAATGTTTTGGGTGCAACCAACAATATGTTTGCCTGCAAACATATAATGTTTGGGGACATTGTTCGCTACAAACAAATATGTTTGCGTGCAAACATATATATGTTGAGGACACTTTTGGCTTATGTTTGCCTGCAAACATATAAATGTTTGGCGTGTAACCAACTATATGTTTGCCTCCAAACATGTATATTTTTGGGGACACTGTAGGCTACAAACAACTATATGTTTGCCTGCAAACATATGACTGTTTGGGATCCCTTTTGGCTGCTAACAACTGTATGTTTGCCTGCAATCATATATATGTTGGAAGTGTAACCAACTATGTTTCGCTGCAAACATATGAATGTTTGGGGTGCAACCAACAATATGTTTGCCTGCAAACATATATATGTTTGGGGACACTGTTGGCTACAAACAACTACATGTTTGCCTACAAACATATATATGTTTAGGGACACTGTTGGGTACAAACAACTATATGTTTGCTTGCAAATATATATATGTTTGGGGACACTGTTGGCTACAAACAACTATATGTTTGCCTGCAAACATGTATATGTTTGGGGTGTACGCAACTGTATATTTGCCAGCAAACATATATATGTTTGGGATGTAACCAACTAAATGTTTGCCTGCAAACATAAATATGTTAGGGGCGTACCGACTATATGTCTGCCTGCAAACATATGAGCGTTTCGGGTGCAACCAACTATATATTTGCCTGCAAACATATATATGTTTCGGGACTGTTGGCTACAAACAACCATGTTTGCCTGCAAACATATATTTGTTTGGGGTGTAACCAACAATATGAGTTTGATAAGAGGGTTGGGGAAATGAGAATAAAGTTGTTAAAGGAAAATTTGTCTATGTTAATTAATTTTTGTTAGCTTGCATTTACAGGAAATGTTGTAGAGTATTTAGGTACAATTTAGAGGAAATGTAGACTAGGCTACGATGAATAAGGATGTATTGAAACCAATTGTTTTATTTGAATGTGACATAAAGAAGCTACCGTCGAAGAAGGACGTTTGCCTATGTATCTTTACAATTACTTTATCATATAAAATAAAATACGGTTCTGGTTCAATCAACTGGGCAGATACTTAAAGCAGAGTGCTTCCCACAATCAGTGGTACGAGCTATTTGTAGATTACAGACTTGCTGATTACAAACAGCTGACGATTATGTTACAACACAGTGTAATTACACAAGTAAAGTGAGTTCTTAAGCCAGAAACGTGTGTTCCGTTCGGATATTACTTTCGTACAGATTACGTAATACGTATTAATATTTCTTTATACATACGTGAATTATATATTTGGAGTGCAAACATGTATATGTTTGGGGTGTAAACATACATATGTTTGGGGTGCAAACATACATATGTTTGTGGTGTAAGCAACTATATGTTAGCCTGCAAACATATGACTGTTGGGGAACACTGTTGGCTACAAACAACTATATGTGTGCCTCCAAACATATATATGTTTGAAGTGTAAGCAACTATATGTTTGCCTGCAGAGATATGAATGTTTGGGGTGCAAACTTACATATGTTTGGGGTGCAAACATACATATGTTTGGGGTGCAAACATACATATGTTTGGGGTGCAAACATACATATGTTTGGGGTGCAAACATATATATGTTTGGGGTGCAAACATATATATGGTTGGGGTGCAAACAACTATATGTTTGGGGTGCAAACAACTATATGTTTGGGCAAACGTATATATGTTTGGGTGCAAACGTATATATGTTTGGGGTGCAAACAACTATATGTTTGGGGCAAACGAATATATGTTTGGGGTGCAAACATATATATGTTTGGGGTGCAAACAACTATATTTTTGGGGTGCAAACAACTATATGTTTGATGCAAACGTATATATTTTTTGGGGCAAACGAATATACGTTTGGGTGCAAACATATATATGTTTGGGATGCAACAACTATATGTTTGGGGTGCAAACAACTATATGTTTGGGGTGCAAACATATGTATGTTTGGGGTGCAACCAACTATATGTTTGGGGCAAACGTATATATGTTTGGGTACAAACGTATATATGTTTCAAGTGCAAACAACTATATGTTTGGGGTAAACAAATATATGTTTGGAATGCAAACATATATATTTTTGGGGTGCAAACAACTATATGTTTGGGGTGCAACCATATATATGTTTGGGATGCAAACAACTATATGTTTGGGTGCAAACGTATATATGTTTCGGGTGCAAACAACTATATGTTTGCGGCAAACGAATATATGTGGGGCAAACATATATATGTTTGGGGTGCAAGCATATATATGTTTGGGGTGCAAACATATATATGTTTGGGGTGCAAACATATGTATGTTTGGGGTGCAAACATATGTATGTTTGGGGTGCAACCAACTATATGTTTGGGGCAAACGTCTATATGTTTGGGTGCAAACGTATATATGCTTGGGGTGCAAACAACTATATGTTTGGGGTGCAAACAACTATATGTTTGGGGTGCAAACATATATATGTTTGGGGTGCAAACAACTATATGTTTGGGTTCCAAACAACTATATGTTTCGGGTGCAAACAACTATATGTTTGGGGCAAACGAATATATGTTTGGGGTGCAAACATATGTATGTTTGGGGTGCAAACATATGTATGTTTGGGGTGCAAACATATATATTTTTGGGGTGCAAACAACTAATGTTTGGGGCAAACGGTTATATGTTTGGGGCGCAAACAACTATATGTTTGGCGCAAACGAAACGAAACAAACGTATATATGTTTGGGGTGCAAACAACTGGGCAAACGAATATATGTTTGGGGTGCAAACAACTGTATGTTTAGGGGTGCAAACAGCTATATGATTGGGGTGCAAACAACTATATCTTTGGGGCAAACGTATATATGTTTGGGGTGCTAACATATATATGTTTGGGGTGCAAAATATATGTTTGGGGCGCAAACAACTATATGTTTTGGGGCAAACGTATATATGTTTGGGTGCAAACGTATATATGTTTGGGGTGCAAACAACTACATGTTTGGGTTGCCATCGTATATATGTTGGGCGTGCAAACATATAAATATATGTGTGGGGCGCAAACATATATATGTTTGGGGTGTAACCAACTCTATGTTTGCATGCAACCATATATATGTTTCGGGTGCAAACAGATATATGTTTGGGTTGCCATCGTATATATGTTTGGGGCGCAAACATATATATGTTTGTGGTGTAAGCAACTATATGTTTGCATGCAACCATATATATGTTTAGGGTGCAAACATATATATGTTTGGGGTGCAAACATATATATGTTTGGGGTGCAAACAACTACATGTTTGGGTTGCCATCGTATATATGTTGGGAGTGCAAACATATACATATATGTTTGGGGCGCAAACATATATATGTTTGGGGTGCAAACAACTACATGTTTGGGTTGCCATCGTATATATGTTGGGAGTGCAAACATATACATATATGTTTGGGGCGCAAACATATATACATATGTTTGGGGCGCAAACATATATATGTTTGGGGTGTAACCAACTATATGTTTGCATGCAACCATATCTATGTTTCGGGTGCAAACACGTATATGTTTGGGGTGCAAACGTATATATTTTTTGGGGCGCAAACATATATGTTTGGGGCGCAACAAACTCTATGTTTGGGGCGCAAACATATATATGTTTGGGGTGTAAACATATATATGTTTGGGCTGCAAACCACTATATGTTTGGGGTGCGAACATATATTTGTTTAATTTTGATTATATACATATATATGTTGGGGGTGCAAACAGCTATATGTTTGCCTGCAACATATATATGTTTGGGGTGCAAACAACTATATTTTTGCCTGCAGACATATGCAAACATATGTATTTTTGGGGTGTAATCAGCTATATGTTTGCATGGCACTCTTTTGGCTACAAACAACTATATGTTCACCTGCAAACATATATATGTTCGGGGTGTAAGCAACTATATGTTTGCCTGCAACCATATATATGCTTGGGGTGTAATCAACGACGCGTTTGCCTGCAAACATATATATTTGGGGTGCAACCAACTATATGTCTGCCTGCAAACATATATATATATTTAGGGTGTAACCAACTATATGTTGGCCTGAAAACATATATATGTTTGGTACACTGTTGGCTAAAAACAGCTATATGTTTGTCTGCAAACATATTACTGTTTGGGAACACTTTTGGCTACAAACAACAATATCTTTGCCTGGAAACATATATATGTTTGAATTGTAACCAACTACATGTTTGCCGGCAAACATTTGAATGTTTTGGGTGCAACCAACAATATGTTTGCCTGCAAACATATAATGTTTGGGGACATTGTTGGCTACAAACAACTATGTTTGCGTGCAAACATATATATGTTGGGGACACTTTTGGCTTATGTTTGCCTGCAAACATATAAATGTTTGGCGTGTAACCAACTATATGTTTGCCTCCAAACATGTATATTTTTGGGGACACTGTAGGATACAAACAACTATATGTTTGCCTACAAACATATGACTGTTTGGGATCCCTTTTGGCTACTAACAACTGTATGTTTGCCTGCAAACATATATATGTTGGAAGTGTAACCAACTATATGTTTCGCTGCAAACATATGAATGTTTGGGGTGCAACCAACAATATTTTTGCCTGCAAACATATATATGTTTGGGGACACTGTTGGCTACAAACAACTACATGTTTGCCTACAAACATATGTATGGTTAGGGACACTGTTGGGTACAAACAACAATATGTTTGCCTGGAAACATATATATGTTTGAATTGTAACCAACTACATGTTTGCCTGCAAACATTTGAATGTTTGGGGTGCAACCAACAATATTTTTGCCTGCAAACATATATATGTTTGGGGACACTGTTGGCTACAAACAACTACATGTTTGCCTACAAACATATATATGTTTAGGGACACTGTTGGGTACAAACAACTATATGTTTGCTTGCAAATATATATATGTTTGGGGACACTGTTGGCTACAAACAACTATATGTTTGCCTGCAAACATGTATATGTTTGGGGTGTACGCAACTGTATATTTGCCAGCAAACATATATATGTTTGGGATGTAACCAACTAAATGTTTGCCTGCAAACATAAATATGTTAGGGGCGTACCGACTATATGTCTGCCTGCAAACATATGAGCGTTTCGGGTGCAACCAACTATATATTTGCCTGCAAACATATATATGTTTCGGGACTGTTGGCTACAAACAACCATGTTTGCCTGCAAACATATATTTGTTTGGGGTGTAACCAACAATATGAGTTTGATAAGAGGGTTGGGGAAATGAGAATAAAGTTGTTAAAGGAAAATTTGTCTATGTTAATTAATTTTTGTTAGCTTGCATTTACAGGAAATGTTGTAGAGTATTTAGGTACAATTTAGAGGAAATGTAGACTAGGCTACGATGAATAAGGATGTATTGAAACCAATTGTTTTATTTGAATGTGACATAAAGAAGCTACCGTCGAAGAAGGACGTTTGCCTATGTATCTTTACAATTACTTTATCATATAAAATAAAATACGGTTCTGGTTCAATCAACTGGGCAGATACTTAAAGCAGAGTGCTTCCCACAATCAGTGGTACGAGCTATTTGTAGATTACAGACTTGCTGATTACAAACAGCTGACGATTATGTTACAACACAGTGTAATTACACAAGTAAAGTGAGTTCTTAAGCCAGAAACGTGTGTTCCGTTCGGATATTACTTTCGTACAGATTACGTAATACGTATTAATATTTCTTTATACATACGTGAATTATATATTTGGAGTGCAAACATGTATATGTTTGGGGTGTAAACATACATATGTTTGGGGTGCAAACATACATATGTTTGTGGTGTAAGCAACTATATGTTAGCCTGCAAACATATGACTGTTGGGGAACACTATATGTTTGCGGCAAACGAATATATGTGGGGCAAACATATATATGTTTGGGGTGCAAGCATATATATGTTTGGGGTGCAAACATATATATGTTTGGGGTGCAAACATATGTATGTTTGGGGTGCAAACATATGTATGTTTGGGGTGCAACCAACTATATGTTTGGGGCAAACGTCTATATGTTTGGGTGCAAACGTATATATGCTTGGGGTGCAAACAACTATATGTTTGGGGTGCAAACAACTATATGTTTGGGGTGCAAACATATATATGTTTGGGGTGCAAACAACTATATGTTTGGGTTCCAAACAACTATATGTTTCGGGTGCAAACAACTATATGTTTGGGGCAAACGAATATATGTTTGGGGTGCAAACATATGTATGTTTGGGGTGCAAACATATATATGTTTGGGGTGCAAACATATGCATGTTTGGGGTGCAAACAACTACATGTTTGGGTTGCCATCGTATATATGTTGGGCGTGCAAACATATAAATATATGTGTGGGGCGCAAACATATATATGTTTGGGGTGTAACCAACTATATGTTTGCATGCAACCATATATATGTTTCGGGTGCAAACATATATATGTTTGGGGTGCAAACGTATATATTTTTTGGGGCGCAAACATATATGTTTGGGGCGCAACAAACTCTATGTTTGGGGCGCAAACATATATATGTTTGGGGTGTAAAGATATATATGTTTGGGCTGCAAACCACTATATGTTTGGGGTGCGAACATATATTTGTTTAATTTTGATTATCTACATATATATGTTGGGGGTGCAAACAGCTATATGTTTGCCTGCAACATATATATGTTTGGGGTGTAAACAACTATATTTTTGCCTGCAGACATATGCAAACATATGTATTTTTGGGGTGTAATCAGCTATATGTTTGCATGGAACTCTTTTGGCTACAAACAACTATATGTTCACCTGCAAACATATATATGTTCGGGGTGTAAGCAACTATATGTTTGCCTGCAACCATATATATGCTTGGGGTGTAATCAACGACGCGTTTGCCTGCAAACATATATATTTGGGGTGCAACCAACTATATGTCTGCCTGCAAACATATATATATATTTAGGGTGTAACCAACTATATGTTGGCCTGAAAACATATATATGTTTGGTACACTGTTGGCTAAAAACAGCTATATGTTTGTCTGCAAACATATTACTGTTTGGGAACACTTTTGGCTACAAACAACAATATGTTTGCCTGGAAACATATATATGTTTGAATTGTAACCAACTACATGTTTGCCGGCAAACATTTGAATGTTTTGGGTGCAACCAACAATATGTTTGCCTGCAAACATATAATGTTTGGGGACATTGTTGGCTACAAACAACTATGTTTGCGTGCAAACATATATATGTTGGGGACACTTTTGGCTTATGTTTGCCTGCAAACATATAAATGTTTGGCGTGTAACCAACTATATGTTTGCCTCCAAACATGTATATTTTTGGGGACACTGTAGGATACAAACAACTATATGTTTGCCTGCAAACATATGACTGTTTGGGATCCCTTTTGGCTACTAACAACTGTATGTTTGCCTGCAAACATATATATGTTGGAAGTGTAACCAACTATATGTTTCGCTGCAAACATATGAATGTTTGGGGTGCAACCATCAATATTTTTGCCTGCAAACATATATATGTTTGGGGACACTGTTGGCTACAAACAACTACATGTTTGCCTACAAACATATATATGGTTAGGGACACTGTTGGGTACAAACAACTATATGTTTGCTTGCAAATATATATATGTTTGGAAGCACTGTTGGCTACAAACAACTATATGTTTGCCTGCAAACATGTACATGTTTGGGGTGTACGCAACTGTATATTTGCCAGCAAACATATATATGTTTGGGATGTAACCAACTAAATGTTTGCCTGCAAACATAAATATGTTAGGGGCGTACCGACTATATGTCTGCCTGCAAACATATGAGCGTTTCGGGTGCAACCAACTATATATTTGCCTGCAAACATATATATGTTTCGGGACTGTTGGCTACAAACAACCATGTTTGCCTGCAAACATATATATGTTTGGGGTGTAACCAACAATATGAGTTTGATAAGAGGGTTGGGGAAATGAGAATAAAGTTGTTAAAGGAAAATTTGTCTATGTTAATTAATTTTTGTTAGCTTGCATTTACAGGAAATGTTGTAGAGTATTTAGGTACAATTTAGAGGAAATGTAGACTAGGCTACGATGAAGAAGGATGTATTGAAACCAATTGTTTTATTTGAATGTGACATAAAGAAGCTACCGTCGAAGACGGACGTTTGCCTATGTATCTTTACAATTACTTTATCATATAAAATAAAATACGGTTCTGGTTCAATCAACTGGGCAGATACTTAAAGCAGAGTGCTTCCCACAATCAGTGGTACGAGCTATTTGTAGATTACAGACTTGCTGATTACAAACAGCTGACGATTATGTTACAACACAGTGTAATTACACAAGTAAAGTGAGTTCTTAAGCCAGAAACGTGTGTTCCGTTCGGATATTACTTTCGTACAGATTACGTAATACGTATTAATATTTCTTTATACATACGTGAATTATATATTTGGAGTGCAAACATGTATATGTTTGGGGTGTAAACATACATATGTTTGGGGTGCAAACATACATATGTTTGTGGTGTAAGCAACTATATGTTAGCCTGCAAACATATGACTGTTGGGGAACACTTTTGGCTACAAACAACTATATGTGTGCCTCCAAACATATATATGTTTGAAGTGTAAGCAACTATATGTTTGCCTGCAGAGATATGAATGTTTGGGGTGCAAACTTACATATGTTTGGGGTGCAAACATACATATGTTTGGGGTGCAAACATACATATGTTTGGGGTGCAAACATATATATGTTTGGGGTGCAAACATATATATGTTTGGGGTGCAAACATGTATATGGTTGGGGTGCAAACATATATATGGTTGGGGTGCAAACAACTATATGTTTGGGGTGCAAACAACTATATGTTTGGGCAAACGTATATATGTTTGGGTGCAAACGTATATATGTTTGGGGTGCAACCAACTATATGTTTGGGGCAAACGAATATATGTTTGGGGTGCAAACATATATATGTTTGGGGTGCAAACAACTATATTTTTGGGGTGCAAACACCTATATGTTTGATGCAAACGTATATATGTTTGGGGCAAACGAATATACGTTTGGGTGCAAACATATATATGTTTGGGATGCAAACAACTATACGTTTGGGGTGCAAACAACTATATGTTTGGGGTGCAAACATATGTATGTTTGGGGTGCAACCAACTATATGTTTGGGGCAAACGTATATATGTTTGGGTACAAACGTATATATGTTTCAAGTGCAACCAACTATATGTTTGGGGTAAACAAATATATGTTTGGAATGCAAACATATATATTTTTGGGGTGCAAACAACTATATGTTTGGGGTGCAACCATATATATGTTTGGGATGCAACCAACTATATGTTTGGGTGCAAACGTATTAATGTTTCGGGTGCAAACAACTATATGTTTGCGGCAAACGAATATATGTGGGGCAAACATATATATGTTTGGGGTGCAAGCATATATATGTTTGGGGTGCAAACATATATATGTTTGGGGTGCAAACATATGTATGTTTGGGGTGCAAACATATGTATGTTTGGGGTGCAACCAACTATATGTTTGGGGCAAACGTCTATATGTTTGGGTGCAAACGTATATATGTTTGGGGTGCAAACAACTATATGTTTGGGATGTAAACATATATATGTTTGCGGCGCAAACAACTACATTTTTTGTGTGCAAATATATGTAGTTTGGGGCGCAGACATATATATGTTTGCGGTATTACCACCTATATGTTTGCATGCAAATATATATATATATATTTGGAGTGCAAACCACTATTTGTTTGGCGTGCAAACATATACATATTTGTTTAATATTGATTATATATATATGTTTGGGGTGCAACCACCTATATGTTTGCCTGCGAACATATGTATGTTTGGGGTGCAAACAACTATATTTTTGCCTGCAGACATATGCAAACATAGTGTAACCAGCTATATGTTTGCATGGAACGCTTTTGGCTACAAACAACTATATGTTCACCTGCAAACATATATATGTTCGGGGTTAAGCAACTATATGTTTGCCTGCAATCATATATATGCTTGGGGTGTAACCAACGACGTGTTTGCCTGCAAACATATATATTTGGGGAGCAACCAACTATATTTTTGCCTGCAGACATATGCAAACATAGTGTAACCAGCTATATGTTTGCATGGAACGCTTTTGGCTACAAACAACTATATGTTCACCTGCAAACATATATATATTCGGGGTTAAGCAACTATGTGTTTGCCTGCAATCATATGTATATATTTAGGGTGTAACCAACTATATGTTGGCCTGAAAACATATATATGTTTGGGTACACTATTGGCTACAAACAACTATATGTTTGTCTGCAAACATATTACTGTTTGGGAACACTTTTGGCTACAAACAACTATATGTTTGAATTGTAACCAACTATATGTTTGCCTGCAAACATATATGTTTGGGGACATTGTTGGCTACAAACAACTATGTTTGTCTGCAAACATATATATGTTGGGGACACTTTTGGCTTATGTTTGCCAGCAAACATATATATGTTTGGCGTGTAACCAACTATATGTTTGCCTCCAAACATGTATATTTTTGGGGCCACTGTTGGCTACAAACAACTATATGTTTGCCTGCAAACATATGACTGTTTGGGAACACTTTTGGCTACAAACAGCTGTATGTTTGCCTGCAAACATATATTTGTCTGAAGTGCAACCAACTATCTATATGTTTGGGGTGCAAACAACTATATGTTTGGGCAAACGTATATATGTTTGGGTGCAAACAACTATATGTTTGGCGCAAACGAAACGAAACAAACGTATATATGTTTGGGGTGCAAACAACTGGGCAAACGTATATATGTTTGGGGTGCAAACAACTGTATGTTTAGGGGTGCAAACAGCTATATGATTGGGGTGCAAACAACTATATGTTTGGGGCAAACGTATATATGTTTGGGGTGCTAACATATATATGTTTGGGGTGCAAAATATATGTTTGGGGCGCAAACAACTATATGTTTTGGGGCAAACGTATATATGTTTGGGTGCAAACGTATATATGTTTGGGGTGCAAACAACTACATGTTTGGGTTGCCATCGTATATATGTTGGGCGTGCAAACATATAAATATATGTGTGGGGCGCAAACATATATATGTTTGGGGTGTAACCAACTCTATGTTTGCATGCAACCATATATATGTTTCGGGTGCAAACAGATATATGTTTGGGTTGCCATCGTATATATGTTTGGGGCGCAAACATATATATGTTTGTGGTGTAAGCAACTATATGTTTGCATGCAACCATATATATGTTTAGGGTGCAAACATATATATGTTTGGGGTGCAAACATATATATGTTTGGGGTGCAAACAACTACATGTTTGGGTTGCCATCGTATATATGTTGGGAGTGCAAACATATACATATATGTTTGGGGCGCAAACATATATATGTTTGGGGTGCAAACAACTACATGTTTGGGTTGCCATCGTATATATGTTGGGAGTGCAAACATATACATATATGTTTGGGGCGCAAACATATATACATATGTTTGGGGCGCAAACATATATATGTTTGGGGTGTAACCAACTATATGTTTGCATGCAACCATATCTATGTTTCGGGTGCAAACACGTATATGTTTGGGGTGCAAACGTATATATTTTTTGGGGCGCAAACATATATGTTTGGGGCGCAACAAACTCTATGTTTGGGGCGCAAACATATATATGTTTGGGGTGTAAACATATATATGTTTGGGCTGCAAACCACTATATGTTTGGGGTGCGAACATATATTTGTTTAATTTTGATTATATACATATATATGTTGGGGGTGCAAACAGCTATATGTTTGCCTGCAACATATATATGTTTGGGGTGCAAACAACTATATTTTTGCCTGCAGACATATGCAAACATATGTATTTTTGGGGTGTAATCAGCTATATGTTTGCATGGCACTCTTTTGGCTACAAACAACTATATGTTCACCTGCAAACATATATATGTTCGGGGTGTAAGCAACTATATGTTTGCCTGCAACCATATATATGCTTGGGGTGTAATCAACGACGCGTTTGCCTGCAAACATATATATTTGGGGTGCAACCAACTATATGTCTGCCTGCAAACATATATATATATTTAGGGTGTAACCAACTATATGTTGGCCTGAAAACATATATATGTTTGGTACACTGTTGGCTAAAAACAGCTATATGTTTGTCTGCAAACATATTACTGTTTGGGAACACTTTTGGCTACAAACAACAATATGTTTGCCTGGAAACATATATATGTTTGAATTGTAACCAACTACATGTTTGCCGGCAAACATTTGAATGTTTTGGGTGCAACCAACAATATGTTTGCCTGCAAACATATAATGTTTGGGGACATTGTTGGCTACAAACAACTATGTTTGCGTGCAAACATATATATGTTGGGGACACTTTTGGCTTATGTTTGCCTGCAAACATATAAATGTTTGGCGTGTAACCAACTATATGTTTGCCTCCAAACATGTATATTTTTGGGGACACTGTAGGATACAAACAACTATATGTTTGCCTACAAACATATGACTGTTTGGGATCCCTTTTGGCTACTAACAACTGTATGTTTGCCTGCAAACATATATATGTTGGAAGTGTAACCAACTATATGTTTCGCTGCAAACATATGAATGTTTGGGGTGCAAGCATATATATGTTTGGGGTGCAAACATATATATGTTTGGGGTGCAAACATATGTATGTTTGGGGTGCAAACATATGTATGTTTGGGGTGCAACCAACTATATGTTTGGGGCAAACGTCTATATGTTTGGGTGCAAACGTATATATGTTTGGGGTGCAAACAACTATATGTTTGGGATGTAAACATATATATGTTTGCGGCGCAAACAACTACATTTTTTGTGTGCAAATATATGTAGTTTGGGGCGCAGACATATATATGTTTGCGGTATTACCACCTATATGTTTGCATGCAAATATATATATATATATTTGGAGTGCAAACCACTATTTGTTTGGCGTGCAAACATATACATATTTGTTTAATATTGATTATATATATATGTTTGGGGTGCAACCACCTATATGTTTGCCTGCGAACATATGTATGTTTGGGGTGCAAACAACTATATTTTTGCCTGCAGACATATGCAAACATAGTGTAACCAGCTATATGTTTGCATGGAACGCTTTTGGCTACAAACAACTATATGTTCACCTGCAAACATATATATGTTCGGGGTTAAGCAACTATATGTTTGCCTGCAATCATATATATGCTTGGGGTGTAACCAACGACGTGTTTGCCTGCAAACATATATATTTGGGGAGCAACCAACTATATTTTTGCCTGCAGACATATGCAAACATAGTGTAACCAGCTATATGTTTGCATGGAACGCTTTTGGCTACAAACAACTATATGTTCACCTGCAAACATATATATATTCGGGGTTAAGCAACTATGTGTTTGCCTGCAATCATATGTATATATTTAGGGTGTAACCAACTATATGTTGGCCTGAAAACATATATATGTTTGGGTACACTATTGGCTACAAACAACTATATGTTTGTCTGCAAACATATTACTGTTTGGGAACACTTTTGGCTACAAACAACTATATGTTTGAATTGTAACCAACTATATGTTTGCCTGCAAACATATATGTTTGGGGACATTGTTGGCTACAAACAACTATGTTTGTCTGCAAACATATATATGTTGGGGACACTTTTGGCTTATGTTTGCCAGCAAACATATATATGTTTGGCGTGTAACCAACTATATGTTTGCCTCCAAACATGTATATTTTTGGGGCCACTGTTGGCTACAAACAACTATATGTTTGCCTGCAAACATATGACTGTTTGGGAACACTTTTGGCTACAAACAGCTGTATGTTTGCCTGCAAACATATATTTGTCTGAAGTGCAACCAACTATCTATATGTTTGGGGTGCAAACAACTATATGTTTGGGCAAACGTATATATGTTTGGGTGCAAACAACTATATGTTTGGCGCAAACGAAACGAAACAAACGTATATATGTTTGGGGTGCAAACAACTGGGCAAACGTATATATGTTTGGGGTGCAAACAACTGTATGTTTAGGGGTGCAAACAGCTATATGATTGGGGTGCAAACAACTATATGTTTGGGGCAAACGTATATATGTTTGGGGTGCTAACATATATATGTTTGGGGTGCAAAATATATGTTTGGGGCGCAAACAACTATATGTTTTGGGGCAAACGTATATATGTTTGGGTGCAAACGTATATATGTTTGGGGTGCAAACAACTACATGTTTGGGTTGCCATCGTATATATGTTGGGCGTGCAAACATATAAATATATGTGTGGGGCGCAAACATATATATGTTTGGGGTGTAACCAACTCTATGTTTGCATGCAACCATATATATGTTTCGGGTGCAAACAGATATATGTTTGGGTTGCCATCGTATATATGTTTGGGGCGCAAACATATATATGTTTGTGGTGTAAGCAACTATATGTTTGCATGCAACCATATATATGTTTAGGGTGCAAACATATATATGTTTGGGGTGCAAACATATATATGTTTGGGGTGCAAACAACTACATGTTTGGGTTGCCATCGTATATATGTTGGGAGTGCAAACATATACATATATGTTTGGGGCGCAAACATATATATGTTTGGGGTGCAAACAACTACATGTTTGGGTTGCCATCGTATATATGTTGGGAGTGCAAACATATACATATATGTTTGGGGCGCAAACATATATACATATGTTTGGGGCGCAAACATATATATGTTTGGGGTGTAACCAACTATATGTTTGCATGCAACCATATCTATGTTTCGGGTGCAAACACGTATATGTTTGGGGTGCAAACGTATATATTTTTTGGGGCGCAAACATATATGTTTGGGGCGCAACAAACTCTATGTTTGGGGCGCAAACATATATATGTTTGGGGTGTAAACATATATATGTTTGGGCTGCAAACCACTATATGTTTGGGGTGCGAACATATATTTGTTTAATTTTGATTATATACATATATATGTTGGGGGTGCAAACAGCTATATGTTTGCCTGCAACATATATATGTTTGGGGTGCAAACAACTATATTTTTGCCTGCAGACATATGCAAACATATGTATTTTTGGGGTGTAATCAACTATATGTTTGCATGGCACTCTTTTGGCTACAAACAACTATATGTTCACCTGCAAACATATATATGTTCGGGGTGTAAGCAACTATATGTTTGCCTGCAACCATATATATGCTTGGGGTGTAATCAACGACGCGTTTGCCTGCAAACATATATATTTGGGGTGCAACCAACTATATGTCTGCCTGCAAACATATATATATATTTAGGGTGTAACCAACTATATGTTGGCCTGAAAACATATATATGTTTGGTACACTGTTGGCTAAAAACAGCTATATGTTTGTCTGCAAACATATTACTGTTTGGGAACACTTTTGGCTACAAACAACAATATGTTTGCCTGGAAACATATATATGTTTGAATTGTAACCAACTACATGTTTGCCGGCAAACATTTGAATGTTTTGGGTGCAACCAACAATATGTTTGCCTGCAAACATATAATGTTTGGGGACATTGTTGGCTACAAACAACTATGTTTGCGTGCAAACATATATATGTTGGGGACACTTTTGGCTTATGTTTGCCTGCAAACATATAAATGTTTGGCGTGTAACCAACTATATGTTTGCCTCCAAACATCTATATTTTTGGGGACACTGTAGGATACAAACAACTATATGTTTGCCTACAAACATATGACTGTTTGGGATCCCTTTTGGCTACTAACAACTGTATGTTTGCCTGCAAACATATATATGTTGGAAGTGTAACCAACTATATGTTTCGCTGCAAACATATGAATGTTTGGGGTGCAACCAACAATATTTTTGCCTGCAAACATATATATGTTTGGGGACACTGTTGGCTACAAACAACTACATGTTTGCCTACAAACATATGTATGGTTAGGGACACTGTTGGGTACAAAAAACAATATGTTTGCCTGGAAACATATATATGTTTGAATTGTAACCAACTACATGTTTGCCTGCAAACATTTGAATGTTTTGGGTGCAACCAACAATATGTTTGCCTGCAAACATATAATGTTTGGGGACATTCTTGGCTACAAACAACTATGTTTGCGTGCAAACATATATATGTTGAGGACACTTTTGGCTTATGTTTGCCTGCAAACATATAAATGTTTGGCGTGTAACCAACTATATGTTTGCCTCCAAACATGTATATTTTTGGGGACACTGTAGGCTACAAACAACTATATGTTTGCCTGCAAACATATGACTGTTTGGGATCCCTTTTGGCTACTAACAACTGTATGTTTGCCTGCAATCATATATATGTTGGAAGTGTAACCAACTATGTTTCGCTGCAAACATATGAATGTTTGGGGTGCAACCAACAATATGTTTGCCTGCAAACATATATATGTTTGGGGACACTGTTGGCTACAAAAAACTACATGTTTGCCTACAAACATATATATGTTCAGGGACACTGTTGGGTACAAACAACTATATGTTTGCTTGCAAATATATATATGTTTGGGGACACTGTTGGCTACAAACAACTATATGTTTGCCTGCAAACATGTATATGTTTGGGGTGTACGCAACTGTATATTTGCCAGCAAACATATATATGTTTGGGATGTAACCAACTAAATGTTTGCCTGCAAACATAAATATGTTAGGGGCGTACCGACTATATGTCTGCCTGCAAACATATGAGCGTTTCGGGTGCAACCAACTATATATTTGCCTGCAAACATATATATGTTTCGGGACTGTTGGCTACAAACAACCATGTTTGCCTGCAAACATATATTTGTTTGGGGTGTAACCAACAATATGAGTTTGATAAGAGGGTTGGGGAAATGAGAATAAAGTTGTTAAAGGAAAATTTGTCTATGTTAATTAATTTTTGTTAGCTTGCATTTACAGGAAATGTTGTAGAGTATTTAGGTACAATTTAGAGGAAATGTAGACTAGGCTACGATGAATAAGGATGTATTGAAACCAATTGTTTTATTTGAATGTGACATAAAGAAGCTACCGTCGAAGAAGGACGTTTGCCTATGTATCTTTACAATTACTTTATCATATAAAATAAAATACGGTTCTGGTTCAATCAACTGGGCAGATACTTAAAGCAGAGTGTTTCCCACAATCAGTGGTACGAGCTATTTGTAGATTACAGACTTGCTGATTACAAACAGCTGACGATTATGTTACAACACAGTGTAATTACACAAGTAAAGTGAGTTCTTAAGCCAGAAACGTGTGTTCCGTTCGGATATTACTTTCGTACAGATTACGTAATACGTATTAATATTTCTTTATACATACGTGAATTATATATTTGGAGTGCAAACATGTATATGTTTGGGGTGTAAACATACATATGTTTGGGGTGCAAACATACATATGTTTGTGGTGTAAGCAACTATATGTTAGCCTGCAAACATATGACTGTTGGGGAACACTGTTGGCTACAAACAACTATATGTGTGCCTCCAAACATATATATGTTTGAAGTGTAAGCAACTATATGTTTGCCTGCAGAGATATGAATGTTTGGGGTGCAAACTTACATATGTTTGGGGTGCAAACATACATATGTTTGGGGTGCAAACATACATATGTTTGGGGTGCAAACATACATATGTTTGGGGTGCAAACATATATATGTTTGGGGTGCAAACATATATATGGTTGGGGTGCAAACAACTATATGTTTGGGGTGCAAATAACTATATGTTTGGGCAAACGTATATATGTTTGGGTGCAAACGTATATATGTCTGGGGTGCAAACAACTATATGTTTGGGGCAAACGAATATATGTTTGGGGTGCAAACATATATATGTTTGGGGTGCAAACAACTATATTTTTGGGGTGCAAACAACTATATGTTTGATGCAAACGTATATATTTTTTGGGGCAAACGAATATACGTTTGGGTGCAAACATATATATGTTTGGGATGCAACAACTATATGTTTGGGGTGCAAACAACTATATGTTTGGGGTGCAAACATATGTATGTTTGGGGTGCAACCAACTATATGTTTGGGGCAAACGTATATATGTTTGGGTACAAACGTATATATGTTTCAAGTGCAAACAACTATATGTTTGGGGTAAACAAATATATGTTTGGAATGCAAACATATATATTTTTGGGGTGCAAACAACTATATGTTTGGGGTGCAACCATATATATGTTTGGGATGCAAACAACTATATGTTTGGGTGCAAACGTATATATGTTTCGGGTGCAAACAACTATATGTTTGCGGCAAACGAATATATGTGGGGCAAACATATATATGTTTGGGGTGCAAGCATATATATGTTTGGGGTGCAAACATATATATGTTTGGGGTGCAAACATATGTATGTTTGGGGTGCAAACATATGTATGTTTGGGGTGCAACCAACTATATGTTTGGGGCAAACGTCTATATGTTTGGGTGCAAACGTATATATGCTTGGGGTGCAAACAACTATATGTTTGGGGTGCAAACATATATATGTTTGGGGTGCAAACAACTATATGTTTGGGTTCCAAACAACTATATGTTTCGGGTGCAAACAACTATATGTTTGGGGCAAACGAATATATGTTTGGGGTGCAAACATATGTATGTTTGGGGTGCAAACATATATATGTTTGGGGTGCAAACATATGCATGTTTGGGGTGCAAACAACTACATGTTTGGGTTGCCATCGTATATATGTTGGGCGTGCAAACATATAAATATATGTGTGGGGCGCAAACATATATATGTTTGGGGTGTAACCAACTATATGTTTGCATGCAACCATATATATGTTTCGGGTGCAAACATATATATGTTTGGGGTGCAAACGTATATATTTTTTGGGGCGCAAACATATATGTTTGGGGCGCAACAAACTCTATGTTTGGGGCGCAAACATATATATGTTTGGGGTGTAAAGATATATATGTTTGGGCTGCAAACCACTATATGTTTGGGGTGCGAACATATATTTGTTTAATTTTGATTATATACATATATATGTTGGGGGTGCAAACAGCTATATGTTTGCCTGCAACATATATATGTTTGGGGTGTAAACAACTATATTTTTGCCTGCAGACATATGCAAACATATGTATTTTTGGGGTGTAATCAGATATATGTTTGCATGGAACTCTTTTGGCTACAAACAACTATATGTTCACCTGCAAACATATATATGTTCGGGGTGTAAGCAACTATATGTTTGCCTGCAACCATATATATGCTTGGGGTGTAATCAACGACGCGTTTGCCTGCAAACATATATATTTGGGGTGCAACCAACTATATGTCTGCCTGCAAACATATATATATATTTAGGGTGTAACCAACTATATGTTGGCCTGAAAACATATATATGTTTGGTACACTGTTGGCTAAAAACAGCTATATGTTTGTCTGCAAACATATTACTGTTTGGGAACACTTTTGGCTACAAACAACAATATGTTTGCCTGGAAACATATATATGTTTGAATTGTAACCAACTACATGTTTGCCGGCAAACATTTGAATGTTTTGGGTGCAACCAACAATATGTTTGCCTGCAAACATATAATGTTTGGGGACATTGTTGGCTACAAACAACTATGTTTGCGTGCAAACATATATATGTTGGGGACACTTTTGGCTTATGTTTGCCTGCAAACATATAAATGTTTGGCGTGTAACCAACTATATGTTTGCCTCCAAACATGTATATTTTTGGGGACACTGTAGGATACAAACAACTATATGTTTGCCTGCAAACATATGACTGTTTGGGATCCCTTTTGGCTACTAACAACTGTATGTTTGCCTGCAAACATATATATGTTGGAAGTGTAACCAACTATATGTTTCGCTGCAAACATATGAATGTTTGGGGTGCAACCATCAATATTTTTGCCTGCAAACATATATATGTTTGGGGACACTGTTGGCTACAAACAACTACATGTTTGCCTACAAACATATATATGGTTAGGGACACTGTTGGGTACAAACAACTATATGTTTGCTTGCAAATATATATATGTTTGGAAGCACTGTTGGCTACAAACAACTATATGTTTGCCTGCAAACATGTACATGTTTGGGGTGTACGCAACTGTATATTTGCCAGCAAACATATATATGTTTGGGATGTAACCAACTAAATGTTTGCCTGCAAACATAAATATGTTAGGGGCGTACCGACTATATGTCTGCCTGCAAACATATGAGCGTTTCGGGTGCAACCAACTATATATTTGCCTGCAAACATATATATGTTTCGGGACTGTTGGCTACAAACAACCATGTTTGCCTGCAAACATATATATGTTTGGGGTGTAACCAACAATATGAGTTTGATAAGAGGGTTGGGGAAATGAGAATAAAGTTGTTAAAGGAAAATTTGTCTATGTTAATTAATTTTTGTTAGCTTGCATTTACAGGAAATGTTGTAGAGTATTTAGGTACAATTTAGAGGAAATGTAGACTAGGCTACGATGAAGAAGGATGTATTGAAACCAATTGTTTTATTTGAATGTGACATAAAGAAGCTACCGTCGAAGACGGACGTTTGCCTATGTATCTTTACAATTACTTTATCATATAAAATAAAATACGGTTCTGGTTCAATCAACTGGGCAGATACTTAAAGCAGAGTGCTTCCCACAATCAGTGGTACGAGCTATTTGTAGATTACAGACTTGCTGATTACAAACAGCTGACGATTATGTTACAACACAGTGTAATTACACAAGTAAAGTGAGTTCTTAAGCCAGAAACGTGTGTTCCGTTCGGATATTACTTTCGTACAGATTACGTAATACGTATTAATATTTCTTTATACATACGTGAATTATATATTTGGAGTGCAAACATGTATATGTTTGGGGTGTAAACATACATATGTTTGGGGTGCAAACATACATATGTTTGTGGTGTAAGCAACTATATGTTAGCCTGCAAACATATGACTGTTGGGGAACACTTTTGGCTACAAACAACTATATGTGTGCCTCCAAACATATATATGTTTGAAGTGTAAGCAACTATATGTTTGCCTGCAGAGATATGAATGTTTGGGGTGCAAACTTACATATGTTTGGGGTGCAAACATACATATGTTTGGGGTGCAAACATACATATGTTTGGGGTGCAAACATATATATGTTTGGGGTGCAAACATGTATATGGTTGGGGTGCAAACATATATATGGTTGGGGTGCAAACAACTATATGTTTGGGGTGCAAACAACTATATGTTTGGGCAAACGTATATATGTTTGGGTGCAAACGTATATATGTTTGGGGTGCAAACAACTATATGTTTGGGGCAAACGAATATATGTTTGGGGTGCAAACATATATATGTTTGGGGTGCAAACAACTATATTTTTGGGGTGCAAACACCTATATGTTTGATGCAAACGTATATATGTTTGGGGCAAACGAATATACGTTTGGGTGCAAACATATATATGTTTGGGATGCAAACAACTATACGTTTGGGGTGCAAACAACTATATGTTTGGGGTGCAAACATATGTATGTTTGGGGTGCAACCAACTATATGTTTGGGGCAAACGTATATATGTTTGGGTACAAACGTATATATGTTTCAAGTGCAACCAACTATATGTTTGGGGTAAACAAATATATGTTTGGAATGCAAACATATATATTTTTGGGGTGCAAACAACTATATGTTTGGGGTGCAACCATATATATGTTTGGGATGCAAACAACTATATGTTTGGGTGCAAACGTATTAATGTTTCGGGTGCAAACAACTATATGTTTGCGGCAAACGAATATATGTGGGGCAAACATATATATGTTTGGGGTGCAAGCATATATATGTTTGGGGTGCAAACATATATATGTTTGGGGTGCAAACATATGTATGTTTGGGGTGCAAACATATGTATGTTTGGGGTGCAACCAACTATATGTTTGGGGCAAACGTCTATATGTTTGGGTGCAAACGTATATATGTTTGGGGTGCAAACAACTATATGTTTGGGATGTAAACATATATATGTTTGCGGCGCAAACAACTACATTTTTTGTGTGCAAATATATGTAGTTTGGGGCGCAGACATATATATGTTTGCGGTATTACCACCTATATGTTTGCATGCAAATATATATATATATATTTGGAGTGCAAACCACTATTTGTTTGGCGTGCAAACATATACATATTTGTTTAATATTGATTATATATATATGTTTGGGGTGCAAACACCTATATGTTTGCCTGCGAACATATGTATGTTTGGGGTGCAAACAACTATATTTTTGCCTGCAGACATATGCAAACATAGTGTAACCAGCTATATGTTTGCATGGAACGCTTTTGGCTACAAACAACTATATGTTCACCTGCAAACATATATATGTTCGGGGTTAAGCAACTATATGTTTGCCTGCAATCATATATATGCTTGGGGTGTAACCAACGACGTGTTTGCCTGCAAACATATATATTTGGGGAGCAACCAACTATATTTTTGCCTGCAGACATATGCAAACATAGTGTAACCAGCTATATGTTTGCATGGAACGCTTTTGGCTACAAACAACTATATGTTCACCTGCAAACATATATATATTCGGGGTTAAGCAACTATATGTTTGCCTGCAATCATATGTATATATTTAGGGTGTAACCAACTATATGTTGGCCTGAAAACATATATATGTTTGGGTACACTATTGGCTACAAACAACTATATGTTTGTCTGCAAACATATTACTGTTTGGGAACACTTTTGGCTACAAACAACTATATGTTTGAATTGTAACCAACTATATGTTTGCCTGCAAACATATATGTTTGGGGACATTGTTGGCTACAAACAACTATGTTTGTCTGCAAACATATATATGTTGGGGACACTTTTGGCTTATGTTTGCCAGCAAACATATATATGTTTGGCGTGTAACCAACTATATGTTTGCCTCCAAACATGTATATTTTTGGGGCCACTGTTGGCTACAAACAACTATATGTTTGCCTGCAAACATATGACTGTTTGGGAACACTTTTGGCTACAAACAGCTGTATGTTTGCCTGCAAACATATATTTGTCTGAAGTGCAACCAACTATCTATATGTTTGGGGTGCAAACAACTATATGTTTGGGCAAACGTATATATGTTTGGGTGCAAACAACTATATGTTTGGCGCAAACGAAACGAAACAAACGTATATATGTTTGGGGTGCAAACAACTGGGCAAACGTATATATGTTTGGGGTGCAAACAACTGTATGTTTAGGGGTGCAAACAGCTATATGATTGGGGTGCAAACAACTATATGTTTGGGGCAAACGTATATATGTTTGGGGTGCTAACATATATATGTTTGGGGTGCAAAATATATGTTTGGGGCGCAAACAACTATATGTTTTGGGGCAAACGTATATATGTTTGGGTGCAAACGTATATATGTTTGGGGTGCAAACAACTACATGTTTGGGTTGCCATCGTATATATGTTGGGCGTGCAAACATATAAATATATGTGTGGGGCGCAAACATATATATGCTTGGGTTGTAACCAACTCTATGTTTGCATGCAACCATATATATGTTTCGGGCGCAAACAGATATATGTTTGGGTTGCCATCGTATATATGTTTGGGGCGCAAACATATATATGTTTGTGGTGTAAGCAACTATATGTTTGCATGCAACCATATATATGTTTAGGGTGCAAACATATATATGTTTGGGGTGCAAACATATATATGTTTGGGGTGCAAACAACTACATGTTTGGGTTGCCATCGTATATATGTTGGGAGTGCAAACATATACATATATGTTTGGGGCGCAAACATATATATGTTTGGGGTGTAACAAACTATATGTTTGCATGCAACCATATATATGTTTAGGGTGCAAACATATATATGTTTGGGAACACTTTTGGCTACAAACAACAATATGTTTGCCTGGAAACATATATATGTTTGAATTGTAACCAACTACATGTTTGCCTGCAAACATTTGAATGGTTTGGGTGCAACCAACAATATGTTTGCCTGCAAACATATAATGTTTGGGGACATTCTTGGCTACAAACAACTATGTTTGCGTGCAAACATATATATGTTGAGGACACTTTTGGCTTATGTTTGCCTGCAAACATATAAATGTTTGGCGTGTAACCAACTATATGTTTGCCTCCAAACATGAATATTTTTGGGGACACTGTAGGCTACAAACAACTATATGTTTGCCTGCAAACATATGACTGTTTGGGATCCCTTTTGGCTACTAACAACTGTATGTTTGCCTGCAATCATATATATGTTGGAAGTGTAACCAACTATGTTTCGCTGCAAACATATGAATGTTTGGGGTGCAACCAACAATATGTTTGCCTGCAAACATATATATGTTTGGGGACACTGTTGGCTACAAACAACTACATGTTTGCCTACAAACATATATATGTTTAGGGACACTGTTGGGTACAAACAACTATATGTTTGCTTGCAAATATATATATGTTTGGGGACACTGTTGGCTACAAACAACTATATGTTTGCCTGCAAACATGTATATGTTTGGGGTGTACGCAACTGTATATTTGCCAGCAAACACATATATGTTTGGGATGTAACCAACTAAATGTTTGCCTGCAAACATAAATATGTTAGGGGCGTACCGACTATATGTCTGCCTGCAAACATATGAGCGTTTCGGGTGCAACCAACTATATATTTGCCTGCAAACATATATATGTTTCGGGACTGTTGGCTACAAACAACCATGTTTGCCTGCAAACATATATATGTTTGGGGTGTAACCAACAATATGAGTTTGATAAGAGGGTTGGGGAAATGAGAATAAAGTTGTTAAAGGAAAATTTGTCTATGTTAATTAATTTTTGTTAGCTTGCATTTACAGGAAATGTTGTAGAGTATTTAGGTACAATTTAGAGGAAATGTAGACTAGGCTACGATGAAGAAGGATGTATTGAAACCAATTGTTTTATTTGAATGTGACATAAAGAAGCTACCGTCGAAGAAGGACGTTTGCCTATGTATCTTTACAATTACTTTATCATATAAAATAAAATACGGTTCTGGTTCAATCAACTGGGCAGATACTTAAAGCAGAGTGCTTCCCACAATCAGTGGTACGAGCTATTTGTAGATTACAGACTTGCTGATTACAAACAGCTGACGATTATGTTACAACACAGTGTAATTACACAAGTAAAGTGAGTTCTTAAGCCAGAAACGTGTGTTCCGTTCGGATATTACTTTCGTACAGATTACGTAATACGTATTAATATTTCTTTATACATACGTGAATTATATATTTGGAGTGCAAACATGTATATGTTTGGGGTGTAAACATACATATGTTTGGGGTGCAAACATACATATGTTTGTGGTGTAAGCAACTATATGTTAGCCTGCAAACATATGACTGTTGGGGAACACTTTTGGCTACAAACAACTATATGTGTGCCTCCAAACATATATATGTTTGAAGTGTAAGCAACTATATGTTTGCCTGCAGAGATATGAATGTTTGGGGTGCAAACTTACATATGTTTGGGGTGCAAACATACATATGTTTGGGGTGCAAACATACATATGTTTGGGGTGCAAACATACATATGTTTGGGGTGCAAACATACATATGTTTGGGGTGCAAACATATATATGTTTGGGGTGCAAACATATATATGGTTGGGGTGCAAACAACTATATGTTTGGGGTGCAAACAACTATATGTTTGGGCAAACGTATATATGTTTGGGTGCAAACGTATATATGTTTGGGGTGCAAACAACTATATGTTTGGGGCAAACGAATATATGTTTGGGGTGCAAACATATATATGTTTGGGGTGCAAACAACTATATTTTTGGGGTGCAAACAACTATATGTTTGATGCAAACGTATATATGTTTGGGGCAAACGAATATACGTTTGGGTGCAAACATATATATGTTTGGGATGCAAACAACTATATGTTTGGGGTGCAAACAACTATATGTTTGGGGTGCAAACATATGTATGTTTGGGGTGCAACCAACTATATGTTTGGGGCAAACGTATATATGTTTGGGTACAAACGTATATATGTTTCAAGTGCAAACAACTATATGTTTGGGGTAAACAAATATATGTTTGGAATGCAAACATATATATTTTTGGGGTGCAAACAACTATATGTTTGGGGTGCAACCATATATATGTTTGGGATGCAAACAACTATATGTTTGGGTGCAAACGTATATATGTTTCGGGTGCAAACAACTATATGTTTGCGGCAAACGAATATATGTGGGGCAAACATATATATGTTTGGGGTGCAAGCATATATATGTTTGGGGTGCAAACATATATATGTTTGGGGTGCAAACATATGTATGTTTGGGGTGCAAACATATGTATGTTTGGGGTGCAACCAACTGTATGTTTGGGGCAAACGTCTATATGTTTGGGTGCAAACGTATATATGTTTGGGGTGCAAACAACTATATGTTTGGGGTGCAAACATATATATGTTTGGGGTGCAAACAACTATATGTTTGGGTTCCAAACAACTATATGTTTCGGGTGCAAACAACTATATGTTTGGGGCAAACGAATATATGTTTGGGGTGCAAACATATGTATGTTTGGGGTGCAAACATATGTATGTTTGGGGTGCAAACATATATATGTTTGGGGTGCAAACAACTATATGTTTGGGGCAAACGTATATATGTTTAGGTGCAAACGTATATATGTTTGGGTGCAAACATATATATGTTGGGGTGCAAACAACTATATGTTTGGGGCAAACGTATATATGTTTGGGTGTAAACGTATATATGTTTCGGGTGCAAACAACTACATGTTTGGGTTGCCATCGTATATATGTTGGGCGTGCAAACATATAAATATATGTGTGGGGCGCAAACACATATATGTTTGGGGTGTAACCAACTCTATGTTTGCATGCAACCATATATATGTTTCGGGTGCAAACAGATATATGTTTGGGTTGCCATCGTATATATGTTTGGGGCGCAAACATATATATGTTTGTGGTGTAAGCAACTATATGTTTGCATGCAACCATATATATGTTTAGGGTGCAAACATATATATGTTTGGGGTGCAAACATATATATGTTTGGGGTGCAAACAACTACATGTTTGGGTTGCCATCGTATATATGTTGGGAGTGCAAACATATACATATATGTTTGGGGCGCAAACATATATACATATGTTTGGGGCGCAAACATATATATGTTTGGGGTGTAACCAACTATATGTTTGCATGCAACCATATATATGTTTCGGGTGCAAACATATATATGTTTGGGGTGCAAACGTATATATTTTTTGGGGCGCAAACATATATGTTTGGGGCGCAACAAACTCTATGTTTGGGGCGCAAACATATATATGTTTGGGGTGTAAAGATATATATGTTTGGGCTGCAAACCATATATATCTTTACACCCATATATACATATATATGTTGGGGGCAGAGTAACAAGCCGAGCGAATTTGAGCCGACGAGCCGCCGCCGCCGGTAGTTTTTTTATACTACAAGCCGCCGCCGATTTGATCGGCTAAAATCGGCTTAAAATATGAGCCGATTAACTCGTAGCCGCCGATTTTTTCGTTAGGTGTACTTAAAAGCGTTAATGTAACCAGTAAAGAACACCGGTGGCGAGATACTTGGTAGTTGTACTCATTACGATGATTTGTACAAGACTGTCTAACATGACGCCTAGTTCCGGCATAAAACGAGAATGACAGACATATAAAAGTAGTGACAATGGCACACAAATCGATTGATTATTTTTTCAACAAACCTAAAGAAGGTGAAACTGACTGACGAACAACACGAAGAATTCGGGAACGAACAAAACCTGGCGTTTTATCAGAAATTGGTAAAACAGAAAGAATATGCGAAAGAACATGCAAAAATTTTTCCATGTTACTGGGCCGGCTCCGAATGCTGGAATCATTTTAAACCTTTCATCATTGGAGGCAGAACCATTTTAAAGGGTTATAGATTTTATTTTTACTGCTTCGAAGAAAATATTCTTCTTAAAGCGTAAGTTTAAGTTATCTTTTTTATTTTTAAATGATATTTTAAAATGTTAGTACAAATGCAGTTTAACCCTAATGAGATGACGTACGTCTCTGAGACGTATAAGGAATAAGCATTTATTTATTTCTATGATTTTTAAGGGGAATACTGTTCGTCGGTTTTGCAGTTTAAAAATTGAGGGGTTTTCTTTAGATAGCAATTTTTATAGATAGAGCAAGATTTAATCTTACTAATTTGAAACGAATTTTATTTTAAAACATTTTGGAACCTTTACTAATTAGTCCTCAAACTAGCATATGTCTTTAAGACGTATGGTTATCTTTTATTAATAAAAAAAATAAGGATATCTTTCTAGGGTTAACCACATAGTTTCCGAGATATAGTCGTTCTAATTTTCAATATAAAATATATATATATATCATCGTGGTTTATTATCGGATAGGGTTGTCATTGGGAAGATTATGTAAACCCCTTTGAACCAACGTCTAATTATTCCGATTTCATTCAGCCACTGTGGGGCGGTTTCAAGTTTTGGTCCAAACATTTTGGGAGAATACTCATGGCAAAATATGAACCACGGTACAATATGTCTCATGAACCCTGGAAACACCAAAGGTACACAAGTTCAAAAACCCATATTTTGAAAAATTATTTCAATAAATTCGCGCGATGTTTTTAAAATAATTTTTCAAAATGGGTGATTTCGCCATTCTCTAATTTTATTTGTTTTTAAATTCCGTCCCAACGGCTGCAAGCCGAAAATTGAGCCGCCGCCGGCAAAAATTCACAACGGCCGCCGCCGACCGGCTAAAAACTTCAGAGCCGCCGCCGCCGACGATATGGCCTCGGCTTGTTTCTCTGGTTGGGGGTGCAAACAGCTATATGTTTGCCTGCAACATATATATGTTTGGGGTGCAAACAACTATATTTTTGCCTGCAGACATACGCAAACATATGTATTTTTGGGGTGTAATCAGCTATATGTTTGCATGGAACTCTTTTGGGTTCAAACAACTATATGTTCACCTGCAAACATATATATGTTCGGGGTGTAAGCAACTATATGTTTGCCTGCAACCATATATATGCTTGGGGTGTAATCAACGACGCGTTTGCCTGCAAACATATATATTTGGGGTGCAACCAACTATATGTCTGCCTGCAAACATATATATACATTTAGGGTGTAACCAACTATATGTTGGCCTGAAAACATATATATGTTTGGTACACTGTTGGCTAAAAACAGCTATATGTTTGTCTGCAAACATATTACTGTTTGGGAACACTTTTGGCTACAAACAACAATATGTTTGCCTGGAAACATATATATGTTTGAATTGTAACCAACTACATTTTTGCCGGCAAACATTTGAATGTTTTGGGTGCAACCAACAATATGTTTGCCTGCAAACATATAATGTTTGGGGACATTGTTGGCTACAAACAACTATGTTTGCGTGCAAACATATATATGTTGGGGACACTTTTGGCTTATGTTTGCCTGCAAACATATAAATGTTTGGCGTGTAACCAACTATATGTTTGCCTCCAAACATGTATATTTTTGGGGACACTGTAGGATACAAACAACTATATGTTTGCCTGCAAACATATGACTGTTTGGGATCCCTTTTGGCTACTAACACCTGTATGTTTGCCTGCAAACATATATATGTTGGAAGTGTAACCAACTATATGTTTCGCTGCAAACATATGAATGTTTGGGGTGCAACCAACAATATTTTTGCCTGCAAACATATATATGTTTGGGGACACTGTTGGCTACAAACAACTACATGTTTGCCTACAAACATATATATGGTTAGGGACACTGTTGGGTACAAACAACTATATGTTTGCTTGCAAATATATATATGTTTGGGGACACTGTTGGCTACAAACAACTATATGTTTGCCTGCAAACATGTACATGTTTGGGGTGTACGCAACTGTATATTTGCCAGCAAACATATATATGTTTGGGATGTAACCAACTAAATGTTTGCCTGCAAACATAAATATGTTAGGGGCGTACCGACTATATGTCTGCCTGCAAACATATGAGCGTTTCGGGTGCAACCAACTATATATTTGCCTGCAAACATATATATGTTTCGGGACTGGTGGCTACAAACAACCATGTTTGCCTGCAAACATATATATGTTTGGGGTGTAACCAACAATATGAGTTTGATAAGAGGGTTGGGGAAATGAGAATAAAGTTGTTAAAGGAAAATTTGTCTATGTTAATTAATTTTTGTTAGCTTGCATTTACAGGAAATGTTGTAGAGTATTTAGGTACAATTTAGAGGAAATGTAGACTAGGCTACGATGAAGAAGGATGTATTGAAACCAATTGTTTTATTTGAATGTGACATAAAGAAGCTACCGTCGAAGACGGACGTTTGCCTATGTATGTTTACAATTACTTTATCATATAAAATAAAATACGGTTCTGGTTCAATCAACTGGGCAGATACTTAAAGCAGAGTGCTTCCCACAATCAGTGGTACGAGCTATTTGTAGATTACAGACTTGCTGATTACAAACAGCTGACGATTATGTTACAACACAGTGTAATTACACAAGTAAAGTGAGTTCTTAAGCCAGAAACGTGTGTTCCGTTCGGATATTACTTTCGTACAGATTACGTAATACGTATTAATATTTCTTTATACATACGTGAATTATATATTTGGAGTGCAAACATGTATATGTTTGGGGTGTAACCATACATATGTTTGGGGTGCAAACATACATATGTTTGTGGTGTAAGCAACTATATGTTAGCCTGCAAACATATGACTGTTGGGGAACACTTTTGGCTACAAACAACAATATGTTTGCCTGGAAACATATATATGTTTGAATTGTAACCAACTACATGTTTGCCGGCAAACATTTGAATGTTTTGGGTGCAACCAACAATATGTTTGCCTGCAAACATATAATGTTTGGGGACATTGTTGGCTACAAACAACTATGTTTGCGTGCAAACATATATATGTTGGGGACACTTTTGGCTTATGTTTGCCTGCAAACATATAAATGTTTGGCGTGTAACCAACTATATGTTTGCCTCCAAACATGTATATTTTTGGGGACACTGTAGGATACAAACAACTATATGTTTGCCTACAAACATATGACTGTTTGGGATCCCTTTTGGCTACTAACAACTGTATGTTTGCCTGCAAACATATATATGTTGGAAGTGTAACCAACTATATGTTTCGCTGCAAACATATGAATGTTTGGGGTGCAACCAACAATATTTTTGCCTGCAAACATATATATGTTTGGGGACACTGTTGGCTACAAACAACTACATGTTTGCCTACAAACATATAATGTTTGGGGACATTGTTGGCTACAAACAACTATGTTTGCGTGCAAACATATATATGTTGGGGACACTTTTGGCTTATGTTTGCCTGCAAACATATAAATGTTTGGCGTGTAACCAACTATATGTTTGCCTCCAAACATGTATATTTTTGGGGACACTGTAGGATACAAACAACTATATGTTTGCCTACAAACATATGACTGTTTGGGATCCCTTTTGGCTACTAACAACTGTATGTTTGCCTGCAAACATATATATGTTGGAAGTGTAACCAACTATATGTTTCGCTGCAAACATATGAATGTTTGGGGTGCAACCAACAATATTTTTGTCTGCACACATATATATGTTTGGGGACACTGTTGGCTACAAACAACTACATGTTTGCCTACAAACATATGTATGGTTAGGGACACTGTTGGGTACAAACAACTATATGTTTGCTTGCAAATATATATATGTTTGGGGACACTGTTGGCTACAAACAACTATATGTTTGCCTGCAAACATGTACATGTTTGGGGTGTACGCAACTGTATATTTGCCAGCAAACATATATATGTTTGGGATGTAACCAACTAAATGTTTGCCTGCAAACATAAATATGTTAGGGGCGTACCGACTATATGTCTGCCGGCAAACATATGAGCGTTTCGGGTGCAACCAACTATATATTTGCCTGCAAACATATATATGTTTCGGGACTGTTGGCTACAAACAACCATGTTTGCCTGCAAACATATATATGTTTGGGGTGTAACCAACAATATGAGTTTGATATGAGGGTTGGGGAAATGAGAATAAAGTTGTTAAAGGAAAATTTGTCTATGTTAATTAATTTTTGTTAGCTTGCATTTACAGGAAATGTTGTAGAGTATTTAGGTACAATTTAGAGGAAATCTAGACTAGGCTACGATTAGGAAGGATGTATTGAAACCAATTGTTTTATTTGAATGTGACATAAAGAAGCTACCGTCGAAGAAGGACGTTTGCCTATGTATCTTTACAATTACTTTATCATATAAAATAAAATACGGTTCTGGTTCAATCAACTGGGCAGATACTTAAAGCAGAGTGTTTCCCACAATCAGTGGTACGAGCTATTTGTAGATTACAGACTTGCTGATTGCAAACAGCTGACGATTATGTTACAACATAGTGTAATTACACAAGTAAAGTGAGTTCTTAAGCCAGAAACGTGTTTCGTTCGGATATTACTTTCGTACCGATTACGTAATACATATTAATACATACGTGAATTATATATTTGGAGTGCAAACATGTATATGTTTGGGGTGTAAACATACATATGTTTGGGGTGCAAACATACATATGTTTGTGGTGTAAGCAACTATATGTTAGCCTGCAAACATATGACTGTTGGGGAACACTTTTGGCTACAAACGACTATATGTGTGCCTCCAAACATATATATGTTTGGGGTGCAAACATATATATGGTTGGGGTGCAAACAACTATATGTTTGGGGTGCAAACAACTATATGTTTGGGCAAACGTATATATGGTTGGGTGCAAACGTATATATGTTTGGGGTGCAAACAACTATATGTTTGGGGCAAACGAATATATGTTTGGGGTGCAAACATATATATGTTTGGGGTGCAAACAACTATATTTTTGGGGTGCAAACAACTATATGTTTGGGGCAAACGAATATATGTTTGGGGAAAACGAATATACGTTTGGGGTACAAACATATATATGTTTGGGATGCAAACAACGATATGTTTGGGGTGCAAACAACTATATGTTTGGGGTGCAAACATATGTATGTTTGGGGTGCAACCAACTATATGTTTGGGGCAAACGTATATATGTTTGCGTACAAACGTATATATGTTTCAAGTGCAAACAACTATATGTTTGGGGTAAACAAATATATGTTTGGAATGCAAACATATACATATATGTTTGGGGTGCAAACAACTATATGTTTGGGGTGCAAACAACAATATGTTTGGGGTGCAAACAACTATATGTTTGGGTGCAAACGTATATATGTTTCGGGTGCAAACAACTATATGTTTGCGGCAAACGAATATACGTTTGGGGCAAACATATATATGTTTGGGGTGCAAGCATATATATGTTTGGGGTGCAAACATATATATGTTTGGGGTGCAAACATATGTATGTTTGGGGTGCAAACATATGTATGTTTGGGGTGCAACAATATGTATGTTTGGGGTGCAAACACATAAATGTTTGGGGTGCAAACAACTATATGTTTGGGGCAAACGTATATATGTTTCGGTGCAAACGTATATATGTTTGGGGGGGTGCAAGCATATATATGTTTGGGGTGCAAACATATATATGTTTGGGGTGCAAACATATGTATGTTTGGGGTGCAACAATATGTATGTTTGGGGTGCAAACACATAAATGTTTGGGGTGCAAACAACTATATGTTTGGGGCAAACGTATATATGTTTCGGTGCAAACGTATATATGTTTGGGTGCAAACAAATATATGTTGGGGTGCCAACAACTATATGTTTTGGGGCAAACGTATATATGTTTGGGTGCAAACGTATATATGTTTCGGGTGCAAACAACTACATGTTTGGGTTGCCATCGTATATATGTTGGGCGTGCAAACATATACATATATGTTTGGGGCGCAAACATATATATGTTTGGGGTGTAACCAACTATATGTTTGCATGTAACCATATATATGTTTCGGGTGCAAACATATATACGTTTGGGGTGCAAACATATATACGTTTGGGGTGCAAACGTATATATTTTTTGGGGCGCAAACATATATATGTTTGGGGCGCAACAAACTCTATGTTTGGGGTGCAAACATCTATAAGTTTGGGGCGCAAACATATATATGTTTGGGGTGTAAACATATATATGTTTGCGGCGCAAACAACTACATTTTTGGTGTGCAAATATATGTAGTTTGGGGCGCAGACATATATATGTTTGCGGTATTACCACCTATATGTTTGCATGCAAATATATATATATATATTTGGAGTGCAAACCACTATATGTTTGGCGTGCAAACATATATTTGTTTAATATTGATTATATATATATGTTTGGGGTGCAAACACCCATATGTTTGCCTGCGAACATATGTATGTTTGGGGTGCAAACAACTATATTTTTGCCTGCAGACATATGCCAACATATGTATGTTTGGGGTGTAACCAGCTATATGTTTGCACAGAACGCTTTTGGCTACAAACAACTATGTGTTCACCTGCAAACGTATATATGTTCGGGGTGTAAGCAACTATATGTTTGCCTGCAATCATATATATGCTTGGGGTGTAACCAACGACGTATTTGCCTGCAAACATATATATTTGGGGAGCAACCAACTATATGTCTGCCTGCAAACATATGTATATATTTAGGGTGTAACCAACTATATGTTGGCCTGAAAGCATATATATGTTTGGGAACACTTTTGGCTACAAACAACTATATGTTTGCCTGCAAACATATATATGTTTGAATTGTAACCAACTATATGTTTGCCTGCAATCATTTGAATGTTTTGGGTGCAACCAACAATATGTTTGCCTGCAAACATATATATGTTTGGGGACATTGTTGGCTACAAACTACTATGTTTACCTGCAAACATATATATGTTGGGGATACTTTTGGCTTATGTTTGCCTGCAAATATATATATATTTGGCGTGTAACCAACTATATGTTTGCCTCCAAACATGTATATTTTTGGGGACACTGTTGGCTACAAACAACTATATGTTTGCCTGCAAACATATGACTGTTTGGGAACACTTTTGGCTACAAACCACTGTATGTTTGCCTGCAAACATATATATGTTTGAAGTGCAACCAACTATATGTTCCCTGCAAACATATGATTGTTTGGGGTGCAACCAACAATATGTTTGGGGACACTGTTGGCTACAAGCAACTACATGTTTGCCTGCAAACAAATGAGAATAAAGTTGTTAAAGGAAAATTTGTCTGTTAATTAATTTTTGTTAGCTTGCATTTCCAGGAAATTTTGTAGAGTATTTAGGTACAATTTTTTGGGGTGCAAACACACATATGTTTGGGGTGCAAACATATATATGTTTGGGGTGCGGTGCAAACATACATATATGTTTGGGGTGCAAACATATATATGTTTGGGGTGCAAACAACAATATGTTTGGGGTAAATGTATATATGTTTGGGTGCAAACGTATATATGTTTGGGGTGCAAACAACTATATGTTTGGGGCAAACGAATATATGTTTGGGGTGCAAACATATATATGTTTTGGGGTGCAAACAAATGTATCTTTGGGGTGCAAGCATATATATGTTTGGGGTGCAAACAACTATATGTTTGGGGTGCAAACAACTATATGTTTGGGGTGCAAACAACTATATGTTTGGGGTGCAAACAATGTATATATGTTTAGGTGCAAACGTATATATGTTTGGGGTGCAAACAACTATATGTTTGGGGCAAACGAATATATGTTTGGGGTGCAAACATATATCTGTTTTGGGGTGCAAACAAATGTATCTTTGGGGTGCAAGCATATATATGTTTGGGGTGCAAACAACTATATGTTTGGGGTGCAAACAACTATATGTTTGGGGTGCAAACAACTATATGTTTGGGGTGCAAACAACTATATGTTTGGGCAAACGTATATATGTTTGGGTGCAAACAACTATATGTTTGGGGCAAACGAAATGAAACAAACGTATATATGTTTGGGGTGCAAACAACTATATGTTTGGGGCAAACGAATATATATTTGGGGTGCAAGCATATATATGTTTGGGGTGCAAACAACTATATGTTTGGGGTGCAAACAACTGTATGTTTAGGGGTGCAAACAACTATATGATTGGGGTGCAAACAACTATATGTTTGGGGCAAACGTATATATGTTTGGGGTGGAAACATATATATGTTTGGGGTGGAAACATATATGTTTGGGGTGGAAACATATATATGTTTGGGGTGCAAACAGATACACGGTTGCCCCAAACATATAGTTGTTTGCACCCCAAACATATAGTTGTTTGCACCCCAACTATATGTTTGTCTTGCCATCATATATATGTTGGGGGTGCAAACATGTATATGTTTGCCTGCAAACTACTACATGTTTCGGGTGGAAACGTATATATGTTTAGGGTGCAAACATATATATGTTTGGGGTGCAAACATATATATGTTTGGGGTGCAAACAACTACATGTGTGGGTTGCCATCGTATATATGTTGGGAGCTCAAACATATACATATATGTTTCGGGTGAAACCAACTATATGTTTGCATGCAACCATATATATGTTTCGGGTGCAAACATATATATGTTTGGGGTGCACACGTATATATTTTTTGGGGCGCAAACATATATATGTTTGGGGCGCAACAAACTCTATGTTTGGGGCGCTAACATATATATGTTTGGGGTGTAAACATATATATGTTTGGGCTGCAAACCACTATATGTTTGGGGTGCAAACATATATTTGTTTAATTTTGATTATATATATATGTTGGGGGTGCAAACACCTATATGTTTGCCTGCAAGATATATATGTTTGGGGTGCAAACAACTATATTTTTGCCTGCAGACATATGCCAACATATGTATTTTTGGGGTGTAATCAGCTATATGCTTGCATGGAACGCTTTTGGCTACAAACAACTATATGTTCACCTGCAAACATATACAGTGTTGGAAAAAATAATAGGGACACCAATGTTTTTCTAATATTTTTTTTATTTTTTCTATAATATTTAAATATTTAAATTAATTAAATTAAAAGCGTTAAGTACTTCATATACGCTAACAAAAAATATCAAACTCCAATATGATTTTCAAATAAATAATTAAAAAATTGAATTTTTTGTAATATGGCCTTGGAAAAAATAATAGGGACAAGAATCAAAACGTTGCTATTTATATAGAATACTCTTTTATTTTTAGCTCAATCTCTGAGAGGAGAGAAAAAATAACGGTTAATAATCGTTTGCTTGCTTTGTTGCAACATGTGCTTTGTAAATTGACAAATTAGTGTTTAAAAATAGGTCGCGGAGTTCATACAACCGAAGAGGAGAAAAAAGTGATTAAAAAATTAAACAATGCGGGAAAATCTATTAGAGAAATAGCAAGTATCATGAACTTTTCGAGGAACAAAGTTTTTAATGCTATCCATTCAAAACGCACTATGGAAACGAGAGGAAGAAAGCGGAAAACATCATCCCGTTTCGATCAACATTTAGTGTGCCTATCAAGAAACTACCCTTTTATGTCTTCCAAGGAACTACAACTGAGTTTAAATGCACCAGTTACCAGTCGGACAGTAAGAAACAGGCTTATGGACGCAGGATTAATGGGAAGAAGCCCAAGGAAAGTACCGTTGTTGAGCAAAAAAAATATACAAAAGAGATTATTTTTCGCCAAGCAACACCAACACCGTTCAAACTGGAAAAATGTACTTTGGTCAGACGAAACAAAAATTAATTTGTTTGGTTCTGACGGGAAGACTTACGTCCGTCGACCGAAGAACAAAGAATATGATCCCAAGTACACCAAAAAGACTGTGAAACATGGTGGCGGGTTAATGATGGTATGGGGCTGTTTTTCTGCATCCGGAGTGGGTCCTATTTTTTGGATTAAGAATAAGATGTGTGCTGTCGATTATGTTGGCATTCTAAATAATGAAATGCTTCCGTTTGCCGAGGAAGAAATGCCACTTAGTTGGCAGTTCATGCATGATAACGACCCAAAGCACTCTTCCAGACTGGTTAAAACCTGGCTCCAAGAGAAAAGCGTAACAATTTTGGAATGGCCCTCACAATCTCCGGACCTTAACCCCATTGAACACCTCTGGGGCGTCTTAAAAAGCAATATTGGACTCCAGAAATCCACAAGTTTAAAGGAATTGTGGGAAAAAGTTAAGAACGCTTGGTACGCCATACCGATGGAAACGTGCCTACATCTTGTAGAATCTATGCCTCGCTGATGCCAAGCAGTGATTAATGCAAAAGGATCTACCACTAAATATTAATATTTTACTTTAATAATTTAAAATAGAACAGTACTCTATAGAAATAGCAACGTTTTGATTCTTGTCCCTATTATTTTTTCCAAGGCCATATTACAAAAAATTCAATTTTTTAATTATTTATTTGAAAATCATATTGGAGTTTGATATTTTTTGTTAGCGTATATGAAGTACTTAACGCTTTTAATTTAATTAATTTAAATATTTAAATATTATAGAAAAAACAAAAAAAATATTAGAAAAACATCGGTGTCCCTATTATTTTTTCCAACACTGTATATGTTCGGGGTGTAAGCAACTATATGTTTGCCTGCAACCATATATATGCTTGGGGTGTAATCAACTACGCGTTTGCTTGCAAACATATATATTTGGGGTGCAACCAACTATATGTCTGCCTGCAAACATATATATATATTTAGGGTGTAACCCACTATATGTTGGCCTGAAAACATATATATGTTTGGTACACTGTTGGCTAAAAACAGCTATATGTTTGTCTGCAAACATATTACTGTTTGGGAACACTTTTGGCTACAAACAACAATATGTTTGCCTGGAAACATATATATGTTTGAATTGTAACCAACTATATGTTTGCCTGCAAACATATGAATGTTTTGGGTGCAACCAACAATATGTTTGCCTGCAAACATATAATGTTTGGGGACATTGTTGGCTACAAACAACTATGTTTGCGTGCAAACATATATATGTTGGGAACACTTTTGGCTTATGTTTGCCTGCAAACATATAAATGTTTGGCGTGTAACCAACTATATGTTTGCCTCCAAACATGTATATTTTTGGGGACACTGTAGGATACAAACAACTATATGTTTGCCTGCAAACATATGACTGTTTGGGATCCCTTTTGGCTACTAACAACTGTATGTTTGCCTGCAAACATATATATGTTGGAAGTGTAACCAACTATATGTTTCGCTGCAAACATATGAATGTTTGGGGTGCAACCAACAATATTTTTGCCTGCAAACATATACATATATGTTTGGGGACACTGTTGGCTACAAACAACTACATGTTTGCCTACAAACATATATATGGTTAGGGACACTGTTGGGTACAAACAACTATATGTTTGCTTGCAAATATATATATGTTTGGGGACACTGTTGGCTACAAACAACTATATGTTTGCCTGCAAACATGTACATGTTTGGGGTGTACGCAACTGTATATTTGCCAGCAAACATATATATGTTTGGGATGTAACCAACTAAATGTTTGCCTGCAAACATAAATATGTTAGGGGCGTACCGACTATATGTCTGCCGGCAAACATATGAGCGTTTCGGGTGCAACCAACTATATATTTGCCTGCAAACATATATATGTTTCGGGACTGTTGGCTACAAACAACCATGTTTGCCTGCAAACATATATATGTTTGGGGTGTAACCAACAATATGAGTTTGATAAGAGGGTTGGGGAAATGAGAATAAAGTTGTTAAAGGAAAATTTGTCTATGTTAATTAATTTTTGTTAGCTTGCATTTACAGGAAATGTTGTAGAGTATTTAGGTACAATTTAGAGGAAATCTAGACTAGGCTACGATTAGGAAGGATGTATTGAAACCAATTGTTTTATTTGAATGTGACATAAAGAAGCTACCGTCGAAGAAGGACGTTTGCCTATGTATCTTTACAATTACTTTATCATATAAAATAAAATACGGTTCTGGTTCAATCAACTGGGCAGATACTTAAAGCAGAGTGCTTCCCACAATCAGTGGTACGAGCTATTTGTAGATTACAGACTTGCTGATTGCAAACAGCTGACGATTATGTTACAACACAGTGTAATTACACAAGTAAAGTGAGTTCTTAAGCCAGAAACGTGTTTCGTTCGGATATTACTTTCGTACCGATTACGTAATACGTATTAATATTTCTTTATACATACGTGAATTATATATTTGGAGTGCAAACATGTATATGTTTGGGGTGTAAACATACATATGTTTGGGGTGCAAACATACATATGTTTGTGGTGTAAGCAACTATATGTTAGCCTGCAAACATATGACTGTTGGGGAACACTTTTGGCTACAAACGACTATATGTGTGCCTCCAAACATATATATGTTTGGGGTGCAAACATATATATGGTTGGGGTGCAAACAACTATATGTTTGGGGTGCAAACAACTATATGTTTGGGCAAACGTATATATGGTTGGGTGCAAACGTATATATATTTGGGGTGCAAACAACTATATGTTTGGGGCAAACGAATATATGTTTGGGGTGCAGACATATATATGTTTGGGGTGCAAACAACTATATTTTTGGGGTGCAAACAACTATATGTTTGGGGCAAACGTATATATGTTTGGGGCAAACGAATATACGTTTGGGGTACAAACATATATATGTTTGGGATGCAAACAACGATATGTTTGGGGTGCAAACAACTATATGTTTGGGGTGCAAACATATGTATGTTTGGGGTGCAACCAACTATATGTTTGGGGCAAACGTATATATGTTTGCGTACAAACGTATATATGTTTCAAGTGCAAACAACTATATGTTTCGGGTAAACAAATATATGTTTGGAATGCAAACATATATATGTTTGGGGTGCAAACAACTATATGTTTGGGTTGCAAACAACAATATGTTTGGGGTGCAAACAACTATATGTTTGGGTGCAAACGTATATATGTTCGGGGTGTAAGCAACTATATGTTTGCCTGCAATCATATATATGCTTGGGGTGTAACCAACGACGTGTTTGCCTGCAAACATATATATTTGGGGAGCAACCAACTATATGTCTGCCTGCAAACATATGTATATATTTAGGGTGTAACCAACTATATGTTGGCCTGAAAGCATATATATGTTTGGGAACACTTTTGGCTACAAACAACTATATGTTTGCCTGCCAACATATATATGTTTGAATTGTAACCAACTATATTTTTGCCTGCAATCATTTGAATGTTTTGGGTGCAACCAACAATATGTTTGCCTGCAAACATATATATGTTTGGGGACATTGTTGGCTACAAACAACTATGTTTGCCTGCAAACATATATATGTTGGGGACACTTTTGGCTTATGTTTGCCTGCAAACATATATATGTTTGGCGTGTAACCAACTATATGTTTGCCTCCAAACATGTATATTTTTGGGGACACTGTTGGCTACAAACAACTATATGTTTGCCTGCAAACATATGACTGTTTGGGAACACTTTTGGCTACAAACCACTGTATGTTTGCCTGCAAACATATATATGTTTGAAGTGCAACCAACTATATGTTCCCTGCAAACATATGAGTGTTTGGGGTGCAACCAACAATATGTTTGGGGACACTGTTGGCTACAAGCAACTACATGTTTGCCTGCAAACAAATGAGAATAAAGTTGTTAAAGGAAAATTTGTCTCTGTTAATTAATTTTTGTTAGCTTGCATTTCCAGGAAATTTTGTAGAGTATTTAGGTACAATTTAGAGGAAATGTAGACTAGGCTACGATGAAGAAGGATGTATTGAAACCAATTGTTTTATTTGAATGTGACATAAATAAGCTACCGTCGAAGAAGGACGTTTGCCTAGGTATCTTTACAATTACTTTATCATATAAAATAAAATTCGGTTCTGGTTCAATCAACTGGGCGGATACTTAAAGCAGAGTGCTTCCCACAATCATTGGTACGAGCTATTTGTAAATTACAGTCTTGCTGATTACAAACAGCTGACGATTATGTTACAACACAGTGTAATTACTTACGTCAAGTTAACCCTTTATAAGATCGTTCGCTGAAGCTAAACATCATTCCACATACACAATTTAAGTGAGTTCTTAAGCCAGAAACGTGTGTTTCGTTCGGATAAAACTTTCGTACATATTACGTAATACGTACTAATATATTTCTTTATACATACGTGAATTATATGTTTGGAGTGCAAACATGTATATGTTTGGGGTGTAAACATACATATGTTTGGGGTGCAGACATACATATGTTTGTGGTGTAAGCAACTATATGTTTGCCTGCAAACATGTGACAGTTCGGGAACACTTTTGGTTACAAACAACTATATGTTTGCCTGCAAACATATTTACGTTTGAATGGTAACCAACTATATGTTTGCCTGCAAACATATATATGTTTGGGGTGCAAACACACATATGTTTGGGGTGCAAACACACATATGTTTGGGGTGCAAACATATATATGTTTGGGGTGCGGTGCAAACATACATATATGTTTGGGGTGCAAACATATATATGTTTGGGGTGCAAACATATATATGTTTGGGGTGCAAACAACAATATGTTTGGGGTAAATGTATATATGTTTAGGTGCAAACGTATATATGTTTGGGGTGCAAACAACTATATGTTTGGGGCAAACGAATATATGTTTGGGGTGTAAACATATATATGTTTGGGCTGCAAACCACTATATGTTTGGGGTGCAAACATATATTTGTTTAATTTTGATTATATATATATGTTGGGGGTGCAAACACCTATATGTTTGCCTGCAAGATATATATGTTTGGGGTGCAAACAACTATATTTTTGCCTGCAGACATATGCCAACATATGTATTTTTGGGGTGTAATCAGCTATATGTTTGCATGGAACGCTTTTGGCTACAAACAACTATATGTTCACCTGCAAACATATATATGTTCGGGGTGTAAGCAACTATATGTTTGCCTGCAACCATATATATGCTTGGGGTGTAATCAACGACGCGTTTGCCTGCAAACATATATATTTGGGGTGCAACCAACTATATGTCTGCCTGCAAACATATATATATATTTAGGGTGTAACCAACTATATGTTGGCCTGAAAACATATATATGTTTGGTACACTGTTGGCTAAAAACAGCTATATGTATGTCTGCAAACATACTACTGTTTGGGAACACTTTTGGCTACAAACAACTATATGTTTGCCTGCAAACATATATATGTTTGAATTGTAACCAACTATATGTCTGCCTGCAATCATTTGAATGTTTTGGGTGCAACCAACAATATGTTTGCCTGCAAACATATAATGTTTGGGGACATTGTTGGCTACAAACAACTATGTTTGCGTGCAAACATATATATGTTGGGGACACTTTTGGCTTATGTTTGCCTGCAAACATATAAATGTTTGGCGTGTAACCAACTATATGTTTGCCTCCAAACATGTATATTTTTGGGGACACTGTAGGATACAAACAACTATATGTTTGCCTGCAAACATATGACTGTTTGGGATCCCTTTTGGCTACTAACAACTGTATGTTTGCCTGCAAACATATATATGTTGGAAGTGTAACCAACTATATGTTTCGCTGCAAACATATGAATGTTTGGGGTGCAACCAACAATATTTTTGCCTGCAAACATATACATATATGTTTGGGGACACTGTTGGCTACAAACAACTACATGTTTGCCTACAAACATATATATGGTTAGGGACACTGTTCGGTACAAACAACTATATGTTTGCTTGCAAATATATATATGTTTGGGGACACTGTTGGCTACAAACAACTATATGTTTGCCTGCAAACATGTACATGTTTGGGGTGTACGCAACTGTATATTTGCCAGCAAACATATATATGTTTGGGATGTAACCAACTAAATGTTTGCCTGCAAACATAAATATGTTAGGGGCGTACCGACTATATGTCTGCCGGCAAACATATGAGCGTTTCGGGTGCAACCAACTATATATTTGCCTGCAAACATATATATGTTTCGGGACTGTTGGCTACAAACAACCATGTTTGCCTGCAAACATATATATGTTTGGGGTGTAACCAACAATATGAGTTTGATAAGAGGGTTGGGGAAATGAGAATAAAGTTGTTAAAGGAAAATTTGTCTATGTTAATTAATTTTTGTTAGCTTGCATTTACAGGAAATGTTGTAGAGTATTTAGGTACAATTTAGAGGAAATCTAGACTAGGCTACGATTAGGAAGGATGTATTGAAACCAATTGTTTTATTTGAATGTGACATAAAGAAGCTACCGTCGAAGAAGGACGTTTGCCTATGTATCTTTACAATTACTTTATCATATAAAATAAAATACGGTTCTGGTTCAATCAACTGGGCAGATACTTAAAGCAGAGTGCTTCCCACAATCAGTGGTACGAGCTATTTGTAGATTACAGACTTGCTGATTGCAAACAGCTGACGATTATGTTACAACACAGTGTAATTACACAAGTAAAGTGAGTTCTTAAGCCAGAAACGTGTTTCGTTCGGATATTACTTTCGTACCGATTACGTAATACGTATTAATATTTCTTTATACATACGTGAATTATATATTTGGAGTGCAAACATGTATATGTTTGGGGTGTAAACATACATATGTTTGGGGTGCAAACATACATATGTTTGTGGTGTAAGCAACTATATGTTAGCCTGCAAACATATGACTGTTGGGGAACACTTTTGGCTACAAACGACTATATGTGTGCCTCCAAACATATATATGTTTGGGGTGCAAACATATATATGGTTGGGGTGCAAACAACTATATGTTTGGGGTGCAAACAACTATATGTTTGGGCAAACGTATATATGGTTGGGTGCAAACGTATATATATTTGGGGTGCAAACAACTATATGTTTGGGGCAAACGAATATATGTTTGGGGTGCAGACATATATATGTTTGGGGTGCAAACAACTATATTTTTGGGGTGCAAACAACTATATGTTTGGGGCAAACGTATATATGTTTGGGGCAAACGAATATACGTTTGGGGTACAAACATATATATGTTTGGGATGCAAACAACGATATGTTTGGGGTGCAAACAACTATATGTTTGGGGTGCAAACATATGTATGTTTGGGGTGCAACCAACTATATGTTTGGGGCAAACGTATATATGTTTGCGTACAAACGTATATATGTTTCAAGTGCAAACAACTATATGTTTCGGGTAAACAAATATATGTTTGGAATGCAAACATATATATGTTTGGGGTGCAAACAACTATATGTTTGGGTTGCAAACAACAATATGTTTGGGGTGCAAACAACTATATGTTTGGGTGCAAACGTATATATGTTTCGGGTGCAAACAACTATATGTTTGCGGCAAACGAATATACGTTTGGGGCAAACATATATATGTTTGGGGTGCAAGCATATATATGTTTGGGGTGCAAACATATATATGTTTGGGGTGCAAACATATATATGTTTGGGGTGCAAACATATGTATGTTGGGGGTGCAACAATATGTATGTTTGGGGTGCAAACACATAAATGTTTGGGGTGCAAACAACTATATGTTTGGGGCAAACGTATATATGTTTCGGTGCAAACGTATATATGTTTGGTTGCAAACATATATATGTTGGGGTGCCAACAACTATATGTTTTGGGGCAAACGTATATATGTTTGGGTGCAAACGTATATATGTTTCGGGTGCAAACAACTATATGTTTGCATGTAACCATATATATGTTTCGGGTGCAAACATATATACGTTTGGGGTGCAAACATATATATGTTTGGGGTGTAACCAACTATATGTTTGCATGTAACCATATATATGTTTCGGGTGCAAACATATATACGTTTGGGGTGCAAACATATATACGTTTGGGGTGCAAACGTATATATTTTTTGGGGCGCAAACATATATATGTTTGGGGCGCAACAAACTCTATGTTTGGGGTGCAAACATATATAAGTTTGGGGCGCAAACATATATATGTTTGGGGTGTAAACATATATATGTTTGCGGCGCAAACAACTACATTTTTGGTGTGCAAATATATGTAGTTTGGGGCGCAGACATATATATGTTTGCGGTATTACCACCTATATGTTTGCATGCAAATATATATATATATATTTGGAGTGCAAACCACTATATGTTTGGCGTGCAAACATATATTTGTTTAATATTGATTATATATATATGTTTGGGGTGCAAACACCTATATGTTTGCCTGCGAACATATGTATGTTTGGGGTGCAAACAACTATATTTTTGCCTGCAGACATATGCAAACATATGTATGTTTGGGGTGTAACCAGCTATATGTTTGCACGGAACGCTTTTGGCTACAAACAACTATGTGTTCACCTGCAAACGTATATATGTTCGGGGTGTAAGCAACTATATGTTTGCCTGCAATCATATATATGCTTGGGGTGTAACCAACGACGTGTTTGCCTGCAAACATATATATTTGGGGAGCAACCAACTATATGTCTGCCTGCAAACATATGTATATATTTAGGGTGTAACCAACTATATGTTGGCCTGAAAGCATATATATGTTTGGGAACACTTTTGGCTACAAACAACTATATGTTTGCCTGCCAACATATATATGTTTGAATTGTAACCAACTATATTTTTGCCTGCAATCATTTGAATGTTTTGGGTGCAACCAACAATATGTTTGCCTGCAAACATATATATGTTTGGGGACATTGTTGGCTACAAACAACTATGTTTGCCTGCAAACATATATATGTTGGGGACACTTTTGGCTTATGTTTGCCTGCAAACATATATATGTTTGGCGTGTAACCAACTATATGTTTGCCTCCAAACATGTATATTTTTGGGGACACTGTTGGCTACAAACAACTATATGTTTGCCTGCAAACATATGACTGTTTGGGAACACTTTTGGCTACAAACCACTGTATGTTTGCCTGCAAACATATATATGTTTGAAGTGCAACCAACTATATGTTCCCTGCAAACATATGAGTGTTTGGGGTGCAACCAACAATATGTTTGGGGACACTGTTGGCTACAAGCAACTACATGTTTGCCTGCAAACAAATGAGAATAAAGTTGTTAAAGGAAAATTTGTCTCTGTTAATTAATTTTTGTTAGCTTGCATTTCCAGGAAATTTTGTAGAGTATTTAGGTACAATTTAGAGGAAATGTAGACTAGGCTACGATGAAGAAGGATGTATTGAAACCAATTGTTTTATTTGAATGTGACATAAATAAGCTACCGTCGAAGAAGGACGTTTGCCTAGGTATCTTTACAATTACTTTATCATATAAAATAAAATTCGGTTCTGGTTCAATCAACTGGGCGGATACTTAAAGCAGAGTGCTTCCCACAATCATTGGTACGAGCTATTTGTAAATTACAGTCTTGCTGATTACAAACAGCTGACGATTATGTTACAACACAGTGTAATTACTTACGTCAAGTTAACCCTTTATAAGATCGTTCGCTGAAGCTAAACATCATTCCACATACACAATTTAAGTGAGTTCTTAAGCCAGAAACGTGTGTTTCGTTCGGATAAAACTTTCGTACATATTACGTAATACGTACTAATATATTTCTTTATACATACGTGAATTATATGTTTGGAGTGCAAACATGTATATGTTTGGGGTGTAAACATACATATGTTTGGGGTGCAGACATACATATGTTTGTGGTGTAAGCAACTATATGTTTGCCTGCAAACATGTGACAGTTCGGGAACACTTTTGGTTACAAACAACTATATGTTTGCCTGCAAACATATTTACGTTTGAATGGTAACCAACTATATGTTTACCTGCAAACATATGAATGTTTGGGGTGCAACCAACAATATGTTTGCCTGCAAACATATATATGTTTGGGGTGCAAACACACATATGTTTGGGGTGCAAACACACATATGTTTGGGGTGCAAACATATATATGTTTGGGGTGCGGTGCAAACATACATATATGTTTGGGGTGCAAACATATATATGTTTGGGGTGCAAACATATATATGTTTGGGGTGCAAACAACAATATGTTTGGGGTAAATGTATATATGTTTAGGTGCAAACGTATATATGTTTGGGGTGCAAACAACTATATGTTTGGGGCAAACGAATATATGTTTGGGGTGCAAACATATATATGTTTTGGGGTGCAAACAAATGTATCTTTGGGGTGCAAGCATATATATGTTTGGGGTGCAAACAACTATATGTTTGGGGTGCAAACAACTATACGTTTGGGGTGCAAACAACTATATGTTTGGGGTGCAAACAATGTATATATGTTTAGGTGCAAACGTATATATGTTTGGGGTGCAACCAACTATATGTTTGGGGCAAACGAATATATGTTTGGGGTGCAAACATATATCTGTTTTGGGGTGCAAACAAATGTATCTTTGGGGTGCAAGCATATATATGTTTGGGGTGCAAACAACTATATGTTTGGGGTGCAAACAACTATATGTTTGGGGTGCAAACAACTATATGTTTGGGCAAACGTATATATGGTTGGGTGCAAACGTATATATGTTTGGGGTGCAAACAACTATATGTTTGGGGCAAACGAATATATGTTTGGGGTGCAAACATATATATGTTTGGGGTGTAAACAACTATATTTTTGGGGTGCAAACAACTATATGTTTGGGGCAAACGTATATATGTTTGGGGCAAACGAATATACGTTTGGGGTACAAACATATATATGTTTGGGATGCAAACAACGATATGTTTGGGGTGCAAACAACTATATGTTTGGGGTGCAAACATATGTATGTTTGGGGTGCAAACAACTATAGGTTTGGGGCAAACGAATATATGGTTGGGGTGCAAACATATATATGTTTGGGGTGCAAACAACTATATGTTTGGGGCAAACGTATATATGTTTGGGGCAAACGAATATACGTTTGGGGTACAAACATATATATGTTTGGGATGCAAACAACTATATGTTTGGGGTGCAAACAATGTATATATGTTTAGGTGCAAACGTATATATGTTTGGGGTGCAAACAACTATATGTTTGGGGCAAACGAATATATGTTTGGGGTGCAAACATATATCTGTTTTGGGGTGCAAACAAATGTATCTTTGGGGTGCAAGCATATATATGTTTGGGGTGCAAACAACTATATGTTTGGGGTGCAAACAACTATATGTTTGGGGTGCAAACAACTATGTTTGGGCAAACGTATATATGTTTGGGTGCAAACAACTATATGTTTGGGGCAAACGAAACGAAACAAACGTATATATGTTTGGGGTGCAAACAACTATATGTTTGGGGCAAACGAATATATCTTTGGGGTGCAAGCATATATATGTTTGGGGTGCAAACAACTATATGTTTGGGGTGCAAACAACTGTATGTTTAGGGGTGCAAACAACTATATGATTGGGGTGCAAATAACTATATGTTTGGGGCAAACGTATATATGTTTGGGGTGGAAACATATATATGTTTGGGGTGGAAACATATATGTTTGGGGTGGAAACATATATATGTTTGGGGTGCAAACAGATACACGTTTGCCGCAAACATATAGTTGTTTGCACCCCAAACATATAGTTGTTTGCACCCCAACTATATGTTTGTCTTGCCATCATATATATGTTGGGGGTGCAAACATGTATGTTTGCCCGCAGACTACTACATGTTTCGGGTGGAAACGTATATATGTTTAGGGTGCAAACATATATATGTTTGGGGTGCAAACATATATATGTTTGGGGTGCAAACAACTACATGTTTGGGTTGCCATCGTATATATGTTGGGAGTGCAAACATATACATATATGTTTGGGGTGAAACCAACTATATGTTTGCATGCAACCATATGTATATGTTTCGGGTGCAAACATATATATGTTTGGGGTGCAAACGTATATATTTTTTGGGGCGCAAACATATATATGTTTGGGGCGCAACAAACTCTATGTTTGGGGCGCTAACATATATATGTTTGGGGTGTAAACATATATATGTTTGGGCTGCAAACCACTATATGTTTGGGGTGCAAACATATATTTGTTTAATTTTGATTATATATATATGTTGGGGGTGCAAACACCTATATGTTTGCCTGCAAACGTATATATGTTTGGGGTGCAAACAACTATATGTTTGGGGCAAACGAATATATGTTTGAGGTGCAAACATATATATGTTTGGGGTGCAAACAACTATATTTTTGGGGTGCAAACAACTATATGTTTGGGGCAAACGTATATATGTTTCGGGCAAACGAATATACGTTTGGGGTACAAACATATATATGTTTGGGGTGCAAACATATATATGTTTGGGGTGCAAACAACTACATGTTTGGGTTGCCATCGTATATATGTTGGGAGTGCAAACATATACATATATGTTTGGGGTGTAACCAACTATATGTTTGCATGCAACCATATATATGTTTCGGGGGCAAACATATATATGTTTGGGGTGCAAACGTATATATTTTTTGGGGCGCAAACATATATATGTTTGGGGCGCAACAAACTCTAGTGTTTGGGGCGCTAACATATATATGTTTGGGGTGTAAACATATATATGTTTGGGCTGCAAACCACTATATGTTTGGGGTGCAAACATATATTTGTTTAATTTTGATTATATATATATATGTTGGGGGTGCAAACACCTATATGTTTGCCTGCAACATATATATGTTTGGGGTGCAAACAACTATATTTTTGCCTGCAGACATATGCAAACATATGTATTTTTGGGGTGTAATCAGCTATATGTTTGCATGGAACGCTTTTGGCTACAAACAACTATATGTTCACCTGCAAACATATATATGTTCGGGGTGTAAGCAACTATATGTTTGCCTGCAACCATATATATGCTTGGGGTGTAATCAACGACGCGTTTGCTTGCAAACATATATATTTGGGGTGCAACCAACTATATGTCTGCCTGCAAACATATATATATATTTAGGGTGTAACCAACTATATGTTGGCCTGAAAACATATATATGTTTGGTACACTGTTGGCTAAAAACAGCTATATGTTTGTCTGCAAACATATTACTGTTTGGGAACTTTTTGGGCTACAAACAACAATATGTTTGCCTGGAAACATATATGTTTGAATTGTAACCAACTATATGTTTGCCTGCAAACATATGAATGTTTTGGGTGCAACCAACAATATGTTTGCCTGCAAACATATAATGTTTGGGGACATTGTTGGCTACAAACAACTATGTTTGCGTGCAAACATATATATGTTGGGGACACTTTTGGCTTATGTTTGCCTGCAAACATATAAATGTTTGGCGTGTAACCAACTATATGTTTGCCTCCAAACATGTATATTTTTGGGGACACTCTTGGCTACAAACAACTATATGTTTGCCTGCAAACATATGACTGTTTGGGATCCCTTTTGGCTACTAACAACTGTATGTTTGCCTGCAAACATATATATGTTGGAAGTGTAACCAACTATATGTTTCGCTGCAAACATATGAATGTTTGGGGTGCAACCAACAATATTTTTGCCTGCAAACATATATATGTTTGGGGACACTGTTGGCTACAAACAACTACATGTTTGCCTACAAACATATATATGGTTAGGGACACTGTTGGGTACAAACAACTATATGTTTGCTTGCAAATATATATATGTTTGGGGACACTGTTGGCTACAAACAACTATATGTTTGCCTGCAAACATGTACATGTTTGGGGTGTACGCAACTGTATATTTGCCAGCAAACATATATATGTTTGGGATGTAACCAACTAAATGTTTGCCTGCAAACATAAATATGTTAGGGGCGTACCGACTATATGTCTGCCGGCAAACATATGAGCGTTTCGGGTGCAACCAACTATATATTTGCCTGCAAACATATGTATGTTTCGGGACTGTTGGCTACAAACAACCATGTTTGCCTGCAAACATATATATGTTTGGGGTGTAACCAACAATATGAGTTTGATAAGAGGGTTGGGGAAATGAGAATTAAGTTGTTAAAGGAAAATTTGTCTATGTTAATTAATTTTTGTTAGCTTGCATTTACAGGAAATGTTGTAGAGTATTTAGGTACAATTTAGAGGAAATCTAGACTAGGCTACGATTAGGAAGGATGTATTGAAACCAATTGTTTTATTTGAATGTGACATAAAGAAGCTACCGTCGAAGAAGGACGTTTGCCTATGTATCTTTACAATTACTTTATCATATAAAATAAAATACGGTTCTGGTTCAATCAACTGGGCAGATACTTAAAGCAGAGTGCTTCCCACAATCAGTGGTACGAGCTATTTGTAGATTACAGACTTGCTGATTGCAAACAGCTGACGATTATGTTACAACACAGTGTAATTACACAAGTAAAGTGAGTTCTTAAGCCAGAAACGTGTTTCGTTCGGATATTACTTTCGTACAGATTACGTAAGACGTATTAATATTTCTTTATACATACGTGAATTATATATTTGGAGTGCAAACATGTATATGTTTGGGGTGTAAACATACATATGTTTGGGGTGCAAACATACATATGTTTGTGGTGTAAGCAACTATATGTTAGCCTGCAAACATATGACTGTTGGGGAACACTTTTGGCTACAAACAACAATATGTTTGCCTGGAAACATATATATGTTTGAATTGTAACCAACTACATGTTTGCCGGCAAACATTTGAATGTTTTGGGTGCAACCAACAATATGTTTGCCTGCAAACATATAATGTTTGGGGACATTGTTGGCTACAAACAACTATGTTTGCGTGCAAACATATATATGTTGGGGACACTTTTGGCTTATGTTTGCCTGCAAACATATAAATGTTTGGCGTGTAACCAACTATATGTTTGCCTCCAAACATGTATATTTTTGGGGACACTGTAGGATACAAACAACTATATGTTTGCCTACAAACATATGACTGTTTGGGATCCCTTTTGGCTACTAACAACTGTATGTTTGCCTGCAAACATATATATGTTGGAAGTGTAACCAACTATATGTTTCGCTGCAAACATATGATTGTTTGGGGTGCAAACAATTATATGTTTGGGGTGCAAACAACTATATGTTTGGGCAAACGTATATATGGTTGGGTGCAAACGTATATATGTTTGGGGTGCAAACAACTATATTTTTGGGGCAAACGTATATATGTTTGGGGCAAACGAATATACGTTTGGGGTACAAACATATATATGTTTGGGATGCAAACAACGATATGTTTGGGGTGCAAACAACTATATGTTTGGGGTGCAAACATATGCATGTTTGGGGTGCAAACAACTATATGTTTGGGGCAAACGTATATATGTTTGGGGTGCAAACATATATATGTTTGGGGTGTAAACAACTATATGTTTGGGGTGCAAACAACAATATGTTTGGGGTGCAAACAACTATATGTTTGGGTGCAAACGTATATATGTTTCGGGTGCAAACAACCATATGTTTGCGGCAAACGAATATACGTTTGGGGCAAACATATATATATGTTTGGGGTGCAAGCATATATATGTTTGGGGTGCAAACATATATATGTTTGGGGTGCAAACATATATATGTTTGGGGTGCAAACATATGTATGTTTGGGGTGCAACAATATGTATGTTTGGGGTGCAAACACATAAATGTTTGGGGTGCAAACAACTATATGTTTGGGGCAAACGTATATATGTTTCGGTGCAAACGTATATATGTTTGGGTGCAAACATATATATGTTGGGGTGCCAACAACTATATGTTTTGGGGCAAACGTATATATGTTTGGGTGCAAACGTATATATGTTTCGGGTGCAAACAACTACATGTTTGGGTTGCCATCGTATATATGTTGGGCGTGCAAACATATAATTATATGTGTGGGGCGCAAACATATATATGTTTGGGGTGTAACCAACTCTATGTTTGCATGCAACCATATATATGTTTCGGGTGCAAACAGATATATGTTTTTGGGTGTAAATATATGAATGTTTGGGGCGCAGACATATATATGTTTGCGGTATTACCACCTATATGTTTGCATGCAAATATGTATATATATTTCTAGCGCAACCAACTATATGTTTGGGGTGCACACATATGTATGTTTGGGGGGCACAAATATATATGTTTAGGTGCAAAAGTAACTATGTTTGGGGTGCAAACATATATATGATTGGGGTGCAAACAACTATATGTTTGGGGTGCAAACGTATATATGTTTGGGGTTACAAACGTATATATATTTGGGGAGAAAACAACAGTATGTTTGGACAAACGTATACATGTTTGGGGTGCAAACATATATATGTTTGGGGTGCAAACAACTATATGTTTGGGGCAAACGTATATATGTGTGGGGTGCAAAAATATGTATGTTTGGGGCGCAAACATATGTATGTTTGGGGCGCAAGAATATATATGGTTAGGTGCAAACGTAACTATGTTTGGAGTGCAAACATATTTATGTTTGTGGTGCAAACAACTATATGTTTGGGGTGCAAACGTATATATATTTGGGGTGCAAACATATATATTTTTGGGGTGCAACCAACTAATGTTTGGGGCAAACGGTTATATGTTTGGGGCGCAAACATATATAGGTTTCGGGTGCAAACAACTATATGTTTGGGTTGCCATCATATATATGTTGGGGGTGCAAACATATATATGTTTGCCTGCAAACTACTACATGTTTCGGGTGGAAACGTATATATGTTTCGGGTGCAAACATATATATGTTTAGGGTGCAAACATATATATGTTTGGGGTGCAAACATATATATGTTTGGGGTGCAAACATATATATGTTTGGGGTGCTAACAACTACATGTTTGGGTTGCCATCGTATATACATATGTTGGGCGTGCAAACATATACATATATGTTTGGGGCGCAAACATATATATGTTTGGGGTGTAACCAACTATATGTTTGCATGCAACCATATATATGTTTGGGGTGCAAACATATATATGTTTGGGGTGAAAACGTATATATTTTTTTGGGGCGCAAACATATATATGTTTGGGGCGCAACAAACTCTATGTTTGGGGCGCAAACATATATATGTTTGGGATGTAAACATATATATGTTTGCGGCGCAAACAACTACATTTTTTGTGTGCAAATATATGTAGTTTGGGGCGCAGACAAATATATGTTTGCGGTATTACCACCTATATGTTTGCATGCAAATATATATATATATATTTGGAGTGCAAACCACTATTTGTTTGGCGTGCAAACATATATTTGTTTAATATTGATTATATATATATGTTTGGGGTGCAAACACCTATATGTTGGCCTGCGAACATATGTATGTTTGGGGTGCAAACAACTATATTTTTGCCTGCAGATATATGCAAACATATGTATGTTTGGGGTGTAACCAGCTATATGTTTGCATGGAACGCTTTTGGCTACAAACAACTATATGTTCACCTGCAAACATATATATGTTCGGGGTGTAAGCAACTATATGTTTGCCTGCAATCATATATATGCTTGGGGTGTAACCAACGACGTGTTTGCCTGCAAACATATGTATTTGGGGAGCAACCAACTATATGTCTGCCTGCAATCATATGTATATATTTAGGGTGTAACATATATATGTTTGGGTACACTATTGGCTACAAACAACTATATGTTTGTCTGCAAATATATTACTATTTGGGAACACTTTTGGCTACAAACAACTATATGTTTGCCTGCAAACATATATATGTTTGAATGGTGACCAACTATATGTTTGCCTGCAATCATTTGAATGTTTTGGGTGCAACCAACAATATGTTTGCCTGCAGACATATATATGTTTGGGGACATTGTTGGCTACAAACAACTGTTTGTCTGCAAACATATATATGTTGGGGACACTTTTGGCTTATGTGTGCCTGCAAACATATATATGTTTGGCGTGTAACCAACTATATGTTTGCCTCCAAACATGTATATTTTTGGGGACACTGTTGGCTACAAACCTGCAAACATATGACTGTTTGGGAACACTTTTGGCTACAAACAACTGTATATTTGCCTGCAAACATATATTTGTTTGAAGTGCCTCCAAACATGTATATTTTTGGGGACACTGTTGGCTACAAACCTGCAAACATATGACTGTTTGGGAACACTTTTGGCTACAAACAACTGTATGTTTGCCTGCAAACATATATTTGTTTGAAGTGCAACCAACTATATGTTTGGGGTGCAAACATATATATGATTGGGGTGCAAACAACTATATGTTTGGGGTGCAAACGTATATATGTTTGGGGTTACAAACGTATATATATTTGGGGAGCAAACAACAGTATGTTTGGACAAACGTATACATGTTTGGGGTGCAAACATATATATGTTTGGGGTGCAAACAACTATATGTTTGGGGCAAACGTATATATGTGTGGGGTGCAAAAATATGTATGTTTGGGGTGCAAACATATGTATGTTTGGGGCGCAAGAATATATATGTTTAGGTGCAAACGTAACTATGTTTGGGGTGCAAACATATATATGTTTTTGGTGCAAACAACTACATGTTTGGGGTGCAAACATATATATGTTTGGGGTGCAAACAACTACATGTTTGGGTTGCCATCGTATATATGTTGGGCGTGCAAAACATATACATATATGTTTGGGGCGCAAACATATATATGTTTGGGGTGTAACCAACTATATGTTTGCATGCAACCATATATATGTTTCGGGTGCAAACATATATACGTTTGGGGTGCAAACGTATATATTTTTTGGGGCGCAACAAACTCTATGTTTGGGGCGCAAACATATATAAGTTTGGGGCGCAAACATATATATGTTTGGGGTGTAAACATATATATGTTTGCGGCGCAAACAACTACATTTTTTGTGTGCAAATATATGTAGTTTGGGGCGCAGACATATATATGTTTGCGGTATTACCACCTATATGTTTGCATGCAAATATATATATATATATTTGGAGTGCAAACCACTATTTGTTTGGCGTGCAAACATATATTTGTTTAATATTGATTATATATATATGTTTGGGGTGCAAACACCTATATGTTTGCCTGCGAACATATGTATGTTTGGGGTGCAAACAACTATATTTTTGCCTGCAGACATATGCAAACATATGTATGTTTGGGGTGTAACCAGCTATATGTTTGCACGGAACGCTTTTGGCTACAAACAACTATGTGTTCACCTGCAAACGTATATATGTTCGGGGTGTAAGCAACTATATGTTTGAGTGCAATCATATATATGCTTGGGGTGTAACCAACGACGTGTTTGCCTGCAAACATATATATTTGGGGAGCAACCAACTATATGTCTGCCTGCAAACATATGTATATATTTAGGGTGTAACCAACTATATGTTGGCCTGAAAGCATATATATGTTTGGGAACACTTTTGGCTACAAACAACTATATGTTTGCCTGCAAACATATATATGTTTGAATTGTAACCAACTATATGTTTGCCTGCAATCATTTGAATGTTTTGGGTGCAACCAACAATATGTTTGCCTGCAAACATATATATGTTTGGGGACATTGTTGGCTACAAACAACTATGTTTACCTGCAAACATATATATGTTGGGGACACTTTTGGCTTATGTTTGCCTGCAAATATATATATATTTGGCGTGTAACCAACTATATGTTTGCCTCCAAACATGTATATTTTTGGGGACACTGTTGGCTACAAACAACTATATGTTTGCCTGCAAACATATGACTGTTTGGGAACACTTTTGGCTACATACCACTGTATGTTTGCCTGCAAACATATATATGTTTGAAGTGCAACCAACTATATGTTCCCTGCAAACATATGATTGTTTTGGGGTGCAACCAACAATATGTTTGGGGACACTGTTGGCTACAAGTAACTACATGTTTGCCTGCAAACAAATGAGAGTAAAGTTGTTAAAGGAAAATTTGTCTCTGTTAATTAATTTTTGTTAGCTTGCATTTCCAGGAAATTTTGTAGAGTATTTAGGTACAATTTAGAGGAAATGTAGACTAGGCTACGATGAAGAAGGATGTATTGAAACCAATTGTTTTATTTGAATGTGACATAAAGAAGCTACCGTCGAAGAAGGACGTTTGCCTAGGTATCTTTACAATTACTTTATCATATAAAACAAAATACGGTTCTGGTTCAATCAACTGGGCAGATACTTAGAGCAGAGTGCTTCCCACAATCATTGGTACGAGCTATTTGTAAATTACAGACTTGCTGATTACAAACAGCTGACGATTATGTTACAACACAGTGTAATTACTTACGTCAAGTTAACCCTTTATAAGATCGTTCGCTAAAGCTAAGCATCATTCCACATACACAAGTTAAGTGAGTTCTTAAGCCAGAAACGTGTGTTTCGTTCGGATAAAACTTTCGTACATATTACGTAATACTTACTAATCTATTTCTTTATACATACGTGAATTATATGTTTGGAGTGCAAACATGTATATGTTTGGGGTGTAAACATACATATGTTTGGGGTGCAGACATACATATGTTTGTGGTGTAAGCAACTATATGTTTGCCTGCAAACATGTGACAGTTCGGGAACACTTTTGGTTACAAACAACTATATGTTTGCCTGCAAACATATTTACGTTTGAAGGGTAACCAACTATATGTTTGCCTGCAAACATATGAATGTTTGGGGTGCAACCAACAATATGTTTGCCTGCAAACATATATATGTTTGGGGTGCAAACATACATATGTTTGGGGTGCAAACATATATATGTTTGGGGTGCAAACATATATATGTTTGGGGTGCAAACATTTATATGTTTGGGGTGCAAACATATGTATGTTTGGGGTGCAAACATATATATGTTTGCGGTGCAAACATACTTATATGTTTGGGGTGCAAACAACTATATGTTTGGGGTAAATGTATATATGTTTAGGTGCAAACGTATATATGTTTGGGGTGCAAACAACTATATGTTTGGGGCAAACGAATATATGTTTGGGGTGCAAACATATATATGTTTTGGGGTGCAAACAAATGTATCTTTGGGGTGCAAGCATATATATGTTTGGGGTGCAAACAACTATATGTTTGGGGTGCAAACAACTATATGTTTGGGGTGCAAACAATATATATATGTTTAGGTGCAAACGTATATATGATTGGGGTGCAAACAACTATATGTTTGGGGCAAACGAATATATGTTTGGGGTGCAAACATATATCTGTTTTGGGGTGCAAACAAATGTATCTTTGGGGTGCAAGCATATATTTGTTTGGGGGGCAAACAACTATATGTTGGCCTGCTAACATATGTATGTTTGGGGTGCAAACAACTATATTTTTGCCTGCAGATATATGCAAACATATGTATGTTTGGGGTGTAACCAGCTATATGTTTGCATGGAACGCTTTTGGCTACAAACAACTATATGTTTGGGGTAAACAAATATACGTTTGGAATGCAAACATATATATGTTTGGGGTGCAAACAACTATATGTTTGGGGTGCAAACAACAATATGTTTGGGGTGCAAACAACTATATGTTTGGGTGCAAACGCATATATGTTTCGGGTGCAAACAACCATATGTTTGCGGCAAACGAATATACGTTTGGGGCAAACATATATATGTTTGGGGTGCAAGCATATATATGTTTGGGGTGCAAACATATATATGTTTGGGGTGCAAACATATGTATGTTTGGGGTGCAACAATATGTATGTTTGGGGTGCAAACACATAAATGTTTGGGGTGCAAACTACTATATGTTTGGGGCAAGCGTATATATGTTTCGGTGCAAACGTATATATGTTTGGGTGCAAACATATATATGTTGGGGTGCAAACAACAATATGTTTGGGGTAAATGTATATATGTTTAGGTGCAAACGTATATATGTTTGGGGTGCAAACAACTATATGTTTGGGGCAAACGTATATATGTTTCGGTGCAAACGCATATATGTTTGGGTGCAAACATATATATGTTGGGGTGCCAACAACTATATGTTTTGGGGCAAACGTATATATGTTTGGGTGCAAACATATATATGTTTGGGGTGCAAACATATGTATGTTTGGGGTGCAAACATATGTATGTTTGGGGTGCAACAATATGTATGTTTGGGGTGCAAACACAAATGTTTGGGGTGCAAACAACTATATGTTTGGGGCAAACGTATATATGTTTCGGTGCAAACGTATATATGTTTGGGTGCAAACATATATATGTTGGGGTGCAAACAACTATATGTTTGGGGTGCAAACGTATATATATTTGGGGTGCAAACATATATATTTTTGGGGTGCAAACAACTAATGTTTGGGGCAAACGGTTATATGTTTGGGGCGCAAACATATATAGGTTTCGGGTGCAAACAACTATATGTTTGGGTTGCCATCATATATATGTTGGGGGTGCAAACATATATATGTTTGCCTGCAAACTACTACATGTTTCGGGTGGAAACGTATATATGTTTCGGGTGCAAACATATATATGTTTAGGGTGCAAACATATATATGTTTGGGGTGCAAACATTTATATGTTTGGGGTGCAAACATATATATGTTTGGGGTGCAAACATATATATGTTTGGGGTGCTAACAACTACATGTTTGCATGCAACCATATATATGTTTGGGGTGCAAACATATATATGTTTGGGGTGAAAACGTATATATTTTTTGGGGCGCAAACATATATATGTTTGGGGCGCAACAAACTCTATGTTTGGGGTGCAAACATATATAAGTTTGGGGCGCAAACATATATATGTTTGGGATGTAAACATATATATGTTTGCGGCGCAAACAACTACATTTTTTGTGTGCAAATATATGTAGTTTGTAGTATATGTTTGCGGTATTACCACCTATATGTTTGCATGCAAATATATATATATATATTTGGAGTGCAAACCACTATTTGTTTGGCGTGCAAACATATATTTGTTTAATATTGATTATATATATATGTTTGGGGTGCAAACACCTATATGTTTGCCTGCGAACATATGTATGTTTGGGGTGCAAACAACTATATTTTTGCCTGCAGACATATGCAAACATATGTATGTTTGGGGTGTAACCAGCTATATGTTTGCACGGAACGCTTTTGGCTACAAACAACTATGTGTTCACCTGCAAACGTATATATGTTCGGCGTGTAAGCAACTATATGTTTGCCTGCAATCATATATATGCTTGGGGTGTAACCAACGACGTGTTTGCCTGCAAACATATGTATTTGGGGAGCAACCAACTATATGTCTGCCTGCAATCATATGTATATATTTAGGGTGTAACATATATATGTTTGGGTACACTATTGGCTACAAACAACTATATGTTTGTCTGCAAATATATTACTGTTTGGGAACACTTTTGGCTACAAACAACTATATGTTTGCCTGCAAACATATATATGTTTGAATTGTAACCAACTATATGTTTGCCTGCAATCATTTGAATGTTTTGGGTGCAACCAACAATATGTTTGCCTGCAAACATATACATGTTTGGGGACATTGTTGGCTACAAACAACTATGTTTGTCTGAAAACATATATATGTTGGGGACACTTTTGGCTTATGTTTGCCTGCAAACATATATATGTTTGGCGTGTAACCAACTATATGTTTGCCTCCAAACATGTATATTTTTGGGGACACTGTTGGCTACAAACAACTATATGTTTGCCTGCAAACATATGACTGTTTGGGAACACTTTTGGCTACAAACAACTGTATGTTTGCCTGCAAACATATATTTGTTTGAAGTGCAACCAACTATATGTTTGGGGTGCAAACAACTATATGTTTGGGGTGCAAACGACTATATGTTTGGGGTGCAAACAACTATATGTTTGGGCAAACGTATATATGTTTGGGTGCAACCAACTATATGTTTGGCGCAAACGAAACGAAACAAACGTATATATGTTTGGGGTGCAAACAACTGGGCAAACGTATGTATGTTTGGGGTGCAAACAACTGTATGTTTAGGGGTGCAAACAACTATATGATTGGGGTGCAAACAACTATATGTTTGGGGCAAACCTATATATGTTTGGGGTGCTTACATATATATGTTTGGGGTGCAAACTATATGTTTGGGGTGCAAACAACTATATGTTTGGGGCAAACGTATATATGTTTGGGTGCAAACGTATATATGTTTGGGGTGCAAACAACTACATGTTTGGGTTGCCATCGTATATATGTTGGGCGTGCAAACATATAAATATATGTGTGGGGCGCAAACATATATATGTTTGGGGTACCAACTCTATGTTTGCATGCAACCATATATATGTTTCGGGTGCAAACAGATGTATGTTTGGGGTGTAAATATATGTATGTTTGGGGCGCAGACATATATATGTTTGCGGTATTACCACCTATAAGTTTGCATGCAAATATGTATCTATATATTTCGAGCGCAAACAACTATATGTTTGGGGTGCACACATATGTATGTTTGGGGGGCACAAATATATATGTTTAGGTGCAAAAGTAACTATGTTTGGGGTGCAAACATATATATGATTGGGGTGCAAACAACTATATGTTTGGGGTGCAAACGTATATATGTTTGGGGTTACAAACGTATATATATTTGGGGAGCAAACAACAGTATGTTTGGACAAACGTATACATGTTTGGGGTGCAAACATATATATGTTTGGGGTGCAAACAACTATATGTTTGGGGCAAACGTATATATGTGTGGGGTGCAAAAATATGTATGTTTGGGGTGCAAACATATGTATGTATGGGGCGCAAGAATATACATGTTTAGGTGCAAACGTAACTATGTTTGGGGTGCAAACATATATATGTTTTTGGTGCAAACAACTACATGTTTGGGGTGCAAACATATATATGTTTGGGGTGCAAACAACTACATGTTTGGGTTGCCATCGTATATATGTTGGGCGTGCAAAACATATACATATATGTTTGGGGCGCAAACATATATATGTTTGGGGTGTAACCAACTATATGTTTGCATGCAACCATATATATGTTTCGGGTGCAAACATATATACGTTTGGGGTGCAAACGTATATATTTTTTGGGGCGCAACAAACTCTATGTTTGGGGTGCAAACATATATAAGTTTGGGGCGCAAACATATATATGTTTGGGGTGTAAACATATATATGTTTGCGGCGCAAACAACTACATTTTTGGTGTGCAAATATATGTAGTTTGGGGCGCAGACATATATATGTTTGCGGTATTACCACCTATATGTTTGCATGCAAATATATATACATATATATATTTGGAGTGCAAACAACTATATGTTTGGCGTGCAAACATATAGTTGTTTAATATTGATTATATATATATGTTTGGGGTGCAAACACCTATATGGTTGCCTGCGAACATATGTATGTTTGGGGTGCAAACAACTATATTTTTGCTTGCAGACATATGCAAACATATGTATGTTTGGGGTGTAACCAGCTATATGTTTGCACGGAACTCTTTTGGCTACAAACAACTATATGTTCACCTGCAAACGTATATATGTTCGGGGTGTAAGCAACTATATGTTTGCCTGCAATCATATATATGCTTGGGGTGTAACCAACGACGTGTTTGCCTGCAAACATATATATTTGGGGAGCAACCAACTATATGTCTGCCTGCAAACATATGTATATATTTAGGTTTGGGGTGCAAACATATATATGTTTGGGGTGCAAACATATGTATGTTTGGGGTGCAACAATATGTATGTTTGGGGTGCAAACACATAAATGTTTGGGGTGCAAACAACTATATGTTTGGGGCAAGCGTATATATGTTTCGGTGCAAACGTATATATGTTTGGGTGCAAACATATATATGTTGGGGTGCAAACAACAATATGTTTGGGGTAAATGTATATATGTTTAGGTGCAAACGTATATATGTTTGGGGTGCAAACAACTATATGTTTGGGGCAAACGTATATATGTTTCGGTGCAAACGTATATATGTTTGGGTGCAAACATATATATGTTGGGGTGCCAACAACTATATGTTTTGGGGCAAACGTATATATGTTTGGGTGCAAACATATATATGTTTGGGGTGCAAACAACAATATGTTTGGGGTAAATGTATATATGTTTAGGTGCAAACGTATATATGTTTGGGGTGCAAACAACTATATGTTTGGGGCAAACGTATATATGTTTCGGTGCAAACGTATATATGTTTGGGTGCAAACATATATATGTTGGGGTGCAAACAACTATATGTTTGGGGTGCAAACGTATATATATTTGGGGTGCAAACATATATATTTTTGGGGTGCAAACAACTAATGTTTGGGGCAAACGGTTATATGTTTGGGGCGCAAACATATATAGGTTTCGGGTGCAAACAACTATATGTTTGGGTTGCCATCATATATATGTTGGGGGTGCAAACATATATATGTTTGCCTGCAAACTACTACATGTTTCGGGTGGAAACGTATATATGTTTCGGGTGCAAACATATATATGTTTAGGGTGCAAACATATATATGTTTGGGGTGCAAACATTTATATGTTTGGGGTGCAAACATATATATGTTTGGGGTGCAAACATATATATGTTTGGGGTGCTAACAACTACATGTTTGGGTTGCCATCGTATATACATATGTATGTTGGGCGTGCAAACATATACATATATGTTTGGGGCGCAAACATATATATGTTTGGGGTGTAACCAACTATATGTTTGCATGCAACCATATATATGTTTGGGGTGCAAACATTTATATGTTTGGGGTGAAAACGTATATATTTTTTGGGGCGCAAACATATATATGTTTGGGGCGCAACAAACTCTATGTTTGGGGTGCAAACATATATAAGTTTGGGGCGCAAACATATATATGTTTGGGATGTAAACATATATATGTTTGCGGCGCAAACAACTACATTTTTTGTGTGCAAATATATGTAGTTTGGGGCGCAGACATATATATGTTTGCGGTATTACCACCTATATGTTTGCATGCAAATATATATATATATATTTGGAGTGCAAACCACTATTTGTTTGGCGTGCAAACATATATTTGTTTAATATTGATTATATATATATGTTTGGGGTGCAAACACCTATATGTTGGCCTGCGAACATATGTATGTTTGGGGTGCAAACAACTATATTTTTGCCTGCAGATATATGCAAACATATGTATGTTTGGGGTGTAACCAGCTATATGTTTGAATGGAACGCTTTTGGCTACAAACAACTATATGTTCACCTGCAAACATATATATGTTCGGGGTGTAAGCAACTATATGTTTGCCTGCAATCATATATATGCTTGGGGTGTAACCAACGACGTGTTTGCCTGCAAACATATGTATTTGGGGAGCAACCAACTATATGTCTGCCTGCAATCATATGTATATATTTAGGGTGTAACATATATATGTTTGGGTACACTATTGGCTACAAACAACTATATGTTTGTCTGCAAATATATTACTGTTTGGGAACACTTTTGGCTACAAACAACTATATGTTTGCCTGCAAACATATATATGTTTGAATTGTAACCAACTATATGTTTGCCTGCAATCATTTGAATGTTTTGGGTGCAACCAACAATATGTTTGCCTGCAAACATATACATGTTTGGGGACATTGTTGGCTACAAACAACTATGTTTGTCTGAAAACATATATATGTTGGGGACACTTTTGGCTTATGTTTGCCTGCAAACATATATATGTTTGGCGTGTAACCAACTATATGTTTGCCTCCAAACATGTATATTTTTGGGGACACTGTTGGCTACAAACAACTATATGTTTGCCTGCAAACATATGACTGTTTGGGAACACTTTTGGCTACAAACAACTGTATGTTTGCCTGCAAACATATATTTGTTTGAAGTGCAACCAACTATATGTTTGGGGTGCAAACAACTATATGTTTGGGGTGCAAACGACTATATGTTTGGGGTGCAAACAACTATATGTTTGGGCAAACGTATATATGTTTGGGTGCAACCAACTATATGTTTGGCGCAAACGAAACGAAACAAACGTATATATGTTTGGGGTGCAAACAACTGGGCAAACGTATATATGTTTGGGGTGCAAACAACTGTATGTTTAGGGGTGCAAACAACTATATGATTGGGGTGCAAACAACTATATGTTTGGGGCAAACCTATATATGTTTGGGGTGCTTACATATATATGTTTGGGGTGCAAACTATATGTTTGGGGTGCAAACAACTATATGTTTGGGGCAAACGTATATATGTTTGGGTGCAAACGTATATATGTTTGGGGTGCAAACAACTACATGTTTGGGTTGCCATCGTATATATGTTGGGCGTGCAAACATATAAATATATGTGTGGGGCGCAAACATATATATGTTTGGGGTACCAACTCTATGTTTGCATGCAACCATATATATGTTTCGGGTGCAAACAGATGTATGTTTGGGGTGTAAATATATGTATGTTTGGGGCGCAGACATATATATGTTTGCGGTATTACCACCTATAAGTTTGCATGCAAATATGTATATATATTTCGAGCGCAAACAACTATATGTTTGGGGTGCACACATATGTATGTTTGGGGGGCACAAATATATATGTTTAGGTGCAAAAGTAACTATGTTTGGGGTGCAAACATATATATGATTGGGGTGCAAACAACTATATGTTTGGGGTGCAAACGTATATATGTTTGGGGTTACAAACGTATATATATTTGGGGAGCAAACAACAGTATGTTTGGACAAACGTATACATGTTTGGGGTGCAAACATATATATGTTTGGGGTGCAAACAACTATATGTTTGGGGCAAACCTATATATGTGTGGGGTGCAAAAATATGTATGTTTGGGGTGCAAACATATGTATGTTTGGGGCGCAAGAATATACATGTTTAGGTGCAAACGTAACTATGTTTGGGGTGCAAACATATATATGTTTTTGGTGCCAACAACTACATGTTTGGGGTGCAAACATATATATGTTTGGGGTGCAAACAACTACATGTTTGGGTTGCCATCGTATATATGTTGGGCGTGCAAAACATATACATATATGTTTGGGGCGCAAACATATATATGTTTGGGGTGTAACCAACTATATGTTTGCATGCAACCATATATATGTTTCGGGTGCAAACATATATACGTTTGGGGTGCAAACGTATATATTTTTTGGGGCGCAACAAACTCTATGTTTGGGGTGCAAACATATATAAGTTTGGGGCGCAAACATATATATGTTTGGGGTGTAAACATATATATGTTTGCGGCGCAAACAACTACATTTTTGGTGTGCAAATATATGTAGTTTGGGGCGCAGACATATATATGTTTGCGGTATTACCACCTATATGTTTGCATGCAAATATATATACATATATATATTTGGAGTGCAAACCACTATATGTTTGGCGTGCAAACATATAGTTGTTTAATATTGATTATATATATATGTTTGGGGTGCAAACACCTATATGGTTGCCTGCGAACATATGTATGTTTGGGGTGCAAACAACTATATTTTTGCTTGCAGACATATGCAAACATATGTATGTTTGGGGTGTAACCAGCTATATGTTTGCACGGAACTCTTTTGGCTACAAACAACTATATGTTCACCTGCAAACGTATATATGTTCGGGGTGTAAGCAACTATATGTTTGCCTGCAATCATATATATGCTTGGGGTGTAACCAACGACGTGTTTGCCTGCAAACATATATATTTGGGGAGCAACCAACTATATGTCTGCCTGCAAACATATGTATATATTTAGGGTGTAACCAACTATATGTTGGCCTGAAAGCATATATATGTTTGGGAACACTTTTGGCTACAAACAACTATATGTTTGCCTGCAAACATATATATGTTTGAATTGTAACCAACTATATGTTTGCCTGCAATCATTTGAATGTTTTGGGTGCAACCAACAATATGTTTGCCTGCAAACATATATATGTTTGGGGACATTGTTGGCTACAAACAACTATGTTTACCTGCAAACATATATATGTTGGGGACACTTTTGGCTTATGTTTGCCTGCAAATATATATATATTTGGCGTGTAACCAACTATATGTTTGCCTCCAAACATGTATATTTTTGGGGACACTGTTGGCTACAAACAACTATATGTTTGCCTGCAAACATATGACTGTTTGGGAACACTTTTGGCTACAAACCACTGTATGTTTGCCTGCAAACATATATATGTTTGAAGTGCAACCAACTATATGTTCCCTGCAAACATATGATTGTTTTGGGGTGCAACCAACAATATGTTTGGGGACACTGTTGGCTACAAGCAACTACATGTTTGCCTGCAAACAAATGAGAATAAAGTTGTTAAAGGAAAATTTGTCTCTGTTAATTAATTTTTGTTAGCTTGCATTTCCAGGAAATTTTGTAGAGTATTTAGGTACAATTTAGAGGAAATGTAGACTAGGCTACGATGAAGAAGGATGTATTGAAACCAATTGTTTTATTTGAATGTGACATAAATAAGCTACCGTCGAAGAAGGACGTTTGCCTAGGTATCTTTACAATTACTTTATCATATAAAATAAAATTCGGTTCTCGTTCAATCAACTGGGCGGATACTTAAAGCAGAGTGCTTCCCACAATCATTGGTACGAGCTATTTGTAAATTACAGACTTGCTGATTACAAACAGCTGACGATTATGTTACAACACAGTGTAATTACTTACGTCAAGTTAACCCTTTATAAGATCGTTCGCTGAAGCTAAGCATCATTCCACATACACAAGTTAAGTGAGTTCTTAAGCCAGAAACGTGTGTTTCGTTCGGATAAAACTTTCGTACATATTACGTAATACGTACTAATATATTTCTTTATACATACGTGAATTATATGTTTGGAGTGCAAACATGTATATGTTTGGGGTGTAAACATACATATGTTTGGGGAGCAGACATACATATGTTTGTGGTGTAAGCAACTATATGTTTGCCTGCAAACATGTGACAGTTCGGGAACACTTTTGGTTACAAACAACTGTATGTTTGCCTGCAAACATGTTTACGTTTGAAGGGTAACCAACTATATGTTTGCCTGCAAACATATGAATGTTTGGGGTGCAACCAACAATATGTTTGCCTGCAAACATATATATGTTTGGGGTGCAAACATACATACGTTTGGGGTGCAAACATATATATGTTTGGGGTGCAAACATATATATGTTTGGGGTGCAAACATTTATATGTTTGGGGTGCAAACATATGTATGTTTGGGGTGCAAACATATATGTATATGTTTGCGGTGCAAACATACTTATATGTTTGGGGTGCAAACAACTATATGTTTGGGGTAAATGTATATATGTTTAGGTGCAAACGAATATATGTTTGGGGTGCAAACATATATATGTTTTGGGGTGCAAACAAATGTATCTTTGGGGTGCAAGCATATATATGTTTGGGGTGCAAACAACTATATGTTTGGGGTGCAAACAACTATATGTTTGGGGTGCAAACAATGTATATATGTTTAGGTGCAAACGTATATATGTTTGCGGTGCAAACAACTATATGTTTGGGGCAAACGAATATATGTTTGGGGTGCAAACATATACCTGTTTTGGGGTGCAAACAAATGTATCTTTGGGGTGCAAGCATATATATGTTTGGGGGGCAAACAACTATATGTTGGCCTGCGAACATATGACTGTTTGGGAACACTTTTGGCTACAAACAACTGTATGTTTGCCTGCAAACATATATTTGTTTGAAGTGCAACAATTTATATGTTTGGGGTGCAAACAACTATATGTTTGGGGTGCAAACGACTATATGTTTGGGGTGCAAACAACTATATGTTGGCCTGCGAACATATGTATGTTTGGGGTGCAAACAACTATATTTTTGCCTGCAGATATATGCAAACATATGTATGTTTGGGGTGTAACCAGCTATATGTTTGCATGGATCGCTTTTGGCTACAAACAACTATATGTTCACCTGCAAACATATATATGTTCGGGGTGTAAGCAACTATATGTTTGCCTGCAATCATATATATGCTTGGGGTGTAACCAACGACGTGTTTGCCTGCAAACATATGTATTTGGGGAGCAACCAACTATATGTCTGCCTGCAATCATATGTATATATTTAGGGTGTAACATATATATGTTTGGGTACACTATTGGCTACAAACAACTATATGTTTGTCTGCAAATATATTACTGTTTGGGAACACTTTTGGCTACAAACAACTATATGTTCACCTGCAAACATATATATGTTTGAATTGTAACCAACTATATGTTTGCCTGCAATCATATGAATGTTTTGGGTGCAACCAACAATATGTTTGCCTGCAAACATATATATGTTTGGGGACATTGTTGGCTACAAACAACTATGTTTGTCTGCAAACATATATATGTTGGGGACACTTTTGGCTTATGTTTGCCTGCAAACATATATATGTTTGGCGTGTAACCAACTATATGTTTGCCTCCAAACATGTATATTTTTGGGGACACTGTTGGCTACAAACAACTATATGTTTGCCTGCAAACATATGACTGTTTGGGAACACTTTTGGCTACAAACAACTGTATGTTTGCCTGCAAACATATATTTGTTTGAAGTGCAACAATTTATATGTTTGGGGTGCAAACAACTATATGTTTGGGGTGCAAACGACTATATGTTTGGGGTGCAAACAACTATATGTTTGGGCAAACGTATATATGTTTGGGTGCAACCAACTATATGTTTGACGCAAACGAAACGAAACAAACGTATATATGTTTGGGGTGCAAACAACTGGGCAAACGTATATATGTTTGGGGTGCAAACAACTGTATGTTTAGGGGTGCAAACAACTATATGATTGGGGTGCAAACAACTATATGTTTGGGGCAAACGTATATATGTTTGGGGTGCTAACATATATATGTTTGGGGTGCAAACTATATGTTTGGGGTGCAAACAACTATATGTTTGGGGCAAACGTATATATGTTTGGGTGCAAACGTATATATGTTTGGGGTGCAAACAACTACATGTTTGGGTTGCCATCGTATATATGTTGGGCGTGCAAAACATATACATATATGTTTGGGGCGCAAACATATATATGTTTGGGGTGTAACCAACTATATGTTTGCATGCAACCATACATATGTTTCGGGTGCAAACATATATACGTTTGGGGTGCAAACGTATATATTTTTTGGGGCGCAACAAACTCTATGTTTGGGGTGCAAACATGTATAAGTTTGGGGCGCAAACATATATATGTTTGGGGTGTAAACATATATATGTTTGCGGCGCAAACAACTACATTTTTGGTGTGCAAATATATGTAGTTTGGGGCGCAGACATATATATGTTTGCGGTATTACCACCTATATGTTTGCATGCAAATATATATATATATTTGGAGTGCAAACCACTATATGTTTGGCGTGCAAACATATAGTTGTTTAATATTGATTATATATATATGTTTGGGGTGCAAACACCTATATGGTTGCCTGCGAACATATGTATGTTTGGGGTGCAAACAACTATATTTTTGCTTGCAGACATATGCAAACATATGTATGTTTGGGGTGTAACCAGCTATATGTTTGCACGGAACGCTTTTGGCTACAAACAACTATATGTTCACCTGCAAACGTATATATGTTCGGGGTGTAAGCAACTATATGTTTGCCTGCAATCATATATATGCTTGGGGTGTAACCAACGACGTGTTTGCCTGCAAACATATATATTTGGGGAGCAACCAACTATATGTCTGCCTGCAGACATATGTATATATTTAGGGTGTAACCAACTATATGTTGGCCTGAAAGCATATATATGTTTGGGAACACTTTTGGCTACAAACAACTATATGTTTGCCTGCAAACATATATATGTTTGAATTGTAACCAACTATATGTTTGCCTGCAATCATTTGAATGTTTTGGGTGCAACCAACAATATGTTTACCTGCAAACATATATATGTTTGGGGACATTGTTGGCTACAAACAACTATGTTTACCTGCAAACATATATATGTTGGGGACACTTTTGGCTTATGTTTGCCTGCAAATATATATATATTTGGCGTGTAACCAACTATATGTTTGCCTCCAAACATGTATATTTTTGGGGACACTGTTGGCTACAAACAACTATATGTTTGCCTGCAAACATATGACTGTTTGGGAACACTTTTGGCTACAAACCACTGTATGTTTGCCTGCAAACATATATATGTTTGAAGTGCAACCAACTATATGTTCCCTGCAAACATATGATTGTTTGGGGTGCAACCAACAATATGTTTGGGGACACTGTTGGCTACAAGCAACTACATGTTTGCCTGCAAACAAATGAGAATAAAGTTGTTAAAGGAAAATTTGTCTCTGTTAATTAATTTTTGTTAGGTTGCATTTCCAGGAAATTTTGTAGAGTATTTAGGTACAATTTAGAGGAAATGTAGACTAGGCTACGATGAAGAAGGATGTATTGAAACCAATTGTTTTATTTGAATGTGACATAAATAAGCTACCGTCGAAGAAGGACGTTTGCCTAGGTATCTTTACAATTACTTTATCATATAAAATAAAATTCGGTTCTGGTTCAATCAACTGGGCGGATACTTAAAGCAGAGTGCTTCCCACAATCATTGGTACGAGCTATTTGTAAATTACAGACTTGCTGATTACAAACAGCTGACGATTATGTTACAACACAGTGTAATTACTTACGTCAAGTTAACACTTTATAAGATCGTTCGCTGAAGCTAAGCATCATTCCACATACACAAGTTAAGTGAGTTCTTAAGCCAGAAACGTGTGTTTCGTTCGGATAAAACTTTCGTACATATTACGTAATACGTACTAATATATTTCTTTATACATACGTGAATTATATGTTTGGAGTGCAAACATGTATATGTTTGGGGTGTAAACATACATATGTTTGGGGTGCAGACATACATATGTTTGTGGTGTAAGCAACTGTATGTTTGCCTGCAAACATGTGACAGTTCGGGAACACTTTTGGTTACAAACAACTATATGTTTGCCTGCAAACATATTTACGTTTGAAGGGTAACCAACTATATGTTTGCCTGCAAACATATGAATGTTTGGGGTGCAACCAACAATATGTTTGGGGTGCAAACATACATATGTTTGGGGTGCAAACATATATATGTTTGGGGTGCAAACATATATATGTTTGGGGTGCAAACATTTATATGTTTGGGGTGCAAACATATGTATGTTTGGGGTGCAAACATATATATGTTTGCGGTGCAAACATACTTATATGTTTGGGGTGCAAACAACTATATGTTTGGGGTAAATGTATATATGTTTAGGTGCAAACGTATATATGTTTGGTGTGCAAACAACTATATGTTTGGGGCAAACGAATACATGTTTGGGGTGCAAACATATATATGTTTTGGGGTGCAAACAAATGTATCTTTGGGGTGCAAGCATATATATGTTTGGGGTGCAAACAACTATATGTTTGGGGTGCAAACAACTATATGTTTGGGGTGCAAACAATGTATATATGTTTAGGTGCAAACGTATATATGTTTGGGGTGCAAACAACTATATGTTTGGGGCAACCGAATATATGTTTGGGGTGCAAACATATATCTGTTTTGGGGTGCAAACAAATGTATCTTTGGGGTGCAAGCATATATATGTTTGGGGTGCAAACAACTATATGTTTGGGGTGCAAACAACTATATGTTTTGGGTGCAAACAACTATATGTTTGGGTTGCAAACAACTATATGTTTGGGCAAACGTATATATGTTTGGGTGCAAACAACTATATGTTTGGGGCAAACGAAACGAAACAAACGTATATATGTTTGGGGTGCAAACAACTGGGCAAACGTATATATTTTTGGGGTGCAAACAACTGTATGTTTAGGGGTGCAAACAACTATATGATTGGGGTGCAAAAAACTATATGTTTGGGGCAAAAGTATATATGTTTGGGGTGGAAACATATATATGTTTGAGGTGGAAACATATATGTTTGGGGTGGAAACATATTGTATATGTTTGAGGTGCAAACAGATATACGTTTGCCCCAAACATATAGTTGTTTGCACCCCAAACATATAGTTGTTTGCACCCCAACTATATGTTTGTGTTGCCATCATATATATGTTGGGGGTGCAAACATGTATATGTTTGGGGTGCAAACAACTACATGGTTGGGTTGCCATCGTATATATGTTGGGAGTGCAAACATATACATATATGTTTGGGGCGCAAACATATATATGTTTGGGGTGTAACAAACTATATGTTTGCATGCAACCATATATATGTTTAGGGTGCAAACATATATATGTTTGGGGTGCAAACATATATATGTTTGGGGTGCAAACAACTACATGTTTGGGTTGCCATCGTATATATGTTGGGAGTGCAAACATATACATATATGTTTGGGGCGCAAACATATATATGTTTGGGGTGCAAACGTATATATTTTTTGGGGCGCAAACATATATGTTTGGGGCGCAACAAACTCTATGTCTGCAGACATATGCAAACATATGTATTTTTGGGGTGTAATCAGCTATATGTTTGCATGGAACTCTTTTGGCTACAAACAACTATATGTTCACCTGCAAACATATATATGTTCGGGGTGTAAGCAACTATATGTTTGCCTGCAACCATATATATGCTTGGGGTGTAATCAACGACGCGTTTGCCTGCAAACATATATATTTGGGGTGCAACCAACTATATGTCTGCCTGCAAACATATATATATATTTAGGGTGTAACCAACTATATGTTGGCCTGAAAACATATATATGTTTGGTACACTGTTGGCTAAAAACAGCTATATGTCTGTCTGCAAACATATTACTGTTTGGGAACACTTTTGGCTACAAACAACAATATGTTTGCCTGGAAACATATATATGTTTGAATTGTAACCAACTATATGTTTGCCTGGAAACATATGAATGTTTTGGGTGCAACCAACAATATGTTTGCCTGCAAACATATAATGTTTGGGGACATTGTTGGCTACAAACAACTATGTTTGCATGCAAACATATATATGTTGAGGACACTTTTGGCTTATGTTTGCATGCAAACATATAAATGTTTGGCGTGTAACCAACTATATGTTTGCCTCCAAACATGTATATTTTTGGGGGACACTGTAGGCTACAAACAACTATATGTTTGCCTGCAAACATATGACTGTTTGGGAACACTTTTGGCTACTAACAACTGTATGTTTGCCTGCAAACATATATATGTTGGAAGTGTAACCAACTATGTTTCGCTGCAAACATATGAATGTTTGGGGTGCAACCAACAATATGTTTGCCTGCCAACATATAATGTTTGGGGACATTGTTGGCTACAAACAACTATGTTTGCATGCAAACATATATATGTTGAGGACACTTTTGGCTTATGTTTGCATGCAAACATATAAAACCGTACAGATCGAAGCAGTACTATACGAGGTATTCCTGTACATGTTTGCCAACAAACATATATATGTTTAGGGACACTGTTGGGTACAAACAACTATATGTTTGCTTGCAAATATATATATGTTTGGGGACACTGTTGGCTACAAACAACTATATGTTTGCCTGCAAACATGTATATGTTTGGGGTGTACGCAACTGTATATTTGCCAGCAAACATATATATGTTTGGGATGTAACCAACTAAATGTTTGCCTGCAAACATAAATATGTTAGGGGCGTACCGACTATATGTCTGCCTGCAAACATATGAGCGTTTCGGGTGCAACCAACTATATATTTGCCTGCAAACATATATATTTTTCGGGACTGTTGGCTACAAACAACCATGTTTGCCTGCAAACATATATATGTTTGGGGTGTAACCAACAAGATGAGTTTGATAAGAGGGTTGGGGAAATGAGAATAAAGTTGTTAAAGGAAAATTGGTCTATGTTAATTAATTTTTGTTAGCTTGCATTCACAGGAAATGTTGCAGAGTATTTAGGTACAATTTAGAGGAAATCTAGACTAGGCTACGATGAGGAAGGATGTATTGAAACCAATTGTTTTATTTGAATGTGACATAAAGAAGCTACCGTCGAAGAAGGACGTTTGCCTATGTATCTTTACAATTACTTTATCATATAAAATAAAATACGGTTCTGGTTCAATCAACTGGGCAGATACTTAAAGCAGAGTGCTTCCCACAATCAGTGGTACGAGCTATTTGTAGATTACAGACTTGCTGATTACAAACAGCTGACGATTATGTTACAACACAGTGTAATTACACAAGTAAAGTGAGTTCTTAAGCCAGAAACGTGTGTTTCGTTCGGATATTACTTTCGTACAGATTACGTAATACGTATTAATATTTCTTTATACATACGTGAATTATATATTTGGAGTGCAAACATGTATATGTTTGGGGTGTAAACATACATATGTTTGGGGTGCAAACATACATATGTTTGTGGTGTAAGCAACTATATGTTAGCCTGCAAACATATGACTGTTGGGGAACACTTTTGGCTACAAACAACTATATGTGTGCCTCCAAACATATATGTATATGTTTGAAGTGTAAGCAACTATATGTTTGCCTGCAGAGATATGAATGTTTGGGGTGCAAACTTACATATGTTTGGGGTGCAAACATACATATGTTTGGGGTGCAAACATATATATGTTTGGGGTGCAAACAACTATATGTTTGGGGTGCAAACAACTATATGTTTGGGCAAACGTATATATGTTTGGGTGCAAACGTAAATATGTTTGGGGTGCAAACAACTATATGCTTGGGGCAAACGAATATATGTTTGGGGTGCAAACATATATATGATTGGGGTGCAAACAACTATATTTTTGGGGTGCAAACAGCTATATGTTTGGGGCAAACGTATATATGTTTGGGGCAAACGAATATACGTTTGGGTGCAAACATATATATGTTTGGGATGCAAACAACTATATGTTTGGGATGCAAACAACTATATGTTTGGGGTGCAAACAACTATATGTTTGGGGTGCAAACATATGTATGTTTGTAGTGCAACCAACTATATGTTTGGGGCAAACGTATATATGTTTGGGTACAAACGTATATATGTTTCAAGTGCAAACAACTATATGTTTGGGGTAAACAAAGATATGTTTGGAATGCTTACATATATATGTTTGGGGTGCAAACAACTATATGTTTGGGGTGCAACCATATATATGTTTGGGATGCAAACAACTATATGTTTGGGTGCAAACGTATATATGTTTCGGGTGCAAACAACTATGTTTGCGGCAATCGAATATATGTGGGGCCAACATATATATGTTTGGAGTGCAAGCATATATATGTTTGGGCTGCAAACATATATATGTTTGGGGTGCAAACATATATATGTTTGGGGTGCAAACATATATATGTTTGGGGTGCAAACATATGTATGTTTGGGGTGCAAACATATGTATGTTTGGGGCGCAAGAATATATATGTTTAGGTGCAAACGTAACTGTGTTTGCGGTGCAAACATATATATGTTTTTGGTGCAAACAACTACATGTTTGGGGTGCAAACATATATATGTTTGGGGTGCAAACAACTACATGTTTGGGTTGCCATCGTATATATGTTGGGCGTGCAAAACATATACATATATGTTTGGGGCGCAAACATATATATGTTTGGGGTGTAACCAACTGTATGTTTGCATGCAACCATATATATGTTTCGGGTGCAAACATATATACGTTTGGGGTGCAAACGTATATATTTTTTGGGGCGCAACAAACTCTATGTTTGGGGTGCAAACATATATAAGTTTGGGGCGCAAACATATATATGTTTGGGGTGTAAACATATATATGTTTGCGGCGCAAACAACTACATTTTTGGTGTGCAAATATATGTAGTTTGGGGCGCAGACATATATATGTTTGCGGTATTACCACCTATATGTTTGCATGCAAATATATATATATACATTTGGAGTGCAAACCACTATATGTTTGGCGTGCAAACATATAGTTATTTAATATTGATTATATATATATGTTTGGGGTGCAAACACCTATATGGTTGCCTGCGAACATATGTATGTTTGGGGTGCAAACAACTATATTTTTGCTTGCAGACATATGCAAACATATGTATGGGCAAACGTATATATGTTTGGGGTGCAAACAACTGTATGTTTAGGGGTGCAAACAACTATATGATTGGGGTGCAAAAAACTATATGTTTGGGGCAAAAGTATATATGTTTGGGGTGGAAACATATATATGTTTGAGGTGGAAACATATATGTTTGGGGTGGAAACATATATATGTTTGAGGTGCAAACAGATATACGTTTGCCCCAAACATATAGTTGTTTGCACCCCAAACATATAGTTGTTTGCACCCCAACTATATGTTTGTGTTGCCATCATATATATGTTGGGGGTGCAAACATGTATATGTTTGGGGTGCAAACAACTACATGGTTGGGTTGCCATCGTATATATGTTGGGAGTGCAAACATATACATATATGTTTGGGGCGCAAACATATATATGTTTGGGGTGTAACAAACTATATGTTTGCATGCAACCATATATATGTTTAGGGTGCAAACATATATATGTTTGGGGTGCAAACATATATATGTTTGGGGTGCAAACAACTACATGTTTGGGTTGCCATCGTATATATGTTGGGAGTGCAAACATATACATATATGTTTGGGGCGCAAACATATATATGTTTGGGGTGCAAACGTATATATTTTTTGGGGCGCAAACATATATGTTTGGGGCGCAACACACTCTATGTTTGGGGCGCAAACATATATATGTTTGGGGTGCAAACGTATATATTTTTTGGGGCGCAAACACATATATGTTTGGGGCGCAACAAACTCTATGTTTGGGGCGCAAACATATATATGTTTGGGGTGCAAACGTATATATTTTTTGGGGCGCAAACATATATGTTTGGGGCGCAACAAACTCTATGTTTGGGGCGCAAACATATATATGTTTGGGGTGTAAACATATATTTGTTTGGGCTGCAAACCACTATATGTTTGGGGTGCGAACATATATTTGTTTAATTTTGATTATATATATATGTTGGGGGGCAAACACCTATATGTTTGCCTGCAACATATATATGTTTGGGGTGCAAACAACTATATTTTTGACTGCAGACATATGCAAACATATGTATTTTTGGGGTGTAATCAGCTATATGTTTGCATAGAACTCTTTTGGCTACAAACAACTATATGTTCACCTGCAAACATATATATGTTCGGGGTGTAAGCAACTATATGTTTGCCTGCAACCATATATATGCTTGGGGTGTAATCAACGACGCGTTTGCCTGCAAATATATATATTTGGGGTGCAACCAACTATATGTCTGCCTGCAAACATATATATATATTTAGGGTGTAACCAACTATATGTTGGCCTGAAAACATATATATGTTTGGTACACTGTTGGCTAAAAACAGCTATATGTCTGTCTGCAAACATATTACTGTTTGGGAACACTTTTGGCTACAAACAACAATATGTTTGCCTGGAAACATATATATGTTTGAATTGTAACCAACTATATGTTTGCCTGGAAACATATGAATGTTTTGGGTGCAACCAACAATATGTTTGCCTGCAAACATATAATGTTTGGGGACATTGTTGGCTACAAACAACTATGTTTGCATGCAAACATATATATGTTGAGGACACTTTTGGCTTATGTTTGCCTGCAAACATATAAATGTTTGGCGTGTAACCAACTATATGTTTGCCTCCAAACATGTCTATTTTTGGGGGACACTGTAGGCTACAAACAACTATATGTTTGCCTGCAAACATATGACTGTTTGGGATCCCTTTTGGCTACTAACAACTGTATGTTTGCCTGCAAACATATATATGTTGGAAGTGTAACCAACTATGTTTCGCTGCAAACATATGAATGTTTGGGGTGCAACCAACAATATGTTTGCCTGCCAACATATATATGTTTGGGGACACTGTTGGCTACAAACAACTACATGTTTGCCTACAAACATATATATGTTTAGGGACACTGTTGGGTACAAACAACTATATGTTTGCTTGCAAATATATATATGTTTGGGGACACTGTTGGCTACAAACAACTATATGTTTGCCTGCAAACATGTACATGTTTGGGGTGTACGCAACTGTATATTTGCCAGCAAACATATATATGTTTGGGATGTAACCAACTAAATGTTTGCCTGCAAACATAAATATGTTAGGGGCGTACCGACTATATGTCTGCCTGCAAACATATGAGCGTTTCGGGTGCAACCAACTATATATTTGCCTGCAAACATATATATGTTTCGGGAGTGTTGGCTACAAACAACCATGTTTGCCTGCAAACATATATATGTTTGGGGTGTAACCAACAAGATGAGTTTGATAAGAGGGTTGGGGAAATGAGAATAAAGTTGTTAAAGGAAAATTGGTCTATGTTAATTAATTTTTGTTAGCTTGCATTCACAGGAAATGTTGCAGAGTATTTAGGTACAATTTAGAGGAAATCTAGACTAGGCTACGATGAGGAAGGATGTATTGAAACCAATTGTTTTATTTGAATGTGACATAAAGAAGCTACCGTCGAAGAAGGACGTTTGCCTATGTATCTTTACAATTACTTTATCATATAAAATAAAATACGGTTCTGGTTCAATCAACTGGGCAGATACTTAAAGCAGAGTGCTTCCCACAATCAGTGGTACGAGCTATTTGTAGATTACAGACTTGCTGATTACAAACAGCTGACGATTATGTTACAACACAGTGTAATTACACAAGTAAAGTGAGTTCTTAAGCCAGAAACGTGTGTTTCGTTCGGATATTACTTTCGTACAGATTACGTAATACGTATTAATATTTCTTTATACATACGTGAATTATATATTTGGAGTGCAAACATGTATATGTTTGGGGTGTAAACATACATATGTTTGGGGTTCAAACATACATATGTTTGTGGTGTAAGCAACTATATGTTAGCCTGCAAACATATGACTGTTGGGGAACACTTTTGGCTACAAACAACTATATGTGTGCCTCCAAACATATATATGTTTGAAGTGTAAGCAACTATATGTTTGCCTGCAGAGATATGAATGTTTGGGGTGCAAACTTACATATGTTTGGGGTGCAAACATACATATGTTTGGGGTGCAAACATATATATGTTTGGGGTACAAACAACTATATGTTTTGGGTGCAAAATGTTTGGGGTGCAAACGTATATATGTTTGGGGTGCAAACATATATATGTTTGGGGTGCAAACATATATATGTTTGTGGTGCAAACATATATATGTTTGGGGTGCAAACATATGTATGTTTGGGGTGCAAACATATGTATGTTTGGAGTGCAACCAACTATATGTTTGGGGCAAACGTCTATATGTTTGGGTGCAAACGTATATATGTTTCAAGTGCAAACAACTATATGTTTGGGGCAAACAAATATATGTTTGGGGTGCAAACATATATATGTTTGGGGTGCAAACAACTATATGTTTGGGGTGCAAACAACTATATGTTTGGGGTGCAAACATATATATGTTTGGGGTGCAAACAACTATATGTTTGGGTTCCAAACAACTCTATGTTTCGGGTGCAAACAACTATATGTTTGGGGCAAACGAATATATGTTTGGGGTGCAAACATATGTATGTTTGGGGTGCAAACATATGTATGTTTGGGGTGCAAACATATATATGTTTGGGGTGCAAACATATGCATGTTTGGGGTGCAACAATATGTATGTTTGGGGTGCAAACACATAAATGTTTGGGGTGCAAACAACTATATGTTTGGGGCAAACGTATATATGTTTAGGTGCAAACGTATATATGTTTGGGTGCAAACATATATATGTTAGGGTGCAAACAACTATATGTTTGGGGCAAACGTATACATGTTTGGGTGCAAACGTATATATGTTTCGGGTGCAAACAACTACATGTTTGGGTTGCCATCGTATATGTGTTGGGCGTGCAAACATATAAATATATTTGTGGGGCGCAAACATATATATGTTTGGGGTGTAACCAACTCTATGTTTGCATGCAACCATATATATGGGTCGGGTACAAACAGATATGTTTGGGGTGTAAATATATGAATGTTTGGGGCGCAGACATAAATATGTTTGCGGTATTACCACCTATATGTTTGCATGCAAATATGTATATATATTTCGAGCGCAACCAACTATATGTTTGGGGTGCACACATATGTATGTTTGGGGGGCACAAATGTATAAGTTTAGGTGCAAAAGTAACTATGTTTGGGGTGCAAACATATATATGATTGGGGTGCAAACAACTATATGTTTGGGGTGCAAACGTATATATTTTTGGGGTTACAAACGTATATATATTTGGGGAGAAAACAACAGTATGTTTGGACAAACGTATACATGTTTGGGGTGCAAACATATATATGTTTGGGGTGCAAACAACTATATGTTTGGGGCAAACGTATATATGTGTGGGGTGCAAAAATATGTATGTTTGGGGCGCAAACATATGTATGTTTGGGGCGCAAGAATATATATGTTTAGGTGCAAACGTAACTATGTTTGGGGTGCAAACATATTTATGTTTGTGGTGCAAACAACTATATGTTTGGGGTGCAAACGTATATATATTTGGGGTGCAAACATATATATTTTTGGGGCGCAAACTAATGTTTGGGGCAAACGGTTATCTGTTTGGGGCGCAAACATATATAGGTTTCGGGTGCAAACAACTATATGTTTGGGTTGCCATCATATATATGTTGGGGGTGCAAACATATATATGTTTGCCTGCAAACTCCTACATGTTTCGGGTGGAAACGTATATATGTTTCGGGTGCAAACATATATATGTTTAGGGTGCAAACATATATATGTTTGGAGTGCAAACATATATATGTTTGGGGTGCAAACATATATATGTTTGGGGTGCAAACAACTACATGTTTGGGTTGCCATCGTATATATGTTGGGCGTGCAAACATATACATATATGTTTGGGGTGTAACCAACTATATGTTTGCATGCAACCATATATATGTTTTGGGTGCAAACATATACATGTTTGGGGTGCAAACGTAGATATTTTTTGGGGCGCAAACATATATATGTTTGGGACGCAACAAACTCTATGTTTGGGGTGCAAACATATATATGTTTGGGATGTAAACATATATATGTTTGCGGCGCAAACAACTACATTTTTGGTGTGCAAATATATGTAGTTTGGGGCGCAGACATATATATGTTTGCGGTATTACCACCTATATGTTTGCATGCAAATATATATATATATATTTGGAGTGCAAACCACTATATGTTTGGCGTGCAAACATATATTTGTTTAATATTGATTATATATATATGTTTGGGGTGCAAACACCTATATGTTTGCCTGCGAACATATGTATGTTTGGGGTGCAAACAACTATATTTTTGCCTGCAGACATATGCAAACATATGTATGTTTGGGGTGTAACCAGCTATATGTTTGCGTGGAACGCTTTTGGCTACAACCAACTATATGTTCACCTGCAATCATATATATGCTTGGGGTGTAACCAACGACGTGTTTGCCTGCAAACATATATATTTGGGGAGCAACCAACTATATGTCTGCCTGCAAACATATGTACATATTTAGGGTGTAACCAACTATATGTTGGCCTGAAAGCATATATATGTTTGGGAACACTTTTGGCTACAAACAACTATATGTTTGCCTGCAAACATATATATGTTTGAATTGTAACCAACTATATTTTTGCCTGCAATCATTTGAATGTTTTGGGTGCAACCAACAATATGTTTGCCTGCAAACATATATATGTTTGGGGACATTGTTGGCTACAAACAACTATGTTTGCCTGCAAACATATATATGTTGGGGACATTTTGGCTTATGTTTGCCTGCAAACATATATATGTTTGGCGTGTAACCAACTATATGTTTGCCTCCAAACATGTATATTTTTGGGGACACTGTTGGCTACAAACAACTATATGTTTGCCTGCAAACATATGACTGTTTGGGAACACTTTTGGCTACAAACAACTGTATGTTTGCCTGCAAACATATATTTGTTTGAAGTGCAACCAACTATATGTTTGGGGTGCAAACAACTATATGTTTGGGCTGCAAACGACTATATGTTTGGGGTGCAAACAACTATATGTTTGGGCAAACGTATATATGTGTGGGTGCAAACAACTATATGTTTGGCGCAAACGAAACGAAACAAACGTATATATGTTTGGGGTGCAAACAACTGGACAAACGTATATCTGTTTGGGGTGCAAATTACTGTATGTTTAGGGGTGCAAACAACTATATGATTGGGGTGCAAACAAATATATGTTTGGGGCAAACGTATATATGTTTGGGGTGGAAACATATATGTTTGGGGTGGAAACATATATGTTTGGGGTGGAAACATATATACATATATTTGGGGTGCAAACATATATACGTTTGCAAACATATGTACTGTGCAAACAACTATATTTTTGCCTGCAGACATATGCAAACATATGTATTTTTGGGGTGTAATCAGTTATATGTTTGCATGGAACGCTTTTGGCTACAAACAACTATATGTTCACCTGCAAACATATATATGTTCGGGGTGTAAGCAACTATATGTTTGCCTGCAAACATATATATGGTTGGGGTGTAACCAACGACGTCTTTGCCTGCAAACATATATATTTGGGGTTCAACCAACTATATGTCTGGCTGCAAACATATATATATATATTTAGGGTGTAACCAACTATATGTTGGCCTGAAAACATATATATGTTTGGGTACACTGATGGCTAAAAACAACTATATGTTTGTCTGCAAACATATTACTGTTTGGGAACACTTTTGGCTACAAACAACAATATGTTTGCCTGGAAACATATATATGTTTGAATTTAAACCAACTATATGTTTGCCTGCAAACATTTGAATGTTTTGGGTGCAACCAACAATATGTTTGCCTGCAAACATATATATGTTTTGGGACATTGTTGGCTACAAACAACTATGTTTGCGTGCAAACATATATATGTTGGGGACACTTTTGGCTTATGTTTGCCTGCAAACATATAAATGTTTGTCGTTTAACCAACTATATGTTCGCCTCCAAACATATATATTTTTGGGGACACTGTTGGCTACTAACAACTATATGTTTGCCTGCAAACATATGACTGTTTGGGAGCACTTTTGGCTACAAACAACGGTATGTTTGCCTGCAGACATATGCAAACATATGTATTTTTGGGGTGTAATCAGCTATATGTTTGCATGGAACGCTTTTGGCTACAAACAACTATATGTTCACCTGCAAACATATATATGTTCGGGGTGTAAGCAACTATATGTTTGCCTGCAACCATATATATGCTTGGGGTGTAATCAACGACGCGTTTGCCTGCACACATATATATTTGGGGTGCAACCAACTATATGTCTGCCTGCAAACATATATATATATTTAGGGTGTAACCAACTATATGTTGGCCAGAAAACATATATATGTTTGGTACACTGTTGGCTAAAAACAGCTATATGTTTGTCTGCAAACATATTACTGTTTGGGAACACTTTTGGCTACAAACAACTATGTTTGCGTGCAAGCATATATATTTGGGGTTCAACCAACTATATGTTTGCCTGCAAACATATATATGGTTGGGGTGTAACCAACGACGTCTTTGCCTGCAAACATATATGTTTGGGGTGCAAACAACTATATGTTTGGGGTGCAAACGACTATATGTTTGGGGTGCAAACAACTATATGTTTGGGCAAACGTATATATGTTTGGGGCGCAAACATATATATGTTTGGGGTGTAACAAACTATATGTTTGCATGCAACCATATATATGTTTAGGGTGCAAACATATATATGTTTGGGGTGCAAACATATATATGTTTGGGGTGCAAACAACTACATGTTTGGGTTGCCATCGTGTATATGTTGGGAGTGCAAACATATACATATATGTTTGGGGCGCAAACATATATATGTTTGGGGTGTAACCAACTATATGTTTGCATGCAACCATATATATGTTTCGGGTGCAAACATATATATGTTTGGGGTGCAAACGTATATATTTTTTGGGGCGCAAACATATATGTTTGGGGCGCAACAAACTCTATGTTTGGGGCGCAAACATATATATGTTTGGGGTGTAAACATATGTATGTTTGGGCTGCAAACCACTATATGTTTGGGGTGCGAACATATATTTGTTTAATGTTGATTATATATATATGTTGGGGGGCAAACACCTATATGTTTGCCTGCAACATATATATGTTTGGGGTGCAAACAACTATATTTTTGCCTGCAGACATATGCAAACATATGTATTTTTGGTTTGTAATCAGCTATATGTTTGCATGGAACTCTTTTGGCTACAAACAACTATATGTTCACCTGCAAACATATGTATGTTTGGGGCGCAAGAATATATATGTTTAGGTGCAAACGTAACTGTGTTTGCGGTGCAAACATATATATGTTTTTGGTGCAAACAACTACATGTTTGGGGTGCAAACATATATATGTTTGGGGTGCAAACAACTACATGTTTGGGTTGCCATCGTATATATGTTGGGCGTGCAAAACATATACATATATGTTTGGGGCGCAAACATATATATGTTTGGGGTGTAACCAACTGTATGTTTGCATGCAACCATATATATGTTTCGGGTGCAAACATATATACGTTTGGGGTGCAAACGTATATATTTTTTGGGGCGCAACAAACTCTATGTTTGGGGTGCAAACATATATAAGTTTGGGGCGCAAACATATATATGTTTGGGGTGTAAACATATATATGTTTGCGGCGCAAACAACTACATTTTTGGTGTGCAAATATATGTAGTTTGGGGCGCAGACATATATATGTTTGCGGTATTACCACCTATATGTTTGCATGCAAATATATATATATACATTTGGAGTGCAAACCACTATATGTTTGGCGTGCAAACATATAGTTATTTAATATTGATTATATATATATGTTTGGGGTGCAAACACCTATATGGTTGCCTGCGAACATATGTATGTTTGGGGTGCAAACAACTATATTTTTGCTTGCAGACATATGCAAACATATGTATGGGCAAACGTATATATGTTTGGGGTGCAAACAACTGTATGTTTAGGGGTGCAAACAACTATATGATTTGGGTGCAAAAAACTATATGTTTGGGGCAAAAGTATATATGTTTGGGGTGGAAACATATATATGTTTGAGGTGGAAACATATATGTTTGGGGTGGAAACATATATATGTTTGAGGTGCAAACAGATATACGTTTGCCCCAAACATATAGTTGTTTGCACCCCAAACATATAGTTGTTTGCACCCCAACTATATGTTTGTGTTGCCATCATATATATGTTGGGGGTGCAAACATGTATATGTTTGGGGTGCAAACAACTACATGGTTGGGTTGCCATCGTATATATGTTGGGAGTGCAAACATATACATATATGTTTGGGGCGCAAACATATATATGTTTGGGGTGTAACAAACTATATGTTTGCATGCAACCATATATATGTTTAGGGTGCAAACATATATATGTTTGGGGTGCAAACATATATATGTTTGGGGTGCAAACAACTACATGTTTGGGTTGCCATCGTATATATGTTGGGAGTGCAAACATATACATATATGTTTGGGGCGCAAACATATATATGTTTGGGGTGCAAACGTATATATTTTTTGGGGCGCAAACATATATGTTTGGGGCGCAACACACTCTATGTTTGGGGCGCAAACATATATATGTTTGGGGTGCAAACGTATATATTTTTTGGGGCGCAAACACATATATGTTTGGGGCGCAACAAACTCTATGTTTGGGGCGCAAACATATATATGTTTGGGGTGCAAACGTATATATTTTTTGGGGCGCAAACATATATGTTTGGGGCGCAACAAACTCTATGTTTGGGGCGCAAACATATATATGTTTGGGGTGTAAACATATATTTGTTTGGGCTGCAAACCACTATATGTTTGGGGTGCGAACATATATTTGTTTAATTTTGATTATATATATATGTTGGGGGGCAAACACCTATATGTTTGCCTGCAACATATATATGTTTGGGGTGCAAACAACTATATTTTTGACTGCAGACATATGCAAACATATGTATTTTTGGGGTGTAATCAGCTATATGTTTGCATAGAACTCTTTTGGCTACAAACAACTATATGTTCACCTGCAAACATATATATGTTCGGGGTGTAAGCAACTATATGTTTGCCTGCAACCATATATATGCTTGGGGTGTAATCAACGACGCGTTTGCCTGCAAATATATATATTTGGGGTGCAACCAACTATATGTCTGCCTGCAAACATATATATATATTTAGGGTGTAACCAACTATATGTTGGCCTGAAAACATATATATGTTTGGTACACTGTTGGCTAAAAACAGCTATATGTCTGTCTGCAAACATATTACTGTTTGGGAACACTTTTGGCTACAAACAACAATATGTTTGCCTGGAAACATATATATGTTTGAATTGTAACCAACTATATGTTTGCCTGGAAACATATGAATGTTTTGGGTGCAACCAACAATATGTTTGCCTGCAAACATATAATGTTTGGGGACATTGTTGGCTACAAACAACTATGTTTGCATGCAAACATATATATGTTGAGGACACTTTTGGCTTATGTTTGCCTGCAAACATATAAATGTTTGGCGTGTAACCAACTATATGTTTGCCTCCAAACATGTCTATTTTTGGGGGACACTGTAGGCTACAAACAACTATATGTTTGCCTGCAAACATATGACTGTTTGGGATCCCTTTTGGCTACTAACAACTGTATGTTTGCCTGCAAACATATATATGTTGGAAGTGTAACCAACTATGTTTCGCTGCAAACATATGAATGTTTGGGGTGCAACCAACAATATGTTTGCCTGCCAACATATATATGTTTGGGGACACTGTTGGCTACAAACAACTACATGTTTGCCTACAAACATATATATGTTTAGGGACACTGTTGGGTACAAACAACTATATGTTTGCTTGCAAATATATATATGTTTGGGGACACTGTTGGCTACAAACAACTATATGTTTGCCTGCAAACATGTACATGTTTGGGGTGTACGCAACTGTATATTTGCCAGCAAACATATATATGTTTGGGATGTAACCAACTAAATGTTTGCCTGCAAACATAAATATGTTAGGGGCGTACCGACTATATGTCTGCCTGCAAACATATGAGCGTTTCGGGTGCAACCAACTATATATTTGCCTGCAAACATATATATGTTTCGGGAGTGTTGGCTACAAACAACCATGTTTGCCTGCAAACATATATATGTTTGGGGTGTAACCAACAAGATGAGTTTGATAAGAGGGTTGGGGAAATGAGAATAAAGTTGTTAAAGGAAAATTGGTCTATGTTAATTAATTTTTGTTAGCTTGCATTCACAGGAAATGTTGCAGAGTATTTAGGTACAATTTAGAGGAAATCTAGACTAGGCTACGATGAGGAAGGATGTATTGAAACCAATTGTTTTATTTGAATGTGACATAAAGAAGCTACCGTCGAAGAAGGACGTTTGCCTATGTATCTTTACAATTACTTTATCATATAAAATAAAATACGGTTCTGGTTCAATCAACTGGGCAGATACTTAAAGCAGAGTGCTTCCCACAATCAGTGGTACGAGCTATTTGTAGATTACAGACTTGCTGATTACAAACAGCTGACGATTATGTTACAACACAGTGTAATTACACAAGTAAAGTGAGTTCTTAAGCCAGAAACGTGTGTTTCGTTCGGATATTACTTTCGTACAGATTACGTAATACGTATTAATATTTCTTTATACATACGTGAATTATATATTTGGAGTGCAAACATGTATATGTTTGGGGTGTAAACATACATATGTTTGGGGTTCAAACATACATATGTTTGTGGTGTAAGCAACTATATGTTAGCCTGCAAACATATGACTGTTGGGGAACACTTTTGGCTACAAACAACTATATGTGTGCCTCCAAACATATATATGTTTGAAGTGTAAGCAACTATATGTTTGCCTGCAGAGATATGAATGTTTGGGGTGCAAACTTACATATGTTTGGGGTGCAAACATACATATGTTTGGGGTGCAAACATATATATGTTTGGGGTACAAACAACTATATGTTTTGGGTGCAAAATGTTTGGGGTGCAAACATATATATGTTTGGGGTGCAAACATATATATGTTTGGGGTGCAAACATATATATGTTTGTGGTGCAAACATATATATGTTTGGGGTGCAAACATATGTATGTTTGGGGTGCAAACATATGTATGTTTGGAGTGCAACCAACTATATGTTTGGGGCAAACGTCTATATGTTTGGGTGCAAACGTATATATGTTTCAAGTGCAAACAACTATATGTTTGGGGCAAACAAATATATGTTTGGGGTGCAAACATATATATGTTTGGGGTGCAAACAACTATATGTTTGGGGTGCAAACAACTATATGTTTGGGGTGCAAACATATATATGTTTGGGGTGCAAACAACTATATGTTTGGGTTCCAAACAACTCTATGTTTCGGGTGCAAACAACTATATGTTTGGGGCAAACGAATATATGTTTGGGGTGCAAACATATGTATGTTTGGGGTGCAAACATATGTATGTTTGGGGTGCAAACATATATATGTTTGGGGTGCAAACATATGCATGTTTGGGGTGCAACAATATGTATGTTTGGGGTGCAAACACATAAATGTTTGGGGTGCAAACAACTATATGTTTGGGGCAAACGTATATATGTTTAGGTGCAAACGTATATATGTTTGGGTGCAAACATATATATGTTAGGGTGCAAACAACTATATGTTTGGGGCAAACGTATACATGTTTGGGTGCAAACGTATATATGTTTCGGGTGCAAACAACTACATGTTTGGGTTGCCATCGTATATGTGTTGGGCGTGCAAACATATAAATATATTTGTGGGGCGCAAACATATATATGTTTGGGGTGTAACCAACTCTATGTTTGCATGCAACCATATATATGGGTCGGGTACAAACAGATATGTTTGGGGTGTAAATATATGAATGTTTGGGGCGCAGACATAAATATGTTTGCGGTATTACCACCTATATGTTTGCATGCAAATATGTATATATATTTCGAGCGCAACCAACTATATGTTTGGGGTGCACACATATGTATGTTTGGGGGGCACAAATGTATAAGTTTAGGTGCAAAAGTAACTATGTTTGGGGTGCAAACATATATATGATTGGGGTGCAAACAACTATATGTTTGGGGTGCAAACGTATATATTTTTGGGGTTACAAACGTATATATATTTGGGGAGAAAACAACAGTATGTTTGGACAAACGTATACATGTTTGGGGTGCAAACATATATATGTTTGGGGTGCAAACAACTATATGTTTGGGGCAAACGTATATATGTGTGGGGTGCAAAAATATGTATGTTTGGGGCGCAAACATATGTATGTTTGGGGCGCAAGAATATATATGTTTAGGTGCAAACGTAACTATGTTTGGGGTGCAAACATATTTATGTTTGTGGTGCAAACAACTATATGTTTGGGGTGCAAACGTATATATATTTGGGGTGCAAACATATATATTTTTGGGGCGCAAACTAATGTTTGGGGCAAACGGTTATCTGTTTGGGGCGCAAACATATATAGGTTTCGGGTGCAAACAACTATATGTTTGGGTTGCCATCATATATATGTTGGGGGTGCAAACATATATATGTTTGCCTGCAAACTCCTACATGTTTCGGGTGGAAACGTATATATGTTTCGGGTGCAAACATATATATGTTTAGGGTGCAAACATATATATGTTTGGAGTGCAAACATATATATGTTTGGGGTGCAAACATATATATGTTTGGGGTGCAAACAACTACATGTTTGTGTTGCCATCGTATATATGTTGGGCGTGCAAACATATACATATATGTTTGGGGTGTAACCAACTATATGTTTGCATGCAACCATATATATGTTTTGGGTGCAAACATATACATGTTTGGGGTGCAAACGTAGATATTTTTTGGGGCGCAAACATATATATGTTTGGGACGCAACAAACTCTATGTTTGGGGTGCAAACATATATATGTTTGGGATGTAAACATATATATGTTTGCGGCGCAAACAACTACATTTTTGGTGTGCAAATATATGTAGTTTGGGGCGCAGACATATATATGTTTGCGGTATTACCACCTATATGTTTGCATGCAAATATATATATATATATTTGGAGTGCAAACCACTATATGTTTGGCGTGCAAACATATATTTGTTTAATATTGATTATATATATATGTTTGGGGTGCAAACACCTATATGTTTGCCTGCGAACATATGTATGTTTGGGGTGCAAACAACTATATTTTTGCCTGCAGACATATGCAAACATATGTATGTTTGGGGTGTAACCAGCTATATGTTTGCGTGGAACGCTTTTGGCTACAACCAACTATATGTTCACCTGCAATCATATATATGCTTGGGGTGTAACCAACGACGTGTTTGCCTGCAAACATATATATTTGGGGAGCAACCAACTATATGTCTGCCTGCAAACATATGTACATATTTAGGGTGTAACCAACTATATGTTGGCCTGAAAGCATATATATGTTTGGGAACACTTTTGGCTACAAACAACTATATGTTTGCCTGCAAACATATATATGTTTGAATTGTAACCAACTATATTTTTGCCTGCAATCATTTGAATGTTTTGGGTGCAACCAACAATATGTTTGCCTGCAAACATATATATGTTTGGGGACATTGTTGGCTACAAACAACTATGTTTGCCTGCAAACATATATATGTTGGGGACATTTTGGCTTATGTTTGCCTGCAAACATATATATGTTTGGCGTGTAACCAACTATATGTTTGCCTCCAAACATGTATATTTTTGGGGACACTGTTGGCTACAAACAACTATATGTTTGCCTGCAAACATATGACTGTTTGGGAACACTTTTGGCTACAAACAACTGTATGTTTGCCTGCAAACATATATTTGTTTGAAGTGCAACCAACTATATGTTTGGGGTGCAAACAACTATATGTTTGGGCTGCAAACGACTATATGTTTGGGGTGCAAACAACTATATGTTTGGGCAAACGTATATATGTGTGGGTGCAAACAACTATATGTTTGGCGCAAACGAAACGAAACAAACGTATATATGTTTGGGGTGCAAACAACTGGACAAACGTATATCTGTTTGGGGTGCAAATTACTGTATGTTTAGGGGTGCAAACAACTATATGATTGGGGTGCAAACAAATATATGTTTGGGGCAAACGTATATATGTTTGGGGTGGAAACATATATGTTTGGGGTGGAAACATATATGTTTGGGGTGGAAACATATATACATATATTTGGGGTGCAAACATATATACGTTTGCAAACATATGTACTGTGCAAACAACTATATTTTTGCCTGCAGACATATGCAAACATATGTATTTTTGGGGTGTAATCAGTTATATGTTTGCATGGAACGCTTTTGGCTACAAACAACTATATGTTCACCTGCAAACATATATATGTTCGGGGTGTAAGCAACTATATGTTTGCCTGCAAACATATATATGGTTGGGGTGTAACCAACGACGTCTTTGCCTGCAAACATATATATTTGGGGTTCAACCAACTATATGTCTGGCTGCAAACATATATATATATATTTAGGGTGTAACCAACTATATGTTGGCCTGAAAACATATATATGTTTGGGTACACTGATGGCTAAAAACAACTATATGTTTGTCTGCAAACATATTACTGTTAGGGAACACTTTTGGCTACAAACAACAATATGTTTGCCTGGAAACATATATATGTTTGAATTTAAACCAACTATATGTTTGCCTGCAAACATTTGAATGTTTTGGGTGCAACCAACAATATGTTTGCCTGCAAACATATATATGTTTTGGGACATTGTTGGCTACAAACAACTATGTTTGCGTGCAAACATATATCTGTTGGGGACACTTTTGGCTTATGTTTGCCTGCAAACATATAAATGTTTGTCGTTTAACCAACTATATGTTCGCCTCCAAACATATATATTTTTGGGGACACTGTTGGCTACTAACAACTATATGTTTGCCTGCAAACATATGACTGTTTGGGAGCACTTTTGGCTACAAACAACGGTATGTTTGCCTGCAGACATATGCAAACATATGTATTTTTGGGGTGTAATCAGCTATATGTTTGCATGGAACGCTTTTGGCTACAAACAACTATATGTTCACCTGCAAACATATATATGTTCGGGGTGTAAGCAACTATATGTTTGCCTGCAACCATATATATGCTTGGGGTGTAATCAACGACGCGTTTGCCTGCACACATATATATTTGGGGTGCAACCAACTATATGTCTGCCTGCAAACATATATATATATTTAGGGTGTAACCAACTATATGTTGGCCAGAAAACATATATATGTTTGGTACACTGTTGGCTAAAAACAGCTATATGTTTGTCTGCAAACATATTACTGTTTGGGAACACTTTTGGCTACAAACAACTATGTTTGCGTGCAAGCATATATATTTGGGGTTCAACCAACTATATGTTTGCCTGCAAACATATATATGGTTGGGGTGTAACCAACGACGTCTTTGCCTGCAAACATATATGTTTGGGGTGCAAACAACTATATGTTTGGGGTGCAAACGACTATATGTTTGGGGTGCAAACAACTATATGTTTGGGCAAACGTATATATGTTTGGGGCGCAAACATATATATGTTTGGGGTGTAACAAACTATATGTTTGCATGCAACCATATATATGTTTAGGGTGCAAACATATATATGTTTGGGGTGCAAACATATATATGTTTGGGGTGCAAACAACTACATGTTTGGGTTGCCATCGTGTATATGTTGGGAGTGCAAACATATACATATATGTTTGGGGCGCAAACATATATATGTTTGGGGTGTAACCAACTATATGTTTGCATGCAACCATATATATGTTTCGGGTGCAAACATATATATGTTTGGGGTGCAAACGTATATATTTTTTGGGGCGCAAACATATATGTTTGGGGCGCAACAAACTCTATGTTTGGGGCGCAAACATATATATGTTTGGGGTGTAAACATATGTATGTTTGGGCTGCAAACCACTATATGTTTGGGGTGCGAACATATATTTGTTTAATGTTGATTATATATATATGTTGGGGGGCAAACACCTATATGTTTGCCTGCAACATATATATGTTTGGGGTGCAAACAACTATATTTTTGCCTGCAGACATATGCAAACATATGTATTTTTGGTTTGTAATCAGCTATATGTTTGCATGGAACTCTTTTGGCTACAAACAACTATATGTTCACCTGCAAACATATATATGTTCGGGGTGTAAGCAACTATATGTTTGCCTGCAACCATATATATGCTTGGGGTGTAATCAACGACGCGTTTGCCTGCAAACATATATATTTGGGGTGCAACCAACTATATGTCTGCCTGCAAACATATATATATATTTAGGGTGTAACCAACTATATGTTGGCCTGAAAACATATATATGTTTGGTACACTGTTGGCTAAACACAGCTATATGTTTGTCTGCAAACATATAACTGTTTGGGAACACTTTTGGCTACAAACAACAATATGTTTGCCTGGAAACATATATATGTTTGAATTGTAACCAACTATATGTTTGCCTGGAAACATATGAATGTTTTGGGTGCAGCCAACAATATGTTTGCCTGCAAACATATAATGTTTGGGGACATTGTTGGCTACAAACAACTATGTTTGCATGCAAACACATATATGTTGAGGACACTTTTGGCTTATGTTTGCCTGCAAACATATAAATGTTTGGCGTGTAACCAACTATATGTTTGCCTCCAAACATGTCTATTTTTGGGGGACACTGTAGGCTACAAACAACTATATGTTTGCCTGCAAACATATGACTGTTTGGGATCCCTTTTGGCTACTAACAACTGTATGTTTGCCTGCAAACATATATATGTTGGAAGTGTAACCAACTATGTTTCGCTTCAAACATATGAATGTTTGGGGTGCAACCAACAATATGTTTGCCTGCAAACATATATATGTGTGGGGACACTGTTGGCTACAAACAACTACATGAACACCTCGCATAGTGCGGTTAATCGGTTCCACCATTTAGCCGGACTATACGAAACCGGAGTAATCGAGGCACTTATAATTAAATTTTCAAATTACATATAATTTGTTTTTCACTCAATACCGAAAATTGTATGTTTTCATAATCAAGGGAAAATTCCGAAAATCTCATGTTTTCATAATAAAGTGAAAATACCAAAAATTGTATTTAAAAAATTTTTTATTTTGAAAATTAAATTTTATTATTGTTTTTTTAGAATTATTTTTTCCAAGAACAATTTTTTTTTTGAAAATTTCAAAACCGTACTACAGAGAAACCGTACAGATCGAAGCAGTACTATACGAGGTATTCCTGTACATGTTTGCCTACAAACATATATATGTTTAGGGACACTGTTGGGTACAAACAACTATATGTTTGCTTGCAAATATATATATGTTTGGGGACACTGTTGGCTACAAACAACTATATGTTTGCGTGCAAACATGTATATGTTTGGGGTGTACGCAACTGTATATTTGCCAGCAAACATATATATGTTTGGGATGTAACCAACTAAATGTTTGCCTGCAAACATAAATATGTTAGGGGCGTACCGACTATATGTCTGCCTGCAAACATATGAGCGTTTCGGGTGCAACCAACTATATATTTGCCTGCAAACATATATATGTTTCGGGACTGTTGGCTACAAACAACCATGTTTGCCTGCAAACATATATATGTTTGGGGTGTAACCAACAATATGAGTTTGATAAGAGGGTTGGGGAAATGAGAATAAAGTTGTTAAAGGAAAATTTGTCTATGTTAATTAATTTTTGTTAGCTTGCATTTACAGGAAATGTTGCAGAGTATTTTGGTACAATTTAGAGGAAATCTAGACTAGGCTACGATGAGGAAGGATGTATTGAAACCAATTGTTTTATTTGAATGTGACATAAAGAAGCTACCGTCGAAGAAGGACGTTTGCCTATGTATCTTTACAATTACTTTATCATATAAAATAAAATACGGTTCTGGTTCAATCAACTGGGCAGATACTTAAAGCAGAGTGCTTCCCACAATCAGTGGTACGAGCTATTTGTAGATTACAGACTTGCTGATTACAAACAGCTGACGATTATGTTACAACACAGTGTAATTACACAAGTAAAGTGAGTTCTTAAGCCAGAAACGTGTGTTTCGTTCGGATATTACTTTCGTACAGATTACGTAATACGTATTAATATTTCTTTATACATACGTGAATTATATATTTGGAGTGCAAACATGTATATGTTTGGGTGTAAACATACATATGTTTGGGGTGCAAACATACATATGTTTGTGGTGTAAGCAACTATATGTTAGCCTGCAAACATATGACTGTTGGGGAACACTTTTGGCTACAAACAACTATATGTGTGCCTCCAAACATATATATGTTTGAAGTGTAAGCAACTATATGTTTGCCTGCAGAGATATGAATGTTTGGGGTGCAAACTTACATATGTTTGGGGTGCAAACATACATATGTTTGGGGTGCAAACATATATATGTTTGGGGTGCAAACAACTATATGTTTGGGGTGCAAACAACTATATGTTTGGGCAAACGTATATATGTTTGGGTGCAAACGTAAATATGTTTGGGGTGCAAACAACTATATGTTTGGGGCAAACGAATATATGTTTGGGGTGCAAACATATATATGTTTGGGGTGCAAACAACTATATTTTTGGGGTGCAAACAACTATATGTTTGGCGCAAACGTATATATGTTTGGGGCAAACGAATATACGTTTGGGTGCAAACATATATATGTTTGGGATGCAAACAACTATATGTTTGGGGTGCAAACATATGTATGTTTGGGGTGCAACCAACTATATGTTTGGGGCAAACGTATATATGTTTGGGTACAAACGTATATATGTTTCAAGTGCAAACAACTATATGTTTGGGGTAAACAAATATATGTTTGGAATGCAAACATATATATGTTTGGGGTGCAAACAACTATATGTTTGGGGTGCAACCATATATATGTTTGGGATGCAAACAACTATATGTTTGGGTGCAAACGTATATATGTTTCGGGTGCAAACAACTATGTTTGCGGCAAACGAATATATGTGGGGCCAACATATATATGTTTGGGGTGCAAACAACTACATGTTTGGGTTGCCATCGTATATATGTTGGGAGTGCAAACATATACATATATGTTTGGGGCGCAAACATATATATGTTTGGGGTGTAACCAACTATATGTTTGCATGCAACCATATATATGTTTCGGGTGCAAACATATATATGTTTGGGGTGCAAACGTATATATTTTTTGGGGCGCTAACATATATGTTTGGGGCGCAACAAACTCTATGTTTGGGGCGCAAACATATATATGTTTGGGGTGTAAACATATATATGTTTGGGCTGCAAACCACTATATGTTTGGGGTGCGAACATATATTTGTTTAATGTTGATTATATATATATGTTGGGGGGCAAACACCTATATGTTTGCCTGCAACATATATATGTTTGGGGTGCAAACAACTATATTTTTGCCTGCAGACATATGCAAACATATGTATTTTTGGTTTGTAATCAGCTATATGTTTGCATGAAACTCTTTTGGCTACAAACAACTATATGTTCACCTGCAAACATATATATGTTCGGGGTGTAAGCAACTATATGTTTTTCCCTGCAACCATATATATGCTTGGGGTGTAATCAACGACGCGTTTGCCTGCAAACATATATATTTGGGGTGCAACCAACTATATGTCTGCCTGCAAGCATATATATATATTTAGGGTGTAACCAACTATATGTTGGCCTGAAAACATATATATGTTTGGTACAATGTTGGCTAAACACAGCTATATGTTTGTCTGCAAACATATAACTGTTTGGGAACACTTTTGGCTACAAACAACAATATGTTTGCCTGGAAACATATATATGTTTGAATTGTAACCAAGTATATGTTTACCTGGAAACATATGAATGTTTTGGGTGCAGCCAACAATATGTTTGCCTGCAAACATATAATGTTTGGGGACATTGTTGGCTACAAACAACTATGTTTGCATGCAAACACATATATGTTGAGGACACTTTTGGCTTATGTTTGCCTGCAAACATATAAATGTTTGGCGTGTAACCAACTATATGTTTGCCTCCAAACATGTCTATTTTTGGGGGACACTGTAGGCTACAAACAACTATATGTTTGCCTGCAAACATATGACTGTTTGGGATCCCTTTTGGCTACTAACAACTGTATGTTTGCCTGCAAACATATATATGTTGGAAGTGTAACCAACTATGTTTCGCTTCAAACATATGAATGTTTGGGGTGCAACCAACAATATGTTTGCCTGCAAACATATATATGTGTGGGGACACTGTTGGCTACAAACAACTACATGTTTGCCAACAAACATATATATGTTTAGGGACACTGTTGGGTACAAACAACTATATGTTTGCTTGCAAATATATATATGTTTGGGGACACTGTTGGCTACAAACAACTATATGTTTGCGTGCAAACATGTATATGTTTGGGGTGTACGCAACTGTATATTTGCCAGCAAACATATATATGTTTGGGATGTAACCAACTAAATGTTTGCCTGCAAACATAAAAATGTTAGGGGCGTACCGACTATATGTCTGCCTGCAAACATATGAGCGTTTCGGGTGCAACCAACTATATATTTGTCTGCAAACATATATATGTTTCGGGACTGTTGGCTACAAACAACCATGTTTGCCTGCAAACATATATATGTTTGGGGTGTAACCAACAATATGAGTTTGATAAGAGGGTTGGGGAAATGAGAATAAAGTTGTTAAAGGAAAATTTGTCTATGTTAATTAATTTTTGTTAGCTTGCATTTACAGGAAATGTTGCAGAGTATTTAGGTACAATTTAGAGGAAATCTAGACTAGGCTACGATGAGGAAGGATGTATTGAAACCAATTGTTTTATTTGAATGTGACATAAAGAAGCTACCGTCGAAGAAGGACGTTTGCCTATGTATCTTTACAATTACTTTATCATATAAAATAAAATACGGTTCTGGTTCAATCAACTGGGCAGATACTTAAAGCAGAGTGCTTCCCACAATCAGTGGTACGAGCTATTTGTAGATTACAGACTTGCTGATTACAAACAGCTGACGATTATGTTACAACACAGTGTAATTACACAAGTAAAGTGAGTTCTTAAGCCAGAAACGTGTGTTTCGTTCGGATATTACTTTCGTACAGATTACGTAATACGTATTAATATTTCTTTATACATACGTGAATTATATATTTAGAGTGCAAACATGTATATGTTTGGGGTGTAAACATACATATGTTTGGGGTGCAAACATACATATGTTTGTGGTGTAAGCAACTATATGTTAGCCTGCAAACATATGACTGTGGGGAACACTTTTGGCCTACAAACAACTATATGTGTGCCTCCAAACATATATATGTTTGAAGTGTAAGCAACTATATGTTTGCCTGCAGAGATATGAATGTTTGGGGTGCAAACTTACATATGTTTGGGGTGCAAACATACATATGTTTGGGGTGCAAACATATATATGTTTGGGGTGCAAACAACTATATGTTTGGGGTGCAAACAACTATATGTTTGGGCAAACGTATATATGTTTGGGTGCAAACGTAAATATGTTTGGGGTGCAAACAACTATATGTTTGGGGCAAACGAATATATGTTTGGGGTGCAAACATATATATGTTTGGGGTGCAAACAACTATATGTTTCGGGTGCAAACAACTATATGTTTGGGGCAAACGAATATATGTTTGGGGTGCAAACATATGTATGTTTGGGGTGCAAACATATATATGTTTGGGGTGCAAACATATGCATGTTTGGGGTGCAACAAAATGTATGTTTGGGGTGCAAACACATAAATGTTTGGGGTGCAAACAACTATATGTTTGGGGCAAACGTATATATGTTTAGGTGCAAACGTATATATGTTTGGGTGCAAACATATATATGTTGGGGTGCAAACAACTATATGTTTGGGGCAAACGTATACATGTTTGGGTGCAAACGTATATATGTTTCGGGTGCAAACAACTACATGTTTGGGTTGCCATCGTGTATGTGTTGGGCGTGCAAACATATAAATATATGTGTGGGGCGCAAACATATATATGTTTGGGGTGTAACCAACTCTATGCTTGCATGCAACCATATATATGGGTCGGGTACAAACAGATATATGTTTGGGGTGTAAATATATGAATATATATGTTTGGGGTGCAAACATATATATGTTTGGGGTGCAAACAACTACATGTTTGGGTTGCCATCGTATATGTGTTGGGCGTGCAAACAGATACATATATGTTTGAGGTGTAACCAACTATATGTTTGCATGCAACCATATATATGTTTTGGGTGCAAACATATATATCTTTGGGGTGCAAACGTAGATATTTTTTGGGGCGCAAACATATATATGTTTGGGACGCAACAAACTCTATGTTTGGGGTGCAAACATATATAAGTTTGGGGCGCAAACATATATATGTTTGGGATGTAAACATATATATGTTTGCGGCGCAAACAACTAAATTTTTGGTGTGCAAATATATGTAGTTTGGGGCGCAGACATATATATGTTTGCGGTATTACCACCTATATGTTTGCATGCAAATATATATATATATATTTGGAGTGCAAACCACTATATGTTTGGCGTGCAAACATATATTTGTTCAATATTGATTATATATATATGTTTGGGGTGCAAACACCTATATGTTTGCCTGCGAACATATGTATGTTTGGGGTGCAAACAACTATATTTTTGCCTGCAGACATATGCAAACATATGTATGTTTGGGGTGTAACCAGCTATATGTTTGCGTGGAACGCTTTTGGCTACAACCAACTATATGTTCACCTGCAAACATATATATGTTCGGGGTGTAAGCAACTATATGTTTGCCTGCAATCATATATATGCTTGGGGTGTAACCAACGACGTGTTTGCCTGCAAACATATATATTTGGGGAGCAACCAACTATATGTCTGCCTGCAAACATATGTATATATTTAGGGTGTAACCAACTATATGTTGGCCTGAAACATATATATGTTTGGGTACACTATTGGCTACAAACAACTATATGTTTGTCTGCAAACATATTACTGTTTCGGAACACTTTTGGCTACAAACAACTATGTTTGCCTGCAAACATATATATGTTTGAATTGTAACCAACTATATGTTTGCCTGCAATCATTTGAATGTTTTGGGTGCAACCAAGAATATGTTTGCCTTCAAACATATATATGTTTGGGGACATTGTTGGCTACAAACAACTATGTTTGTCTGCAAACATATATATGTTGGGGACACTTTTGGCTTATGTTTGCCTGCAAACATATATATGTTTGGCGTGTAACCAAGTATATGTTTGCCTCCAAACATGTATATTTTTGGGGACACTGTTGGCTACAAACAACTATATGTTTGCCTGCAAACATATGACTGTTTGGGAACACTTTTGGCTACAAACAACTGTATGTTTGCCTGCAAACATATATTTGTTTGAAGTGCAACCAACTATATGTTTGGGGTGCAAACAACTATATGTTTGGGGTGCAAACGACTATATGTTTGGGGTGCAAACAACTATATGTTTGGGCAAACGTATATATGTGTGGGTGCAAACAACTATATGTTTGGCGCAAACGAAACGAAACAAACGTATATATGTTTGGGGTGTAAACAACTGGGCAAACGTATATATGTTTGGGGTGCAAACAACTGTATGTTTAGGGGTGAAAAAAACCGTATGATTGGGGTGCAAACAAATATATGTTTGGGGCAAACGTATATATGTTTGGGGTGGAAACATATATGTTTAGGGTGGAAACATATATGTTTGGGGTGCAAACATATGTATGTTTGGGGTGCAAACATATGTATGTTTGGGGTGCAACCAACTATATGTTTGGGGCAAACGTCTATATGTTTGGGTGCAAACGTATATATGTTTCAAGTGCAAACAACTATATGTTTGGGTGCAAACGTATATATGTTTCGGGTGCAAACAACTATATGTTTGCGGCAAACGAATATATGTGGGGCCAACATATATATGTTTGGGGTGCAAGCATATATATGTTTGGGGTGCAAACAACTATATGTTTGGGTGCAAACGTATATATGTTTCGGGTGCAAACAACTATATGTTTGCGGCAAACGAATATATGTGGGGCCAGCATATATATGTTTGGGGTGCAAGCATATATATGTTTGGGGTGCAAACATATATATGTTTGGGGTGCAAACATATGTATGTTTGGGGTGTAAACATATATATGTTTGGGCTGCAAACCACTATATGTTTGGGGTGCGAACATATATTTGTTTAATTTTGATTATATATATATGTTGGGGGGCAAACACCTATATGTTTGCCTGCAAGATATATATGTTTGGGGTGCAAACAACTATATTTTTGCCTGCAGACATATGCAAACATATGTATTTTTGGTTTGTAATCAGCTATATGTTTGCATGGAACTCTTTTGGCTACAAACAACTATATGTTCACCTGCAAACATATATATGTTCGGGGCGTAAGCAACTATATGTTTGCCTGCAACCATATATATGCTTGGGGTGTAATCAACGACGCGTTTGCCTGCAAACATATATATTTGGGGTGCAACCAACTATATGTCTGCCTGCAAACATATATATATATTTAGGGTGTAACCAACTATATGTTGGCCTGAAAACATATATATGTTTGGTACACTGTTGGCTAAAAACAGCTATATGTTTGTCTGCAAACATATTACTGTTTGGGAACACTTTTGGCTACAAACAACAATATGTTTGCCTGGAAACATATATATGTTTGAATTGTAACCAACTATATGTTTGCCTGGAAACATATGAATGTTTTGGGTGCAACCAACAATATGTTTGCCTGCAAACATATAATGTTTGGGGACATTGTTGGCTACAAACAACTATGTTTGCATGCAAACATACATATATATGTTGAGGACACTTTTGGCTTATGTTTGCCTGCAAACATATAAATGTTTGGCGTGTAACCAACTATATGTTTGCCTCCAAACATGTATATTTTTGGGGGACACTGTAGGCTACAAACAACTATATGTTTGCCTGCAAACATATGACTGTTTGGGATCCCTTTTGGCTACTAACATATGAATGTTTGGGGTGCAACCAACAATATGTTTGCCTGCAAACATATATATGTTTGGGGACACTGTTGGCTACAAACAACTACATGTTTTCCTACAAACATATATATGTTTAGGGACACTGTTGGGTACAAACAACTATATGTTTGCTTGCAAATATATATATGTTTGGGGACACTGTTGGCTACAAACAACTATATGTTTGCGTGCAAACATGTATATGTTTGGGGTGTACGCAACTGTATATTTGCCAGCAAACATATATATGTTTGGGATGTAACCAACTAAATGTTTGCCTGCAAACATAAATATGTTAGGGGCGTACCGACTATATGTCTGCCTGCAAGCATATGAGCGTTTCGGGTGCAACCAACTATATATTTGCCTGCAAACATATATATGTTTCGGGACTGTTGGCTACAAACAACCATGTTTGCCTGCAAACATATATATGTTTGGGGTGTAACCAACAATATGAGTTTGATAAGAGGGTTGGGGAAATGAGAATAAAGTTGTTAAAGGAAAATTTGTCTATGTTAATTAATTTTTGTTAGCTTGCATTTACAGGAAATGTTGCAGAGTATTTAGGTACAATTTAGAGGAAATCTAGACTAGGCTACGATGAGGAAGGATGTATTGAAACCAATTGTTTTATTTGAATGTGACATAAAGAAGCCCGTCGAAGAAGGACGTTTGCCTATGTATCTTTACAATTACTTTATCATATAAAATAAAATACGGTTCGAAGAAGGACGTTTGCCTATGTATCTTTACAATTACTTTATCATATAAAATAAAATACGGTTCTGGTTCAATCAACTGGGCAGATACTTAAAGCAGAGTGCTTCCCACAATCAGTGATACGAGCTATTTGTAGATTACAGACTTGCTGATTACAAACAGCTGACGATTATGTTACAACACAGTGTAATTACACAAGTAAAGTGAGTTCTTAAGCCAGAAACGTGTGTTTCGTTCGGATATTACTTTCGTACAGATTACGTAATACGTATTAATATTTCTTTATACATACGTGAATTATATATTTGGAGTGCAAACATGTATATGTTTGGGGTGTAAACATACATATGTTTGGGGTGCAAACATACATATGTTTGTGGTGTAAGCAATTATATGTTAGCCTGCAGACATATGACTGTTGGGGAACACTTTTGGCTACAAACAACTATATGTGTGCCTCCAAACATATATATGTTTGAAGTGTAAGCAACTATATGTTTGCCTGCAGAGATATGAATGTTTGGGGTGCAAACTTACATATGTTTGGGGTGCAAACATACATATGTTTGGGGTGCAAACATATATATGTTTGGGGTGCAAACAACTATATGTTTGGGGTGCAAACAACTATATGTTTGGGCAAACGTATATATGTTTGGGTGCAAACGTAAATATGTTTGGGGTGCAAACAACTATATGTTTGGGGCAAACGAATATATGTTTGGGGTGCAAACATATATATGTTTGGGGTGCAAACAACTATATTTTTGGGGTGCAAACAACTATATGTTTGGGGCAAACGTATATATGTTTGGGGCAAACGAATATACGTTTGCGTGCAAACATATATATGTTTGGGATGCAAACAACTATATGTTTGGGGTGCAAACATATGTATGTTTGGGGTGCAACCAACTATATGTTTGGGGCAAACGTATATATGTTTGGGTACAAACGTATATATGTTTCAAGTGCAAACAACTATATGTTTGGGGTAAACAAATATATGTTTGGAATGCAAACATATATATGTTTGGGGTGCAAACAACTATATGTTGCAACCATATATATGTTTGGGATGCAAACAACTATATGTTTGGGTGCAAACGTATATATGTTTCGGGTGCAAACAACTATGTTTGCGGCAAACGAATATATGTGGGGCCAACATATATATGTTTGGGGTGCAAGCATATATATGTTTGGGGTGCAAACATATATATGTTTGGGGTGCAAACATATGTATGTTTGGGGTGCAAACATATGTATGTTTGGGGTGCAAACATATGTATGTTTGGGGTGCAAACATATGTATGTTTGGGGTGCAACCAACTATATGTTTGGGGTAAACGTCTATATGTTTGGGTGCAAACGTATATATGTTTCAAGTGCAAACAACTATATGTTTGGGTGCAAACGTACATATGTTTCGGGTGCAAACAACTATATGTTTGCGGCAAACGAATATATGTGGGGCCAACATATATATGTTTGGGGTGCAAGCATATATATGTTTGGGGTGCAAACAACTATATGTTTGGGTGCAAACGTATATATGTTTCGGGTGCAAACAACTATATGTTTGCGGCAAACGAATATATGTGGGGCCAACATATATATGTTTGGGGTGCAAGCATATATATGTTTGGGGTGCAAACATATATATGTTTGGGGTGCAAACATATATATGTTTGGGGTGCAAACATATGTATGTTTGGGGTGCAAACATATGTATGTTTGGGGTGCAAACATATGTATGTTTGGGGTGCAACCAACTATATGTTTGGGGCAAACGTCTATATGTTTGGGTGCAAACGTATATATGTTTCAAGTGCAAACAACTATATGTTTGGGGCAAACAAATATATGTTTGGGGTGCAAACATATGTATGTTTGGGGTGCAACCAACTATATGTTTGGGGCAAACGTCTATATGTTTGGGTGCAAACGTATATATGTTTCAAGTGCAAACAACTATATGTTTGGGGCAAACAAATATATGTTTGGGGTGCAAACATATATATGTTTGGGGTGCAAACAACTATATGTTTGGGGTGCAAACAACTATATGTTTGGGGTGCAAACAACTATATGTTTGGGTTCCAAACAACTATATGTTTCGGGTGCAAACAACTATATGTTTGGGGCAAACGAATATATGTTTGGGGTGCAAACGTATGTATGTTTGGGGTGCAAACATATATATGTTTGGGGTGCAAACATATCCATGTTTGGGGTGCAACAAAATGTATGTTTGGGGTGCAAACACATAAATGTTTGGGGTGCAAACAACTATATGTTTGGGGCAAACGTATATATGTTTAGGTGCAAACGTATATATGTTTGGGTGCAAACATATATATGTTGGGGTGCAAACAACTATATGTTTGGGGCAAACGTATACATGTTTGGGTGCAAACGTATATATGTTTCGGGTGCAAACAACTACATGTTTGGGTTGCCATCGTGTATGTGTTGGGCGTGCAAACATATAAATATATGTGTGGGGCGCAAACATATATATGTTTGGGGTGTAACCAACTCTATGTTTGCATGCAACCATATATATGGGTCGGGTACAAACAGATATATGTTTGGGGTGTAAATATATGAATATATATGTTTGGGGTGCAAACATATATATGTTTGGGGTGCAAACATATATATGTTTGGGGTACAAACAACTACATGTTTGGGTTGCCATCGTATATATGTTGGGCGTGCAAACAGATACATATATGTTTGGGGTGTAACCAACTATATGTTTGCATGCAACCATATATATGTTTTGGGTGCAAACATATATATGTTTGGGGTGCAAACGTAGATATTTTTTTGGGGCGCAAACATATATATGTTTGGGACGCAACAAACTCTATGTTTGGGGTGCAAACATATATAAGTTTGGGGCGCAAACATATATATGTTTGGGATGTAAACATATATATGTTTGCGGCGCAAACAACTAAATTTTTGGTGTGCAAATATATGTAGTTTGGGGCGCAGACATATATATGTTTGCGGTATTACCACCTATATGTTTGCATGCAAATATATATATATATTTGGAGTGCAAACCACTATATGTTTGGCGTGCAAACATATATTTGTTCAATATTGATTATATATATATGTTTGGGGTGCAAACACCTATATGTTTGCCTGCGAACATATGTATGTTTGGGGTGCAAACAACTATATTTTTGCCTGCAGACATATGCAAACATATGTATGTTTGGGGTGTAACCAGCTATATGTTTGCGTGGAACGCTTTTGGCTACAACCAACTATATGTTCACCTGCAAACATATATATGTTCGGGGTGTAAGCAACTATATGTTTGCCTGCAATCATATATATGCTTGGGGTGTAACCAACGACGTGTTTGCCTGCAAACATATATATTTGGAGAGCAACCAACTATATGTCTGCCTGCAAACATATGTATATATTTAGGGTGTAACCAACTATATGTTGGCCTGAAAACATATATATGTTTGAATTGTAACCAACTATATGTTTGCCTGCAATCATTTGAATGTTTTGGGTGCAACCAAGAATATGTTTGCCTTCAAACATATATATGTTTGGGGACATTGTTGGCTACAAACAACTATGTTTGTCTGCAAACATATATATGTTGGGGACACTTGTGGCTTATGTTTGCCTGCAAACATATATATGTTTGGCGTGTAACCAAGTATATGTTTGCCTCCAAACATGTATATTTTTGGGGACACTGTTGGCTACAAACAACTATATGTTTGCCTGCAAACATATGACTGTTTGGGAACACTTTTGGCTACAAACAACTGTATGTTTGCCTGCAAACATATATTTGTTTGAAGTGCAACCAACTATATGTTTGGGGTGCAAACAACTATATGTTTGGGGTGCAAACGACTATATGTTTGGGGTGCAAACAACTATATGTTTGGGCAAACGTATATATGTGTGGGTGCAAACAACTATATGTTTGGCGCAAACGAAACGAAACAAACGTATATATGTTTGGGGTGCAAACAACTGGGCAAACGTATATATGTTTGGGGTGCAAACAACTGTATGTTTAGGGGTGCAAACAACTATATGATTGGGGTGCAAACAAATATATGTTTGGGGCAAACGTATATATGTTTGGGGTGGAAACATATATGTTTAGGGTGGAAACATATATGTTTGGGGTGGAAACATATATACATATATTTGGGGTGCAAACATATATACGTTTGCAAACATATATACTGTGCAAACAACTATATTTTTGCCTGCAGACATATGCAAACATATGTATTTTTGGGGTGTAATCAGTTATATGTTTGCATGGAACGCTTTTGGCTACAAACAACTATATGTTCACCTGCAAACATGTATATGTTCGGGGTGTAAGCAACTATATGTTTGCCTGCAACCATATATATGCTTGGGGTGTAATCAACGACGCGTTTGCCTGCACACATATATATTTGGGGTGCAACCAACTGTATGTCTGCCTGCAAACATATATATATATTTAGGGTGTAACCAACTATATGTTGGCCTGAAAACATATATATGTTTGGTACACTGTTGGCTAAAAACAGCTATATGTTTGTCTGCAAACATATTACTGTTTGGGAACACTTTTGGCTACAAACAACAATATGTTTGCCTGGAAAAATATATATGTTTGAATTGTAACCAACTATATGTTTGCCTGCAAACATTTGAATGTTTTGGGTGCAACCAACAATATGTTTGCCTGCAAACATATAATGTTTGGGGACATTGTTGGCTACAAACAACTATGTTTGCGTGCAAACATATATATGTTGGGGACACTTTTGGCTTATGTTTGCCTGCAAACATATAAATGTTTGGCGTGTAACCAACTATATGTTTGCCTCCAAACATGTATATTTTTGGGGACACTGTTGGCTACAAACAACTATATGTTTGCCTGCAAACATATGACTGTGTGGGAACACTTTTGGCTACAAACAACTGTATGTTTGCCTGCAAACATATATATGTTTGAAGTGTAACCAACTATATGTTTCGCTGCAAACATATGAATGTTTGGGGTGTAACCAACAATATGTTTGCCTGCAAACATATATATATTTGGGGACACTGTTGGCTACAAACAACTACATGTTTGCCTACAAACATATATATGTTTAGGGACACTGTTGGGTACAAACAACTATATGTTTGCTTGCAAAGATATATATGTTTGGGGACACTGTTGGCTACACACAACTATATGTTTGCCTGCAAACATGTATATGTTTGGGGTGTACGCAACTATATATTTGCCTGCAAACACATATATATGTTTGGGATGTAACCAACTATATGTTTGCCTGCAAGCATATATGTGTTCGGGGTGTACCAACTATATGTTTGCCTGCAAACATATGAGCGTTTCGGGTGCAACCAACTATATATTTGCCTGCAAACATATATATGTTTGGGGACTGTTGGCTTCAAGCAACCATGTTTGCCTGCAAACATATATATGTTTGGGGTGTAACCAACAATATGAGTTTGGTAAGAGGGTTGGGGAAATGAGAATAAAGTTGTTAAAGGAAAATTTGTCTATGTTAATTAATTTTTGTTAGCTTGCATTTACAGGAAATGTTGTAGAGCATTTAGGTACAATTTAGAGGAAATGTAGACTAGGCTACGATGAAGAAGGATGTATTGAAACCAATTGTTTTATTTGAATGTGACATAAAGAAGCTACCGTCGAAGAAGGACGTTTGCCTAGGTATCTTTACAATTACTTTATCATATAAAATAAAATTCGGTTCTGGTTCAATCAACTGGGCAGATACTTAGAGCAGAGTGCTTCCCACAATCAGTGGTACGAGCAATTTGTAGATTACAGACTTGCTGATTACAAACAGCTGACGATTATGTTACAACACAGTGTAATTACACAAGTAAAGTGAGTTCTTAAGCCAGAAACGTGTGTTTCGTTCGAATATTACTTTCGTACAGATTACGTAATACGTATTAATATTTCTTTATACATACGTGAATTATATATTTGGAGTGCAAACATGTATATGTTTGGGGTGTAAACCTACATATGTTTGGGGTGCAAACATACATATGTTTGTGGTGTAAGCAACTATATGTTAGCCTGCAAACATATGACTGTTGGGGAACACTTTTGGCTACAAACAACTATATGTGTGCCTCCAAACATATATATGTTTGAAGTGTAAGCAACTATATGTTTGCCTGCAGAGATATGAATGTTTGGGGTGCAAACATACATATGTTTGGGGTGCAAACATACATATGTTTGGGGTGCAAACATACATATGTTTGGGGTGCAAACATATATATGTTTGGGGTGCAAACAACTATATGTTTGGGGTGCAAACAACTATATGTTTGGGCAAACGTATTTATGTTTGGGTGCAAACGTATATATGTTTGGGGTGCAAACAACTATATGTTTGCGGCAAACGAATATATGTTTGGGGCAAACATATATATGTTTGGGGGTGCAAGCATATATATGTTTGGGGTGCAAACATATATATGTTTGGGGTGCAAACATATGTATGTTTGGGGTGCAACCATATATGTTTGGGGCAAACGTCTATATGTTTGGGTGCAAACGTATATATGTTTCAAGTGCAAACAACTATATGTTTGGGGCAAACAAATATATGTTTGGGGTTCAATCAACTATATGTTTGGGGTGCAAACAACTAGTAACTATGTTTGGGGTGCAAACATATATATGATTGGGGTGCAAACAACTATATGTTTGGGGTGCAAACGTATATATGTTTGGGGTTACAAACGTATATATATTTGGGGAGAAAACAACAGTATGTTTGGACAAACGTATACATGTTTGGGGTGCAAACATATATATGTTTGTGGTGCAAACAACTATATGTTTGGGGTGCAAACGTATATATATTTGGGGTGCAAACATATATATTTTTGGGGTGCAAACAACTAATGTTTGGGGCAAACGGTTATATGTTTGGGGTGCAAACATATATATGTTTGGGGTGCAAACAACTACATGTTTGGGTTCCGATCGTATATATGTTGGGCGTGCAAACATATACATATATGTTTGGGGCGCAAACATATATATGTTTGGGGTGTAACCAACTATATGTTTGCATGCAACCATATATATGTTTCGGGTGCAAACATATATATGTTTGGGGTGCAAACGTATATATTTTTTGGGGCGCAAACATATATATGTTTGGGGCGCAACAAACTCTATGTTTGGGGTGCAAACATATATAAGTTTGGGGCGCAAACATATATATGTTTGGGATGTAAACATATATATGTTTGCGGCGCAAACAACTACATTTTTGGTGTGCAAATATATGTAGTTTGGGGCGCAGACATATATATGTTTGCGGTATTACCACCTATATGTTTGCATGCAAATATATATATATATATTTGGAGTGCAAACCACTATATGTTTGGCGTGCAAAACATATATTTGTTTAATATTGATTATATATATATGTTTGGGGTGCAAACACCTATATGTTTGCCTGCGAACATATGTATGTTTGGGGTGCAAACAACTATATTTTTGCCTGCAGACATATGCAAACATTTGTATGTTTGGGGTGTAACCAGCTATATGTTTGCATGGAACGCTTTTGGCTACAAACAACTATATGTTCACCTGCAAACATATATATGTTCGGGGTGTAAGCAACTATATTTTTGCCTGCAATCATATATATGCTTGGGGTGTAACCAACGACGTGTTTGCCTGCAGACATATATATTTGGGGAACAACCAACTATATGTCTGCCTGCAAACATATGTATGTATTTAGGGTGTAACCAACTTTATGTTGGCCTGAAAACATATATATGTATATGTGTGGGTACACTATTGGCTACGAACAACTATATGTTTGTCTGCAAACATATTACTGTTTGGGAACACTTTTGGCTACAAACAACTATATGTTTGCCTGCAAACATATATATGTTTGAATTGTAACCAACTATATGTTTGCCTGCAATCATTTGAATGTTTTGGGTGCAACCAACAATATGTTTGCCTGCAAACATATATATGTTTGGGGACATTGTTGGCTACAAACAACTATGTTTGTCTGCAAACATATATATGTTGGGGACACTTTTGGCTTATGTTTGCCTGCAAACATGTATATGTTTGGCGTGTAACCAAGTATATGTTTGCCTCCAAACATGTATATTTTTGGGGACACTGTTGGCTACAAACAACTATATGTTTGCCTGCAAACATATGACTGTTTGGGAACACTTTGGGCTACAAACAACTGTATGTTTGCCTGCAAACATATATTTGTTTGAAGTGCAACCAACTATATGTTTGGGGTGCAAACAACTATATGTTTGGGGTGCAAACGACTATATGTTTGGGGTGCAAACAACTATATGTTTGGGCAAACGTATATATGTTTGGGTGCAAACAACTATATGTTTGGCGCAAACGAAACGAAACAAACGTATATATGTTTGGGGTGCAAACAACTGGGCAAACGTATATATGTTTGGGGTGCAAACAACTGTATGTTTAGGGGTGCAAACAACTATATGAGTGGGGTGCAAACAACTATATGTTTGGGGCAAACGTATATATGTTTGGGGTGGAAACATATATGTTTGGGGTGGAAACATATATGTTTGGGGTGGAAACATATATATATTTGGGGTGCAAACATATATACGTTTGCCCCAAACATATAGTTGTTTGCACCCCAAACATATAGTTGTTTGCACCACAACTATATGTTTGTGTTGCCATCATATATATGTTGGGGGTGCAAACATGTATATGTTTGCCTGCAAACTACTACATGTTTCGGGTGGAAACGTATATATGTTTAGGGTGCAAACATATATATGTTTGGGGTGCAAACATGTATATGTTTGGGGCGCAAACAACTACATGTTTGGGTTGCCATCGTATATATGTTGGGAGTGCAAACATATACATATATGTTTGGGGCGCAAACATATATATGTTTAAGGTGTAACCAACTATATGTTTGCATGCAACCATATATATGTTTCGGGTGCAAACATATATATGTTTGGGGTGCAAACGTATATATTTTTTGGGGCGCAAACATGTATATGTTTGGGGCGCGACAAACTCTATGTTTGGGGCGCGACAAACTCTATGTTTGGGGCGCAAACATATATATGTTTGGGGTGTAAAGATATATATGTTTGGGCGCAAACAACTACTTTTTTGGTGTGCAAATATATGTATGTTGGGGGCGCAGACATATATATGTGCGGAGTGCAAACTATATGTGTGGAGTACAAACAACTATATGTTTGGGGTGCAAACGTATATATGTTTGGGGTGCAAACGTATATATGTTTGGGGTGCACAAATACATATGTTTGGAGTGCAAACATATATATGTTTGCACTCAACCATATATATGTTTGGGGTACAAGCAACTATATGTTTGCCTGCACACAACTATATATTTGCCTGCAAACATATATATGTTGGGGACACTTTTGGCTTATGTTTGCCTGCAAACATATAAATGTTTGGCGTGTAACCAACTATATGTTTGCCTCCAAACATGTATATTTTTGGGGACACTGTTGGCTACAAACAACTATATGTTTGCCTGCAAACATGTGACTGTTTGGGATCCCTTTTGGCTACAAACAACTGTATGTTTGCCTGCAAACATATATATGTTGGAAGTGTAACCAACTATATATTTGCCTGCAAACATATATATGTTTGGGCTGCAAACCCCTATATGTTTGGGGTGCAAACACCTATATGTTTGCCTGCGAACATATATATGTTTGGGGTGCAAACAACTATATTTTTGCCTGCAGACATATGCAAACATGTATTTTTGGGGTGTAATCAGTTATATGTTTGCATGGAACGCTTTTGACTACAAACAACTATATGTTCACCTGCAAACATATATATGTTAGGGGTGTAAGCAACTATATGTTTGCCTGCAAACATATATATTTGGGGTTCAACCAACTATATGTCTGCCTGCAAACATATACATATATATATATTTAGGGTGTAACCAACTATATGTTGGCCTGAAAACATATATATGTTTGGGTACACTGATGGCTAAAAACAACTATATGTTTGTCTGCAAACATATTACTGTTTGGGAACACTTTTGGCTACAAACAACAATATGTTTGCCTGGAAACATATATATGTTTGAATTTAAACCAACTATATGTTTGCCTGCAAACATTTGAATGTTTTGGGTGCAACCAACAATATGTTTGCCTGCAAACATATATATGTTTTGGGACATTGTTCGCTACAAACAACTATGTTTCCGTGCAAACATATATATGCTGGGGACACTTTTGGCTTATGTTTACCTGCAAACATATAAATGTTGGGCGTGTAACCAACTATATGTTCGCCTCCAAACATATATATTTTTGGGGACACTGTTGGCTACTAACAACTATATGTTTGCCTGCAAACATATGACTGTTTGGGAACACTTTTGGCTACAAACAACTGTATGTTTGCCTGCAAACATATATATGTTTGAAGTGTAACCAACTATATGTTTCGCTGCAAACATATGAATGTTTGGGGTGTAACCAACAATATGTTTGCCTGCAAACATATATATATTTGGGGACACTGTTGGCTACAAACAACTACATGTTTGCCTACGAACATATATATGTTTAGGGACACTGTTGGGTACAAACAACTATATGTTTGCTTGCAAAGATATATATGTTTGGGGACACTGTTGGCTACACACAACTATATGTTTGCCTGCAAACATGTATATGTTTGGGGTGTACGCAACTATATATTTGCCTGCAAACATATATATGTTTGGAATGTAACCAACTATATGTTTGCCTGCAAGCATATGTATGTTCGGGGTGTACCAACTATATGTTTGTCTGCAAACATATGAGCGTTTCTGGTGCAACCAACTATATATTTGCCTGCAAACATATTTATGTTTGGGGACTGTTGGCTTCAAGCAACCATGTTTGCCTGCAAACATATATATGTTTGGGGTGTAACCAACAATATGAGTTTGATAAGAGGGTTGGGGAAATGAGAATAAAGTTGTTAAAGGAAAATTTGTCTATGTTAATTAATTTTTGTTAGCTTGCATTTACAGGAAATGTTGTAGAGTATTTAGGTACAATTTAGAGGAAATGTAGACTAGGCTACGATGAAGAAGGATGTATTGAAACCAATTGTTTTATTTGAATGTGACATAAAGAAGCTACCGTCGAAGAAGGACGTTTGCCCAGGTATCTTTACAATTACTTTATCATATAAAATAAAATACGGTTCTGGTTCAATCTTCTGGGCAGATACTTAAAGCAGAGTGCTTCCCACAATCAGTGGTATGAGCTATTTGTAAATTACAGACTTGCTGATTACAAACAGCTGACGATTATGTTACAACACAGTGTAATTACTTACGTCAAGTTAACCCTTTATAAGATCGTTCGCTGAAGCTAAGCATCATTCCACATACACAAGCAAAGTGAGTTCTTAAGCCAGAAACGTGTGTTTCGTTCGGATATTACTTTCGTACAGATTACCTAATACGTATTAATATTTCTTTATACATACGTGAATTATATGTTTGGAGTGCAAACATGTATATGTTTGGGGTGTAAACATACATATGTTTGGGGACTGTTGGCTTCAAGCAACCATGTTTGCCTGCAAACATATATATGTTTGGGGTGTAACCAACAATATGAGTTTGATAAGAGGGTTGGGGAAATGAGAATAAAGTTGTTAAAGGAAAATTTGTCTATGTTAATTAATTTTTGTTAGCTTGCATTTACAGGAAATGTTGTAGAGTATTTAGGTACAATTTAGAGGAAATGTAGACTAGGCTACGATGAAGAAGGATGTATTGAAACCAATTGTTTTATTTGAATGTGACATAAAGAAGCTACCGTCGAAGAAGGACGTTTGCCCAGGTATCTTTACAATTACTTTATCATATAAAATAAAATACGGTTCTGGTTCAATCTTCTGGGCAGATACTTAAAGCAGAGTGCTTCCCACAATCAGTGGTATGAGCTATTTGTAAATTACAGACTTGCTGATTACAAACAGCTGACGATTATGTTACAACACAGTGTAATTACTTACGTCAAGTTAACCCTTTATAAGATCGTTCGCTGAAGCTAAGCATCATTCCACATACACAAGCAAAGTGAGTTCTTAAGCCAGAAACGTGTGTTTCGTTCGGATATTACTTTCGTACAGATTACCTAATACGTATTAATATTTCTTTATACATACGTGAATTATATGTTTGGAGTGCAAACATGTATATGTTTGGGGTGTAAACATACATATGTTTGGGGTGCAAACATACATATGTTTGTGGTGTAAGCAACTATATGTTAGCCTGCAAACATATGACTGTTTGGGAACACTTTTTGCTACAAACAACTATATGTTTGACTGCAAACATATATATGTTTGGGGAGCAAACATACATATGTTTGGGGTGCAAACATACATATGTTTGGGGTGCAAACATATATATGGTTGGGGTGCAAACATATATATGGTTGGGGTGCAAACAACTATATGTTTGGGGTGCAAACAACTATATGTTTGGGGTGCAAACACCTATATGTTTGCCTGCGAACATATGTATGTTTGGGGTGCAAACAACTATATTTTTGCCTGCAGACATATGCAAACATTTGTATGTTTGGGGTGTAACCAGCTATATGTTTGCATGGAACGCTTTTGGCTACAAACAACTATATGTTCACCTGCAAACATATATATGTTTGAATTGTAACCAACTATATGTTTGCCTGCAATCATTTGAATGTTTTGGGTGCAACCAACAATATGTTTGCCTGCAAACATATATATGTTTGGGGACATTGTTGGCTACAAACAACTATGTTTGTCTGCAAACATATATATGTTGGGGACACTTTTGGCTTATGTTTGCCTGCAAACATGTATATGTTTGGCGTGTAACCAAGTATATGTTTGCCTCCAAACATGTATATTTTTGGGGACACTGTTGGCTACAAACAACTATATGTTTGCCTGCAAACATATGACTGTTTGGGAACACTTTGGGCTACAAACAACTGTATGTTTGCCTGCAAACATATATTTGTTTGAAGTGCAACCAACTATATGTTTGGGGTGCAAACAACTATATGTTTGGGGTGCAAACGACTATATGTTTGGGGTGCAAACAACTATATGTTTGGGCAAACGTATATATGTTTGGGTGCAAACAACTATATGTTTGGCGCAAACGAAACGAAACAAACGTATATATGTTTGGGGTGCAAACAACTGGGCAAACGTATATATGTTTGGGGTGCAAACAACTGTGTGTTTAGGGGTGCAAACAACTATATGAGTGGGGTGCAAACAACTATATGTTTGGGGCAAACGTATATATGTTTGGGGTGGAAACATATATGTTTGGGGTGGAAACATATATGTTTGGGGTGGAAACATATATATATTTGGGGTGCAAACATATATACGTTTGCCCCAAACATATAGTTGTTTGCACCCCAAACATATAGTTGTTTGCACCACAACTATATGTTTGTGTTGCCATCATATATATGTTGGGGGTGCAAACATGTATATGTTTGCCTGCAAACTACTACATGTTTCGGGTGGAAACGTATATATGTTTAGGGTGCAAACATATATATGTTTGGGGTGCAAACATGTATATGTTTGGGGCGCAAACAACTACATGTTTGGGTTGCCATCGTATATATGTTGGGAGTGCAAACATATACATATATGTTTGGGGCGCAAACATATATATGTTTAAGGTGTAACCAACTATATGTTTGCATGCAACCATATATATGTTTCGGGTGCAAACATATATATGTTTGGGGTGCAAACGTATATATTTTTTGGGGCGCAAACATGTATATGTTTGGGGCGCGACAAACTCTATGTTTGGGGCGCGACAAACTCTATGTTTGGGGCGCAAACATATATATGTTTGGGGTGTAAAGATATATATGTTTGGGCGCAAACAACTACTTTTTTGGTGTGCAAATATATGTATGTTGGGGGCGCAGACATATATATGTGCGGAGTGCAAACTATATGTGTGGAGTACAAACAACTATATGTTTGGGGTGCAAACGTATATATGTTTGGGGTGCAAACGTATATATGTTTGGGGTGCACAAATACATATGTTTGGAGTGCAAACATATATATGTTTGCACTCAACCATATATATGTTTGGGGTACAAGCAACTATATGTTTGCCTGCACACAACTATATATTTGCCTGCAAACATATATATGTTGGGGACACTTTTGGCTTATGTTTGCCTGCAAACATATAAATGTTTGGCGTGTAACCAACTATATGTTTGCCTCCAAACATGTATATTTTTGGGGACACTGTTGGCTACAAACAACTATATGTTTGCCTGCAAACATGTGACTGTTTGGGATCCCTTTTGGCTACAAACAACTGTATGTTTGCCTGCAAACATATATATGTTGGAAGTGTAACCAACTATATATTTGCCTGCAAACATATATATGTTTGGGCTGCAAACCACTATATGTTTGGGGTGCAAACACCTATATGTTTGCCTGCGAACATATATATGTTTGGGGTGCAAACAACTATATTTTTGCCTGCAGACATATGCAAACATGTATTTTTGGGGTGTAATCAGTTATATGTTTGCATGGAACGCTTTTGACTACAAACAACTATATGTTCACCTGCAAACATATATATGTTAGGGGTGTAAGCAACTATATGTTTGCCTGCAAACATATATATTTGGGGTTCAACCAACTATATGTCTGCCTGCAAACATATACATATATATATATTTAGGGTGTAACCAACTATATGTTGGCCTGAAAACATATATATGTTTGGGTACACTGATGGCTAAAAACAACTATATGTTTGTCTGCAAACATATTACTGTTTGGGAACACTTTTGGCTACAAACAACAATATGTTTGCCTGGAAACATATATATGTTTGAATTTAAACCAACTATATGTTTGCCTGCAAACATTTGAATGTTTTGGGTGCAACCAACAATATGTTTGCCTGCAAACATATATATGTTTTGGGACATTGTTCGCTACAAACAACTATGTTTCCGTGCAAACATATATATGCTGGGGACACTTTTGGCTTATGTTTACCTGCAAACATATAAATGTTGGGCGTGTAACCAACTATATGTTCGCCTCCAAACATATATATTTTTGGGGACACTGTTGGCTACTAACAACTATATGTTTGCCTGCAAACATATGACTGTTTGGGAACACTTTTGGCTACAAACAACTGTATGTTTGCCTGCAAACATATATATGTTTGAAGTGTAACCAACTATATGTTTCGCTGCAAACATATGAATGTTTGGGGTGTAACCAACAATATGTTTGCCTGCAAACATATATATATTTGGGGACACTGTTGGCTACAAACAACTACATGTTTGCCTACGAACATATATATGTTTAGGGACACTGTTGGGTACAAACAACTATATGTTTGCTTGCAAAGATATATATGTTTGGGGACACTGTTGGCTACACACAACTATATGTTTGCCTGCAAACATGTATATGTTTGGGGTGTACGCAACTATATATTTGCCTGCAAACATATATATGTTTGGAATGTAACCAACTATATGTTTGCCTGCAAGCATATATATGTTCGGGGTGTACCAACTATATGTTTGTCTGCAAACATATGAGCGTTTCTGGTGCAACCAACTATATATTTGCCTGCAAACATATTTATGTTTGGGGACTGTTGGCTTCAAGCAACCATGTTTGCCTGCAAACATATATATGTTTGGGGTGTAACCAACAATATGAGTTTGATAAGAGGGTTGGGGAAATGAGAATAAAGTTGTTAAAGGAAAATTTGTCTATGTTAATTAATTTTTGTTAGCTTGCATTTACAGGAAATGTTGTAGAGTATTTAGGTACAATTTAGAGGAAATGTAGACTAGGCTACGATGAAGAAGGATGTATTGAAACCAATTGTTTTATTTGAATGTGACATAAAGAAGCTACCGTCGAAGAAGGACGTTTGCCCAGGTATCTTTACAATTACTTTATCATATAAAATAAAATACGGTTCTGGTTCAATCTTCTGGGCAGATACTTAAAGCAGAGTGCTTCCCACAATCAGTGATATGAGCTATTTGTAAATTACAGACTTGCTGATTACAAACAGCTGACGATTATGTTACAACACAGTGCAATTACTTACGTCAAGTTAACCCTTTATAAGATCGTTCGCTGAAGCTAAGCATCATTCCACATACACAAGCAAAGTGAGTTCTTAAGCCAGAAACGTGTGTTTCGTTCGGATATTACTTTCGTACAGATTACCTAATACGTATTAATATTTCTTTATACATACGTGAATTATATGTTTGGAGTGCAAACATGTATATGTTTGGGGTGTAAACATACATATGTTTGGGGTGCAAACATACATATGTTTGTGGTGTAAGCAACTATATGTTAGCCTGCAAACATATGACTGTTTGGGAACACTTTTTGCTACAAACAACTATATGTTTGACTGCAAACATATATATGTTTGGGGAGCAAACATACATATGTTTGGGGTGCAAACATACATATGTTTGGGGTGCAAACATATATATGGTTGGGGTGCAAACATATATATGGTTGGGGTGCAAACAACTATATGTTTGGGGTGCAAACAACTATATGTTTGGGGTGCAAACAACTATATGTTTGCGGCAAACGTATATATGTTTGGGGTGCAAACATATATATGTTTGGGGTGCAAACAACTATATGTTTGGGGTGCAAACAACTATATGTTTGGGGCAAACATATGTATGTTTGGGGTGCAAACATATATATGTTTGGGGTGCAAACAACTATATGTTTGGTGCAAACGTATATATGTATAGGTGCAAACGTATATATGTTTGGGGTGCAAACATGTATATGTTGGGGTGCAAACATATATATGTTTGGGGTGCAAACATATGTATGTTTGGAGTGCAAACATATGTATGTTTGGGGTGCAAACATATATATGTTTGGGTTGCAAACAACGATATGTTTGGGGCAAACGTTAATATGTTTAGAGTGCAAACATATATATGTTTGGGGTGCAAACAACTAATGTTTGGGGCAAACGTATATTAATGCTTCTTTATGTCACATTCAAATAAAGCAATTGGTTTCAATGTTTGCACCCCGAACATATATATGTTTGCACCCCAAACATATATATGTTTGCACCCCAAACATATGTATGTTTGCACCCCAAACATATGTATGTTTGAGGGCTAACATGTAGCAGGTTATACTTCAAACACATATATGTTTGCAGGCAAACATATAGTTGTTTGTAGCCAAAAGTGTTCCCAAACAGTCATATGTTCGCAGGCAAACATATAGTTGGTTATACCACAAACATATGTATGTTTGCACCCCAAACATATAGATGTTTGCACTCCAAACATATAATTCACGTATGTATAAAGAAATATTAATACGTATTTCGTAATATGTACTTAAATAGTATCCGAACGAAACCCACGTTTCTGGCTTAAGAACTCACTTTACTTGTGTATGTGGAATGATGCTTAGCTTCAGCGAACGATCTTATAAAGGGTTAACTTGACGTAAGTAATTACACTGTGTTGTAACATAATCGTCAGCTGTTTGTAATCAGCAAGTCTGTAATTTACAAATAGCTCATACCACTGATTGTGGGAAGCACTCTGCTTTAAGTATCTGCCCAGAAGATTGAACCAGAACCGTATTTTATTTTATATGATAAAGTAATTGTAAAGATACCTAGGCAAACGTCCTTCTTCGACGGTAGCTTCTTTATGTCACATTCAAATAAAACAATTGGTTTCAATACATCCTTCTTCATCGTAGCCTAGTCTACATTTCCTCTAAATTGTACCTAAATACTCTACAACATTTCCTGTAAATGCAAGCTAACAAAAATTAATTAACATAAACAAATTTGCCTTTAACAACTTTATTCTCATTTCCCCAACCCTCTTATCAAACTCTGTAAATATTACAACACAAGAGTACACGACTTCAGTAAACATATTTTGTTTTTCGAAATTATTTTCTATTGTCACGCAAAACTATTATTACAACGTTAATGAAAAAAGATGAGAATTGCTGACGAACAATTGGAATCACCAGTGCGTCCCTACAAATGAGGAAATAACCACCATCGCTAGAAAACTTTTGCACTCTACAGACAAAATGAAAAAGTTTTAAATGGAACTACTGCTGCTGCAGTCCTCCAGGGGAATGATATGTAGCGCAAAGTGGTGGGAATTCAACTTTGTGGATAAAAGCTAATGATAAATACCAAACACAAAACTGTTGGTGGTGGTGCAAAGAGGGACAAGGAAATTTTCATATAAATACCGTTAAAGCGCGCATTAATACACTGACATAGGAATTCATACACACACACAGAATTATGGTGGAAACTGGAAAAAGTGTTGCCACTGGAATAAATTGATTGAAAGAGAATGGCAAACATGTATGTTGGCCACTAAAAAATGCTATTGTTGGTTAGTAAATATGATGACCACAAGCGAAGCCATTTCATGTTTTCATTTGCTAATGAAAAGAGGCAGACAGTCGATACACGGAAAGCTTACAGCTAATTGATTGTGAGAAGCTCTCCAATTCTCTCATGCGATGTAATGGGGAAACAAATTGAATTTTCACTGGCTTCACTTCAGCTTGCTTGTTTCTTTTCCGGATTAGCACCTGATTTGCGATATAAATTATTTTGAATAAAGAATTTTGGTTAAATTTGCAATTATTTAATAATTGATAATATAATTTATGTAATAAATTTAGTTTGTCACGTGATCAAAACTATATACAACCAAATTTTAGCTTTTACGAAATAAATCAGTAAGTAAGTCACACTCCGCCTCTTCGACATCTTATCGTATCCATATCCATGTCGGCTTACCTACGACAGTCGCCGGTGATTCGTATAAGTAATAGACAAAATTTTATAATATCAGGGTTTTTGTTTTCCAGTAACACTAGTTTACGAAAGAATAAAAAATTGTCTGGTTAAGACAAATTGATTTTTTTTGAAGCGGCAACATCCGATCAAGCACAGTATTGCCAATCTAAATACACAAATTTCAACATATTCTTGTAACTGGTTCTATCCTTTACCTTTTCTCGTTAGATAGTAACACCAAGGATACGGAGGAATTCTTCGGTCTGGTATTTCCAGCGAAGTCTTTGTCGTCATCATATTATCCTAATTTGATTCGTATAACTATGCCTATGTCGGAATACAAATTATACAGCTCGTGGTTTCATCGATGTCGGCTCTCGCCCTTTTCCTTCACAGAATCATATATTTTACGGAGAAATTTTCTCTCGAATACTTCCAGGTGTTTTTCATCCACTTGCGATATGACCCAAGTTTCGGATCCATATGCCATGACAGGTAAAATTAGAGTCTGGTGTAGCTGGACTTTTGTCTGTCGAGAGAAGGCTTTGTTCTTAAACTGCTAAACCCAAAATTCCACCTGTTTGTTCACGACGGATCCAAGGTAGACAAATTCATCTACCACTTCAAAATTAAATCGGTTGTCGACGTTCAAGAGGGACCAAGTCGAGAGGTTTCTCTAGTCGTTGACACCATCAATTTTGTCTTGTCCTCATTAACAGCAAGATCCACCTTCGCTGATTGTTTTTCGGTTCCTGAAAATACTGCAGTAACCTCTCGCAAATTTTGCCCAACGATGTCTATCTATGTCGTCAGCATACGCCAACAAAATAATGGCTTTTCGTGTTGATGGTCTTGTTCCTATTTACTGCAGCTTTTCTCGCAAGGGGAGAGTGAAAAGACCGAATTGTGCAGGATGAATAATGAATCCCGAAAATTTTCCCAGAGGGTAAGAAGATCGAATAACGGGCCGAATAATGGGCTGCCCTCCTACACAAAATACTGGGTGCCCACGGGGTCTTGGCAAAAGTTAAGGGAATTTAAAGTTGAAATTTAAAAACAAAAATATATATTTTGTTGTGCTCTTTAAAAAGGTTACTTGTGCTTATATGTAGTTTGAGGCCACATACAGCAATAAATCTTTGGCAAAATACATGTTATATATATAACATATGATATATATATATATATATATATTAGGGCGGGTCAAATTGTATGGAACGATTTTTTTTGATGAAGCGTATAGCAAAAACGTAATCTATAGGTGATATTGAGAAACTTTGCTCAAGAGACCATAGCTCTAAGTCGGATTTGGAGCCCCCCAAAATTTCAAAATAGATATTTTTCCATATATACAGGTTACTTATTTATCCGGTCTCGAACAACCCTGGGGGTAAGGCACGTTACAAAAACGAAGATAATATATTTCACCAACCAGTTCGATCTTTTGCTTTATCTCTACAGTCAGTAATACCAAGTGTACGCAGGGATTCGTCAACTTGATCCCTCCAGCGGTTTCTTGGTCTTCCTATTTTTCGGTTTCCTTCGAGTTCGGTTTCGAAAACCCTTCGTGCTGGTTCGTCTTCATCCATTCTATTGACATGGCCTAACCAGCGTAATCGCGTTATTTTGATCCGCTTAACTATGTTCATGCGTCACCGATTCTCGCCGTTGTACAGTATAGGTCAATAAATTTTTCGAGGTATTTTTCTCTCGAAGACTACTACAGACGTTTCCTCTGCTTGCGATAAGACCCAGGATTCTGCGCCATGAAGCAAAACAGGTTATATGTGAGTCTGAAATAGCTGGACTTTTGTTACTCGAGAGAGGGCTTTATCTCTAAAGTGCTTGCTTAGATCAAAACAAAAATTCTCCGCTTGATCTCCGTTTGAACAGTTATCAACTTTCACGCTTGGGTCTCATCGCGTGGAGGCCCTGCTCGTTGAAACCATTAATTTTTTCTTGTCCTCATTTACTTTCAGACCTACTTTTGCTGACTCCTTCTCAATTCTCGAAAACACCGCAGTAACTTATCTAATTGTGCGCCCTACGATATCGATAGCATCAGCATACGCGAGCAGCATGTGACTTTTGCTGCTGTTATTGACTGCAGCTTTTCTCATAATGATCTCCATTAAGATGGTAAACAGATCGCACGATAGGGTGTCACCTTGCTCGAGGCCTCACATAGTTTCGAAAGGTTCGGTAAGATCTTTACCAACTTACACTGCGGATTTGGAGTTCTTCAAGGTCATCCTGGAAAGGCGTATGAGTTTTGCAGGAATACCAAGCTCACACATTGCTTCGTAGAGTTTCTCCCATATCGGGCTATCGAGGACCACCTTATTATCAAAATATAGATGATAGCTGTCGATTTGTTTTCGTGGGTCTTCTCCAGGGTTTGGCGTAGCGTGTAGTAACTGTGGTCAGTTCTCGATTTTCCAGGCCTAATGCCACACTGGTATGGTCCAATCTGGTCAGCGATAGTTGGTTTTAGTCTTTCGCACAATGTATTTTATAGAACCTTATATGCTATAGACAAAAGGCTTATTCCACGATAGTTGGGATAGAGACTCGGGTCACGTTTTCTTAAATATAGGGCATAGTAAACTGAGACTCCAATCGCTGGGCATGCATTCATCTAACCAAAATTTTGCTAATCAGCTGATGCATGCATCTTATCACGTCAGCACCGCCAGCCGTAGACAGCTCCACCACTAATACATAGGCTCCTGCGGCTTTCTTGTTCTTAAGCCGGCCAATAGCTGTTCAGACCTAGTCTTGGTTAGGATGGGGCAATCGACGTCGTCGTCCAAACTGTGGTCGATTGTTTCGTCATTGCATACCTCAGGCACCAATAGCGCAGAGAAATTATGTCTCCTTATTTCCAACATGCTCTGCACATCTGCGACGAGATTTCCGTCCTTGTCTTTACAGAAGGGCGGCTCTCTGAACTATGTCTACTAGTTCCGTTTTTGACTTTTTGGTAGAATTTTCGGGCTTCGTTCTTCCTTCGGTATGACGCAATTTTCTCACTCTCGCGCTTTCTCCACTGCCGTTTATTACGCCTAAAGAGACGGTTTACCACCTTTCTTTTCTCCCTAGACAGCTCAGTCGTAGCTCGCGTTGCAGTTGACTGAAGCATTGCCGTGCGTGCAGTCTTCTTTTCATCATTTGCTATGCGACACTCTTCATCGTACCATGGTTTGTTGCGAAGCGGTTTTTCAAAACCAAGTACGGTTGTTGCGGCAGTTTTTATGGATTCGGAAATGAGTTTCCACTACGTCATCGGGAGGGGGTGGGTTCTGTGCCAAAGTTGCGAGAGCTTCCTGGAGTAGGCTGTGACTATCTCTGGTAATTGCAGCTTTCCGATGTCTAGCTTCCTTTCCGTTTGGTTTCGTATGATTTTCGCTCGATGTGAGAATCGATGTTTAGCTCCTCTGATCACTCGTACGTCCATTACACTGGATGAGTGCCTTACAGCAATTGCCACATGATCAATTTGGTTCGGTGTTCTTTGATAAGGAGATACCCAAGTAGCCTTGTGGATGTCTTTATGCTGGAATCTTTTACCACTAATGATCATGTTGTTTGCCGTGGCAAAGTTAATCAGTCTAATCGATTTACCACGTTACGTTTTAATTAACGTCGTAATCATGTTGATTATGTACATAATTTAAGATTTTCAGTATGTCATCAATTACATAGATAATCAACACGATTAATTTCGGTGATTAATTTTGTACTCAAGTTTATTACACATGTAACTGAAATAAAATATTAAATGTTACTTAGGTTCGTATTCCATTTGGTTAAGTATAAAATTTAAGTATGAATTATCGCTTGATTAACTGCATTTAGTTGAAAGATTGATTAAATTTGTACTCCCAAATTTGTACCGACCTACAGTTTGTGTAAATGAGTTGATATTTTCTTCATTATATTTTGGTTAATGTATGAGAAATTCATACTACAAGCTTACAAGTCATGAACATTTTTCTAATTGAAAAATGGTTAGTTTTTGTTGGAAATAATAGACAATTCAGTTCAACACACACTCACTGGCATGACTAGTTTCCAACTCCGTGACAAGTTCATCATCAGATGAATAACTACTGTGCCTGAATTGATACCATCGGTTGATCATCAATCGTATATATACAAACTCAATTTTGCAATTCACATGTGCGAATTAGTATCGATCGAAGATCCCTAAGTATCAACATCACTGAAAATTTTTCCCCCATGTTCTTCCTTTCTTCCTGCATTCTCGCATTGTTGCAGTGCTTTGAGGTGAGTTTTTAATCTATATCACAAAGTCGTATTTTTCCGTGGTATTGCATTTTTGAAGACCGTGCTAGTGTCAGTTACATTTATTTGAAATTGAATTTTATTTACCGATTTTTGTTAGTGTTTGGTTAATGTATGAGAAGTTCATACTACAAGCTTACAAGTTCATTAGCTGAAAGTCAAATGTAAATGTAATTAGGTCGACAAATTTCGATACGGAATTGAGTATTAATTTCTTTCTGTGAACTACAAGGTGGCGCAAAAGTAATCCTCCTATCAGAAAATGCTATAAATTTTGCGATTGGCCCCTAATGCAGTTCTGTTTTGACATTTGTGTAGTAAACACATGCGAAATACACGTTAATAAACAATGTTACGCTACACTGCTCCAGAACGCGGAATATTGCTGACTATTTATTTGACCAATAATCGGTCGGTGACTTTGGGAATTGGGATTGGAAAACATGTGGTTCCAACAGGACGGTGCAACGGCACACACTGCACGTGCCACAACCGATATGCTGAAGGATGCATTTCCCGGGCGCCTAATCTCCCGTTTTGGCGATTTGCACTGGCCAGCAAGATCGCCTGATTTGACCGCTCCAGACTTCTTTTTGTGGGGCTTTTTGAAGTCGCGGGTTTATGTCAACAAGCCTCAGACTCTTGCAGCTCTTAAAGACAATATCCGTCAAGAATGTGAGGACGTATCGCCGGAAGTTTTGGCCAAAGTGATGGAAAATGCCATAAAAAGGGCTCAAAGGACAATCAACTGTGGCGGCGGCCATTTGCATGACATCATATTCTCGACTTGATGTAAAAAAAATTAAAGACCAAATAAAAATAATCCACAAGAAGAATCAAAGTTTTTAATTTTTTTTAAATTACAGCCAAAAAACATCGGAAGTTTACTTTTGCGCCACCTTGTAGTTGTGTTGTCTTCAATTCCGGACCTTAAGTATAGATCGATGTTGACAGATATGTCTCCTATTTCCATTGTACAACTTATTTCGGAAAACAGACGGCGAGATAATTTGTTGGCAGTCTTTTATGTCTGCCTGTTTAGTGGCCATAGACCGAACTTAAACAGTCGTTAGATTTGTAATTCTGCGTGTAAAAGACTCTTTAAACCCGAAGAAACAGGTTAATCGGCTTTAAGTAACCGGTTAACCGGTTCCTCAAATATGACGGGTTTTTCAATAAGAGCGCTACAAAAGTTTTTTTAAATAAAACAAAACCGGTTTTAGATACCAATGAAATTCTGTATTGCTGTGAAAGTACGTTCGATGCCATTATCTAGGGAACTCGATTTCTTTTGCATGGCCACCACGGGCACGCTTGCAGAAGTCCAGACGCTGAAACCAATTTTCGACGGTTTTCAAGCATAAATCGGCCGATACTGCTGCAATTGTACGTTCGATATTCGTGCGAAGTTCATCAATCGTCGCTGGCTTGTTGGCATAGACCATAGACCTGACGTAGCCCCACAGGAAATAATCTAACGGCGTCAAATCGCACGACCGAAGCGGCCATTTCGTGAGATAACACGTTCACCAAACTTGGTTTCTAATAAATTGATTGTGGCATTCGCTGTGTGGCTTGTGGTGCCGCCCTGTTGGAACCACATGTCCTCCAAGTCCATATTATCCAATTGGGGCCAAAAATATTCGGTTATCATTGAACGGTAGCGAGTCGCATTCACAGTAATGTGCCGGTCGTGATCATCACAGAAGAAGTACGGCCCAATGACGTCGCCGGCCCATAAACCGCACCAAACCGTAATTTTTTCGGGATGCAATGATGACTCATGGATTACGTGTGGATTGCTGTCTGACCAATAACGCATATTCTACTTATTGACGAAGCCATTCAGCCAGAAATGAGCCTCATCGCTGAAGATGATTTCCGATGATTTTCCGCTCTTAAAGTTGAGGCCACTGACTCCAAATATCGGTAGTAAATTTTAATAATTTCGACTCGTTGTTGGCTCGTATATCTTTCCATGATGAAATGGCAAACCTTACTGAAGAGAAATGTCAAAAGAGCGGGAAAAAATATGGCGTCGTTTGCTGTCCCTATCGATTTACTTTTGTAGCGTCTCTGTTGAAAATCCCTTTATACATTTTTCAAAAAAGCGACGTACGGTTAACCGGTCGCAATTCGGTTAACCGGTTTCGATTTTGAATCCGCTACTCATAATCTGACAAAACATTAAAGTAGTAATGATACTTGCAACGGAGATATAGCGGATTAAATTTTCCAATAAACAATAAACTTTTCCCAATAATCCTTTACCAAAAGCCAATTATTATTTTTAATTATTTTTAAAATTCCTTAATCTTACATTTTCTTTAAATACAATGCAGTTTTTTCCATTATCGACCACTCTCGCCGAGTTTATACGATAATATCAATTATCGTTCACTTCCCAATGCCAAGAGACTATAGCGTCGATGCTTTAATAGTTGAGCTCATTAGTGCCGAAGAATAATGGCAAATGATTGCTGTTAAATGTAATGTTAATAACGCCTGTGCCAGAGGCAAAACTTCTTGTACACCATATTGTGTTGCAGCTAAACTATTCCATAGTTTCACCGCTACCACAAGTCCATAGGTGCATTTGAAGTGGAACTCTATATAAGGAGGTAATGAATGAATTGGAAAGAAAATGCAAGGATGCACTTCAAGACTTAATATGGAGTTTTGTTATGGATTTTTGCGCACATTATTTCGTTTGTGCTATAAATTAGCTTTTTTTTCGATCCAATATCAATATCAGTTACAAGTGATGGAAGCTGAACTAATTGAAAGTTCATTGAAGGTAATGCATAAGAGTGGAATGTTTTTATACTAATGAACTGTTATATGTTTTGACGTAGAACTTATTTAGGAGCATTACGGTTTGATGGGTTTTTTTAGTCTTGTCTCTTAGAGTGATATTGGTTTATCCGATATTGGTTTCATAGCTTAATTATACGAGTATAGAGAGATTTCATAATATTCACCCCACGAAATAAATATAAAGGCAATACCATTTTTTATTTTTTCCAAATGTTGGCAGGAATTTGTAAGTATTTATTTTATACTGTATTAGTCCTTTCGAAATTAAATCCTTTTCGGAAAAAATACGTTGAGTATGACTTCTTCAAGATGAATCAACAAAAATAAACTAATTACTAGGGCGAAATATTTATAAAAGCAAACGGTTTTTTTAAATATTTAAAAAGTTTCGTAAGACGTATGATCTCCATTATCGCTGATAACTTCTTCTAAGCGTATGAATATGCGCAGGATCAGTTATTTTCGCCTTTTCTTGAATTGATACTTTTTGATCCTTGACATTCTCAAACTGGTGCCCATGTTGGTTATCTTGGGTAGGTAAAATAGACCAGAGGTTCATGACTAAGTGCAGGCCAGTAGAGAGTTGGTTGCAACGCGAGCTGCGACTGAGCGGTATAGGGAGAAAAGAAAGGAGGTAAACCGTCTCTTTAGGGGTAAGAAACGGCAGTGGACAAAGCGCGACAGTGATAAAATTGAGTCATACAGAAGGATGAACGAACCTCGAAAATTCTACCAAAAAGTGAAAAGCGTAACTAATAGACATAGTTCAGGGCCCCCCATCTGTAAAGACAAGGACGGAAATCAAATCGCCGATGTGCAGAGTATGTTGGGAATATGGAGAGATCATTTGTCTGCGCGATTGGTACCTGGGATATTCAATGACGAGACAATCGACCTAAATTTGGACGACGACGTCGATTGCCCTCCTCCTAACCAAGACGAGGTCAGAACAGCTATTGCCCGGCTTAAGAACAATAAAGCCGCAGGAGCCGATGGATTACCGGCGGAGCTGTTTAAGGCTGGCGGGGATGAGCTGATAAGGTGCATGCATCAGCTCGTTAACAAAATTTGGTTAGATGAATGCATGCCCAGCGATTGGAGTCTCAGTGTACTATGTCCCATATTTAAAAAAGGTGATCCGAGTCTCTGTGCCAACTACCGAGGAATAAGCCTTTTATCCATATCATATAAGGTTCTATCAAGCATAATGTGTGAAAGACTAAAACCAATTATCGCTGACCTGATTGGACCATATCAGTGTGGCTTTAGGCCTGGAAAATCGACAACCGACCAGATTTTCATGCAACGCAAATCCTGGAGAAGATCCACGAAAAACAAGTCGACACCTGCCATCAATTTGTCGATTATAAGGCGGCCTTCGATAGCCCGATACGGAGACACTCTACGAAGCAATGTCTGAGCTTGGTATTCCTGCAAAACTAATACGCCTTTGCAGGATGATCCTGACGAACACCAAATCCGCAGTGAAAGTTGGTAAGGATCTTACCGAACCTTTTGAAACTAAGCGAGGCCTCAGACAAGGTGACACCCTATCGTGTGATCTCTTTGACATCTTAATAGAGATTATTCTGAGAAAAGGACAACACAAAATTAATGGTTTCAACGAGCAGGGCCTCCACTCGATTAGACCAAAGCGTGAACGTTGATAACCGTTATAATTTCGAGGTGGTGGCCGAATTTATATACCTCGGATCTGCCGTAAACAAAACAACAGCGTCAGCCTTGAGATCAAGCGGAGAATTGTGCTTGCAAATAGATGCTATTTTGGGCTAAGCAAGCACTTTAGAGATAAAGCCCTTTCTCGAGTAACAAAAGTCCAACTATACCAGACTCTCATACAACCTGTCTTGCTTTATGGTGCAGAATCCTGGGTCTTATCGCAAGCAGACGAAACATCTGTAGGAGTCTTCGAGAGAAAAATACTCCGACAGATTTATGGCCCCATAGTGCACAGCGGCGAGTATCGGCGACGCATGAATCATGAGCTGTATGAGCTATATCCCAACATTGACATAGTTAAGCGGATCAAAACAACACGATTGCGCTGGCTAGGCCATGTCAGTAGAATGGACGAACACGAACCAGCACGAAGGGTTTTCGAAAAAGAACTCGAAGGAAGACGAAAAATAGGAAGACCAAGACTCCGCTGGAAGGATCAGGTTGACGAATCCCTGCGTACACTTGCTATTGCCAACTGGAGAGATAAGGCAAAAGATCGAACTGGTCGGCGAAATATGTTATCTTCGTTTTGTAAGGTTAAGTAAGTAAGTAGAGAGTTGGTAGTATTTCTGGACTCCTGAAACTTTTGAGTTTTCTTAGACGCAAATTCTGGGACGCAAATTTTCGCTCCAGAATTAACTAAGACGAAATCCAACAGTCGAATATAATGCTCGGAGTCCATTTGTGTGGAAACGAAACATATTAGAGTGGTTCCTCTACAACTCATACCTGCAAAACCAAAAGGAAGCCAGAGCCACAATTTAGCCACTGACGCATAATTTTGGAAAAATCTTTGGAACGCCAATATTTGTCCGAGCCATTAGTTCCATCCAAATTCAATTTTTTTTCATCAGAAAATATCACTCCTCATCCAAAAATCTGTATTTTTCAACGAATTTAAGTCTAATAATTCGCGTCTTGGCATTAGACCAAGTTTTGCATACTTTTTCCCATATGAGAGTTTAAAGATGAGATTTATTATTTGTTGAAAACAACGCTACTCTACTCCCCCATCTCAATTCAGCAATAATTTTATTATCGCCGAAGTAAAGGGTCCGCCATCTAACGTTTATTTTTCAACTAGTGCTTATTTCGTGAATGGTAACACTTAGCTCATGTCTGATTTGACAGATAATTAGTTTTATCCTTCCGCTGAACGAATATGGTTGTGTATACGCTTGAACAACGCTGGGAAATATTGCGACCTTACTTTGAAAATCATGGTAATGTTGCAGAATGTGTGCGAAAATTGCGTACGGATTTTGGAAGAAGAGAAGCACCGTCAGCTCCGTATGTTCGTTATCTTGGGGAAAAAGTGAAAGAAACTGGCATCCTCATTGATAAACCAAAGCGGTAAAAGCCAAAAATAGTGCGTACACCGAAGAATATTGCTGCTGTGGCAGAAAGAGTGCGTGAAGCGCCATCAACATCAATTCACCGTCGTTCTCAACAATTGAACATTTTGAAGACATCATTGAGACGAATTTTGCATAAAGACCTTGGTATGACGCCATACAAAGACCAATTGGTGCAGGAGTTGAAGCCAACTGACCATCCAATGCTTTTTCGCTTCGCAAAGTGGGCATGTTTTGCGCCCTGGTTTTGAATATCGCATTATCAGCCGCAGAGCTGATGTCGTTTGGCCACTTCGGAGCTGCGATTTGACACCGTTGGACTATTTCAGAGACAATTGACGCTTTAAAGGACAATATTCGGGAAGCCATTGGTGAAATACAGCTGCACAAATCGATAATTTGCTTAAAAATTGGACCGATCGGAAGAATTGTACTTTAAAAAAAAAAAAAAAATTTGAGAAAATATTCAGTAGTTTTTTTTTATAGCATTTTCAAAAAAAAGTTATTTGGCGGACCTGTTATATGAAAAAAGTGCACCTTAGCAAATGGGTGTTTTAGGAGTAACTTCACCCTCGTATAGATTAGAAGCAAGGGCTTCTCGCGGACTCCAATAAATGAGTCTTTTTGGAGTCCCACAACTCTCATTCAGATAACCAGCAAATACTCCTCACGGACTCCTTTTTCGCCTCTAATTTTTGAAAAAGGTGTCGTAAAATCATCGGAAAACAACCCAGAATGAGTGCTTCGTATTGCTTTTCCCAACTGCTCCTAAGTTTATAACTAAGTTTATAAGACATCTTCATAAGGCATCTTGAATATTCTTGGCTATGCAATCTGTTTTTATTTTAAATACATTTTTTTACAATTTTTTCCTTTTCTCACAACATTGCAAATCCAAGAGCATTGAATGTGCTTCCTGGAATTTCAGCACAGCTGGATTTGGAAAAAGCGTTGCCGATGGAATAGGTGGTACAGTAAAACGTCTATGTGACCAAACAGTTACATTTGGGCAAGATGTTACTTCACCCCAATGTATTGTTGACTATTGCAACAAAAAGAAATCAAAAGTAAATGTATTTATTATAAAACAAGAGGACATTATACAATTTGATAACCTACTCCCGGCAAATATAGCGCCGAATTCTATGAAAATTCATCAACTAATTTGGGAAAAAAACCAAAATCACTATCTATTTCTAAATCACTTATCGTGCCAGCAATGCATCGACAAACCTCCGTGCTCACATTTCGGACTTTACCCATCAAAATCTTTGCCTCTAACCATAAAAAAACAAATGGGAACAAGAAAAACAATTCCAAACAAACCAGATAAGCGTTTTCAAACTTTAGAAAATTCTAAATTTTTAATTCGAAAATAAAATATACTGTATTAAAAAAAGGGTGTTTATTTTGTTATTGCTTGCTTCTTGTATGAGGTATGTATATGGTTCTTTTTATGTTTCATTGCTTAAAAACAAAGGATTAAGCCCACTATTTTTTACAAATTTTAAATCCAATATTTTAAGCACACTTTCGAATTTATACGAAAATGGGAAATTTTTTCCACATCTTTTTCAATGTATTTCAGTAAATACTTGAGATGGACCAAATATTTTTTATTTGGTGAAAGGCCTTGGCAAGCACTACGATTCTGTACCACGCTAAACTCAAATTTTTAGAATTTTTTTAAGACAAATATAAAGAAACCGCTATATTTTCCGTGGACAAAACAGCATCGATGTCACTCAAAAAAAAAAAATTTGACAATTGTTTCAACCCCAAACTTTAAAACATTTTGATTCTGCCCATATGTATGTATATTTCAATGATTGTTTTGTTTTTACAGAATTTTTTAATATTCCTTCCGATAACTTTGGAGTTGTTTCTCATGATTCAACGCTCCTAAAACAATCCCATGTGTAGCTCTTTCGAACACCCTTTATAAGTGCAATCCTTTGAGGAGCGCTGTGGGAATCCCTACACTCTCCTTTGTAGGAGTATAAAGATAATAAAATGACAATGTGATTCAACGCTTCTAAAATTATCACATGAGGTGCTCTTTCGGATTTCCGCAAACACGCCTTTGAGGAGCGCTAAGGCAGACCCTACACGCTGAACAATTTGTCTTTTTGTTGTTGTTTGGATGCAAATAAAGGGTGTCCCTAAATTTACGCAACATTTAAATTTGCTGCTAACGACGTAGAAAAGAGTTGGCAACCCTAAAGAAAACACAGCTGACAGCTGACAGCTGACAGTTCAGGGTTAATAAAAATGACAAATTACACGAAAGTAATGAAAGTTTTGCGGTCGCAATTACTGGTGTTCTGGTGTTACTGGTGTTCGATATCGCGACATGATAACACAGTTTTTTTTTTGCCGAAATTGAATAAAATTGATGTGGCCAATATTTGGTTTCATTTGGCTCCATTAGATTTTTTTGTATGGGGTTTTTTAAAATCACAGGTCTATGTTAACAAGCCCACAACCACTCGTGCTTTAAAGGAGAAGATTCATCGTTGCATCAACGAAATTCGACCAGATTTATGCAGAAAAGTCATGGAAAATTTCGACAAACGAATACGTATGTGTATGGAAAGCCGCTGAGGCCATTTGCCAGATGTTTTATTCCATAAATAACCCTATCCTATGGACTTTATGATTCAATAAAAATATTACCATAAGAAGAATAAAAACTTTGTTGTCTATTCAATTCAAATGTTGTGTGAATTTTGGGACACCCTTTATAACGTGTTTGTAGCTTGTCGACAGAAACCAAAAATTTTTCAATTATAATTTCCTGAATTTCAAATGTTGCGTGAATTTTGGGACACCCTTTATAACGTGTTTGTAGCTTGTCGACAGAAACCAAAAATTTTTCAATTATAATTTCCTGAATTTCAAATATAAATTCCTGACCTTGTAATCTTGTAGTATAAATTTCTCATACATTAACTAAAAAAACAATGTTATTTACACAAAAAATGCAGAATCCATTGCAAATAATGGCATTTCGCTGCTAGATTGAATTCTTCCTCTTATGAGCCCATATCTTGCCTCCTCTCCAGAAACCGACGCTGAGGCTTCAGTCACTAATTTTATGCAACGTTTGACTGCTTGCGTGTGGAAAGGAAATATCCAAATGTTAGAGCCCAAATCACTCTCTACTACTTCCATTAACATCTCTTTCGTCCAATATGCAGTAACAGGAGGCTCAGTTTTTTGTCCATTTTGCCAATTTATTAAATAAACGTAATCTGATGCTTCAAAATTAATTTCAAGAACAGTGAGTTTTGGACTCCAGTCATTGTTTTAGATCTTGCTTTCAGGTTTCTTGAATAGGCAGTCTGACGGCTTTCTTTTCTCTTGTCAGTTAACTTGCAAAGCAGATTATTTTCTCCGTATGCAAAATTGTCATTTCGGTGAATAACCGTGATTAACAGTGCTCTTAAATCAGGGATGAGGTAGCTAATTAATTTGGTATACAACCAAAGATGGTGGGGTCCTGTAAAACATGATGAATTACTTTTAACTGTAAACCGCATTGGTCCATAAATTTTCAGTCGGTTCTTCCGATGCGACATAGAGCCGCATATTACAGCTGTAAGCCATCAAGAATGGTTTAATGGACCTGGTGATTTGTTTGCCAAATCTGATAAACAATTGACTGTAGACACAGCATTCATAATTTCCAGGAGATACTTTGGAACGGTGCTCAAATCATACTGGTTTGTAATTTCTGGCACTACCGTGTTAATTGTTTCAAACTGAACAGTAGGAAGAGTTTCAGAGTTGTAACGGGTCCGCCAAATAACTTTTTTTTTGAAAATGCTATAAAAAAAACTACTGAATATTTTCTCAAATTTCTTTTTTTATTTGAAAGTACAATCCTTAATGGAAAATAATTTCATTCAAATGGCTGCCTCGGCTGGCCATGCAGTAGCCTACACGATCTGTCCAATTTTTAAGCACATTATCGATTGTGTGCAGCTGTATTTCCCCAATGGCTTCACGAATATTGTCCTTTAAAGCGTCAATTGTCTCTGGCTTGTCGGCGTAACACTTGTCTTTGAGGGCACCCCACAAATAATAGTCCAACGGTGTCAAATCGCAGCTCCGAGGTGGCCAAACGACATCAGCTCTGCCGCTGATAATGCGATCTTCAAAAACAGGGCGCAAAACATTGAGTGTAGCTTCGGTTGTGTGGTACGTAGCGCCGTCCTGTTAAAACCAAATGTTGCCAATATCCTCCTCTTCAATTCTTGTGAACAAAAATTCGTTCAACATGGCCCGATATCGATCGCCATTGACTGTAACGGCCACTCCTTGCTCATTTTCGAAGAAAAATGACCCAATTATGCCTCTGGACCAAACAGTGACTCGTTTTGGGTGCATCGGCTTTTCAATGTATGCGTGCGGGCCCCAAATGCGACAATTTTGCTTGTTTACATACCCGCCAAGATCAAAATGAGCTTCATCTGAAAATATGATTTTTTTTGGCAAAATCGGCATCTGGAACATTACCATGATTTCCAAAGTAATGTCGCAATATTTCCCAGCGTTGTTCAAGCGTATACACAACCATATTCGTTCAGCGGAAGGATAAAACTAATTATCTGTAAAATCAGACATGAGCTAAGTGTTACCATTCACGAAATAAGCACTAGTTGAAAAAAAAGCGTTAGATGGCGGACTCTTTATAAACGTTTTGATATTGGTCCTGAAAAAGCGTTGGGACCTGTCGTTTCACCATCCAACTGCACCATCAAATGCCTTAGTGGGAGCTCATCGGCATGAATTTGACATATAAACCCTTGTAATGGTCTTTTTAATTCTGTTTCTAAAAGACGTATGATTCCTCCCTTCAGTCCAGTATTTACAACAGTGCCATCACATCCAAGAACTGAGTATTGCTTTAAATCTACAGACTTGTCATTAAGGTAACTTACAATTCAACTTTTAATATTCGCTGCAGTAGTATGTCCAAAGTAAGTGCTATTAGGTTCTGATACTAGGAGATAATGTTCTCCAACAACAGTTGTGCGATGGTACTTCTGACCTTTCTTTATCATTTTAATCGTTTTATCCTCTTTCCCATCAAAATAGAAACCGGAAATACAATTTCTTCTTTGCTCGTCTTTCAGCTGCTGCCGTTTTTTTGTTCTTTCACGTCGAATTTTAGACCGATCCACTACTACCATGTAGTCATTGGACCTTATGACTCCTATATCTTGCAGTATAGAGGAAGCAATAATAGCAGCAGATCTGTCAGATACACCTGTTCGATCACAAGCAAGAGCCAGAGATGGCAACTTAATCCTGATTTGTTTCACAGCCCGTATTAGAATATCGTCTACATTTTGAACATATTCCGCTTCGGGTAATTGACAAGCGGATGTTTGGTTGTGAAACAATGACCGTAATATCACCAGCCGTTATATATTTAGAACAACTTCTTTTTATGTTGTGATTAGATCAGTCGAACCAATAATCGTTTTTCTTCCCGTTCGTTGATCTTGTAGAAAATCCAATTTTTTTTCGGAACTCGACAACTCTTCTCCCAAATACACCTTTTAATATCTTCACACTGCAACATATCAAATACTGTCATTGAACTTTCTTTGAAGTTTTCAATTTTCACCAGGGTTCGTATTTCGTGGGTAATGAGTTACCCTGGGTTACCCAGGGTAACCCATTATTATTGCCGTGTGGAATGAGTAGCCATCGTTTACCCATTACCCGCAGGGTATGGGGAAAATAATGGGTAGCTACCCACGACAATGGGGAATTACTCATCACGATTTCACATTACCCTCAGGGAAATGGGGAAAATAATGGGTAGCTACCCACGACGATAGACCTAGGGTAACTCATCCCCATTTTTGATCGATAATATGAAAAAATTAGAAAAAATGTCAATATCTCGGAAACGGAGCGTCCAATTGGAAAAATAACTAATTTTTGTGGGTTTCTAAGGGGTTTTAATAAACTGGTCCAATTCGTATGGAAGAATTTTTTTTTGAAAAATCGCCAAAATAAAAAAATCGCTAAAATAAAAAAGTGCGTATAACTCGAAAACATATAAAATCGAAAAAATAATAAAAAATTTACCTCCTGAGGAGTCTTTAACCAATGGGTGTCTCCAATATGGCATCACTTTTTTTCGATTTATAGCCACCTTTTTATTTTAGCGTTTTTTTTATTTATTTTTTGGCGTAGAATACGTCTTACCTTACGGTATAGGGAGTCATGTCAGATTGTTATTGTTGTAATCTTTATTTCATTGATTACGAGGAAACGGCGAGATAACTTTTTTTAAAATTTTTTTGTAGGTAATGAAGATGTTATCTTTCGTTTGATATACATTTCATATTGGTTGATATCTTCCTAATATTTAAATTTCTCAAATGAAAATTAATAAAAACACATACACTCAAACATATGTGTGGTGTTTGATTGAGTGTATGAGTTTGTAGCGTGAACACAAACTATCAATCAGCTGTTGTTTTGATTGATGAAATATTGAAATTTCGTATATTTACTTATGTATTTAAGTGAAACAAAATGTTAAATGTGAATTTGAATTTAACATGGATATATAATTATAAAAAATATAAATCAAATTGATTTGCGTCTGTTATTTATCATTTATCCTTACTCTTTTAATTTAAAAACATATTTATCCTATATTTCCTACCATAAGCTTATGTATATTATCAAAAGTAACTATCAAATAAATAAATTCATTTGCTTATGTTATTTATCATTTATTGTTATATATGTTTTCTGTCTTATCGGATGGCGTATTCTACGTTAAACTTAATGGCCGTGTCTCTGACACAGCCTGCAGGGACAGTCCGTGGCCGAAGGCCTCGGACAACTGTTATTTTTTGTCTTCGTGTGTTTTACCCATCTACATAAAAATCAAATCACATTTTTATATTTGAAATTATTTAAACTCACCCTTACGGTACGTTATACAAATTGAGTAATAAAAAAATTATAAATTTTGACATTTAAAAATAAAGCAAAATATTTTTTAAAATCTGTGCATTAAACGTATTTTGAGTTTAACTTTTCAGAAACATTGACCCAACCACTCAGAAGTAATGCTCACAAATGCTGTGTTTTTGACTTACGTACGTTACATATAAATATCATTGAACAAAAATTTATAATTTTCCCGTTAATCGAACTAAGTTCGCTCTCTTTGGTTTTTTTTTCTATTACTTGTTGTTGTAAGCAATATTCAGTATTGAATCTGTCATCATAACATATCTCTTTATATTAAAAAATTTTAAGAAAAATAAGAATAAAATATTTCTAAGAACTAGATAAATTTATATTCTAACTTTAGAGCTGGTTTTCTCATTAGGACAACTACTACGAAACGTAACCGCATTGAAATATAAAAATACAAACATTTTTCTGTGATGATGTCGAAAAAAAAAAATAGTTAACCACTTTTAATTTTTTGGCCACGGTTGACATTCTGGGGGAAATACCCATATACGATTGATGATCTTCTGATAGTATCAATTCATCACAGTAGTTAGGCATCTGATAATGAACTTGCACAGATTTCGAAACTAGTCATGACAGTGAGTGTGCTTAACTGAATTGTTTATTATCCCAATAAAATCCAACTACATATGTTTCACGTTAGAACCAATTTTCTCGACCTTGTAAACTTGTAGTATGAATTTCTCATACATTAATTAAAGAAAAATTATTGTTTCAGATATCACAACCTTCCCCCTTTAGGTAAGGTTTGTTAAATATTTCTTTCGAAACATGAATTATAATAATGATAGCATTATATTGTTATACAAAAAGTATTAAAATTGTTTTTTTTATAATATTCATAGAATTTGACAGTTTTAAAAATGTCCTTGAATCTATTGTACATGCCATAAATAATAGGACATGCGGATCTTCTTCCGTGCAATATTTAAATCATTTATCCAATTTGTACAAGAGACCTCTTTGCGATTTCTTTGTCATTTCCAGATTTATAGAAATATTTTCCAAATGTTATGGTTGCTGTCATAAATCATATCCGGAAAAAGGAGTGAATATGTATGTATATCTCTCTCTCTCGTTGCCATAGCGTGAGCCAATTCGAAAGGTTCAAATGTAGAAATAACACACAATTTCCGCTACATTAGGGTGATAACAATTTTGTTGTTTTGCCAGATTTCAAATAAGGATAGTATCCATGTATGTTGTTGTAGGTCGTGTAACAATTGTCTGAATTTTCAATTATGATGATTTGATCAATTTTGAGATTTGTTGAATTTGTTTCGTTTTATGTTTTAGTAATGTTGCAAATACTCAAGACTTTTTGAAACCCTTTAAGGCACAGGTTCCATCCGACTTGCATGCACAATTTTACATATGTAAAAAAGACGGGTTTAATCTAATTACGTGAGATGAAAACTCCTCATTCCTGGCCATTTATCAATGTAGTACTAGTGCTCGTACTCATATATCTCCTCATGGTGTTTACGTGCTTTCTAGATATATAGTTTTCATCGAAGTTTGTAAGCAGCTTTCTTTATTAAAAGTTCTTCCTTAAAATTGTTTAACCATTTAATAAAAATAAAGTAATTTCGTGACATCCTAATCCCTATATACGCCCAAAACTACCCTTCGCCAAAAAATATTGAGACATGATTTATTATGTGAAAATATATGAACATCAGGTGCTAAATGAAATTGTATTTAAATTAAACAAATACAAAAAGCGAACATGGAAAATGGTTTCAAGTTCTACAATCGAAATGTGTTTTTTTATCGATATTTATTTTTACGGAACTCTCGTTGGTTAACCTGAAATCCTTTTTTGTTGCGAATTTATGGTGGATTGTAAATATTTCTCGAACAAGGTCAGATTTAAAGGGATTCTCTTTGGCAAAAGTCCATGTATGGGAAGCGAAAGTAATGTTGAAAATTGTATATATAAACCGATTGTAGTACATGATATGACAGAATGAATTAAACTCATAACGGACAATAAATAAAAATAATTTTCTTTTCCTAAAACTAAAAAGACCTGTCAGCAGATGCCGGACTCATTGTTTTAATGATGTTTCCAAAAATCGAGTGATCGATTTAATAAATTTATATGACGTAGATAAAGCTTCAACCAAATTTTTTTTAAATTTGTAAAAATATAAAACGAATTTTGCTCTTAAGGACGTGTTTCAAGGTTTAATTCGTTGTAGACTTATTTCGCATAGACCAATGATTTCAATTCATCACAATCTCGTAGACCTTATCACCAGTATAAGCATCTGCATGATAGAACGAACATCCAAACTGAACACAAATCATCTGGTAACGCTGCAAAAGCTGTTGTCAATGAGAAAAAAAACCACTGTAAATCTTCACATCACCCTGTATTTTGACGATAGTTATGTTAATAATTCAATTACATAGTGCAACACATAATATGGTGCACTGCCTTTTGACTTCAGTTTCAGTAAGTTTGGACTTTTAAAGTTTGGTGCAAATTTTTTGTAGTGCAAGTGGCATCTCTGAAATTTGGCAGCGGTTATAGTATATGTTTATTCCGATTATTAATAATGGAACGCTTTACGAAAGAACGACCGCTCGCGAGCTTCGAACAATTTCTAGTCGGGAAAGTTCCCCTAGTGTCTCAACCATTCGAATAGTGGTCAAAACGTTTGAAGAAACTGGTTCGGTTATGGACAGTAGGACTCCTGTGCCTCTACGAACCGGTCGGTATCTTGCAAACATTGCTGCTGTAAACGAGAGTGTCGCCGAAAACCTGAAAACATTAATTCGGAATCGTTATCAACAACTTCAAATTTTACACTGTGCGCTATACCATGAACCAATTGAGAGGACAGTTGTGTGAGCAACTAATTTCACTTCGTGACGCTGTCAGTTGGCCGTTACGATCGTGCGATTTGACACCAGTAAACCCTTTTTTGTGGGGGCACGTGAAGTCTCTCGTCTATACTCTCTCTCCAACCACGATTGTTGCCTTGGGAGACTAGATTACACGCGTCATTGGCGAAATTCCGAGCGAAATGTGGGAAAAAGTGTGCTAAAGCTGAACATTAAGATTGGGCCACATCAAGCGTAGCTGTGGCCTTAATTTCCACAAATTAATCTTTAAAATGTAAATGGAAGGCAAACCAGTACTTAAGTTTCAGTCGGATGAGCTAATTAATCATACCCTCACCCTAAGTCATCCATTGCGTGGGAGGTCTGTTAAAAACGCCCATACTCAAAAGTGACCATATTCAATAGCAGATTGACATTGCACTAAATATTATTGAATACATAAATTAGTTCGGTTCCTAAGTGGTTTTTGGGAATTTTTTGACTACCAACCAATTTCCCTCCCAATATTTATATGTTGCCAAAATTTTGATCAGTACCAAATTTTATTATGATTATGATTTATTGGAGATATCGAGTCGGCAATACGCCCAACTTTTGTATGGGAGGTACGATACTGGGAGTGGCACAGTAGTCAATTTTTAATTACACAGTAGCTTTTATCAAAATATTGCCTAGTACCGACTTTTATTAATATCATTCGCCTAACTTTTATACAGGAGGTAAGAGTCTGGGTGTGGCGAAACCGCTCCTTCTAAAAAATTTCATAAAGATAGATTCGGTTTTGCGGGACTTCTCGTGCCGAACAAGAAGACGGCCAAACAACTTTTGTATGGGAGGTACCAAAATGGGCGTGGCAAAATCACTCATGTTTAAGTCGGTGATTGGCGTTTGATAACGTGATGCCTTACATCTAATTTCATGAAGGTCGGAAGTGTTTCACGCGATTTATCGGATTGATAACCCGGACGAATACCCTGTTTTGCATGGGAGGTGCCAGAATGGGCGTGACAATCCCGCCTATTTCCTCCAGTTAACTAGGCATTTACAGATTATTAACCGGTGTGTGAGTTGAACCTAATCACATCTACAAGAAGAAAGGTTTGAAAGAAATATTATTTTGTGTTAAATGTGGCGATTTAAATGGGAGGTACCAGAAGGGACATGGTCGAAACGCCCATTTTCAATCCCAAACTCAATATTGACAAATAATAGTCACTGACAAAATTTCGCGGTGATCGATAAAGATTTACGGTAGTTATCATGTTGACCAGCCAGCCAGCCACCCAGCCACCCAGCCAGCCAGCCAGACAGTCCTCTTAAAATTTCGTAAAACAAATTTCGTCTAAAGATACTATGGGCCTTAAATGGCACCTTCAATGCGTTAATTTTTTTCCGTATTAAATGATATATACCCCCATCCTATGGTGAGGGTATAAAAAATCACCCATTATTATGAAAATTAAAAATCAATGATATACAACGTAGAGTCAATAGGGACATAGAGATAATATCTCTCCCAGAAAACTTTGGGGTGGTTGCATATCGACGTTTCACATCGAAAAGTATTGGTCTAATAATGGCAGACAGGGTCATTAGTACAAAACATCCAAACATCAAAACCGTCGTGGCAAATTTAAGTCAACCGATCTTGTAACTCCACCTAGTGGAAGTCAATTTGCGTCGAATATGACCCTATAGCACCTACCTTACGACGAGAAGTGTGAAACGAAACGTCAGATGAGAGAGATGTTCCCGCTATATCTACATATGTGTATTTGCTCTATGATAAAAAATTTTTAATTTTTCGAATGTATAAATTGGGACTGTATGATCGCAAAATTTCGAACATAGAAGAGTTAAATAAAGTAAAAGGTTGATATAATCATATGTTTTTATATTAATACTAATTAATATTAATATGTATTCATATTAATCATACGTATTTCATAATAAATTCGTACTTATTAATATAATCATTTAAATTGATATTATTTATACGTATTAATAATAATCATACGTACGCGTAACAAGATTCTGAATCGATGACTTAAACCACGTTTTGAAATAATACTGTAACGATATATCGACGAGTTTGGTGCCAATATTTACCTAATTGTCTAGCTTGAAAGGAATATTTCTCCTTCTTCTTGTGACAACATGTGCAATTAATGTTAATCATACGTACTATTTCATCACAACAAGTTGAATGATTTTGCAATTAAGAACAAATCAAAACTATAATTGCGATATTCTTTTCTTGGCTGGTCAGGAGATGAGATCCCAAACAATTTAAGATTATTTAGTTATATTTAGACTGAACTATGACTTGTCTACGATTATGTTTTAAAAGCTTGCAATTTATATAATATTAACATGTGGAAATTTTCTATTTTCTTTTCAGGTAATTTTCTTAAACAAACTGTCATCTAGCAAATACTAACGGTTGACGTAAGTAAATATTATTTTATGTGTCATGATATCTTCAGAAATTGAAAAAGTGTTGGTGAGAATCATCCTTTTCTGTTCAAGATCAACGCGAATTAAAAATATTTTTTAATTGAAGATATCCGTAAAGCGATAGTGAGTGTGAAATTGATTATGCACTGGCTTGATAACTTGTGGTCGTCGGTGGTGCAACGGTTAGTGTGCGCGGATGTTGTGCGAGAGAACGTGGGTTTGGTCCCTGCTCTGACCACATTACACTTCTTTCGACGCCGGCCACCTCGCTTAGTGACGCCGACACTGTCCAGTAATAAGCCATGAAATAACTTCTCAAAAAACTGTTCGGAACCGGAGTAAAGCTGTAGGTCCCAACCAGTGAGTGAACCCTATCGCTTCATGGGATGTAAGGGGAAAATATTTATTTTTTTATACTGACTGGGATGTACTTTTGATTTAAATTTGGCAGCCAAATTTCGTTGAAACTTACTGAACTTTCAGACCAACCATCTCTAAACCTATAAGTTATTTGGATAAATGCAGTTTTTATACATTTTCGCGTCATCTTTGCAATGACATACAGCTCGCTATGTTTATATACAAGCGACAGAAGTTTAGCGGCGGCAAACTCATTTTGAACTTTGACCGCTTTATGGCACAGTTTGAGGTGAAATTATTGTCGTCGATTTGGTACATAATGTTTCGGCTTAAATGCTAGAATGCTTGAGTATATAAAACTCTTTGAGACATCTAAAGAAGTTATCAACCTTTTGATGTTAAATTTAAAATTTCTTGTTGAAAAGTACAACGTTTTGGCAAGTATTTGGAACATTAGATAACAAATAAGTATTTCACCATATAAAATGATTTATTTAACCTTTAACGAAAAGTGATATTAAAGTTTACAATTAAAAGAATTATACAGGCTGATTCAGGAAGTTCCGGACAAATTTCTCCAGCGTATTCCTTGGCTCATTTCATGAAGAAAAGTCCACTAGGACCATGCCCGAAAATGCAAGGGTACGAAATGGCAGCGGGTTCAAACTTTTCGGATTGGTGGTCGGAGGGTAGTAGGGTAAAGATGCCAACTTCTGTGCCAGTGGTCGGATTTTTTTGTTTTTGGGCTTGTTGGAGAGGTCTTTAAGAGACCTTTCAGAATCAATAAAAAAACGCTTTTGGAAAATTCACATAACCTCAATTTGCTTAGCCAGATGGCAGGTAACTTACCTTTCCAAAATGACCTTAACGAAGCCCAGAGGTCTTACCGTTTCAAAGTTTTGACCATTTTACTGAAATGCAAAAATTGTTTGTTTTTGGAAGCGAAATAACCGCACACATTTATTTGTTTTTGTAAATTAACACATTTAAGATTTTATTTTATTGAAATTTTTGGCTGAAGAATCAAACACATAAGGAAAAAAAAACATTTGATTATAAAGGAAGTTTTCAATGTGGTTCCCATTTTCTACTAAACACAATTGCAGCCGTTTGCGAACCACATCCGCCACGTTTAGTTCACTCATCTTTCCACGAACTTTCACCGCAGCTTCCTCAATGCATGCAAGTAACTGCTCACGATTGTGGATCTGCACAGAATACACACAGTCTATCATGTAGCCCCACAAAAAGAAATCAAGTGGTGTGAGATCTGGAGATGGTGGCGGCCAGGCGATTGGTCCAGCTCGTCCAATCCAACGTCGAGGGAAATTGGGGTTAAGCCAATCCCGCACAATAAGCCCGTAATGCGCTGGAGCACCATTTTGTTGGTAGAAAACATGATTTCGTACCGCAAGAGGTACTTCGTCTAGGATTTCTGGCGTGACTTCTTGCAAAAAAGCCAAATTATTTTGCGAATCAAGGTGTTGTCGATGATGCCAGCCCAAACGTTGACGGCAAATCCATGTTGAAATGCTGTTTCTTTCTTGTTGTGGGGATTGTCATGGCCCATTCGTGCAAATTTTGGAAATTAGTTATGCCGTCTTTCGTGAATTGCGCTTCGTCGGTCCACACAGTCGGAACGAAAAACCTAAATGCATGTACATCACGTTGCAACATCTCACGGCAAAAGTTGACGCGTTGTGGCAAATCGGCCGCCAAGAGTTCTTGATCTTGTGTGAAATGGAATGGATGTTTTTTTCTTTGTGAAGGACGCGCCATACTTTTGATTGTGCCACACCAACTTGGACCGCGATTCGTCTTGTGCTTGTCGTTGGGTTTTCGTCAATCGCATCCAAAATTAACTCTTCAACTGCAGCGTCGTGTTGTTCATATCCGGGACGCTCCATTTGTGTAAACAACGTACCTTCACGAAATCGGCGGTGCGTCTCACTGAATGTTGTTCGGTTTGGTGGTCGTCGATTAGGAAAACGTAATGCATATTCACGCGCAGCAGCTCGTGCATTACCATCGCAGAATCCATACATGTAATGAATGTCTGCTAATTCTTCGTTTGAATAAGTTGCCATTTTTACTAATTCAAAACACAACGTACTCGAAACAGTTTCGCTTCCAAAAACAAAAACGAAAATTTTTGCATTTCAATAAAATGGTCATAACTTTGGAACGGTAAGACCTCTGGGCTTCGGTTAGGTCATTTTGGAAACATTAGTTACCTGCCATCTGGCTGAGCAAATTG